>CM077005.1:13493920-14888420 GCA_039090855.1 Macrothele yani | reverse complement strand
GTGTGTGTGTGTGTGTGTAGCAGGGTATACAAGTTCCATATAAAGCAAAATAAAAGGCAACAGAAGAGAGGATGAGTAATGATGATCAAGTGTACCTTTTGATTCAAGAAAAAAAACTTCTGTGGCGAATAATAATTTCTCGGCAATGAACTCACAAAATTACTGTAGCAAAAAGACAGCTTTTGGAATATAACTTACCCAAGTTTAACATATTCCTTCATGCACGTTCAGCTTTACATTTCTCGAGAATTAGAATCAGGTATGAAGAAACAAATTCGAATACAAGTTTACGCCACTTAACATGTAACTTGTTCAAATAAATACTTGAAAAATCTTAGGAGTGCTTGCATATCTATTTTTTTTATCCAAATGGAATTTTCCATTTTTAACGTCTTCTAAACAGAAACAGCAATATCATTGCAAACTGGAAACACTTTTACTCTAATCGAGAAGAATATTGCACATAAGTAGTTCGAGAACTGCATGGGGAGCCAATGCCGCACATTAATCCTGCAAGAAATGAATTTTTTCTGTCGGACTTCTAGGAACAGGTATCGTAGCAACTATGACGGACCAGCGAATGATGCAATAATATCCTTGCTCGTTTCTTGGCACCCGAGTTAACACCAAAGAACGTAAATATAAATAGACAAAGTCGTCGCTCTTTCCACGTTTTTCTTTAACTAACACACAGCAACCTGAAAATTGTATTTCGACACCGCTGGGATCGAACCCCAGATCTCTCGATAACTAGCCGAGTGCTTTCGCCTTACGCTACGGTGCCAACAATCCACGGCGCTATGTGTGTTTATCTGTCAGCATCTGACTTCACAAATCCGTAGGGATGGGCTCAGCAACTGAGACGTCTCCATCTGGTAGGACTTACCTAGCAGAGTGCTTTCGCCTTACGCTACGGTGCCAACAATCCACGGCGCTATGTGTGTTTATCTGTCAGCATCTGACTTCACAAATCCGTAGGCATGGCTCAGCAACTGAGATGTCTCCATCTGGTGGGACTTAACTAGCAGAATGCTTTCGCCTTACGCTACGGTGCCAACAATCCACGGCGCTATGTGTGTTTATCTGTCAGCATCTGACTTCACAAATCCGTAGGGATGGGCTCAGCAACTGAGATGTCTCCATCTGGTGGGACTTAACTAGCAGAGTGCTTTCGCCTTACGCTACGGTGCCAACAATCCACGGCGCTATGTGTGTTTATCTGTCCGCATCTGACTTCACAAATCCGCAGGGATGGCTCAGCAACTGAGATGTCTCCATCTGGTGGGACTTAACTAGCAGAGTGCTTTCGCCTTACGCTACGGTGCCAACAATCCACGGCGCTTTGTGTGTTTATCTGTCAGCATCTGACTTCACAAATCCGTAGGGATGGGTCAGCAACTGAGATGTCTCCATCTGGTGGGACTTAGCTAGTAGAGTGCTTTCGCCTTACGCTACGGTGCCAACAATCCACGGCGCTATGTGTGTTTATCTGTCAGCATCTGACTTCACAAATCCGTAGGGATGGTCTCAGCAGCTGAGACGTCTCCATCTGGTGAGGCTTAAAGCCAGATTCTGACAGATAAACACACATAGCGCCGTGGATTGTTGGCACCTTAACGTAAGGCGGACGCACTCGGCTAGTTAGCGAGAGATCTGGGGTTCGATCCCAGCGGTCTCGCCATACAATTTTTCGGTTGCTGTGTGCTAATTAAAGAAAAACGTGGAAAAAACGGCGATTTTGTCTATTTACATTGTCTCCACGAATTTGGAAGATTTTCACCTAAGGACGTGCAAAAAAACATTTGACGCTTGTCATGGCAAGGAAAAGGCACAATGAAATTCAAAGGTTAATGTTAATGATGTTGTACACTCTGTTGAGAAAATACCACACATCGAGGAAATTTTCATAATTATTATGGCATTTTCCTTATTAATTACATGTATCACTCAGTTGTAATAATCATTTTCGAAAACAAAACCAGTATCAATCTAAACATCAATAATAATTAAAGTAGGCTTGTGATCTGTTTACCACCGCGAATTCATAACTCCTAGAGCGCCGCTCGCATATTGAGATCGACGTCATTGTGCGAACTGCAAGTGGAAGTCCCAGAGGCCTGCAAAGCGACCAAGGCGTTGTTCATGTATAATACTACAATGGAGGTGTAAGTCTCAGTGGAAAAGAGAGAGAGAGAGAGAGAGAGAGAGCTCTCACTGTAGCCTTTGAATATGTCTCTCTGTGGGATGCGAGATGAATCAGCAAAGCTGCAGGAACGCAGTATGATTATCAAGCGAGAGGAACTGTAGTTATGGAGGTTGCTCGAACTCGGTAATATCGTTCACTAAGAACGAATGTGAATCGACAGGCACAAATCTTCCAGAAAATTCTCAATAGCACATGTATAGAAACAATGTCCAAAGTAATCAAAATTTCATTTTCAAATCAATCGCAATCCGAAGAATATTTTGACTTGCTTTTTCACAGAAATCCAATTGTTAGCTGCCATCTGTTATGTGAAATCCCTCGAAAACTTCTCCACTGTGTCTCGCTGAAAGGAAAGTCGTTTGTAGACGCTCTGTTTCCTCCCATGCTTGCTGAATAAACTCAGAACGAGGCAAACCATTTGAGGATACTAACAGCATTACCACAACTATCAGGATAGTATCCTCAACTACTAGCTGAAATACCACAATGGGCAAGCTAGTAGCCTCGAATACCAGCCGGATTACTACAACGGACAGGTTATTACAACAACGGATGGGCAGTATCGCAAAGGACAGGCTAGTATCCTTGAAAAATAGCCTTTTCACCACAACAGCCAGGTTATTGCAACAACGGAAATTTAATCTGTCCGTTGTGGTTGATGGTCTGTCACAGCTCTACGCAATAGCCAACTCGGAATGGAATTTAAATAGTATAGCTATACTATTTAAGTACAGTTGGTTTTTATTTAATTCGGAATGGAATGTCTAGCAAAGAATTTCGCCACGAAGCCATTTTACTTTTTTCATCTCCTGAAAAAGCAAAACATCCTTATCCTTCTGGAAGAAAAGTGTGGTACATATTGTTTCGTCAACTTCGGAATACATGTTCCTTTATACCGCTATCTGTCACATAGATCATTTTAGAAAGAGTCAGGCAAGATGACCTTGTAAAAACTCTCTGTTTATTAAGAAGTACGTATCTCCTGCCAGCGAACGGGATCATACTGAATGTAAAGGTATGGATAGGAATCTTTCACCTTTTACATTCAGAATTGAAATAAGAACTTTCCCTTTTCGATTTTGTAAATCAAACTTCCATATTTCAATAATTGAGATTACAGATATCTGCGTATTCGAATTACAGACATCTAGATATTCCGATTTTGAAATTCGGTTTTGAAATGCGGTTATCCGAACTACTCGAATACTGAAACATCGGATATCAGGATATTCAAACTACTCAGACACTGAACAAGTTAGTAAAATCATGCAATGCATTGATTATGATACGCTTTTCAACATACCAGAAATCGTTACTCAAGTTATTAGAATAATGGCTGCGGGATAAATCTCGCTCCTATGCCGTTTGACCCCATTTCTATGATATTAAACAGAACCAATTGAGTATATCTCCGGAGCACCATACTAAAGTTTTGTCGCAATCGAAGCATTCTTAGTCAAGTTATGAAGATAATGGCTGTTGAATAAATCTCGCTCCTGGGTTCTGACCTCTGACCTCATTTCGATGATATTAAACAGAATTCGTTCAGCATACCTCCGGAACGACATGCTAAAGTTTTGTCACACTCGAAGCATTTTTAGGTAAGTTATGACGCATAAGGGCAATGGAATGGATCCTGCTCATATGTCCTGACATTTGATCCCATTTCGTCCATTTTCAATAAAATTTGTTCCCAAGTGAGATACTAAAATTTCATCGAAATCGAACCATGTTTACGTAAGTTACGACGCATTAATGGAATGGATCCCGCTCCTATGTCCTGACCTTTGACCCCCGTCTCGCCCATTTTCAATAGGGTTCGTTCCCAGGTTGTCCCCTACCACATAATTTCATCGAAACCCAAACATTCTTACACGAGTTATCGTGCGGACAGATGGGCAGACAGACAGACGGACAAAGCTGACGCATGTACGCTTCTTCAACCTACGGTTGTAAAGCGTAGAAAAAACCACAGGATATCCCGATATACAACATGCTAAAGTTAAACAGAACAAAATCAATTGAGTTATTTTTGCAACTACCCCATCAGAGCTGCAGAGTATGATTCGGGAACTTGCTGACAAGAGTAAAGAATTGGGATTAAAAGTGAACTTTCAGAAGACAAAAGTGATGTTCAATGCTTTTTCAAGTAATGAAGATTTATCGATTGATGGAGAAAAGCTGGAGATAACAGACACGTACGTTTATCTTGGACAGCAGATATCAAGTGAGGGTCACATTGATGAAGAAATTAATCGGCGTACAAAACTTGCCTATAGAGCTTTTGGAAGAAACAGCATGATTTTCAAGAGCAATATGCCATTATGTCTTAAAAGAAAAGTGTTTGATCAATGCATCCTTCCAGTGCTTACGAATGGTGCAGAGACGTGGACCTTAGCTAAAAGAGACATACAAAGGCTGCAGACAACTCAAAAAAGCATGGAGAGGTGCATGCTTGGTGTAACCAGGAGAGATAAGAAAAGGAACTCGTGGATTCGAAAAATGACAAGAGTGGAAGACATCATGATCAGAGTTAAATACCTGAAATGGCAATGGGCTGGACATACTGCCAAAATTACTGACCATCGATGGATAGCCGGAATTTTAGATTGTGTTCCAAGGGACAAGAAAAGACCCAGAAGAAGACCACATGGGAGATGGGTGGATGAAATTCGAAAGTATGCAGGAGTGACATGGAAGAGACTGGCACAAGACAGACCGTTGTGGAGGAAACTTGGGGAGACCTTCGTCCAGCAGTGGATTGATAATGGTTGACAATGATGATGATGATCCCGATATCTGAACTACTCAAGTGCTGAAAAAGCTGGATATCCGAATTGCAAAAAATCAGTAAACCATGAACAGTAGCACTATTTCACTTTTTTAGTATGTCTTTTGTAAAAAAATATCGTGCTTATGTTATCGGTTTGTCCGTCCCTCTGTAGACACCATATCTCTGCAACTATTAGTCCGTTTGAAAAATTATTTTTGCACTGAGAAACTTGAAATATGCGAATGATGACCCTTTATTTCGTTTTTTTTTTTTTACGATGCACAATTTTGCCGCTAGAGGGCATAAATGCAGCTCATGTCGAATTCAAAATACATTTTTATTCCATATATTTGCTTCTAAATATCCGATTGAAAAATTTACTTTACCTTTCGATTCCATTTATGACGAAAAGTATTTTAGGTGTAGTTACTTTTTCAAGCTACGCATAAAATTTCCGCTAGGGGGCGCAAAATTAAATAACGTTTTTCCCGATATCTCTTCTTCTAAAACTCCGATTTGAGAATTTTTTTCTCGAGAGGATACAGCTTGTGATGGAAAATGTTTTGCGTATAATTTCTAATTTTTGGTAAAAAATACTTTGGCCACTAGGGGGCGTAAGTGTTAATTTTTGCTTTTGATGTATTTGCCATAAAATCTGAGCTTCTAAAATTTCGATTGAAAAAATTCTTTCGTGGATCGATGCCACTCACGTCCATAAACCTTTTTGGAATATTTTCTTCTTAAATTAATTCATGGTTTTTCCGCCAGGGGGCGTAAATGTATACCTTTTTTCGTCAATATCTCTGTTTCTAAAGGTACAATTTCAAAAAATTCTTTCTTTATTGGACAGAGTTTTCAGTGTGACATGTTTTTGAAATAATTCCAAAGTTTTCAAGTAATTCATAGAATTTCCACTAGGCAGCGTAAAGGTAAATTGCGTTTCCCCCGATATCTCTGCTTCTGAAACTCCGATTTGAAAAATTCTTTCTGCACCGGATACAGATCCTGATGAGAAACCCTTTGCATATAATTCCTAATTTTGGTAAGAAAAGGTTTGGCCACCAGGGGGCGTAAGTGTTAATTTCCGCTTCTGATGCATTTGCAGCAAAATCTAAGCTTCTAAAATCTCGACTGAAAAAAAATCATTTCTGGACCGATGCCCCTGACGTCAATAAACCTTTTTGGAATATTTTCTTCCTAAAATATTGCATGGTTTCTACGCCAGGCGGCGTAAATGTATACCTTATTTTTGTCAATATCTCTTCTTCTAAGAACCCGTTTTGAAAGTGTTTTTCTTTGTTGGATTGTGTTTCCGATGCGAAATTGTTTCCATATAAATTCAAAATTTTCAAGTAATTCATAGACTTTTCGCTAGGGGGCACAAAGGTAAATTGCGTTTTCTGCGTTATTTCTGCTTCTAAAACTCCGATTTGAAAAATTATTTTTGTATTGCATACAGCTCTTGATGAAAAATGTTTTTCATATAATTTCTAATATTTGGTAAAGAATGTCTTGGCCACCAGGGGGCTTAAGCGTTAATTTCTGCTCCTGATGTCATCATCATCATCATCATTGTCAACCATTATCAATCCACTGCTGGACGAAGGTCTCCCCAAGTTTCCTCCACAACGGTCTGTCTTGTGCCAGTCTCCTCCATGTTACTCCCGCATACTTTCGAATTTCATCCACCCATCTTCCATGTGGTCTTCTTCTGGGTTCTTTCCTGTCCCTTGGAATCCAAGCTAAAATTTCGGCTGACCATCGATGGTCTGTCCTTCTGGCAGTATGTCCAGCCCATTGCCATTTCAGGGATTTAACTCTGATCATGATGTCTTCCACTCTTGTCATTTTTCGGATCCACGAGTTCCTCTTCTTATCTCTCCTGGTTACACCAAGCATGCACCTCTCCACGCTGCTTTGAGTTGTCTGCAGCCTTTGTATGTCTCTTTTAGTTAAGGTCCACGTCTCTGCATAATACGTAAGCACGGGAAGGATGCATTGATCAAACACTTTTCTTTTAAGACATAATGGCATATTGCTCTTGAAATTTATGCTGTTTCTTCCAAAAGCTCTCCAGGCAAGTTTTGTACGCAGATTAATTTCTTCATCAATGTGACCCTCACTTGATACCTGCTGTCCAAGATAAACGTACGTGTCAGTTATCTCCAGCTTTTCTCCATCAATCGATAAATCTTCATTTCTTATAAAAGCATTGAACATCACTTTTGTCTTCTGAAAGTTCATTTTTAATCCCACTTCTTTACTCTTGTCAGCAAGTTCCTGGATCATACTCTGCAGCTCTGATGGGGTAGTTGCAAAAATGACTACGTCATCAGCAAAACGAAGTTGGGTTAGATAATCTCCATTAATCTTTATCCCTTTGTTTTCCCAGTTCAGTGATTGAAAGACATTTTCCAATGTGGCATGTACTTGCAGCAAAATCTGAGGTCCTGAAAACTCGACTAAACATTTTTTTATTCTCGGACTTATACCGCTGACATCGAGAAACCTCATGAGAATACTTTTTTCCTAAAATGATGCATGGTTTTCCCGCCAGGGGGCGTAGATGCATATCTTATATTTGTCCATATCTCTGCTTCGAAGAGTCCGATTTGAAGAATTCTTTCTTTGCTGGAGAGCGTTTCCGCTGCGAAATGTTTCTTATATAAATTTAATTTTTTCTTAACGCACACGTCTGCAACCAGAGTGCGTAAGCTGACGATTCTGTTTACAGCAATATCCGCGGGATTAAAAATCCGATTGAAAATCTTCTCTCTTCCGTACGCTGCTACTGTTTTCCATACCGGTTCCATTGACTTCGAATAGTATCGATCATTTTAATTTGTGTCGGAACGGATTCAAAAGACGTGCGCATTACACCCGAATATTCGGTGTCATCTTTCTTGTTTGAAAGCAGTAGCACGATTTGTAGACTGCTACTTCAACAACTACATTTTATAGTGGCCATGGTACACGCCACACTACTGTAAATGTAGCCTGCTACATGTAGCGCACTACCAGGAACGTAGCTACTGGGAGGGCAAAGACGGCCGTTGCCCTCCCAGAATGGTCACCCCAGGGAAGTAAATTTTTGCCCTGGGGGATGTAAAAACTAGAAATTGTAACTAAAAAAGAAATCTACACCTTTCAGTATTTCCTTTATAAATATTTTAGTTAGTTTCATACAATATTCCATGCAGGTAACCAACAGTGGCGTATTTTGGGTCCGAGACCTGGGCTATCTCACCAATTCCCCAACTTCCCCAATACTGTTTTTCTTTTTTTTTAATTTCGGAGTTTAATTTTTAATTGTTAAGTAAATTTTAGGTACATGCCATTACTAACATGATACCAAATAATTATGAGGATTAAGATCTAAACACTTATTTGTACATGAACTCCATTCTTCTTCTGAATACTTTATTTGTACATGAACTCCGTTCTTCTTTTGAATACTTTATTTGTACATGAACTCCATTCTTCTTCTGAATACTTTATTTGCACATGAACTCCGTTCTTCTTTTGAATACTTTATTTGTACATGAACTCAATTCTTCTTCTGAATACTTTATTTGTACATGAACTCCGTTCTTCTTTTGAATACTTTATTTGTACATGAACTCAATTCTTCTTCTGAATACTTTATTTGTACATGAACTCCGTTCTTCTTTTGAATACTTTATTTGTACATGAACTCCATTCTTCTTTCATTTTGTGTGAACTGAAGTGTTACGTTTTCATAAAATGTTTCTTCGAGGAATTTTTCATATTTAAAAATAATGTTTTTCCCTATTGACAAAACAACCAAGTTTTTCGAATGTGTATGTCCTTGTGTGGCTCTAAGATATATCTTGATTCTTTTTAATGCTGAAAAACTTCTTTCTGCAGTTGCAGTTGTTGATGGAAAGTTTAATATGAGGTCTCCTAATTTGTACAACTCACTAAACACTAAGTCCAATTTATTCAACTTTATGTAACACGTAATGTTTCTTACTGATTTATTTTTGTATTCTTCAAGAGAATAAAACACCTTTAGTTCATTTTTAGTCGAGCTGTATCAAAATTTGAAGCATAGAGTTCTTTAAGTTCCGACAGTAGATGTTCAGGGAAGCTTTCACAAAATTTATCAAACAGTTCGAATCCAACAAAGCGCCACGAATTTAAGATATAATGTCACTGATTTTAATTCATTGACACTTCACAAAAACTGAAACAACTCTCGCGAAACACTTATGGGCGGGAGTATGCGAGTGACTGAGATAGTCTAACTCTTGTTTTTTTCTGAGCAAACCGTTTCCCAAATCAATGGCCTATTCCCCTCTACCAGCTGATTCATGTTGTCATGGAAACGCTAGCAGGCGATTGTACGGAAGATTTTCGCATTAGAACTGAGAAGACTGGAAGAGCTGCTTGCGTTATGCCGTTGGTTTTCGCTCGCTAGACTGAGTCAAAGAAGCGAATCCGCACTCGTTTTTTTTCGCACCGAAAGCATCGACATATTTTAATACTGTTGATGATTGACTTTTATTTGTGTATATTTAATTCAGTTTTATTTGTGCATTCTCTGGGCTCCGCCGCTAGCCTCGAATATACGACACTGTTGACCAGGGTAACATACACTATGAGGTGTAAAAATATCTTTTCCTTGAAGACAATTTCCCAAAACAGTGAATGGAGGCATATAAAACAGTATGCTGATTTGCCTAACTCCATGACTTTTCCGATCATGTCGTTGGGATGAAGAGATAGTTAGTCATTTGAGCTTTGTCGCAGAAAGTTCTCTGAGCGTTTAACCTTGAACGGAATTTTTCCAAGCCCTACCCCTAAAGCTTCTTCTTATTGTTCCGTTCACTAACCGATACTCATTCGTTCTGTGCTGGTTTGTTTTTCGTTTTGCACTTCTGTGAAGTGTTGTGTTGTCGGCGTTCACATAACGTTTACGCCTTACTTAGAATCTACCATCTGTGGTTTTTGGGTGTTTACCTAGTTTTTACATTTTTTATAAAATTATATCAAAAACCTGAAGTGTAATTTTTGAACGATCATAATACTTTCCTATAACGGTGGTGTGTGAGAAGTAAAAGCCACGTATTATTTGACTTGAACTCGAATGGGCGTAATATTGAACTCGAAGGAGCGTAATGTTGAACTCGAACGGGCGTAATTTTGAACTCGAACGGGCGTAATTTTGAACTCAAACGGGCGTAATTTTGAACTCGAAGGGGCGTAATGTTGAACTCGAAGGGGCGTAATGTTGAACTCGAAGGGGCGTAATGTTGAACTCGAAGGGGCGTAATGTTGAACTCGAACGGGCGTAATTTTGAACTCGAAGGGGCGTGATTTTGAACTCGAAGGGGCGTGATTTTGAACTCGAAGGGGCGTGATTTTGAACTCGAAGGGGCGTGATTTTAAACTCGAAGGGGCATAATGTTGAACTCGAACGGGGGTAATTTTGAACTCAAAGGGGCGTAATTTTGAACTCAAAGGGGCGTAATTTTGAACTCGAAGGGGAGTAATTTCAAGTCTCGCCCTCAGAGATGAGCAACGCTTGCTACGGTCCTGCGCACCATATCCGATCACTGTGAATGTTCCAGTGTCCCGATGAGCCCATCCAACTTTGCATTCAGAGTTTTTATACCGGGTACAGGGGGCTGAAACTTGTTGACTGATTATATACATGTAATCACAGTTTTGTTATTTTTTATATATACATTAATACACATAAACATTTAAAATAGAGTATGAATATATTCTCATATATAGCAAATGGAATTCCAAGAAATCTACACATACAAGTGATTAAAAATGTGAAAATGTTATAGCTTTGCTTGAATTCAGTAACACAGCACGGATTTCACCATGGAGTGGTGTAAAATATTGAGGATGCTAGTATGATAATACTGTGCTGAAGAAATCCCCCCAACCCATCAACACTAGGAGTGGTAGAAATGTCCTCGCCTTACTACAAGCGTGATACTGATTATCAAGGAATCATTACCGTACTTTTTTTTTTTTTTTTTTGTCATAGAGCGTAAATCACCCACCGCCATGAAAAAAAAACATTTTTATGGGAACAATTTCTCATAATTTGCTATTGTTAAAAATTAGTTGGCAAATATTTTGTTGTATTAGAAGCACTAACAGCACGTTAACTACACTGAGGCTTAACCGTATACATGGAAAGTCGGCATCCTGGAGACTGAAATAAAGCTGAATACCAGCTTCCAAAATATTATGATGTATTGAAGTGAAACATCTCTACTCTGTGGAATTAGGCTTTTATTGCGGAGGTAGTCTGAATTGTCACTGCTTGAAAAATTGCCACTTCAGCAAGGGCTCTTTAATGTTTTATTGAAGATAATAGAAATTTCAGATTGAAGCCCATGTAGATGTTTATTATTATTATAATATTTTCCCTCATTTTCTTAAGTTTTTCTTTTAACTAATTTCTCCAAATATTCAGCTATAAACAAAAACAATTAGATTAAATACAAGGGGAGATCGTCCGAAAACCTACGGAGGGCATTCATGGATTTTCGCGGAGACTAAGCACCCCCGAGAAGATTTCTAAATACATCACTGGGGTTATCCACCCCTGCCCCCGATTATCGTGTTGTGAGGCATCTCAGCAGGTTGTATACACAGTCAAACCTCGATTTAACGAACTTCAAGGGAATAACAGTCTTGTGCGTAAAATCGCGGAATTCTCTAAATCGAGGAAGCCTTTCGAATGAAACATTCAAATTAAGCTAGTGTTGATAACAGAATGCGTAAGCAGCTAAGTTCTCTTTGTTTCAGTGAAATTTAAATCATGCATAGTACTTTTAATTACGAATTTATTATAAAAAATGTTATAATACGTGCAAATTTACTTTGCATGTTAAATGTACATAATTCACAGATATTAGACTTCAACATGTAGCATCAAAATTTAAGTTTACTTTAAAATTGCGAGAAAAATACGATAGTTGATTTTTCCCCCAAGCATTTAGCTTCTTAAATAAGGATTTCAGTTTCCTAAAACTGCATGGAACGAACATCAGTTAGTTACTAATTAACTAGTAAATACAGAATATGTGTTGATCACCTTTTTACACTGTAGAAAAGAAATGCTTTAGAGAATGTTACTTATGTTTTTTCTGAACGTTTACCTTTATAAATTGTAGCTTCAATTTTATGCAGTACATGAAAACATCGTCATTTATATCGAAGGGCATCAAGTACTTTTTAGCACATTCTATACTGTTCCCAGCATCACTAAAGCAGCTAACTTTCAGTTCTGCTTCATCTTCTTCACCAGAATCGGATGCATTTAGTCCGATCTCTTCATCGAAAACATCATCAAGGGATTACATTTGGGCTAACTTTTAACGTGAAAATGCTAGTTAACATAGTTTTGCGGTTTAAAACATAAAAAAAATATTCGCTAAATTGAGGAAATGTATTCCTTAAATTGGGAAACGTCAAGCATTAATTTCAATGCGGTTCCGTTGGGACCATGAAATATGTACGTAAAATCGAGGAATTCGTTAAATAGGGGTTTGACTGTACACTGATGAGCACTTGCGTTTTGCACGCAAAAGTTTACTACAAAAATTGAAAGTCTCACTGACGAATATTTAACTCCTTATCACGGTCGTCTCTTACTGATTTTTCTTTTTCGTTTTGTTTAAAAATAATAAAGATCTGCGTTAGAATATCGCAGCTGCTTCCATGCAACGCGTGGGTCGGTCAACATTCAGCCGCCTACGCTTTGCAGAGAAGATGCCTTTCAAGGGTAGTGCGTTAGTCGGCCGCCGCGGAAGTTTGACGGTCACGGAAGAACAGTTCGCTCACGTGAAATGCGTCGGCTGAACTTCCCGCCTTTTCTCTGTCGTCGGGGTTTGGCGGAAGTATGCAAGTGCCGGCCGGTCTGCTGGGGTGTACGGACTGGGTAACAGACACAACGACCGGGAGTAACCTTGAACGGTTTCTCCGGCGCGTGTTTCTGCCAGTTATGAATCTCTCTCTCTCTCTCTCTTGCATGGACGCATGGCTAGGTCAAGGGTTTTCTGGTTTCGGTTTGTTCCTTTTCGGATCACACGATGAAAGAAGCCAGTCTGCCCGGCTAATATTGGAATGATACCTGTGTCATAAAAGTATTTTGCGCGTCTCGTAACAGAAATAACGCGTGTCATGGGAAGGAAGCCAGTGATTGCCAAATTTAAAATATCCGTAAAAAATGTCATGTAACTCTTTCAAAGTAAACAAAAAGGTCAACCGAACACACCGTGTGATGCATAATTATAAACATCGGAATAAGACCTTACTCTTGCGTAAGGTTTTCATAAACTCGATCTGGATTCTCATGATCAGCTTCATGGGAATCCATGCAGGGATTTATGCACCCAGGGGCGTATTTTGAGGGGTTAATGGAGCCTTGGCCCCCGAAAGTGTTTCATTTCTTTGCTAAAATGCGGCTTAAAACAGTATTGCAGTCAGAGAGTTTTTTCCGGGGGGGGCAACTACAAATTTCGAGGGGCTAAAACTTGTTGACTGATTATATGCACCTAATCACAATTTTGTTGTTTATATTTATATTAATATATGTACAAATTTTAAATATAGTACAAAAAATTTCTTATCTTCTTATATCGCAAATGCAGATTCCAAGAAATTTACACGTACACGTGATTAAAAATGTAAGGTGGCGCAGTGATCTAAGCAATGGCTTCTGATCATTCGTCCGAGTTGGGTCTGGGTTCGAATCCCGGTGAGGCATGGATGTTGTGCTTGTCTTATGGCACTGGCTGTCTCCCTTCCCTGGAGCTAGTGGCCCTAAATTAGGGACGGGCGACTGCTTATAGCCCACTAATTTGCTCACGGTGGTCGTTAAACCCTCAATCAAAAAAAAAAATAAATAAATGTAGAAATATTATACCTTTGTGCTAATTCAGTAATGTACCACGGATTTCGCCATAGGGTAATGTAAAATATTGAGAATGCTAGTAAGGTTGGGCTGTGCTGGAGATACCCCCCCCCCAAGACATTAGGGGTGGTAAAAATGTCCTCGCCTTGCTACAAGCGTGTTTGTAATTATTAAGTAATCATTACAGTGCTACCTGAACACGTTTTTGGTGTTAGCCATTCCCCTACCATTTGATTTCAACCCCTTTAGATTATTTAAATTAGCAAATGGTAGTTAAAAAAAAAAAAAAAAAACCCTAACTAACCGTTTAGATGCCAGTTTGAGGTGCCTCGATATTTTTTTTTTTTTTTTTTTCGTCACTTGAGTGTAGATCACTACCGCCAGAAAAAAACACCCCTTATTATGGGAACAATTTCTAATAATTTGCTATTGTTCAAAATTAGGTAGGAAATATTTTGTTGTATTGGAAGTACTAACGTCACCTGAGCTACACTGAGACTTACCCGTATACATGGAAAGTCGGCATCTTGAAGACGGATTTGCCGCCCCGGTGGCGCAGTGGTCTAAGCGATGGCCTCTGATCATTCTTCCGAAAGGGATCCGGGTTTGAATCCCGGTGAGGCGTGGAAGATGTATTTGTCTAACGGCACTGGCTCCCTCCCTTCCTTGGAACCGGTGACCCTAAATTAGGGACGGGCGACTGCTTAAAGCCCATTGAGTTGCTCACGGTAGTCGTTAAACCTCCAACAAAAAAAAAAAAAAAAAAAAAAGGCTGATGTGAAAATGAATACCAGCTTCCAAAATATGATGGTGTATTGCAGTGCAAACATTTCTACTGTGTGGAATTGGGTTTTTATTGAGGTAGTCCGAGTTGTCAGTGCTTGAAATATTGCCCCTTCAGCGAGGACTGTTTAATGTTTTATTGAAGGATGATAGAAATTTCAGACTGAAGTTCGTGTGGATGTTTTTTTTGTTTTTGTTTTTTTATTATTATAATATTTTCCCTCATTTTCTTAATTTTTTAAATTAATTTCTCCAAATATTCAGCTGTAAACGTACACAATGAGACTAAATATAAGGGGAGATCGCCCAAGAACCTACGGGGGGAGGGGCTTTCACGGATTTCCGGAGGTAATAAGCGCCCCGAGGAAATGCCTGAATACATCACTGCAATAAAAGAAATGCTTTAATTTAATAAAAATGCACCAAATTACAATAGAAAATAAGGCTTTGAGTTTTTCTTCTATTTTTCATTAACTTTTATTTTGTGTTGATGGATTTCAAAAACTTCCATTTTCGGTCGCCTCCCCCCGAAAAAAATTCTATATATGCCTCTGTATGCATCTCTACAACATCCTCCAAGACATCCCACATTTCTTGAAACACCCAGCACCACAAAAATCTTAACACTCCTCTATTAAGGTCTGTAAAACACACACACACACACACACACACACACACACACACACAGGGGTTACACAGACATTTCAAATTAGAGGGGCGTTGAAAAAGTTTGGAGGACTTGAAAAAATCTTGGGCGGGTGTTGGATGAAGGCAAAATTTTCGCTTGCTGGAATTTTTATAGTGAAATATTCAGGCTTTTTACATATAGTATTAAAAATGAGGAGAACTTTAAAAAACGGAGAACTGTTGAATTTTTTATAGTTAAGAGTGGCTGAAACCAGGATTTTTCCCCCCCTAAAACTGCACACTGTTACTTTGTTCCTGCGATGTTTTTTTTTTTTTCTAATGCCTAAACGCTTCCCTAAACAAAGCAAAAAGAAAAAAGTATTAACATGGGTTGTTCGAAAAGTAGATATGGATATTTTCATAAATCTTTTCCATGACAAAGTGACTGCAGAAGCAAATATGCAAAATATGCAGCAGACTAAAGTGAAGATATACATACTGTACACAGGCGCCGACTGGCCCGAAGGGATACCGGAAGAATTCTCGGTGGGCCGGTGGACCTAATATTAACTCAAAATTAAAAAAAAAAGTATTTATGTACTTGTACTTCAATGTTTTTGTGGAAGTTATGCTAAAAGGGAAAAGTTTGCTTACAACTTTTACGGTTTCAGAAATAAATAAATTAATAAATAAATCTACGTAGCAAATAACAATTGAGAAACGAATTTCCCCGAAGAAATAATTTTTCATAAATACATGGTAGGCATTGTAATGCTATCTTCCAGAACAGAGACTGGGCTTCATTACACCATAATTCTGTAGTTATTCTCATATTTTCACTGTATTCCATGTAACCACTTCCTTAAGAAAACTTACATTTTTTTTTATGAAGAATTATTTCTTCGGGAAAATTCGTTTCCCAATTGTATGCTTTCATCACTGGAATTTGTGACTTACATCAGATCCTGAATGTGAGAAAAGGTCGTATAACGTAACCCTTTTTACGTTATGTAATTACATAACGTAAAAAATGTTACGTTATAGTCGTGAGACGCTACGATGTGACAGGAATAGCTTTGACTAGCGCAAATCTGAAAATTCTCAAATATTTATCTTCAGTTGCTTGGAATTTCCTTGTCCTGGGAAGTGTAATACCTAGCATGGTCGACCGAACATCGAGAGGTGCGAGTTCGATTCCCGCTCCAGGACGATGAAAATTTTCAAGTTTTCTGAAGGAAGTGGTTACATGGAAGTCAGTAAAAATATGCCAATGACTACAGAATTCTGGGGCAATGAAGCCCAGTCTCTGTTCTGAAAAATAGCATTACCTAGCAAATGTTCTGTTGAGTTAAATGATACACAGATTTGATACATCTTTTCCCTTTTTCTCGACTTTCAAATTTAAGCTCCATCTCTTTCGGCTGATATCCTCTACCTCAGTCTGCTTTTGCCAATTGCAGTTTAATAATCAATGCAGTTTAATCACATATGCTGTCAATATCTGTGGTAGAAACTCGAAATTGTGTACGTTAATGCATTGAGCTTCATTTACGGTAAAACTTTTGGTTTTCTGCACTTTATAGGTATATGTGCTTCTTTCTTCTTCTAGGTTTTTTTTTTAATTTCGAACGACATCTGCATCTCACTACCTTTTGAGCCTCACGAAGCTTTGAATTGCTGTTCTGGAAAATGCTTCAACTACAGAATAAATTTCTTTTTCCATTTGAAAGTAATTATGTACCAAATAGTTTTTTTCATTGTTTAATTTTTCTGACTTCATAAGTTTGCACTGAAATTTTTCCAATGCTAGACATTTTTCTCTTTTTCAAGAGATTTTTTTCGTAATTATTTTTTAATAATAGGTAAGTAAGTCTTAAAAATGAAATTAATATTTGGCACACTCACTAAAAGCGAAGAAACCACATATTACAAATTCTTAAATTAAGTTATAGGAATAAAATTCGTGAGAATGGAGTAAAGTCTTCGACGGTCTCTCAGAGAACACACCTTGTCTGTTTCTTCTCATCAACAAAAGTAATTTTGTTTTTACGTTAAATTTTACAAGGGATCTACGGTCCAGAAAAGTGAGTAAAATACTGTTAATTATTGTCTCAATACAATAAAAAAAAACCTACAATGATTTGTAGACTCGTGATGAAAAGATGTTTAGACAGTGAACGGTGATGCTAACATACGTTTTCTTAGGGATGGGATACTTTGATAATTTTTCCCAAACGTGGGCTGTACGAAATAACTTCCAGGGCCGTTTATGTATTGCCAGTAATCGCTTGACTGTACGTACGTTTTGTAATTGCAATGAGTGACTTTAAACAAGAGAAACCAAAAACGAAACATTAAATTGCTACATATATACAGTTCAAATTGAGAAAAAATATTGCAGTATGATAGAAGATATTTCAAGGTAGAGTTGAGATTTTCTTTTTATGTTAGGATGGATGATTCCTTTTAGCAAGATGCTCATGGGACTCATTTAACGCTGAAAAAAATGATATTGTCATAGCACTTTAAATTGATTAGAAAATGATATTGTTATTCACTTTAAATTAGATTAGATAATTTTAAAAAGGAAGTGTTCAAATTAAATAAGATTTTTTTTTATTAGAAATCAGTAACATGACATTATCAACAACGAAAACGTATATTTTCCTTAGAATCTCTACAAGCAATTTTTTTATTTCCCCGCATCTTTTCAAAACTAATGCTTTCCTTCTGTTGGATGGATTGGAAAACGAATTTCCCTAAAGAAATATTTTAAATAACATGGTAGGGATATAAACCTTTTAATATTTTTCACTGTACACCATGTTCCCTTCATTCAGTAAACTTAAAAATGTTTTATCGTCCTGTAGCGGGGATCGAACCCGCACCTCCCGATGTTCGGTCGAGCATGCTAGGCATTACACTACCCAGAACAAGGAAATTTCAAGCAACTGAACATAAATATCTGAGAATCTTCAGATTGGCGCTAGTCAAAGCTATTCTGCTCCATCATAGCTATTCAGTCAAAGCTATTCTGCTCCATCATAGCTATTCAGTCAAAGCTATTCTGCTCCATCATAGCGATTTGCGCTAGCCACAGCTATTCTGCTCCATCATAGCTATTCTGTCTAAGTCAAAGCTATTCGCTTGTCAAAGCTATTCTGCTCCATCATAGCTATTCTGTCTAACTCAAAGCTATTCGCTAGTCAAAGCTATTCTGCTCCATCATAGCTATTCAGTCAAAGCTATTCTTCTCCTTCAGATTTGCGCTAGTCAAAGCTATTCTGCTCCATCATAGCGATTTGCGCTAGTCAAAGCTATTCTGCTCCATCATAGCTATTCTGTCTAACTCAAAGCTATTCGCTAATCAAAGCTATTCTGCTCCATCATAGCTATTCAGTCAAAGCTATTCTTCTCCTTCAGATTTGCGCTAGTCAAAGCTATTCTGCTCCATCATAGCGATTTGCGCTAGTCAAAGCTATTCTGCTCCATCATAGCTATTCTGTCTAAGTCAAAGCTATTGTGGAACGCCATACTTCATCCTCTGCCGGAGTTATGGCGTGAAAACCGAGTGCCCAGTTACAATTGTCCTTCACCGTTGGTGCTCGCCAACGGAAATATGAATGCTCGCCGTAATGTTGTAGAACTATTCACTGAGTTGTTTTTTCAGTGCCCTGTTGTGTGGGTTCGTCATGCCTTCTCTTGTAATAAAATTAAACAGTTCCGGGGACTTTGCTATAAAAAGAAAATTCAATCTTCTGCAGTGGCGCTACTTCATCCAATGCTGTACGTGGAAAACGTCCCGTATGAGCTTTGTTCTGATTCTTTATTCTTCTCTATGTAATTTACATACTGATCTGTTCCTCTTTATTCTATCAGGTCTCTTCCTCGCTTACCTAGCTACTCACTTTCCCTTTCCTAACATAATTTCTGCTTCAATCTCGTCATGGTATCAGACATTCTCAATCCTCTCCAAACTCCCTTCCTGCCATCTTTCAAGTCTTAGATCAAACTCTCCTCTATACGCCTTTCTTTCTTCCCTTTGTACAGTTCGCGTGTCCCGTTTCTTTCGGACCACCACGCCAGTTGCTGAATGGGCATTATAGCCACTTTGATTTATCGTGAGAAATACTTCATTAAAACCTAATGCTGTAAGAAAAAAGTCATATGCTCGAAATTTCTCCCTGCGTGAACCCTGACGCTATAAAACGATAATACCATTATATCACTCACACGCAGACCAATAAACGGAATCTAATAAACCTTCGGACAGCGGAGCATTCTCTGAACTCCGAAAGTGTAGAGAGAGTAGCCAACTCTTTGCCTCTCATCAATCGTTGCTGAAAATTCGGATAGGAACCAACTCAGTATCTCCCAGGAGCCGACGAAGAAAGGGAAATGATTTTAACTTATAAGACGATATCAAAAATAGTTCGTAATTTATCTTTCGCTGAAATTAATGAGACTAAGTTACAGCTCATGCGCTTTCTTACTGAAGTGTCTGGCGCCGTTCTACAGCACCACAGTACCCGTACGAACCAGGAATGTTCTGCTGAAGAAGATGCAAGATGACTAGTGTAAAATACCGTGGTTTTCTCAGGCAGCTATACGATTCCAATCCGAGACGTCTAGCTCAGTCTATCAGCGAACGAGATGGTTTTGTATCGCATTGATCTGTTAATAGTAAACATTGTTTTGTATCAATAAATGTTTTCATTATCATCTACAAATTTTATCGTGTGTCGCTTTCTTTTTTGACTGTCATTAATCTAAGTATCCCACCTGTTCCTTCAGCGTGCCCCAATTTCAAGGACACTGAGTGTATTTCGGGTACTAAACGTGGAGTGTTTAATTTAGCACCATAGAAAAGTAAAATTCAAAGACAACACACAAATTCTTACTTGCAGTCTCGAGTTACAAAAAACAGTGTTCTCTTTATTCCTATTCTTGGGGTTCAGGACTAGCTGGTATGATTTGAAAAATAACAAATGATAACGTAAGTAAATGCATTAGGCATTTGGTGTGTTTCATATTCAGGAGAGTTCTGACTTGAACTCTTTAGAAACTAACCCTATTTTTATTTAACACATTCTATGGCATTAACATCCCCAAGGCTTTGTCGGTAAGGCTTTATATCTGTAGCTTTGCCTGTTGCCATAGCCTTACCTACATCCACAAATCATTATGTTTTATATTCAGAAGTTCCTGACTCTGACTCTTCAGAAACTATGCTGTTATTTAACACTTTCTATTATATTAACATCCACAAGTCATTATCGGCAAGCGTAGCTTTGCCTCTTACCATAGCCTTACATCTGTAGCTTTGCCTGCTGCCATAGCTTTACCTACATCCACAAGGCATTATGTTTTATATTTGGAAGTTCCTCACTCTGACTCTTCAGAAACTAACTATGTTGTTATTTAACGCTTTTTATTGCATTAACATCCACAAGGCATTACCGGCAAGCGCAGCTTTGCCGGTTGCCATAGCCTTACCTATTTTCTCCTTATAAGTCTTTGTCTCACCCTTCAAACAGTCATGAAAGCTGCGTATGGACCATTCAAGCTTCCCACCGCCATTCCAAATAGTGATCAAAATCTGCAGACAAAGCGATTCGTTTCATTTTTAAAAGTCACTGACGATGCCCATAAAGAGCTTGTAAAGAGTAGGAATCAAGTAATGAAAAAACTCACTAATTTGAAAGGAAAATACCAACCCATTCGAGAGGTATGTTTACTCCTCAAATATATCATGCACTGCCGGTGATAAAACATTTTTTCTCTCCCTTTAAATCTTAAGATACACTATAAAAAATAAGTGGTGTGAATTCACTGAAAATTTTCGAAAATAACCTACAGCAAAGTTAGTTGCCTGTAGGTGTCCGCCTTTTTCTGAAATTTCCATTTTTAAAAGTGCCCGTTTATTTTAACTTTCTCGTTTTTACAGAATATCCGTAATCAGGAATTCCGTCTATTTCAGAAAAGTCCGTTTCGAGTTTTTCCGTATTTAAACTCAAATTTTGCAAAATTCAAAGAACATGCACTTGTCAGCCCTTACACGAGATAACACTTTTCAGCTCTTACACCAGATAATACTTTTCAGCCCTTACATCAGATAACACTTTTCAGCATTTACACCAGATAACACTTTTCAGCTCTTACTCCAGATAACACTTTTCAGCCCTTACATCAGATAACACTTTTCAGCACTTACACCAGATAACACTTTTCAGCCTTTACACCAGATAACACTTTTCAGCCTTTACACCAGACAGAACTTTTCAGCTCTTACACCAGATAACACTTCTCAGCCCTTACCGGTGTTTAACGACCACCATAGCTACTCAATAGGTTATAAAGCAGTCGCCCTTCCTCCACCGTAAGGGAAACCACCCATGCCTCGCCAGGTCCCATCTCTGACGAATGTTCAGAAGCCAGCTCTAAGACCAGGGACGTCGCAAAGAGAGGCATGAAGCCCACCCTGAAAAACTTTTTTGTCCACCTGCCGCCATCCAGTCCAAGAAGTGCAAATTTTCATTTTTTAAACTTTAAAATATGGACTTGTTAAGCAATATTGAGTCATGTTTTTCGTCTTGCAGCCGTAAGTATTTCCCCCTAGGAATTGCGTTGTTAACCTCTCCGTAAAAAACGGTCTCAAATAGCATCCGCAGGGCAATGAAAATTTAATTGCTTTCCACTTGTATTAAAGTAGTTTTCATTTTTTTAACTTTAAAATCTGGACTTGTTAAGCAATAATGAGTCTTATGTTCCTCGTCGTGCAGCCGTAAGTATTTCCCCCTAGGAACTGAATTGTTTACCTCTCCGTAAAAAAGGTTTCAAATATCATCCGCAGGGCAATGAAAATTCAATTGCTTTCCACTCGTATTAAAGTAGTTTTCATTTTTTTAACTTTAAAATCTGGACTTGTTAAGCAATAATGAGTCTTATGTTCCTCGTCGTGCAGCCGTAAGTATTTCCCCCTAGGAACTGAATTGTTTATCTCTCCGTAAAAAAAGGTTTCAAATATCATCCGCAGGGCAATGAAAATTCAATTGCTTTCCACTCGTACTAAAGTAGTTTTGATTTTTTTAACTTTAAAATCTGTATAATGAATTAGCTTTATAACCTTTTTGCTAAGCTAATTATTATGAATGAATAATGCTCTAAGCTTCAAAATAATGAATTCCCAAAAGGGTGTTGTTACTCGTTAATTATGAGCTTAAACAAAGTCTCAACGCTGGTTATTTATATTAAGTAATCAAAGTCATAAACCTAACAGCCAGACAGAGGTCTGACAAAACTAAGAATTGAGAAAGACTGAACTTACTGACAAACTTGTTTATTGGCAAGACTCTTGGTCAACTAAGGCACTCATATATCTTGTACATAATAATGAATAACTTTCCTCTTACAACCAACACAACACAACTCAACCTCAACAACACAACCTCAACACAACACAACTCAACCTACCGATGAACGCGCCTATATACTAGCTACCACCACGTCATGACTTACACTCATTGCCAGATCTCATTCAGCGGGTGAAATAATATTTCGTTCAGTAGGAAGATAATTTACATAGTAAAATAAAATAACCAGAGATAGTAAAATCAAAAGGAAAGTGAATATAGAGTATACGTTACATCATCTCCCCCTTAATTTTTTTTTTTTTTTTCTTTCTTTTTTGTTTCCGAAAAACCTATCAATTTTGGAGTGTAAGTCTTACATTTCGATGATTGACGTTTCTCGATCTTTTTTTTGATTTGTTGTTTGGTGGTAGCCGTATTTACATTATCAACTTGGCATGACAATTTACGAATCTGTATTCGACTGTGAAATTGGTAGTGTAGAACAAACCAAACCTGCATCGGCATACTTTCCTTTTATTCTGCCTAGCAGGAATCACTTTTTTAATTTCAAATTACGTGCGCCTCATTCGTTGAAATACATAACAACTGTATCAGCAGCGAAGATTGCCTGAAGCTGCCTAACAGTAACAATTTTATTTTTTCATTTCAAATTACGTTCGCCTCATTCGTTGAAATACAGAACAACTGTATCAGCAGCGAAGATTGCCTGAAGCTGCCTAACAGTAACAATTTTATTATTTTACCCCTAAGCACATAGATATATACAAAAAAGTGGATTAGTAGATGGACATAGAAGAAATATAAAAAAAACACGCACATATATACACAAAAAAGAATGCATAGGCCCACACGAAAAAAAGAAATTCTGACACGCCAACTGGTCGTGCAGGAAAAACAACAAACTGAGAAAAGAACCTGTCCACGAGAACTTACTTATCTCGAGGACGCATAAAAAATTCTAGTGCGATAACGTTTTCCCGGCCGAATGGGACTGGTGAAATCAGGTGGCTTGGATCTCTTCCGGGACGGTAATGGAACTTCGGTCTGTTGTCGGTCAGGAATCTGGCGGTCTGGAAATCCCTGCGGCTGAGAAGAACGGTCAGAAGTCTGGCGGTCCGGAATCCCTTGCGGCTGAGAAGAACGGTCAGGAGTCTGGCGGTCTGGAAATCCCTGCGGCTGAGAAGAACGGTCAGGAACGTCAGAAGTCTGGCGGTCCGGAAATCCCTGCTGCGGCTGATAGGAACGGGCTCCCCCAGGCTTTGGATATGAAGTCCCTTGGTGCTGGGGCCCGTTGTGTCCTTCCAGTATCTTTTTGGACGGACGTGTCTCCGGCCACATCGCTTGCTTTCGTTTACGCCCACGGGGCATGATAGTAGTAGCAGGCATCGGCCCTGTTTGCCCTGAACGGAGGTTCCAGGGGCGAAACCCGGGTGGATGCAAAGATTTCTGCCTTCGTCGCTGTTGCGGCGAAGCAGATTGGGGAGACAAGTCACGTTTGCGCCCAGCTTTTGGTGGTGCTGGACGGTGTGGAATATGAAATGTTGGATTCATAACTGATAAATCAGAAATGTCCGACGCCTCTGAGTCGCTGCTGTAACTCAGCGGTCGTGCAGGGCGATGTTTAGATTTGCCTATAGGAATACTTTCCGATGAGGTATTCAAAGAAGAAGTATCCCGCGTTGGTGCAGAGTTAGCCGGAAACGGCGCAGCAATAGTCTTGGCAATGGTTGGAGGGAAAGGAACGATACTAGTATTCGACGAACTCGATTCGAGCCTTGGTCTCACGGGAGAATCAGGTTGCGGTTGTAGAAACTCGTCTGGAGGGGGAGGGTGAAGGAAAAATCACTGGTGATTCGTCAAAAATGTTCGGTGGTTCGTCCACAATTTCTGGCGGTTGAACATGAGATATAGATTCTTGAGTCTGTGGAACAGAAGGTTGAGTAGGATTGATAATGAAATCGATATTCCGTTCGTGATACTTGCGACATTGATCAACATGTACATATTGAAAATGGTTGTTCGGTTTCTCCAGAACAATATTATTTTCAAAGACATTTGCCACCCGATATGGACCTTCGTAGCTGGGTGCAAATTTCTTCACTAAAGTATGCGAAACCGAAGACTGGAAGTGCGTTTCCACGAGAGTGAGATCTCCAACGACAAGATCTGGTTCCCTACGCCTAGAATTATAATATCGTGCTTGAGCCGCTTGTGCTCCTAGCATTGCAACACGAGCTTTTTCTGCCATAATGTGTACTGATTGCGGAGTTGGTCGCTGGTTTAGTTCGTCGATAATCCCCGTTAAATTTTCAAAAGGGGTTTTAATTTTGCGACCCAGAAAAAGTTCTGCAGGAGTAATTTTAGTAGACTCGTGGACAGACGAGCGGAGGGCGAACGCAAAAAGTTCTAAATGGTCATCCCATCTTTCATGGTGATCCATTACAAAAGTCGCAATCATTTTCACTAACGTTCGGTTAACACGTTCCGCAGGATTACTCTGGGGATGATATGGGGAAATGAATTTATGTTTAATGTGTAATCTCGCACACATTCTTTCAAAAATGTCAGAAATAAATTGAGGACCATTATCCGAAACTACTTTATTAGGTGCACCATATCTAGAAAATACTTCATTAACTAAGACATTACAAATAACTTCAGCCGTAGCGGCTTTAATGGGAAAAACTTCAACCCATTTAGAAAAATTATCAGTTAGTACTAAAACATAACGAGCTTTATTTTTAACAGATAATGGATAAGGTCCCAATAAATCTATGGAAATAATATCAAATACATGAGAACTTGAACTAGATTTCAAGTGACCGGCCGGTCTTACATTACGGTAATTATTAATCTGACACAAGTGACATGATTGAACGTATGCGAGCACACTTTGGTACATGCCAGGCCAATAGGCAACATCCCGCAATTTACAACGGGTCTTGCGAATACCTAAATGGCCTGCAAGAGGTTTGTCATGAAATTCAATTAAAAGAGCCATTCTAAGGGTTCGCGGAATACATGGGCGAAACTCTGCCCTAGTGGTCCGAGATTTTGTATAATAAAGAAGACCCTCTATTCAAAATGTTGTGACCTTCCAGCCAGAGAAGGATCACTTTGTGGGGGCGAACCCGCAAGCAAAAAATTGTAAATATCCCCAAAATCTGGATCATTTATTAATTCTGCCATTATCTGCTCTCTGGATGTGATATCAGCTATCAGAAGTAAAGGCTGACATCCAGGAGTAGTTTCGGTGGGGACCCCACTAATCGGAACGCGAGATAATGCGTCCGGTAATTGATTCTTATGACCTGGCTGATACGAAATTTTGATATTGCTCTCTTGTAACTTCAGAGCCCACTTCATAAGTCTTTGAGATAGGTGCTTAGCAGAATTCAAATACTGAAGGGCAGAATGATCCGTAATTATGTTAACTGTCAATTCGTTAAGATAACATTGAAATTTATTCAGTGCATACACAACAGCAAGACATTCACGTTCCGTAGCTGAATAATTGCGTTCAGCTTTGGCTAAAGTACGAGACGCAAAAGCTATTGGATGCCCAGCTTGTGACAAAACGCAACCAAGACCAACTCCGGATGCATCAGTATAAATATCAAATTCTTTAGTATGATCCGGGAAAGCCAACACCGGAGGCTGAGTCAATGCAGACTTCAGTGTTTCGAATGCAGCGTTAGCTTCAGGTGTCCAAATAAACTTCTTGTATTTACGCTTTAAAGCATACAACGGCTCACATATTGTAGCATAAGCGGGGACGAACTGCTGATACCAACCGGTCATTCCCAGAAAGCGGGATAGTTCTTTTGCTGTTTTAGGCCGAGGAAAGTCAACAATGGGCCTAATTTTTTCATTATCAGTAAATAAACCGTGGGGAGTAATTTTCAACCCCAGATATACAATCTCGTCCTGCGCTATCTGGCATTTACTAGGTTTTAACGTCAAGCCAGCATTGTATATAAGTTGGAACACCTGTTTGAGCAGAGAAAGGTGCTCGTCAAAAGTCTCTGATGTTATAATAATATCATCCAAATAGACATGCACATGGGGACCCAGGACAGGTCTGAGAACCGTGTCCATAAGCTTTTGGAAAGTAGCAGGTGCAGAAGCTAAACCAAAAGGCATACGTAAATATTCATAGGCCCCAAAAGGAGTCACAAAGCCTGTTTTATCGACAGAGTCCGGATGTACTGCCACCTGCCAATATCCACTCGCCAAATCCAAAGTTGACATCCATTTGGTTGACGACAAGTCATTTAGAATATGTGACATGACAGGTAGGGGATAATTGATTGTTTTTGTGACTTGGTTGAGTTTGCGAAAATCTGTCACGAAACGAAATTCATTTGGTTGTTTCTTTGGAACCAAGAAGGCAGGAGCAGCCCAGGCGCTTGTTGATTCCCTGATTATGCCCTGCTTAATCATGTCAGCAATTTGACGTTGCATTTCCTGCTTTTTATGTGGAGCACAAGGGTAAGGTTTCGTCGCAATTGGTTTCGAACCATCAGTGTCAATAACATGATAAACGACCTGTGTGAAACCAGGTTGATCCGAAAATAAACCAGGGCTTTCCTGTAAAAGGAGAGAAAGCTGGTCTCGTTGCCCCTCATTCAATTGGTCACTCAACAATAAACTCGTAATATCTACAGGAACCGTCGGAATCATTTCGACAGGTTCCGGAAAGGAAATCACATGTTGTACAAAATTCAAAGTTATTTGAAACTTGTTAATAAAGTCCATACCCATGAGACATTTCACGGGTAGCTCGTCTATAAGCAGGAAAGAATGTGTAAAACGAGCTTTTCCCAGCCCTAAAGATAATGTGACAGTTCCTGCGATACTGAAGATTTCATTATTGGCACCTCGCAAATACTGCGTTGCAGGCTGAACGTGTATTGCAGAAAAAACGTCATTGCAAAACTTTGTATTTAGGGCTGATATCTCAGACCCAGTGTCGAACTTTGTCTCGACAATAACGTCTTCAAGTGTCAAGAATACATCAGGCAACTGAGGAGTTTGAACAGTCACTAATACTGTTTTAGGGTCAGAATGTTTGGTATCAGGAAGCAGGACCGACCCTTCGTCTACTTCCTGTGGGAGTTTAAAGGAATTCTGGTGGTGTTATCATGTGGTCGGAAACCTCGACCCTGCCGGGTATCGGGAAAATTTTCACGATAAGGAAAATTGCGTGAACCCTGCGTCGGGAACTCCGCGTGTCTGTTGACATTTTCATATTCGTTACGTCTGCCCTCAGCACGGGCAGAAAAATTATTATTGCCCTGGGCATGAGAACGTTCCGAATGCTGCTGAGTGAAACGGGGTCGAGCATACTGTGCATTATGACGATATCCCGAAGCTTGCTCAGAAACCCGCTGTTGGTTCGCCACTCTTCTGTGTGGTGGAACGTATGAAGCTTGGGTGGGCACTTGTGTATGCTCGCGCTGAAAGTTTTGTCTATTATGCCGCTGAGGGTTTTCGGAATAAGCCTCGCGGGGTGCCCGAGCATGGTGAGTTGAAGCATGTTTGCCATGTCGCTCTTCATACGTGCGTATGAGGCGAAGGCATTCATGAATGGTGGTAGGGTGTCGAACCTCAAGAAAATCTTGTAAGAATGGGTCGAGCTGCTGTACGAGGGTATCCAACATGTCAACATGACTGGCATGTGGATCCCATAGACTATATAGGCGTGTAGTTTCCAACGCAAATGCAACAGGGCTATCAGTGGGACCTTGTTGACGTGAAAACAGCTGTTGAGCAAGGCTAGCTCGACTGAGGCCGAAAGGAAAGACCTCCAAGAATTCTGCACGGAAATTCTCATAATGAGAATCCGGGTTCGACCCTCGCCACTGCCGATACCAGGTCTTGGCGGTATCCCTCAAGCAAGTGCCGGCAATTTGGACCTTGCAGTCTTCCGGAATATTATAGAGATCAAAATGATCTTCTAGATCTTCGAGGAACTTTAAAGACCCCTCCAAACCATTGAAATAAATTGTTCCTGCATGCGGCACGAAATGAGCAAGCATTTTGCTTCGCTGAGAGGATTGAATTCCCTCAGGTACGACCCGCGACTCAGAGTAATAAGAAGCTGGTGCATTACGAGATGGTGAAGAATGCTTGGGTATGTGTAGATCATTCATATCAAAGTCAGAGCCACAGGCTTCGTACAAATTGTCCAAACAAACAATATTACCCTCGAGACTTGCCGGAAGGTGGAAATTTGCAGTTGTCTCAGGTAAGGAAGCCATGGGTAATAATAGTCAGGATCTCGTGTTCGAGAAAAGTTCGGGCGCCAATTATAATGAATTAGCTTTATAACCTTTTTGCTAAGCTAATTATTATGAATGAATAATGCTCTAAGCTTCAAAATAATGAATTCCCAAAAGGGTGTTGTTACTCGTTAATTATGAGCTTAAACAAAGTCTCAACGCTGGTTATTTATATTAAGTAATCAAAGTCATAAACCTAACAGCCAGACAGAGGTCTGACAAAACTAAGAATTGAGAAAGACTGAACTTACTGACAAACTTGTTTATTGGCAAGACTCTTGGTCAACTAAGGCACTCATATATCTTGTACATAATAATGAATAACTTTCCTCTTACAACCAACACAACACAACTCAACCTCAACAACACAACCTCAACACAACACAACTCAACCTACCGATGAACGCGCCTATATACTAGCTACCACCACGTCATGACTTACACTCATTGCCAGATCTCATTCAGCGGGTGAAATAATATTTCGTTCAGTAGGAAGATAATTTACATAGTAAAATAAAATAACCAGAGATAGTAAAATCAAAAGGAAAGTGAATATAGAGTATACGTTACATCTGGACTTGTTAAGCAAGAATGAGTCTTACGTTTTTCGTCTTGCAGCCGTAAGTATTTCCCCCTAGGAACTGAATTGTTTATCTCTCCGTAAAAAAAGGTTTCAAATATCATCCGCAGGGCAATGAAAATTCAATTGCTTTCCACTCGTACTAAAGTAGTTTTCATTTTTTTTACTTTAAAATCTGGACTTGTTAAGCAATAATGAGTCTTATGTTCCTCGTCGTGCAGCCGTAAGTATTTCCCCTTAGGAACTGAATTGTTTATCTCTCCGTAAAAAAAGGTTTCAAATATCATCCGCAGGGCAATGAAAATTCAATTGCTTTCCACTCGTACTAAAGTAGTTTTCATTTTTTTAACTTTAAAATCTGGACTTGTTAAGCAAGAATGAGTCTTACGTTTTTCGTCGTGCAGCCGTAAGTATTTCCCCCTAGGAACTGAATTGTTTATTTCTCCGTAAAAAAAGGTTTCAAATATCATCCGCAGGGCAATGAAAATTCAATTGCTTTCCACTCGTACTAAAGTAGTTTTCATTTTTTTAACTTTAAAATCTGGATTTGTTAAGCAATAATGAGTCTTACGTTTTTCGTCTTGCAGCCGTAAGTATTTCCCCCTAGGAACTGAATTGTTTATCTCTCCGTAAAAAAAGGTTTCAAATATCATCCGCAGGGCAATGAAAATTCAATTGCTTTCCACTCGTACTAAAGTAGTTTTCATTTTTTTAACTTTAAAATCTGGACTTGTTAAGCAAGAATGAGTCTTACGTTTTTCGTCTTGCAGCCGTAAGTATTTCCCCCTAGGAACTGAATTGTTTATCTCTCCGTAAAAAAAGGTTTCAAATATCATCCGCAGGGCAATGAAAATTCAATTGCTTTCCACTCGTACTAAAGTAGTTTTCATTTTTTTAACTTTAAAATCTGGATTTGTTAAGCAATAATGAGTCTTATGTTCCTCGTCGTGCAGCCGTAAGTATTTCCCCCTTGGAACTGAATTGTTTATCTCTCCGTAAAAAAAGGTTTCAAATATCATCCGCAGGGCAATGAAAATTCAATTGCTTTCCACTCGTACTAAAGTAGTTTTCATTTTTTTAACTTTAAAATCTGGATTTGTTAAGCAAGAATGAGTCTTATGTTCCTCGTCGTGCAGCCGTAAGTATTTCCCCCTTGGAACTGAATTGTTTATCTCTCCGTAAAAAAAGGTTTCAAATATCATCCGCAGGGCAATGAAAATTCAATTGCTTTCCACTCGTACTAAAGTAGTTTTCATTTTTTTAACTTTAAAATCTGGACTTGTTAAGCAAGAATGAGTCTTACGTTTTTCGTCGTGCAGCCGTAAGTATTTCCCCCTAGGAACTGAATTGTTTATTTCTCCGTAAAAAAAGGTTTCAAATATCATCCGCAAGGTAATGAAACTTCAATTGCTTTCCACTTGTATTAAAGTAATTTTCATATTTTTAACCTTAAAATCTGGACTTGTTAAGCAATAATGAGTCTTATGTTCCTCGTCGTGCAGCCGTAAGTATTTCCCATTAGGAACTGAATTGTTTACCTCTCTTTAAAAAAAGGTTTCAAGTAGCAGCAGGGCAATGAAAATTAAATTGCTTTCCACTCTTTCAAATCCTTAGTTTAAGCGTTTTCTTGAGTTAATATGGCCACGTACGAGTGAGAAGCATCGACAGGAATTCGCCGAAAATGGTCATTACTACCTGCTATATGTACGTAGGGGGTTACAATATGGAAATTGATATCTAAAGCTATACTGGCGCTTTTAAGTCAGTCCTAGGGCAGTGCGAGAGCAGGAAGTGGATGACGACTACTTTGGAGGAGAGGAGTGCAATGCAATGTCGTTGGCTCGAAGAAATGGAGTTGAGGAAGGGGATTGCCTAATTTGTATTACTAAGTACGGGTTTGCAACAGCGAATGTGGAGTTTAAAGTTCCTGGCACTCTTAAGCTTGCCCCGGAAGAGTGAGGAAGCAGGGCATCACTGACGACTGCTTTTGATAAGAAAATAGCAAGGCAAGGTCGCAGGCTGGAGAAAAGGAAGTTAAAGAAAGGTGAAGCATTTCGCCTGGTGTCACGACGTTTTAAAATTTGATTTAGCTAAACAAAAAGAATGTTAGTAAATAGTAACGCTGTAGTAGTGATCCGATTTACTGGCATAGGAAATAAACACATAAGCGTTTCCAAGCTTTCGCACATCAACCAGATGGCATTTTCAAGGAAGTTAGACAGAAACTGCCTTGAAAAAGCTATCTGGTTGATGTGCGAAAGCTTGGAAACGCTTATGTGCTTATTTCCTACGCCAATAAATCGGATCACTAGTACAGCGTTACTATTTTTACTACTTAATTGGTGTACTGTTCCTCGTTATAAAAAGAATGTTTTTCTTTAAAGAAATTGTTCGAGTATAGTATTATTTTCAAGAGTAAAAAGGGAAATTTTGAAAACGGATTAAAACAATGCATTCATGGCAACACCTGTATCTTACATCACTAACCAACTAGTCGCTATAATGTTATCCTGTTGGTTTACCAGTAGCGTAACTAGTCAGATCCAGGTGTGCGGGCGTGCGTGTGTGTCCAAGGATGGATTGCAGGAATTCATTTATAGCGTTAGTAAAAAGCATTACAATCTTTTTTTCAGTGTTTAGTACATAAAGTTGGGACCAAACTTGCTCCAAAAAAAAAAAAATAATAATAATAATACCCCTCCACCAGTCGCCCATTCTGATTTTGAAGTCAAGCGACGATGCTATCTGTATATAGATGGGAGTAGCATTATTAAATGCCTCTCATACTTCTTCTGTGTTCCTTCTTTCTTCTGTTAGCACATGTATTTGTATTAAAAAAAACCGCATTTTATAGGATGAAAGTTCGGAAATTTTTATGGATAAAACTGGGAAGCCTGAAATTTATTACTATTTAATAATTTGGCTGTACCTTCCGCATAATACAGTTAATAACACTTTTAAATTATCTCGAAATTATTTTATTTCTGCCAAGTAAATCCCACGAATTTTAAGTTTCTGAAGAAAATTAATTAAAGCTCAACACTGATAAGAAATAATCTTTTTTTTTTTTTTATGGGAAATATCTTCTATTTACGATGACTCCGATTTGTGTTTTCCCATTTCAATAACCAAACTGATATGTGTGTTTTTGAACTCTAGGTAAAGTCTAAGCTGCTCTGTGAATAACAAGTGTAGTGAAAAGAATTCATCTTCAACACCATGAACTACGGTGCTGAAAAATCAAATAAATATACCCATGCCCCAAAAAAAGTTAAACTTAACGGTGACTTTCCAAATAAAAGATCATGCTTCAAAAAAGAAAAAAAAAAAGAGGGTGGAGAGAGATAGATATTTGTATTAAAAATGTAACTTTCGCCTCCAGCAAAATCGGTAAACAGTAACACAAAACGAAGTGGGCAGGTTAAAAAAGAAAAGAGAAAAAAATCAGACAGGGAGAGGGAGAGAGAGAGAGGCAGGAAAGGAAATTCTGAAAATCAAGGTTCATCACCCAGCCTTGAACTTCCGGCGTTGATATAAAAGCATTTTGTTCCCTGAGTTCAGTTTGCTTGGCGATAAAAGGAACCCCTAGTTTTATTCTCCACCGCACTGGGGGGATGGGGGCTGGGGAGGGGAGAGCTCAAAGCGGGAATGAAAGTTGTCCTCAGTGAATAGTAATGCCTATTTGCTAAGGATATTTAGCAAGAGGGAGGCAGCTCACGAAAAAAAAAAAAAAAATGTTGAAGGGGATGCAAAGTGACTTCTGCCCTCGGTAGAGGTTGTCTGATGGTTTGCAATCCTTTAGACTTATAAAATTCCACTGGAATACATAACAGGAAAGCCTGAACAGTGCTTCAACTTGCTTTGTGCCTTGATTGTGAATAGACTACATTTTAGACCATTAGAGAGTAAAAAATTGATCGCTACTTTGCAGTAAAATAGACTGCCGTTAGAAAAACTTAGCGGGGGTCTTCCGCGGATTGATTGAAGAGGGAGGAAGACCGTTCAAAGCCCAAGTGGATAGATAGGGGGTGTTAAGTGAGGATACTGTTTAGCACTTTTTTTGAATCCTCTGTTCTTGACCATGTTGAAGAGTTTATCGTGAGTTCCTCTCAGCGGGCGAACGTCCTGTTTACCTTTCTTTTTATCTTTGGTCAGCACTCGAGAAATGGGATGTTTTAAAATGGAGGAAACCCTTTCTCCTCTGTTTCTTTCTTTCTAAGCTACTACTATATAGAGTGGAGAGTGTTAACATTGTTCGAGTGTAACCCCATGATGGAGTAGCACTTTAGAACGCCTTTCAAATTTACCACGATCAAAACAAAATCTACCGGATGCCCGACAAAAAATTTGACCGTGCATCTTTTAGAAACTTTTCTTAGAATTATGACCTGACCGTGCTCCCTGAGAGGTATTTAAGCGTGTGAAAATTCAGGAAGGAAATAAAATTTTTAAATTTATGTCATGAAAACTTGGGATGGCAGAACATTTCGGATTTTTGAAACAAAAATCTCTTCTCTGCTGGAAAACGGAAGAAGATGCTTTCATTGGGCTAAAAACAGGTTGTAATATTCATCATTTACGTGCATTCGTCTTTCCTATGTGTTCTGAAATTTTACTTGATTTTCCAACTTGATTTTTCGATCCCATATTTTCCAACTTGATTTTTCGATCTTATATTTTCCAACTTGATTTTTCGATCCCATAGTGAGTGAACGGTAACACCTAACTTTCTTTCAGTTAGAACACTCTTCTTTCAGTTAGAAAACTCTACACCGAGGACCTTCAGCAAGCCAACTACGCATATCATTATGATATATGACTTCAGAGCAAGAAAACGAAAGCATATTCTCGGCGACCCCTCAACTGCTAAAAGAAACGCTTTATTCTGGCCTCCACAGAAACCAATTCAACCACTATCTTATTCTGCTCCTGAATGCGCTTAATAAATAGCTTTACCCTCTTTCTATGCACTTAAAAATGAAAACATGCTGATATTGGATTCTAGAACATATGAAACTACATTGTTATATTGTCCGGCTTCTGGACATAATAACTGAAACACTTCATCATTCATCTCCCTTATATATACAAAGTGAATCACTTACTTTCCGGCTTCTGAATGTATTAAATAAAATGCAGCAACACCTTTGTATAAAGAACTATATTTACAACTGCTCCCCCAAATAAAAAATTGAAGTAACATAAATTTACCTCAGTCTGACTGTAACTATAAATTTACTTCAGTCTGACTACAACAACTTTTTACCTCAGTCTGACTATAACTATAAATTTACCCCAGTCTGACAAAATGCAATGTGCTGTACGTAAATAAATGTACAGTATGCTCTTTAATCTCTCGTTTTATTTCACACCCACAAAGATCTTGGCATGAGAATGATGCATAGTATAAATTATCTAGAAAGAGTATCAGGGTTACTCTCTCTCCCTCTTTCTTTCTCTCTCTCTTTCTTTTTCTTTCTCTCTCTCTCTCGCTCTTTCGTTTTCTTTCTCTCTCTCTCTCTCTCTCTCTCTTTCGTTTTTCTCTCTCTCTCTCTCTCTCTCTCTCTCTCTCTTTCGTTTTCTTTCTCTCTCTCTCTCACTCTCTCTCTCTTTCGTTTTCTTTCTCTCTCTCTTTCGTTTTCTCTCTCTCTCTCTCTCTCTCTCTCTCTCTCTCTCTTTCTTACCACATGTAATTTTTCCACACATATCTCTCGTTCCTCAGATAAAAAGATTATTTTTGTCCCAGATTGAACCTTCTGGTAGAAACTTTCTCATGTACAGATGTTACTTGTATATTAAATTTGAATAAACGTTTTATCTTTATTTTGAAACATTTCTTCAAATAACTTACATAATTTTAGCGCCACATTAATAAATATAATTAATACAATTTTTTCTCGTTCGTCAGTAACACATCGGATATCAAAATATTTCTTAAAAGAAATCTAATACGGTCACGATGTCCGTAATGTACGCTAATGTTCGACGCTTGAGCAGAGCAAATGAGTTTTGTCGATCGCTTAGTTAAAAATTAGGATCAAAAGACGTCGTGTATTAACGAACAGACGTGCGAGCACATCTGTCAACAGATGCCATGTTCTTGCATTTTCGAGAAACGGACATTTTTTTTTTTTTTTTTTTTTTTTTGTGGGCGCATATTTTTCTGGCATTATATCAGTAGGTATTTTTTCAGTGGTTTGCTATACAGTTTCTACAGCAGTTATTATATCCACAGGAGCTCAACCAGCTGTTGGTGGAGCAGTTATCTAAGCGCTGGCTGCTGGTTATTTGTCCGAGATGGGTCCGAATTCGATTCTCGGTGAGGCATGGATTCTGCGTTTGTCTTACGGCACTGGTTCTCTCCCTTCCAGTTGAGCATCCAGCATGGGGCGATTGGGACAATCGGCCTTGCCTCTCCCGTTCATTAAAAATAAACCGACCCAGTGCCGGATTAAGAGGGGTCTATAGGGGCTATAGCCTTGGGGCCTACCATGATCAAGGGCAAATAACAGGTAGAGAAAGAGAGAGAAAGACAGACAGAGAGAGAGAGAGAGAGAGAGGTTAATAAAATAGTTTTCCTTTTGTGTCGTATGATTTCTACTTGGTCAGAAACAGAGGCAGGAAGACGAACAGATTTCAAGACACTGAGTCACCAATTGTAGAAGTTTCATGTCTCTGTATGCAGCGGTAATCCGCGAGACAGTTTCAGCTTTTTCAGTATCATTCACCCACACCTCCCAATTTGCAATTGGAACCGTTGATGGTAGAATTCCCATGTGACTTCACTTTGCTTAGCAAAAAAGATGCACTAAGAAATGTATACAATGCTAAATCATTAGAAAATCCAAGACAAAATCTAGGGATCTTAAGCTTTTAACTCGTGTTCTTGTGAGAACAATGAAAACTCTGCAGATAACTTAGTAGTTACAGTTTCGTGTTTTAACGGACTTCATTACAATTGTCCGTTATAAATTCTTTGTTAGCTCACTCTTAGCTAAGGGGCCTACTAAAGCCTTAATCCGGCCCTGAACAGACCTAAATATGTTTTACAGATATTTACAGGTAAAATATTTGATTTTCGTAATAAAAATAAAAATCAACTGAAACAAAAGTTTAGTACCAATACACACACATATACATATGTATATATATCATCCTCATCATCATCATTGTCAACCATTATCAATCCACTGCTGGACAAAGGACTCCCCAAGTTTCCTCCACAACGGTCTGTCTTGTGCCAGTCTCCTCCATGTCACTCCCGCATACTTTCGAATTTCATCCACCCATCTTCCATGTGGTCTTCTTCTGGGTCTTTTCCTGTCCCTTGGAATCCAATCTAAAATTTCGGCTGTCCATCGATGGTCTGTTCTTCTGGCAGTATGTCCAGCCCATTGCCATTTCAGGGATTTAACTCTGATCATGATGTCTTCCACTCTTGTCATTTTTCGGATCCACGTGTTCCTCTTCTTATCTCTCCTGGTTACACCAAGCATGCACCTCTCCATGCTATTTTGAGTTGTCTGCAGCCTTTGTATGTCTCTTTTAGCTAAGGTCCACGTCTCTGCACCATACGTAAGCACTGGAAGGATGCATTGATCAAACACTTTTCTTTTAAAACATAATGGCATATTGCTCTTGAAAATTATGCTGTTTCTTCCAAAAGCTCTCCAGGCAAGTTTTGTACGCCGATTAATTTCTTCATCAATGTGACCCTCACTTGATATCTGCTGTCCAAGATAAACGTATGTGTCTGTTATCTCCAGTTTTTCTCCATCAATCGATAAATCTTCATTTCTTGTAAAAGCATTAAACATCACTTTTGTCTTCTGAAAGTTCATTTTTAATCCCACTTCTTTACTCTTGTCAGCAAGTTCCTGGATCATACTCTGTAGCTCTGATGGGGTAGTTGCAAAAATGACTATGTCATCAGCAAAACGAAGGTGGGTTAGATAATCTCCATTAATCTTTATCCCCTTGTTTTCCCAGTTCAGTGATTGAAAGACATTTTCCAATGTGGCATTAAAGAGCTTCGGAGATATGGTGTCACCTTGTCTCACTCCTTTTCCAATTTTTATGTGTGTTGTATTTTCAAACAGCCGAATCTTTGCACTTGCATTTTCGTAGATGTTACTAATAATATTAATGTATGCATCTTCAATACCGCAGGATTTCAGAGCCATTGCAACTGCTGATGGTTTCACCGAATCAAAGGCTTTTTCATAATCGATAAAAGCCATGCACAATGGAAGTTCATATTCCCTCGCTCTTTCAATTAGTTCTCTCAGTACGTGGATATGATCTATTGTGCTGTAGCCACTCCTGAATCTAGCTTGTTCTCTCGGTTGAGCCATGTCCAGTGGCACCTTCAAGCGATGTGAAAGAACTTTAGTGAAGATTTTATAAACCACTGATAGGAGGCTGATAGGTCTGTAGTTCCTGAGATCCTCAATGTCCCCTTTTTTATGTAGTAAGATCATTGTAGCGTTGTTCCAATCCTCAGGAATCTTCCCTTCATTAAGGCATCGAGTGAAAATTTGGGCGAGTACTGTTTCGATTTCTCCACTTGCTTCTTGTATGATGTCTACAGTAATTCCATCTTTTCCTAGAGCTTTTCCCCGCTTCATGTTCTTGATTGCATGTGCAACTTCTGCTGGAAGGACAGGAAAAACTCTGGTACTGGTACCTTTCATGGTGTCTGGAGTACATGTATCATCCCTTTCATATAATTTGGAGTAGAAATCTTTCACTCTTGTCAAAATCTCGCCTCTATTTCTTGTTACAGAACCATCTTCTTTTCTCAGTGCCATAATCTGTTTTTTTCCCTTACTGAGATGTCCCTTTGCTATCTTTAGGCTTTGGTTGTTTTCAATTGCCTTCCTTACTAGTTCACAGTTGAATTTCCTTACGTCTTCAGTGATACTTTTTCGTACTGTCTTGCAAAGCTCTATATATTCCACTTTGGAAGTCACATCTTCTTTAGTTGTCCTCATCTCTCTTCTTTTTTGCATCAACATTTTGGTTTTTCCTGATAATTTGTTCACATACAATTTGTTCTTAGACCCAGCTAATTTTGTTGCTGTTTCCATAAGAGCTTTGGTTACTTTTCTGTTAACTTCTTCCGATGTTAGGCCTTCTAAAGCAGAGAATCTGTTCTTCAGTTCCAATTTGAAGGTATTATGGTGTTTTTTAAGGTTGGTTATGTCAATACATTTTGTTTGTCTTATGAGCTTGCCACGTTCGAGTTTAATCTTGAGGTGCATCTCACATCTCACCAATCTATGGTCACTACCTGTGTTGAACTTGTTTAGCACACTGCAGTCTTCTATGACGAATTTTTTGTAACACATAATAAAATCAATTTCACTTGTCGTCCCATTTGGATGTCTCCATGTCCATTTCCTGTGTGGCTTTTTCTTGAAAAAGGAGTTCAAGATGAAAAACCCTTCTGCCTCTGCAAACTCAACGAGAGTATTTCCACGCTGGTTTCTGTTGCCGTGACCTAATTTACCTACTGAAGTTTCATTCTGTTGCCGTTGCCCTATTTTTGCATTGAAATCTCCCATAATTATCTTCAAGTGCTGCTTATCTTTATTATTTAGATCACGAATTTCCTCATAAAATTCTTCAATTTCTTCTTCAGCATAACTTGTGGTGGGTGCATAAGTTTGAATAATCTGAGCCTGGTATCTTCTCGAGAGTTGGATAACGAGTCGTGCAGCTCTGTCAGAGGAACGTTCAACTTCTACAACTTTATCCTTCAGTTTCTTGTTTATTATAAATCCAACACAACTAGTTCTGCCAGTATCAGTCCCACGACAGTAGAAGAGATGTCCACTTTTCAGTTCGATGAGATCTTCTCCTTTTCTCCTTACCTCACTTAGCCCCACGATGTCCCACTTGATCCTTTGTAGTTCCTCTTCCAATTCAAGAAGCCTTGAATCAGAAGATAGGGAGCGTCCGTTATACGTAGCCAAGGTCAGATATATATGTATAGGCAAATGTGGTTTCGCGTTACTTTTTGTGTTCGTTCTTGTTTTCTTCGGTTATTTTCGTTTCCGGCCTTCTTTGTCCAGGTAGGACTAATCATGATTGTACTTATTCTTTTTGGTTTGTTGTCTTTATTTCTGTTCTTTTGGTCTTGTGGCTTTAGGAGCACCACCAAGGGAACATTTGGATTCTGTCCGTCCCTTCCTTGGTTTCAGAAAAGCCACTTACAAAAAAGGGAGCTTCCCTGATGACGACCATTTTAATTTGATTTGAGTGTCGTCTCGGTTCTTTTTTTGTTTTGTGTTTCACCTTTTAAAGTGAGGCGGCTGTGGTGCTGTTCTGTATTTATTTCTTGTTCCTATTTTGGGCTCCATTCGGTACGTTAGCCGTGTAATGGGTTCGACTACTTTTGTGTTTTTGTGTGTGTTTGGGTTCAGGGTTTATTGCAAGTATGTGGGAATTTTTTGTTACTTTGGTGGTATGTATTGTGTCTTTCGTTTGGTTGTTTGTCGGTTTCCTTGGTCTGTTTTAATTATTATTTGCTTACATAGCCTTTCCGCTCGGATTGCTGCTTTGCGCATCAGGGGGTTTGGGGCTTTTTTATGATTTGTATTGAAGTGCTTTAGCATTCTTATTAGTGTTTATATATACACTATCTACCAACAAGTAATTGGACGCCCCTGCAATCGACGATATCTGCGGTCCTGATACACGTCACTGCCGTCGCCGTTAAATATCGTGTGGGAAACAACAGCGCAACCAGTCGCATGCAAGATGCCACGCAGTTCGGAGCTCTCTGATTTCGAGAAAGGTGAAATCGTCGGGTGTCACAGAAATGGCCGATCCATACGTGACATATCCAACTAGGGGAAATACCCAAAAACGGCAGTGGCCTACGTGATTGGCAAGTGGAAGATGAGAGGTGACTGTCGGAATGTGCCCCGACCCGGCAGACCCACAAAACTGGGAGTTAGAGACCGACGGGTGCTGGCCAGAGAAATTCGGAAGAACCGCACCAAATCGATGGGCCACATCCGCGAGGAGTTTCAACAGGCATCCGGGAGTGTTCTTTCGATGAATACCATCGGAAAGGAAGCCCATCTGCTCGGTTATCATGGACGTGCTGCCGCCCACAAGCCTTTGATCACCAAGTCCAATAGCGCTGCTCGGCTAACGTGGTGCAAAGAACGTCGACAGTGGACCGTTGAGCAGTGGAAACAGGTTCTCTGGAGCGACGAATCAAGGTTCACCCTCTACCGCTCGGATGGCAGGGTCTGGGTTTGGCGTCTGCCTGGAGAACGCCTCCTGCCGGAATGTATTGTGCCAACTGTGAAGTACGGCGTCGGTGGAATTATGCTATGGGGGTGTTTCTCCTGGTATGGCACGGGACCCTTGGTCGCAATTCCTGGTAGACTCAACGTTGAGACCTACTGCACCATTTTGGATGACCATGCGCTTCCTACGTTGTGGCAGTTTTACGGGGTGGATCCATGTTACTTTCAGGATGACAATGTCACCTGTCAAGTTGCGAGGTCCACCATGGCTTGGTATGGTGTCAATGGGGTTAATCGAATGGACTGGCCTGCGCAGAGCCCGGACCTTAACCCTATCGAGCACCTCTGGGACGAGTTGGAGCGTCGACTTAAGGGGTGCCCCACCGTCCGAAATCGGTGAAGGAACTGACCTGTCTTCTCCAAGCCGAGTGGAAGAAAATACCACTAGCCATCGTACAACACCTGGTTGAGAGTATACCCCGGAGGGTCGCAGCTGTAATCGCCGCTCGTGGAGGCTTCACCAACTATTGAAGGTGGATAAACTTCATTTTCCTTTGCTACCACAGGTGTCCAATTACTTGTTCGTAGATAGTGTATATATATAACTTTATCAACTCAGAAGAATGTCACAATGGCGCAGGGCACTTAGGTACAATCTCTTAAGTGCTCAAATTGCTGGCCTACATTATTTACACATTCTTGTAATCTACTTGCTGCACTCAAGCACAATTTGGCACCGAGTTCTTTATTGTCATCAATTTCTTGACATGCTTCTCTTTTGCAGAGAATCATAGCATGAGCAGTACGTCGTTTTCGTGAAAATACTTTATCTTTTACAGCACCCCAAAGAAGAAGTCAATTGAGGCTACGTCTGGTGATCGTGGGGGCCATTCCACTGGCCCTCGTCGACCTATCCACCTGTTAGGTAATTGTTCATCAAGAAACTCAGGCACTGGTATGACACAGTGTGGAGGAGCTCCGTCTTGTTGAAAGAAGGATTATCATGCTGTCTTTGTAGTTGTGGTAAAACGGTGTCCCTCAGGGTGTTAAGATACAGGTTGTGTGTAACTGTTGTATGAAAAAAAAAATAGGTCCAAGTACACCTTTACACGAAAGACCCACCCAAACTGGAATCCCTGGCTACTACAACTGTCCTTCTGTCGTTACATGGGGATTTTCACTTGAATAGACACAGTTATGCCGATTTATAGAAAGTTTAAAATGAGCTTCGTCGGACCACGCAATTTTATCAACGATGCCATGCCTTATATTTCTTCATTCAGAACCACTTCGCAGAATTGTAAACGGTGATCTGTATCATCCTTTAATAACCCATGAAGCAATCTTGGCCGATAAACTTTCAAACCTAAACGTTGCATTAGACGACTCAAAGATCTACGGGAAATGCCTAACTCAATAGAAGCCCTTTGTTTTGATTTCTTGGTGCTTTTCGTAAATGCATGACTCACTAACATTTTATTTTCCTCGGTGGTAACACTGACCGGTCGACCACTTTTTGGAGCGTTGCAGATGGATCTAATTTCATCAAATTTATCGCGTATTTTGTAAATTGTTTGTCTACTTGGTGGAGGTGTATCAAATTCTTGAGCCCATTTCTGTCGAACCTTTTCGGCATTCTCTGACTTCTAGTATTGTTTAAGTATCCACTTTCGTTGATCGTTGGTTAAATTACTAGCCACCATTACCTAAAAGATAAATCATAAGTAAGGATACGAAGTAATAACAACAATAATAATAAGTAGACAAATAAGAAAACAAGTAATACAAATAAATAATACAATAATTAATAAATAAATAATGCAAGAATAAACTCTGAGTTTCGCGTTCTCACAACTGTAAATCTACTTTTCTTTTGCCACCCCCTGTATATATATACACTATCTACCAACAAGCAATTGGATACCTGTGATAGCAAAGGAAAACTAAGTTTATTAAACTTAAATAGTTGGTGGAGTCACCACGAGCTATGATTACAGCTGCGACCCTCCGGGGCATACCCTCAACCTGGCGTTGTACGACGGCTAGCGGTATTTTATTCCACTGGGCTTGGAGAAGACAGATCAGTTCCTTCACCGATTTCGGACGGTGGGGGCACCCCTTAAGTCGACGCTCCAACTCGTCCCAGAGGCGCTCGATAGGGTTAAGGTTCGGGCTCTGCGCAGGCCAGTCTATTCGATTAACCCCATTGTCACCATACCAAACCATGGTGGACCTCGCAACATGACAGGTGGCATTGTCATCTTGAAAGTAACATGGATCCACCCCGTAAAACTGCCACAACGTAGGAAGCGCATGTTTATCCAAAATGGTGCAGTAGGTCTCGTCGTTGAGTCTACCAGGAATTGCGACCAAGGATCCCGTGCCATACCAGGAGAAACACCCCCATAGCATAATTCCACCGCCGCCGAACTTCACAGTTGGCACAATACATTCCGGCTGAAGGCGTTCTCCAAGCAGATGCCAAACCCAGACCCTGCCATCCGAACGGTAGAGGGTGAACCTTGATTCGTCTCTTAAGAGAACCTGTTTTCATTGTTCAACGGTCCACTGTCGACGTTGTTTGCACCACGTTAGTCGAGCAGCGCTATTGGACTTGGTGATCAAAGGCTTGTGGGCAGCAGCACGTCCATGATAACCGAGCAGATGGGCTTCCTTACGGATGCTATTCATCGAAAGAACACTCCCGGATGCTTGGTGAAACTCCTCGCGGATGTGGCCTATCGATTTGGTGCGGTTCTTCCGAATTTCTCTGGCCAGCACCCGTCGGTCTCTAACTCCCAGTTTTGTGGGTCTGCCGGGTCGGGGCACATTCAGACAGTCACCTCTCATCTTCCACTTGCCAATCACGTAGGCAAATGGAAGATGAGAGGTGACTTCAACTCGTTGGATATGTCACGTATGGATCGGCCATTTCTGTGATACCCGACGATTACACCTTTCTCGAAATCTGAGAGCTCCGAACTGCGTGGCATCTTGCATGCGACTGGATGCGTTGTTGTTTCCCACGCGCTATTTAGCGGCGGTGGCCGTGACGTGTATCCGGACCGCAGATATCGTCGATTGCAGGGGTGTCCAATTGCTTGTTGGTAGATAGTGTATATATATATATATATATATATATATATATATATATAATATCTTGGCCGATACATATATACATATACAACGGCCGTTCCATAAAACCGAAAATAAAATCATACAAAATGAAGAAATATAGGTACAGCAAAATATGTGTTGTTCTTTCTCAAAGTACCTTCCGTCGGATGATATGCATCGTTCAGTCCACTTATTCTTTCTCAAGTACCTTTCTTTCTCAAGTACCTTCCGTCGGATGATGTCCCATCGTTCAGTCCACTTTTCAAAGCATGTGACGAAGATATTTTGTGGAGGCTGCTTTAGTGACCCGTGTACAGCTGGCATAACGTCAGCATCTGTGTTGAATGTTGCACCACGGAATTTCTCGTTCATTGTTGGAAGCAACCAGAAATCACACGGGGCAAGATCAGGACTGAAAGGAGGCTGTGGCATGATTTCAATACTGCATATCGTAAGAAACTGTGGAAAGCAAGCAACCACATGTGGGCGGGCTTTATTATGGTATAGGGTCCACTTGCCCATCAGTTCATGTCGCTTAATCGATATGTGTTGTCGCAGACCCTTCAAGACTGAAATATAATACTCAGCAGTGACAGTAATTTGTGAAGAAACGGCATGCTGGTAGACTACACCTTTATGATCAAAGAAAATTATCATCATCACATTCCCAGCTGATTTGGTTTGGCGGACATTTTTCAGAGGAGGCGAGCCCGTGTGTTTCCAGAATCTCGTTACGCGCTTTGTGAAGGGGTCGAAATAGTGGACCCATGTTTCATCGGCAGTTATCACAGTATTTTAGAAAGTTTGGGTCCTCTGCAATCATTTGTTCCCACTCATACCACACGTGAACTCTGGCTAACAATTGTTCTCTCGTCAAGTGATGATATACCCATCTGGAACACACACGATGCAGCAGTAATTTCTCGCGTAGAGTGCGGAATGCCGACGTTTTTGAAGTATTAGTTGACTCCGCAATGTCTCCGCACGTTATTCGTCGATCTTCTTGCAGGATTGCCCAAACAGTTTTAACATTACGCTCCGTAATAACACTTTCAGGTCGACATGTCTAGGAGCGAATTCTGCCGACAAACGCTCTTTTTTGAAACCATGGTGCCATAAAAAAATCGGTGACTCACCCAAACATTTATCTTTGTAAGCTTTTTTCATTAAATCAACTGTCTCTAGAGCCGTTTTACCCAAATAGCAAAATTTAATCACACAACGAACGCAATTCACTTCTTAACTCTGAATCACTCACCTTTATAGTTGTATGGCAAAATGCAGACGTACGTTAAACAACAACTGCGCAATAACAAAACTAGAATCGTCTGCCACGGCTAAGAACTGTTGCCATAGATACTTCCTTTTTCAGATAGTCGTCTGCGTGGTTATTTTTCCCCTTTGCACTGTTGCCAACTCAAAAAAAATACTCTCATTTTTTATGGAACGGGCTTTTTGTATGTATGTATATATATTTGTTTTTGTTTTGTTAATTTAGCTTTCAGGTTTTCTGTTCTCTTTAAGGCCGAAATCTCCCCCCCCCCCTTCCGTTCCGTTGTTCTGGATGCGGCTTTTGCTCCCTTCCCTGGTACCGTTGGCCCTAAGTTAGGGGTAGACGAGTGGGACAGCATTAAAATTAGGGACAGCCTATTGGGTTTCTTTCGGTGGTGGTTAAAACACCCAAGCAAAAAAAAAAAAAACAACGATTGAGTGTTTCTAAAACATCACAAAGTATGTGCAAAACTCAAGCCGGAAGTCACTGTAAAAAGATACTAAACTTCACATTAAAAAATCGAACTTAGAATTGTGAGCCTAATCTGCATGATTATATATTTATTTTTCATTTTCTTCTCTTTAAAGTATGCTTGTAAGAAAAGCCAAACATTCAGAAGAATGTCCTTGAGCACTTTTTGGAAGAAGAAAACAAGGAACGTAGAATCGCAATAGTAAAAGACATCAACATAAACAACAGTTCGTAGCTTCAGGCTCATCAGGGGTCAAGGTTATTATCGGTCATTGACCTACAGAAAGAGACAGCAAGCAGCATTGTTGCTTACGTCAGTCAGGGCGTCTGAGCTTAGCGTTACGTTTCGATGCAGGTGAACGGGATGGTTGGATTCCACAATCTACCTTCCCAGCATGCAATGGGCTCCACTGCCACAGAAAAACCGGAAACCAGTAGAGCGGAACGAGAAGTTTATCGTTTCTTGGTCACGATCTGAACGATTTCTATTTTTATCACCGCGATTCATTTTCTTTCTCCTCTGAGATCTCTCTCATCATCGCATTATTGCCAGGCTGCCCCATTGCGCTTTAATGGAAAACCAAACAAACAGACACCTATGCAAACTTAGGTTTCCGACGGATCACTTCTTTTTTTTTGTATTTTTTTACGAACTTCTGTAAATTAATTGCACGCTAGTTCAGAGCGATTTTGAGCTGCCTTTCTTCCGGAAAATTCTCACAACACACTGTTGTACATATATTTATTATTATTATTGTCATTCATCGACGATAAAGCATTGTCACACGAAAAATGCTTGGATAACGAATGAAGTCGAAAAACTTAATAACGGATTTATTTCATTACTAGCAAAAGCATCCAGTATTGTTCGGGTTTGGCAAAGAATATACCTGTACGCTTCTAGAACAGCGTTTTCCGAGTTTCCCGAAAATTTTATTTGCAATGCCTGGAAATATTTAATCGAAATATGTTCCAGTAATGAAAAGGAACGAATTAAAAAAAAAGATCGTAAAATGTATGCATGTGCAGGTACTGCTGTGTGAAACCAGCAGTTTTTATTGATTGTGAATATAAGACATTTGAAATGTTTAAAAAATGTACATTTTTCTATTGTATTGTGACGGGCGTACTAGAAGATAGCCCTCACAACCTCCGAATTCATTGCGGAGGGGGGGGGCTTACGTCTCAACTAGAATCGTGCTTAGATAGCAACTAATACTTTCCCATCATCCAGTTTTCATAAACTAAAACTATGAAAAGGATTTCTACATATTTTACTTATGAAAACAAATTTGTTTTCCTTTTTTATACGTACTTCATTCAAAGCTATCGTCTAAATTCTTGGTTATTTTCTTAAAAAGCTCCATATTAAACTTCCGCTAAACTAGCCTCAATTTTTAGCGGAAGTTCAATATGGATCTTTTTAAGAAAATAACCAAGAATTTAGACGATAGCTTTGAATGAAGTACGTATTAAAAGGGTAGTAAAATATGTAAAATATGGGTAGTAAAATATATAAAATATGTAGAAACCCTTTTCATAGTTTTAGTTTATGAAAACTGGATGACGGGAAAGTATTAGTTGCTATCTAAGCACGATTCTAGTTGAGATTAAAAATCTATGACACAATTAAAACTGTTTAATGTTAAAAAATATATCACAGATAAAAGTATGCGACTGGCACCCCACTGATTATGGCCTCTTCGGATGTGATAGCAGTGCACCCCAATATACCACTTAGCACTGCATACTCTTTAATCGAAGTAAAACTCATTAATCTGGCACTATCTCACCAGAAGAAATTGAGGCAATAATGGGAGCCTTACGACTAGTAATGAATCGATCCTTCTTTCGATTCTATAAACAAATATTTCAGCAACTAGAGGAGGAACCCATGGGCTCCCCCTCTTACCATTATTAGCTGTACTAGTCATGAAAACCCTCGAAAACCAAATACTGATTCTTACGTTTGGTGAATGATGTGCTGGTCCTTTGGCCGCACTCTCTCGAGGAACTGCAATCACTTACAGCTAGCTTATTCACTAATATGCCAATCACTTACAGAACGCTTATTCACTAATATTCCAGTCACTTACAGAATGCTTGTCCACTAATATGGCAATCACTTACAGAATGTCTACCCAACTATTACATTTTCTTTGGAAAGAGAACAGAATTTCTCTCTTCCATTTTTTACGCTTTCCAACCGTAGGTTGAAGAAGCGTATATGCTCCAGCTTTGTTCGTCCGTCTGTCCGTCCGCATGGTAACTCACGTTAAAATGGTTCGATTTCGACGAAATTTTAGTATGTGGTAGGGGACCACCTGGGGATGAACCCTATTGAAAATGGGTGAAACCGGGTCAAAGGTCAGGACATAGGAGCGGGATCCATTCCATTGCTCTTATGCGTCATACGTTGCGTAAAAGTGGTTCGATTTCGATGAAATTTTAGTATGTGGTAAGGAACCAACTGGGGACGAACCGTATTGAAAATGGGCGGAATGGGGTCAAAGGTCAGGACACTGGAGTGGAATCCATTCTATTGCCTTTGGGCATCATAACTTACCTAAAAATGCTTCGATTGCGACAAAACGTTATCATGTTGTTCCGGAGGTATAGTGAACCGGTTCTGTTGAATATCAACGAAATGGGGTCAAAGGTCAATGCACAAAGGCAAGATTTATTCCACAACCATTATTCTCATAACTTGCGTAAAACTGCTTCTGTTGTGACAAAACTTTAGAATATCATCGAAATGGGGTCAAAGGTCAGGACACAGGAGCGAGATTTATTCCACAGACATTATCTACATAACTTGAGTAATAATTTCTGGTATGTTGGAAAGCGCATCATAATCAATGCATTGCATGATTTTACTAACTTGTTAGATATACAATTATGCCGGATCCGTGTACCAATCATATCAGTACCACAGTATACGAGAAATCAGCTACCTTTACTTGTATGATACCCGAAGACTTTTTTTTATTATTGGAGCTTTAACGACCACCGTGAGCAACTCAATGGGCTATAAGCAGTCGCCCGTCCCTAATTTAGGGTCACTGGTTCCAGGGAAGGGAGAGAGCCAGTGCCTTAAGACAAACACAACATCCATGCTCCACCGGGATTCGAACCCGGACCCCTTTCGGACGAATGATCAGAGGCCATCGCTTAGACCACTGCGCCACCGGGGCGGCTCCGAAGACTTCGCTCACCCACATAATTACAAACTGTCCTCTATTAGATTTATGATACGACGCGCAATTGCCCACTGCACAAATGAAAGTAACAAAAATTCTGAAATCAACAAGATCATGACTATAGAAGAAGCCCGTGGCTTTCCGAGATCAATCGTGACACTTCAACTTAGGAAATTACGGAGATATCATCTCACTACTCTACAGCAAAATACAAACCCACCTAAATATGTGGGATCTTACCTTTTATACCAGAACTTTCAAATTTCTTAAAAAATATCTGCAAAAGACATTAAATAAGCTTTGGAATTAAGACTAATAATATACTTACCTTCATAAAAAAAAATCGTGGCGTGGTAACCTGTGAAAATAGACACGGGCTTTACAGTATCCCAATCCCCAGGTTTACAGTATCCCAATCCCCAGGTTTGCAGTAACCCACTCAAGGCCTTGGATCCAGAGGACGATGATAAGTTCTACATCGGCTCAACACTTCGGAATATCAAAATATGACTCGCAGAACATGAATGCGACGTAAGGACAGCATCAATGGCCACCGCATTATCCAGGAAAGCTCATAAAGAAACCCACTACCCTCCGAGACCTCACATCTAGCAACCACACATTCTAAATTTGAGAGCACTTTGTGACGTATATTCTAAATTAACTTTCCTTTTTAGTTTCTTTCCCTATGTAAATCTTGAGTTTATTCTCAGTTATATTTCACTCTTCACGTGATATCTTTTCTCTCAAACGAATACTGTTGGCAACATACTTGAGGTTGAATGAACGTGACGTATGCCTGAAATGATAAGAACGAAGACTAATCTGTTGCTTGGCGAGCGTTGGGTTGTAAACTGATCAATGAAAGGAGCGTTGTGAAAAGAGCGTTGCGTTAAGAGTTGTGTGGTGTGTGGAGAGTTTAGTGCAATATGCTATGCTACGATGTGTTTGCTACACGCTGAATAAAGCCTCTTTTCCGTAAGTTTGACTTCTGCTGTTTACATGTTTCGTCTGGCCGTTAAGGTTTAATTTTAGGAACTATTTCTTCGTATAGTGATGTTTTAAATTAACGGAGAAGTACGAAAAGACTTCTACGTCATAACTTTCCCTAAGAGCCTTTTTTATTACAACACAGGCATCTAACAGCTGCAGTGATGAGATGACTGCCCTCGCTTTGTTCCCATTCCATGGAGGACATTAATCGTACAATCTGACCGAGGAAACTCAATGTACCACCACTCCGAACAGAATAGCTGACTCAAAGTTACAATGGGGACACTAATGCGCATGTGTACTACGCAGGGCCCGACTTTTGTCAGTCTCTGTGCACATCCTAAGTCCGAGGCGCCATCGATCAAACATTTTCGATCAACAGTTGAAAAGAATATTTTCTGGTAAATATTTTGTTGTCAAGCAGTTTTTCTAGGAGTAGTAGTAAAAGCATTAAAACACATCCAACATGCTAGTCAACTTTATTGCCAATGTGTCTTGTAATACACGAGCATTCACACCAATTGTACTTCCCCGCACCCGCAGAGCTTACAGCTGTAACATTAATTGCTCTGGATTTTTTGTTTTTTGTTTTATAGTATCATTTACGGAAGCAAATAACTATCCTCCCAGAGTTATCATTTAAAACCTCTAGTTTACTATAAATTTAATGGAAATGATGAACTGAAAGTAGTTTAAGCTGTAAGAAGTAATCCCTCACAAAGTGTTACATCTGCCCACACACACTGTGGGATAAATTATTGCAACAGTCCATATAAATTATTACAACAACAGCGTTCGAATTACCTGGTCCACTGGCCGCTGGCCAGTAAAAATTTCATCTGGCCAGTGAATTATTTATGGCCCGGATGGCCACTATTTCTTTGTCAGGTTTGTTTTGGAATTTACAGGTTTATAAAGAACTGAACCAAATTTCAAAATATTGAGGTTTGTTTATGGCAGTTTTCTAATTTTTTGAAATTCAGATATTTACTACTCAAAATCTGAATATCGGAATTGCCGATCATACTTCAGTTTTACGAAAATTTTGGACTGTAGGAAACCGAGGTCCAAATCAAAATATTTGGAGTTAGACAGCACCACTTTTTGCCCAAGTAGTGACCCCAGGGTACGGGTCTTTTATTATGCTTTCCAACTAGAGGATGGAGACCCATTTACGCTCTGGCTTTGCCCATCTGTCTGAATTCTGCCCACATGGGGGAATCTCCTGCCTTTCACACAGAAGTATTGTTATATTGCAAAGTGCTTCATAATCAATCAATGCATTGCACTCACTGTACTGTATATGTATATATATATATATTCAATTTAATGACTTAAAAAAGAAACCTTTTGATCTTTTATCAACTTTTTTTCAAAGTAGTTTGGAGGCCCCCCAAATTCTGAGGCCCTGTGCACATGCAGAAATCAGGCCCTAGTAATACGCACATCATATTACGTGCAGCTTCTTATACACTGAAGAGCAATTGAATTAGAGACAGCTGGCTTTATGCAAATGTGGCGCTGTGGGCGGCCCTGTAAACGGAAACGACATGACGTATGCAGCGATCCGACAATATAAGGAGTGATGCGACGGGAGTCAGTAAGAGTCGGACGCAGTATGGGTAAGACGAAGAATCTAAGCGCATTTGATCGAGGGCAAATTGTCTAGGCCCGACGAATGGGTCACTCCATCTCGAAAGTCGTGCAGGCACTGGGATTTTCACGAGCCACTGTGTCACGGGTGCACCGTGAGTACATCGAATCCGGTAAAACCATCCCTGCAAGGGCCAACTGCCGTGAACAACAGCGTGTGGATGAGCGGGGTCATCGTCTGCTAGCTCGCATTGTAACAGCGGATAGACGGGCCACAGTGCAAGAAATCACTCGGCAATTTAACGCTGGTGCACAAAAACGTGTAAGCAGCCACACCATCCAGAACCATCTCCTCGCTATGGGGTACAGAAGCTATCGTCCCACGAGGGTACCGCTGCTGACCGCACATCACAGGGTACAAAGATCAGTATGGGCGCGGGAATATCGCCACTGGACCCTCGACATGTGGGAAAATGTTGCCTGGACTGATGAATCGAGATTCACGTTGGTACATGCGGATGGCAGGATATGAGTACGGAGCAAACCACATGAAGCGATGAATCCTTCTTGCCAGCAGGGTACTCTTCAAGCTGGTGGGGATGCCATTCTCGTCTGGGGACTATTTATGTGGACTGAAATGGGACCCCTGGTACGTGTGACATTGTCCCTCACAGGCCAACGTTACCGGGATATCCTGAACGACCATTTACTCTCGTTTGTACGTCTTCAACATCCCACTGGGGACCTCTTCCTGCAACAAGACAATGCAGCTCCCGAATTGTATCCGAATGGTTGGATGAACACACCATCGACGTGACCTCGCTTCCTTGGCCCGCTAGGTCACCTGACCTCAATCCCATCGAGCACATCTGGGATGCCATGGAGAGAGATGTTCGAGGCTCTGACACCCCTCCATCAAATCTTCGTGAACTGTGGGAGCTTGTTCAGGGGTCGTGGATCCGTATGGCTTCCCAACGCTTCCGGTGTCTTGTCGAGTCCATGCCGAGACGAATCGCCGCCGTCTTCAGGGCGAAAGGTTGTGCTACACGTTACTAGACAGGTATCTCTAATTCAATTGCTCTTCAGTGTATATATAAGGTGCTGATTCTCATGTTCAATTTGCAGTGCTTATCTGAAGATGAACCCTAAGTGAGGTTCAAAAGATCTCATATTTTTTTCTGTGATATATTTTTAACATTAAAAAGTTTTAATAGTGTCATAGATTTTAATCTCAACTAGAATCGTGCTTAGACGGCGTTTGACAGTGTCCGCGTCGATATCGGAGCATCCAAGCCTCCCTGTACACTCCGCAAAATGTCGCCCATTGTGGGCTTTGGGTCAGCTACCACATGACGTCGGATACGACGATCGGTGCGCTCGGACGTCCGTCTCCGTTCTCCGGTCCCCCTACGACGTTGCACAGATCCTTCCTGGAACCACTGTCTCCAATTGCGCCCGACGGTTGTGGCATCACGTTGCGTTTCTTCAGCAATACGACGCAAGAGCCATCTGGCGGTATCAAGGCATACGATGACACCTCTCGAAATCTCATCCGTTTAACCAAATCGCGTACGACGGCATCTTAACGGCATTGGCACCCCTTGTTCGTTCTCCAGACACGGTTACAGCAGAACCACTCAATTCTCGCAGCTGTGACGACGTCTCGAATGATGGCCTCACGTGCTGGTTGTCTGTTTAAAACGCGCGCGACGTTCGTCGATTGGCCTGCAAATTAATGCAATCATTTGCACAACTTGTACGTCTGCACCCACCCTGCAATTTGCATGGCGCTGCGTTCACGTCTTCCTGGTACAAAATGAATCCTGGAAGTAATGCCTCGTCCCTCATAAGATTTTTATTTGTAGCAGCAAAAATGTGAAACTTGGTGGCAAAATACTTGGATATGTTGTTAATAATGCTAGCCTATTCAAAGTGTTGTCCATTACTTTCTATACATTTCCGCCATCTTTCAACACCCATTGGTAAAATCCATTTTGGAGTTCCTGAGGCTTTCGTTTCACCCATGAGTTCACAACCAGTTTAACGTCTGTCACATCGTCGAAACGTTCCCCACGAAGGGTGGTTTTCAAAGGGGCAAACAGAGAAAAGTCTGAGGGAGCCAAAGGAGGGATGTAGGGGGGTTGGAACATCATCGTCCACCCCATTTTGGCAATAGCCTGTGAAGTCTCCTTTGAGGTGTAGGGACGTGCGTTATTATGGTGTAAAGCAACACTATGAAGTGCAGTGTCACGTCTTTTCCTTCTGATAGCTTCCGTTAGCTCCTTCAATGTTTGCACATTACGAGCATTGTTTATTGTTGCATTGCACTCCGTTCAAGGAAATCAGTCAATGATGACACCACGTTATTTCCCCGAAAATTGTCACCATCACTTTCCCTGCGGAACGAATTGTTTCCCCCTTTTTCTGTCGAGGTGTAGATGTGTGGTGGCATTCTAGTGATGCACGTTTTGATTCTGGGTCATGAAAGAACACCCAGGTTTCATCCCCGTCACAACATTAGAGAAATACACCTCACCCTCCCTCTCAGAACAGTCCAAGAGGTTCCGGCATATGTCCACGCTTTGCTCACATTGTTCACGGGTTAGGTTTCTTCGGATTCACTTTAAACAAATTTTTCTGTAGCCCAGATCCCTAATTAATGTTTATATAGCCCTATGACCACAATGAATTGCATCACACGACTCCGGGATGGTGACACGACAATCAGCTGTGATGAGGTCTTTCACCCGTTGCCTGTTGGCGCCTGTCACTACAGTTGCGGGTCTTCCACTCAGTTGTTCGTCCGACACTGAACTTTCTCCCTCTCGAATCCTCTTCATCCATCATCGGACATTACTGATATCGATTGTAGCAGCTCCATACACCGCCAGGAGTCATCTGTGAATTTCTGGAGCTATTACCAGGGTCCCGGTAGTACGGTTGTCGCGGAATACTTAATACTCGTCTAATTGGATAAACAGTGAGGTTGCGTTCCCATAAATGTAAGGAACCCAATCTCAAAGTTTACGGACGTCGCGTTGTGTTTCATATCGGCTCGTTACGAGGTATTCGTAAAAAACCCATATGCCGCAAATTGTGAATTTAGAGAAATATACACCCCAGAGAAGTTAGCTGCACCAGGTTAAGCAATTAACAATGTTTATTAATAGAAAAAGTATATATAAGCAATTACATCCTTTAGGTGGAGGCCAAATAAAAGTTTCGTTAAATTAAAAGATATTAGAATTAACCATGTTTACTGGTCCCTGCTGCGTACGCCTGTCACACCCTTGAGCTAAACTTTAAATTAGCTCCCTCAATCTATTTCGAAGAGGCATAGCGACCATGCATATGTATATAACTAGTTAATATGGGAACTGGAATTGGGGAAAATAACGTCATCTTACCTTCCTGTCGTTTGTGTGGTTGCTCGTTGAATTTCCACGCTGGTAGATGAAAACTTGCGTGGATGTTGACTCTGGATCTATCTCTCCCTCTCGACTAATCTTTCTCTCTATTCTCTCATTCTCGACTAATCTTTCTCTCTATTCTCTCATTCTCGACTAATCTTTCTCTCTATTCTCTCATTTTCGACTATCTTCTAAAACTTGTCCTCCGACTATACGAATCTCCGATACGAAATTATTCTCTCTTCTTATCTCATGTTATCATCTCCTGTGACTATATCATTTTTTTCTTACCTCTGTCTGTGTATATATTTCCGTCTCTTTAATTTTTCACGTGATAGGGGCGTGCCTACAACCTTCTACGAACTCTTCGCTTGGGGTCCGGATTGGTCAGATGAGCTGACCAGTACTCGGGCTTAGTGGCTATTGGTTGTGCCTCTGGTCCAGTTGGCTACCTTTCCGCGGCAGCTGGCCTGTTGTGCAGGTGATACTTTTGCGAATTCAATAGGGCCTATTTTAACGCTCAGATGAATAGCGAAGAATTTAAAGGGGCTTTCCTCTGTCAGAGTTACGACTTTCCTGTGACACCGCGAAGTGCTTTACGACTTTCGCTTGGTGCCTCCCTCATAGAGGAGATGGTGGTAAACCGCAACTCGCCTATTCATCTGACCGCGTTTCGGACTCTTGCCTCTGCCTTCTGAAATACCGGGATGTATTGTCCCATCAGCAACGCTAGCACTGGGGCCATTTCGTAAATTTTTTGAATGTCGTGCTTCTTGAAAAGAAGGTGACTTCCTTGGTCATTCTCCACGGGTGTCCGACAAACCGTTTTGACCACCCGAGTTTTCTGCTCCAGTGGAAAAAAAGGGGTTTATGATGCAGGAAGGGAGCAAAAGAAAAATAATTTAAATTAAGTAAAAAATAATAATTTAGGAAAATTACTCATGGTCTTTAAATTTAATTAGGTCGCAAACAATGTGACCCGGACTATGAAGTAGTTCCGCGGCAACAGAGCTTCACATCCCACTTTTTCCAGAAATTCAATTACAGCCCGCTGCTTTTCTCTGTCATTCTTGATCTTTATTTCCGATTATGAAAAGAAATTTATTCCGACATTGTTAACATATCAGTTTCATGAAAATCACTTTCGAACGTTATTAAGGGGGAAGCATTACTTTTAGGTTGCCCCTTGAATATAAATACAAGACTATATACAGTATATTACTAATTTAATAAATAGTTAGATATAAAATACCACTGTTGTATATAGAGTGGAAGACATCATGATCAGAGTTAAATCCCTGAAATGGCAATGGGCTGGACATACTGCCAGAAGAACAGACCATCGATGGACAGCCGAAATTTTAGATTGGATTCCAAGGGACAGGAAAAGACCCAGAAGAAGACCACATGGAAGATGGGTGGATGAAATTCGAAAGTATGCGGGAGTGACATGGAGGAGACTGGCACAAGACAGACCGTTGTGGAGGAAACTTGGGGAGACCTTCGTCCAGCAGTGGATTGATAATGGTTGACAATGATGATGATGATGATATAGATATATACACTATCTACCAACATCTACTTGGACACCCCTGCAATCGACGATATCTGCGGTCCTGATACACGTCACGGCCGCCGCCGTTAAATATCGTGTGGGAAACAACAACGCAACCAGTCGCATGCAAGATGCCACGCAGTTAGGAGCTCTCTGATTTCGAGAAAGGTGTAATCGTCGGGTATCACAGAAATGGCCGATCCATACGTGACATATCCAGCGAGTTGAAGTACCCAAAATCAACAGTGGCCTCCGTGATTGGCAAGTGGAAGATGAGACGTGACTGTCGGGATGTGCCCCGACCCGGCAGACCCACAAAACTGGGAGTTAGAGACTGACGGGTGCTGGCCAGAGAAATTCGGAAGAACCGCACCAAATCGATGGGCTACATCCGGGAAGTGTTTCAACAGGCATCCGGGAGTGTTCTTTCGATGAATACCATCCGTAAGGAAGCCCATCTGCTCGGTTATCATGGACGTGCTGCCGCCCACAAGCCTTTGATCACCAAGTCCAATAGCGCTGCTCGGCTAACGTGGTGCAAAGAACGTCGACAGTGGACCGTTGAACAGTGGAAACAGGTTCTCTGGAGCGACGAATCAAGGTTCACCCTCTACCGTTCGGATGGCAGGGTCTGGGTTTGGTGTCTGCCTGGAGAACGCCTCCTGCCGGAATGTATTGTGCCAACTGTGAAGTACGGCGTCGGTGGAATTATGCTATGGGGGTGTTTCTCCTGGTATGGCACGGGACCCTTGGTCGCAATTCCTGGTAGACTCAACGCCGAAACCTACTGCACCATTTTGGATGGCCATGCGCTTCTTACGTTGTGGCAGTTTTATGGGGTGGACCCATGTTACTTCCAGGACGACAATGCCACCTGTCATGTTGCGAGGTCCACAATGGCTTGGTATGGTGACAATGGGGTTAATCGAATGGGCTGGCCTGCGCAGAGCCTGGACCTTAACCCTATCGAGCACCTCTGGGACGAGTTGGACCGTCGACTTAAGGGGTGCCTCCACCGTCCGAAATCATTGAAGGAACTGACCTGTCTTCTCCAAGCCGAGTGGAAGAAAATACCACTAGCCGTCGTACAACGCCTGGTTGAGAGTATGCCCCGGAGGGTCGCAGCTGTAATCTCCGCTCATGGAGGCTCAACCAACTATTGAAGGTGAATTAACTTCGTTTTCCTTTGCTATCCCAGGTGTCCAATTACTTGTTGGTAGATAGTGTATATATATAACAATTTAAAGTTGTAATGTGTGTATATACAGTATATAGAAAGACGGGGACGCAATATTTTGGAATTTGCGCCGTGCGCAGGAATGCCTAGTTACACCTTTGCTGCTTTGACACGTGATTAATTCAAAAATGGCGTCTAAATCCCCTTCTCGATTGACAAACTTGAAATTCACACCCCCTCTCTGCTGGTGGCTGCCTCGAAGCCACACCCTTCTGCTCCGGAGCCGAATGCTTTCCCAATTAAGTTACGCCGGCAAGGGCTTATCATTGCTGCTTGCCGTCTTGACATGTGCGTCACCTCAACAGTACGCCACATCATCCTTCTGTTCTGGAGCCGAATGCTTTCCCAATTAAACTACACCGGGAAGGGCTTATCACTGCTACTTGCAGTCTTGACATGTGCGTCACCTCTGTTGAGCACCGCATATATCCCTTCTTTGAGGAAGGCGGGTGCAGGTTTCGGATCCACCGCTAATCGTGCTTGTAGCAACTCTCTGTGAAGAAGGTATTCTTACTAATTCCAGAAGATGTGTGGAAGAAGCATCACATATTTTTTGAAGCGGAGGAGGACTTCTTGCTAATTCCAGACGATGTGTGGAAGGAACATTACAAATTTTTTGAAGAACTTAACGGCTAGTAGATCTATTTTTACGTTCATCCGCCAATATGAAATTTAAACCTTCTCTCTTCCGGTGGCGGAATTCGAATCCTCCTGCTCTGGGCAGGGCTGAATTTAGGCCTTCGTTGGCTCCTAGCCTAAGACATTTGAGTGTGACCCAAGGCTAAGACATTTGAGTGAGCCTCCAAGGAACTTATGATGGGGAATTATTCTGAAGTCCGTTGAAACATGAAACTCTAACTACTGTATGATCTGCACGGTTTTCATAATAAGTCATTGTATTTTTCATTGTTCTCACAAGAACATGAGTTAAAAGTTTAAAATTCCTAGATTTTGTCTTTGATTTTCTAATGACTTAGCATTGTGTACTTTTCTTAGTGCGTCTTTTTTTGTTATACAATGTGAAACCACATGGGACTTCAACTATTAATGGTTCCAAATGCAAATTAGAAGGTATGGGTGGATCATAATGAAAAAGCTGAAACTGTCTCACCGATCCTGGTGTACACAGCTACAGGATACCTTTGCCCATGATGAGTCACTGCCTCGAAATCTGTTCATCTTCCAGCTTCTGTTTCTGACCAAGTCGAATTCATACGAGACAAAAGCAAAATTATTTTATAAACCTCTCTCTCTCTACCTATCTATTATTTCCCCAGGCATGCCTCCTGGGCTCTTGGTGGACCCAAGCCTCTATAGAACCCCCCCCTAAACCGGTCCTGGCTCCGGGGCCTAATGCTTTCCCAATTGAGCTACACCGGCAACGGCTTATCACTGCTACTTGCCGTCTTGATATTTGCGTCACCTCTGTAGTACGTCACTCAACGAATGCCCCATTTTGTTTAAAAGAAGTTGTTCTGTCCACTTGTAAGAAAAGATCGACTACAATGAAACCACGGACCAGTAGTTTTTGTAATGGGGATCTGGAGGACAGAAAGTACATTATTTCCATCCAAAGAATCTGAACAAAATCCATGCGGCGAAAATTCCCCGATTTTTTTCTACAAACGTTCTTATTTTTAACTTTCTTATGACCGAGATCACTGTCCGTAATTCGGAGGGTCCTCTATCTGGAGGTAAATATACAAAACCGTATATACTTTGTGTTTGGGGATCACAAAACTGTTCATTAAATTGAGATGTACGATATTTGGGAGTGTCCGTTTAGGAGGATTTACTGTATTACGTTGTAAACCAAAAATGTTGCTAAGCTTAAGAGCAGCAATCTAGGGTTCTCATGAAACACTTGCATAACTGTTCTGTAATTCTGTACTTGTTGCCTGTTGCATATGTACATGTATGTACAAACTTTGAGATGGTCGTATAGAGGGCACAGTACAGTCTAAATTTTGTAACCGGATAAATAAATATTACATAACTGTGCGCCAAAAAAATATTCAACTTCTTTTATTAATTTATTGCTGAGGGACATTTTTGCTTTGCTTAGAAAAATTATTTTGGAATAAAATAAAAACATGCATAAAAATGATGAGGGGGCATCTCGGGAGCCCCTCTGCGTCAGTGCCTGCAAATAAACTTATTTAAATCCGCCCCTCCGCCAAAAAATTCTGTACGTTGTTTTATACAGATGTTTTCCAGTTTTCTTTTTCCATTTCAGTTTTTCTCATTGCTTTAATCACCCATCTCTACAACTTATAACGAAGTAAATTTCTCCCTCATTTTTGGTCTACGCCGGGATTCGAACCCGAGTACGCTTATTCCGGAACAAGTCGCTCTACCAACTGAGCTACGCAGACATGTATTCTGATTCCTATCTGCCTTTATGTCATGTGCGTCCTGCTGGCAGGTACGTCACAGCTCACCCCCCTAAAGAGGGCCGGGGCATGGCCCACGGATCAGCCGTGACCATGAATCGCTGCAGGCAGACAACCACTGTAGAAAGTGCACTTGAGAACTCCCAGTCAATCTGGTGTGTGGAATGCAACGTCACACACATTTATTTTTCGAAGCACTGGAGAAGGGATTCTCTGATTTTTCCTATCTCGCGGTGTGGAAATAACATCACACGGAAATAACATCACACCAATGCGAGATTTTGAACGGTCGGGTCATCCGGTAGTTCGGGCGCCATTATAACGAAGTAAATTTCTCCGTCATTTTCGGTCTGCGCCGGGATTCGAACCCGAGTACGCTTATTCCGGAACAAGTCGCTCTACCAACTGAGCTACGCAGACGTTTTATTCTGATTCCTATCTGCCTTTATGTCATGTGCGTCCTGCTGGCAGGTACGTCACAAACTGTGTTGTAATGTAAACTGTTGAGATGCGTATAAATAAATTTGGTAGTCCATCCAGCGTTGTGAAAAAAATTATCCTAGCTATTCATGTGGAGTTACTGCAGTATTCTGCCAGTAAAGTGAAACGAAAGAACCAGACAAGTGCTGTGTCACCTCAGAAAGTCCAAGCTTTCGGTAAAGAAAGGAAAAAAATGAAGAAAAGCGGAATAGTATCGTTGGTGAAACGCAGAATGACGTCATGGGAAAGCGCGACAAGTCCACGTGTATCACCCATTGGCCGCAGCAGAAGCAGATCGCATGCCTGCACAACAGCAACTGGCTCAGAATTTGACCCATCGCTTCTCTTTTTCACCTACGTCACGTGAACATAAACACAACAGCGAAACCTGTAGCCGGTTTTTCAGCGGGCGTCTGCGCACAATAACGGGTTTCCGTCCCTTGTGAACTAACTGATCGCTGAACTCTGCTAAACAAAAGTTAACAACATTCTGTTTACAAATGCTCCACCGTTTATTCGACATTTGTGTGGGAGATCTTTCACCAGCAGTCGAATTCCACAGATGTTTGTTCGTCCAAAGATGAAAGTCATTATTTGGAATGATTGCGGCAGCAGGACAGTAGCAAGCTTTTTTCTAATCTGTGAGCGAGAGACTTGAAATTACGCTCCTTCGAGTCAGTGGCGTACAGGAAAAACTCGACCCCCCTCCCCCCCCCTCGAAAACTGTTTTCGAGGCCCTTTCGCGAAAATCCATTCACTTTCAGTTCCTCCAGATTTAAACTTCCATATTATTAACGAGGCTTTAAGGATGTTTAATAAATCAAATTCTTTGGAACCTAGGAGCATTTTTAGCAATATCAAAATTATTTCACTTTATTGCGTGAAACACAAAATTAAAATGATTGCCTTGGTTACCGATATAAATTACTACAAAATACTTACATCAAAGTTAACCATATCAGGCAAAATTTATTATTTTAAAGAACTAAGGCCTGCTTTTTGAAATGCCTCACGATTACACACAGAAAATATAGAACTGTCGTGTGACAGTGTCTAACTTTTCCGATTTATGCGAAATGTCACATCATATATTAAGCAAATAACTAAGTAACGATTAAGAACTGTAGCACAAAGAAAGTAAAACTACTTAAATTATTTCCTCTGGATTATAAAAACACACTTAGCATAATGTCCCAATGTTTTGCCCATAATAAGAAAAAATCTTTTGATTCTGTTATAAAAAAATATGCAAATCTCTGATTTTTCGCTGCCGCGAAGAACACCTTTCATTATATTCCGAACGAATACATAACACCTTATCCTCATTGGTATAAAAATTCCGCTCACTGAACATATTTTTTTCACATTGTCTTATTAATATCAAATGTGATACTAAGGATATTAGTATCATTTGATCAAAACGTGTTATAGAAATATATAATATTAACATTACACAACTTAACAAGAAGTGTGTATGTTTGTGAAAAACTCTTCACACGTTATTCTTGAGTAGACAAGGACATTTATGTACGTTGAAGCATACCACATCCAATGTATGAGAGCAATAATATCTGCGACTATTTGCAATAGGCTGACTTATTACTGACATAGTAGTATCTGCGATCATCTGCTACAGGCAAACTTTTTCTTTTTTTCTTTTCCTTTCTTTTTCTTCCCTATATATGTAATCTAATCACTACGTAAATTCTAGCATATTAAATATTCATTTTCCATATCTTATATAACAATACTATTCCCTGACGTATATTTAACCAGACATAACGAATCACTAGGAGGTAATGCCATCAAAAGTCTAGTGCACTCAAATATGTTCAGTTCATATATATGATATTAAAAGTCAGATGAAATTTAAAAAAGCTCAATCACAAATACGAAATAATCCTCTTTGCCGTCACAGATGACCAAGCTGTATGTATGCCACAACTCCAGGCAATTTATATTCTCTAGGACTCAACCATATGGTTCCACGTGATGAAAATGTCCTCTAATGAAAACTTTAAGATATTTATAAAAACATACCTTATGACGATGATACACATCAAAAAATAACCAAGGAAAGAAACTGAAAGGCTAAAACTTCAAGTCATAGTCCATAGTGTCCTCAAGTAGTAGTTGACGATCTTTACAAATTGCTATGCATTTCGGTGTATAAATGTCCCTTCGAGTGTATTATATGTCCCTTTGAGTCCCTTCGAGTGTATATATAAATGCATTTCGGTGTATTATGTCCCTTCGAGTTCAAAATTTATTAATATATTAGGTACCTACATGGAAACTGTTGCAAGGGCTGTGAACTTGAAGCCCTTTGTAACAGCAAGGTCTATTACAAGGGGCCTCACGTTCTTTTGAATAGCTGCTTTCTCGTCATCCAATTTTTATGAACTAAAGCAACGAAAATGATTTCTGAAGATTTTATGTATTTACTGAGAAAAAAAAATGCTTTTTTCTTAAAACTGCATTCAAAGCTGCCTTAATTCTTGGCTATTTCTTTAACCAGTTTCATATAAAGTTTCAACAAAAATTTTGTAAAATCGTTTTGCTCAGGCTAGAGGCCCTTTTAGCCATGAGGCCCACCCGCACTGCAAAGGTTGCGAGGGCTATCAGTACGCCCTGCTTCGAGTTCAAAATTATGTCCCTTCGAGTTCAAAATTATGCCCCTTCGAGTTCAAAATTATACCCAGTTCAAAATTATGTCCATTCCAGTTCAAAATTATTCCCCTTCGAGTTCAAAATTATACCCAGTTCAAAATTATGTCCATTCGAGTTCAAAATTATTCCCATTCGAGTTCAAAATTATACCCAGCTCAAAATTATGTCCATTCGAGTTCAAAATTATGTCCCTTCGAGTTCAAAATTATAACCAGTTCAAAATTATGTCCCTTCGAGTTCAAAATTATGCCCCTTCGAGTTCAAAATTATGCCCCTTCGAGTTCAAAATTATGCCCCTTCGAGTTCCATGATACGTGGTTTTTACTTCATCACACACTGCCGTTATAGGAAAGTATTACGATCGTTTCAAAATCGCACTTCAGGTTTTTGACATAAATTTATTAAAAATGCAAAAACTAAGAAAATACCCGAGAATCACAGATTGTAAATACCGAGTAAAGCGTAAACGTTATGTGAACGCCGACAACACAACACTCCACAGAAATGCAGAACGGAAAACAAACCAGTGCAGAATGAATGAGCATCGGACAGTGAACATAACAATAGGAAAAAGCTTCAGAGGTAGGGCTGGGAAAAATTCCGTTCAAGGTCAAACACTAAGAGATATTTCTACGACAGATAACAAATGACTAATTAGCTCTTCATCCCAAAGACGTATTCGGAAAGGTCATGGAGATTAGGCATATCAGCATATTGTTTTCTATGTCTCCATTCACTGTTTTGGAAAATTCCCTTCATGGATAAGAGATTTTCAGACCTCATAGTGTATGCTACCCTGTACTTTAGTTAACTGCTTGGAATACTGTATGAAGCTAACTAAAGTCTTTAAGAAGAAAATACTGAAGGGTGAAGCTTTCTTTTTTAGTTACAATTTCTATTTTTTACATCCCCCAGAGCAGGAATTTACGCCCCTGGAGCGTTCTGGGAGGCCAACCGCCATCCCTGCCTTCCCAGTAGCTACAGCTCTGTGCGACGGGCAGTTTAGTGAGTGTAAAAATGTAACTCACGACATTTTTACTTTGTACACATTTTGTATCAACTGCAGAGGAAAAGAATATCTAATGAGAAGAAGTTAAGGCTCAGCAAAACGTAACTAGCACCGCCATATCTTGAGAGAAAAAGTGCAGTGCACAGAAGCCAACATACAGGCTGATCGGCTGATGCCGAAGCAGACTGCGCATGCGTATTTCTGTTGACTTCAATTCTTTAGGTAAAGAACAGTCAGCCGTCAGCCGAGCTACTCAGACTCACAGCACGTGATTGTAACCTTCTCAGTAGCATAATCACTTCGCAAATCGGACGTGTTAGTTTTGTTAAGCCAACCGGGTTAGTTAAGGCTTTTATTTGTTCTTCAGAAATATTTTCAGTAATGCCAAATACTAGGGAATGTCTGCATTTTGTACGAATCCACAGGCCTAACTGTAATATTTGCTGAAATTTATTTTAAATAGTAATACTAATGTTATTGCATATTTTTCTCACCAAAATAAGGAATGGGCGGGATATCAGAAAACAGCAACAACAACAACAAAAAACTGCTCTAAGCAAATAGTCATCAGATCGAAGGAAACCATCGTGGATCAAAGAAAAGCTTCACTGCCGTAGTTCCCCCTAACATGTTTTGCACCTGAATGTTAACTTTTCCGCAGAGCAAGTTACCTCTTAAGATGTGGTGGCGCTGTTGTCGCATGTTTTACGTTATCTCTATGAGAGTTGACCTTCTTTAAGCGTTAGATATTCTTTGGCAGAGGACTGGTTGATGCTGGGGCACACGTACCTTCGACCAATGGGACGTCTATACAGGCATCAATGCCGACTCTTATGGGGGGAGGGGGATTTGCAGGGAAGCATATGAAGCATAGGAAACGGGCTATACGAATGTTGGAGGGCCCGAGAAATGAGGATTTTCTTTGTTGTTTTTTCGTTTTGCTTTTCAAATAAAGAATAAGAAAAATACAGTTATTCGCAAATACGCTGTTTTGGATTTTAGGAATATGTTTCTGTCTGAAATCGAAGAATTTCACCTATAATTATTTATTTCCTAGCTTAAATGCAGGATAACTAAAATTCATTTTGATAGTAATATCGTTTAATGAAAAAACTGAGATTAGAGTTGGGGTGTATTTCTGGCAGATTCGCTTAGAATGTTATGAATATTTTGCACATTCATCTAGTATTTTATGTGAACGCCCGTCTTTGCTTTAACTTTTTTCCCCATTCAGTACGTAAAAAATATACTTTGAAAACATCAAAGAATTTTGATGTATGCAAAAAATGTTTTAATATTATTTGTTGTGTTGGCAGTACAAATAAACCAGAGAATGGAATGTTGAGTACAAAGGTGCAATTCCGTATTTCATTCATTGGAATGTTGATGCTGACTTTGCATTTCATAGTGCCCTGTTTTCAGAAATTTCAGACACAATAACTCTGTCTTTCTCGAAATTAAAATAATAATGAGTTTGTATTAAAGATATAAATTACATCAAAATTAAATTTAAGAAAATGAAATCAAGCTGAACTTACGTTTCAATTAAATAGCAGAACTGATTAATAACTTTTATTCATAACATTCTACACCAAATATATAAGACTGAAGTGATAATCCATTTTAATCGGCATAAGAAATCAAAAGTATAATTTGCCATGGTTTCGCTCATCAGCTGATGGCTTTTTCAAAGCTAACAACGTAAAACAGATTGAAATACAGTGTCTCCCGGGAGTTGCCAAAATTTGGATCTAGTGCTTAAATGATTTTCCCTCTCAAAACTGCCGCGTGCCAAATGGAAAAACATTTTTCTGAATGTGAAGTCACATCTCTTGACTTCACATTCAGAACACGCTGCGCTGCGTATTTAATCATTCTTTATGTGCCTCGTGTACACCATTCTCATATTTAAATTGTAATCATTCTAGCATTTCAGTTTGTTTGACCCTATTAACCTTGAAAAAGCCTTCCGTTGATGAGCGAAAGCTTAGCAAATTGTAATTTTGAAATCTTTATAACACGAATCGTAAAATACATATACATGACTATAATAAATGGCTAAATTATAAATGGGCAGTCTATAAAATAGGTCACCTACAACAAAATTTTCGTCATATTCCCATTCAATACTTCCATGGCAGAAGCATATTATATAGGTAAATAGATTTGAATCCGTCATGTGACTGTCACAATACGTTAAAAAGCATATAATGTAAAAACATAGGTAATAACAAGTTAGTAAAATCATAAATAATAACGAAAGGAACTGTACACCAACTATATATAAGATAGTACAACTATATTAGTTATCCGAATTTATTGGCGTAGATAAAATCACGGTTTCCAAGCTTTCGCACATCAACCAGATGGCTTTCTCAAGGAAGGTAGATAGCAAACTGCAAACTGGATAATAGAACGTTGAAACGTTCTATTATCAGTTTGCTGCCTACCTTCCTTGAGAAAGCCATCTGGTTGATGTGCGAAAGCTTGGAAACCGTGATTTTATCTACGCCAATAAATTCGGATAACTAGTATAGTTGGACTATCTTATAGTAAAATCATGCAATGCATTGATTATGATACGCTTTCCAACATACCAGAAATCATTACTCAAGTTTTGAGGATAATGGCTGTGGAATAAATCTCTCTCCTGTGTCCTGACCTTTAACCCCACTTAGATGATATTCAACAGAACCGGTTCAGTGTACCTCCGGAATAACATACTAAAGTTTTGTTGCAATAGAAGCATTTTTAGTCAAGTTATTACGCATAAAAGCAATGGAATTAATCCCACTCCTATGTCCTGACCTTTGACCCCATTTCGTCCAATTTCAATAGGGCTCGTCCCCAGGTAGTCCCCTACCACGTGCTAAAATTTCATTGAAATCGAACCATTTTTACGCGAATTATCGTGCGGACGGACGGACAGACAGGCAGACGGACAAACCTAGAGCATATACGCTTCTTCAACCTACGGTTGGATAGATAGACAGACAAAGTGATCCCATCACCTCTCTAAAAAAATCGCTAAAAATCGTAAAAGCTAGGTTTGTTAATATTTATTTTCATAAACTGACAAATTTGAAAATTAAAGTGACAACGAAACGTTAGAAAAATCGCTACATAAATGGGGAACGCATCCGTACTGGTGCCCAAGTTGTAAAAATGATAGGTTTACCTTCGCGTACGAAGAAGATCGAAACGCAAACGCTAGGGCAAGTGCAAAATTCCGCAAACGAAGTGAAAGGTATTTTTCATTTCCCTGCATTTGCGAAGCAACAACATTGCGGAATACATAATTCAGCCCTTACTAATAATCGGTGAGTGGTGATTATACGGTAGAGGTCCAAGAAAGAATCCTAAATCTGGTAAGAAGGTAAGCTTATGTAATAACTGTCACACAGGCTCTGTGTCGGGGAACATAATTCAGTCGGGCACACGTGCCTCCGAGCATGCTTAAATATTTAAAAAGGGTTTTCTCGGATGGTCCGATAATTGAACTCCGAAACAGGGTGAAAGTTAGGGCCGAATAAATTTTTAAAGGGCTTAGCTCAGGAGATGGTCAGCTGGCCAGGAGAACATCTGCTCGAAATAGCCACTGGTCAACATCCAGCGGACGGCAGGCCACTTACGAACGAGGGGGGGCAGAAACTAATGAAGGTGCGAGGTACTCCTCCATGAGGGAGGGACACGCCTAGCAGCATGACTGTAAGTGAAAGCGAAACTAAAATGAAATAGAAAACTTAGAGAAATCAAGGTTGCCGTGGTGGGTTCTCGTCGAGAGTTGACGTCAAGAGTTGTCTGTCGGTAGTTGTCGGTCGGTTGGCTGTTGTCGTTGTCGAATTGTAGTTGTTGGGGATTTGCTGCTATCGTCGGTTGGCAAGAAATGCTTTGTTGTACGAAGGTCAAGAAGTCAGACCCAAATACGGCAAGATGTTAAGCACCCAAGGAAGGTAGTAGAAAAAATGCAAAGTTGAGAATAGCGAAGATATACGTTTGTCGAGGGCTCCCGGGCTACGTTTTATCCACGGAGGATACAAGCCCCAAGATCGCGGACGCAAGAAGTCGAGCTCGTGAAGGAGCAGCCTCATCATAAACCCTCGGATCGGTGTTGAACAGCAGAAGATTTTAGGGTAACACATCATCCAAATATTTCAATCCCTTGCAAGTTGAGTAGTCCTTGTAATTTACAAATGAAATATTATTGCTCACCTAGTACTAGTTGGATTGTTAGGAACGTTTCTATTTCTACAAATCTTAGGCCAAACTTTAACTTTTTTGTAGCGATGTCTTAATATAACTTAATCTGGTTCCACCATTAATTTGTACATAAATTAAGAATTATGCGCGAGTGGCTCAGTGGTTATTATACATTTGTTTCTTTAATCAGCGTATTCTTCTTCTCGCTGCTCTGCAAATGAGTACGAGTGTCAGGTTTTGGTTTAATTTAAAGTAAACAGTTTTCCTTTCTTTTAAGATACCACGATTTCCAGCATGATACTGAAATGTTGGTTTTTAAACTTAGTTTCTTGCAGCATATGAGTTCTTGCGACAACTTCGTACGAGCTCATATGAAACAACAACGCGTACAGGTCTCAACGATGAGCCTGGGTTGCCTATACTAGGAAACTCAATGTCATTGTAGCCACTTAGTCGTTCGAAATTCATTAACAAAATTTAATCCCTCAATTTCCCAAATGGGGCTTGGCGCGGTAAGAGTGGTTAGAGCAGTCATCTTCCGTTGCGTTAGTCTAGTTGAGCCGCGAGTGGCTTAGAATGGTTAGAGCAGTCGGCTTCCGTTGCGTCAGTCTAGTTGTACCGCGATTGGCTTAGTGGTTAGAGCAGTCGGCGTCCGCTGTGTTAGTCTAGTTGAGCCGCGAGTGGCTTTGTGGTTAGAGCAGCTTGGCTTCCGTTGCGTTAGTCTAGTTGAACCGCGATTGGCTTAGTGGTTAGAGCAGTCGGCTTCCACTGTGTCAGTCTAGTTGAGCCGCGAGTGGCTTAGTGGTTAGAGCAGTCTTCTTCCGCTGTGTTAGTCTAGTTGAGCCGCGAGTGGCTTAGTGGTTAGAGCAACTTGGCTTCCGTTGCGTTAGTCTATTTGAGCCGCGAGTGGCTTAGTGGTTAGAGAAGTAGTCTTCCGTTGCGTTAGTCGAGTTGAGCCGCGAGTGGCTTAGTGGTTAGAGCAGTCGCCTTCCGTTGCGTTAGTCTATTTGAGCCGCGAGTGGCTTAGTGGTTAGAGAAGTCGTCTTCCGTTGCGTTAGTCTATTTGAGCCGCGAGTGGCTTAGTGGTTAGAGCAGCTTGGCTTCCGTTGCGTTAGTCGAGTTGAGCCGCGATTAGCTTAGTGGTTAGAGCAGTCGTCTTCCGTTGCGTTAGTCTAGTTGAGCCACGAGTGGCTTAGTGGTTAGAGCAGTCTTCTTCCGCTGTGTTAGTCTAGTTGAGCCGCGAGTGGCTTAGTGGTTAGAGCAGCTTGGCTTCCGTTGCGTTAGTCTAGTTGAGCCAGCGAGTGGCTTAGTGGTTAGAGCAGTCTTCTTCCGCTGTGTTAGTCTAGTTGAGCCGCGAGTGGCTTAGTGGTTAGAGCAGCTTGGCTTCCGTTGCGTTAGTCGAGTTGAGCCGCGTGTGGCTTAGTGGTTAGAGCAGTCTCCTTCCGTTGCGTTAGTCTAGTTGAGCCACGAGTGGCTTAGTGGTTAGAGCAGTCGTCTTCCGTTGCGTTAGTCTAGTTGAGCCGCGAGTGGCTTAGTGGTTAGAACAGTCTTCTTCCGTTGCGTTAGTCTAGTTGAGCCGCGAGTGGCTTAGTGGTTAGAACAGTCTTCTTCCGTGGCGTTAGTCTAGTTGAGCCGCGAGTGGCTTAGTGGTTAGAGAAGTCGTCTTCCGTTGCGTTAGTCTATTTGAGCCGCGAGTGGCTTAGTGGTTAGAGAAGTCGTCTTCCGTTGCGTTAGTCTAGTTGAGCCACGAGTGGCTTAGTGGTTAGAGCAGTCAGCTTCCGCTGTGTTAGTCTAGTTGAGCCGCGAGTTGCTTAGTGGTTAGAGCAGCTTGGCTTCCGTTGCGTTAGTCTTGTTGAGCCACGAATGGCTTAGTGGTTAGAGCAGTCTTCTTCCGCTGTGTTAGTCTAGTTGAGCCACGAGTGGCTCAGTGGTTAGAGCAGTCTTCTTCCGTGGCGTTAGTCTAGTTGAGCCACGAGTGGCTTCGAGGTTAGAGCAGTCGTCTTCCGTTGCGTTAGTCTAGTTGAGTCGCGAGTGGCTTAGTGTTTAGAGCAGTCGTCTTCCGTTACCTTAGTCTAGTTGAGCCACGAGTGGCTTAGTGGTTAGAGCAGTCGGCTTCCGCTGTGTTAGTCTAGTTGAGCCGCGAGTGGCTTAGTGGTTATAGCAGTATTCTTCCGCTGTGTTAGTCTAGTTGAGCCGCGAGTTGCTTAGTGGTTAGAGCAGCTTGGCTTCCGTTGCGTTAGTCTTGTTGAGCCACGAATGGCTTAGTGGTTAGAGCAGTCTTCTTCCGCTGTGTTAGTCTAGTTGAGCCACGAGTGGCTCAGTGGTTAGAGCAGTCTTCTTCCGTGGCGTTAGTCTAGTTGAGTCACGAGTGGCTTCGAGGTTAGAGCAGTCGTCTTCCGTTGCGTTAGTCTAGTTGAGTCGCGAGTGGCTTAGTGTTTAGAGCAGTCGTCTTCCGTTACCTTAGTCTAGTTGAGCCACGAGTGGCTTAGTGGTTAGAGCAGTCGGCTTCCGCTGTGTTAGTCTAGTTGAGCCGCGAGTGGCTTAGTGGTTATAGCAGTATTCTTCCGCTGTGTTAGTCTAGTTGAGCCGCGAGTTGCTTAGTGGTTAGAGCAGCTTGGCTTCCGTTTGCGTTAGTCGAGTTGAGCCGCGAGTGGCTTAGTGGTTAGAGCAGTCGTCTTCCGTTGCGTTAGTCTAGTTGAGTCGCGAGTGGCTTAGTGGTTAGAGCAGTCTTCTTCCGGTGTGTTAGTCTAGTTGAGCCGCGAGTGGCTTAGTGGTTAGAGCAGCTTGGCTTCCGTTGCGTTAGTCGAGTTGAGCCGCGAGTGGCTTAGTGGTTAGAGCAGTCGTCTTCCGTTGCATTAGTCTATTTGAGCCGCGAGTGGCTTAGTGGTTAAAGAAGTCGTCTTCCGTTGCGTTAGTCTAGTTGAGCCGCGAGTGGCTTAGTGGTTAGAGCAGTCGTCTTCCGTTGCGTTAGTCTAGTTGAGCCGCGAGTGGATTAGTGGCTAGAGCAGTCGGCTTCCGTTGCGTCGCTCTAGGGTTCTATCCCAGTCAGACTGCACTGAACTTCTGGATGCTCGCCATGCGTCGGAAGGGCACCTTAAGCCGGTGGATCCGAGGTATTGGACCCTCGTTATAATTAAGGTAAGCTGCTCCTTCCCTTCGCATTCTGATCTTTTTTGGGGAACGCCTAACTCACACTTCTGGCCTCTATTTCTTAATCCTCGCACTCCTGGCTTCTGCTTCCTCACAGGAGATATGGTGAAGCAATCAGAAACATTCGGTCCCCCTTTCTAGCTCGCAGTAGTCACAATTAATATTCAAGGTTTTTTGTTGTTGTTGTTTTTCATTTAGAATTTTTTTTTTTTTTTTTTTTGATATACATGACACACACTTAAAAAGAAGCGCACAAAATTTTGCGTCAGTAGGCTCGGCATTCCCGTTGTTGGAACTTTGCAGAAGAGCCGGCTTCATGGGTGTGCGACCTGTGCAGTCGCACAGGGCCCCGCACCTAGAGGGGCCCCGCGCCAGTGTTTGTATGATGTTTTTTTAATTTTTCGTAATTTTTTTTCTTGTATTAAAAATAAATGACACTTAACGATGTAAAAATGTCATGTTTTAAATTTTTATATCATTGCACTTCATTGCCTTAGTGAACAGAATTCAAGTATTTTGGGTTCATCGGGATGATTCACCGTATCAATGGGAGAGAATTTGCATTAAGGACATCATACACTGTATATAATCACCTAGATTTCTCTGAAGCGCTGACGTCACAGCAACGTCTGCATTCTGCCCCAATCACACGCGGTCAGTATCGTTTTTCGCGTGCGTGGGCGGCGAATCTCTGGCAGATGGTTATCAATAAAAAAAGTGAAAAACGTATCTTTGCGAATCGTTTATGAAACTGGCTGAAATTTTAATTATAACTGACAGATCGATTGTACCTGGCGACGACGAGAGTCGGCGAATTGATAAATTGCAACTTAACGCCGATTCGGGATTATCAGGACACTAGACCACTGCCATAGGTTCCCGGAGACTCTCACAAGCAGCAAGCCGCGGACCAGTAAAATTTCACAAATTGCTTCGCGGACCGACAGGCACGAAGTTGCTTTTATGTACAAGGACGTTTGTGCAGACCTGTTTTTAGTGGTCAAATTCGGGAATCTCTACCATTTCTCAAGTTTTCCTCCGTTTCCGTGGATCGGCAGAAATCTCGTGACGGACCGGTGGTGTGGGGGAAACAATGCGCTAGACTGCTATGGCACTCACCTCATTTGAGCTACAAAGCTGAAAACTCCCACTAAAACAAATTACAATGAACTGTAGAACGTGGCCAGCAAAAGAATCTTTCTTCCTAGAAGTGAAGAGACAGAGTGATAAGGTAAAAGTTTTCTAAAAATTGCATTGCTCATTTAGTATATTACCTCAATATTTCAACCATGAATAATTGAAAATGACATATCCTATCTTATTTGTTTAAACCATAGCTATTTTTTTTTATTTTGGATAAATTACATTAATTTTTGCCATCAGCGCGCATTTTGACGAGGTGCGGGAATTATATTTTGTCGCTTCAGTTCAATCAACTTCAATTTGATCTGACAATGTAAATTAATATAGAGTAATTTTTAAATGTCTCTTTTTATTATTCAGTGAATAATAATAACAGCTTATTATAACTCATGAATAAATAATAATATTCCTTAGTACCACCATGCTTTATTAAGCTTCATGAGAAAATGAAAAAATGTGGTTTCTCTCCCTGACCCCACCCTTCTTTCAACAAGTTAGTAAAATCATGCAATGCATTGATTATAATACGCTTTCCAACATACCAGAGATCATTACTCAAGTTATGAGGATAATGGCTGTGGAATGAATCTTGGTCCTGTGTCGTGACCTTTGATCCCATTTCGATGATATTCAACAGAACTGGTTCAGTATACCTCCGAAATAACAGGATAAAGTTTTGTCGCAATCGAAGCATTTTTACGTAAGTTATGATGCATAAGAGCTATGGAATAGATCCCGCTCCTGTGTCCTAACCTTTGACCCCATTCGCCCATTTTCGATAGGATCCGTCCCCAGGCAGGCGCCTACAACATACTAACATTTCACCCAAATCGAAAATTTTTTACGTAAATTATGACGCATAATGGCGATGGAAGTTATTCCGCTCCTATGTCCTGACCTTTGACCCCATTTCGCCTATTTCCAATAGGGTTTGTCCCCAGGTGGTCCCCTACCAGATACTAAAGTTTAATCGAAATAGAACCTTTTTTACGTTAGTTTTGACGCCTAAGAGCAGTGGAATGGATCCCGCTCCTATGTCCTGACCTTTGACCCCATTTCGATCACTTTCGATAGGGTTCCTTCCCAGGTGTTCTCCTTCCACATACTAAAATTTCCTCGAAATCGAACGATTTTTACGCGAGTTATCGTGCGGACCGACATACGCACACAACGCGTGACGTAATGAGGCAGATGGGAATCACGACCATCTGCTCGCAAGAGTGTGACGTCATTAAACTTTAATATGATCCACACACAACGCGTGACGTAATGAGACAGACGGCGTGACCGCGCTTCAATGTATCAATCGCGAGATTGTGACGTCATAAGATTTCTAAGCATGGATAACATCAATGGAACGACGTCATGACACTAAAAACGTGTTAATTCGGGATGATTATTTAACGCACTAAACGAATTTTCCTAAAGTCGAATCAATCAAAATCGATTTCTAGTACCAGAAAATAGTAGGTTAACGACTTTCATCAAAATCCTTAGAGCCGTTTTCAAAATAAAATTTACATACATACAAGAATTGCTCCTTTAAGGTGGACATCAAGTAATTTTGCTTCCCATACTTCCAATGAAAAAACTCCTGTGCACATTTTCTTCACAATTAATGCGTTCCCAAGGATGAAAATTTTAAAATCGATTAAAATAGCTTCATTTTATCACTTGTAATACTTAATATTTTCTAAAACATAACCATAATTATGCAATCCAACATTTGTTTGTCTACTGACGTCATCAAAGTACAGGTCGCGCCATATTTTTTCTGGTTCCAACACCACCAAAGGAAAAGTTATTGATCTTTTATATAATTATGGTTATGTTTTAGGAAATATTAAATATTCCAAGTTACAATATGAAGTTATTTTAATCGATGTTCAAATTTTCATCCTTAGGAACGCAATAATTGTGAAGGAAATGTGTACAAAAGTTTTTTCATTAGAAGTATAGGAAGCAAAATTACTTGACGTCCACCTTAATAGTATGGGACAAGAGCGATGGAATGGATCTCGATCCTATGTCCTGACCTTTGACCCCATTTCATCCACTTTCAATTGTGTTCGTCCCCAGGTGACCCCCTACCACATACTAAAATTTCATTGGAATCTAACCATTTTTACGCACATTATGACGCATAAGGGCAATGGAATGCATCCCGCTCCTATGTCCTGACCTTTGTCCCCACTTCACCCATTTTCAATAGGGTTGATTCCCAGGTGGTCCCCTACAATATGCTAAAATTACATCGACATTGAACCATATTTACGCACGTTATGACGCATAAGGGCAATGGAATGGATCCTGCTCCTATGCCGTGACCTTTGACGCCATTCCGTCCATTTTCAATAGGGTTGATTCCCAGGTGCTACAATATGCTAAAATTACATCGACATCGAACCATATTTACGCACGTTATGACGCATAAGGGCAATGGAATGAATCCTGCTCCTATGCCGTGACCTTTGACCCCATTCCGTCCATTTTCAATAGGGTTGATTCCCAGGTGCTACAATATGCTAAAATTACATCGACATCGAACCATATTTACGCACGTTATGACGCATAAGGGCAATGGAATGGATCCTGCTCCTATGCCGTGACCTTTGACCCCATTCCGTCCATTTTCAATAGGGTTCGTCCCCAGGTGGTCCCCTACCACATAATAAAATTTCGTCGAAATCGAGCCATTTTTACCCGAGTTATCGTGCCGACAGATGGACGGACAAAGCTGGAGGATATACGCTTCTTCAACCTACGGTTGGAAAGCGTAAAAAACGTTCCAACGTCCAAGTCCATTTCGTAGATGTCAGTCGCTGGGAAAAGGGCCCGCATTTTCGTTTTGCCCTGGGCCCCGCAAATTATGCAGTTGGCCCTGCAAACAATGTGGGAAGCTCGAGCTTTGAGTTTTTCTCACTTTTTTTTAAGTGCTTGTTACCTTCCGCAGTCTTCTGATTACTCTATTAAGGCCAGTAATGTATTTTTAAAATTTGATCTTCGTTTCATTATATAATAAAGTGAGTTTCTCGGAATCTTTAAAATCTTTCATTATCAAGACGTCATGCTTTGAACGCGATTTTGGAAAGAAAAGAGATATTGAACTCATTAAGTATATTACGTACGGAGGAGATATTAAAAGCATCTTTAGCGCAAGCGTGACAGTTTGAAAGATTTCTATAGAAAACCGCGCTCTTTAAGAAGCTGAATCCTTTCCGCACATTTTGTTTCACCTTCTTCTTCCCGGTTACCTTCTTTGGATTGGCCACACTTTTCCAAGATAGGCGCAGTCAGTCATTATTTAGACGAAAGCAAGGAAGATAACGGTCGATCTGTGAGGCCAACGACCGGTGATGGCCTGCCCTGAACTTGACAATGAATCATCACTCACTTATACTGAGTGTATGTATGGACTGCCGGCTTCGCTGTTGCACCTGATGGGGAAGGGTTGCCAAGTGGGTTAGGATTGCAACTGGGCTTGCAGGTTTCACACACACACACACACACACACTAAGAGGCACGCCACTTCCCGGACAGATCGCACACATACACACACACACGCACGCATACACAAATGGAAGAAAGGGTTAGCGGGCTAATGTGTTACCACATGCCAGTATCATCATCGTCAAATGTCCGCCGGAGCAGGTTACTTCCATGCGAGGAAATGACAACTTTTTTCCTCTCTCTTCTAAATACTCTTAAAAAGAAAAGCCACTGTTGATCCGCTAACAATCGCGGAAGTCTGCCAGCCGAAAAAAAAAAAAAAAAAGTGAACTTTATGAATACAGTCAGAAAGAGTTAATTGTGTTCGTAGCAGTGACGTAACTACCATTAAGTACGGTTAAGCGTGCTTCGGGCCTGCGACGTTAGGGATCCCAAAGAGGATTAGGAAAATAAAATTGCAAATCCAAACCGGAAAATAAATAAAATAAATGGAATAATATTAATAAAATAAGGAAAATAAATTGTAAATCAAATGTAAATCAGTGCATTTGCAGCCCGGGTACAAGCCCAGATTAGCCGCGCCTTGTACGAGAATACTTTTCAATTTTTATTCATTTTTACATGAAATAAATATCTTTAGCAACACCATTTTCTATTTCCCGTAAAGTAAGAATTTTCATAATATAGGTAACATTGAACATGACCTTTACCTATTCCAACCAACTAACCAAAACCAAAGTCTGTTAACATATTTCAACCAACTAACCAAAACATCTCTTATACGGGTACATAAAAAAATAAGTTGTTTAAAACTTAAAACAGATTTCGAAATAACTGGTTTTCATATTAAAAAACTATTTTTACATATAAAAATAAGTTTGTAAAACTAAAAACAGAATTTGAAATAACTGGTTTTCATATTATTTTTTTTTCCCCTATGCACCTCGATATCTTTATTGCATCGATTTCACCCCTTGTTTCAGGGCACGGTTTACGGTCAACGCTGGAAGCTCTTTCTTTAAAATTTAACCAAGATAAGGTAATTCAGAAAAGAAATTATATATTTCTTGAATAATGTTGAAGATTTCTTGAGAAATTTCATCGTCGCTCTTTGCGACCGATTCGTCTCTTTGTGAAACAACCGCTCAAAGTACATAAAATGCATCAAGGTTCTAGATCGAAAAATTATGTTTTTTAAAGTCCACTGTGTCTTTTCTTCATATTGGCCCCATTGTCATAGCGCTGGACACGCATATCATGATACTGAAATCTTCAAGTTTAAAAAAAAAAAATAGAAAATAATTGTTATTCCTTTCCCCGCGGTATACGTTACAGAACGAAACAATAAAAATTATTCTCTAATTTCAAGTCGTTTCCTATTGAATTATACACTATCTACCAACAAGTAATTGGACACCTGTGATAGCAAAGGAAAACGAAGTTTATTGACCTTTAATAGTTGGTGGAGCCTCCACGAGTGGCGATTACAGCTGCGACCGATACCCTACTCGCGTGCCATACTTGACTGCTCGTCATCGGAAATTACGCCTTGCCTGGTGTCGGGAACATAAAAACTGGATCTCTGCAAAGTGGCGCCGCATCGCGTCGTGTGGTCAGATGAATCCCGTTTTCAGCTGTACCGAGCTGACAAGAGGGTGTGGGTGTTTCGTCAACAACATGAAGCCATGGTTCCGTCGTGACGGGTCGGCTCTGTTTAAGACGGTGGCGGCTCTGTGATGGTTTGGGTAGCTTTCTCATGGGGCACATTAGGTCTCTTAGTGTGTCTGGAGAGTTTCTTAACCATTGCACACTACCAGCATATTCTGCTGGCTGATCACCTAAACGTTTTCACGGCCTTCGCGCATCTTGGGGACCATGATCTGTTTCAGCGAGATATTTTGTGTCTCCCCACCGGGCCGCGGCGACCCAGGCATGGCGCGAGGAACACTCATCTGAGTTTGGAGCCATCCAGTGGCCCCCAAGGTCCCCAGATTAAAAACCGTGTCGAAGTTCTCTGGAATGCCAAGGAGCGGAACATCAGATCCAATGGACCGCTATCTCTGGTGGATTGTGGACAATACTGCAACAGGCATGGCTGGCATTACCTCCGGAAATCCTGGCATCTGATGGAGTCAGGCTGTTATTCGCGCTAGAGGAGGACCAACACGCTATTAGGTAGGTATCTCTAATGTTTTGTCCATTGAGTGTAATCCGATGGCATCTGGTGGAATCGATGCCTCGGCGTGTACAGGCTGCTATTCGCGCCAGAGGAGGACCAACACGCTATTAGGTAGGTATCTCTAATGTTTTGTCCATTGAGTGTAATCCGATGGCATCTGGTGGAATCGATGCCTCGGCGTGTACAGGCTGCTATTCGCGCCAGAGGAGGACCAACACGCTATTAGGTAGGTATCTCTAATGTTTTGTCCATTGAGTGTAATCCGATGGCATCTGGTGGAATCGATGCCTCGACGTGTACAGGCTGTTATTCGCGCCAGAGGAGGACCAACACGCTATTAGGTAGGTATCTCTAATGTTTTGTCCATTGAGTGTAATCCGATGGCATCTGGTGCAATCGATGCCTCGGCGTGTACAGGCTGTTATTCGCGCTAGAGGAGGACCAACACGCTATTAGGTAGGTATCTCTAATGTTTTCTCCATTGAGTGTAATCTGATGGCATCTGGTGGAGTCGATGCCTCGGCGTGTACAGGCTGTTATTCGCGCTAGAGGAGGACCAACGCGCTGTTGGGTAGGTATCCCTAATGTTTTCTCCATCGAGTGTAATCTGATGGCATCTGGTGGAATCGATGCCTCGGCGTGTACAGGCTGTTATTCGCGCTAGAGGAGGACCAAGACGCTATTAAATAGGTATCTCTAGTGTTTTGTCCATTGAGTGTAATCTGATGTCATCTGGTGGAATCGATGCTTCGGCGTGTACAGGCTGTTGTTCGCGCTAGAGGAGGACCAGCACGCTATTAGGTAGGTATCTCTAATGTTTTCTCCATTGAGTGTAATCTGATGGCATCTGGTGGAGTCGATACTTCGGCGTGTACAGGCTGTTGTTCGCGCTAGAGGAGGAATAAACACGCTATTAGGTAGGTATCTCTAATGTTTTGTCCATTGAGTGTAATCCGATGGCATCTGGTGGAATCGATGCCTCGGCGTGTACAGGCTGCTATTCGCGCCAGAGGAGGACCAACACGCTATTAGGTAGGTATCTCTAATGTTTTGTCCATTGAGTGTAATCCGATGGCATCTGGTGGAATCGATGCCTCGGCGTGTACAGGCTGTTATTCGCGCCAGAGGAGGACCAACACGCTATTAGGTAGGTATCTCTAATGTTTTGTCCATTGAGTGTAATCCGATGGCATCTGGTGGAATCGATGCCTCGGCGTGTACAGGCTGCTATTCGCGCCAGAGGAGGACCAACACGCTATTAGGTAGGTATCTCTAATGTTTTGTCCATTGAGTGTAATCTAATGGCATCTGGTGGAATCGATGCCTCGGCGTGTACAGGCTGTTATTTGCGCTAGTGGAGGACCAACACGCTATTAGGTAGGCATCTCTAATGTTTTGTCCATTGAGTGTCATCTGATGGCATCTGGTGGAGTCGACGCCTCGGCGTGTACAGGCTGTTATTCGCGCTGGAGGAGGACCAACACGCTATTAGGTAGGTATCTCTAATGTTTTGTCCATTGAGTGTAATCCGATGGCATCTGGTGGAATCGATGCCTCGGCGTGTACAGGCTGTTATTCGCGCCAGAGGAGGACCAACACGCTATTAGGTAGGTATCTCTAATGTTTTGTCCATTGAGTGTAATCCGATGGCATCTGGTGGAATCGATGCCTCGGCGTGTACAGGCTGTTATTCGCGCCAGAGGAGGACCAACACGCTATTAGGTAGGTATCTCTAATGTTTTGTCCATTGAGTGTAATCCGATGGCATCTGGTGGAATCGATGCCTCGGCGTGTACAGGCTGCTATTCGCGCCAGAGGAGGACCAACACGCTATTAGGTAGGTATCTCTAATGTTTTGTCCATTGAGTGTAATCTAATGGCATCTGGTGGAATCGATGCCTCGGCGTGTACAGGCTGTTATTTGCGCTAGTGGAGGACCAACACGCTATTAGGTAGGCATCTCTAATGTTTTGTCCATTGAGTGTCATCTGATGGCATCTGGTGGAGTCGACGCCTCGGCGTGTACAGGCTGTTATTCGCGCTGGAGGAGGACCAACACGCTATTAGGTAGGCATTTCTAATGTTTTGTCCATTGAGTGTAATCTGATGCCATCTGGTGGAATCGATTCCTCGGCGTGTACAGGCTGTTATTCGCGCTAGAGGAGGACCAACGCGCTGTTGGGTAGGTATCTCTAATGTTTTCTCCATCGAGTGTAATCTGATGGCATCTGGTGGAATCGATGCCTCGGCGTGTACAGGCTGTTATTCGCACTAGAGGAGGACCAACACGCTATTAAATAGGTATCTCTAGTGTTTTGTCCATTGAGTGTAATCTGATGTCATCTGGTGGAATCGATGCTTCGGCGTGTACAGGCTGTTGTTCGCGCTAGAGGAGGACCAACACGCTATTGGGTAGGCATCTCTAATGTTTCCTCCATTGAGTGTAATCTAATGGCATCTGGTGGAATCGATGCCTCGGCGTGTACAGGCTGTTATTTGCGCTAGAGGAGGACCAACACGCTATTGGGTAGGTATCTCTAATTTTTTGTCCATTGAGTGTATTTCTGAAAGTTTATTTAAAGTTAATGCTTTTAAGCTTATTATATCAATTTACTTTCATATGATAATAAGCTTAAAAGCATTAACTGCAATCTAGATTAGAGGGCGAAAAAATTATTATGCGTTATGAATCAGTAGTGGAAGTCAAGGAGCTCCAAAAACGTGTAGCACCTAAGAAAATGGCAAATTAAAAATAAAAGTAGAAAACTTATCACCATCACGGGGAGTGACCGGTCTGAGGCGCTTCCTTCAAACCAATCGTTCTACATAGACCCCGGTTTGAGTCCCAGGAGAGGTATGGGTAGTGTATTTGTCTGATATCTCAGGGCTATTTCCTTCCTTTTAATCAGTGGCTCCGAATTCGGAACACGAGACTGCCTGTAACCCTTAGAGTTGCTCATGCACTGGTGTCCAAAATTGAAGTCCGGATGACAATAGAGAGCAAATAATCCAAAGTTGTCAGTGAAATGTTACGATGTTTGCAGTAGAGATGAGCACGGGCTCGTTTTTTAAAGCCCGGGCCGGCGGGGGCCCAGTCCGGGTTTGAACATTTGTGAAAATTTTTCCTATGTAAATGGGGAAAAAATGAAGCCCATTGTTTTACTTCTATTTACATTTTTATCATCATTTAAGAACGTCAGTGCTTCCCGTTAATGTCGACCACCCACCCTCAAAGAGAGAGAGAGAGAGAAAGAGAAAGAGGAAGGATTATTATTATGGGCATCACATTCAGATAACAAAATGTCTCTTTTTTTTTCCATTTTTTTTATTGGAGGTTTAACGGCCTCCGTGAGCAACTCAATAGGCTATAAGCAGTCGCCGTTCCCTCATTTAGTATCCATGCCTCACCGGGATTCGAACACGGACCCATCTCGGACGAATGGTCAGAAGCCATCGCTTAGACCACGGCGCCACCGTGAGGGCAAAATGTCTTTCATTTTGTTTTCCAAGTGTGTCAAGTTAATTCATTTATTTCGGCTCACATTCATGTTTCTACCGAATGCTTGAAAATGCCCAGTTTTTATGCAGCATGTAGCAGAACTTTAAATTTTATTCGCCGGAAAACTTTATACTGTAACTTTTCATCGTATCCAGAAAAAGTACATAGTTGTTTACTTAAAACACTCAGGGACGTTTTTGAGTTACGAAATGCACAGGCACTATCAACAAACAATAATTAAGAATTTTAGACAAAGAACAAAAGACAGACTATAGAACATTAATTAGGTTAGCAGTGTTAAATAAAATTAATTTAAAAAGTAAGCGGGAAAATTAACATGAGGCCGGGGTTTAGTCAAAGATTTGAAATAATTATCCGCCCGGGTCTGGATCCATTTCCGGGCTTTTTGTCATAGCCCGGGTCCGTGTTCATCTCTAGTTTGCCGAACATATGCAAATGGACACAAGAAAAAAATGGTCGCAGTGAAATTTGCATATCAGTGAACAAAATGCTGTTCAATGTATAATTGCTAACTGGAAAAGAATGTGGTGTTTCTCTTTGACAGCATTGTAAGACAGCGCGTGTAAGAAGCGTTTGGGTGGCTGCAAATGTTTTTCTTATGTCTCATATACATCTCGTGAGAACCGTGGCGTAGCTTTAACCGCACGGCATCATACGTCTTATATAGCCCAGAAATTGACGTCGGAGCTCTCCGCTGCCACTGGGAATATGGTATCAAAGCTTTAATGCAATTGGTCTTCATGCTAGGAGGTCTGTAGTTTCTGTACCGCTAACCGTATCTCACAGGACAGCTCGACTAAACTGGTGCAGATAACATCATTCCAAGAGCACTGACGTGCGGACCGGTCTTCTGTTTACAGACGAGTCGAGATTCAGTGAACAAACGGACTCTCGTTGGCATTTAGTTTGAAGAAAACAGGGAACCCGTAATGATCCTGCAAACATCCGCGAACCAGACTGCTTCAGAGGAGGTGGGCTGCTCGTGTGGAATGGCATTATGTTCAGTGGCAGCTCACCACTCCACATGCTCGCAGGAGGCGATGCGAATGCTAAGCGCTATAGAGAGATATCATAAAGCTTTATGTCAGACATTTTCGACGAGCTGTTGGCTCTGAGTTCCTTGTAATGTATTATAATGCTCTCTCCCACAGGGCTCAGTTTGTTGATGATTTCCTGCAGAGCGAGGATATGTGGCGTATGGACAAGTCGGCCAGATCTCCCGACTAAATGAACACAGACATTTTGTCTGTTCATTTCGTCCACGTTCACTTGGTCCAGTTCATTTCGTCCATGGTTCACCTTGTCCACCGTTCACTTCGTCCGCTGATCATTTAGTCCACTGTTCATTTCGTCCGCAGTTCACTTTGCCCACATTCATTTCGTCTACGTTAACTTGATCAATTTCATTTCGTCCATGGTTCGCTTTGTCCGCTGATCATTTCAAAAGATGTATTTCAAAACACCAAAAGATTTTTGTAAAACTTTGATTTATGTCATTGTGATTGACATCGTACCCAGTAATGTATTCAAGCATCTTCTCGGGGATGATTAGCCCCCCCCTTCCGAAAATCCAGTAACGCCCCCATCAGTTTTTAGGCGATCTCCCTTTATATACACTGACGGAAAAAAAAATCCCAACACCAAGAAGGGGTTGTGTTAGATAAACGACAGTTGGTAGGCGGTGAGAGTACATCTGTAAGATGACGTCTATGCAAATTTCGCGTAACGCTCGTCCGCATACCGATGTTGTAACCCAACATGCTCTACAGAGTGTCGACATGTTGCCGTGGCCTGCTAGATCACTAGATCTTTCACCAATCGAGCACGTATGGGACATCATTGGACGACAACTCCAGCGTCACCCCCAACCAGCATTAACCGTCCCTGTATTGACCGACCAAGTGCAACAGGCATGGAACTCCATCCCACAAACTGACATCCAGCACCTGTACGACACAATGCATGAACGTTTGCGTGCTTGCATTCAACATTCTGGCGGTTACACTGGTTATTAATGTACCAGCATTTCACATTTAAAATGGATCTTCTCGCGCTTACAATAAGCTGTGACCTTGAAACCTTAATCGATTAAATATGTTACCTATAAAAATGTATTGCCGCCATTTCATTCCTCTACAACTATTTTTTCGTGGTGTTGGGATTTTTTTCCGTCAGTGTATTAGTCTAACTATTTTTGTTTACAGCTAAATATTTGGAGAAATTAATTAAAAAAAGCTTAATGAGGGAAAATATTATAATAATAATAATAAAAAACACTCAATCTTAAATTTTTATCATTCTGCAATGAAACATTAAATAGTCCTCGCTGAAGGGACAATTTGTCAAGCACTGACAACTCGGACTACTTCCGCAGTAGAATCCTAATTCCACAGAGTGGCAATGTTTGCACTGCAATACACCACCATATTTTGGAAGCTAGCATTCAGCTTTATTTCAGTCTTCGGGATGCGAAAATTTTCATGTATACGGTTAAGAGTCAGTGTAGGTAACGTGACGTTAGTGCTTCTAACACAACAAAATATTTGCTGCCTAATTTTTAACAACAGGAAATTATTAGAAATTGTTCCTATAAAAAGTTTTTTTCCCTGACGGTGGGTGGTTTACAATCTGTAAAAAAAAAAAAAAAAAAAAAAAAATCGAAAAAATCGAGACACCTCAAACTGTCATCCAAGCGAAAAAATCGAGACACCTCAAACTGTTAGTCTTTTTCTTTTTAATACTATGTGCTAAACGAAATACTATAAAGCGGCTGAAACCAAATGGCAGGGAAATGATATACGTAAATGTGTACGTATGTGTACGTAATGGTATACGTAAATGTGTGCGTGTGTTTTCAGGTAACACTGTAATGATTCCTTAATAATCAGAAGCACGCTTGTACTAAGACGAGGACATTTTTACCGCTCCTAATGCTTACCTGGGGGGGGGGGGATTTTCTCCGGCACAGCGTTATCTTACTAGCATCTTCAATATTTCACACCACCCCATCGTGAAATCCGCGGTGCATTACTGAATTAAAGCAAAGGTATAACATATTTACATTTTTAATCACTTATATGTGTAGATTACCTGGAATTCGCATTTGCGGTATACGAGCACAAGAAAAATCATAAACTCTATTTAAAAATTTAATATCATCATCATCATCATTGTCAACCATTATCAATCCACTGCTGGACGAAGGTCTCCCCAAGTTTCCTCCACAACGGTCTGTCTTGTGCCAGTCTCCTCCATGTCAAAAAAAAAAAAAAAAAAAAAAAAATTAATATATATTAATGTATATGCTAACTAATTGAAAGAGCGAGGGAATATGAACTTCCATTGTGCATGGCTTTTATCGATTATGAAAAAGCCTTTGATTTCGGTGAAACCATCAGCAGTTACAATGGCCCTGAAATCCTGCGGTATTGAAGATGCGTACATTAATATTATTAATGACATCTATGAAAATGCAAGTGCAAAGATTCGGCTGTATGAAAATACAACACACATAAAAATTTGGAAAGGGAGTGAGACAAGGTGACACCATATCTCCGAAGCTCTTTAATGCTGCATTGGAAAACGTCTTTCAATCACTGAACTGGGAAAACAAAGGGATAAAGATTAATGGAGATTATCTAACCCACCTTCGTTTCGCTGATGACATAACCATTTTTGGAACTACCCCATCAGAGCTGCAGAATATGATCCAGGAACTTGCTGACAAGAGTAAAGAAGTGGGATTAAAAATGAACTTTCAGAAGACAAAAGTGATGTTCAATGCTTTTACAAGAAATGAAGATTTATCGATTGATGAAGAAAAGCTGGAGATAACAGACACGTACGTTTATCTTGGACAGCAGATATCAAGTGAGGGTCACATTGATGAAGAAATTAATTGGCGTACAAAACTTGCCTGGAGAGCTTTTGGAAGAAACAGCATAATTTTCAAGAGCAGTATGCCATTATGTCTTAAAAGAAAAGTGTTTGATCAATGCATCCTTCCAGTGCTTACGTATGGTGCAGAGACGTGGACCTTAACTAAAAGAGACATACAAAGGCTGCAGACAACTCAAAGCAGCATGGAGAGGTGCATGCTGGGTGTAGCCAGGAGAGATAAGAAGAGGAACTCGTGGATCAGAGAAATGACAAGAGTGGAAGACATCATGATCAGAGTTAAATCCCTGAAATGGCAATGGGCTGGACATACTGCCAGAAGGACAGACCATCGATGGACAGCCGAAATTTTAGATTGGATTCCAAGGGACAGGAAAAGACCCAGAAGAAGACCACATGATAGATGGGTGGATGAAATTCGAAAGTATGCGGGAGTGACATGAAGGAGACTGGCACAAGACAGACCGTTGTGGAGGAAACTTGAGGAGACCTTCCAGTGGATTGATAATGGTTGACAATGCTGCTGCTGATGATGATGATGATGATGCAAACAACAAAATTGTGATTGTATGTACAGGTATAATCAGTCAAGGTTCAGCCCCCTCAAAATTTGTAATTGCTTCCCGGAAAAAGCTACCTGAATGCAACACTGATCGTACCATAGAAAAGAGTCAAAAAGGTCTTCAAAGTTTAGTTCCCCGTTTTACTTTAAATAACATTTAAAATTGTTATATTTTAATCGAAAAACTTAAACAGTAAAAAATTGCATGTAAGCAATTCCCGCTGACCTTTTTTTTTTTTTTTTTCTGCCTTGTAACAAAAATTCGATCAAAACAAAACATTTCCACGGTATTCCATCCATTCTGAAGGCAAAATGAATGTGGGCAAAGTGAACGGTGGACGAAATGAAGTGGACCAAGTGAACATGGACAAAGTGATTCGTCACCATAACCTGCGGAACATGCCTGGGATGTTCTGGGACGACACATAGCAACCGGTCATTCCCCACCCAGAACCTTTCTAAAGTTACGCACCGCACTCAAGGAGAAATAGAATTGTTTGGTTGCAGAATTTATCAACAACCTTGTGATGAGTATGTATCGTCGTTGTGAGAATCGTCTGTTCGTACGAAGTGATCAAATTCCTTATTAAGACATTTTTAACATTACATGCTTACTTCTCACCTTAGTAACATTTGCGAATGTGAACCCGGTATACGTAAAATGTGTACGTACGGGGGTTGTACCGAAAGTAATGCAAAAGTGGGCATAACTTTTTATATTAACTGAGAGCGGTCGTTCAAATTGTTGCACAGTTGGTATAGGAACTCTTTCTCTATACAAAGGCATTACTCAACATAGTCTCAATCACAAGCGATGCATTTGCGCCATCACAGCCACTTTCATCTCGTCTTTTTCAACAAATCTTTGTCCCCTGAGACTGTCCTTCATTGGACCGAACAGGCGGAAGTCGGAGGGTGCCAGATCTGGGCTATACGGTGGATGGGGACCACCGACCAGCCTAGTTACCTGATTGCCTGATTTGTTGCCAAATATGTGTGTGGTCTCGCTTTGTCGTGGTGAATATGGACCATTTTCAGATTCTTGTTTGGTATCTTCCTCCTTATGTCTTCTCTAAGCTTCTTGAATGTTTCAATGTACCGCTCGCTGGTCACGGTACGGCCACGTTCCAGAAAACCAAGAAGAATGACACCCCTGTCATCCTAAAAACAGTCACCATGACTTTCTGTGCTGATCGCTGGCTCTTGAACTTCCCAGGCTTTGGTGAAGAGGTATGACGCCATTCTATGGATTGATTCTTCGTTTTCGGATCGTAAAGATACGCCCACGTTTTATCCTCTGTCACCAGATCGAAAACAAAAACGCGTCTTCATTGGCTTCAAACGCTTCCAGTAGATCAGAGCAGACTTCCACTCAATTCTCCTTCAAATCGGGAGTCAACTGTCGAGGTACCAACTTTGTGCATACTTTCCGATACCATAAGTCTTTCACCATCTTCTGTATGGAATGGTGACCACAGTCCAGTTGTGCAACAAGCTCATGGATTGTGACTCGTCTCTCCGCGTGAATCAATTCATCCACTCGCTGACGATTCGTGTCAGTGGTCGTAGATGATGGTCTCCCACTGCGTGTCTTGTCTTCAAAGCTGATTTTCCCTTCTTTAAACTTCATCCATGTGTGCACATTGGTCTTGTCAATGGTTTCATCTCCGTAAACATTCTGTAGCCTTCTTCAGATGTCGGACAGACTGCACCATTCCTTTGTCAAGAACTCAATGACGGCACGTTGCTTCTGCTTGGAATCCATTATTTACCAGCAATGAAGAAGACGGATTACTATAGAGAAAGAGTTACTCTAGCAACATGTGCAATTTGACCAACCTCTGTCAGTTAATAAAATAGTTATGTCCACTTTTGCATTACTTTCTGTACAACCCTCGTATTTAGTTAAGAAGAAGGGTTACTATAGAGGAAGAGTAACTCTACTAACATGTGCAATTTGAGCGACCTCTGTCATTTAATAAAACAGTTATGCCCACTTTTGCATTACTTTCGGTACAAACCTCGTATTTACCTGCAATGAAGAAGAAGGGTTACTACAGAGGAAGAGTAACTCTACTAACATGTGCAATTTGAGCGACTTCTGTCATTTAATAAAACAGTTATGCCCACTTTTGCATTACTTTCTGTACAAACCTCGTATTTATCTAAGAAGAAGGGTTACTATAGAGGAAGAGTAACTCTACTAACATGTGCAATTTGAGCGACCTCTGTCATTTAATAAAACAGTTATGCCCACTTTTGCATTACTTTCTGTACAAACCTCGTATTTATCTAAGAAGAAGGGTTACTATAGAGGAAGAGTAACTCTACTAACATTGTGCAATTTGAGCGACCTCTGTCATTTAATAAAACAGTTATGCCCACTTTTGCATTATTTTCGGTACAAACCTCGTATTTATCTGCAATGAAGAAGAAGGGTTGCTGTAGAGAAGAGTTACTCTACCAACATGTGCAATTTAAACGACCTCTGTCAGTTAATAAAACAGTTATGCCCACTTTTGCATTACTTTCTGTACAAACCTCGTATTTATCTAAGAAGAAGGGTTACTATAGAGGAAGAGTAACTCTACTAACATGTGCAATTTGAGCGACCTCTGTCATTTAATAAAACAGTTACGCCCACTTTTGCATTACTTTCGGTACAAACCTCGTATTTATCTAAGAAGAAGGGTTACTATAGAGAAAGAGTAACTCTACTAACATGTGCAATTTGAGCGACCTCTGTCATTTAATAAAACAGTTATGCCCACTTTTGCATTACTTTCGGTACAAACCTCGTATTTATCTGCAATGAAGAAGAAGGGTTGCTGTAGAGAAGAGTTACTCTACCAACATGTGCAATTTAAACGACCTCTGTCAGTTAATAAAACAGTTATGCCCACTTTTGCATTACTTTCTGTACAAACCTCGTATTTATCTAAGAAGAAGGGTTACTATAGAGGAAGAGTAACTCTACTAACATGTGCAATTTGAGCGACCTCTGTCATTTAATAAAACAGTTATGCCCACTTTTGCATTACTTTCGGTACAAACCTCGTATTTATCTAAGAAGAAGGGTTACTATAGAGAAAGAGTAACTCTACTAACATGTGCAATTTGAGCGACCTCTGTCATTTAATAAAACAGTTATGCCCACTTTTGCATTACTTTCGGTACAAACCTCGTATTTATCTGCAATGAAGAAGAAGGGTTGCTGTAGAGAAGAGTTACTCTACCAACATGTGCAATTTAAACGACCTCTGTCAGTTAATAAAACAGTTATGCCCACTTTTGCATTACTTTCTGTACAACCCTCGTATTTATTTAAGAAGAAGGGTTACTATAGAGGAAGAGTAACTCTACCAACATGTGCAATTTGAGCGACCTCTGTCATTTAATAAAACAGTTATGCCCACTTTTGCATTACTTTCGGTACAAACCTCGTATTTATCTAAGAAGAAGGGTTACTATAGAGGAAGAGTAACTCTACTAACATGTGCAATTTGAGCGACCTCTGTCATTTAATAAAACAGTTATGCCCACTTTTGCATTACTTTCTGTACAAACCTCGTATTTATCTAAGAAGAAGGGTTACTATAGAGGAAGAGTAACTCTACTAACATGTGCAATTTGAGCGACCTTACTATAGAGGAAGAGTAACTCTACTAACATGTGCAATTTGAGCGACCTCTGTCATTTAATAAAACAGTTATGCCCACTTTTGCATTACTTTCGGTACAAACCTCGTATTTATCTAAGAAGAAGGGTTACTATAGAGGAAGAGTAACTCTACTAACATGTGCAATTTGAGCGACCTCTGTCATTTAATAAAACAGTTATGCCCACTTTTGCATTACTTTCGGTACAAACCTCGTATTTATCTAAGAAGAAGGGTTACTATAGAGGAAGAGTAACTCTACTAACATGTGCAATTTGAGCGACCTCTGTCATTTAATAAAACAGTTATGCCCACTTTTGCATTACTTTCTGTACAAACCTCGTATTTATCTAAGAAGAAGGGTTACTATAGAGGAAGAGTAACTCTACTAACATGTGCAATTTGAGCGACCTCTGTCATTTAATAAAACAGTTATGCCCACTTTTGCATTACTTTCGGTACAAACCTCGTATTTATCTGCAATGAAGAAGAAGGGTTGCTGTAGAGAAGAGTTACTCTACCAACATGTGCAATTTAAACGACCTCTGTCAGTTAATAAAACAGTTATGCCCACTTTTGGATTACTTTAGGTACAACCCTCGTATTTACTTGCAATGAAGAAGAAGGATTACTGTAGAGTAAGAGTTACTCTACCAACATGTGCAATTTAAACGACCTCTGTCAGTTAATAAAACAGTTATGCCCACTTTTGCATTACTTTCTGTACAACCCTCGTATTTATTTAAGAAGAAGGGTTACTATAGAGGAAGAGTAACTCTACCAAAATGTGCAATTTGAGCGACCTCTGTCATTTAATAAAACAGTTATGCCCACTTTTGCATTACTTTCGGTACAAACCTCGTATTTATCTAAGAAGAAGGGTTACTATAGAGGAAGAGTAACTCTACTAACATGTGCAATTTGAGCGACCTCTGTCATTTAATAAAACAGTTATGCCCACTTTTGCATTACTTTCGGTACAAACCTCGTATTTATCTAAGAAGAAGGGTTACTATAGAGGAAGAGTAACTCTACTAACATGTGCAATTTGAGCGACCTCTGTCATTTAATAAAACAGTTATGCCCACTTTTGCATTACTTTCGGTACAAACCTCGTATTTATCTGCAATGAAGAAGAAGGGTTGCTGTAGAGAAGAGTTACTCTACCAACATGTGCAATTTAAACGACCTCTGTCAGTTAATAAAACAGTTATGCCCACTTTTGCATTACTTTCGGTACAAACCTCGTATTTATCTAAGAAGAAGGGTTACTATAGAGGAAGAGTAACTCTACTAACATGTGCAATTTGAGCGACCTCTGTCATTTAATAAAACAGTTATGCCCACTTTTGCATTACTTTCTGTACAAACCTCGTATTTATCTAAGAAGAAGGGTTACTATAGAGGAAGAGTAATTCTACTAACATGTGCAATTTGAGCGACCTCTGTCATTTAATAAAACAGTTATGCCCACTTTTGCATTACTTTCTGTACAAACCTCGTATTTATCTAAGAAGGGTTACTATAGAGGAAGAGTAACTCTACTAACATGTGCAATTTGAGCGACCTTACTATAGAGGAAGAGTAACTCTACTAACATGTGCAATTTGAGCGACCTCTGTCATTTAATAAAACAGTTATGCCCACTTTTGCATTACTTTCGGTACAAACCTCGTATTTATCTAAGAAGAAGGGTTACTATAGAGGAAGAGTAACTCTACTAACATGTGCAATTTGAGCGACCTCTGTCATTTAATAAAACAGTTATGCCCACTTTTGCATTACTTTCTGTACAAACCTCGTATTTATCTAAGAAGAAGGGTTACTATAGAGGAAGAGTAACTCTACTAACATGGGCAATTTGAGCGACTTCTGTCATTTAATAAAACAGTTATGCCCACTTTTGCATTACTTTCTGTACAAACCTCGTATTTATCTAAGAAGAAGGGTTACTATAGAGGAAGAGTAACTCTACTAACATGTGCAATTTGAGCGACCTCTGTCATTTAATAAAACAGTTATGCCCACTTTTGCATTACTTTCGGTACAAACCTCGTATTTATCTGCAATGAAGAAGAAGGGTTGCTGTAGAGAAGAGTTACTCTACCAACATGTGCAATTTAAACGACCTCTGTCAGTTAATAAAACAGTTATGCCCACTTTTGGATTACTTTAGGTACAACCTTCGTATTTACTTGCAATGAAGAAGAAGGGTTACTATAGAGTAAGAGTTACTCTACCAACATGTGCAATTTAAACGACCTCTGTCAGTTAATAAAACAGTTATGCCCACTTTTGCATTACTTTCTGTACAACCCTCGTATTTATTTAAGAAGAAGGGTTACTATAGAGGAAGAGTAACTCTACCAACATGTGCAATTTGAGCGACCTCTGTCATTTAATAAAACAGTTATGCCCACTTTTGCATTACTTTCGGTACAAACCTCGTATTTATCTGCAATGAAGAAGAAGGGTTGCTGTAGAGAAGAGTTACTCTACCAACATGTGCAATTTAAACGACCTCTGTCAGTTAATAAAACAGTTATGCCCACTTTTGCATTACTTTCGGTACAAACCTCGTATTTACTTGCAATGAAGAAGAAATGTTACTATAGAGTAAGAGTTACTCTACCAACATGTGCAATTTGAGCGACCTCTGTCATTTAACAAAACAGTTATGCCCACTTTTGCATTATTTTCGGTACAAACCTCGTATTTATCTGCAATGAAGAAGAAGGGTTGCTGTAGAGAAGAGTTACTCTACCAACATGTGCAATTTAAACGACCTCTGTCAGTTAATAAAACAGTTATGCCCACTTTTGGATTACTTTAGGTACAACCCTCGTATTTACTTGCAATGAAGAAGAAGGGTTACTATAGAGTAAGAGTTACTCTACCAACATGTGCAATTTGAGCGACCTCTGTCATTTAATAAAACAGTTATGCCCACTTTTGCATTACTTTCTGTACAAACCTCGTATTTATCTAAGAAGAAGGGTTACTATAGAGGAAGAGTAACTCTACTAACATGTGCAATTTGAGCGACCTCTGTCATTTAATAAAACAGTTATGCCCACTTTTGCATTACTTTCTGTACAAACCTCGTATTTATCTAAGAAGAAGGGTTACTATAGAGGAAGAGTAACTCAACTAACATGTGCAATTTGAGCGACCTCTGTCATTTAATAAAACAGTTATGCCCACTTTTGCCTTACTTTCTGTACAAACCTCGTATTTATCGAAGAAGAAGGGTTACTATAGAGGAAGAGTAACTCTACTAACATCTGCAATTTGAGCGACCTCTGTCATTTAATAAAACAGTTATGCCCACTTTTGCATTACTTTCTGTACAAACCTCGTATTTATCTAAGAAGAAGGGTTACTATAGAGGAAGAGTAACTCTACTAACATGTGCAATTTGAGCGACCTCTGTCATTTAATAAAACAGTTATGCCCACTTTTGCATTACTTTCGGTACAAACCTCGTATTTATCTAAGAAGAAGGGTTACTATAGAGGAAGAGTAACTCTACTAACATGTGCAATTTGAGCGACCTCTGTCATTTAATAAAACAGTTATGCCCACTTTTGCATTACTTTCTGTACAAACCTCGTATTTATCTAAGAAGAAGGGTTACTATAGAGGAAGAGTAACTCTACTAACATGTGCAATTTGAGCGACCTCTGTCATTTAATAAAACAGTTATGCCCACTTTTGCATTACTTTCTGTACAAACCTCGTATTTATCTAAGAAGAAGGGTTACTACAGAGGAAGAGTAACTCTACTAACATGTGCAATTTGAGCGACCTCTGTCATTTAATAAAACAGTTATGCCCACTTTTGCATTACTTTCTGTACAAACCTCGTATTTATCTAAGAAGAAGGGTTACTATAGAGGAAGAGTAACTCTACTAACATGTGCAATTTGAGCGACCTCTGTCATTTAATAAAACAGTTATGCCCACTTTTGCATTACTTTCGGTACAAACCTCGTATTTATCTAAGAAGAAGGGTTACTATAGAGGAAGAGTAACTCTACTAACATGTGCAATTTGAGCGACCTCTGTCATTTAATAAAACAGTTATGCCCACTTTTGCATTACTTTCTGTACAAACCTCGTATTTATCTAAGAAGAAGGGTTACTATAGAGGAAGAGTAACTCTACTAACATGGGCAATTTGAGCGACTTCTGTCATTTAATAAAACAGTTATGCCCACTTTTGCATTACTTTCTGTACAAACCTCGTATTTATCTAAGAAGAAGGGTTACTATAGAGGAAGAGTAACTCTACTAACATGTGCAATTTGAGCGACCTCTGTCATTTAATAAAACAGTTATGCCCACTTTTGCATTACTTTCGGTACAAACCTCGTATTTATCTGCAATGAAGAAGAAGGGTTGCTGTAGAGAAGAGTTACTCTACCAACATGTGCAATTTAAACGACCTCTGTCAGTTAATAAAACAGTTATGCCCACTTTTGGATTACTTTAGGTACAACCTTCGTATTTACTTGCAATGAAGAAGAAGGGTTACTATAGAGTAAGAGTTACTCTACCAACATGTGCAATTTAAACGACCTCTGTCAGTTAATAAAACAGTTATGCCCACTTTTGCATTACTTTCTGTACAACCCTCGTATTTATTTAAGAAGAAGGGTTACTATAGAGGAAGAGTAACTCTACCAACATGTGCAATTTGAGCGACCTCTGTCATTTAATAAAACAGTTATGCCCACTTTTGCATTACTTTCGGTACAAACCTCGTATTTATCTAAGAAGAAGGGTTACTATAGAGGAAGAGTAACTCTACTAACATGTGCAATTTGAGCGACCTCTGTCATTTAATAAAACAGTTATGCCCACTTTTGCATTACTTTCGGTACAAACCTCGTATTTATCTAAGAAGAAGGGTTACTATAGAGGAAGAGTAACTCTACTAACATGTGCAATTTCAGCGACCTCTGTCATTTAATAAAACAGTTATGCCCACTTTTGCATTACTTTCGGTACAAACCTCGTATTTATCTGCAATGAAGAAGAAGGGTTGCTGTAGAGAAGAGTTACCCTACCAACATGTGCAATTTAAACGACCTCTGTCAGTTAATAAAACAGTTATGCCCACTTTTGCATTACTTTCGGTACAAACCTCGTATTTACCTGCAATGAAGAAGAAGGGTTACTCTAGAGAAGAGTTACTCTATTAACTTGTGCAATTTGAACGACTTCTCTCAGTTAATAAAAACGTTATGCTCACTTGTGCATTACTTTCGGTACAACCCTCGTATATACCTAAGAAGAAGGGTTACTATAGACGAAGAGTAACTCTACCAACATGTGCAATTTGAGCGACCTCTGTCATTTAATAAAACAGTTATGCCCACTTTTGCATTACTTTCGGTACAAACCTCGTATTTATCTGCAATGAAGAAGAAGGGTTGCTGTAGAGAAGAGTTACTCTACCAACATGTGCAATTTAAACGACCTCTGTCAGTTAATAAAACAGTTATGCCCACTTTTGCATTACTTTCGGTACAAACCTCGTATTTACTTGCAATGAAGAAGAAATGTTACTATAGAGTAAGAGTTACTCTACCAACATGTGCAATTTGAGCGACCTCTGTCATTTAACAAAACAGTTATGCCCACTTTTGCATTATTTTCGGTACAAACCTCGTATTTATCTGCAATGAAGAAGAAGGGTTGCTGTAGAGAAGAGTTACTCTACCAACATGTGCAATTTAAACGACCTCTGTCAGTTAATAAAACAGTTATGCCCACTTTTGGATTACTTTAGGTACAACCCTCGTATTTACTTGCAATGAAGAAGAAGGGTTACTATAGAGTAAGAGTTACTCTACCAACATGTGCAATTTGAGCGACCTCTGTCATTTAATAAAACAGTTATGCCCACTTTTGCATTACTTTCTGTACAAACCTCGTATTTATCTAAGAAGAAGGGTTACTATAGAGGAAGAGTAACTCTACTAACATGTGCAATTTGAGCGACCTCTGTCATTTAATAAAACAGTTATGCCCACTTTTGCATTACTTTCTGTACAAACCTCGTATTTATCTAAGAAAAAGGGTTACTATAGAGGAAGAGTAACTCAACTAACATGTGCAATTTGAGCGACCTCTGTCATTTAATAAAACAGTTATGCCCACTTTTGCCTTACTTTCTGTACAAACCTCGTATTTATCGAAGAAGAAGGGTTACTATAGAGGAAGAGTAACTCTACTAACATCTGCAATTTGAGCGACCTCTGTCATTTAATAAAACAGTTATGCCCACTTTTGCATTACTTTCTGTACAAACCTCGTATTTATCTAAGAAGAAGGGTTACTATAGAGGAAGAGTAACTCTACTAACATGTGCAATTTGAGCGACCTCTGTCATTTAATAAAACAGTTATGCCCACTTTTGCATTACTTTCGGTACAAACCTCGTATTTATCTAAGAAGAAGGGTTACTATAGAGGAAGAGTAACTCTACTAACATGTGCAATTTGAGCGACCTCTGTCATTTAATAAAACAGTTATGCCCACTTTTGCATTACTTTCTGTACAAACCTCGTATTTATCTAAGAAGAAGGGTTACTATAGAGGAAGAGTAACTCTACTAACATGTGCAATTTGAGCGACCTCTGTCATTTAATAAAACAGTTATGCCCACTTTTGCATTACTTTCTGTACAAACCTCGTATTTATCTAAGAAGAAGGGTTACTACAGAGGAAGAGTAACTCTACTAACATGTGCAATTTGAGCGACCTCTGTCATTTAATAAAACAGTTATGCCCACTTTTGCATTACTTTCTGTACAAACCTCGTATTTATCTAAGAAGAAGGGTTACTATAGAGGAAGAGTAACTCTACTAACATGTGCAATTTGAGCGACCTCTGTCATTTAATAAAACAGTTATGCCCACTTTTGCATTACTTTCGGTACAAACCTCGTATTTATCTGCAATGAAGAAGAAGGGTTGCTGTAGAGAAGAGTTACTCTACCAACATGTGCAATTTAAACGACCTCTGTCAGTTAATAAAACAGTTATGCCCACTTTTGGATTACTTTAGGTACAACCCTCGTATTTACTTGCAATGAAGAAGAAGGGTTACTATAGAGTAAGAGTTACTCTACCAACATGTGCAATTTAAACGACCTCTGTCAGTTAATAAAACAGTTATGCCCACTTTTGCATTACTTTCTGTACAACCCTCGTATTTATTTAAGAAGAAGGGTTACTATAGAGGAAGAGTAATTCTACCAACATGTGCAATTTGAGCGACCTCTGTCATTTAATAAAACAGTTATGCCCACTTTTGCATTACTTTCGGTACAAACCTCGTATTTATCTAAGAAGAAGGGTTACTATAGAGGAAGAGTAACTCTACTAACATGTGCAATTTGAGCGACCTCTGTCATTTAATAAAACAGTTATGCCCACTTTTGCATTACTTTCGGTACAAACCTCGTATTTATCTAAGAAGAAGGGTTACTATAGAGGAAGAGTAACTCTACTAACATGTGCAATTTGAGCGACCTCTGTCATTTAATAAAACAGTTATGCCCACTTTTGCATTACTTTCGGTACAAACCTCGTATTTATCTGCAATGAAGAAGAAGGGTTGCTGTAGAGGAAGAGTTACTCTACCAACATGTGCAATTTAAACGACCTCTGTCAGTTAATAAAACAGTTATGCCCACTTTTGCATTACTTTCGGTACAAACCTCGTATTTACCTGCAATGAAGAAGAAGGGTTACTCTAGAGAAGAGTTACTCTATTAACTTGTGCAATTTGAACGACTTCTCTCAGTTAATAAAAACGTTATGCTCACTTGTGCATTACTTTCGGTACAACCCTCGTATATACCTAAGAAGAAGGGTTACTATAGAGGAAGAGTTACTCTAGCAACGTGTGCAATTTGAACGACCTCTGTTAGTTAATAAAGAAGTTATGCCCACTTTTGTATTACTTACGGTACAAACCTCGTATTTACCTGCAATGAAGAAGAAGGGTTACTCTAGAGAAGAGTTACTCTACCAACATTGTGCAATTTGAGCGACCTCCGTCATTTAATAAAACAGTTATGCCCACTTTTGCATTATTTTCGGTACAAACCTCGTATTTATCTGCAATGAAGAAAAAGGGTTACTGTAGAGAAGAGTTACTCTACCAACATGTGCGGTTTAAACGACCTCTGTCAGTTAATAAAACAGGTATGCCCACTTTTGCATTACTTTCACTATAACACTGGTATTTTTCTGTTGTTATAAAATGTTTATTACCCTTATAATTGTGTCTCTTCACATGGCAAACGTCTCTTCCCCCTGTTATGTATTTTCCTTTTTATCCCTGCGGATGCCTACGGACTTCAATTTTGGACACCAGTATAGTTTTCATAAACTGCGAAACGAAACGAAAAGTAAATAAATGAATAAAACGAGATGAACGTACAATTTCAAGGAAATTTTCTATACGTGTGATAAATATGTGCATCCGTACTATTAAATCATTCATAGTGATGCATGTGCAACTTTAACAGCGGCATCATTCCAACTTTCCGGCGCCCCCAATAGACTGGAACTCGGGCCAACTTTCCCTTCTCTGCCCCCTACGCCTTTGGCCCAACTTCTTGAGCCGATGATCAGTGTTTGAGTTTCTCAATCTACATAAGCATTGCCTTCGTTCAACAATTCGTGGGTTTATGAATCGGCATTTTCAAAATACCTTTACAGACGCATAGGTTAGTACAAGGGTGTACACCCTCACTCCCGTACTAACCTATGCGATGCCTAATTTATGAGGTTTGTGTTCTTTTGCTTTTGCCACGTGTTTAAGATTCAGTTGGAAAGCTTAGTTAAAGTTACTTTATTTGTCATGCGCCACTGACTAAAACGAATTGTCTTAGGCGAAGTTACTATTTGTAGATGAGGCATACACGTGTTCCTTCGAACAATGAGCCTCTTCTGCCATTTTGGGAACAAACTACGATGGACTTGTAATGTTAGTTAACATTATGTGGTTGAGCAAGGGAAATGTTCTAAATTGTTTTGTCAATTGCTTAGTTGATATTAAGATATTTCTTCATGAAATTAAAAAAGACCTCGTGTTTCTAACAGTCGTAAGAAAACATCAGTCGACAGCTGATGTATTTTCCTATTTTCTAGAAGTGGGCATTTTTTCTGTGGACAGTTTTTACGGGGGCGTTTTTCGTGCGGGCATTTTCCCACAGCCATTCTTTCGTACATTCTTGCTTCGACGAGCGCAAATCTGTATCAGGTTCATATTCCTAAGCTATAGTTGCTTAGTCTTAGTTGCTTCAAGTTCCATACCCTGGGGTTTTTCATACTCGAACGAAAAACGTGAGATGCGGGTTAGATTTCCTTCCAGGACGATGAAATTTTCGAGTTTTCTGAAGAGATGTTACATGAATGATCAGTAAGAGCTATAAGCAATTTCAGAGTTTATAATTTGGTTTGTATGAATAAACTTCTTTTATATCAGATTGCTCTCAGAAAGACCAAAAAGTTTCACGCTTTTCTGATTCAAAAATACTATTACTCCAGAATTCACTAAACTCGTTTTCCTTACTTTTTTTTTTTTTTTTTTTTTTTTTTGTACCTGCTTGTCCGGACTTGGAGGTACTTCGTTGCAGGTGTATCGATTGCGTCGCCAAGAATAACTGCAGAAAGCAAAACCCCATTAAAAAAAAACTGAAAAAAAAGAGAGAGAGAGAGGTGCGTAAGAGCACGGAATAAAGATACAAAAGATAAGAATAACGGTTTCTGCTGACTTCAGTCTTCTTTCTTTCCTTCTTTTTTTTTTTTTTCCATCCCCTAATGTAATATATTTTCCTTTCCTCGCGAGAGAGTGGAATGGGGAAGTGAAATCATTTCTGAGAGGCCCCAACGTAGAAGGGAAATTTTTGTGAGAGGAGAAAATCACACCCCAAAAACTGGCCCCAGCACGTCTCTGGGTTCATTCAGTTCCGTGGAGCATCTGCTTCTTTGACTACCTGTCGGAGTTGAAAGGCAGATCGCAGCCCTGGGCAAATCGCTGGGTTGCTTCTGCCAACTCCTCTAGATGACAGACCAGTGACGTTCCCCACTTTTACTTCAGCACAGAAAAGTAGATCAATGACCGGTAATAACCCTTGACCGTGACCTTCCTCAGGTTGCCAGTTACTTCGGTGCGACTGCCACCTGGCGGCGGCAGCAGGCTCAGGTGAAACTTAGGAGGGTGGAGACGATATTGTGGACAAGTCTACGCAAAAAGAAAGAACAGAAAAGGTAAAAAAAAAAAAAAAAAAAAAAAGAAACTTTTCCGTGTAAGCAAAAGAGTGCTTGAAGTATCTTTTGCGCAATTAAAATCTACTTCGGCGATCAAAATATGATACTTTGTTGCGCAAAGGGTGTTTTAAATTAGTATCATTTGTCCATTGATGTCTGTGCATGAACCAGGGGTGATAAGAGACATGGGGGGGGGGGCTCTGCGTTCAAGGGTACCATATGCAAATTTTGCCGTGGCTTCTTCTTAGCCGTTTCTACCGCACTTTCAACTCATAAAGCCGGAAGAGCCAGAAACTACATAAAAAAGGTGAATAAATGAAATTCAACAGCATGTCAGGAAAATGAACTAGGGCGTTCTGATATCCACCGCAGTGCGATGGGGGGGGGGGGGGGGCTCACGCCTAAGAAGGCCTCAATAGATAGATTTTACAAATTTTTTTGCTGAGACCTCATATAAAACTGGTTAAAGAAACAGCCAGGAATTTTTGACGGCAGAATGAAGTATTAAAAAGAAAAGAAATTTTTGGTACATATTCTATTTTTTCAGTATAAAATCTTCAAAGAAATCATTTTCGCCTTAGTTTATAAAAACTGGGTGACGGACAGGCAGCTATTCCAAAGGACTTGAGGCTCAGTTGAATAAATGGAATCGGAATATATATAATGAGCTAAAAGATGTTCTTCGCAGGGATGAAAAAATAGACACCTATGCCATTTTGTTTTACAACAGAGTCAAAAGAAAAGATTTTTACTATGGGCAAAACATTGTGACATTATGTTGAGTTTTTTTTTTTTTTTACATTAAAGAGTAAATAATTTATCTTTTTTTCCAACAATTCTTAACTGTTGCTTTTTTATTTGCTTACTTATATCCAGTATTTTCCGTATAGACCGGAGAAAATCATTAGACACTGTCACTCGGCAGTTAGATGTTTTGTATACGTGATCGTGAAGCATTTCAAAGACTGGCCTTAGTTCTCAAAAAGAATAAAATTTGCATGATATATTCAACTTTGGCATACGGGCTTTGTAATACTTTGTACACATATAAAACTATGGCCATCATTTTAATTATTAGGTGTGCAACTTAATTCTCGGCCACAGGCACGACACGTTGACAGAAAATTATAGCAAATCGAATACGTACCTAATCAGGGAAATAATCCCCGTCGTGTTGGATACATTTGAGTCATCGGTCAGGGAGCTGCCGAATGTCATTGCGAAAAAAGAGGGCTGTTTCGAGTTGATGAATACTTATGTGGACCTCTTCGACAGAAGTGAAGTGCGTATCACCCAGGTGATGTTGCAGGGAGCGAAAGAGGTGATAATCCGACGGAGCGAAGTCTGGAGAATACGCCGGGTGGGACAAAATCTCCCATCCCAGGTCGGTGATCGTGTTTAAAGTCGTTTTCGCGGTGTGAGGACGCGTGTTATCCTGAAGCAACAGGACCGAACTTCTGCCCTTGCCGGTGTATCGCCTTTTCGCCTTCAGTGCGTCACTCACACGAATGAGTTGGTGACAATAACGCTCAGCATTGACCGTTTCACCAGATTTGAGCGACTCACAGTGTACGACACCGCGCTGATCCCATCATATGCACAGCAACAACTTCCTGGCACGGATATTCGGTTTGGCGATACTGGTGGTAGGCTGACCTGGATAAACCCACGATTTGCGTCGCTTAGGATTATCATAGGGGATCCACTTCTCATCACAGGTCAAAATCTTGTCTAGGAAATCCTTCTTCTTGAATCTGGAGAGCAACGACACAGCAACATCGTAGCACCAAGACTTGTTTGCAGCTGTGAGTTAGTGGGGCACCCAACGGCCCTCGTTGTGAATCCGTCCAAGCTTGGGAAGGCGCTTTGCAATGGCTTGCCGGGTTACTCCGAGTTCCTGGGCGAGCTCTGACTGTGTGCGACAGGGATCCGCGTCCAACAGTTGTTCCAGTTCCTCATCGTCAACTTTATGTGGCTGTCCCGGGCGCTCTGCATAACGGAGATAGAAATTTTCTTGCTTAAACCGCTGGAACCATTTCTTACACGTATTGTAGGACACAGCAGCCTCACCCAAAACAGTACAGGTCATTTGCTGGGCTTCCGCGGCCCTTTTTTTCAGCTGAAACGAGAACAGGAGGCAGTGTTTCAAATGTTGCTTCTCGAACGACATTACTTTCACCGCCAACTTTCGTCCCTTCTGTCACTGCAGCTGTGAGCGGTTACGCTTGCCTGGAAAGCTGTTTGATGGCGCTGAAATCATCCATTATCGCACACAGCATTTGCCGACGTTCTATGATCGCTTGCGGTTAGGGGCCGAGAATTCAGTTGCAAACCTAATACAACGTCTACGTTTCTGTTACACGCAATAAAGTGTAGCAATTTCGATTTTACGAAAGATACCTGTTGGTTCCAAATAATTTGAATTACTAAAACATCCGTAAAACGTAGTCAATAATAATGAATATAAAAATTTCAGTAATTGAAAGCAAATAAATTTTGAAAACGGGGCCTCGATGATATTTTTTTGCGAGGGGGCACTGAGTTCTTTAGGTACGCCGTTGACAATGAGAAAATCTCTTTGTCGTTCGTGGCATTATCTGGGTCCAGTCATATCTGTGGAAGGCACCATGGACCGAATTCGTTATGAATAATACATCCTTGCAGACCATGTACTCCCATACATGCTGATTGTCTTCCTTGGGGCCGGTGGGATTTTCCAGAACGACAATGCGACGTGTCACACAGCTAGAAATGCCCGAGAGTGGTTGAAAGACCACGATGAATACTTCAAAATACTTCCATGGCATCCCTAATTCCCCGGACTTAAACCAATTGAGCATCTGTAGGACCACCTCGATCGTGTTGTTCGCGTTATGGATCCTCCGGCACGTACCCTCCAGCGGCTGTGAGATACACTGCAGTCATCATGGCTCCACATAGCCCATTGAGTTGCTTACGGTGGTCGTTAAACCTCCAATAATGTATACACACCCCTTAAAAGAAAATGAACGGATCCGCTGCGTTGTTAAGATTCCCGTAGAGCTGCAAATGGTATAAAAACAAGCCTGCAGCTGACCGCTATCATATCGCACTGTGATGTTGAGTGAAAATGTCGCAGAACTGATTTTGAGAAAGGAAAGATGTTTGGGTGTTTTACTAAAAGAAACCGAGAGGCGTTTAAACATACCCAAGTCAACTGTTTTGGATGTATTGAATAAGTGGAAGTCACATGGCATGCCTGAAGCAGCAAAAGAAAATCAGTGATAGAGGACGTCGAAGCCTCAGGAGATTCGTTACAGCTAATCGACATAGTACTTAACTACACAAGACCTCAGTGTACAGGTGAGTAAAAATGCTGAAAGCTCGGTATGTACACGTCATTACACTCCTTTTGTTTACACGTTTTTCATTGAGAAATACCCAAAAATCCTTAGGAATAAAAGTTATTCCAATGTTTGAAAGTGCTTAATATGCCAGAGAGCATTATCTTTTCTTTTTTTTCTTTTTTTCGATTGGAGGTTTAACGACCACCGTGAGCAACTCAATGGGCTATAAGCAGTCACCCGTCCCTAATTTAGGGTCACTGGTTCCAGGGAAGGGAGAGAGACAGTGCCGTAAGACAAGCACAACATCCATGCCTCACTGGGATTCGAACCCGGACCCCTTTCGGACGAATGATCAGAGGCCATCGCTTAGACCACTGCGCCACCGGGACGGCGAGCATTTTCTGACATGAAATGCCTGAGTCAAAACACCAAAACAATATGAATGACTTTAGTGTTAAACAATTTCTTCGACTATCAACGACAAGCATCGAAGTGGACACGCAACAACATTTAATGAAATTTAATTGTCCACAGAACTCTAATTAATTCAATGAATGGAACACGGGATTACACCATTGTACAATACAAATTCGGAAGATGTAAATCCGTTAATTGGTGTAAATGTGACATGGACGTTAAGTCAGATAATATCCAAAAACTTGAAAATTTCGTCATGCTAGAGCAGGAATCGAGCCCGCGTCTCCCGGATAGCGCCCGAGTATGCTAACCACTACACCACCCAGAATGAGTGTCTCCGGGAAATCACAGGAATGAATAAAAACCTCCAGATTCGCTATATATATGAATGCCAGTTGCTTCGACTAGCGAATGCTGGGATGGTTATATTCTAATTAACCGTAAACTTGAAACTTGCTCGTTCTGGGTGGTGTAGTGGTTAGCATACTCGGGCGCTATTGGGACTCGGATTCGATTCCCGCCCAAGGACGAAGAAAATTTCAAATTTTCGGGTATTACCTGACATAACATCCATGTCGTATTCACACCAATTAACGGATTCACATCTCATTAGTTATTTTTGTTTTTCAAGTTTTAAATCTCATCTGTTGTAATATTAATTAAAATATCTTAAGAGGCCGCCCCGGTGGAGCAGTGGTCTAAGTGATGGCTTCTGATCATTCGTTCGAAAGGGGTCCGGGTTCGAATCCCCGTGAGGCATGGATGTTGTGTTTGTCTTAAGGCACTGGATCTCTCCCTTCCCTGGAGTCAGTGGCCCTAAATTAGGGACGAACGACTGCTTACAGCCTATTGAGTTACTTTGATTGGAGGTTTAAAGACCACTGCTCACAGTGGTCCTTAAACCTCCAATCAAAGTAACAAAAAAAAAAAAGAGCTTAAAGGTTTAAAAAGTCAAGTAGCACATTTTTGTGTTGACATCATCTTGTACATATATTTAAAAAAATGTTGCCCGCTGTTCTGCAGAATTTGGACAGCACAGGATTAGACCAAATGTTTAAGCCACCCTAAATCTACATAGTAGTTGTACTGCAGTATGTCGACGGAAACAGTAACCATTTATGACTGTGGCGCAAGTCAGTTTCTGACGGGAATGTCTAAACAGTTCAAATTACATCCAGTCAATGGCAGTCCTATTTTCGGAAAACTAAATTACATCCAGTCAACGCCAGTCCTGTTTTCTGAAAATCCAAATTACATCGAGTCAACGGCAATCCTGTTTTTGAAAAAAACAAAATTACATCCAGTCAATGGCAGTCCTGTTTTTAGGGAAAATTCCAAACTACATCGAGTCAACGGCAGTCCTGTTTTTGAAAAATCCAAATTACACCCAGTCAATGGCAGTCCTGTTTTTTTTTGGGAAAAATCAAATTACATCGAGTCAACGGCAACCCTGTTTTTGAAAAATCCAAATTAAATTCAGTTAACGGCAGTCCTGTTTTTTGGAAAAAATCAAATTTCATACAGTCAACGGCAGTCCTGTTTTCCAAAAATTCAAATTACATCTAGTCAATAGAAGTCCTGTTTTTTGGGGAAAATCAAAATTACATCCAGTCAACGGCAGTCCTGTTTTCCGAAAATCCAAATTACTTCCATTTAAGAGCAGTCTTGTTTTCCGAAAATCCAAATTACATCCATTTAAGAGCAGTCTTGTTTTCGGAAAATCCAAATTACATCCAGCCAACTGCAGTCCTGTTTTCGGAGGAAAATTCAAAGTACATCCAGTCAACGGCAGTCCTGTTTTCGGAAACATATCGGGCAGACGGAGGCTCACAGTAACACATGGTATAGCCACTCAATAATTTAACTAAAAGGTCTTTACGTATGGAATTACTATTCTAATTGTTTTTTGCTTTTTCTTTGCAGGTGAAAATATTTGTTCCAGTGCCTGGTTTAAGGAATATTGGGAATTTTGTTTCGTAGCAGTTTTTTTCCAAAATGAAGTCTTACAGCACAGAGCAGAGAGTTTTTGTTGTGAAGACAACAGGTATAAGAGTGCAGTGCAAATACAGAGAAGATTCTGGAACATTTTTAAGTTCATTAAGCTTCTTCAAGAAATGGTTTACTGAAATGGTACGAAAATTTGAAGAAGCCTGTTCAGTCCGAAAAGACGTTAAACGCGAGCGAACCGAGAGAACTATCGAGATCGTACAACATGTGCAAGAGAAGTAAATGACAGAAACTCAAGAACATAAATCGAGTGAATTTTTCTTATAAGACTCACACTTATGGCTGCTTGTTTTGAGTCTCATCAGCGAGGAATTTTCAAAATATGTGTATACTCTGTAGTCATATTTCGAATATCTGCATACTCTGTAGTCATAAAGAATTTTCTCTCTCGTATTCTTTTTTAATAAATTTCGTCATGTAGAAAATAATTAAAAAGTGGTTCTAAAAATATGAATGCGAAAATTTACTTTGTAAAATGCGTATTTATACGAATATAAATAAATATGAATTAATAACAAAATTACATTGCTTTTTTTCACTAGTTGCTTACGTGTGATACAACATGCATCTATTGTTTTATCTACATGCCTTCAGTAGAAGGTATGTTTTGCATACACACCTTCAGTAAAAGAGCTTTAAATTTAAAATAAACCTACACACTGTCCAAGAAAAAAAAAACCATGGTCAAATACTGAAAGGAATTCCTAACAAAATTTTATACTCCACGTCAATTCCTCATAAGATCTTTGCTCCAACGTTTCTGTAATAAATTGGAGAATTTGAGGGCCGTTGATTTTCTTTTCACTTTTGCCATTTTTCCTTCCGTCACTTTTTGTTCCTTCTACTGATTTAGGAATGTTTTCAACGATTTGACATTCATAAGTCCTGATTCCTTGAACTATTGCAAAAGGGCTTCTATAGCATTTGCACATTTCCCTTTGCTTTGAAAGGAAAAGATGGAAATGAGACTTGCTATTTTATTTTATTGCTTTCAAACTTTTGCTTAATGTTGTGTGTAGAACATTCAGTATACATTGGATTGCATTTTTGAAGAAAATTGCAGAATCAATTGCTTCTCAGACAAATTTTAATCTTTGTACGCCTTAATACGCCTTTTTGCTGTGGAAATGTTTACAGAACTGGTACAGACAAAAATTTTGCCGTACCGTAAATTAATATCTTCTGTCTTCCGAGATTAAAAGGTTACCTTTATTCTGATAGGCCCAAGGGTCCAAAATATGAAATTCTGTTTCTTAGAAATCACATAAAATTTTGTTTAAAGAAATTAAGCAGTGGAAGAACACTTTGCTGGGAACGTTAGACTCCTTCGCTTTTTCACTTCCCTCAGCCGCTTTGTTGATGCTCTCTTCCCTTTCTTTATGTGTACCGTGACGTATATTCTAAATTAACTTTTCTTTTTAGTTTCTTTTCCTATGTAAATGTTGAGTTTATTTTCAGTTATATTTCACTGTTAACGTGATATCTTTTCTCTCAAACGAATACTGTTAACAACATAATTGAGGTTGAATGAACGTGACGCATGCCTGAGTTTTGATAAGAACGAGAGATAAAAACGAAGACTAATCTGTTGCTTGGCGAGCGTTGGGTTGTAAGCTGATTATGAAAGGAACGTTGTGAAAAGAGCGTTGTGTTAAGAGTTGTGTGGTGTGTGGAGAGTTTAGTGCAATATGCTATGTTACGATGTCTTTGCTACATCCTGAATAAAGCATCTTTTCCGTAAGTTTGACTTCTGCTGTTTACATGTTTCGTCTGGCCGTTAAGGCTTAATTTTAGGAACTATTTCTTCGTATAGTGATGTCTTAAATTAACGTAGAAGTACGAAAATACTTCTTCGTCATAGTACACAGTCGCATCAGAATAATATGACCACCCCCAGAATCACAGTGTCCTCGCCCAGGCGCGTCAGAGAATCACGTGACAAGGTCGACCACACGGAGATAGGATGTAAGTGACCGGCCAAGACAGCTGGGCCATAGTGCGTGACGTGAGCACAATAGGCAGAGGTAATGATTTGACGGACGTTAAAAACGAAGTGTTCATCGGCTACCGCTCCAAGGGTTGGAGCATCTCAGAAACAGCAGAGTTCGTGGTCTGTTCGAGAGGTGCTGTAGTAAGGGTGCACCAAGAATGAACCGTTGATGCACAGAGTACCCCCCCCTCCGACGTCATAACTGCTGAGCCCCGAAGGCCACCGATCCCAGAAGAGAACGTCACCTTCGTCGTTTGGTAAAGGGCAATCGACGCGCAACCGGGCAGCAAGTGACTACGAAAATAAACGATGGGAACCCGGATACGTGTCCTCGATAACAGAAGAGCGATCCCTGTTACGCATTGGTCGCCGGAGTCGATGCTACGTCAAGGTTCCCATGTTAACCCAGGTCCGCCGGCAATGGTGCCTTAAGTTCGCATGGGACTAACGTCATGGGACAGTGGAATGGGAAAAGGTTGCCTTCTCCGACGAATCGAGGTTTCTACTCCACAGAAGTGACGGGCGGTGGCGGATATGACGTCAGACACACAAGAACCAACACCAGGACACGCTTATCGGTCGAGTATAGGCCGGCGGTGGCAGTGTGCATGTGTGGAGGATGTTTCCCTGGTATGAACTGGAACGCTGGTACTACTGGATGGGTCCCTGAATGCCAATAGCTACTTGTCCATCCTCGCTGCCCACATGAAACCCTTCATATTGGATGTTTACCCTGGTGGTGATGGTGTCTACAAGCAGGACAATTAGCCGTGTCACGACGCTAAGATGGTGCGTGACTGGTTCCAGGAACACGACAGCGATGTCTCTGTTCTCCCTTGGCCGACGAAATCGCCTGACCTGACTCTCACAGGGCACTTGTGGGACTCTTTAGATCGACAGATTCGATGTGCCGACCTACAACTATGTCATCTTCGGAACCTCCATGCTCTGCTGTAGTCCGAATGGGCACCTGGGCAACCTTGCAGGGTCTCATCGCATCCATGCCACTCCATTTCGCCGCTGTCATCCAGGCCAAGGGTGATTATTCCCATTATTAGGTAGGTGGTCATGGTATTCTGATGCGACCGTGCGTAGTTTGGTTCAAATCCGGTATTATTACAAAAAAGGGAACAAAGTGGACCAAGGATTTATACGAGCGAGATTCTCAGCAAAGGAAATTTCAGTTTCAGGCAAATTTATCTTCTAAAGAGAAGATAAATTTATCTGATGCAATGCACACTGGTCGTTCGGAAAAGGTGAACACAAATCGTGGCCAAAACTCCTGCACCAGTAGAACGAAAGTCAGTTTTTGATGTTTGAAGTCAACTTATACAGCGCAATGGTAAAGTCAGGAATACGTATTATACACTGAAGAGCAACTCAATTAGAGATACCTGTCTAGTAACGTGTAGCACCACCTTTCGCCCTGATGACGGCGGCGATTCGTCTCGGCATGGACTCGACAAGACACCGGAAGCGTTATGAAGCCATACGGATCCCCGACCCTTGAACAAGCTCCCACAGTTCACGAAGATTTTATGGAGGGGGGTCATAGCATCGAACATCTCTCTCGATGGTATCCCAGATGTGCTCGATGGGATTGAGGTCAGGTGACCTAACTGGCCAGGGAAGCGAGGTCACGTCGGTGCAGTGTTCATCCCACCATTCGGATACAATTCGGGAGCGATGGCACTGTACATTGTCTTGTTGCACGATGAGTTCCCCAGTGGGATGTTGAAGACGCACAAACGGCAGCAAATGGTCGTCCAGGATATCCCAGTAACGTTGACCTGTGAGGGACGATCCCCGTACCAGGGGTCGCATTTCAGTCCACGCAAACAGTCCCCAGACGAGAATGCCACCCCCACTAGCTTGAAGAGTACCCTGTTGGCAAGAAGGATCCATCGCTTCATGTGGTTTGCGCCGTACTCGTATCCTGCCATCCGCATATACCAACGTGAATCTCGACTCATAAGTCCAGACAACATTTATCCACGTGTCTAGTGTCCAGTGGCGATGTTCCCGCGCCCATGCTTATCTTTGCACCCTGTATAGTGCGGTCAGCAGCGGTACCCTCGTGGGACGATGGCTTCTGTACCCCATAGCGAGGTTATGGTTCTAGATGGTGTGGCTGCTTACACATTTTTGTACACCAGCGTTAAATTGCCGAGTGATTTCTTGCACTGCGGCCCGTCTATCTGCTGTTACAACGGTAGCTAGCCGACGATGACCCCGCTCATCCACACGCTGTTGTCCACGGCAGTTGGCCCTTGCAGGGATGGTTTTACAGGATTCGATGTACTCACGGTGCACCCGTGACACAGTGGCTCGTGAAAATCCCAGTGCCTGCACGACTTCCGAGATGGAGTGACCCATTCGTCGGGCCCCGACAATTTACCCAGGATCAAATGCACTTAGATCCTTCGTCTTACCCATACTGCGTCCGACTCTTACTGATTCCCGTCACATCACTCCTAATATTGTCGGATCGGTGCATACGTCATGTTGTTTCTGTTTGCAGCCCCCCTCCCCACACACACAGTGCCACATATGCAGCACGCCAGCTGCCTGTAATTCAATTGATCTTTAGTGTACATCATTTTAAAGAAAATTTTATGCTGAATTCAGATATTTTTACATAATGTACTACCAGTAATAGAAGTAAAGTTACGAGCAAAAGTACAGCGTCTAGTCATAAAAAGCAAAAAATAGTGGAATTTGTGAAATTAGCGTACAATTCATTTAACGTAAAATTACTGTACAGTACATTATTGAAACTTTCAAGACACTTGAAATAACTTACCAACAAGCAAAAGACGCTTTAATATTTAATTGGATAACCACGGTTTCTCAGTAACAAAGTGCACCTTCTTGGCATGGAACTAATGAGCTTCTCTAGTTGTCCATTGGTGATAACACTGTGCCAAAATTGCTGTTAAATGTGGCTGTGATCATTCCACTGTCTTGCGCACCATTAAAAGAGTTGCAGAAAGCAGATGTGCGGGAAACAGAAAAAGAACAGGTAGAACAAGGATGTGTACTGAACGTGATGATCGCATGATGATTCGTCCTTCCTTAAAATCAAGGTTTAAAACAGCCACTGATTTAAGAAATGAGTGGTAGAATGAAGTAGTTATTATTGCATCTGCACGTACAGTTCGTCGTAGGCTACAAGAAAATGGACTGACTACACGAAAAGCTGCACGAAAACCTTTTCGTACTGAACAACAACGGCTCAAAAGAATTGCTTGGGCCAAGGCACACAAGAATTGGATTGTTCATGAATGGAAAAACGTTATTTTCAGTGATGAAACAACTGTTACTATTTCCGCTAATAATAGAAATACTTACGTACGTCTTCGGGCTGGTGAAAGATATAAGACATGCTGCATCCAGCCAACAATCAAGCACCCACATTCGGTGATGTTATGGTCCTGTATTTCAGCCAGCGGTGTTGGCCGTCTGCACATTGCTGATGGCACATTGAATGGATCGAAATACGTGGATAATTTGCAGTCCATACTTCTACCATCAGCACAAGACATGGGTTCGCGGAATTTTATCTTTCAGGACGATAACGCACCATGTCATCAGTCAAAGTTGTTTGACGAGTGGTTTAATCGAAAAGTTATAAGAAAACTTCAGTGGCCGACACAGTCACCAGATCTTAATCCCATAAAGAATCTGTGGGTGAGATTGAAGCAAAAGATCCGTTAATAAGGACCCACTTCTAAAACAGCATTAATTAAGTCTGTAAAGGGCCGTTCGTCACCGTGTTATGACCAATAGACAACTAGAGAATCTCATTAGTTCCATGCCAAGAAGGTGCACTTTGTTACTAAGAAACCGTGGTTATCCAATTAAATACTAAAGTTATATTAAAGTACTATTAAAGTACTTGTTTTTAAGTTATTTCAAGTGTCCTACAAGTCTCAATAATGTACTGTGCAGTAATTTTGCGTTAAATGAATTGTACACTAATTTCACAAATTCCACTATTTTTTGCTTTTTATGACTAGACGCTGTATTTTGCTTGTCACTTCACTTCTATTACTGGTAGAAACATTCTGTAAAAATATTTGATTTCAGCAAATTTTTTTCTTTAAAATGATGTACAATATGTGTTCCTGGCTTTACCATTATGCTGTATAAGATGACTTCAAACATTAAAAATTGACTTTCGGTCTACTGGTGCAGGACTTTTGGCCACGACTGTACATGCTGAAAACGGATTTTTCCGTTAAATTTCTAAATGTTGTCTTACACATAAAATATAAAAGATAAATCTTAGAAAGAAGTGAACTAACTATTAGATCCCGCGGAAGTGATTCTTAATGGAGACAATTTTTACACGTGAAAGCTCGCCTTGTGTTGGGATTTCCAATTATGAGTCTTATAATCAGTGAACCGGTTATAAGCGTCAGTCATTGCATCTCATTTGTCACAGCTGACGAACGTTAGCGTTGAAGCAATACATGAAATGATCAGTGTTTAAAGGTGTCTACACAAAATACAGATATTTCAGGTATTGGGTGATCGTGACAAAGAACGTCGCTGAGATTTGTCGTCCATTAATTGAATTTTATGAAGGCAATTTTGGTATTACATTTGGTTAACGCGTGGAAATCTCTTGCTTTTTTTCTCAGCAGGATTGTAAACGAACAGAGGAGTCGAATACGAGGAACAAAAACGTTTTGACATTCACGAAGAAGCTTCCCTTCATACTCAAAAATATGCATTTTGATGTGCTATTACAGCTGCTGACAATGTGAGTCCAATGCTTATAAAGGACAATGTAATTCCTGAAATTATTATGAGCATTCTCTAAAAAGCTTTCTTCCCTTTATGAAAGGGACGCCCTATAATCAGCATAAAATATTCTTCCAAAAAGATGCAACAATTTGCACTGATGGTCTTAGCCTTCATGTTCAGAAGACATAAATTTCTGTAATTACTTTTTTGTTTGAGAGGAAGGGGTTCAGAAAGACATAAATTCCTGTAATTACTTTTTTGTTTGAGAGGAAGGGGTCCAGAAAGACAATATATATCAGCCGAGTGCACAGTGGAAGCGAAAGAAACTGTTGAGAACGCATTATTCTTCATATATCATTAGGTTTGGGAGCCGAAGACCTGGCTGGTAGAAAACTAAAACCATTGGCAAAGAAACAAAAAAAATTTCTATTAGCTTAAAAAAATTAATAAAGAAGGAGTGCAGAAAAGTCCGTTTGATGAACCTAGTTAATCTACTACCAGGTTATGGAGAACACAGCGCGATTCATTGGATCCATCGTACCAGGAGTTAAAACATTGTACTGGGTTGGTGTAAATGAAATGTTCGGCAAAGGACCAGCACACATGGACGGCGAGCACGGAAAAGTAGGACAACTCTCCTAGGCAAAATAATCCTCCTCGGCATCAATCAGCACATAGTTGCCATCTGTCCAGCAAGGCCATGATCCCGGAACGATAAAAGTCTTGTGTCGTGAACCCGAAGAAGTCATCAACTGCACGTTGAACCTCGTTGTCTGTCGTAAACTGTTTCCCGGACAAGAAGTGATCCAGGCGACAAAACAAACGACAGTCTGTCGGAGACAGGTCCGGATAATAGGCAAGATAAGGCAGTGCTTTATAGCCCAAGGCACTTAGTGTCAGCATCGTTCGCTGTGCGACATGAGTGCGGACGTTGTCCTGAAGTAGAGGAACACCATGTCTGTTGACCAAAGCCGGTTGTTTCTGCAGCAATGTTTAGCGCATCTGGTGTAATTCAGCACAATAACGTTCTGCAGTGATGGTTTGGTCTCTTGCCAAGAAACTCCGATGAATTATCCCAATTGTGGACCACTAGACAAGGAGCATCATCTTCTTGGTGTGTAAGGGTGGCTTAGAATGCAGTCCAGCAGGTTGTACCTGGCTTAACCATTGTGCAGATCGTTTCCGATTATCATAAAGGACCCATTTATCGTCCAAGGTGACGATTCGATGCAGTAGAGGTTCCTGTTTATTCCTGGAAAACAGCTACGTGCAGACTTCCAAACGCTTAGTCTTGTTGGCAGTTGTCAACTCCTGCGGCAGCCACATGTCCAGCTTTTTTACCTTACCCAGCGCAGCCAGATGCCTAACAACTGTCGTGTGGTGGACACCCATCTCATCAACAGGTCGGTGACCACGTCCTTCGTTTTGCAGGTCCGTATGTCCACTTCGAAACTTCACAAACCATCGCCGAATGGTTCGTTCGTTGGCTGTATTCTCCCCAAACGCTTTGTTAACGTTTCGAGCGGCAATTCATGCAGAATGGCATAGTTTAAATTCATACAGGAAACTGACTCTCAAATCCGGGGTCTGCATGTTTCTTTTGCAAGCCACGTTACGTCCAAACAAACCACGCCTGAACCTTGTTCTTCACACACGTGCTAGCTATTTATAGTAACTCTGTGACGTAATACCCGCAACACCTGTGGGTGGTTCCATTCCGCTGTGGTGGGGGCCTGTCTCCACTGCTCGTTCGCGCCGGACATTTCATTCGCACCAACCCAATAGATAAGCTGGTGCAGAAGTACTGTGGTGTTCAAAGGGTTTGGCAACGAGCATTGGGTTCTTTAATACCTCCAGAAAATCATTCAAAAGCCATCCAGTGTTTGAATACCATTGCCAGTCAGCTGCATTCCATCATGTCAACGGTGTTCCCATGCGCGTAAGTACTTTGAACAAGATAAACTCCATATTACAAAACTAGAATTGTCCAGGAATAGTACAGGGATCCTTAAAGTGATTTCTGCATCCAGCAGTTTACCATCTCGCTCCCAAGATTTCAATCCAATCGAGCTCCATTGAGTTAAAATGGAACGAGCTACCTAAATGAATTGTTAGGGCAAACGGCAAGAAAATAGTATAGTTATATTAGGAAATTAGCTATCCGGAGATAAATACATTTCAGCTTTGAATATTAAGGGAAAACGAACGGTAATAATGAATATAAATTGAGACTATAGAGCAGATAGCTTACGCAGTTATTAGTATTTAATGAAGATGTAGTTAATAACTCTCACAGTAAGGTATTTTACACAAAACAGGGATTACCAGAACAAATTTCAAATTCCTTTTCTGATTTACAAAGATTGTTTTGTTCGTTTCTGAAACTCTCTTAATAAGAGAAAATACTAGAGTGATCGTAAAGTTCCCGAACCCTGAATTAAAAAAAAATTATTGCGTATGCGGTAAGCAAAAGTTCAATCTATTGATGTGGCAACACGAGTCAGCAACTCGTCGAAATCAAATGCTGCGCTTGTCGAATGCCTGAAGAAAATTGGCAGAGTGCCAGAAATGAATAACCGTTTGCATTCGTGTGCTACGCGGTTTGCCCACTTTAGCGTCGCCATTTGCACAGAGACATGGGTTTTTATTATTATTATTATTGGAGGTTTTAACGACCACCGTGAGCAACTCAGTGGGCTATAAGCAGTCGCCCGTCCCTAATTTAGGGTCACCGGTTCCAGGGAAGGGAGAGAACCAGTGCCGTAAGACAAACACAACATCCATGCCTCACCGGGATTCGAACCCGGATCCCTTTCGGACGAATGATCAGAGGCCATCGCTTAGACCACTGCGCCACCGGGGCGGCGACATGGGTTTGACGAGGGAGCAGAGAATTTGTTTACTTGAAGCTTAATTGCAAACGCAGTCTTACAAACAATGTGTAAAAGAGTTCAGGATAAAAAAATTCGCAGCATACTGTAGTAAGTAAATCAATGAAAAACAGTTTACTCGTACGATTTCGGAAAACTGGAAGTGCTGATGATATGCCTAGAAATGGCCGGCCAAGTGTGTTAACGCAGGAAGTGAAGAACGATGTTGAAAAACGTTTGCAACAGTCACCTACAAAATCGCTTCGTTCCTTATCTCAGCAAGTGAAACTTTTTAACGGTTCCGTACAGAAAGCGACTAAAAGACCGCAACTTCATGCATACAAAGTGAAAGTTGTCCAAGAACTGAAAGCACCTGATACGCATAAGCGCCTGCTCTATTGCCGTTGGTTTCACAAATCTACTGGTTACAACAAGGGCTTATTGAACAATGTTTCCTTTCCGGAATAATGTTTTTTTTTTCTTGTGGGAATATTTAAAGGACCGTGTTTCTGCAAACAAGCCACATGACCTACAGTCCTTGAAAACAAACATTATTCAGGCTATAGCGGAAATCACGCCATCTATGCTGAAATGCGTTACGAAAAACATGTTAAGCCGAGTGCATATTTGCCTCCAGCAACACGGAGGTCATTTCCAGCATCTTCTTTAGGTCAACATCAGTTGCTCAAAAGTCGATGAAAGATTTATCACAACTGTAAGTAATGTATCTGTAAAATGCGAATAAAAATGGTTCAAATTAGGGTAAGGAAACTTTTCGATCACCCTGTATATAAGCACAGTCGAGTCAGCGGCCATTTCACTTCGACGTCTTTGCGCGCATAAAATAACAAAGATACCTGGAGAATGTTGATCAACTTGCGTTTTCTCAAACCCATGACAACCACTGATAGGTTCTCCCATTGCGGGAAGATAGATCACGTGATGTTGCTCTCACGGAATTGGTTATAAAGCAGACTCATACAATCTCAGCAAGACGCTTAAAAAAATAAAGGATACTTACATAAAGATACGTTACCAGTCAAATCGCAACATTTCTGGTAAGCAGCGATTGAGTCGACATCGACATATATATTCTTGTGGCGCGGTTTTGTCCCAGAGTCGGTGACCCCGCATTGTGTCAGGTGCATTTATCTACTGGCTATTAGATAAGTGCTCCTGATAAAGCGTCTACTCGCTGTAGAATTACATTTTTTTTTTTTACCTGTGATCAATTACTAATACGACGCATGCAGCCTTAGAGAAAGTATAAAAAGAAAGTTCACATGTAATACCACAGATGAATGTTGCTGTTTTCTATTCTAGAGCCGAAAACAAATGAGACGTATTACTGAAAAACACCAATGAAGGATACAAATTTATGATGAAATACACAGCATCTATTTGCAAAAGAATCAGAAAATGAGTGGGGTAAAATCTGCATTCTCAGTAGAAAAAAAAATGCAAGTGCATTGCTCAATATTCAAACTGCAAGACGGGAAAACGGGAAGATTTATACAGAAGTACCAGAAATAGTACACACTATACTCGGGGCAAGCTTAACCTGTCATTGGAAGGAAGGCTACAGAGTGTATACTTCCACTGCATAAAATAGTTCCGGTCTAAAAGCTCGTACTCCAGCTTCAACTGGCACTTAGAAATGACACAGATGTTCAATACGTTGTGTGTGTGTGCATTTAAAAAATTCAGATCTCAGTTTCAGCGGCATTTCTAAAAAATACATATATTCGTGCTTTGGTGACGTCACTGATATTTCTCTGTCACAGCATTCTTGTTTGGGTCAGAGTTAAGCTGTCAACCCAGGGGATATTTATTGCTGTGGGGGTGGGGGGTCATTAGTGGAAGGATGAGGGCGAAAAAAGTGTTTCCGAGGGCATTTCGCGTTTCTCCTTCTTGATTGTTGTTTTAAAACACTCTTCTGTCTTTTCGGTTTTTTCGAATGGCATCTGCCGGTCACTCGAGTGTATTTCAGCCGCATAAACGTGGGAAATCACTACGAAGCTCTGCTAAGGTGATCGTTATGAATGTTTTCACTAAATTGATGGAAAAACATTCGCCGAATAAATCAAATGAATTAACAGTTCTTACGGCAGAACTCACTGGCGTTTCAAGTCGCACCATTGCGAGAATGAAGGTTGAATTTAGTACTGAAGTACCTCAGATCCATTGGCAATTTATTTCTTCAAATTAAAATACAATTCTCGCTTGGCTTACATAGAACGTTTTCTCGAAATTAGTTTGGAGTTCCCAATTCAGTTCTCAATATAGGCCAAGAAACGGCCATCTTTTCCTTTTGAACTTTTGTGCGCAGTTGCCTTAAACGCGCATGAACCGGCATGAAAATTCAGACAAATGAAAGAGTTCCTTCCCCAGCCACACATAATTCGGAAACTTGGAAAACTGCCACACATTCAAAGTGTTCCTCGGAGGAACAGCAATTTGTGCCCGGCCCATCAATGAAAAACATGTGGCAATTTTCCAATGTGTGGCAATTTTCCAAGTTGCTGAAAGATGTGTGGCAGTTTACAGTGAACCCTAAAATATCATTTACCACAGAGACGGGCTCTTGTCCAGTACTTATGGCAACACGGGGTAGTTAAAAATGCATACACATTTAACGGATGTCTGTTATAAAAAAAATCTAATCAAGGCAAAATTTTTGAAAGAACGAAATTTTACGCATAACTGATGACATGGTAAAATTACTTTTAATTAAATCCCGCAGTTGGTAATCTTCAAGCAATAAGTATAAATATATGAAATATATAAACAAAAAATGGAAAAATATGTGAAAACAAAATTAGGCCACTTAAGACTGCTTCCCGTGTTTAGCAAAGATAATTTCATTTTAAAAGTAAGAAAGAAAGAAACGTTACACGTTCTGTAACATCTCCAAAAAAAAAAAAAAAGATAAGAGAGGGAGAAATAAACTGCTTGTCTACCGGTCTGCAAAGCGCGCGGCGGTGGGGAGGGGGTTAAAATAGAGGGGTTTGGTAAGGGATCACGGTGACAGACAGCCAGCCCTGAGGGCTTGTGGGAGAAGTTTTCCGAGTGAAGGTTAATTACACACCATTAGTGCGGAGTAATACTGGGAGTGAAAAGGTCACCGTAGCTTTGGCCCCATTGCCAGGATAGCTTTGCCCCGAGTATAGACTATCTAACATGTTCGAATGAGTATGGTTGGGAACATAATTATGCAAAATAATCAAACTAACGTACTGGTCTCTATTTAGAAACGACTATGCGTGCACTTTCGAAAGTCTTTCAATTTTGGGGCCTAATCAGAAAATGCACTCGTCTGTGATGTTCAGTAGCGAGTCCAGCTTCTGTTCAATATGTCATGATGGATTCACCACCCTAATCTAGGACCACGCGGAAATGCTTTATGTATGACATGACAGAGCGTTAACACAAACTGTGATAAAATATAGTGACATTATGCACAACACTGGTTCATATTTCGAACGCCGCAATATCCCCTCAGTACATCGAATTCGTTCTTCAACCCATCATGAGACCATATACACTGAAAAGCAATTGAATTTGAGACAGCTGGCGATATGCAAATGTGGCGCTGTGGGCAGCCCTGTAAACGTAAATGTCATGACGTATGCCGCGATCCGGCAATATAAGGAGTGATGCGACGGGAATCAGTAACAGTCGGACGCAGTATGGGTAAGACGAAGGATCTAAGCGCATCTGATCGTGGGGAAATTGTCGGGGCCCGACGAATAGGTCACTCCATCTCGGAAGTCGTGCAGGCACTGAGATTTTCACGAGCCACTGTGTCACGGGTGCACCGTGAGTGCATCGAATCCGGTAAAACCATCCCTGCAAGGGCCAACTGCCGTGGACAACAGCTTGTGGATGAGCGGGGTCATCGTCTGCTAGCTTGCATTGTAACAGCGGATAGACGGGCCACAGTGCAAGAAATGACTCGGCAATATAACGCTGGTGCACAAAAACGTATAAGCAGCCACACCATCCAGAACCATCTCCTCGCTTTGGGGTACAGAAGCCATCGTCCCACGATGGTACCGCTGCTGACTGCACATCACAGGTTGCAAAGATCAGCATGGATACGGAAACATCGCCACTGGACCCCATACATGTGGTAAAATGTTGCCTAGACTGATGAGTCGAGATTCACGTTGGTACATGCGGATGGCGGGATACGAGTACGGCGCAAACCACATGAAGCGATGGATTCCTATTTCCAGCAGGGTACTCTGCAAGCTGGTGGGGGTGGTATTCTCGTCTCGGGACTGTTTACGTGGACTGAAATGGGAACGTTGGTACGTGTGACATCGTTCCTCACAGCTCAACGTTACCGGGATATCCTGGACGACACTTTGCTCCCGTCTGTGCGTCTTCAACATCCCACTGGGGACCTCATCCTCCAACAAGACAATGCACCGTGCCATCGCTCCCGAATTGTATCCGAATGGTTGGATGAACACTCCACCGACGTGACTTCGCTTCCTTGGCCAGCTAGGTCACCTGACCTCAATCCCATCGAGATGTTCGAAGCTCTGATCCTCCCTCCATCAAATGTTCGTGTACTGTGGGAGCTTGTTCAGGGGTCGTGGATCCCTATGGCTTCCCAACGCTTCCGGTGTCTTGTCGAGTCCATGCCGAGACGAATCGTCGCCGTCATCGGACCGAAAGGTGGAGCGTTACTAGACAGGTATCTCTAGTTCAATTGCTCTTCAGTGTATATATATGCACCTGGTACTGAACTGTAGCAAGGTGTTATTCTATATGATTGGCGTGCAGCGACGAACAAACAGCGTTGCTTTATTATGTTTCCATCTCCCAAATGTACTCGCAACCTCTCTCCTATCGAGCACGTATGGTATCTGATGGATTGCCAGCTGTCCCGGTACTATCCAGCGTCTAACCAGCAACAGCTGTGCGACAAAATCCATGTCTCGCCGAGTAAACTGCTTTTCAGAGATAGGCGTTGCCATCTGGTTTCTACAAAAAGACTAATAATTGAGACTAAGCGCAGTGGGTTAACATGTCGGGTTCAATGTGAGGGACGCCCTTCTCTGACGGGGATTGCAGGGATCTGATGGCCATCCAGTTTTAAGATTTTCCCGGCATTTCCGAAGGCTCCTTGGGCTTGGAGAAACGAATGCGTGAATGGTTCCATACAAAGCTGGTCCCTCATGCACATTGCTCCTGATCCCCTTAGCTTTGGGCCACCCACTCAATCTGGAATAACATGGTTACGAAATCTCTATTATGGCTTGTTTCAGTGGGTTATGAGTCAATCCGTAGCGCGTCAGCTCTTTCTAGAAAAATTGGTTGCGTTCCCAAATTTTATTTACACATATATCACATGCAGGAACGCGCATGATTTGTGTGGGTATCTTTCCTTTCGTCTCTCTCCCCAGAAAAAACGTTACCTAACCCTTTGAGCGGCGGCCGAAGTTTCTGATTCAAATGGTGTCCAGACTTTTCTAAGCTTCCCGAACAGAAGTTGTTCACATAGCGACTGGATTTTACGAAAGCTATCAATAAACAATACCTTTACTCTTTCCTCCTCAGCAGTACCGAACATAAACTTGTCGCTAGTGATAAGATTTCGCTTCTATAGTCCTCAATTTTCTTCCCCATGACCTCTAGACATGATCGGAAGGGCTTGTTCCCTTGTTAAGGACAACGTGCTGCTGGGTAAAAGCAACTGCCTCAAACATCTTCTCTCTTTCTTTTCTTAGGTTAGTCGACGTTGTTGTTGCACTTTTGGCAGATAATCAGTTAGAAAGAATTACTGCCAATCATCCTCCTAAATGACCACTTTAAAAAAAACAAAGTGAACATTTAGGGGTGGTTATTTAGTGCCATCCCCCTAAATAACCACTTCGATAAGCTAAGGAGAAAGCATCGCTTTCAGACGAACAAGTTCACTTATTCCAGACTCTTTCGACACACTTTTCAGGCAGCGAATATATTCGTTCGAGCTTATTGCAACCAAGTTTGTTAACCCCGAGTTAATTCGTTCCAGACGTTAAAGGGTTGAGCTTCGAAATGTTGATCTGCTGCTTTTTTTTTCTCATGGGCCGAAAGAACTGTATAAGATTTCAGACATCACTCCTCCCGTCCTTTCCTACAGTTTATTTGTTTGTGTCTGTCCGTCCGCAGAAATTGAATTTCTGCTTCTTAAGGCTAGTGAAGAAATCCTTTCTGTGACAGATAGATGTAGGCATACGTGCAAGATCATTGCTGTCTATTCTTACGTGCGTCGGTCTGTCCGTCCATCCACAGATACCATATCTTCCCTTCTCGTGATCAGATTGAATAAATTATTTCTTTGATGAAGTGATAAAGGCAGTCACGATTTATCGATGTCTGTTCTTCTGCTCATCTTGAAATGTAAGAAAAATTTCTCCCCAGCACTAAACAAAACATGAGCATAAGATTTCACACATCTCTCTTTCCATCCTTCCATTCCTCAGTTTGTCCGTCTATCCGTCCGAAGAAACTGTATCTTCGCTTCCAAAACGTTATATTGATTGAATTCTTTCTGCGCGTGATAGGGGAAAAAGAAAGCGTAAGATTTCAGTAATATCTTTGTCTGTGCATTTGTCATTTTGTATGTCTGTCCGTCTGTTTGCTGGTCTGTCTGTCAGAAGAAATTCTACCGCTGCTTTTGATAACGAGATCGAAAAAAAAATGTATTTTAACTTATAGAAACAGGCATGAGCGCAGTATTAGCAATGTCTGTCCTTCATCAATGTCGACCGGTCTGCCTGTCATCAGAAACGACATTCAAGCTAAAATTGCATTTCTGCCGACGCACAGACAATCCGATCATGAGAACATCGTTCTTCAATCCGATCATAAGAACATCGTTCTTCAATCTGATCATAAGAACATCGTTCTTCTATCCGATATAAGAACATCGGGTATGGTTTCTGCTGACTGACGGGCAGACAAGATGGACGTAACGAAAAGCACAGGTAACCTTGTATGCGCGCCTCTGTCTATCAGTCACAGAACCAATTTCCTCACTGTCCGTTAAAAGCAAAAATGTAATTTCTACCGACGGACAAACAGAGAATCTGACGAGGGAAAGGACAGAAAGAGTGATGTCTGAAATCTTATTAAGTAATTTTCATCTATGAGAAAGAAAAAATCAGCATTTCGAAGCTTAAGTACCGTTCTTGCAGGGGAGAGAGACGGAAGGAAAGACAACTCAAATGGTACGCTTTTCTGCATACCATTTGTACGTAACTAAAACTTGGGAATGCGACGAATTAACGTAGGAGAATTGAAACGACACCGGTTCCGTGGAGACGACAATAAACATTCAACGGTTTGAATGAACTGTGAATAGAAGAGAACAGATTTCTTTCCGAAACCCAAATCTCAGATGCGTGCCGCAGTTTTCATAGCGTTGAACACCTGTTTCTTCCGAACGTTCTAATTTATCTGTTAAATTATCTTGTAACAGCATCAGGTTCTTTTATGCCTTTATTTTTACAGCAGAATGATGTAGGTCTACCAAACACAAATCATCATAAAAGTATCGATGGGAAAATAAAAGTTCTCTGAAAACAAAAAACAACAAAAAAGAAAACAGCTTTTGATAGAAATTAAAAATGCAGTATGTTATTCCTTCCGTTTTCTCTTCATTGAATTAATTCTTCCTCCCACGTGTTGCTAAAGCCTACTCTCGAGGACGTGAACTTGTGAACTGGTAGAATGCGTCGGATTTCCGCAGATGTGGGATGAGTGTGAGTCTTAATTCGTGTGGGTTGTGTTTTTCCATGAGTGGATTTCTCCCATATTTTCCGGGAATCTCAGTTGAACCTGAAAGTGACTGATTAAACTACAACTGACTGATTCAATTCGTTTATCCACTGCGGTTTTAAATGGGCACCCAGTTTATCAAAGATTAAGGCAAACGATTTCGATTTAAGAAACATAAAATAATTCTGGTATGAGGAGATGGGAGCCTCAAGAGAAATAATATATTCATTTCACTTTCATACAACTTTTTCTAGAATCTAAATTTGAAATTGTCCTCCTCACTATCAGCACTTTTCTTCACTCCTGCAGTTTCAGCACTTTTCTTCGCTCCTGCACTTTCAGCACTTTTCTTCGTTCCTGCACTTTCAGCACTTTTCTTCGTCCCTGCACTTTCAGCACTTTTCTTCGTCCCTGCACTTTCAGCACTTTTCTTCGTTACTGCACTTTCAGCACTTTTCTTCGTCCCTGCACTTTCAGCACTTTTCTTCGTCCCTGCACTTTTTTGCATTTTTCTTTTTCTTTCTTTTTTAATCTGTGGTGGAAGTTAACGTCCCCCATGATCATCTTGGGCTATGAGATGACGCCTTACCCTAATTTGTAGCCACAGGTTCCAAGAAAGAGAGAGAGTTAGCTCTGCAGAACCAAAACGCCACCCATTCCTCCTCCAGAGGTCGAGCCCGAGCCCAGCTCTGTAGATTATCCAGAAGCCTTCTCCTCTGACCACTAGGCAACCGGAGGGGCAAACTTTGAATTCAGTCAACTATCGAGCAACATTTGGCCGAGCATTTTGAGCATATTGAATCCGTGCATTTTTTAAGAGAGATAACATAGGTCTCGGTCCCAAGATACGCCACTAGTTTTAAGACATCATGAGACGCCACATACATTCATCCGGGAATGTCGGCGAACTGGCTCGCAATTTGGATACAATCTGGCATGCCTTCCCGTGAACTGAATGCGTCTACGCCACGCCCGGTAATCGCTTGTATCCGAGCCAGAGGTGGCGATACGTCGAACTGACTTGTTCCACACGTGCAGCTGTTTTATCCAAATAAATGGCCTAACTGTTATGGAATTGCATTCATTTCATTTCCTATGCATGTACATTGCACATACAAATTTTCATCTCGATTGGATGATTCTTTCTGGGTGCTTCGGCTTTTTTTTTTTTTTTTTTTTTTTTTTTTTTTTTTTGGAAAGAGTGTATTTTCTGTAATTCTCGACAAAATGCTTCATTGGTGATCAAGCTTACAAAGATAGCCAATGGCTACTCAAAGTTCATGGTTACCTTGTATTACTTCTTGACATCTTTCCATGACAGACATGCTTCCATGTTTGAATGAACATGGAAAATGTCCCTAGATATTGAAAAAATAATCGTAAAGAAAAATAGTCTGGAAATACACAGTGTGGCAAAGAATTTTTAAGACTGGGTCTGTAAAATCAAATAGAAACAAAAAATTATAATTTGTTTTGGTTTGTTATTCAAAATAAGTCCCTCCGGCTTCAATACACTTGTTACAGCGATTTAATAATGATTCGAATGCCTGTTCCAGTTCACTTTGCGGAATTGCCTCCAAAGCACGCGTCGAAGCTGTTTGTATGGTAGAAATATCATCAAAATAACACCCTTTTAACGTCATTTTAAGTTTTGGGAATAAAGAAAAGTCGCAGGGTGCTAAATCAGGCAAATACGGTGGATGATTCAACACACAGACATTTTTTTCGTCAAAAATCTACGAACAAGAAGTGAGGTGTGACTGGGTGTATTACCGTGCAGCAAACACCAACTGTTTTCATCCCGATATTCTGGACGAATGCGACGAATTCTGCCCATCAAATGCCTCAAAACTTTTAAATAAAACTCACCAGTAATTTTCTGTCCACTTGAAACAAATTCTTTGTGGATAATACCCTAACTATCGAAGAATGTAAAGAGCATTGTTTTGATTTTCGAAGGAACTTTTCTTGTTTTTTTGGCTTGTGGTGAGTTTTTTTACTTCCATTCCGCACTTTGTCGCTTTGGTTTAGGATCATATTGAAAACACCATGTTTCATCACCTGTAACAATCGATTTTAAGAAGTTTGGATCATTTTCAGCGGCTGAAATGATGTCTCTGCAATGTGCACTTCTCCTTGATTTTTGTTCATTGGTTAACGTGTGTGGAACAAATTTTGCACAGACTTTTGTTTTGCCCAAATCTTTATGCAGGATGGTTCGAATCGTTTCTTTGTTGATGTTTAAGGACTCTTCCATCATTCTTAGTGACGCACATCGATTGTTTTCCATGAAATCACGCACTTTTTTGATAATCTCAGGTGTCCTAGATGAACTTGGTCTTCCGGTATGCTTATCATCTTCTAGCGTATCTCTTCAGTCCAAAAAACGTTTGTGCCCCAGGAAAACATTTGATCTACTTAAACAAAACTCACCGTAAACTTGTTTCATCATTTGGTACGTTTCCGAGACACTTTTGCCAAGTTTTGCGTTAAATTTAATAACAGCCCTTTGTTCCATCTTAATAATTCAACTTGAAAAAAATTTATTTCTCTAATGAACTCCTGTTTCGTTTGAGTTACTTTAACAACTGCGCAGTACTTTTGGCAGAAAGCAAGCAGATGGTCACGGTTTATAACGCATTCGCGATTACTCTGGTGGCGTCACCGTAGGCTGAAATCTAGCGCCAGTCTTAAAAATTCTTTGACGTACTGTGTATGTCACTAGTTAAATTAAATCGCAGAATGTAGGAAAATAACAGATCAGTTTGGATAGATTAAATAAATACAGTTTCCAGTTGGTCAGTTTAAAATTGATATTAAAAATAGAAAGTGGCCTTTAAAAATCTGAAAAATTTGGTTGGCGATTTCTTAAATATGTTATTACAAATATTTTCTGGAATCCTATAGAAGAAAATACTCCGCTAGTGACCAAGCTTACGAAGATAGCCACTGTCCACTAAAAGTCCATGGTTGCCCTGCATTACTTCTAGACATCTCTCTATTCTTTTCACGGACATCGAACCACCCTGAATGAACTTTAACCCCGTCAGAAAAGGTGACTAACCTCTGCTAAGAAGGAAAAAAGATTCCTTCATGGACGTTCAACACAACTTACCCTTTCATAACTTTCCCCCTTTTTTTCATTCTCTTTTTTTGAAAAAGGATTCACAATATGAGGTTCAAACTGACCCCTTCTCGAAATAGAAAGGGAGAAAAGAGCTGAGTGAAGGGGAAAGAGGTCGCTGACCAGCGCTGACCTAACTCGGGGGTCAGCAGTGGACAGGGTCAAGGTATCCCACCATATGGCTGACCAAGGCGAACTTTTCCCATCGATTTGCAGGTTGCTGCTCCTAAAGAGGGAAGGACAACAACAAATAAATCTTTCTTTAGAGATCAAACAGACTTTTGATCTTGAATTCGGTTGCGCTGTTAACCCTGTAAGTTTCGCTAAGTGACAATTCAAGATGCATGTTTAAAATGGCAGGCCTTAGTTTCTGGACACTTCCTGCTTCAGGACTTCCGGAACTTTCTGCGCAATTTCGAGATTTAAAGAAGGGAGCGAAAATTCAAGTGGGAAAAGTCGCAGCAAACACTGGAAAGTAGAATGCGCATTGTACTGTCACTTTCGAAAAAATTGGTCAGAAGGTCATTCTACCTGTGTCGTTGCTTCTTTGTGCGACGGTAAGGTGTTCGCTCCGTGTACGACAATAAATATTTCCTGAAGGGGGCAATATACACTCAAGTTCATAAAGAAAACAACAGAACACCTGAAGAGAGTCGAGCTAGGACTTTGATTTTTACAGGACATGTTCATTAGAAAATACAGAACAAATTATTAGCATTCTTGAAATCAGAGACTATAGTCTTGGGACGATTATATACACAGTATTAGATATCACAAACATTCACAAATATTCTATTTTTTCGAGTCGACCAAGGTTTCTCTGGGTTCTGACCTAGCTTCATCAGGACGTAAATATTCAAGTTGTACATGATATCATAAATGACACAAATTTGGAAGATGTGAATCCGTTTATTGGTGTAAATATGACATGGATGTTAAGTCAGATAAGGAGTTTCCGATTAATCTGAATAACCAAAATGATCGGAAACTTGAAACTTGGTCGTCCTGGAGCGAGAATCGAACCCGCGTCTCCCGGGGGTAGAGCTCGAGTATGCTAACCCCTACACCACCCAGAATGACTAAGTTTCAAGTTTCCGAATAATTAGAACGTAACCATCACAGGATTCGCTAGTGGAAGCAACCGGCATTCATGTTTAGCTAATCTAGAGGTTTAGAATTCATTCCCGTAATTGCCGGGAGGTACAGAATATCAATGAATGAAACATGGGATTACACCATTGTGCAATACAAATTTGGAAGATGTGGATCCGTTTATTGGTGTAAATATGACATGGATGTTAAGTCAGATAATATCCGAAAACTTGAAAACTTCGTCGTCCTGGAGCGGGAATCGAACCCGCGTCTCCCGGATAGCGCCTAAGTATGCTAACCACTACACCACCCAGAACTACCTAGTTTCAAGTTTTCGATCATTTTGGTTATTCAGATTAATCGGAAACTTGAAACTTGGTCGTTCTAAGTGTTGTAGGAGTTAACATACTCGGGCGCTATCCAGAAGAGTTTATTCAAATTAATCGGAAATTTGAAACTTGGTCGCTCTGGGTGGTGTAGTGGTTAGCATACTCGGGCGCTATCCGGGAAAGGCGGGCTCGATTTCCGCTCCAGGACGACGAAATTTTCAAGTTTTCGGATAATATCTGACTTAACATCCATGTCATATTTACACCAATTAACGGATCTTCCAAATTTGTAATGGTGTAATGACGCATTTCATTCATTGACCATAAATAATGTTTGCAGTCACCGGTTTTGGTTATTTGCTTCCGCGTGCTCGATAGAAATGATCTGGCTGCCATGTCATTAAGAATTCTGATATATATGGAAAGCTTCCAAAATATCAAGTTTAGTGGTTGAATCTGGCTTGTCAATTAGTTTTGCTTCTTCGAAGAGAAATTTACGGTCCTTCTCGTAACAGGGTTTAGCCATCGATGACTTCTTTAGGTCACAGTTATATATAGGTTTTGTGCTCCTTCAATCGAAAACGCAAGACCCTACGGGTCTGTCCTATAAATAATTAGCATCTCAGTGTCATACGTACAAGGTTCCTCGATGTATTTAATAAGCTGTCCATCGAATCAAATAATGTGTGAATCGTGTCCTGTGGAATAGCCATCCAGGTTATATTGACCCGCGTCCAAAGTTCATCAAGAGTTTCTGCAGGACAGTAGCACTGCTGCACCTGTCGTTTGAGCATGCCCCAGAAATTTTCTATAGGTGTTAAATCCGGTGATCTAGCCGGCCATGGCAGAAGTGGAACGTTATTATCCCTGAAGAAGGCACGTGTTGTCGCTGCAACATGCGGCCTGGCATTGTCCTGCTGAAATATGGCGCCGGGGACGTTTTTCAGGTACGGAAGGACGACCGGCCGTAGAACTTCATTGACGTAATTAGAATTCGTTATTGTGGTACGGACACCTACCAGAGGTGATCTGCTCCCTTACTCGATAGAACCACAGGTTATAATGCCTCGTGTTAGTGCGGTATGCCTGGTGTGAGTACACTTCCTGACGTCTCTGTCGTCGGCGGACACATATACGGCCATCATTTTCCCTGAAACAGAAGTGCGTTTCGGCCGAGAGCACTGTATTGTGGCATTCGTCACGCCACTACCTTCGTTCGATGCATCATTGCAGCTTGGCAGTTTGTTGGTGAGGTGTCAAAGGCAGCCTGAGACGGGGCCTGCGATACTGCACTCCGAACTGTAATAGCCTGCGAAGTACTGTTCCAGATGATATGGGAGAATGCGTCACAGTTCGCCACTGCTGTGCCAACGCTGTTGATGAATCTGAACGGTCCCTCAAAGACATCCCCATGAGATGACATGCCCCTCGAAAACATCTCCATGTGATGACAGGTACCTCGGAGACATCCCCATGAGATGACAGGTCTCTCAAAGACAGCCCCATGAGATGACATGCCCCTCGAAAACATCTCCATGTGATGACAGGTACCTCGGAGACATCCCCATGAGATGACAGGTCCCTCAAAGACAGCCCCATGAGATGACATGCCCCTCGAAAACATCTCCATGTGATGACAGGTACCTCGGAGACATCCCCATGAGATGACAGGTCCCTCAAAGACAGCCCCATGAGATGACATGCCCCTCGAAAACATCTCCATGTGATGATAGGTCCCTCGGAGATATCCCCATGAGATGACAGGTCTCTCAAAGACAGCCCCATGAGATGACATGCCCCTCGAAAACATCTCCATGTGATGACAGGTACCTCGGAGACATCCCCATGAGATGACAGGTCCCTCAAAGACATCCCCATGAGATGACATGCCCCTCGAAAACATCTCCGTGTGATGACAAGTCCCTCGGAGACATCCCCATGAGATGACAGGTCTCTCAAAGACAGCCCCATGAGATGACATGCCCCTCGAAAACATCTCCATGTGATGACAGGTACCTCGAAGACATCCCCATGAGATGACAGGTCTCTCAAAGACAGCCCCATGAGATGACATGCCCCTCGAAAACATCTCCATGTGATGACAGGTACCTCGGAGACATCCCCATGAGATGACAGGTCCCTCAAAGACAGCCCCATGAGATGACATGCCCCTCGAAAACATCTCCATGTGATGACAGGTACCTCGGAGACATCCCCATGAGATGACAGGTCCCTCAAAGACAGCCCCATGAGATGACATGCCCCTCGAAAACATCTCCATGTGATGACAGGTACCTCGGAGACATCCCCATGAGATGACAGGTCCCTCAAAGACAGCCCCATGAGATGACGATTGCCCCTCGGCGTTGCCTGTATACGACGTACAGAACATTCTCTTCGTGTACTACGCCCATTTCCATACCATTTCCTGGACATTCTTACCACGACAGACAAACTGCGCCCCCATACGACAAGCAGTCTTCTGGAGGGAAGCATTGAAGTCTCTCACGCCGATAATCGGACCTCTGTCGAACTTGCTGATGTCACTGTACGACTGTATTACATAATGATGAGGCATATTTACCCACTGCAGACCAAGGACTGACATGCCGACCAAGCCTCTAGGTGCGTATAACAGAAAAACGGCCTGTTCCCGGCCTGTGACGTCACGCGATCTGATTTTCCTAGACGCAGTACGCATGCTCCTATGACGCCAAAATGCTAATCGTTTCCGCTATATTGCCTGATTAGCATATCCTCTAAAAAGCAAAGTCGTAGCTCGACTCCTTTCAGGTGCTCACTTTTTTTTATTGATATGAGTGGTGATAAAGGTCCCGGAACTTTTAATCATAAATTTCTATAAGGGGGGACAGTGTGACCTAATGAAAAGCGACTCAATTTTTTTAACACCGTTCTAAGTAAAAGCCTTATCCTTATTTTATGGTACAAAACGCAAGAATATAATTTACACGATCATATTATATTAGCTTACTATGCCGATGAGCCATTACATTACGACCACCTACCTAATAAGCTGCAGGACCCCATTTAGCCCACACTGTAAAAATTTTACTGTAGATTTTGCGGTTTTAAACCATTTTGCAAGGTGCCAACACAAAACCGTAAAATCTACAGTTCTACGCAGTGTTGAAGCAGTGTTGTAGCTTTGCTCCAACACAATCAACACATTCGTTCCAGCCAAATTTTTGTGTTTTCGTGATAATTTGGACTGTGACTCGCTCCAGGCAAATTCTGTGCTGTTTTCTTCATTAAATGCAGTGTTGATAGCTTTGCTCCAACACTGCAAAAAACTGTAGATTTTACGGTTTTGTGTTGGCACCTTGGAAAACGGTTTAAAACCGTAAAACCTACAGTCAATTTTTTACAGTGCACAAAACAGCGGCCACTCGGCGAGGCATTAATTCGATGAGGTGGCAGTAGGTATCATGGGATACCTGGTACCATAATGTCAAAAGCAGTTTCTCCAGTTCCCGTACATTTCGGGATGGTGTTGATCTAACGCGAACCCGCTTTTCCAAATGTTCGATTGGGTTCATCTCAGGTGCATTTGGAGCCCAGGACATTAACAGAAAGCCACCAGCATGTTACTCGAACCACCCCTTGACGATTCACGCAGTGTGGCATGGCGCATTATCCTGTTGCTAATGGCCATCACCAGCAGGGAACACAGTTGCCATGAATGGGTGAATTTGGTCTGCAACGATGTTCAGATACTCAGGGATTGTGCTATTGAGATAATGGGGCATATAGTGTCCCAAGAAAACATCGCCCACAGCATAGCACCCCGCCGCCGGCCTGTTTCCGTCCAACAGTGCATTTAGGTGCCAGAGCCACTGTTGGTAATCGGCGTATCCGCGTTCGGCAGTCTACGTGATGCACCAGGAATCTTGATTTGTCAGACCAGGCCACTCTCTTTCAATCATCCACGGTCCAATCTCGATGATCTTGGGCCCATTTCATGCGTTGTTGGCGATGACGTGCCGTGAGTATTGGAACCCGGCTGGGTCTTCGGCCAGACAGGCTCATGCATAGAAGATTGCTATGAACTGTGTGTTTTCACATATTGCACTACTGATTACCAATGTGGGTGATTTGTCGTACTGTGGTCCTACGGTCGCTGTAAACAATGCGCGACAGCCTCCGCTCCCCTCTGGCATCAGTGAGCTTCGGAGGACACAAAGCTGGACGACGGTTCGTCTTTTGGCCATCTGTGCACCACTTTTGATACGTACTCACTACAGCAGCACGTGAACAACACACAAGACACGCCGTTTCCGAGATCGTAGTTCAGAGGCGCCGCGGCGTGCCATCACAATTTGACCTTTATGAAACCGATAAATCGGTAGCTTTTCCGATTCTCACTCTGAACACTCTACTAATTGAAAGCCAGCCCTCTAGTTGTATATATGTTGCTGACTGTTTCGGTCTCCAGGCGCGCTCATTTCTCCAGGCTGTGGGTGGTCATAATATAATGGCTCATTGGTGTATATATAAAAAAAAACTGCATTCCGTAAAAATTTTTAAAATGCATACGAAATACTGAAATTTAAATCTCTGTTCAACTTACCCACCTTTAAGAGTTAAATTGGCCCTGACGCTTACATCACGCAGAGGAACAGAAGGGAATTAACTGAATTTTGATTCTAAAACACAATCCAAATTTTTTTTTTTTTTTTTTGATTGGAGGTTTAACGACCACCGTGAGCAACTCAATGGGCTATAAGCAGTCGCCCGGCCCTAATTTAGGGTCACTGGTTCCAGGGAAGGGAGAGAGCCAGTGCCGTAAGACAAACACAACATCCATGCCTCACCGGGATTCGAACCCAGACCCCTTACGGACGAATGATCAGAGGCCATCGCTTAGACCACTGCGCCACCGGGGCGGCCAATCCAAATTTTATTCAGCTCATAAGATATTTCTACCATTCTTGCTCGCTTCCTGTTTTTTGTAACCACTGTCGAATGGGTTCAAGAGTTACTACGATCGGAAGTATTTCGTAAGATCAAACTGGTTAGAGGAGGCCCAAAAATTTTGATGAATGTCAGCATGGTATTATTGCTGCAATTGAAAGGAGAAGACCTAACTGGGGTGATTACCAATTTCGTCTGAGGAAATTCTCTTTCTCGTTCCCTAGAAGATACAGATAAGGTTTGCAAGATTAACTTCAGCTGTAGAAGTTGCTTACGCATTCCTTTTCTTTGAAATTGTAGTTATTCCCCCAAATTCGGGATCATGTCATTTTCATTGAGTTGAAACCTGCTAGATACATTCCTGATTTCTTGTTCAATATATAGTACACTTCCTTCATACACAAGGTATGACTGTCCAAAGGTTCTGCGACGATACATCATCAACAAGAAAAAAAAAAAAAAAAAAACCCGCCATCTGTCTCCCACACATATTGCTTAAATTAAATGATTACATGTCGTTACCTGTTACGGTTATTACGTTCTCTTAATCAAATAATTATTCCAAAACTCAATACCATTCTTCCATTAAAAAAAAAGGTGACTTTTTTCCTGATGGAGATATACATAGATATATACTATATTGACAAAATTCATGGGACACCTAGAAGAGAAACACAACATAGCACTTACTGACATACATTAGTACGGTGACGGTCCACCTTTGGCCTTAATGTAGGAACTGACCCTTCTTCGAGACATGCTTTCGACAAGGTTTTGGAACACAGCAATATGTATGCCCTTACATTCAGTACATAATACCGCCTCTAACTGTTGCTTAGTAGTAGGCCTTGGTTCCAAACTTCTTATGCAGCGCTCTAATTCATCCCATAGCTGCTCTATGGAATTAAGATCAGGGCTCTGTGCTGGTCAGTCCTCACGCGATACGGAATTATCGTCAAACCACGCCGTAACAGCCCTTGCTTTATGGCTCGGTGCATTATCCTGCTGGTACCAACAAGGCTCGGTTCCATAGTATTGCCACAGAGTTGGTACGGCATAATTGTCCAGAATATCGAGGTAGACGTGTTGGTTAACAGGTTTGTTCACGATAACCAATGGGCCGGGAGCATACCACGAAAAACACCCCCACACGTGTACTCCAAACTTGACCGTAGGAACAGTACACTATGCTAAATAGCGTTCTCCGGCTGCCGCCATACTCACACACGGCCATCAGTCTGATGGATCGTGGATCTGGATTTATCAGTCAATAGGACACGCTTTCATTGATCTACGGTCCACGATAAATGCTCTTTACACCATGCTAAACGACGAGTAACATTCCGAGTGGAGATGAAAATCTTATGAGCAGCCGCACAACCACGGTAACCCATGGAATGAAGTTCTCTGCGAATTGTACATGCATATACCGAGGTTTCAGAATTTTTACTCACCTGTACACTGAGGTCTTGTGCAGTACTCCGTCGATTAGCAGTAAAGACTCTCCTGAGGCTTCGACGTCCTCTATCACTGATTTTCTTTAGTCTGCCGGTACGTTTGGCTGCTTCAGGCACGCAATGTGTCTTCCACTTATTCAGTACATCCAAAACAGTTGACTTGGGTATGTTTAAACGCCTCTCGGTTTATCTTATGGACAACCCAGTAATATAACACCCATCAATCTTTTCTTTCTCAAAGTCAGTCCTCTCCTGCCGCGACCTTTTCACTCAACCTCACAGTGCGATGTGATCGCGGTCATCTGCAGGCTTGTTTTTATACCGTTTGCAGCTGTGCCGAGCATCTTAATATAGTGTATATACATATACGCACAAAGAGTGAGTCGAAAATTCTGCAATATTTGCATAAACGCATGTGCTGCGTGCTGCTGGGGATATGTCACGTGTTTAAACTAGTTCAGGCTGCGCACTGCAGTCAGTCGAAAGGGATATAATGTAGTAGTCGTTGTTGTGAACAGCATTGCATGTCGTCGTTCTGTCTGTGATTGGGACGCCTAAAAGATGAACAGCCATAACCGGCTAATTAGGGAACTTTTGCTTTACGAGTTTGAACTCAGACGTAACGCTGCTTAAGCAACACGAAACATTTGTCATGCGAAAGGGGAAGGTTCCGTAGACCACAGCCCCGCAACCAGATGGTTCAAGAAATTCTGCTCAAATGACAGAAACCTCGACAACCAGCCAAGGTCAGGTAGGCCGCGAACCGTGGATTCGGAGGCCGTGGGCCAGGCCGTAGAGGCAAACCCGACAACCAGCACCCGGAGATTATCAAGCGAGCTGGGCATATCACAGACCACCGTGGTTCGTCACCTCCAGGACCTCGGCAAGGTCTACAGAAGCAGCCGCACTGTCTCTCACGAATTGACGCCAGCTGAAACAAATGAGTGGACGTGTGCCCGAATCTCCTAGAAAATCCTCGCGATGTATGTTCCGTCAAGAAAATTGTTACGTGCGATGAAAAGTGGGTCAATTTCCGTAATCCTAGCACACAACAGCAGTGGTTGAGTCCTGGCCAGCTTCCTGAACCTGTTGCCAAACATGGGCGCTTCTAGTACTAGGTGATGCTCTGCGACTGGTGGAATTTCTAGGGGATAATCCATTACGAATTTTTTACAAACGGTTGGACCATCAACGCCAACCTCTACTCTGTCTCTGAACTGCTGGAGAGGATGTATGCCGTTTTGGAGGAGAAGTAGGCGGCACTGGTGAACAGAAAGCGAGCTCTCCTACAGCAGGACAACGCTCGGCCTCATACCGCGCGAACGACCCGGGGGAAAACTCCAGCAACTTGAGGACATCGAACTGATGTCACACTCAGCATATACTGAAGTTGGAACCTTGCACCGTCGAATTATTACTTGTTCCGGTCCATCGTACACTTCCTTCGAGGGCGGCACTTCAACAACCAAGAGAAAGTGGCAGCTGGGGTGAAGGAGTTCTTTGCCTCGAAGGACAAGAACTGGTACCACCGCGAAATCGAAGAACTGTCAGACAGATGGCTAAAGACGGTGCAACACGATGGCATATACTTTGAATGCTAGTCAGCTTTCGTCGTAAAGGTACGTATGAAGACATAAAGTGATCCAAATATTGCAAAACTTTCGACTCACCCTCTGTAGAATCGAAGAACTGGCAGACAGATGGCTAAAGACGGTGCAACACGATGGCCTATACTTTGAATGCTAGTCTGCTTTCGTCGTAAAGGTACGTATGAAGACAAAGTGATCCAAATATTGCAAAACTTTCGACTCACCCTCTGTAGAATCGAAGAACTGGCAGACAGATGGCTAAAGACGGTGCAACACGATGGCCTATACTTTGAATGCTAGTCTGCTTTCGTCGTAAAGGTACGTATGAAGACATAAAGTGATCCAAATATTGCAAAAATTTCGACTCACCCTCTGTAGAATCGAAGAACTGGCAGACAGATGGCTAAAGACGGTGCAACACGATGGCCTATACTTTGAATGCTAGTCAGATTTCGTCGTAAAGGTACGTATGAAGACATAAAGTGATCCAAATATTGCAAAACTTTCGACTCACCATCTGTAGAATCGAAGAACTGGCAGGCAGATGGCTAAAGACGGTGCAGCACGATGGCCTATACTTTGAATGCTAGTCAGCTTTCGTCGTAAAGGTACGTATGATGACATAAAGTGATCCAAATATTGCAAAAATTTCGACTCACCATCTGTAGAATCGAAGAACTGGCAGGCAGATGGCTAAAGACGGTGCAGCACGATGGCCTATACTTTGAATGCTAGTCAGCTTTCGTCGTAAAGGTACGTATGATGACATAAAGTGATCCAAATATTGCAAAAATTTCGACTCACCATCTGTAGAATCGAAGAACTGGCAGGCAGATGGCTAAAGACGGTGCAGCACGATGGCCTATACTTTGAATGCTAGTCAGATTTCGTCGTAAAGGTACGTATGAAGACATAAAGTGATCCAAATATTGCAAAACTTTCGACTCACCATCTGTAGAATCGAAGAACTGGCAGGCAGATGGCTAAAGACGGTGCAGCACGATGGCCTATACTTTGAATGCTAGTCAGCTTTCGTCGTAAAGGTACGTATGATGACATAAAGTGATCCAAATACTGCAAAATTTTCGACTCACCCTCTGTAGAATCGAAGAACTGGCAGACAGATGGCTAAAGACGGTGCAACACGATGGCCTATACTTTGAATGCTAGTCAGCTTTCGTCGTAAAAATATGCATGAAGATACAAGTATAAAGTGATCAAATATTTCAAAACTTTCGATTCACTCTCTCTATATACGTAGGTACACATCTTTTTAGTTCGCGTCATGAAAAACTTTAATGAAAGTATAACGTAAATTTCTTTTCGTACCGATTCTTTGTCGCTCTTCTTACGTTATTTACGATGAAATAGTTCCTAAATTAAACCTTAACGGCCAGACGAAACATTTAAACAGAAGTCAAACTTACGGAAATTGACTTTATTCCAGATGTTTTCATCAATACATCATAGCACTCCAGGACAGCAAAGAAATCACATACCACTTCTCTCACACAAATCAATACCCCACATTAAACACTCCAAACTAAACCCGAGCGACTGTTGTCTCGTAGTTTATATCTCTGGTTCTTATCTCATAACAGGCATACGTCACGTTTATTCTACTTCAATTGTGTTGCCAACAGTATCCGTTTGAGAGAAAAGTTATCACGTTAAGTGTGAAGTACAACTGAGAACAAACTCAAGATTTACATAGGGAAAGAAACTAAAAACGAAAATTAATGTAGAATATACGTCACAAAAGATATTATGAAAAGCATATTTACATTACAATAATAAACGCTCCTCACAACATTTGTTTGTATGTTTGTTTCTTTGCCGGAGACTGGCTGGAAAGAACTTGTAAAGTATTGGAAGAAGACAGTTGTCGAAGAAACTTGGAAAGACCTTCATGCATCAGTAGATTGATAGCGGTTCACAATGACAATGACGATTATTAAACACGTCATCATTATCATCATTGTCAATGCACTGTTCGATGAAGGTCTCCCATAATTTCTTGCGCAGCGGCCTGTCTTGGGCCAGTCTTCTCCATGTCACTCCTGCATACTTTCGAATTTAATTCACCCATTTCTTCTTCTAGGTCTTTTGTGTCCCTTGGAATCCAGTCTAAAATTTCAATTGTCCATCGGTGGTCCGTTCTCTTGGCAATATGTCCAACCCATTGCCATTTCAGGGATTTTACTCTGGCCACGATGTCTTTCACTCTTGTCAGTTTCTTTATCCACGAGTTAAACTTTCTTCGTTACACCAAGCATGCATCTCTCCATGCTTCTTTCATTTGTCTGCAGTCTTTGTATGTTCTTTTTTAGTTAAAGTCCACGTCTCTGCTCTGTACGTAAGCACTGGAAGGATGCATTGATTAAACACTTTCCTTTTAAGACTTAAGGACACATTGCTCTTTAAAATTGTACTGTTTCTTCGGAAAGCTCTCCAACCAAGTTTTATGCGCCGAATCATTTCTTCATCAATGTTTAAGTTGTTGAATCATTATAATTTTTTTGAAGGGGAGGGCATAACTCACCACGCTGGCCAATGATGACTAGAAACAGGTAGCCTGGTCTGACGAGTCGCGTTTCCAACTGTATCGGGCAGATGGAAGGACTCGTGCGTGTCGCAAACCTCATGAAGCCATGGACCCCGCCTGTAAACAGAGAACTGTACCGGCTGGGGGAGGGGGGGTCCGTAATAGTATGGGGTGTGTTTAGCTGGACTTCACTGGAATTCCTGGTACGTCTGAAAACGTCTGTGACCGGCCAACGCTATGTGCACATCCCTTCTGACGCGGTACATCCGTTCATGTCCTGCATTCGTGCTGTTGGGTTGGGCCTGTTCCAACGACAATGCACCTCCACACAAGTGTCGGGACAAGACATTATGGTTAGAGGAGCATTCATCTGAGTTTGGGGTGTTGCCATTCCCACCCAAGTCCCCAGATCTGAACGTGATAGAACACATTTGGGATGCCATGCAACGCGCTATCGAACACAGGAATCCGAAACCTCGGAATACGCCCGAATTGTGGAACTCTCTGCAGGCAGTATGGTGTGCATTGCCTACAGCATATTTCCGGAAGCTAGTGGAGTCCATGCCCCGTCGTATTTCTGCAGTTCTGCGCTCCCATGGGAGCCCTACCAAGTATTAGACTGGTGTACCAGTTTTTCTGGCACTTCAGTGTATATATCGCAATATGGAGCTGGCATACATAAAAAAAACTAGGTGTAGAATATGGATACACAACACAAACTGTCCAAAAACTGTTACGACATATTAGTTCGAGTCCCCTTCAACTTTAATTAGAGCTAATCATTCTATTAAATATGTTGGTTCTATAGCCTTCACAATTGGTGTTACCAACCACTTAACAGCTATATGTAAATAACATAGATTCGGCTTTGGAGTCTTGACAAATAATATCCTGACATCTATAAAAAATGACACAGAGATGTAGTCGAACTAGATAAACGGCATGGCCTTTACGCCATACCACTCAAAGACTCACAGGAAGAGGTTCAAAATACGATGCACGTATGTTCAACCGCTCGTCCTTTGAGCTGTAGAACCTTGGAAAACAAATGTAATATTCGGACATCCTCCACTTCAACATTCTTCTGCAGACTCTACTTAGAGAGCAAACATACCCCTATATGGGAAGATATAATTATTTTGAACACTCCGAGGTTAAGTTCAACTCTTCTTTTCACAAAGAGTTTGTTGATTTACAAATACAGCCACCTTTGCTGTAATGATGAATACCCAAGTACCATCCCCCTTCCCTGGAAACAATTAATGGATCGTGAAAAACATCCAGATGATCCGGAAGACGAGTTTGCTAAATTATTCCAGTTCATGCGTTGACCTCGCTTCGAACTGCGCCATTTGTGAATGTACTCTCATGGCCGCCCCGGTGGCGCAGTGGTCTAAGGCGCTGGCCTCTGATCATTCGTCCGTAAGGGGTCCGGGTTCGAATCCCGGTGAGGCATGGATGTTGTGTTTGTCTTACGGCACTGGCTCTCTCCCTTCCCTGGAACCAGTGACCCTAAATTAGGGACGGGCGACTGCTTATAGCCCATTGAGTTGCTCACGGTGGTCGTTAAACCTCCAATCAAAAAAAAAAAAAAAAAAAAGTGTTCTCATGATATACACAGTCGAGTCACATTATTGTGACCACGAGCTAATATCCAGAGTAACTGCCGTGTGCAGCGCGGACAGCAGCTAGACAGAGACTCAATAAAGAGAGACTCAATAAAGTGCTGGAAGGTGTTCACAGATATGTGGAACCATGCTGACTGCTGTGCATCTGACAGCTGCTGGAGGGTGCGTGGTGGAGGATCCATAGAGCGAACAATACGATCGAGGTGGTCCCACAGATGCTCAATTGGGTTTAAGTCTGGGGAATTAGGGGGCCAGGGAGTACTTAGAAGTCGTCATCGTGCTCTTCCGACCACTCTCGGACATTTCTAGCTGTATGACACGTCGCATTGTCGTTCTGGAAGATCCCATCCTCCCCAGAGAAGACAATCAGCATGTATGGGTGCACTTGGTATGTAAGGATGGATTCATGAAGAATTCGGTTCATAGTGCCTTCCACAGGTATGAGTGAACCCAGGGAATGCCGCGAAAACATTCCCCAGGCCATAACACTGCCCCCATCAGCTTTTGTTCTTCCAGCAATGGTGGAAGAGTGGTTGTTCTCCGATGTTTCTCGCCTTATACACCAACGTTCATTCGTTCAGTGAAGCAGAAAACGTGACTCCTCATCGGAGAAGGCAATCATTTGCCAATCAGCGGCGGTCCGATTCCGATACTGCCGTTCAAATGTAAGCCATTTTTGTCGATGCACCTTCGTTAGCATAGGTGCAGTGTCCATCCGTCTGCATCGGAGTCGCATACGTAGCAGAGTTTGCTGCATTGTCGTTTTAGAGATACTTTCGGTAGTCCCCCGGTTCATTCGACCAGTGAGTTGCTCCACTGAAGTGTGCCGATCGGCCCTCACGCACCTTCGAAACCGACGTTCACCTCTCACATCAATGGCACGTGGTGCTCCGAAGTTTTTCACGTCGCTTACTCGCAATGGTGCCATTTCTCCAATCACGATATTCTTTAACCACAGAAATGCTTCAGGAATGATGAAAGCCGATAATAATCAATCCCTTTTGCAAATCTGATAAATTGCTCCTTTTATCCATGACGGCAACTAGTGATATGTTTTCAGATTGCCTACAGCACACCTTATATACCCTCCAAGCCAGCTCACTACAGGTGCCTTCTTCCATTGGTTACGTGCTGTTGACGTCAAAAGTGGAAGGTGGTCACAATAATGTGTCTCGACTGTGTGTAACCACCACCTATTGGCTTGTAATTTAGAATTGTGTTACATCTAAAGATGAGCTTATAGTAAGCTCGAAATGTCTTTTTGTGTGTGTGTGTGTGTGTGTGTGTGTGTGTGTGTGTAATCTGTACATCCGCTTTTAAAATAAAACTTTTTATTAAATTGGGTGTAAGGCGGCATTTCATCTGTTAACTTGGATTTCGTTTATAGCAATATCTGCGAGATTAGAATTCCGATTGAAAAATTCTATTTCGGTGAGATACTACTAGCTATGTAAACTGTTTATGCGTATTTTCCTCTCCAAAATCATGCATGTTTTTGCCGCTATAGGGCGCCAATGTTTAATCTGTTTCTCTCAATATCTCCGCTTCTGCATGTGCGATTTAAGAAATGCTTTCAACACCGGACGTGTGTATGTGTGTGTGTGTTTTAATTGGAGGTTTAACGACCACCGTGAGCAACTCGGTGGGCTATACGCAGTCGCCCGTCCCTAATTTAGGGCCAATGGTTCCAGGGAAGGGAGAGAGCCAGGGACGTAAGACAAACACGACACCCATGCCTCACTGGGATTCGAATCCGTACCCCTTTCGGACGAATGATCAGAAGCCATCGCCCAGATCACTGCGCCACAGGGGCGGCATAGAGATTTGGAGCCTTATTCACTATAAGTAGTGTACAAATTTACCGCTAGGAGGCGTAAAGGAGGTCAAAACCTTTTTTTTTTTTTTTTGGTTCGAGGTTTAACGACCACCGTGAGCAACTCAATGGGCTATAAGCAGTCGCCCGTCGCTAATTTAGGGTCACTGGTTCCAGGAAAGAGACAAAGCCAATGCCGTATAACAAACACAACATCCATGCTCACGGGATCCGAACCCGGACCCCTTTCGGACGAATGATCAGAGGCCATCGCTTAGATCACTGCTTCAACGGTGCGGCCAAAACCTTTTTCTTGCCGTCTCTGCTGCCGGGAAACATATTTGAAAAGTTCTTTTTACTTAGCTTAGCTTTTTTCTTGATGAGTATTTTTCTCCTATTTTTATCTTTTGCGTTATGGAAAGTTCTTCCGCTGAAAGGCAAAGAGTTAAATGTGTTTTATTTATTGTAGAAATACGTTTTTTTTTTTTTGTTTTTTGAAATTGGTTCCATTGACTTTGAATAACTTGGATAAATTTCCTTCGTGTCATAAAGAATTTAAAAAACGTGCTCATTAGAACCAAAAAATTTCTGTCATCTTTATTGTTTCATTCGTTGAACGTTTGAGGAACGTTTCAATATATTTTGATACTGCAAATGCATAGTTATTATCTATTAACAGAACGTCAAGGGTTTCTTTCCAATCGCATACTGTTTCGAACTGTTTGTTTAATGCCGTTTCTACAGCTTATTAAAACGTTGGTATTCCAACAGCTTATTAAACACATTACATGTTTGAAGAAACACCACTTATTTAAAATTCAGAATCAAACCACTGTATGTGTTTTGTGCTGCCATCTAGTAAGTAAATATTTTAGTTAAACACAAAAAGACTAAAACTGAAATTCGGAAAAGTTGAAATTTGTGATACTGTACGACATGCATTAAAAAAACAAAACAAATCCTGTTGAATGGGACACATTTAAAAACACAAACTCCAAATTTTACATAGTAATGCTAACATGCCCGTTTTTGTTTTTCCTTCAGCAGGTCGAAAAGTACATTTCGCATTCCTGGGAATGGCTTACAAAACAGGAAGGGGGAAAAATCACAAAATAATTACGATGTTTTTATATCGAGATTAAAATATATGGAACTGGAAGAGCGGTCATATTTACAACATTTTTCTTTACCTTCTTCGATTTTGTATCACATTCTGCAGGCGCGGACACAGAGAGAGGACCCGGGAGGGAGACTGTCATTGTAATTACATATTATTGTTTTGTGCAAAACAACTGTTCTAGGAAAAGCAAACATACCAATCAAACATAAAATTTAAACTAAAATAGATTATTTTTTTCTTTTTTTGGCTATAATGTGCATTTTTTTTTTTTTTTTTTTTTTGCTATAATTTTTATTGAGTTAGAAAGTTTGGTCTGTGTTGTGTCCCCTAGCCCACTACCTAAAAGGCAGTGATGTATTCAGGCATCTTCTCGGGGTTCTTAGCCCCACCGAAAATCTATGAATGCCCTCCCGTAGGTTTTGGGGCGAGCTCCCTTATATTTTGTCTGATTGTGTTCGTTTATAACTGAATATTTAGAGAAATTAATTTAAAAAATTAAGAAAATGAGGGAAAATATTATAATAATAAAAAAACAAAAACAAAAAAAAACCTATCCACACGTAGACTTCAATCTGAAATTTCTATCATCCTTCAATAAAACATTAAACAGTCCTCGCTGAAGGGGCAATATTTCAAGCACTGACAACTCGGACTACCTCAATAAAAACCCAATTCCACACAGTAGAAATCTTTGCACTGCAATACACCATCATATTTTGGAAGCTGGTATTCATTTTCACATCAGCCTTTTTTTTTTTTTTTTTTTTTTTGATGGAGGGTTTAACGACCACCGTGAGCAACTCAATGGGCTATAAGCAGTCGCCCGTCCCTAATTTAGGGCCAGTAGCTCCAAGGTAGGGAGAGAGCCAGTGCCATAAGACAAACACAGCATCCATGCCTCACCAGGATTCGAACCCGGATTCCTTTCGGGAGAATGATCAGAAGCCATTGCGCCACCGGGGCGGCATATCAGTCTTCAAGATGCCGACTTTCCATGTATACGGGTATAGCTGGTCGCAGCCTGCAAAGATGCATGCTTCGTGCAACCAAGAAGGAAAAGAAGAGGAACTCGTGGATAAGGAAAATTACAAGAGTGGATGACAACATGATCAAAGTAAAATCACTGAAATGGCACTGGGCTGGAAATGTTGCCAGAAAAACGGGACACCGATGGATTCCAAGGGACCGGAAAGACCCAGAAGACCAAATGGGAGATGGCGGATGAAATTCGAAGGCATGCAGGAGTGACATGGAGGGGAATGGCTCAACACAGACCATTGTTGAAAAAAACTTGGGGAGACCTTCATCCAGCAGTGCATTGATAATGGTTGACAATGATGATATACATGCGTGTGTGTGCGTACGTATTTTTATGGCTATGTCTCGGGGGTTTCCTTTTCTGGAATGTTAAAATTTGAGAAACCGGTAGAGTTCAAACACTTCTTTCTCGAATGCTGAGGTATGCATTTCCTTCATGTAATTTCTTTTATCGGTATTATAGAACTGTTAAAAATCATAGCTACCTAGAACACTATCATAAATTTCATACAGATACGCGATTGACATTTCGGCAGAATTTCCCTAAAAGAGAGTCACCTGTATTTTACAGTTTCAGTTTCGTGACTTTTCTGTTGACATAATCAAATTTTAAGCTTTTTTCTCGGGTGCTTGTTTTCAAATACGTTTTTTCGCTTTATAGATTATAAATATTTTGAAGGAAATTAATGTATTTTAAAGAAGTGCATCTAAATTTAGAAAACGCCCTATTCTTGGGAGAAGAGAACAACTAACGTTCTGTTAAACGAACTATTGTTATTCATTGTTGAATTTAAATAATGCAGAACAAAAATTTCTGGATGTACTGGGGTAGGTTCCAGAAAAATCTAGAATTACCTCAAATAATAGAAACAGAAAAGTTCAGGAAATAAAAGAATATGCTAACAAGAAACCTTAAGAGGTGTTTGTTAGATACTAGCTTTTAATTTCTTTAAGATGACTGTTATGGTGCAGCGTTTTAGATATCCCAGTAATACCAGGTAATCGTTTGGTGGCGCCGTGACTTAGATATCCCAGTAATACCAGGTAATCGTTAGGTGGCGCCGTGATTTAGATATCCCAGTAATACCAGGTAATCGTTAGGTGGCGCCGTGATTTAGATATCTCAGTAATACCAGGTAATCGTTAGGTGGCGCCGTGATTTAGATATTCCAGTAATACCAGGTAATCATTAGGTGGCGCCGTGATTTAGATATCCCAGTAATACCAGGTAATCGTTAGGTTACGCCGTGATTTAGATATTCCAGTAATACCAGGTAATCGTTAGGTGGCGCCGTGATTTAGATATTCCAGTAATACCAGGTAATCGTTAGGTGGCGCCGTGATTTAGATATCCCAGTAATACCAGGTAATCGTTAGGTGGCGCCGTGATTTAGATATCCCAGTAATACCAGGTAATCGTTAGGTTGCGCCGTGATTTAGATATTCCAGTAATACCAGGTAATCGTTAGGTGGCGCCGTGATTTAGATATTCCAGTAATACCAGGTAATCGTTAGGTGGCGCCGTGATTTAGATATCCCAGTAATACCAGGTAATCGTTAGGTGGCGCCGTGATTTAGATATCCCAGTAATACCAGGTAATCGTTAGGTGGCGCCGTGATTTAGGTATCCCTGTAATACCAGGTAATCGTTAGGTGGAGCCGTGATTTAGATATTCCAGTAATACCCAGGCAATCGTTAGGTGGCGCCGTGATTTAGATATTCCAGTAATACCAGGTAATCGTTAGGTGGCGCCGTGATTTAGATATTCCAGTAATACCAGGTAATCGTTAGGTGGCGCCGTGATTTAGATATTCCAGTAATACCAGGTAATCGTAAGGTGGCGCCGTGATTTAAATATCCCAGTAATACCAGGTAATCGTTAGGTTGCGCCATGATTTAGATATTCCAGTAATACCAGGTAATCGTTAGGTGGAGCCGTGATTTAGATATTCCAGTAATACCAGGTAATCGTTAGGTGGCGCCGTGATTTAGATATTCCAGTAATACCAGGTAATCGTTAGGTGGAGCCGTGATTTAGATATTCCAGTAATACCAGGTAATCGTTAGGTGGCGCCGTGATTTAGATATTCCAGTAATACCAGGTAATCGTTAGGTGGCACCGTGATTTAGATATTCCAGTAATACCAGGTAATCGTTAGGTGGCGCCGTGATTTAGATATTCCAGTAACGTAAAGATGCTGTTTCTGATACGAAAATGCACGCCGAATATCAGAAGAAATAGCCATACGAAAATATAATAAACAAAATGTTTGTAGTGTTCAAGACCCTACTTCTTTAACACTGATGTGAAAATTGTTGATTTAAAACGGCCACCGATATTAGCAATTAAAAATAAAATAAAATGCATTTTATTTTTTGTCAAAAGATGGCAGCACTAGAGCTCACAGCTCAATGAGATATGCAACAAAGTCATGTACAAGAGCGTTCCAAAGGTTGCACATGTAACAAATGGTATTCGTAATGTTTACACGTTGGTACTTCCCCGACACTGTAACTACGTAGGAGAAGTACGTAAAATACTCCGAGCAGCTCCATGAAGAAAGAGAAGTAACTGCTTTTAGTTCTGAGAAACAAACCAAGTGGTACCTCTGACCGACCGGAAATGAGTCATACAATTGGAGGAATGCATTCGACCTTTAGCCGAATAACAGAGGTTTCAACTGCGTGTACGCCCCAGATATTCCCGTTTCGCAAGGGATGACATCCAGCCTCTCACAACAGTGATTGATAGGTGATAGGAAAAACGTGAATTCATTCTCGCTTTTAGCACATCCTAAAACGTAATATTCGCAATGTTTCGAGTCGGGGTAAAATTCAATGTTGCACAGTGTTTCCTACATATAAGAACTGTACGTTTGCATGCTACAAAACTACTTGCAGTTGCCCGTTTCTAACTTGAGCTGCAATAATATTCCAACTTTTTCGGCGCCCCCTAAACTGACGCCCGGGAGCAACTACCTCTCTCCCTCTTCCCGATGATAAAACATAACTGGCTATAAGCTGTCGTTCTCCCCACCTTCAGGGCCACTGGTTACAGGAAAGCGAGAAAGTCAGAGTCATAAGAAAAGCACGCCATCCATGCCTTAACTGGGAGTCGAACTTCGGCGTCAGAAACCAGCGCCTGTCACCACTCGATCAGCCGGTTGGCAAATCGCCTACTTCCCTAACTTACTAGCTTAGCTGCACGACTTAGATTGCCCTTTCTGTAAAATATGCTTCAAAGTACAAAAATTCAAACGTTTCATTTATTATAAACCCGTCACTCAAAGGTCACTGATAGGGAACCAATTCACGAGTGTCACTGTCTGCTGAAATTACTACAGCATATATCTACCATATTTTTAAATTCTAAATAAAGACGTTTTGTAGATCCTATGTTTTTTAAAAGAAAATTTAAAATGTGGTGTGTGTGCCTTGGCTGCTCCAGAAAAGTTACCGTGCTTCGACAGCTTTAAAATCTTCTTGTCTAAAACTCAGCACGAGATATCTTTGATTCTTACATAGAACCGATTCTCGAAAGACATTCCCTGCTAAAATCTTTTACAGGAAGAGTCAGCGAGTGACACACATAGATTTGACTTAGAATCAATTCACGAGAGTCATTACTTGCTGAAAATTTTAACGCTAGAATTCAACGAGCAACACAAAGGGATTCGACTGAGAACCGATTCACAATCGTCATTCCCTGCGGAAATCGTTTACCGGAAGAGTCAACGAACGACATAAAAAGGATCCGACCAAAAACCAATTTACGAGAGTCATTCCATCCGGAAATCATTTTCCGGCATAGTCAACGAACGACACTAAACAATCAGACAATCAACCTGTTCACGAAAGTCATTCCCGGCTGAAATTGTTTGCCCAAAGAGTCAACGAAGGACACAAATAGATCCGACTTAGAACAGATTCATGAGAGTCATTAGCTCCGGAAATCGGTCATCAGAAGAGTCAGCGAACGACACCAAGGTATCCGTCTGAGAACCGATTCACGGGTGTCATTGCGTGCGGAAAACCCTTGCCGGAAGGGAAAGCGAACGACACAAAAGGATTCGTCTTGGAATCGATTCATCAGAGTCATTTCCTGCTGAAATCGTTTACCCGAAGAGTAAACGAACGATACAAAGAGATGCGACTTATAACTGATTCGCGTGAGTTGTTCTTTTCGAAAATCGTTTTGCGGAATAGTCAACGCACGACCCAAAGCGATTCGATTGAGAACTGGTACACGACAGTCATTCCCTGCAGAAATCGTTTGCCGAAAACGTCAACGAACGGCACATAGAACCGATTCACGAGGGTCATTCTTTGCTGACATCTTTAACGAAAGTGTAACCGAGCGTCGTAAATGATACGACTTAGCAAATATATATAAGAGCAATTCCCTGCGGAACACGTTCACGGAAATTATCAACGTACAACACAAAGAGCTTCGACGTAGAACTGATTAATGATAGTCATTCCCTGAGGAAAATATTTTTTAGAAGTGTGAACAAACGGCACAAAAACTGAGAACTCTTCACGAGAGTCATTCCTTGCGGAATTTGTTTACCAGAAGTGTCAACGACCGACCTAAAGGGATCCGACTGAGAACCAATTCACGACATTCATTCCCTGCGAAAATCGTTCAATATAAGAGTCAATCAACGATCCAAAGAAATTCGACTCAGAAAAGATTCACGAGAGTCATTCACTACGGAAATCATTTACCAGAAGTGTTAACGAACGATACAAACAGATGCGACTTCTAACTGATTCACGTGAATCATTCCCTGCAGAAATCGTTTACCGGAAATGTTAGAGAACGATAGAAAGTAATCCGACTTAATACCGACTCACGATACTCATGCACTACATAAATCGTTTACTGGAAGAACCAGCGAACGGTAGAAAGGGATCCGACTATGTATCGATTCATGAGAGCCATTTACTACGGAAAACGTTTACCGGGAGTGTCAGAGAACGATACAAAGCGATGCAATGTATAATTTGTTCAAGTGAGTCGTTTCCTGCGGAAATCGTTTTGCGGAAGAGTCAACGAACGAAACAAATTTATCCGACTTAGAATCGATTCACGAAAGTCATTCTCTGCGGAAATCTTTCTCCCCGAGAATCAACGTATGGCCCAAAGCGATTCGACTGAGAACCAAATAACGAGAAGCATTCTCTCCGTGAAATCGTTCACTGTAAGATTCAACGAACGACACAATAAAAAGGTCCGACTTATAAACAATTCGCGAGAGTCATTCCCTGTAGAAATCGTTTACCGGAAAAGTTAAAGGACGAGTCCAAGGCATCCAACTGTACGAGATTCATTCCCAGCGTAAATCTTTTACCGGAAGAGTAAACGAACGACACAAATAGATACGGGGAATAACCTATTCACGAGAGGGATTCCCTGCGGAAATCATTTACCGGAAATGTCCACGAACGTCACAAACGAATCCGATTTAGAACCTATTCACAAGTCACTTCTTGAGGAAATCGTTTACCGGAAATGCCAACGAACGGCACAAAACTCTCCGTCTTAGAACAGATTCACGAGTTTCATCCCCTGGAGAATAATTTACCGCAAAAGTCAACGACACAAAGAGATTCGATTTAGAACCGATTCGTGAGAGTCATTCTTGACGGAAATCATTCTCCGTAAGAGTCAGCAAAAGACACAAAGACATTCGCCTTAGAAATAATTCCCGAGGGTCATTCTCTGCTGAAATCGTTTACCGGAAGAGACAACGAACGGCACATGGAAATCCAAATGATAACCGATTCACGAGGATCATTCCCAGCGGAAAACCCTTACTGGAAAGGTAAGCAAAGGACACAAATGGATCCGACTTGGAACCGATTAACGAGAGCCATCCCATTCATTCCCTGTCGAAATCGTTTACCGGAAAATTCAACAAAATACACAAAGGGATCCGACTCATTAGAGTCATTCCCTGTCGAAATTGTACAGAGGAAGTGTGAACGAACTATTCAGAGGAATCCGACAGAGAGCCTGTTCACGAGAGTCATTCCCTGCGGAAATCCTTTACCACAAAAGTAAACGAACGACACAAACGCGTCCAATTTAGAACTGATTCACAAGTCATTCCTTGAGGAATTCGTTTACCGGCAGATTCAAAGAACAACACAAAAATATCCGATTTGGAACCGATTCACAAGTCATTTCTTGCGGAATTCGTTTGCCGGAAGAGTCAACAACCGACACAGTGGTATCCGAATTAGAACCAATTCACGGGAGTCATTCTCTGCTGAAATCGTTTACCGAACGATTTAACGAACGACACAAAGTGATCCGACTTAGAACCGATTCACGAGAGTCATTCTCTGCGGAAATCGTTCTTCATAAGAGTCCACGAACGACACGAAAAGATCCGTCTTACGTTGAAACGATTCACTGGTGTCGTCCCACCAGAAATCGTTTACCGTAGTAGTCAACGATCAGAATAAAGAGATCCGACTGAGAAACGATTCATGAGAGTCACTTCCTGAAAAAATTGTCCACCCGAGGAGTCAACGATCGGAATAAAGAGATCCGACTGAGAAACAATTCATGAGAGTCACTTCCTGAAAAAATTGTCCACCCGAGGAGTCAACGATCATAATAAAGAGATCCGACTGAGAAACGATTCACGAGAGTCACTTCCTGAAAAAATTGTCCACCCGAGGAGTCAACGATCGGAATAAAGAGATCCGACTGAGAAACGATTCATGAGAGTCACTTCCTGAAAAAATTGTCCACCCGAGGAGTCAACGATCGGAATAAAGAGATCCGACTGAGAAACGATTCATGAGAGTCACTTCCTGAAAAAATTGTCCACCCGAGGAGTCAACGATCAGAATAAAGAGATCCGACTGAGAAACGATTCATGAGAGTCACTTCCTGAAAAAATTGTCCACCCGAGGAGTCAACGATCGGAATAAAGAGATCCGACTGAGAAACAATTCATGAGAGTCACTTCCTGAAAAAATTGTCCACCCGAGGAGTCAACGATCATAATAAAGAGATCCGACTGAGAAACGATTCACGAGAGTCACTTCCTGAAAAAATTGTCCACCCGAGGAGTCAACGATCGGAATAAAGAGATCCGACTGAGAAACGATTCATGAGAGTCACTTCCTGAAAAAATTGTCCACCCGAGGAGTGAACGATCGGAATAAAGAGATCCGACTGAGAAACGATTCATGAGAGTCACTTCCTGAAAAAATTGTCCACCCGAGGAGTCAACGATCGGAATAAAGAGATCCGACTGAGAAACGATTCATGAGAGTCACTTCCTGAAAAAATTGTCCACCCGAGGAGTCAACGATCGGAATAAAGAGATCCGACTGAGAAACGATTCATGAGAGTCACTTCCTGAAAAAATTGTCCACCCGAGGAGTCAACGATCGGAATAAAGAGATCCGACTGAGAAACGATTCATGAGAGTCACTTCCTGAAAAAATTGTCCACCCGAGGAGTCAACGATCGGAATAAAGAGATCCGACTGAGAAACGATTCATGAGAGTCACTTCCTGAAAAAATTGTCCACCCGAGGAGTCAACGATCGGAATAAAGAGATCCGACTGAGAAACAATTCATGAGAGTCACTTCCTGAAAAAATTGTCCACCCGAGGAGTCAACGATCATAATAAAGAGATCCGACTGAGAAACGATTCACGAGAGTCACTTCCTGAAAAAATTGTCCACCCGAGGAGTCAACGATCGGAATAAAGAGATCCGACTGAGAAACGATTCATGAGAGTCACTTCCTGAAAAAATTGTCCACCCGAGGAGTCAACGATCGGAATAAAGAGATCCGACTGAGAAACGATTCATGAGAGTCACTTCCTGAAAAAATTGTCCACCCGAGGAGTCAACGATCGGAATAAAGAGATCCGACTGAGAAACGATTCATGAGAGTCACTTCCTGAAAAAATTGTCCACCCGAGGAGTCAACGAACGAAAGAAAGATATCCGACTGAGAACGGACTCACGAGATGCATTCGCTGCGGAAGGGTTCAATGGAATTGTTTCATTGAGTCGAATAGAAAGGATCGGTTCTTTCAAAAGAATCCGTTTTCCCATCTACGAAAAAAAAAAAAAAAAAAAAAAACGGTGTTTGAGATCCCCATGAAGGGTACCTAAGATCTCCAGATCTCCTGTCGGAATCGGCTGTGTGAGCTAAGACTCGCGCAAAGCCTGGGAGCTTTCTGTTATTTTTCATTTGTGATGTCATGTCGGCGCTTGAAAATAGTTTCGGATTTGGAGGTTTTTGATTTTCGGATAACTGCTGCGCGGCCTGTACAAATATCAGTCGATTAATAATTATATTCCAAATTTTATCCAGAAAATCTGAGCCAAAATTGTAAAACACAATGGAAGTTTCCTATTCATGTTTTTGCAGGTATTTAAATGCGCTAACTAGGTACATCGCCAGACTTTGAAATTAGGGTGGACAATGGGTAGGCGAGTAATGTTTTTGCTGGGGCTAGTTTGATAGGTTCCTATCAAACTGTCCATTATCTACGAAATATTGCGAGAAATAATTTTTAATAATTTTTACTACAGACTGCAAAGGATTTCGTACAATCCCTGCTCCCGGATGCATACTCATTAATTTTAGAACCGTCTTAAAATTTTTGCCCTTTTTCGGGATGCGAAAGAATTGAAAGTTTGAGAATTTTGGTTTAACGTTCCGTCTATTCATTTTTAATAAAATTAGTAAAGCCTAAAGGGCCTCTTCATTCGCCCGTGGTCATTAAAAAAAAAGTCAAGTATGGTTAATGTAGCCTCTTCATTCGCCCCTGGTCATTCTATTAAATTATTCGCCTCTGGTCATTCAATTTAAATCATTCGCCCCTGGGCATTCAATTAAATCATTCGCCTCTGGCCATTAAAAAAAGTCAAGTATGGTGAATGTAGGCTCTTCATTCGCCCCTGGTCATTCTATTAAATCATTCGCCTCTGGTCATTTAATTAAATCATTCGGCCCTGGGCATTCAATTAAATCATTCGCCCCTGGTCATTAAAAAAAAGTCAAGTATGGTGAATGTAGGCTCTTCATTCGCCCCTGGCCATTCTATTAAATCATTCACCTCTGGTCATTCAATAAAATCATTCGCCCCTGGGCATTCAATTAAATCATTCGCCCCTGGGTATTCAATTAAATCATTCGCCTCTGGTCATTAAAAAACTTCAAGTATGGTGAATGTAGCCTCTTCATTCGCCCCTGGTCATTCAAAAAAAGTAAAAGTCTTCAAGTAACGATTTGGAAGATTGGAAAACATTTGAATTTTCATGGCGCTGCGAAGGTAACCCTTCTACAGAGAAGTAAACAACGCACTTTCTAGGGGAATATACGTAGAGCTACACGGCGAAAAGCACTAGCCTCATTATTCCTTAGTAAAGTCCAGATGATAATTTAAAGTTAAAAAAATTAAAAAATGGCACGTCTTGAACTGGGTGGTCTCTAGCCAAAACTCGTACCCCTTTGGTGACGTCCCTGGGACTGACGCCCCCCCTCCCCTCCCAAGCTCTCATTTTAATCACTTTTAGGGACCGGATCTAAGACGAAACTGATTTAAAATGCTTAAAGCATATATGTTTCTCTAATGCGATTAAGAAGTGACGATAAATTTGAATGACATATGTAGAATTCATGAGATTTAGCATTCCTTAACCACAGCTGTTACTTGCAACTAACTCATAGTTCAATGATTGTAACTCCTATGCAGTTGTTTGTTCGTTTCCATAACATGTCTCATCTATGGATTAATAAGAATCTTCGTCTGCGGCACATAAAATATATGAACTATTTCAAGCCGCGGAACACAATTATTTGAAAAATTCTTTTTGCATTGGGAAGCCTGGTCTGTGAGAAAGATGATCCTTGGTTTTTGGTCTTTTTCCGATGCAGAACTGGGTTGCTAATGATAAATATAATTGCTACTGATTTCGAAATATATTTTTATTCCACTGCATCGCTTCAAAAAATCTGATCGAAACAATTATTTCTTTCCTTCGGTACCTGATTTCAGCGAAGACCATTCTCAGAGTACTCGTAAATGTGGATTTCAAAGTACCGAATCCTTTAATCTTATAAACATTTAATCTTATAACAATCCTTTAATCTTTGTAAACATACAAGTAGAAATACATGTATATATAGCGTTAAAAAACACATAAGATCTTTCGACACTCTCACAGAGGTCATAATCAGATGTAAGACGTAGTATCAAACAGCGGGTCTTATATACCGTAAAACATGATGCCACAGATAAAAACCGAAAAACTAAATAAATTGAACAGTACATACCCAAGTTCCCGGAGGGGGGAGCGATGCATATGGTAAAGCAAAAAGTACACTGGTCAAACACCAATAAAGTAATAAACCCATGTTACGTAAAATTAGAGTTCAATACCATCTTTGGCTCGAGATGTAAGGCAAGAAGGTTAATCGTTGCAACTAGATTGTCGAGAGAAATAAATAAATAGGCGTTCCGTGAAGAGGCAATCAGACTTTGAAGAGGGGGTGTTAGAAACTGTGGTGTTTTTACAAACGGGAAAATGGGCTCCATTAGAAACACATTTTGAAAGAGCCGTAGAAGTAGACCCAACTTTAACGTTGCATCTTTGTTCGTTAATACGGGTTCTTAATTTCCTGGAGGTAGATCCTATATAAATAAGATCCGTGTCATTTTAGTCCACCGGTTTAAGGGGTACACACAGTAAACCTCAAATTTATCCCACAAGTTCACTGGGTCTCTGTCACTCTTAACACAAGAAGAAATGTTCGAAGTTTTAAAGCAAAAATCCAAGTTGTATTTGACACAAATATTCCTCAAGTTGAACGCCAGTGGAGGGGAAAAGTTCAGAGACTCCACAAACTTTTGTTTGGCTTTGTCGAAAGTCAAAGTCGAAAGTGACCGTCTCCTAAATTTACGAATGATTGAGGGGACGGTGGAGGAAGGGTATCCACAATTAGCAGCAACATTGCTGCTACTTTGGACAATTTGCTTGAGTTCCTTCGAACGAATTTTTCTACTGGACGAATGGGAGAAAGTCCGTCAGACTAAAAATTGGATGAAAGAAAGTTTATAACCTTTTGGGTGGGCTGAGGGGAAAGGAATAATGGAACAACTCGAAGTTGGCTTACGATACACTGAGAAACTGATTGTGTTGAAATTAGGTACGTGAGGCAATTTGAAATTTAAGAAAGGAAGTGAGGACTGTTGTTCTAACTAGACTGTGAAAGAAATAGAAGGATAAGAGAAGAAAATGGGTGGCATCAGGAACAGAAAACGGCCAAAAAATAAGTATATCGTTGACATAACGAATGTACAGGAGGGGTTTGATCGAACAAGTGTGCAAAGCACGCTCCTCCAAATTATGTAGAAAATTTTCAGCCAATATGGGCAAAAGTGAGGACCCCATGGTAGCTCCCTCTAAACTTGGTTGGTAAATCGAAAATACGAGCGGTTCTGAACTAAACGAAGGGCTGGTAAAACAGCTTGAATTTCAGAAGAGGAAGCTATCTCTGTCGATGGCTTGTGTGGAGCTGTAAACCCAAAATAAAAACGAGAATACAAGGAGGAAAAGTAACTGTGCAAGGGCCATCTCCAATGGTCTGGTAGGGTTGGTGATCCCCCAGACCATAGTCTCAAAGGGTAGCCAACTTTACGCAGTTTCAAGGTACCAAATATTAGGTGTGCAACTTAATTCTCGGTCCCTAACCGCAAGCGATCATAGAACGTCGGCAAATGCAAATAGCTGTGTGCGATTTGCATAACCGTAACCGCTCACAGCTGTAGTGACAGAAGAGACGAAAGTTGACAGTGAAAGCAATGTCGTTCGAGAAGCAACATTTGAGGCACTGCCTCCTGTTCGCGTTTCAACTGGAAAAAGTGCCGCGGAAGCCCAGAAAATGATCTGTGCTGCTTTAAGTGAGACTTCTGTATCCTACAGTACGTATAAGAAGTGTTTGCAGCGATTTACGCAGGGAAAATTTGATCTCCGTGATGCAGAACTTCTGGGACAGCCACAGAAAGTTGACGATGAGGAACTGGAACAACTGTTGGACGCGGATCCCTGTCGCACACAGTCAGAGCTCGCCCAGGAACTCGGAGTAACCCGGCAAGCCATTGCAAAGCGCCTGCCCAAGCTTGGACGGATTCACAACGAGGGCCGTTGGGTGCCCCACTAACTCACAGCTGCAAACAAGTCTTGGCGCTACGATGTTGCTGTGTCGTTGCTCTCCAGATTCAAGAAGAAGGATTTCCTAGACAAGATTTTAACTTGTGATGAGAAGTGGATCCCCTACGATGATCCTAAGCGGCGCAAATCGTGGGTTAACCTATTTAGGCATTGATATAAAAAAATCTCTTCCATACTTTCTTTCGTAGGTGTAACCACTAGTGGCGGGGGTCAGGACCCCCCCCCAGATTTTCAGAGTCGGTGATCGTCATATATATACTGTATATGTATATATATAATGTGTGTTAGGACCCTCCCCCTCCCCCCAGATTTTGAAACATGGTTACGCCACTGCTTCCATTCTCTTCCTGCCCTGCAATTAACTGATGTCTTTCTTAACTGGAGAGTAGGGAAGAGAGCTCAATCTCTTTCTATAGTATAGTTGCACGATTTTTTTATCATTCACTTCTATCTGAAATGTTTTGGGCCCCCGGGCATCTGGAAAGATCGGAAGGCGTTAAAAATCACACACTTCGCTCAATACGTAGAATAAGCAAGAAGCTGCTGTGTTTCTGCTTGGTAGAAGATGGCAAAATTTTGTCGACGTGATATCTACTATATGGTGTCTATAGTTCTTGAAGAACCTTTTCCTTCTCCACAGAAACCCACTAGCACGTGGCGTATGGCATTTTGTTTTTACCCATGCTCGAATTTAATAGCCCTTCCAAGTTCCCATCCCCTCCGTGACCTGTTGCTAAAGAATCCTTTTTATTAACTAGAAAGTGTAAGAAAAGTCTCGTACGTCATAACATACAAAAATTACATTAAAAAAATATATCCTTTTTCTATCTCTCTCTGTCTCCGAGCCAGAACCGCATTGAATATTATGCAGCCTGAGCCAGGTTCGAGCTCGGGCACGGGCTCGGCCCTGCTCAACTCTAGTTTGCAGCAAGTTTTCTGCTTTAATGATTGTATACGCGGATACATTTTATTTCTATACAACTCTGTTAAAAACTATGTGATCACTTCCTAAGAGCAGTGCTATTGATTTGTGCTAATAACACTGCATTTACTGTAGGGGACTAACACATAATGTACATGTATTTTACAAGTAATAACAAATGAATGGCTTATATGCACAAATCAATAGCTTTGTCTATGCATGGAAATATAATTTGAAGTAATGGATTTAGCAAAAGGTATAATTCATTACCATCTAATTTTGTAATGTGCGATATCTGACAAATTTTCCCCTTCACCTAAATGTCAAGAAAAATCTGTGAATGTGTTCACTTTTAAAAGTTCCACAGTGATCATAGTTTGAAAAAAGTATAGAAAAACCTGTAGAAGACAAAACTACTAATTAATGACCATAAATTATCCTTTGAGTAGCAGTACACCTATGCAGTCTCCCAGTAATTGGTTTACTGGAAAATTTTACGATAGGCCATTTATAACGAAGTAAATTTCTCCGTCATTTTTGGTCTACGCCGGGATTCGAACCCGAGTACGCGTATTCCGGAACAAGTCGCTCTACCAACTGAGCTACGCAGACATGTATCCTGATTCTTATCTGCCTTTATGTCATGTGCGTCCTGCTGGCAGGTACGTCACATCTCCCCCGAAAGAGGGCCGGGTGCATGACCTACGGGTCAGCCGTGCCCATGAATCGTTGCAGGCAGACAACCACCGTAGAACGTGCACTTGAGAACTCCCAGTCAATCTGGTGTGTGGAATGCAACGTCACACACATTTATTTTTCCAAGCACTGGAGAAGGGATTCTCTGATTTTTCCTATCTCGCGGTGTGGAAATAACATCACATAAATGCGAGATTTTGAACGGTCGGGTCATCCGGGTAGTTCGGGCGCCATTATAGCTAAGTAAATTTCTCCGTCATTTTTGGTCTACGCCGGGATTCGAACCCGAGTACGCTTATTCCGGAACAAGTCGCTCTACCAACTGAGCTACGCAGACATGTATCCTGATTCCTATCTGCCTTTATGTCATGTGCGTCCTGCTGGCAGGTACGTCACACATTAACTAACGTTTTCCCTGTTACCCTTATGAAAATTCCATTTTACATATTGAATAGAACTATAACAGGCAGCCATATATTTTCTTAGCAGTAAAACATTTTTGCTGGGATATACTCATTGTTGAAAAAATATGTATGCGTTAAATGGAGAATTGTAACTGGTTTATATAAACATTTCCATTTTGGAAACATAATGAAATATGTCAGGTTTTCGTGAAGAGCGAAATGTTACTTAAAACCTTCGAGTATACCATATATGGTCAAAGCTTAAACCCTAATTAAAAGCCTCATCGTATTCAATCTCATAGGTGTTTCGCCCCTATACTTGGAAATTTTTGGGTCACCCTGATCACATGGGTGTCTAAACGGCCTAAGAGAAAGAGATCTTGGCTTAGCGGGTGTAAGATTGGTGTTTGGAATATTAGTGGTATTAATGGAAAGACAAACGAGGTGGTTGAAGAAATGAATAAGTATAGGTTGGATGTGTTATGTGTAAGTGAAACTAAAAAGGAAAAAAACAAAGAATTTGGGATTTTCATTTCAACAACAAAATACAGAAATGTGTTTACTTGCTGCTAATTTTATGTATTTGCAATATCTCCATTTCAGATTTATTCATAGTTAAAAATGACATTACTGTTGGCAGTTATATTTTATTTTTCTGTTCTAGACCTTACCCCTCACTACTGCTGAGCTCCTGAAGAGAGTTGGGAAGGGACCAGAAACAAGGAAGAAATATCCACCTGCCTTGAGAACGTTTGCCTTGACACTGAACTTTTATAGTAGCAAGGCTTACAATTATGTAAGGAAGAATTTTACAACACGCCTTCCACATCCAAGTACCTAAAGAAAATGGTACAGTGCTGTCGACGGGGCTCCCCAGGTTTCACTTCGGATGCACTTAATGCACTGAAGATGAAAGTGAATGAGGCATCATTGAAAAATCAAAAAGTGTTTTGTGCCATGATATTCGATGAAGTGGCAATTCGTAAGCATGTGGAGTTTGATGGAGGAAAGTTCAGTGATTATGGCATAAATCTTAATGATGACCAGCTTGCTGTAGCAAGTGAAGCACTAGCATTCATGCTCAGTGCAGTCAATGGCAATTGGAAAATTCCTATTGGCTATTTTTAAATAAATGGGCTTGGTGCATGTGAGAGGGTAAATCTAGTAAACGAAGCTCTAAAATTTGTGCATGATTCAGGTGTAGAAATTGTTTGTTTAACTTTTGATGGCACCCATTCCAATTTGTCAATGGCAAATCAGTTAGGAGCAAATCTGGATCCATATAACCTTCATCCATTTTTTAAACATCCCATCACAAACAAAAACATTTGTGTATACTTGGATCCTTGCCACATGTTAAAACTTGTGTGTAATACTTTGGCAACTAAAGGTATAATCACAAATAAAAACAATGAACATATTACATGGGTCTACATAGTGAAGCTCCAATAATTACAAACAGAAGAAGGACCTTCTTTTTTTTTTTTTTTTGATTGGAGGTTTAACGACCACCGTGAGCAACTCAATGGGCTATAAGCAGTCGCCCGTCCCTAATTTAGGATCACTGGTTCCAGGGAAGGGAGAGAGCCAGTGGCGTAAGACAAACACAACATCCATGCCTCACCGGGATTCGAACCCGGACCCCTTGCGGACGAATGATCAGAGGCCAGCGCCTTAGACCACTGCGCCACCGGGGCGGCAAGAAGGACCTTCACTCAGTACCAAATTAATAAAATGCCATATTGAATGATTTTTTTTTTTTGATTGGAGGTTTTAACGACCACCGTGAGCAACTCAATGGGCTATAAGCAGTCGCCCGTCCCTAATTTAGGGTCACTGGTTCCAGGGAAGGGAGAGAGCCAGTGCCGTAAGACAAACACAACATCCATGCCTCACCGGGATTCAAACCCGGACCCCGTTCGGACGAATGATCAGGGGCCATCGCTTAGACCACTGCGCCACCGGGGCGGCCCATATTGAATGGTACAGGCACAAAACGAAGGTTAAATTAGCAGCTCAAGTGCTTAGTAATGGTGTTCCTGATGCACTGAATTTTCTTCAAAATGAAAGAGTTCCAAGGCAGTGGTCCCACTGTTGTAGTCATAAAATATATCAATAATTTATTTGACATTTTAAATACCAGAAACTTTCTAAGTAAAGGATTATAACGAAGTAAATTTATCCGCCATTTCTATCCGCGCCAGGATTCGAACCCGGATCCCCTCACTCCGGAATAAGTCACTCTACTAATTGAGCTACGCGGACGTTTTATTCTGATTCCTATTTGCCTTCATGTCGTGTGCGTCCTTCGGGCAGGTACGTCACATCTCCTGGTACGTTACAGGATTTAAAGCTCCGTCAAGCAAAACAGAAGGAGTGTTTACTTCTTTTTTAACCTCGATGGAGCATTACATAAGAAGACTAAAAACATCTGCAAATGGATCACCTCTTGTTCATTCTAATGAAAACAAGAAAGATGACACCGAATATTCGAGTGTAATAAGCACGTCTTTTGAATCCGTTCTGACGCAAATTAAATTTATCAAAGCTATTCAAAGCCAATGGAACCGGTATGCAAAACAATACATCTGACGAAAGAAAGATTTTCAATCTGGTTTTTAATCTCTCAGATATTGCTGTAAGCGGAATCCTGAGCTTACGAACTCTTCGAAACAGAGATATCGACAAAACTAAGATGTGATTTTACATTCCCTGGTGGGAAGCCCATGCATTATTTTAGGAAGAAAGTATTCTCAAAAGGTTTATCCATATAAGCCGTATCGGTCCAAGAAAAAACAAGAAAGATGACACCCAATTTTTGGGTGTAATAAGCACGTCTTTTGAATCCGTTCTGACGCAAATTAATATTATCAAAGCTATTCAAAGTCAATGGAGCCGGTATGAAAAATAATAGTACCTGACGGAAGAAAGAAGTTTTTCAATCGGGTTTTTTTATCCCTCAGATATTGCTGTAAACAGAATCGTGAGCTTACGCCCTCTTGTTGCAGACTTGTGTGTTAGGAAAAACATGAATTTATATGAGAAACATTTCGCACCAGGAAACGCTCTCCAACACAGAAATAATTTTTCAAATCGGACTCATAGAAACAGAGATATCGACAAAAATAAGATGTTACTTTACGTCCCCTGGTAGAAAAAAACATGCATTATGTTAGGAAGAAAGTATTCTCAAAAGGATTTTCCATATGAGCGGTATCGGTCCAAGAAAAAAAAAATTTAGTCGAGTTTTCAGAAGCCCAGATTTTGCTACAAATACATCAGAAGCAGATATTAACACTTATGCCCCTGGTGGCCAAACCATTTTTTCACAAAAATTAGAAATTATGTGCAAACGATTTTCCATCAGGAGCTGTATCCGGTGCAGAAAATGTTTCAAATCGGAGATTTAGAAACAGAGATGTAGGAGGGAAAGCAATTTACCTATACGCCCCCTAGCGGAAAGCCCATGAATCACTTGAACATTTTGAAGTTATATGAAAAACATGTCACACTAGAAACACTATCGAACAAAAAAGGAATTTTTCAAATCGGACTCCTAGAAGTAGAGATATTGTCAAAAAAAAGATAGACCTATACTCCCCCTGGCGTAGGAATCATGCATTATTTTAAGGAGAAAATGTTTCTACATGGTTTGTCAACATGGCTACTATCGGTCTTAAACGACGTTTTTTTCAATCGAGGTTTTAGAAGCTCATACACTGCCGGACAATTGCTAAGGACGGATGACAATAGCAACGATAGCAACCATAAAAATGGAAGGCAGGAAAATGTGGAAATTAGCATAAGTGCGTTATACAGTAAGACGTGTTGTGCGTATGCAAACTTTTGATTGCTGAACTTGTTCGTGACGTCATAGCGCTGATAAGAGATATAAAGGATTTGACGCGTATTGACCGCTGTTGTTCAAACGCAAAGTTGAAAGGGAAAGAATCAGTTGACGAACTTGCAATTTTCAGTATGTCTTCCCGACATCACCAAGATGATTTTACACGTGGCCGTATTATTGGCAAGATTGAAGAAGGGCGAAAAATAACAGAAGGTGCCAGGAAGTTCGACGTCAACCACAGTGTTGTTTCAAGGCTTTGGAAATCATTTGAAACAAATGGAGAGTGTAGCAAACGTCACGGGGAAGGTCGTGTTCGCAGTTAGACACCTGCAGAAGATGGGTTCATAGTGCTATCAACAAAAAGACACCGGCGCAGCACAGCTAGTGAGGTAGCAAATGAGTTTATGGCTGCTACTGGCAAGCGGATATCACGAAAAACTGTCGCCAGACGTTTGCATGAAGGAGGACTATACGCCCGCAGTCCTGTTGTGTGCATCCCATTGTCCAGACGTCACCGTACCGTCCGTTTGCAATGGTGCCATCAACATCGCAATTGGACAGATGAGAGTAGATACAGTCTATCGTCTGATTGTCGACGACAACTGATCTGGCGTGATAGTGGTACTGCATATTGTCCAGCAAACATACAGGAAAGGAACCGATATCCGACATGTAGTGTCATGGTATGGGCTGGCATCATGGTCAATGGCCGTACTTCCATCTATGTGCTTCCAACTGGGACTATGACTGGCCAACGATACATTAATGATGTTCTGCTACCTCATGTTCGCATGTTCCGTGGTGCTGTCGGTGATAGATTCATTTTCATGGACGACAACGCAACACGTCATCGAACAGTCGCTGTCCATGAGTGTCTTGAGAGCGAGGATATTCAACGCCTCGTATGACCAGCACGTTCTCCAGATCTGAATCCCATTTAAAATGTGTGGGATGCTTTGGCGAGGAGTTTTGCTGGTCGCCAATACCCTCCAATAAACAAGGACACCCTCATCCGTGCACTGACAGAGGAATGGGATAAATTACCCCAACAGCTGCTTGATAATGTTGTGCAAAGCATGACACGACGTGTGGAATCTTGCATCGCCCTCCATGGTGGCCATATCCCGTATTGGCATCTTACGCCGGAACGCCTGCAGACGGTAATTGCATTTTTTCACGTTTACGTATTCTGCACAAAATGGCCTGTTTGTCCCTTGAACACGTTCCAAGGCGTTGGCCTCTGATCATTCGTCCGAAAGGGGTCCGGGTTCGAATCCCGGTGAGGCATGGATGTTGTGTTTGTCTTACGGCACTGGATCTCTCCCTTCCCTGGAACCAGTGACCCTAAATTAGGGACGGGGACTGCTTATAGCCCATTGAGTTGCTCACGGTGGTCGTTAAACCTCAAAAAAAAAAAAAAAAAAAAAAAAACACGTTCCAAAGCCTTCTGGATTTCAGAGCACAATAAATTGTCTTTCTTGTAATGTCCTGGCATTCTGACATTATTTTATTTCACTTGGCATCCAACCACACTTACTTTTTTATGCGCTATATAGCCGTTTATGATCATTCCTTAGCAATTGTCCAGCAGTGTATAAACTGTAATGGCGGAAGAACTTGAGAAGATCTTTTGTGAGGAGGTTAAAAATTCACAGTACTTTTCAATTATCGCCGATTCTACTCCTGACGTAAGTCATCTGGACCAACTAACTTTTGTTTTGAAGTATGTAAAAGCTGATGGAAAAACTGTGGAGCGATTCCTTGGTTTCTTACCCATAAAATCTCGCAAAGCGGAGCATTTGAAAGATGCTGTCTTGAAAAGATTTCAGATCTAGGGCTAGATATAAAAAACTGTAGAGGCCAATGCTATGACCATGCCTTGAACATGACAGGCGTATAGTCTGGCGTTCAAGAAAAAATAATTGAAAGAAGTCCCGCAGCATTTTATGTGCCGTGATCAAGCCATTCTTTCAATTTAGTAGGCAATCATGCTGCTGAATGCTGCAGATATGCTGAAGCTTACTTTGATTTTGTTCAAAAAGTATATACTTTTTTTTTGCGGGGGGCGCCACTATTTGTTGGGAAATACTGGAATCCCACTTTCAACCACATCAACACATTGTGAAACAGTTGAGTGGTACTCGATGGTGAGCAAGAACTGAGGCCGTATCAGCTTTACGAGGAGCTTACAGTGAGATTAGAAAAGCGTTGATTAAACTTTCTGAGTGTGAAACTGAAAAGCTGTTTGCCAAATCAGAGGCAAAATAATTGGCAAAAAAGTTTGACAAATATGAAACTGCCTTCATGATCATCTTGTGGGATCCGCAGTTGCAACGAATCGACAAAGTCAGCAAATTCTTGCAGAAAGAAGATGGAAACATGAAGATGGCATTAGATCTATTTAAATCTCTGAAATTCTTCTTTGATAACGCACGTATTGGCTATTCTGGCATTGACATGGAAGCCTCGACTTTGTCGACATCTGTGTACGAGAGCAACCAGACAATGATGAGAGTTACAAAAGGAGAATAAAAAGAAAGAGCTCTGCTGATGTGAGAAAGCACAGGCAAATGAAGTTCATCTGGAAGGAAAAGAAAAGATTCGAGTGGAAATACTGAATGCTATCTATGACAACCTGGTAGTTGATCTGGAGAAAGAAAAGCGAAGTTAGGATATAAATTACTGTTTGTAAAAACGGCAACACCATGAAGGAATTATAGTAATCACGTGAAACTTACAAGATTTGCAGAGCAGGGTAGGACATGCAAATGAGTAGAAGTACAGAGTCATTGCGCAAGAGAGGGCTGTTTAGGATACACACCAGTAGTACATCGCGGATAACGAGTTCTAAAAGGGTCTCCAGGATTCAATAACACCTCAGCGACGACGAAGGACGGAATATCACCTTTCGACAGAGCTTGAGCAGGGACGAATGGTTGGTCTGCGTAAAAGTGCATTTTCGTACCGTGATATTGCGGCTCGGACGGGACCCAAAGCTATGACCATGACAGTGATGCGCGTGTGCGGCAGTGGACCGAGAAGAACTCGGACGGGACACAACGCTATGACTATGACAATGATGCGCGTATGCGACAGTGGACCGAGGAGAGCTCGGACAGGACACAACGCTGTGCCTATGACAGTGATGCGCGTGTGCGGCAGTGGACCGAGAAGAGGTCGGACGGAACACAACGCTATGAATATGACAGTGATGCGCGTGTGCGGCAGTGGACCGAGGAGAACTCGGACGGGACACAACGCAATGGCTATGACAGTGATGCGCGTGTGCGGCAGTGGACCGAGGAGAGCTCGGACGGGACACAACGCTGTGACTATGACAGTGATGCGCGTGTGCGGCAGTGGACCGAGGAGAGCTATGACGATGACAGTGGTGCGCGTGTGCGGCAGTGGACCGAGGAGAACTCGGACAGGACACAACGCTGTGCCTATGACAGTGATGCGCGTGTGCGGCAGTGGACCGAGGAGAGCTCGGACAGGACACAACGCTGTGCCTATGACAGTGATGCGCGTATGCGACAGTGGACCGAGGAGAGCTCGGACAGGACACAACGCTGTGCCTATGACAGTGATGCGCGTGTGCGGCAGTGGACCGAGGAGAACTCGGACGGGACACAACGCAATGGCTATGACAGTGATGCGCGTGTGCGGCAGTGGACCGAGGAGAGCTCGGACGGGACACAAAGCTGTGACTATGACAGTGATGCACGTGTGCGGCAGTGGACCGAGGAGAACTCGGACGGGACACAACGCAATGGCTATGACAGTGACGCGCGTGTGCGGCAGTGGACCGAGGAGAGCTCGGACGGGACACAACGCTATGACTATGACAGTGATACGAGTGTGCGGCAGTGGACCGAGGAGAGCTATGACGATTACAGTGGTGCGCGTGTGCGGCAGTGGACCGAGGAGAACTCGGACGGGACACAACGCAATGGCTATGACAGTGATGCGCGTGTGCGGCAGTGGACCGAGGAGAGCTCGGACGGGACACAAAGCTGTGACTATGACAGTGATGCACGTGTGCGGCAGTGGGCCAAGGTGAGCTCGGACGGGACACAACGCTGTGACTATGACAGTGATGCGCGTGTGCGGCAGTGGACCGAGGAGAGCTATGACGATGACAGTGGTGCGCGTGTGCGGCAGTGGACCGAGGAGAACTCGGACGGGACACAACGCAATGGCTATGACAGTGACGCCCGTGTGCGGCAGTGGACCGAGGAGAGCTCGGACGGGACACAACGCTATGACTATGACAGTGATACGAGTGTGCGGCAGTGGACCGAGTAGAACCAGGTGAATCAACAATCCGGCATTAGACCAAGAAATATGACTACACAGCGGGATGATAGGCACCTTATTCGCATGATAGTGACGAACCGTTCCGCATCTTCGCAAGTGTTAGCCCAATAGGGGAACACTGCAACAGGTGTGACATTGTCTGCCTCCGCAATTCAACACCGTCTGCTGCACAGAGGACTCGTTACACGCGGTAGATTCCTTTGACCCTGAACCGTGGACGCCTCAGGCTGGAATGGGATTCTCAATGCAGACAATGGCTTGCTTATTGGCAACATGACATGTTTTTGGATGAGTCCCGATTCAACTTGGACTACCATGATGGCCGAATACGCATCAGACGGTATTGTGGTGAGCGCCTTATTCCGTCCATGCATTATCGAGCGTCATACGGGCCGAACGCCAAGTGTGATTATGTGGGGTGCCATTGAGTACCATTGGTGATCTCGGCTTCTAAGACTTCAGGGTAATCTCAACAGTGACAGCTGTATCAGGGAAGTTGAACTGGCAGAAGTCATACCCTTCCTTCAGATCCCTCCTGGCACTATACTCCAGCAGGACAATGCCCGACCACATGTTGTCAGGAATGTTTAAGCCCTCTCCACCGCACAGCAGATATCGCTTCTTCCCTCTCCTGCACGTTCACCAGACATGTCGCCTATTGAACATATCTGGGATATGGTCACTCGGCAACTGGCCCATCAAAATCCTCCAGAGGTCAGTACCAATGATCTGTGGACTCGCGTACATGCCGCTTTGCAAGCAATTACACAGGACACCATCCAACGCCTTTTTCGATTCAATGCCACGGCATCTCGGCCGTCCCACTGGCCCAGTGGTCTAAGCGATGGCCTCTGATCATTCGTCCGAAAGGGATCCGGGTTCAAATCCCGGTGAGGCATGGATGTTGTGTTTGTCTTACGGCACTGGCTCTCTCCCTTCCCTGGAACCAGTGACCCTAAATTAGGGACGGGAGACTGCTTATAGTCCATTGAGTTGCTCACGGTGGTCGCTAAACCTCCAATAAAAAAATCACGGCGTCTCGAAGCACTTATTGCAGCTCGTCGAGGCTTCAAAAGATACTGACTTTTGCAGGCAACAATTGTTGTATTCTTCTGAAAATTAAATCACTTATGTATAGTCATATTAGTAACGTGTGATATAAATTTTCTTCGAATCGCATGGTTCCTTCTTGGTGCTGCAAGTTTCACAAACAGTAGTGTATATTCGACCTATTCGGAGGAGTTTTTGCTGATGAACATGACCATTCTACGAAATGTGACCTCAGCAATATTTCCAAGGCATATTCAAATGCCATAGATGAAAAACTGTTTTGTGATTAACTACAGCACGTCCGTCGATTTGTGAATCGCATGGGTCAAGATCATTTCCTCAGTCCGGCCGGAAGATTGCTACAAACTGCTTGTGGACAGTGACGGTTTGAAAGAGACATTTGGGTCATTCCATGTCAAATCAAACAATGAAACATACATTTTGGAACTTGATGTCATGGATTTGGTTAATTTTTGGTACATTTGTACTTCATCATAAGATGTTTAAAAATTATTTTTTCCAAATTTTTTTGTGCATCCGTTTTTGAGATATTGAATTTTCAAAATTGCCTATATACGCCAAAATTCACTAGCCACCATAACTTCAAATGTCATTTACAAGATACCTACCATAGATAAATACACAGGGCAGGGGTAATTTTAAAGCTTATGAATAGGGCTTTCATTTGATATACAACACCACACAATTGTAAGTTTTGAAAAAAAAAATTGAGTTTTAGGAAAAACGGATTTTTTTTTAAATTTTCAAAAAATTCACACTTAAAGCTATATGTCTTGTAGCCAATCAGTCTAAGTTTAATGGTATCATACAACAATTAAATTTTCTAGTTGGCAGTGACAAGGAATTAAATTGACTTAGCCCCGAAAATAGACAAAAATTTCTATACCTAATGATAAAGAACCTCTTTTTTTCTTGGCTAGCATGTTGGATGCTTTTGTCATCTCCTGTGGGGTTAGCTGGTATGTTCTCCCTGTAGCTGTAATTGGTTTCAGTTTGCAAATGATGAAGTTTCCTGGCGCGGTGAGAACATCCGGTTTCCTAGGATAAGAGAATGATGTTGCTGGATGTAAGAATGATAGCTTGACTTCACGTTCTACCGCATCCATTGAGAGAACACATCCCATCCACCATGAGTTGTCATAGAGACATGCCACAAAACAAACCATTCATATGATATCAAACAAAGATCTTCGCTCTTTCCACGTGTATAAGTGAGTCACGGAAAAATTCTCATGGGCCGCCATCGGGAGTCGAACCCAGGGTCTTCCAGTTACGCGCCGGATATGCTTCCGGAACCTGGGTTCGACTGGGTTCCCATGAGAATTTTTCCATGACTCACTTATAAACGTGGAAAGAGCGAAGATCTTTGTTTGATGTTCCTGGTCCACGTTAAATGTCTGTATTAATCATTCATATGATAAAAATCTACATCTTGAAGTTCGAGAGTGATTTTAATACAATGTAAAACAGTATCACGAGAAGCTGAAAATGCTTCGGTTTCTAATTTTTCAATTGATACTGGGAGGTAGGCATGAAACTTCGGGGTTCCTGTAATAGCAATTGCTTCATCAAATCGTACTTGTAAAAATCTCTCCTCTTCCAGGTATTCATCATTTGAAATTAAAAAAAAACATATTGCAGGGATGTTTGCCTTGCCCCACTCAAATAGCTGTCAAGGTGTCATTACCTGATTTGAGAGGGGTTTTTGAAGGCTGGCCTTTGCTGCAAGTCTCTTCACTGTACCTCCAACATCATCACAAACTCCCTTGCAGTGGCATAAAACTTCCACTCTGCTTCAATGCCTTGAAAATCAGTGTGGTTACACAAATTTGCAAAACTCTTACGATTTTTGTGTTGTGCTGCTGAGCCGTCTGAAAAGTAAAATATATTTTTTTCAAGTTTGGGAGCAATTACGTTTTCAAAGCATTAAGAAGTTTTCTTTGGAACGCGTGAACAAGAACTGCGTTATGTTTCAGACATTCCGAGATGAAAACAAAACTCTTATGTCTTAGTTGATAATTTTCCTTGTAGTACACAACAAAGTGATGAACAGTTACCATTGAGTTGTTCCAATGGAATGACCTAGGCTTTATCTTGCAGAATGCACGACTAGTTCTCAGAAAAATCACATGTCACCATAATTTTGTCAGGGCAAAGTGTAATTTTCTTCTCTGCAAAAAAAAAAAGTAGATTGCTGTTTGGCGATGAAATCATGCTTCTTCAAGATGATTAGCTGGGCTGAAAACTCCTCAACAAAATCCTCTGGTTTTGCAAATAGTTTCAAATGAACAGCGGTCCACTGAAACCCACTGCTTGTAGGTGATGTCATCAATCATTTCTCCTTCAAGACTTGTATCGGTGCTAGGACATGAATCACAGTCACTTAAAAACATTTCTGTGCTTGGGGATTACACACAATTCTTGATAAGCAATGTTGATATATGTTTTTAAAGGATTATCATGTCCTTGCAGGGCAACTTTGTTTAAATTAGCACCAGCAATCATGAGCTTTACATTCTGATGTGTTGTGCACACACGCACACACTGTGGGTCCCACTAGCTCCTGCTATAATGCAGTTCCTTGGTCTTAACTCAGCACATTTTGAAAATCCTATCTTTTCAGAAGGGTACTTGGACTTGAAAAGTTCGTAAATTTCTCTAAGATTACCAGGTATCAGACACTTTTGGACATGAGTTCGACAACCATCTTTGTCTTTGATTGAAATATTATCTTTCTTGCTAGGCATTTGCCTGCTGACTTCTTCATTGCAATAACATTCCTTTGCTAAGTTGACCGTGTCTTCAGGTAAAATTTTTCTAGGTTTGGGATATGGTGAGGACAAAATTCCTTTTTCTTTCACAAGGTTTTTTTTTTTTTTGCCTTCCTTGCAATGTAGTTACTTACTCCAAATTCACTTTCGGTTCTTTTACAGGACCAGCATTTTCGCAAAACTGTCAAAATCATGAGCTTTTTACTTCTGTTTGTAGTTTTAAAATTTTCCTTTAGTTGCTGAATAATTTCCGAATCAGCACAGTGACGTTCTTCCTCATCTAAATCATCTTCAGAAGTAAAAAATAGCTCTTTGTATTAATAGGTCCTTTTAGTCTTCCCCATCTTTTCTTTGCAATACTTCCAAGACCTATTTTTACACACCGGAGACTCACCAAGGGAGGTCAAAGAGGCATTTAAGTGGCTTAAAGCTGCATCAGGGTCCAAATACTGAGACTCCTTAATACGACTAGGACCAAGAATCTCATAATTCTCAGTAGGAATTTCCTTTTCAAGTATATTGCTTTCCATCTGACAAGGCTTCTCTTTTCCTATAACTGCAATCTGCAGTGCATACTTTCATGTGCGGTTTGATTTCACTATTTAGTGAAACCATCCAATCAGTTACTTTCCTCAAGTTTTTACTAATCCAGTACACCCCCCCCTAAAAGGGGTTGCAACTGTTTTCTGACCACTTATTCTCCTCCATATTTCAAATCATGTAGTTATTAAACAATTAATGAAATAAATTTAATAAAGACTAATAAAGCAGCTTTACAAGAAAAATGTCCTAGAAAGCTTCACTAAAAACACACTGTCTAAACGAACTGAAGTGCACACACACAGAGACAGGCCACAACTAAGCTGTCTGGAAGGTAACATGGTGGGGGAAGGGCACATGAATAAACAGGCACCAACATGTCAGGGCTTGTCTTGCATGTTTTGAACAGTTCCTTTGCCAAGATAGCCTACCCTATCTCCCTCTTTTGTAACAGGTATGTTCATAAATTTACTGATGCGTTATCTACAAAAACTCTATGAAGATCTTTAGACTGGAATTAACCTTTCTTTATGAATGACTTGCACGATTTCATTTGCTCGCGAGTGAAGGCGTTCGTGCAAAAAACGAAATAATTAACAATATCGCCGTGTTCTGTTCGTGGCACCACCTCAATATTGTTCAGGAAAAATGAGTATGGAATTACATCTGGGTCACCACAATTGCACAATAACTTTAATTTATCAGAATAAAGCTATTTTTGATTGCCAGATAACCCACTTACGTAACCCATGTAATGCATCTTTGATCTCACTTGTCCACCAGTTGTTCTGCAAGAAAGCAGCAGACGAAAAAGTGACGCGACCGCGGTTTCGTGTCGTCAATGCATACGGTCTATATGGTGAGAACGCCCCTGTCGTGCACAGTCTCAGAAAGTCAACCAATGCTATAAGACAAGAGATGTTGCAGCAGTTGTGACGTCATAAAACTTTCGCCAAGACTACGCCTGCGTATCTGCTGGGGAGTTTAACACCTGCCAATTTCTGCGTGCATTCCAATAACGCGCAGGCATGACGTCACATAATTTATTTTGTTGGAATAGAGAAATGAGTGGTTGAATTGCGTTAACTGTACTGTAACTTTTACAAAGTTTCACAATATTTACGAAGTAATATAGGTGTGACGTCACAGAATGAGTTTCGTGGATTTCGGAACGCATTCTGTGATATCAAAAGTTTTGTGACGTCACAAAACTTTCACCAGCACCGTATCTGCTTTGAAGTTTAACACCTGTCAATTTCTATGTGCATTCTAATAATGCGCAGGCATGACGTCATAAAATTCATTCCTAGGCTTTGTTGGAATATAGAAATTAGTGGCTGAATTGCGCTAATTGTACTGTAATAACTTTTACAAAGTTTTACAGGGTTTGCGATGTCATATAGGTGTGATGTAACAGAATGTGTTCAGTGGATTTCTTAAAATACGGAATACGGTTGTTGGGTTGCTTTTAAAACATTTCCTGAGTCTGCACTCGCTTTGTGATCATCGGTAGGCATGACGTCACAATATTATTTTTCATTTTATTACCGCCACTTGGAAATGAGATCGCCATAGGAAACAGCAAATCAACTGTTCAGCGACATCCAGTTTCTTCGCAAAGCCCTAGAAGGAGGAAATTTTGTCTATGACAGTCAACATTCTGGAACTTTCCACGGAAAATTACTTCTAAGGATTTACATCTGTATGACCAACTTGAGGTGATTTCTGAAATTAAAACGAAGCGAGAAGTAACGGTAACCGTCACCGCGAAAATGAAAGTGTGGCAGATGCGCAGATGTTTTTTTAAGAAATATACGACTTTATTATTTTCGTGCCGTAGTGATGATAGTTGAGCTGTATACTACATGAACAGTTATAAGTATTGACAGTCAAGCGTCCACTGGTGAAGCATTATGGTAATAACAATATTGATTTTTATTCATTTCTGTTGTTGTTTTTTTCTTTCAGTTCTGTTTCACATCGAAATGCTTTTTGGCTAGATATAGACTGGTACTTTGGAGTCGTTAACGAATCTAGATTTTCTTTTTTTTTTTCTAATTTTCGAAGCTTAAAATTTCCCTTAAGAAGAGTGTGTGAAGATTTATTTTTAAACTGAACGAAATAAAAATGCCTGGAAAATTCTTAGCCTCAAAAATTGAAATATTGTTTAGAACGTTTTTATCATACTTTCAATGATCATGTATTTTTCGCTAGGTTCCATTTTGTATTAACCGTGTTTCTTATAAGATGCTCCATTTTAAATGATTTATGTCTAATAAGATACATATTGTAGAAGAACTGACACCTTTTGCTTTTTGTCGGAGAAAAGGCTTTTTTGTGTGTGCGTTTATATAAATATATTGATTTATTTTTGTGTCGTAGTTTAGCATTTTCATGAATTCCAATATTTTTGTTGTGTGTTTGTCTTATGATGTACTCCAACAATTCGTAGGAGTGAATTTTTTTACTAAGCATGTACGGAATTACTTTTATAGTGTATATTCAATCTAACAATCACTTAAGAACTATGTTTTATACTCAGAATTTTTGAACTATAGCAATGATCCGAATTTCTTGGCGTAGAATAGGAATCAAAGTTTCCAAGCTTTTTCGCACATCAACCAGATGGCTTTCTCAAGGCAGACAGCAGACTGTTAAATATATAATTTGCAGCCTGTTGTCTATCTTCCTTGAAAAAGCCATCTGGTTGATGTGCGACAGCTTGGGAGGCCCCGGTGATGCAGTGGTCTAAGCGATGGCTTCTGACCATTCGTCCGAGATGGGTCCTGGTTCGAATCCCGGTGAGGATGTTGTGTTTGTCTTACGTCACTGGTTCTCTCCCTTCTCTGGAATCAGTGACTCTAAATTAGGGACGTGCGACTGCTTATAGCCCATTGAGTTACTCACGGTGGTCGTTAAACCTTCAAAAAAAAAAAAAAATTCGGAAACTGATTCCTATTCTACGCCAAGAAATTCGGATCATTAGTATAGTTATACAATTTTAAATACAGTTGGTGTACAGATTCTATTTATTAATTATTTTTACACTATTTTTAATACACTCTAGTAAATAGTAAATATAAGAACCATAATACCGCGGAAAATTGATCCGATCTCGATGTAATAGGCGAAAATAATAACGTGTACTATAAAAAGTAATGAATAAATTTTCCAAAAAAGTTATTCGTGCTAAAAGGAGATAGAATGTCGTTTGGGAACAAATCCTAGCTTTAAAAATTATTTTTTTCGCATCAAAATTTTTTAAATTGCAATTTACTGATTACAGTTTTCTGAATTTACAGAGTAGTGGCAAAGATAAATCAAATTGCTGCGTATTTTCAACTCGTGAACTGTGAAGGAGGAATGGGAGGTGGGGGGAGGGGGAGAGAAGAAGAATATTCGTCTCACATAGGAATGAAATGTCATTATAGGAAAGTACTGGGAGACATGGCCAAGAAGTACTTACAGACTATCAGTGTAGAACGCTATGCGTACACGAAGGAGCATATGTTTATTTTTTACCGAGACTAATTTAACTTTCTTTTGAAGCCCTAGGCATCAATTAATCCCCATCTGCACCTATAGTGATTTCTTTCGTCTTTTTCCTTTTTTTTTTTTTTTTCAAATTTGCCTTGAAAAAAAAAAGTCGAGATAGTTTGTTTTAGTTCTGCTGTTATTAAATTGATAGCCCTCTTTATATCTTTATCTGTTTATTGGTCTGACTACGCACATACATTTTTATTTTTGAGATTTTCAATTTTTTTATGGCTGGTTGGTTATCAAACTGGAGCAAAATAATTTTATATTATTACTCATGAGAAATTGGGAATTTTTGTTCTTTTTAATTTGCTATTTATCCCTGAAATTTCGCGCTAGTCTCGCTTAAAGCCAGACACATTTTTGAACTGCGTGTTTAAAAACTTTTAATTGTAGTGAAAACTTTTTTCATCAAAAAGCAATCTTGTGATGTCCTATATACACCATAATCACTTCCTCAGAAACTTCCGTACAACCTAATGTTGAAACTTTCGTATAGGTTTCTGAGGAAGTGATTTAAGAGGTGGAGTAGTGTTGGATATGGCAGATACACAACATTAATTCGTATAAGAATATTAATATAGATCTGTGATTGATGTTAACAAAATATACATAACATATAATATTTGATTTTAGGATAAGATGGAAATGCTCTTGGCTAGAACTCAAAAATATGAAATATTTTTCATGTTCTGTTGGATATTTACAGAATAAATGTCTAGAGATTATAAAAAATGTCAATTATGTACGATCTTTAAGAGGTACTTTAGATATTGGCCATGTATCTTGAATATGATGGTTGGTACAACAAATAGTTACTGTAGTGTTGACTGGTATGTATTGATTGTCCAAATGTAGCATAGACTCGGGTAGACGGGTGGCGTCCGCCGAAGCGATGGTCGCATTGCAGTAACCACTAACTACACATAGAAGAGGAATGCAGCGCAAGCGTCTAGGGACAGAAGGAAGCCTAATGCTTTTGGACTTCATGAAAAAATTCGGTGCTCCCTTTGACGTCGTGCGCATGCTCAAGTTTAGTTAGCGTAAGTGCTCGATAATACACTATCTACCAACAAGTAATTGGACACCCTTGCAATCGACGATTTCTGCGGTCCTTATACACGTCACGGCCGCCGCCGTTAAATATCGTATGGGAAACAACAACACAACCAGTCGCATGCAAGATGCCACGCAGTTCGGAGCTCTCTGATTTCGTGAAAGGTGTAATCGTCGTGTATCACAGAAATGACCGATCCATACGTGACATATCCAGCGAGTTGAAGAACCCAAAATCGACAGTGGCCTACGTGATTGGCAAGTGGAAGATGAGAGGTGACTGTCGGAATGTGCCCCGACCCGGCAGACCCACGAAACTGGGAGTTAGAGACCGACGGGTGCTGGCCAGAGAAATTCGGAAGAACCGCACCAAATCGATGGGCCACATCCGCGAGGATTTTCAACAGGCATCCCGGAGTATAATAATTCCGATGAATACCATCCGTAAAGAAGCCCATCTGCTCGGTTATCATGGACGTGCTGCCGCGCACAAGACTTTGATCACCAAGTCCAATAGCGCTGCTCGGCTAACGTGGTGCAAAGAACATCGACAGTGGACCGTTGACCAGTGGAAACAGGTTCTCTGAAGCGACGAATCAAGGTTCACCCTCTACCGTTCGGATGGAAGGGTTTGGGTCTGGCGTCTGCCTGAAGAACGCCTCCTGCCGGAATGTATTATGCCAACTGTGAAGTTCGGCGGCGGTGGAATTATGCTATTGGGGGTGTTTCTCCTGGTATGGCACGGGACCCTTGGTCGCAATTCCTGGTAGACTCAACGCCGAGACTTACTGCACCATTTTGGATGATCATGCGCTTCCTACGTTGTGGAAGTTTTACGGGGTGGACCCATGTTACTTTCAGGATGACAATGCCACCTGTCATGTTGCGAAGTCCACCATGGCTTGGTATGGTGACAATGGGGTTAATCGAATGAACTAGCCTGCGCAGATCCCGGACCTTAACCCTATCGAGAACCTCTGGGATCAGTTGGAGCGTCGACTTAAGGGGTGCCCCCACCGTCCGAAATCGGTGAAGGAACTGACCTGTCTTCTCCAAGCCGAGTGGAAGAAAATACCGCTAGCCGTCGTACAACGCCTGGTTGAGAGTATGACCCGGAGGGTCACAGCTGTAATCGCCGCTCGTGGAGGCTCCACCAACTATTGAAGGTGAATAAACTTCGTTTTCCTTTGCTATCACAGGTGTCCAATTACCTGTTGGTAGATAGTATATTTGTTTATCCCACGCTATCTCCATGTCCGTGTTGTGGTTGTGAATGAACGTTTAGTAGTTTGTGCTGTGCCTTATAATTTAGGAACTTGAAAATATGGAAAATAAGTGCTTCATTTATGATAAGACTTTTAAATGTTCTTTATTAAAGGCTGACATTTCGGTTCGCTTAATGTTTCCCAGGAACCATTTTCAATAATCTGTTAACAATAACAAATTCAATTTTTTACATTCTGTTGAATTGGTGACTGTTGACAGAGCATTGAAAATCTAGCTCCTTAATCGAGTTTAAATTTATTTGCATAAGGCCAATTACTTGTTTTACGCAGCATGTTAAAATACGAAATTTTAAAGCACAAACGTTTATACTCGCTTGTAAAAACCTCAGCTACAACGTTGAGAATGACACTGCTGGACGCAACAACACGAATTACTATTCTTCAGGGAATTCTCCAGTATACTATCCTCTAATTCCAGAATAAATGTTACAAAAACAAAATAAAAAAACCCAAAGCAAGCCAACCAAACCTAAGCAACGATCGCACTAATTTTGGCCGCTAGAGGGAGAGCGGACCGCTGAGATGCCGATCGACTAGTTACTCCACTTCAAGTTGCGCGTACTTCAATTTTTTCATTCCAAAAGCATTAGGCATCCATCCTTCTGTCCCTAGACGCTTGCGAATGCAACGTGTGAAGTATCATGTTGGTGCGGCGTGTGCAGGTAATTTGCGCAGATGCGCTCCATGCAAGCCGTACAATCTTGAAATGATGCAAAGAATTTCAGGGTGGACGTGAAAACACCATGGATCGGCCAAGATCTATCCAAGCACACGCCGTCATCACAGCGGACACAATCGTAGCAGTGGACGAATTGCAGAACGTTAACCGCACAATAATAGTTAGCAGTTGCAACTGGCATCAGCAAGGGCTCCATTGACACAGTCCTGAACCAAGAACTGGGGTTTTCGAAAGTATGTACGCAGTGGGTTCTAAAGCACCTGGCAGACGATCCATAAACTTATCAACCGATGGGACACCTGCCTAAATGTTAGGGATGCCTATTTCTAGCACTACCAGCACCCGTGTGTTATGTATATACAGTATTTACCTATGTACATGTTCTTATTTGGTAAAAAAGTGCACTTAACTCAACAGGTACTCTAAGTTTCATTTGGACTACACTTATATTTAATGTACATGCGTTGCAAAATACACTGACGGAAAAAAATCCCAACACCACGAAAAAATAGTTGTAGAGGAATGAAATGGTGGCAATACATTTGTATAGGTAACATATTTAATCGATTAAGGTTTCAAGATCACAACTTAATGTAAGCGCGAGAAGGGCCATTTTAAATGTGAAATGCTGGTACATTAATAACCGGTGTAACCGCCAGAATGTTGAATGCATGCACGCAAACGTTAATGCATTGTGGCGTCCAACCCCTTCTTGGTGTTGGGATTTTTTTTCCGTCAGTGTATAATGTGCGCGAATAAGTACATTTCCTGTTTTTTAAAAAAGCAGCTTGTACCTAATTTTCGAGGTTAACAAAATCTTCTCGGCTCCTGGATTGTAGAGCATTTCCCCTTTGACGTTTCTGTAATTTCTAGCGGGAAACACTGACTGATTCATGCAACTAACACTAACCATCTAACGAAATAAGGTATCAATCAAACACGGACTGAGCGCTGTGCACTAACTTGATTGGTTAATGAAATTTTTTGATGACTGACCCTCAAGGCGCACTCCTTTTACAACCCCCACCATACCACTGACTAAAGCATATTTTCCCATCAAGGCTTGGGTCATAGAGGAGAGAATAAAGGACTAGAATGAAGCGCTTATTACCTGTAGTAGCTGGTTGATGCTGAGATTAGAGAGGGAAAAGGAATTCTTTATCTGAAACTTTCATAAAACTCGGCCACTATGTGAACATTTCTGTTTCGGGCGAGCAGAAAAGTTTGGCACCCTTTGGTTCAGATATTTTGCCCGCTCAAAGGGTTAAAGCCGTTGGACTTTTGAAACCCTTCAGGGAAGGAGATTAACGGCTGACATATGCTCTGGTTTTAATTGCATTACCAGCTCTTTTTACGCTTTCCAACCTTAGGTTAAAGAAGCGTATATGCTCCAGCTTTGTCCGTCTGTCAGTCTGTCTGTCCGTCCGCCCGTCGGCACGATAACTCTCGTAAAAATGGTTTGATTTCGATGACATTTTAGCGTATGATAAGGGACAATCTGGTGAGGAACCCTATTGAAAAGGGGCGAAATAGGATCAAAGGTCACGGCACAGGAGCGAGATTTATTCCACAGCCATTATCTTCCTAACTTGACTAAAAATGCTTCTATTGCGACAAAACTTGAGTATGTTGTTCCGGTGGTATACTGAACCAATTCTGCTTAATATAATCGAAATGGGGTTAAAGGTCAGGGCACAGGAGCCAGATTTATTCCACAGCCATTATCCTCATAACTTGACTAAATATGCTTCTATTGTGGCAAAACTTTAGTATGTTGCTCCGGAGGTATACCGAACCAATTTTGTTTAATATATTTGAAATGAGGTCAAAGATTAGGGCACAGAAGTGAGATTTATTCAACAGCTATTATCCTCATAACTTGAGTAATAAGTTGAGTAATGATTCCTGGTATGTTGGAAAGCGTATCATAATCAATTTTACAAACTTGTTTTGTTCCACATTCAATCTCACCCTGGCCACCTCGGTGTCTCAGTGATTTATCCGGTGGCTTCTGATCCTACGTCCGGGTTCGAATCCCGCTGAGACATGGATGTTGTGTTTGTCTTAAGGCACTGGCTCTCTCCCTTCCCTGGAACCAGTGATCCTAAATTAGGGACGGGCGACTGCTTATAACCAATGGAGTTGCTCAGGGTGGTCGTTAAACTTCCAATCAAAAAAAGAAATCTGATCTACTAGGCTCACCTGAACTTAAACTATTACTCTACATTTTTCAAGACATTTTAGGAAAGCTATGGATTTTGTTACAAGATCCTTTTCTTTCCAGGAGTTAAAATATTCTCAGGAGTCTCTGCTTGCTTTTTTAGGGGGGGGGGGAGCTGTCGACAACTTATATCGCTCTTTAAAATCTGTGGTCTAAGCAATGGCTTCTGATCATTCGTCCGAAAGGGGTCCGGGTTCGAATCCTGGTGAGGCATGGATGTTTATGCTTGTCTTTCGGCATTGGCTCTCAATCTGTTACTTGTCCAACACTGGCTATCTGTGTAAATTGGTCATTTATCATACCGTCAAATCCATGTTTGATTTTTACAACACGAACGTGCAGATTTCCGTTTAATAAGTGAAAAAGAGTACAAATTAAAAATTAGATTGCTAGCTTTCACCGCCTAAGACGAGCGGCTTCGTCAGGTTAATGTTTACAACGTTGAGTACAGAACCATTTTGTATTCAACGTTGTGTTTTGTACTCAACGTTCGTGTTGAATCATTCTGCACTCAACGTTTGTGTTGTAAATATTCAGAATCATTCTGTATTCAACGTTCGTGTTGTAAATATTCAGGATCATTCTGTACTCAACGTTGGCCAATGTTTACAACGTTGAGTACAGAATCATCCTGTACTCAACGTTGTAAACATTAGCCTGACGAAGCCGCCCGTCTTCGGTGGTGAAAGCTAGCAATCTAGTTTTTTATTTGTACTGTTTCACACCTATTAAACGGAAATCTGCACGTTCGTGTTGTAAATATTCTTGGTGTATTCACAGCCAATTTTTTCTTAACATTGATATCCATGTTTGATGTTTACTTGTTCGCAATGTATTACATGATCAACACTGGCTATATCTGTGTAAATTGATCAATTGGCATGCTGTACACCATGTATGATTTGTACTTGTTGCTGTGAAATATCTGTATCCTGCTTATGTCTGCCTCTTTGTCATGTCTGTACATCCAGGTCCAATACATCATTTAAAAAAACCTCCAATAAAAAAAAATCTGTGGTCCTAGCATGTGCCAAGCGTTTAAGACGAATGTTTAAGGCTCTGCTCGTTTCTTCTTTCAGCTATACTTTGTCCCGTTCAGTTATACACTGGTGTGCAAAAATTAAGAACGAAGAGGAGAAATTAGCATAACAGCGGAACGAGCAGGCAGAACGGACTGAAAGACCACTCAGGAGATAGACTAGGATCCGGTACGGTAGAGCATGAGCGTATATGCAGCATGACGTAGGGGTAGGGAGTGTCGGAAGGGTATAAAGCACACGGGCAGTGTACGCTCAGCAGTTCGGTGTAAGCTATTGCACTGTGTACATCGGTTTGAACGACGTCGAGTTGCTGCCACCGTGTGATATGGCCAACAGGCAATCCAGTAGACGACATCTGGATGACTTTACCCGAGGTCGCGTCATTGGGAAGTTGGAAGAAAGTCGAAGTGTGACTAGTGTGGCCGAGGATTTCGGGATCGTTCAGAGCATCGTATTACGAGCTTGGAGAGCATTTCAAACGACTGGAACAGCTGTCTGAGAGTTTAGCAGTGGTCATCCACGAGCAACCACGGCGGCGGACGACCGGTATATTGTCCTACAAGCGAGAAGAGACAGACGGCAGACAGCGGGAGAAATCGCGAGGCACATGCAACAGACAACTGGACGTCCGTTATCGCGTTTTACCGTGGCCTTGAGGCTGCACAAAGGTGGTCTATTTGCACGACAACCAGTACGATGTGTGCCATTAACGCCTGCTCATCGGAGACGGCGGTTTCTGTGGTGTCAGGAACACAAGAACTGGACACATCAGCAATGGGGTCGAGTTCTCTTTACGAATGAGAGCCGATTTAGTCTGACGAGCGATTCTGGACCTATACACATCTGGAGAGAGCAGGGTACACGCAATCACACCTCCAACATCATCGAAAGAGACCTGTTTGGAGGTGGCGGAGTTCTCGTTTGCGGCGGTGTCATGTTTGGTAGCCGTACTGACCTCCACATCTTCCAAGGAGGTTCAGTCACTGGTGTCCGCTATTGTACCGAGGTTCTCCTGCCTCGCGTGCGTCTGTTTAGAGGTGCTGTGGGTCCTGAGTTCCTCTTCATGGACGACAACGCTACACCTCATCGTACAGTGGCTGTCGCAGAGCTGTTGGAGAGTAAAGATATTCAACGCATGGATTAGCCCGCAAGGTCCCCGGACCTAAATCCAATTGAACACGTGTGGGACCTTCTCGGGAGATGCTTGGCAGCACGTCACCAGCCGCCAGCAACAATTCCGCAGCTGCGATTGGCGCTACAAGAGGAATGGGCCGCGATGCCTCAACAGCTCCTTGACAACCTCGTCCTCAGCATTGACAGCCGTTTTAAATCCTGCAACGCAGTCAGGGGATGATCATATCCCCTACTAAAGACTGGATTTTTCTTGGCAGCCGCCTGTCACATGGACTTTTCTGTCTTCTGTCCAGTTGTGCTCTAAGCTACCTTTTTAATAAAGTGCCTTTGTATCCTTTAGATTCCTTGTTTGGACGGTTTTGCTCACTTGTCCCATATGCTTACATCTTGGGGATCTTATGGTATGATTTGAGTCGATGTGGAGCACTTCTGCACGACGTTACATTCGAAAAACCGTCTCGTGCTTAATTTTTGCACGCTAGTGTAGTTCATTCGTCCCTTTCATCGTATATTTCTTTCCGTTGAGATATAATGTAGGAACGCGCTCAGTTCTTGCTGCAATGCCTTGTATTCTTTTTCACTTTGTGGTCTGCGTCATTCGTACACCTTAAGCAGGGCAGCATAAACATGATCCAGTTCCTGAAGCCTTGTGAAACGATTTCAATTTCGCAGAATAGCACACAACTTAATAATGTGTATTTACTGGCCATTTCGTTTTACCCACACCACTTGATGAATTATGATGAGGCTCAAAATGTTTCTTTCAGTCGGTGCTGCGAAAAAAAAAAAAAAAAAAAAAAAAAAAAGAAAGAAAGATTTTTATTTCATTAAAATACGATTTGCTGAAGTTAAATTTTGCAGATATTAACTCTAAATAGCGCATGGTCCTTCCTGTAATTCGTAGATAATGAATTTCAGAAAAACATTCGTTCATATAATCTGCAGCATCAGACCGTGGAATTCTGAAAAAAAAAATCGTTGTACAACCCTTACCTGTCATGATGATCAACACCGAAATTTCCGACAGGAAAGTCGCGATTCACAGGTGAGCAAGAAGTCCAAAGAAGTAAATTTGTCCGTCATTTTTGTCCACGCCGGGGCTCGAACCCAGTTCCCTCATTCCGGAAGAAGTCACTCTACCAATTGAGCTACGCGGACGTTCGTTCTGACTGCTATCTGCCTTTATGCCGTGTGCGTCCTGCTGGCAGGCACGTCACCCCCCCCGTAAGAGGGCCGGGGGGCATGGCCCATGGGTCAGCCGTGACCATGAATCGTTGCAGGCAGCCATCTGCAGTGGAACGTGCACATGAGAACTCCCAGTCAATCTGGTGTGTGGAATGCAACGTCACACATTTTCAATTTTTCGAAGCGCTGGAGAAGGAATTCTCTTATTTTTCCTCGCGGTGTGGAAATAACATCACACCATTGCGTTATTTTGAACGGCCGGATTATCCGGAAAGTTCGGGCGCCATTATAATGAAGTAAATTTCTCCGTCCTTTTTGTTTATAAAATATGGTTTGGCCACCAGGGGGCGTAAGTGTTAATTTCTGATTCATAGGCTTTTCCATTAAATTCTGAGCTTCTAAATCTCGATCCAGAAAACTCTTTCGTGGCCCGATACCGCCTATGTCGATAAACATTTGAGAATACTTTCTTTTTAAAATCATGCATGGTTTCTTCGCCCGGGGGCGTAGATGTATACCTTATATTTCTCAATACCTCTGCTTCTAAGAGCCAGATTTGAAAAATTCCTGCTTTGTTTGATAGCGTTTCCGGTGTAAAATGCTCTCACATATTTTTAAATTGTTCAAGCTATGCATAGACTTTCCGCTAGGGGGCGTTAAAGTAAATTGCGTCCCCCTTGATATCTCTGCTTCTAAAATTACGATTAGAAAACTTCTTTCTGCACCGAATACAGCTGCTTTTCCTATAATTTCTGATATTTGATAAAATAAATGGTTTAGCCACTAGGGCGTAAGTGTTAATTTCTGCGTCTGATGTATTTGTAGCAAAATCTAAGCTCCTGAAAACTCGATTGAAAAAATTATTTCTTTGACCGATACCGCTCACATCAAAATACCTTTTGAGAATACTTTCTTCTTAAATTAAAGCATGGTTTTTCCGCTAGGAGGCATAAAGGCATATCTTATTTTTGTCGATATCTCTACTTCTAAGAGTCCGATTTAAAAAATTCTTTCTTTGTTGGAGAACGTTTCCGTGGGGAAATGTTTCTCATTTAATTTCAATTTGTTTGTAGCGCACAAGTCTGCCACCATAGGGCGTAAGTTCACGTTTCCGTTTACACTGCGGGACTAAAAACCCGATTGAAAAACTTCTTTCTTCGGTCAGATACTATTAACTATGTAAACTGTGTGTGTATTTTCTTTCCAATATAGTGCACGATTTCGCCGCTAGGAGCGCATATACTTATTCTGTTTTTCTCAATATCACTGCTTTTACATGTGCGATTTAAAAAATTCTTTCAACACCGGATGTCATTTACCTTGTAGAACACTTAAGGCTAGTACATGAGGAATTTTGTAGTTCATAGTTCTGTCGGTAGGTGGTGTTTGTGTTCTTCAGTTTGCAGCTGTATCGCCTCTTCTTCTTCCCTGTATGCCATTCGCTACAGTAGAGATGTGGAGCATTATCCTCTTTAAGTAACGCAAATATTTCTCATTAGCTTCGTAAAGGTCGAACGCTTTTTCCATGAAGAATAATTTTCGCCTATTTTCAACTTTTCCGCTATACAAAATTCTTCCGCTAGCTGACGGAAACTTATATAATGTTTCATTTTTTATATTTCTTCTTTTAACTGTTCGATTTGAAAATCTCTTTATCTCTGGTACCTTCCTTGTAGTATGAGAAACTTTTTGTTCACCATTTGTTAATTTTCGTACCATGCTGTTCAGCCGCTGGTGGAACTAAGTAGATGTTTCTATTTCTGGACGTTTTATCGATTGTTGGAACCAGTTGATTGTTTTCCAAACCGGTTCTATTGATTTTGAATAGCTTTGATGAATTTAATTCGCGTCAGAATGGATTTTTTTTTTTTTTTTGATTGGAGGTTTAACGACCGCCGTGAGCAACTCAATGGGCTATAAGCAGTCGCCCGTCCCTAATTTAGGGTCACTGGTTCCAGGGAAGGGAGAGAGCCAGTGCCGTAAGATAAACACAACATCCATGCCTGACCGGGATTCGAACCCGGACCCCTTACGGACGAATGATCAGAGGCCAACGCCTTAGACCACTGCGCCACCGGGGCGGCTCAGAATGGATTCAAAAGACGTGCTTATTACATCCGAAAATTCGGTGTCATCTTTCTTGTTTCCTGGTGTTAACGCATTTTCGACACCTTTTCAATCACACCACCTTTTCTGACAATCGCCAAAAGTCTGCGTAACCAAACCTGCTCAGTGTAAGTTAAATTTGGCTGTTTTATTATGAAATCTTAAATGCTCAATTTTAGTTACTAATTTTAATCAGTAGTATGGGGAAGTAATATTAAGAACAAGCAGTAATATCACAAATCGGTTCCCATTTTGCCAGCCAACATGTTTTTTTGCGATGTACTTTAGAAGCTCAGTGCTTTCAAGGAGTTCCGTGTATCACCCCGTTTTGTTTTCATATTAGTCTGCGCATATCCGCCACTACGGGGGCAGGAAACCAGCTCCGCATACATTTCACGCGGAGTGCTTATTATAATATTACTAATTTATACACTAATAAGGTGAACTTTTTAAAACGAGAAAGAAACTCGTACTTTTTTAATACGAAGGAAATGTAGAGTTATAAAATAACTCTCTTTTGTTTTATTGACGATTTGCTACGTTAGCCCAAAAGATTTTGTATGGTTTTATTACCCATTAAACTGCGGGACGAATTAACTCGGGTTCAGCAAAATGTATTGAAATTAGCTTGAAGGGATATGCACCGATGAGGTATTACATTATTACCACCACCAGCCTAGAGTAAGGTGCGCGCCTGCAGACCGAATGGTGGCTCATGTGACGTTTACGAAGCAGTGTACGTACAACCCGAGGCCCGGCTTTCGATTAGTAGAGTGTTCGGTGTCAGAATAGGAAAAGCTGCCAATTTATCGAAGTTTGATAAAGGTCAAATTGCGATGGCACGACGCCTCAGAACTACGATCTCGAAAACATCGTGGCATGTGGGTTGTTCCCGTGCCGCTGTAGTGATTACGCATCAAAAGTGGTGCGCAGATGGCCAAACGACGAACCGTCGTCCTCAGCTCATTGATGCCAGAAAGGAGCGAAGACTGTCGCGCACTGTTCCCAGCGACAGCAAGGCCAGAGTGCGACAAATCACCAACAGTTACAACAGTAGTGATCAGGGCAATGTGTCACAGCACAGAGTTCATCGCAGCCTTCTGCGCATGGGCCTGCGTAGCCGAAGACCCAGCCTGGTCCCCATGCACACTGCACGTCATCGCCAAAAACGCATGAAATGGGTCCAAGATCATCATGATTGGACCGAGGATGATTGGAAGAAAGTGGCCTGTTCTGACGAATCAAGATTCCTGGTGCAGTGAGTAGGCCAAGTTCACCCATTCATGGCAACTGTGCTCCCTGTTGATGATGGCCATTACCAACAGGATCATGTGCCATGCCGCACTTCCAGAATCGTCAACGCACTTCCAGAATCGTCAAGGAGTGGTTCTAGGAACATGCTAGTGCCTTTCTGTCAATTTTCGATTGGGTTTATGTCAGGTGAATTTGGAGGCCTTGGCCTCCAAATTCACCTGACATAAACCCAATCGAAAATTAGTGGCTCGACTTAAAAAAGCAGGTTCGCGCTAAATCACCACCACCCCGAAATGTACGGGAACTGAAGGACCTGCTGTTGACATTATGGTACCAGATACCCCGAGGATACCTATCGCCACCTCATCCAATCGATGCCAAGCCAAGTAGCCGCTGTTTTGAATTCTAAAGGAGTCCTACAGCTTATTAAGCAGGTGGTCATAATGTAATGACTCATCGGCGTATTCGCTAAAAAGCAAGCCGAGCGTGGCTAGAGCAATTAAATCAGTGCATTAGAAAGCCTTGCATTCCGAGCTTTCTTATCCAAAGTGGTCATGCAGGGAGATGTTTGACAATAATTTTTTCTGACTGCTATAAGGGCTATAATGATGACGACGAACAGCGTCTGCCGCCCCGGGGGCGCAGTTGTCTGAGCGATGGCCTCTGATCATTCGTCCGGAAGGGGTCCGGGTTCGAACTCCGGTGAGGCATGGATGTTGTGTTTGTCTTATGGCACTGGCTCTCTCCCTTCCCTGGAGCCAGTTGCCCTAAATTAGTAAAGGGCAGCTGCTTATAGCCCATGAAGTTGCTCACGGTGGTCGTTAAACCTCCAATCAAAAAAATAAAAAATAAAAAAAGAACAGGGGCGGATTGGGACGATCGGACCAGCCGGGAAATTTAGTCGTGCAGTCCTCTGAAGAAACACGCGGACCTGCATGAAAACACCTCATAAATTTCTTCATGAAGAAATTTATGTCCGATCTTAGACGAAAGAGAACTGTTGAAAGATGCATTGTAACACAAAATTCAGTCGCGAACAAATTTTAACAGCAATTTAATGGTGAAAGAACGTTAACATTCCGTTCATAATTGAGAGCTGTATAGAACCGGATTATTATTTTCCTTTGAAAAAAAACAGACAAAACAGAAGAAAAAACAGGAGACTCTTGCAGACTATTTTCAACTGAATCGCCATGATCATTTTGAAAGTTGAAATAGCTACATGCCACACAGCAATTATCCTACTCAATTTTTATAATTTTTTTGTCCCTGATCGCCTATGGCAATGGTATGTCCTCCTTGAGTAGACGCTATTTCTAAGCCTACCAATGGCAATGGTATATCCTCCTTGAGTAGCGCAATGACAATGGTATACCCTCCTTGAGTAGACGCCATTTTTAAGCCTATCCATCATTTTGAATTATAATTTTGACCCATAAACCACTAATGGTACCTTTTAAGATAAATTTAAGTGGAATATGGATTTATGAATATCTCTGCGGGAGAATCGCTTTATGCTATGTATCAGTCTTTGGATAAAATGGTGGAGGATGATGATGGACCATCACGAAGGGTGTCTTTTTTCAGGATTACAAAAGGAGCAGTTATCCCGGGTTCCATATATTAGGTGTACAAATAAGTTTTAAAGCTGTTTTTGTGTGTGTGACATATCATCATCATCATCATCATTGTCAACCATTATCAATCCACTGCTGGACGAAGGTCTCCCCAAGTTTCCTCCACAACGGTCTGTCTTGTGCCAGTCTCCTCCATGTCACCCCTGCATACTTTCGAATTTCATCCACCCATCTCCCATGTGGTCTTCTTCTGGGTCTTTTCCTGTCCCTTGGAATCCAATCTAAAATTTCGGCTGTCCATCGATGATCTGTCCTTCTGGCAGTATGTCCAGCCCATTGCCATTTCAGGGATTTGACTCTGATCATGATGTCTTCCACTCTTGTCATTTTTCGGATCCACGAGTTCCTCTTCTTATCTCTCCTGGTTACACCAAGTATGCACCTCTCCATGCTTCTTTGAGTTGTCTGCAGCCTTTGTATGTCTCTTTTAGTTAAGGTCCACGTCTCTGCACCATACGTAAGCACTGGAAGGATGCATTGATCAAACACTTTTCTTTTAAGACATAATGGCATATTGCTCTTGAAAATTATGCTGTTTCTTCCAAAAGCTCTCCAGGCAAGTTTTGTACGCCGATTAATTTCTTCATCAATGTGACCCTCACTTGATATCTGCTGTCCAAGATAAACGTACGTGTCTGTTATCTCCAGCTTTTCTCCATTAATCGATAAATCTTCATTTCTTGTAAAAGCATTGAACATCACTTTTGTCTTCTGAAAGTTCATTTTTAATCCCACTTCTTTACTCTTGTCAGCAAGTTCCTGGATCATACTCTGCAGCTCTGATGGGCTAGTTGCAAAAATGACTACGTCATCAGCAAAACGAAGGTGGGTTAGATAATCTCCATTAATCTTTATCCCCTTGTTTTCCCAGCTCAGTGACTGAAATACACCCTCCAATGTGGCATTAAAGAGCTTCGGAGATATGGTGTCACCTTGTCTCACTCCCTTTCCAATTTTTATGTGTGTTGTATTTTCAAACAGCCTAATCTTTGCACTTGCATTTTCATAGATGTTATTAATAATATTAATGTATGCATCTTCAATACCGCAGGTTTTCAGAGCCATTGTAACTGCTGATGGTTTCACCGAATCAAAGGCTTTTTCATAATCGATAAAAGCCATGCACAATGGAAGTTCATATTCCCTCGCTCTTTCAATTAGTTCTCTCAGCACATGGATATGATCTATTGTGCTGTAGCCACTCCTGAATCCAGCTTGTTCTCTCGGTTGAGCCATGTCCAGTGTTACCTTCAAGCGGTGTGAAAGAACTTAAGTGAAGATTTTATAAACTACTGATAGGAGGCTGATAGGTCTGTAGTTTCCGAGATCCTCAATGTCACCTTTCTTATGTAGCAGGATCATTGTAGCGGTGTTCCAATCCTCAGGAATCTTTCCTTCATTAAGGCATCGAGTGAAAATTTGGGCGAGTACTGTTTCGATTTCTCCACTTGCTTCTTGTATGATGTCTACAGTAATTCCATCTTCTCCTGGAGCTTTTCCCCGCTTCATGCTCTTGATTGCATGTGCAACTTCTGCTGGAAGGACTGGAGGAACTCTGGTACTGGTATCTTTCATGATGTCTGGAGTGCATGTATCATCCCTTTCATATAATTTGGAGTAGAAATCTTTCACTCTTGTCAAAATTTCGCCTCTATTTCTTGTTACAGAACCATCTTCTTTTCTCAGTGCCATAATCTGTTTTCTTCCCTTACTGAGATGTCCCTTTGCTATCTTTAGGCTTTGGTTGTTTTCAATTGCTTTCCTCACTAGTTCACAGTTGAATTTTCTTACGTCTTCAGTGATACTTTTTCGTACTGTCTTGCATAGCTCTATATATTCCACTTTGGAAGTCACATCTTCTTTAGTTGTCCTCATCTCTCTTCTTTTTTGCATCAACATTTTCGTTTTTCCTGATAATTTATTTACATGCAACTTGTTCTTAGACCCAGCTAATTTTGTTGCTGTTTCCATAAGAGCTTTGGTTACTTTTCTGTTAACTTCAGAGATGTCCACTTCTTCCGATGTTAGGCCTTCTAAAGCAGAGTGTGACATATACCGCTAATTTACATATCCGACATTCCCCCATTCTGTTGTCATATGACCGTAACTGATCCAGAGTATGAAATGTGACACAGTAGTTTGCCCAACTGTGGAACAAACGCGCTTGCCCATTGGTAGGTGAAAGATGGCAAGCAATATTGCATTTATTCAACACTGCATTCGTTACGAATTTCATCAAGGAAAAAGTGCTGCAAATGCATGTGCATCGAACTGTTCTGCTCTAAGGGAGAATATTGTAGCGAAAAGCACGTGTGAGTTTTGGTTGAGACGGTTTAAAGCACATGATTTTGATGTCGGCGATCGAGAACGTAGCGGCGCCCCGCAGAAGGTTGCACATGAGGATCTGTAAGCATTGCTGGATAAAGATTCGTCTCAAATGCAAAACAAACTAGCTGAACAAGTGGGGGTAACTCAACAAACCATTTCCAATCATTTACGCGCAATGGGAAAGATTCAAAAGGAAAGAAAATGGGTGCCACATGACCTGAGCCAGAGGAACAAGGATGAGCGTGTCATGAAGTGTTTGAATCTGTTGAATAAACAACACAGAAAGTATTTTCTGTGAAAAATCGTTACGGGTGATGAAATGTGGATATGACACGACAGTCCCAAACGCAAAAAACACTGGGTAGACCCCGTTGACTCATCTTCGACACCGAAACGCAATATTTACGCCAAGAAACTTCTGCTGTGCATCTGGAGGAATATGAAGGATGTGCTCTATTACGAACTACTGAAACAGGGTCAAACTTTTACTGCTGATCGTTACAAGCAATAATTGCTGCGATTGAACCAAGAAATTTGTCGGAAACGACGAAGATTCTCCTTGGCTGGAATCCGTCAGCAGCCCGACCGATGGCGGAAGGTGATAATGACGGCGCATATTTTAATTCAAATAGATATTGTTGTTTTCTCTCAAATTACATGTTACGTTGTCTTAAAACGCTTTGAAATTTATTTGTGCATCTAATACAAAAACGTCTAACTGTAGCATCTTTAGCTCAATTAATTTATAAAAACGTGCTTGGTCCAGTTGCACTTTTCTCAAGTAACTGCTGCGAATTTTGATAAGACATTTCAGAGCAAAATCGCAATGTATAACGATAGAAAGAAACTTTTTTTAAGAAAGTAACTTTTCAGAGAGAAATAAATATCAAATGCGGTTAAGGATTGTTATTCATAAGTACTAAATTAATTAATTACTCGTTCGTTCCAAAACATTCATACAATAAGGTGGGCGAAGTGGATGAGATTTTTTTATTGGAAGTGTAACGACCACCCGGAGCAACTCTATGCGCTATAAGCAATCGCCCGTCCCTAATTTAGGATCACTGGTTCCAGGGAAGGGAGAGAGCCAGTGCCTTAAGACAAACACCACAGCAATGTCTCAGCGGGATTCGAACCAGAACGAAGGATGCGCTGAAATCAAGCAAGCGCTGAAATCACTGAGCCACCGTGGCGACCAGGGTGAGATTGAATGTGGAACAAAACAAGTTAGTAAAATCATGCAATGCATTGATTATGATACGCTTTCCAACATACCAGGAATCATTACTCAACTTATTACTCAATTCAAGAGGATAAAGGCTGTGGAATAAATCTCGTTCCGGTGCCCTGACGTTTGACCCCCTTTCGATTATATTAAACAGAATTGGTTCAATATACCTCCGGAACAACATAGTAACGTTTTGTCGTTTTAGAAGCATTTTTAGTCAAGTTATGAGGATAATGGCTGTGGAATAAATCTCGCTCCTGTGCCCTGACCTTTGACCCCATTGCGATTATATTAAACAGAATTGGTTCAGTATACCGCCAGAGCAACATGATAACGTTTTATCGCAATCGAAACATTTTCTCGTAAGTTATAACGCATAAGGGCGATGGAATGGATCCCACTCCTATGTCCTGACCTTTGACCCCATTTTTCCCATTTTCAATAGGGTTCGTCCCCAGGTTGTTCCCTACCACATGCTAAAATTTCATTGGAATGGAACCATTTTCACGCGAGTTATCGTGCGTACATGCAGACGGACAAAGCTAGGGCATATACGCTTCTTCAACCTACGGTTGGAAAGCGTAAAAAAATGGGAAATTTCTCGTGTGGTTCACCGGGAAAGGTCCCGGTGGGCCAATCTGTCCCTGACGACGAGTCTAAGAAAGGAGAGTGATGTTTCAGTCACTTCTTTCTATCCTGTAGTACGATGTCCGAGACAGGGGAACTAGCCCTTCTCGAGCAGAAAATGAAGAACTAGAAACGAGTGTTTGTTGTCACTGACAGGTTACGGACAAAAGCTAGGTCATATACGCTTCTTCAACCTACGGTTGGAAAGCGTAAAAAAAATGGGGAATTTCTCGTGTGGTCCACCAGGAAATGTCCCGGTGGGCCAATGTGTCCCTGACGACGAACCTAAGAAAGGAGAGTGATGTTTCAGTCACTTGTTTCCATCCTGTAGTACGATGTCCGAGACAGGGGAACTAGCCCTTCTCGAGCAGAAAATGAAGAACTAGAAACGAGTGTTTGTTGTCGCTGACAGGTTCATGTTCGCAATTGCTCAGATGAGAGGCGGGATATCGATGTACTAAACCTTTGTATGAGCTGTTCATTCCGTTTCTTCCTGAAACAGCTTCCCATCTCTTACAGAGAAAACGTTACTCGCTATATTACTTTAGTAAAAGATATAGCATTTTTTCCATTTGCAGGTTTTTGACTTAAAATAGTTGCCAAGATTATACTGTACAAGTCGAGTTACCTTATTGTGACCACCTCCTACTTTTGACGTCAACATCGCGTAGCCAATGAACGAAGGCACGTGTCGTGAACTAGCTTGGAGGGTATATAAGGTGTGCAATTGCGCATATCACTCGCTGCTGTCATGGATAAAAGAAGCGATTCAGCAGATTTCCAAAAATCTGCTTATCGGCTTTCGGGCCAAGGGTGGCAGTATTTCCGAAACAGCGCAGTTTGTGAACTGCTCGCGTGCTGCTGTGGTTCAAGTGTATCGTGATTGGAGAAATGGCACTATTGCCAATAAGCGACGTGGAAACTGCGGAGCACCACGTGCCATTGATGTGAGAGGTGAACGTCAGCTGCGAAGGTGAGTGTGGGCCGATTGACACGCTACAGTGGAGCAACTCACTATCCGAATGAAACAGGGGGCTACCAGAAGTGTGTCTAAAATGACAGTTCAGCGAACCCTGCTGCTTATAGGGCTCCGAAGAAGACGAATGGTCACTGCACCTATGCTAAAAAAGGTTTATCGGCAGAAAAGGCTTACATATGCACGGCAGTATCGGAATTGGACCTCCACCGATTGGCAAAGGATTGCCTTCTCCAGTGAGTCCCGTTTTCTGCTTAATCGAACGGATGGAAGTTGGCGTATAAGGCGAAAAACACCGGAGAACAAACACTTTTCAACCATTGCTGAAAGAACACAAGCTGGTGGGGGCAGCATTATGGTCTGTGGAATGTTTTCGTGGCATTCTCTGGGTCCACTCATACCTGTGGAAGGCACTTTGGACCGAATTCGTTATGAATCCATTTTTGTAGACAACGTACACCCATACATGCTGATTGTCTTTCCTGGGGCGGATGGGATCTTCCAGCACAACAATGCGACGTATCACACAGCTAGAAATGTCCGAGGGTGGTTGGAAGAGACGATGAAGACTTCAAAGTATTTTCCTGCTCCCTAATTCCCGAGACTTAAAATCCATTTGAGCATCTGTGGCACCATCTCAATCGGGATGGACTTTTAAAGTTCGGCCCCTGTCGTCTGCTTCAACCGACGCGCTCCTGGAATCACGGGAAATGACACGTGTAGTGATAGGTGGCGCTGCAGCTTCTTTCTTGTAATCGGTGTTTGATCCCGTGCTGTCTGCGTTACATAATCGCTCTTTGCTCAGTGCGTGAGCCGTAAGGCCCCTTTACTTACTTCTGTTCGCCCTGTTTTAAGCGATAGGCGGCTTGTGTTTTTTCCAGCCCGTGTTGATATCAGGATAACTGCATCTTCAATTCTTCTAACTGTCTTGCATATATATGATATTGAAGAAGATCAAAAAATACGTCAATGCACGATATTAAAATCATAAAATCACTAAAAGATAAGATCAATTAAAACCTTTTGTTACATACTTAGCATAGTTAAAAATCTAATTTACACTAAAACACGTGAGATCTTTCGAGCCGACTGGGCTCATTCTCAGACGCGATTACAGTGGAAAAAAGCTCCGGGTTACATTATCGTATACTGTATACAGCCACAATAAATGACGTCATAACAGTAAGCTACATGAGTTCCAGTTGTTACATAAATAACAAGTATGGCACATTATTTCATTTCTAAATGCAACGAAAAAAACTTTTATATAAATAATTGAGGGGCACAACAATTACATCTCATTTAAATACCTCATTACAAATAGTACTTGAATAGTTATTCGTGTTCATCAGGTACAGTTCTTTTTAGTACTTGTTTCCAAGGCTGTGGAATATTAACCGGTACTTCATCATTACAACGGGAGTTCGCAAAGCTGTAAATAAATAGACTCCATAAATAGTATCTCAAATTTTGTACGGGGGAAGCCAATATGTAGGAATCATTCCATCTAGGGTGGTAAGATCCCAGGTTGGAGAGACGTGATATCCCAGTAGTTTGTGAAAGTAGTTTCACATTATTGCTGTGTTCCGTTATTCTCGTTCTCAATGTCCGTGTAGTAGAGCCGATGTATACTAAATCGCTGCTAGATGCGTCCACTGATTTTAGGGGGATCGCGTATACCCCACATTTACTTTCAGTTTCATTTATGGAAAATCTATTTATTTACAGGTTTGTGAACTCCTGTTGTAATGATGAAGTACCGGTTAATATTCCACAGCCTTGGAAACAAATACTAAAAAGAACTGAACCGGATTAACATGTGCGGTGGACATTGACGGCTCGCACCGCCACTTCACGAACGTTAGCGCGGGAATTAGGGTGTGTTGCGCAACAACCTGTGTTAGCAAGTACCGTTCGACGTCGTCTGCAGGAGCGGAGACTTGTCGCACGGCGCCCATTGCTCCGATTATCATTGACGTTAAACCACCGGCGAGTGCGGCGGCAGTGGGCCTTTGAACGCCGCACCTGGACTACGGAATGGCACGACATTGTCTTCTCCGACGAATCCCGCTTCTGCCTGCAACATCACGATGGTCGGATCCGCGTGTGGTGGCACCGCAGCGAGAGACTGTATGACGCTTGCATTATGCATCGCCATACCGGTCCGTCGCCTAGCGTTATGGTTTGGGGCACAATTGGATATGACACCCGCACCCCTCTGGTACGCATCGCGGGAACACTCAACAGCCACCGCTTCATCTCCGACGTTTTGGAGCCTGTAATCCTCTCTTACCTGCAGGACCTGCCAGCGGCCATGCTTTAACAGGACAATGTGCGCCCGCACGTGGCACGCATCGTGCAACAATACTTCACGGCCGAACAGGTGTCACTGCTGCCGTGGCCCGCCTGTTCTCCCGATACGTCGCCCATCGAACACGTCTGGTAGCTGATCGGCAACCGAGTGGCCCGGCAAGCATTACCCGCGGCTACGCCTGATGAACTGTAGCAAAGGGTGGAAGCAGTCTATACCGACATACCCCAAGCCCACATCCAAAGCCGCTTTCGTTCGATGCCGAGGCGTGTAGCGGAAGTTATTACCAGCCATGGGGGCCACACGAACTATTGATGTCTGCGTGTTCCGCAAATCGCACGGGCCTGTAAGCTCAATCGTTTCATCTTTGTATCTGTTGTTATGTGTCCAGTAAATCTGGATTTGCTATCTCGTGTCCTTCTTGGTGTTGCATTTTGGGTGGCCAGCAGTGTATGTATATATATATATATATAATGAAATTTCAAATTTTATTCAAAAGAACACAAATGAACACACAACTCCACAGCCACTAAAGAATGAATAAATATGTCACAAAATCTACAACCTTAAAGAGAGGCTAACTAGCTGAGGCGTAGCCATGGTTACGGCTGAAGTCAATCGGCCTTCAGCTCAATCACGTACATAAATCAGTCACTTTCATTCTCGTATGAATATTTCCTCGCGTAATCTCCGATGAATGTGGTTTGTTTTATACTTATATCTCGGTAGCCCCACGGGCCATTGAGCTTCCCGCGGACCACCGGTTGGAAACCATTGGTATATTTGAATAGATCACGTCGAGTGCTTTAAAAGGATACCACGCGCAGTCGTGTTGCGCTCACGGTTGTCGAGATAGACTGAGTCAAACGCGGCGGTACACCCAAAAATATTACATCATCTCCCCCGCGCACAGGGAGCGAGGGGAGCTTCTCCCGCCCGATGTATTGCGCGGTACGCAAATTGGACTCCATGTTGTTTACGAATATGTTAACACGATCAGTGTGCGTCCCGTATTTTTAACGCTAAAATGATTTCAATTGCGACCTATTTTTTTTTAGGTCACCCTATACTATCCGCGGAGTCAGACGTGGTCCTACATCAAAAAAAATAATTCGAGATAAGTGGAGTCCTCCGCGCAACAATGGACGGACGAAAGTTGGAAACAAGAATACGTAACTGCTACGTAAACAGCAGAGGCACATCACTCAATCCAATAGGACATTTCATGATAATTCAAACACGATATCGGCATTATTATTTTGTTGTATCATAACTTTATTTAAAGTTCATACGATATTTTGTTTTGACACTTGCATTCTTGATGTTGTTTTTAATTTTTTTAAGCACCGGAGATGTTACTGAAAGTGATACATAAAATATTTTTGATGTAGGAAAAGGAAAAACCTTTTTGCGCATCGGAAATACCGCTGGAGTACTGGCAAATACTGCAGCCTATGCTAGAATTGGCAGCTCTAGAGAAGCCAAGTGATCCTCTATCATTTTTCGCTAACTACTTTGTCCAGAAACTTCAAGAAAGAAGCAGCAAAACTTGTGGTAAATAATATTACTGTTTTATGCATACATACATCATACATATGCAAATATGTGTGTGAGTCGGAGAGTGAGTACATGCTTGAGCAGCGATATATATGTCGAGAAACTGAAAAATACAGGGGTCAGACAGAATAATGCGAACACCTAGGAAAAGCAGGTTTTACGTACCTAATACGGTGTGGGACCACCTTTGGCATTCAAAACCATCTGAATCCTCCTTGGAATGAATCCTGTTTGGTGGTTAGTGGGATGTTCTTCATCCACAAGCTACTCTAGGTCCTTGAGAGATATGCAGGAGGAGATAAACGGGATCTTACGCTGTTTTCCAACAGAGACCACACTGGCTCGATGATGTTTAAGTCTGGTGATTGGGCAGGCCTAGGAAAGTGTAAAATTTCGTCTTCATGTTCCTCAAGCCATGAGTGGACATTCCGAGCTGTGGCAATTGAGGCGTAATCAACTTGATAGATGGCATCCCCTGCATGAAACAATGCTTGAGCTATTGGATGGACTTGGTCGGCCAAAATGGTTCCATGCGTCCTGCTAGTTATCCGTTCTTTCAAGGTGATCAAGGGACCTGCTGAAAACGACAGTATGACCGTCCAGAGCATGAAAGAACCACCACAATGCTGCACTGTTGGGAGAAGGCAGTCTGGGATGTACGCTTCTGAGGGTATTCTCGACACGTAAACACGTCCTGAAAAATAGTAGGAATGTGGACTCATCCGACTACATCACACGCTTTCCTGCATCGGAAGTCCACGTTGTATTATCTTGGCACCACTGCCGTCGCCGTTGTGCATTCACCCGGGCCACCAGTGTTTTTGCAATAGCAGCTCTACCATGAATGTCTTCTTTATGCAGTTCCCTGCGCACTGTTTCCGTTGATACTGGAATCTGGAGCTCCGCACCAATTTTCTGCGCCGTCGTCTCGTTATTACGGGTAACAATCCTGTTTAATGCTATCCTGTCTCTATCGATCAGGGTCGTTTTCCGGCCGTTCTTGTGTTTCGCAAACGATATTTTTCCACGAACACGGTATGATGTCATGACGGTAGACACAGCAGCTCACGATACCCCACTACCCTGGCTACTGTTGTCACGGAGGAACCAACTAGCCATCCACCAACATTTAGCTCTCTTTCGAAGTCCGTTAGGTGGCTTATTTCGTATACACCCTGAAAGAAAATTTTGCAACACGACACTTTAAATGAACTTAAGCAGGACCTTGAAGTTCTAAACAAAGCTACTACAACCAAAACGTGGTGGATACCTTTGTGTATTGCAACGTACGCAGCTGCATTAAAAGTCACGTCTCTCAGCATGGTGTTCACATTATTCTGTCCAACACCTGTATGTAAATATGTGTGTGAGTCGGAGAGTGAGTACTAGCGGGGATGTGCATGTGCGTGCTTGAGCATCGATATACGCTATATTGACAAAAGTCACCGGGCACTCCTTCAAAGGCAAATGAACGGATCGCCTGCGTTGTTAAGATGCGTGGTACAGCTGCAAAGGGTATAAAAACAAGCAGGTAACCGCGATCATATCGCACTGTGAGGTTGAGTGAAAATATCGCGGAGGGAGAGAACTGACTTTGAGAAAGGAAAGATTGTTGGTTTTTATATTAGTGGTTTGTCCATAGGAGAAACCGGAAGACATTTAAACATACCAAAGTCAACTGTTTTGGATGTACTGAATAAGTGCAAGACACATGGAGTGCCTGAAACAGTAAAACGTACCAGCAGACCAAAGAAAATCAGTGATGGATGACGTCGAAGCCTCAATACAGTCGTTACAGCTAATCAACAGAGGACTGCAAAAGTCCTCTGTGTACAGGTGAGTAAAAATGCTGGAACTTCGGTATGTACACGTACCATTCGCAGAGAACTTCATTCCATGTGTTACCGTGGTAGTGCGGCTGCTCATAAGCCTTTCATCTCCACTCAGAATGCTACTCGTCGTTTAGTATGGTGTAAAGAACATTTATCGTGGACCGTAGATCAATGGAAACGGTTCCTATGGACTGATGAATCCAGATACACGATCCATCAGTCTGATGGCCGTGTGTGGGTATGGCGACAGCCGGGGGAACGTTATTTACCACAGTGTACTGTTCCCACGGTCAAGTTTGGAGCTGGCAGTGTACTTGTGTGGGAGTGATTTTCGTATTATGGTCTCGGCCCATTGGCTATCGTGGACAAACCTGTTAACCAGCACGTCTACCTCGATATTCTGGACAATTATGTCCTAACAACTCTGTGGCAATACTATGGAGCCGAGCCTTGTTAGTACCAGAAGGAAAATGCACCAAGCTATAAAGCAAGGACTGTTACAACGTGGCTTGCCGATAATTCCGTATCGTGTGTGGACTGGCCAGCACAGAGCCCTGATCTTAATCCCATAGAGAACCTATGGGAGGAAAGAGAGCGCCGCATAAGAAGTTTGGAACGAAGGCCTACTACTAAGCAACAGTTAGCGGCAGCATTATGTACTGAATGGAAGCGCAATACCTATCGCTGTGTTCCAAAACCCTATTGAAAGCATGTCTCGAAGGGTCAGTGCATGCATTAAGGCCAAAGGTGCACCAAAACTATACTAATGTATGTCAATAAATGCTATGTTGTGTTTCTCTTCTAGGTGTCCGGTGACTTTGTCAATATAGTGTATATGTTCTAGGAACTAAAAACTATGTCTATTATATTAAAATAATTAAATTTAGATGCAGATACAATTACTTTCCAATGCAGTGCCTTTTTTCGTTATTACTGGAGCTTACCTTTGACAGTTTTGTTATCCATTTTCCGTATTAAATGCAATAAATGCAGAAGATGAAATCAGAAAGGAACTGCTGGAGACTAAACTATGCTAGACGAAGAAGAAGGTGTCACAGCGAGCCAGTCGGTTTTCCACTGTAATTCTGAGAATAGAATAAAATGGGCTTAACGTTTTTAGATGACACCAGACGAGAAATGCATACTGGAAGAAGACATTTCTCAGTGAAAAATTAATAAACTACAGGAGTAACCTTAGATGGCAAAGTGTATCTAGGAAAGGACTTGTCATATAGGATTGGTTCATTATTTGTAGGCAATGAACTACTGGATGACAATTTATATAAGTGCTGTGTCCATTTGAAAAGGAAGGTATCTGGTGCTGGCTACAACAATAAACACTATTTGGATCTCAGAATTGCAGACGATAACTTCCACAGAAGTAATGTCATTGGTACTTTTAATGGTGCTCGTCAACTGCTTACAGTTTGATACCGTATTGTTTTCAATGAGAATTATTAACAATTACCCTCAAATATTACGACCACTGCTTTGTTATTATAGAAATTAGGGTAAGTTAAAAGCATTCACATACTTCCTAAACGACTTAATTGCTAATCGGTTGTAACGACATCTAGGTTCAAGTGTTAAAAGTTGAGAGTCGTGTCACAACAGTACCACGCATTGTCATGGTGGAGAATTCCTTTGGGAGATATGCACGAATTATAGTAATAATTCCTTTAATCAGTTAGTATAAGACGTTCATTAATAGCGACATAAATTCCATTATCACTTCGTTGTCATTATAGCCAAGTTCAACTATGTAAATAAGAGTATTATATTTATATATGATGACAAGTCGAGTCTTGTTATCATAAATTAATAAGATGACACTACTCGACTTAAAATTTCCTCTGTAAAGAATTTCATTGGAAACCAAGATGATCACCTTGCAGCGATTCACGAATTTTAGCCTTGTTTCCAACTGTCGAAACAGTATTCTTGAAATCATTTTCCTCTGAATTGTGTAGAAGTCCCGTCATGAGCTTCTAAACCTCTGTTACGGTATGGTAGCATGAGCTTTTGAAGACTTTCTTCAGCCTTGGGAAAAGAAAACGGCAGTGGTTTGGAGTAAGTGGAATGCACGCTACAGGGCGTCTGGCTCGGAGCTGTCCTTCAAGTAACCGATTTGTAACAGTTCGTTGTGTCACTGTGGTAGCAACTGCAGCTCGAATTGTTGCCGCAGACGCGGTACGATGCGCCACGGCCATACGCCGTACACGGCGGTGTTCCCTCTCAGTAGTGCCACGTGACCGGCCGGAACCCGGTCTTCTTGAGACAGTTCCTTCCCTTGACCACCGCTGCCAACAATCATGCACAGTGGCTACATTCCTGCCAAGTCGTTCTGCAATATTGCCGAAAGAAACTCCACCTTCTCGTAGCCCTATTACACGACCTCGTTCAAACTCCGTGAGCTGTTGATAATGGCTTCATTGTCTTCTTAAAGGCATTCTTGACTAACATCAACACACTACGTCGAATCTCAACGATAACTAACGCTCACGAACGTTACAGCACGTATTTACAGCAAACCTGCTTGGCATGTTCCGAGGGGCGCTACTAGCGCCAGACGTATGCGCCGAGCACGAAATTTGCATAGACGTCATCTTACAGATGTACTCTCATCGCCTACCAACTGTCGTTTATCTAACACAACCCCTTCTTGGTGTTGGGATTTTTTTTCCGTTAGTGTATAATACTCTTATTTATACAATCGGAAGACACTCTTGTGGTTCAGCAGTGCTAGCCGCTTCGACGCGAGCGATGGGTGCAGATCGTCGAGCTGATGGCAGTACACATCAGTGGTGATAATGGTGTCTTCCGGCAGCAGCTCAAAAAACACGACACCACGCATATCCTACCAAACTGGAAGTAGGACTTTCCGCGGGTGTAAGCTGGCTTTGGAGGTCGTCACGGTCTTCTGTTTTAGATCCAGTCACTGCTTCTGGGCGCTGACATTGTCATACAGGACCTATTTCTCGTCACCTGTAACAATGTGGTCCAAGAACAGTTCGAGTTGTTCACGTGCAAGCGGGGAAATGCATGCATTTACGCAACTAGCTTTTTACTCAACTGTGAGTTGATGGGATACCCAAACTCACCGCATGCGCTCCTTGCCAAGTTGACGCAGGTGCGCGGTAATGTTCGTGTGGGTAGTCCCCAGCTGTTCGGCTAACTCCCGCGTGTTCACACGTGGATCGGTTTTCATTGAGGTCTTCAGCTTGTCCATATCCACTGTTGCGGGTCTTTCAGTTTTGGGTCGGTCCGTCAGATGAAAATTTCCTTCTCGAAATCGGTCGAACCAACGACAACACTGACGGTGTGATATGGCATTGGAGTAGACATTGGTAATGTTCGGCACAACACTTGTGGGGGTGCTACCGTGACGAAACTCATACAGCATGCAATGGAGGATACGCTCCTGGTCGACTTCCATGTTGGCTGGCGCTTACACTCTTCGCATTCTGACGACTAACAGCAAATAACTTAAGCCACCTGCCTGTTGATGCCATGCTAGTGTGCTGCGTAATCTCAGTGGCCGATGTGCGCCGTTGCCGAGGCTTCGACTTCGGGTACCCCCTCATCGGACATTACTTGCTTTCTAACCCAATAAAACGTTTCGCAACTGCCCACGTACGATGTCTGTTCAGAAGATTTTGCTATCGTACAGAGTTCATAAATGAACCAATAGATGGCAGTACGAGTCGGCAATCTTTCGTTGGCATCAGGTTTGCAGATTCTCGTTATTAAATGATCAGATTTCGCATGTACTTTCTTTTTTTTTTTTAAAGAAAATTTTCAAGTTCTACTTTGTGAGAGTTAGCATGAAGAAAGAGAGGGGGGGGGGGGGTCAAATATATCATGCTTTTGTCTAAACGCAGTTTGATTACATTTAGCGTTTATTTCCTACGTCTGTACTAAACGACTTATTTTCGCCACAACGCTAGCTTAAAATAACTGACTGCAATTATGTTTTAAAATACATATTATTTAAAACTAATCAATTTCCGATTACAATGGAACCTCAGTTATACGTTCTTCTACGAGATTGTCTTAAAAACGTATGAATGTAAAACAAGTTAGTAAAACGTTTTGATTATGATACGCTTTCCAACATAACAGAAATCATTATCAAGTTATGAAGATAATGGCTGTGGAATAAATCTCGCTCCTGTTCCCTGACTGTTGACACCATTTCGATGATATTAAACAGAATTGGTTCAGTATACCTCCGGAACAACATACTAGAGTTTTGTCGCAATCAAAGCATTTTTAGTCGAGTTATGAGGATAATGGCTGTGGAATAAATCTCGCTCCTGTGCCCTGACCTTTGACTACATTTCGATGACATTAAACAGAACCGGTTTAGCACATCTCCGGAATAACATGATGAAGTTTTGTCGCAATCGAAGCATGTTTACGTAAGTTGTGACGCATAAAGGCGATGGAATGGATCCCCTCCTATGTCCTGACCTTTGACCCCATTTCGTCCATTTTCAATAGGGCTCCTTCCCAGGTTATCCCCTACCACATACTAAAATTTCATGGATATCGAAACCGTTTTTATGCGAGTTATCGTGCAGACAGACAGACAGACGGGAAAAGCTGGAGCATATATGCTTCTTCAACCTACGGTTGCAAAGCGTAAAAACATATAAACGACATTTCAAAATATTAAATAATATTGTAAAATGTTTTCTCTAAAAGAGCAGTTCTTCAATAATGATTTATTTTAAGTAGAGTCTGAGGTGAAAAGAAAAAAAAACGTTACAAATATAATATATTTTATCGTATTGCAAAAATCATAAAGTCTATGAATGTCAAACTTTTATTTTGACTACCCTATCTGTGTATAAAATTCCTGATTCTAGATTAAATGAAGTTCTCACAACTAAGAATCTAACACCAGCTCTTCAGTATGGAACTCAGGAATTAAGAGCTTTTTTCAGCACATCATCAATGCATCCATTTGAAACTAGAATGTTGAATGTTGAGGACATATTTAAGATTCTATTTTACTACGCCACGAAATAGCACAGCCAGAAAGTTACGTCCCAGAGAGTTATCAATATTTGAATAGCGCATGTGTGTGTGAGTCATGAAATACGAAACCAATTTTTCATCCAGACCGAAAGTAAACAACATACCCTTCTCTGATGGGTCAAGGTTCAACTTTGTCTGCACCAAGAAGGAACACAACAATATCGTCTGGATTCTCCCAAAGTTTTACATACTGGGTTACTTAAAGAGTATAACTATACTAGTGATCCGAATTTCTTGGCGTAAAATAGAAATCAAAGTTTCCAAGATTTCGCACATCAACCGGATGGCTTTTTCAAGGAAGGTCGACCGCAAACTGCAAACTGAATAATAGAAAGCTTCAGCAATTTAAACGCGATGACTTGACTTGACTTGACGATAAACGAACAGGTGCGAATGTAATTAGGCATTCAAAAACACGAGGCTTTATTCTCGTTTAGCACGCGGAATCGCGGAAGAAGAGCAAAAGGTATTCACTGCTTGAAGAATTGGGCGGCAGGTGGCCTAGTGGGCAACGTTCGTGACTGCCACGGAAAGGACCTCGGGTTCGATCCCAGGCAGGTACGAACACTCGATCCACTAAATATCCGCCGTGCGTCGGATGGGCACGTTAAGCCGTCGGACCCCGGATACTGGCCCCCCGGTAATAAATAAGGGCGTCTTCCTCCCCCTTTCTACTTCGCTTCCGTGTCACTTTCCTATCGGGCACTCTAGCCCAAATCTCCTAGCTTCCTATTTCTAAGGGTTGTTTAAGACCTGGAGTCAGACACTCCCTTCCTAAAATCCTCTACATATGATCATTTGATCATTTTGCTTGAAGAACTAGTTTCAAACCCGTAACAACTCCAGCGAGACCCTATCATTACATGACTCGCTGTTGGTTGTGATCTTCAAAGTTTCGCGAATGGGAATAGATTTTGGGGTGGAGTAGGAAGCTAATTTCTTTATATTATCCCGTATAGGAGCAGCGGACTTGAACTTCACTTCTCTGGATGGAGCCACGGTTACTTTGACGTATTTGATGCCCCTTTTATGTTCGTTAACTCTAATTCTAAATGAACGTTTTCTCATTCCAATGTAGTATCGCTTGGAGCCGTCCGGATGTCGTAGAGGAATGGCATAAACACCTGCTTCATTGGAAGGTGGGACCTAGCCAGCGTTTTCTTTAAGCATGGCGTATAAAGACGTCGGAGACCTGATTCCAACACCAAGGTTCATCTTCTTGAGCGCGTTCTTGAGTCGATAGGAAACATTTGGTATGTAGGGACTTGAACCCATAAAAGAATAAAAGAACCGCGTACTTTTGATAATCTGAAATCCAAATTTTAGGTACAATCGCAAAAAGTGCATAAATGAATTACGTATAACCGAGTTTAAAAAAGCGTTAAAAACTACAGTAAAATATCGAGAGTAACGCGGAATTACGTGTAACAAGTTAGTAAAACCATGCAATGCATTGATTATGATACGCTTCCTAACACACCAGAAATCCTTACTCAAGTTATGTGGATAATGGCTGTGGAATAAATTTCGCTTTCTGTGCCCTGACTTTTGACCCAATTTCGATGATATTCAACAGTACACCTCCGGAACAACATACTAAAGTTTTGTCGAAATTGAAGCATTTTTAGTCAAGTTATGAGGATAATGGCTGTGGAATAAATCTAGCTCCTGTGCCATGACCTTTGACCCTATTTCGATGATATTCAACAGGACCAGTTCAGTATATCTCCGGAACAACATTATAAAGTTTTGTCTCAATCGAAGCACTTTACCTAAGTTATGACGCATAAGCGCAATTGAACGTATCCCGCTCCTATGTCCTGACCTTTGACCCCACATACTAAAATTTTAATCGAAATCGAACCATTTTTACGCAAGGTATGATGCATAGGGCAATGGAATGGATCCCGCTCCTATGCCCTGACCTTTGACCCCATTTCGTCAATTTCCATAGGGTTCGTCCCCAGGTGGTCCCCTAGTACATACTAAAATTTAATCGAAATCGAACGACTTTTACGCGAGTTATCGTGCAGACGGGCAGGCGGACAAAGCTGGAGCATATACGCTTCTTCAACCTACGGTTGGAAAACGTAAAAAATAAAAAACATATAACTGAGAACCGTATAACTTACGTTCCACTGTACTTGTAGAAATTTTATAACTACATCAGTTATTCTATTCTTAAAAGTAACCTGAAAGTTATTATGTAATAACGTGTTTGGTAATCATTCTATTGGCAGATGAGGAAGCCACAGTAGCCAAAGTCAAAGATGTCACAGAAGAAGGGGACCGAGGAGGTTTGTTAGGTAAAGGGATCGATATTGATGACGATCTAAATCTGAAGAGAGCAGAAAGTGTAACAGATGTAAGTGAAACACTTTATACGTTAGGCAGTGATCGGCATTGTGCCAGTTTTGATTGAAACCTATGTTGAAAATTAATGATTGTTCCGGGAGAAATGCAGATGATCAAGCCTGAGTAAGTCTTGAACAGCTGTAGTTCCCCTAGAACAAACCTATAATGTACTACTTAAAACGTAAATAATGCACGCACCGGCCACTGAGTTAGAAACTTTACTTCAATACCGGGTTGGACTTCCTTTATCCCGAATTACAACACGCATGCGGTTCAGCATATATTCCACAAGGTTATACCGAAGTAAATTTCTCCGTCATTTTTGGTCTACGCCGGGAATCGAACCCAAGTTCGCTTATTCCGTAATAAGTCACTCTACCAATTGAGCTACGCGGACGTTCATTCTGATTGCTATCTGCCTTTATGTCGTGTGCGTCCTGCTGGCAGGTACGTCACAAGGTGCTGGAGTGTATCTATGTCTACAGCATACCCGGTGTTTCCCAGACAATCCTTTAAGTAGCAAAGATCTAAAGAAAGTTGACTTTGCTCCGGGATCTGCCTTTGCAACATTTCCAATACGTTTTCAATGGGGTTCAGATCTGGGCTTTGTCGTGGCCAAGGAAGATTTTGGAAATCCCTGTCATGTTCGCTGAGTTTCTGCTGAACACATCTTGGCCTATGAACAGTAGCATTGTCGTCCATAAAACAGTCGTTACGTGGTGGGTAAAAAGTTGACATTGCAGGATAGACTTGAACGGCAACGAATTCAGATAATCCTAGGAGGACATAAGAACTTCCAGCAATATCACGGCATTTGTTCCGTACCAACGGAACATGCCCCACACCTAGACGCCACATTTATGACTTTGAGTTGTATTTACAAGGAAAGCTGGCACCTTTACTTCACGAAGCACCCGCCACATTCTCAGCCTACCGTCGCTACAGAACAAGGTGCACCGCGACTCGTCGGACTACATGAGTTTTATCCAGTCTTCCAGTGTCCAGCCACAGTGTTTCTAATACCACTGTAGACGAATTTTCCGGTTCTTCGCAGAAATCATCGGTTTCCGTATTGGCATTCATCTGCCAAAAGCGATTCTCTTCAATTCCTAGCTCAAAGTTCGCTAAAATATGGGTCGGGAAGAGCCTTCATTGAATGATTCAGTACAGTCAATTGCTACACACAGGGAGTCCTGTTTCTCCGTACGGGCCTTCTCAGATGACGGCGATCTCGTTCCTGACAGATTGTCGTCGCGCCACAGTTATGCCTCTTAGACAACCAATGTGGGTTGTTTTATCCACTGACTAAATAAAGACACGGAATATCTCACCTTTTGAGAAACCAGTCAACTCTGCTGTTTTCAAAATCGTCGCTCCATCTAGATGAGAACCTACAATAAGCCCTTTATCGAACTTCGAAAGATCATTTGTTTTCGCTATTGTGATGAACACGAATGATAACTAATTAGGAGTAGCTGTCTTAAATAATTGCATAGATCTCGTCGTGATGCATGTGGCCACGTATTTTGCATTATACTGCGTAAGTGACGTTTGCGTACATCTGCACAAAGGTTTCTAATTCAGTGGCCGGTGTTTGTATATAGTAAGTTATTCTCTGAGAGTAAGAGGTTAGATCCCAAAGCATGATCAAAGTCGATGATAGTGTTAAGTTTTACTTATTTTTGATGTCAAGTGTTTTCATATACGGAGGTCTTAACAAACAACCAGAACCTCCCTGACATCTGTGACACGTCACACACAAGACATTTTGTACTTCATATTTATGTTTTTCTCTTGTTGGCATTCATTCAACCTGATTCTCTTATGATTTCTTCTGTCTTCTTCGATTTTCTCTCCTGAAGCTTCTGTCTACTTTATCTTGGTTAACACTCATTCCTTTAACATTATTATTATTTTTTTTTATTGGAGGTTAAACGATTACCGTGAGCAATGAGCAACTCAATAGGCTACAAGCAGTCGCCCGTCTCTAATGTAGGGTCAATGGTTCCAGGAAAGGGACAGAGCCAGAGCCGTAAGACAAACCCAACATCCATGCCTCACTGGGATTCGAACCTGGACCCCTTTGGACGAATGATCAGAAGCCATCGCTTAGACTACTGCGCCACCGGGGCGGCCCTTTAACATTACCAGATCACCATGAAATAGTTGTCTCAATCAGACCACTGTTTGCTCGCAGTATTCTGAATTTGGAGGCGCTTGTTTGCCGAGTAGTAGTCTAAATAGGCGATTTTAGCATGGTGGAAAAGACTCGTAATTCACTTTTGGCAAACGTCCAATATCACTTGAAGAAGAAGAGTGAACAGAGCTCTTGTTTGGGACAACTAAATTTTTCACACCTCTCGACGAATACGCTTCCCTTCGTTTAAATACCCAGATCGATTCTTTTACTATTTGGGACAGAAGCATATTAGTACAGCGCTCCTAACAGAAATTGTGCTCTGAGCGTAATTTCATTTACTGTCTGAAGCAAATAAAAAACCGAGTAAAATTTTTGAGGAAATCTCATTCTTATTACGTATATACACTGATTTTCAAAATTTAAGAAACAATACCATATATTATCAGTGAAGGTGTACACTGAGCGAGTTAGCAACGGAACAGTGTACGTACATAGCAACTGCACTGAACAAATGTTATAGAATTTGTCGATATCTATCGAATAGTGTTTAATCCAGACCTTTGATACCGGAAGTGAAATAAAACATTCCGGTGTGGATACAAAAATTCCAGGGAGGGGAATGTGTAAGGTACAGGAAATCATATTGCAAGTCGGGGGGGGGGTCTGGAGCTAGCTGGGAGTAACCCCCAGCCCCGTGGATTCAACATTGTATCGAATATGTAGTAATTTAATATCCATTACTTTAACTCGGCCAAATTTATATCGCTCATATTAATACAACCATTTTAATCATCGAAAAGTCGTTCTAATTAAGAAGTACTTCAATTCTAACAAAATACAATGGCTTCATGGGGTTTGCGCCACACACGAATCCTTCCATCTGCCCGATATACTGTAGTTGGAAACGCGACTCGTCAGACCAGGCTACTTGTTTCCAGTCCTCAATTGTCCAGTGGCGGTGTTGCCGTATCCAAGCAAGGCGCATAGGTCTGTGTCGTGCATCTGTGTCGTGCACCTCCATCACGGAGAACTTGAGTTGGGCGTCGGCTCCGAAAGTCCATGTTGTGCAGGGTACGTTGCACAGTCCGGACGCTGATGCTTGTTGAGGCTCCAGCATTGAATTCCGATTACACCTGCGAGAGTATTGCACGCCTATCGCATGAAACGATTCTCGACAGCCGACGATGGTCACGTTCACCCAATGCCTTTTTACGGCCACACTGGTATCGTAGGTTGAAGGTTTTGCCGGAATTTTTTGTAGTCACGGTACACCATTGCAATAGTCGTCCATGAAAATCCGAACTTCGTTTCTACCTTCGAATTACTATGGCCCATCTCACGAGCGCCAACTATGACACCGCGTTGAAAATCGCTTCAATCGTTATTACTTGTCATTCTCATGCCGAAAACAGCTCTGACAGCTGGCAAGGATGTCTATCGCTTTATACTACTGGGTTGTGTCACTGACGGACGCAACCGAGTACGCGCATAAGTGACGTTGCTATGTATTTTGCATAAGCTCGTCTGTACCAGTTTTTCTGGCACTTCAGTATATATGAAATGGGCATTGGGGAATATACGATGAGCGTGAAACCCGAACGAAGCGGTTCTTTATTCCCTGGCAAAGCAATCGACATGCATTACCTATGAATAAAATTCCTCCCCGGCATCTGGGTGGCGTCGCTCTGTCGCGCCATCTTTCTAGTAGTGATAGGGAACAGCATGTCTCCGCAGACAGTTTAAGCATGTAGGTCGAATGAAGATGGTGTACTCAATTCAAGAGCGTGTGTTTACTGTGCGTCAGTACTGGGTAACAGGTTATTTCAAACACTGGCAGAAGGAGTTTCTGCAGAAATTTGGTGAGCGTAAACCACCCACCAGAGCCAACATTTCGAAATTGGCGAAGAAGCTGGAGAGAACGGGAAGCTTGGTGGATCCGCATACGGGTGGACGACCCCAGATGGCTCAGGACGCAATAAAGGATGTGAAGCAGCGGTTGTTGGCATTTCGACGAAACTCTATTCGCCGGCTATCCCAAGGGACTGGACGATCGCATTCGACACGTCGATACTTGGAAATCTTTAATGACTTTATGAACGAGCTGGATGATCAGGAACTTGCAGATGGTTACTTTCAACAGGATGGGGCAAGGTGCCACATCTCCAATAAGAGCATGGTAGAAATTCGCAGCTTATTCCATGACTGGATTATCTCCAAAAACCTGTAGCCGCCTAGGTCTCCCAATACGCCACCTCGAGAACGTTTTTTCTGTGGGACTTTTAAAAAACAAGGTTTATGTCAGCAAGCCAAGGTCGATTGAGGAACTGAAAGACAACATCGCACGTGAAATTGTTGCCATCGACGTCGCTACACTACATCGCACATTTGCCAATATGGAGCTTCGGGTGAATATGTGCTTGGATGCTGGCGGCGGGCACTTCCAGCATCTTCTATGAGACATCCCTTTTTTGTCATCGATCAAGGTATGTTTTATGTTAATTTCATTCACATGTGCCTTTGTAATCGTGGGTTAATTAAAAAAATAAAAGTTCAGTCAGGAGTGAATCACCCTGTATTTTAAACTACAACTTACTCGTCAGGGGAATGCCTTTCGTCCTATATAATATCGCCATTTTAAATTTCAGAATTATATTTTTCAAAGGCTGGCTAAAAATGTTAAATTTGGAGAAGCCGCTAGCAAAATTCAAACTTTGCTTTTCAGCTTTTCCAAGTAAAACAATTTAAACTGCGTGTTCGGAAAACTGAATAAGAAAGAAAAAGAGAGAGAGAAGAGTAAATGTGAAGTGAGGACATACACTGAAAAAAAAACACTTCTGGTGATCGATGGACCGTAAGCTGACGCTTTCTTCTCAACAGCTATCGGGTTTAAGTATCTTCTTCGATAACCCAAAAGATTTACAATATGTATAATTCAAGTATTTCTTCATTAGCATAATAATTACACCACAGATTAGAGCTATTCGCTGTGACAATATCACCAGAGAATTGGTCCACTGATTGCTGTGGTCACAGGGTACAATGGCGCCGACCAAGGGAGAGATTTATAGTACGAATTGAAGAAAAGGACGCGATCAGCACCACTGCTCTGTCTATACATGACAACTCATCTTTTTGCAGACATTCCAGAGCCATTTATCGCTTTCCATAAAAATATTCGAAATAATTATTCATTCGTGAAATAATTATTTTGAAGATAAGCAATGTCTTCAAGAACATAATTTGTCAGCTATAGCATGATAATGTAGAAAGCTTTCGGCAATTTATATATATATGTAATTTTCTCTGACGTTACTGATTTCCCGGTTCACAATTCCGAAGTAAGAACGAAGCTTGAATTATCCCAATCCAAAAGAATATCGCGCTCTACGCACACGGTTTACCCTGTGTTGTGAAAAAAGGTAGGAAAAAAATAAAGGAAAGGGAAGGAAAAGAATTACATTTGAAGTTAGTGTATAAAACACTCCCATGTGATCGATGGACCGAATCCTAAAGTTTTCTTCTTATCAACGCTCGCGTTTAAGCACGTCCTTTTACCTCCCAAAAGATTTACAATCTGCACATTTCAAATCCTGTATTAAAATGATATGAAAGAAGTTACCTAGTAAATATTCGAAACTTAGACATGTATTTACATACATATATAATTAGGTGCATGTCGTAAGATGACTTCTTATATCATAATGATGGACGTTGGAAGGTTACAAATTCTATTTCCTTAATGGTCCGCCTCTGTCCTTATTCAGTAATTGCAAAAAACGAGAAACCTATGTTTTCTGAAACAAAAAACACCAAAGAATGTTGTACTCTACGCACACAGTTATCGCTGTGTCGAAGAAATTAAAAAAGAAAGAACGAAAGAAAAGAAAAGATCAGAAAGCTTGTATTTTAATTTTTTATTTATTATTTCAGCTCACCGAATTTTCAACTGAAATCTTTACAATATTCTGCAGGTTTCGCCAGTTTATTTCCTTACCCACAAAAATTGTAAAGTAGGCAGAACGCAGTAATAAGTTTACTAGAGTAGTGAAAAAACAGTGGGAAAGGTTAGCAACTGAGAACTTCGTTTTATGTTCAATAACGTTTTTTTTTTCTATTGGAGGTTTAACAACCACCCTGAACAATTCAATGTGCTATAAGGAGACACCCGTCCCTAATTGAGAGTCGCCGACTCCAGGGAAGTTAGAGAACCAGTGCCGTAAGACAAACACAACATCCATGCCTCACCGGGATTCGAACCCAGGCCCATCTCGGACGAATGATCAGAAGCAATCTCTTAGACCATTGCTCCACCGGGTGGGGAGGGGGCGGCTACAACAACCAGGCCTTACTGGGATTTGAACCCGGACCCATTTCGGACGAATGGTCATAAGCTCACAATGTCCTCCTTTCTTCTCCCATAAGAACACCTATTATGTCCCTCCATATAACCAAAGTGGAAAGCCAAAAAGCGCGTGACTACGTTTGCGCTTGTTACTTTTGTTATTGGGTTCTCATTTACGAAAGGAACATAAACATTATGTTTCCACTTCTGCTATTGATTTCTCTCCGTTCTTAGAGCACGTGGCTGAATTTAAAGACACACCATTCCTTACAGTACTAGGTTCTCAGAGGGTTCATTAACACCTTACAAAACGCAATGAATAAACAGGAACCTTACATCAACTATACTCAAAATAGTATAACTAAACTACTAATCCACATTTCTTGGTGTAGAATAGAAAATCAAAGTTTCCAAGCTATCACATATCAATCATGTGGTTTTCTCAAGGAAGTTAGACAGCACACTGCATAACAAAACACTTACTTCAACAATTTGAGCGCGGTGACTTGACTAGACAACAAATGAACAGATGATAATATAATTATTCATTCGCAGAAACAAGACATCAGGTTAGTTGGGCACGCAATATCGTGTGAGAAAACGCAGCATTATTTGACGAACTGGTTCCAAATTCGTGGCAATTCTAAAGAGACGCTATCATTGCAAGCCTCACTGTTGGTTATGATCCTTAAGGTTTCGCGAATGGCAGTAGATTAAGGCGTGGAGTAGGAAGCTAATTTGTCGATATCATCCCACATAGTATAAACAGACTTGAATTTGACTTCTCTGGACAGGGAACTGGTTAATTTTCCGTCTCTTGTGTCGCCTTTATGTTCGTTAAGTCTAATTCTAAACAAACGCTTGGTCATTCCGATGTATTAGTATTTCTTGGAGCCATCCGGATATTGTAGTGTGATGGCATAAACACCTGCCTCGTTGAGAAGCTGGGCTTGTCAATATTTCTTTTAAGCAGGCTAGGAAAAGATGCCGGAGATCTTATGCCGTCACCGAAGTTCATCCTCCTGAGCGTGTTCTGGAGTTGATAGGAAATATTTGGTATGTAGGGAATGGAGCCCAGGTAGCTTAGTCATGCAACTGAAGGCTTAACACGGCTGGATTTTGATTTCTCGATAAAATTTTGTATCTGGCTAGAGTTACAAAAGGCAGTTTATAACATGAAGACAAGAGTTACGCTGTTTGCTTTTATATTCATCTTAACAATTAAAAGGCTACTAAACAATGCAGCGGAAAATAATGTTCAGCAACATGATTTTTGTTAACAATGCTGACTAACAAAAATGAAAAGACACCAACAATTAAAAAACATGCAGATTGTTAAAGAAAGATGTGTGATCAAGATAGAATTTCATCATGCAGACAGTGGTGTAGGGTGACCTAAAATTTACCCTGGGCTAAATATTTTTAAAATTGCTTACAACAGTTTTCCTGAAATATAACCAGTGGATTTTTTTCTGATTGGAGGTTTAACGATCACCGTGAGCAACTCAATGGGCTATAAGCAGTCGCCCGTCCCTAATTTAGGGTCACTGGTTCTAGGGAAGGAAGAGAGCCAGTGCCGTAAGACAAACACAACATCCATGCCTGACCGGGATTCGAACCCGGACCCCTTACGGACGAATGATCAGAGGCCAGCGCCTTAGACCACTGCGCCACCGGGGCGGCTCAGTGGATTGAGAGTTAACACCTACTGAAATCCCACTTAACCACATAAAATAGGTAGAAATTTGAAAACAGTAAAAACAAAGCAAGGTATGTTTGCTTTCGCTTCCAGTTAACCAAGATAGTTTGCTATACCACTCCACATTAAAAGTTCTAGACTGATTCTTATGTTTTTTGCTCAAAGCAAATAGTTCGTCCATATGGGGCGAAGTCTTTAACGTTGCTTTTTTTTTTCTTTCTTTCTTCATCCTTTAATAAACTAAAAGGGTGTTCCAATAAAAAGTGCATATGGCTCATCTTGTTTGCGCGAGCGAACCTTGCAGCACAATCCCGCAAACGAAAATCAGCTGCTCACTGTCAGACGACGTGAAAGCAAAATTGCTACTGTTAAACAGAAAAGCGATCAGCCCTGAAAGACGGTTTTACGCATGCTCAGTTCAGCGCACACTTGCTCATTTATTACTACTCTCTCAGATCTTTATTTAATTCGTGAAAAGCAGAGTGTATTTCAGGTTGTTTTCAGATGAAATGCTGGATTTCGCAGACTCGGGTAGTTGAACGGTAATTTAGATATCAACACATCGTATGACGCAACTTGTGATATGTAAATTTGGTGAGCCAACGCTTTTGTCTGTAAAGCACTTGTCATTTTATTATGAGAAACAGTTCCAAGGAGATTGTGCTTTAGTGAAAAGGCTGAAGAATCAGAACCAAATTCGTGCCATTTTTTTATATGAGTTTAAACTTAGACATCGTACATTGGAGGTAGCTCCCAAGATCAGTACAGCGTTTAGAGAAGGCACCGTTAGTGAAAGCAAAACACAAACATTGGTTTTCTAAATTCTGGACCGGTGATATGAGCCTCGAAAATGAACCACGCAGTAGATCAGAAGGAGTTATCGATGATGCAGAGTTAGAGGCCTTGGTTGAATCCGATCCACGACAAACGGTACGTGAAAATGAACCACGCTGTGGACCACAAGGAGCTATCCATGACGCTGAGTTGGAGGACTTGATGAAATCCAATCCACGTCAAACGGTACGAGAAAATTAACAACGCGGTAGACCAGAAGGAGATATCCATGATGCTGAGTTGGAGGCCTTGATTGAATCCGATCCACGACAAACGGTACCAGAAAACGAACAACGCGGTAGACCAGAAAGGATCTGTCTATCAAGCTGAGTTGGAGGCCTTGATTGAATCGCATCCACGCCAAACGGTGCGAGAAAATGAATCACGCGGTAGGCCAGAAATAGCTATCCATTATGCTGGGTTGGAGTCCTTGATGATGGGATCCAATCCACGCCAAACAGTACAAGAATATTAACTATGCGGTAGGCCAGAAGAAACTATCCATGATGCTGAGTTGGAGGCCTTGATGGAATCCAATCCACGTCAAACGGTACGATAAAATGAACCACTCGGTAGACCAGAAGGAACCATCCATGATGCTGAGTTGGAGGCCTTGACTGAATCCGATCAACGACAAACAATACGAGAACATGGCAAGAAACTCGCAGTATACTACACAACCGTTTCTCCACATTTAAGAGCCATAGACAAAGTGAAGAAGATGGGTAAATATATTTCACATGAGTCGACAGAGCAGCGCAAAACATGAAGATGTGCATGTCTGCTCTGCCCTGCTTATGCGCAATAAAACGAACGAAATTTTGAGGCACTTGATCATGTGTGATGAGCAATGGATTCTGTATGACAATCGTCGATGTTCGGAGCAAATGGCTTCACCGTGCAGCAGTGAAACCTCGAAACGTATCCCAAAGCCGTTGCACCATCCCTGGAAGAAGTTGATCAGTGATTGGTGGTCCGCATATGGTGTGATCCACTACTACTTACAAACGGGTCAAACCATCGCTGCCGACAGGAATAGTCAAAAGCTTGACATCATATTAAAGGTATGCAAAAGTTTCCACCATTTTAAAGAGAAAGAAGACAGGAACAATCAGGAAACGAGTACACATTTATTCAACGAAATATTGGTCGTTAGCATCAACGACCTTTTGTCGTTTTTCAGGCAACAAATGAATACTTCTCTGGTAGAAGGACTCGGGTTTGGAGCTGAAAAACGCAGTGACGAAATCTTCCACCTCTGGAACTGTGGTGAACCGCTGTTGGGTTAGGGCATGTTGCAAAGAAAGAAACAGATGAAATTCTGAGGGTCAGTGTCCGGGGAGTAAGCGGGGTGCGGTAGAGCGTCCCAGGGTAACTGTTCAAGGGTTGATTTCGTGGTGGCACCGACATGTGGTCTGGCATTATCGTGTAACAGGAGGACTGGGCAGCGTCCTTTACCTGTCCATGGCGTTTTTACTCGATTGCGGTGTTCAGCTTTATCAGCTGATCGATATGTCGTTGTGCAGTGATTGTTTCGCCAGGGTTCAACAGTTCGAAGTACAGCATTCCATGCATATCGCACCACACACACACACACACACACACACACACACACACACACACACACACACACACACACACACACACACACACACAACACCTTTCCCCCGTGAATATCCTGTTTTGCAGTGGATGTTATTGGCTGGCCACGGTAGCTTGTGTACGGGGTTGTCGCAATAGACCCATTTTTCATCCCCCGTGACAGCCTTCCACAATAAATTCTTCCCTTGAAACCTCTTCAGCAATGATACGCAGATGACCAATCGTTGACCAATATTACGCTCCGATAAAATATGCGGAACTCACTTACCAATCTTTTGGATCTTCCTTAAGGCCTGTAGATGCCGTCGATTACGCCACTTTCAAACGATTCACCAGTAGCGTGATTAATTGTGTGGCATCCTCTTGCAACAACGATTCCAGCTCCTCGTATGCGAGTTCGTGCTGTCTACCTGCAAGAGGCTTGTCTTCCGAACTTAGATTACCTTTCTTAAACCTGGCAAACATTGCTCGACACGTTCACTCACCAATAACCGTTTCTCCATACGCCTGACATATTGAACCGTATGCTACACTCGTACTTTTCCCTAAATTAAACATGAATAACAAACAATGCCGCAAATGAACCTTATCGACCGCCATGCTTGGCTTCATGTACAAACTAACAGCAGGTGTCGCCGGCTTGTTAGACCTCTACAGCGCCCACTGATGAGCTGATCGCTCCCCACACCAGTAGACCAGGTTTAGGCCCTGTGTTTCGTTGGCGGATGCAAGAAGGGTGGAGACCCTCCCCTGTGCGTCTGCGAACACACATACGGCCATCGGTGGCTCCCAAGGAGAATCTGCTTTCATCGCTGAACACGACAGGTCGCCATTGCGTTCTCCAGTGCAGACGTTGGCGACACCACTACAGCCGTTCCTGACGATGGGCTGGAGTCAGAGGTACACATGCCAGAGGCACACGTGCACGTAGTCCTGCATCCAGTAGACGGTTGTCCATTGTTCGCACAGTCCCCTCAGGTGCAAAGGCAGCTCGGATTTGCGTCGCAGTGGATGTTCTGCTTGACAACGCCACTCTGCTTATGCGTCGATCGGTCCGCTCATCAGTCCGTCTGTGACTCCCGGATCCACGTCTTCTCGTGTGGGAATGTTCCTCGGACCACCTACGCCACCATCGTACCACCACCGATACTTCCCGTCCAATTCGCTCCGCAATACGACGATACGACCACCCGGCCTCGCGGAGTCCGACTAGATAACCTTGCTCAAAGTCCGATAACTGCTGAAATCGTACACGTCTTCCATGTCCAGGCTTTGCAGCTTTTTCATGGTCTTCGCACGTGTCAGTACGCCGACGACTGATTACATTCACTTCGCCGTACTCCTTAAATACCACCGACGATAATTTGCATATTATGCCGTGCTGTGGCATAAGCGCTCACCGGTTGGTCCCGAAATTAGCATCACACCTACGTAAACTCGACCCCATTAACATATGTAAATTTCATGATTGTCAGCCAATTCCTTCTTGGTGTTCTTTTTTCACTTTCCGCCAGTGTAGTTCCAGGGAAGGAAGAGATCCAGTGTCATGAAAGAAACACGCCACCCACGTCTCATCCGGGACTACTAGGCGACGCATAAAAAATTAACCACATACCTCAGTGGCACCTCTGGGCAGGAAGCACAATCAAGCTGTGCCACCCCTGTTGTTGCGTGCTATGAGAGGCTGATTTCCAACCATGCGTCCGAGGTGAGGCATGATAGGTGTTTCTGTCCTACCGCAGCTTTCTCCCTAATGTAGGGACGGGGTGACTGCTTATAGCCCATTTAGTTGCACATAGTGGTCGTCACATTCCTGAGACAAACAAGCAAAATCCATCAAACTATACTAAATTAGGGACTGACGAAGGCTCATAGCCCTTTTAGTTGTGCACGGTGTCCATTATACCTCTAAACAAACAAAAACAATCAAACTATGACTGTTTAATCAGATTTCACCTACTGCTTCGAAGTTCGGTTCTCCGATACCACAGCAGACGGGCCGAATGCAGGTGGAAGCTGTAGCTTGAAGCAGCAGTAATGATAAAAAAGGCCCTAGAGAGTCTGCAACAATCTGAAAGACATCTTTATTTTGTAACGTAGGTACAACTGTTCCTTAAATTCTGAATGTGAACGACTAATATCACTTTGAACACTTTCTGGAGGAAATGAGAATTTAAAGTTGTTAAGGCCATATATTATTGGGTTGGTGCGAATGAAATGTCCGGCAAAGGACCAGTACATCTGGACGGCGAGAGCGGAAAAGTAGGACAACTTACCAGGGCAAAATAATCCCCCTCGACATCAACACATAGTTGCCATCTGTCCGGCAAGGCCATGATCCCGGAACGAAAAAAGTCTTGTGGTTGGGACCCGAAGAAGTCATCAAGTGCACGCTGAACTTCGTTCAAACAGATGATAGTCTGTCGGAGACAAGTCCAGGGAATAGGCACGATGCGGTAATGCTTCATAGCCCAAGGCACTTAGTGTCGGCATCGTTCGTTGTGCGACATGAGGGCGAGCGTTGTCCTGGGGCAGAAGAATACCATGTCTGTTGACCAAAGCTGGTTGTTTCTGCAGCAATGTCTGGTGCATCTGGTGTAATTCAGCACAATAACGATCTGTAGTGATGGTTTGGCCTCTTGCCAAGAAACTCCGATGAATTATCCCGGATGTGAACCACCAGACAAGGAGCATCATCTTCTTGGTGTGTAAGGGTGGCTTAGGATGCCGTCCAGCAGGCTTTGCCTTGCTTAACCATTGTGCAGATTGTTTCTGATTATCATAAAGGACCACACGATTCGATGCAGTAGAGGTTCCTGTTTATTCCTAGCAAGCAGCGACTTGCAGACTTCCAGACGTTCTGCATTGATGGTTTGGCCTCTTGCCAGGAAACTTCCAAACGTTCTGCATTGATGGTTTGGCCTCTTGCCAGGAAGCTTCCAAACGTTCTGCATCGATGGTTTGGCCTCTTGCCAGGAAACTTCCAAACGTTCTGCATTGATAGTTTGGCCTCTTGCCAGGAAGCTTCCAAACGTTCTGCATTGATGGTTTGGCCTCTTGCCAGGAAACTTCCAAACGTTCTGCATTGATGGTTTGGCCTCTTGCCAGGAAGCTTCCAAACGTTCTGCATTGATGGTTTGGCCTCTTGCCAGGAAACTTCCAAACGTTCTGCATTGATGGTTTGGCCTCTTGCCAGGAAACTTCCAAACGTTCTGCATTGATGGTTTGGCCTCTTGCCAGGAAGCTTCCAAACGTTCTGCATTGATGGTTTGGCCTCTTGCCAGGAAACTTCCAAACGTTCTGCATTGATGGTTTGGCCTCTTGCCAGGAAACTTCCAAACGTTCTGCATTGATGGTTTGGCCTCTTGCCAGGAAACTTCCAAACGTTCTGCATTGATGGTTTGGCCTCTTGCCAGGAAGCTTCCAAACGTTCTGCATTGATGGTTTGGCCTCTTGCCAGGAAACTTCCAAACGTTCTGCATTGATGGTTTGGCCTCTTGCCAGGAAACTTCCAAACGTTCTGCATTGATGGTTTGGCCTCTTGCCAGGAAACTTCCAAACGTTCTGCATTGATGGTTTGGCCTCTTGCCAGGAAACTTCAAAACGTGTTGTTGGCAGTTGTTAACTCCTGCGGCAGCCACATGTCCAGCTTTTTGACCTTGCCCAGCGCAGCCAGACGCCGAACAACTGTCGTGTGGTGGACACCTACCTCTTCCGCTATCTCACGATATGTTTTTCGGGGGTTCGCTTCAACCACATGTAACAGATCATCGTCAGAAACTAGAATAGGTCGGTGACCACGTGATTCGTTTTGCAGGTCCGTATGTCCGCTTCGAAACTTCACAAACCATCGCCGAATGGTTCGTTCGTTGGCTGTATTCTTCCCAAACGTTTTGTTAACGTTTAGAGCGGTTATTCCTGCAGAATGGCCCAGTTTAAATTCATACAGGAAGATGACTCTCTAATCCGGCGTCTGTATGTTTCCTTTGCAAACCACGTTACGTCCAAACAAACAATTCCTAAACCTTGTTCTTCACACACGTGCTAGCTATTTATAGTAACTCTGTGACGTAATACCCGCAACACCTGTGGGTGGTTCCATTCCGCTGTGGAGGGGGCCTGTCACCACTGTTCGTTCGCGCCGGACATTTCATTCGCACCAACCCAATAATATCAAAACTGCTCAAAAGTATAAGAAAATTCTGTAAAATACAAATGACGAAGTGTGGCCCGAAAAACATGAACCAGAAAATCACGCAAAAGCTTCGTTTCCAATTTTAACAGCCTCAGTGTTTATTGCGTTCTCTGTCGAACTCCGCCCGAGGCAGTCCCCCACCTTGTGACGTACCTGCCAGCAGGACGCACACGACATAGAGGCAGATAGGAATCAGAACAAAACGTCTGCGTAGCTCAGTTGGTAGAGCGACTTGTTCCGGAATAAGCGGACTCGGGTTCGAATCCCGGCGTAGACCAAAAATGACGGAGAAATTTACTTCGTTATAATGGCGCCCGAACTATCCCGATGACCCGACCGTTCAAAATCTCGCAATGGTGTGATGTTCTTTCCACACTGCGAGATAGGAAAAATCAGAGAATCCCTTCTCCAGCGCTTCGAAAAAAAAAATTTACTGGGAGTTCTCAAGTGCACGTTCTACAGTGGATGGCTGCCTGCAACGATTCATGGTCACGGCTGACCCGTGGGCCATGCCCCCGGCCCTCTTTCCGGGGAGGGGGAGATGTGACGTACCTGCCAGCAGGACGCACACGACATAGAGGCAGATAGGAATCAGAACAAAACGTCTCCGTAGCTCAGTTGGTAGGGCGACTTGTTCCGGAATAAGCGGACTCGGGTTCGAATCCCAGCGTAGACTAAACATGACGGAGAAATTTACTTCGTCATAACCTGCCAGCAGGACGCACACGACATAGAGGCAGATGGGAATCAGAACAAAACGTCTGCGTAGCTCAGTTGGTAGGGCGACTTGTTCCGGAATAAGCGGACTCGGGTTCGAATCCCGGCGTAGACTAAAAATGACGGAGAAATTTACTTCGTCATAACCTGCTGGATGTGGTCCCTTCTCAAACTCTCATGCTTCATGGAAGGCTATTAACTGCAGCATTTATAAACCCAGCCACCCGCTCGCAGACGAACTTTTTTATTGTTCTGGTCGGCGGCACTTTGTTCCCTAGATGTGTGAAACGCTTTTAAGTTGTCTTAAATGGCACGGGATAAATGGGCTGGGAGAAACTTACTTCTGTGTATAAATCTGTGCCGTATTTTTCCCATTTGTACTCTCAAGGAGTCAGCAGCAGCCGTTTTCAAAACTTCTGTGACACTGGTTAGCTGGACAGTCTGTCGTTGTTTTCCCTAGCATATGCTCAGTTCAGTGTTGCTGATAAATACTCTTCCATACATATTATGGAGTTTCAGAAAGCGAAAGATTTTTGCAAAAAAATCGCTTCCGGAGAATATGCGCTTGTAGACAATGTAAAGGGGAAAATCGATATTGGAAATATTTTAATTTTTTTAAGGTTATATGACATGCGAGAAAAGCAGGGAAGGATTTAATTCCGTAACACTTTAAATATACGATTAAATAACTACATTCTGTGTGATCTAGTGACCATATTTTCATTTTTAAAATCCAAGTCATGAAATGCTCTATGGCCATGGCCTTCCGCTGGTACTCATGGCCTAGCGGGAGAGGGTTGCTTAATAGAAAAATGTGAAATATAAAGAACCACCAGTCTAATTGGGTGCAGATTTTACGGATTTATAAAGTACCTACAACTAAAGAAAATATTTCCCATCGGCTATTGTTGGTACCCTGTATGTCTTTGGGCACTAAATATGTGTTTCCTATTGCATTAGAAATAATTTTAAATTTTTGGGACTAAAATCCCCTCCCCCTACCCCCAAGAGACATATTGGATTCCAGCGATATGATATGCCAGCAGAGATAAGTGCAGTCTATAAAGCCATAAAATCTTCTCCCACTAGAACGATTGGACTCACAATTCTGGATATTTCGTACTTTTCGAATTAATCCCCCCTTCCATATCCCTAAGGATATTCCGTGTCCGGCGGTAGGTAATGATAATTTGAAAACTCAGAAAATTTGAAAGTCATGGAAATTGTGGAAATTGTCGTTTACATGCAAGATTTTTGGTATACCCCCCCCCCCCCAGACGTCACGTGACATATACAGATTCACAGAAATGTTCCGAATTAACGTTTATTGTAATAGAATACTTGTAGCAATTAAGAAAACAAAAACTCTTTAGGAGTCGAATGCACCAGGCGTCAAATTCGGGTTTTAGTAATTGCTGAAATTTTACGGGCCGGCCCGGGCCTTGGAAACAGGAGAAATATACTGGCCGTGCCGGCCGGGCTTTAATTAATAAATTTGAAACGGGCCAGGTATGGGCCTGGCCTTGGACGCGCGGGCTTTGGCCGGGCCGGGCTTTCCAAATTAAGGCCCGTGCAGACCTCTGCCAAACGGCATGGTTAAAATATGAATTTTTCTAGGTAGGTTGGCGCTTCTGTTTCTGCAGCCCCTACCCACTTTGTCTTGCGAATAGCTGAAAAACGGTTGTGGTACGCAAAGAAAAATTTTGTGGTTCATTCCAGCATAAAAATAACCCAAACGAATGGCATGTTGAAAATATGAAATTTCCGAGGTTGGCACTTTCGTTTATGCCGCCCCTCCCAATCTTATGTTTCCCGGGTAACTGAAAAATGGTTTTTGTACAAACAAAATTTCTTTGGTTCATTCAAGCACAAATGAATGGGCTATTTAAATTTCAAAATTTGCAACGTGGGTGCGGAGGGAAGGGGGCGGCTTGTGAAATGGACTCAGGCTGTTCCGAAACACAGGTTAAGTCGGTAAAAGTAAAATCGTTCTGTTATGCTCATGATTTTAGTGAACTTGATGAGGTACACTTTGAGCTTGGAAAGAGCTTCTTTCTTTGCCCTGAAACGCTAAGTTGCGACAAAAAGATTTCCATTAAGGCATTTTTGCTTAAAAGAAGTGACTTTTGCAACAGGTTCTATGTGTATTGTTTTGTGCAATCGGAAAGAAAACTCCGTTCATTTAACTTTTTTTCTATATATCAATGCTTTCCTCCAACTGTCGCTTTTCCGTATTGATCGTTAATATTTTCCTCTTTAGAAACGGTGCATCGAGGTTTTGCTAAATATATCTTTAATTTCATTTTTTATCCCCCTTGTTCAGATGGTATTCATTAGCAAATAAATTTTTCATCAAACCAACTTTTACTGCTCATTTATTCGAATATTATTTATTTATTTGTTGTGCTTAAAGCGTACGATGCCGCCCCGGTGGCGCAGTGGTTTAAGCGATGGCCTCTGATCATTCGTCCGGGTTCGAATCCCGGTGAGGCATGGATGTTGTGTTTGTCTTACGGCACTGGCTTTCTCCCTTCCCTGGAACCAGTGACCCTAAATTAGGGACGGGCGACTGCTTATAGCGCATTGAGTTGCTCATGGTGGTCGTTAAACCTCCAATCAAAAAAAAAAGCGTATGTTTAAATATCAAATAACACCTTACACAATGAAGTCTTTCGGAAATATTCCCTCGCAGAAAATGCACCACACACCCTTTACCCAAACAGGGCAGGGTATTTTTTTTTGTCTCGGGGATTAATGACCACCATATCTACGGGTAATAAGCAGTCGTCCCCGTTTTCATTTAGAATCACTCGTTCCAGGAAAGGGGCATAGCAAGCGCCGTAAGATAAGGACTCGAACTGACGTCCTGCTCTGACGACTAGTCAGAAATCTACGCCTCTAACCATTCGCCCACCGGGACGGCACAGTACCGGTTGCACACGACATTCGTCAACAGAACCAAAGAGAGAGAGAAATGGGAGACATAACACTTTCTACTAATAGTAAGAGTCGACGGCTCCGTGCTCTGCTTGAAATGTTATTGTAAAAGACACATTACCACTCGAGTTGTGCTTTACAGAAGAAAGTGCTAGTTCTTCTCTTTGAGAGATTGAATGCCGACCCGTGTCTGAAAGGATGGATGGAAAATAGGTAGGGCACTTGTTTCTACGTCATCGTGCTGATTTCCTTACAGGACCCTATTTTTCTCTGTTATTGGTTTTGGACGGCCGCACCTTTTTTGGTTTACAGTATGTTTCACGTTGTGTTTCATTTAGGTTGCACACTAAGCGTTAATTTTTATTTTCATTTTTTAATGAAATAATGCCATAATTGATTAATATCATATACATGTATAATATTATCCACTGATTTCACATCCACACTTCCTACTACTCGCTCTTCGTTGATGCACTTAACTGCGCAGTGAAATCTTTTCAGAAAGTTTTCGCTAACTCCATACTTGATAAACGAGGAAAATCCAAAGAAAAATTGATACCAAACAGCAGGATGGACATCCCCTAGGTTATCCCAAGCAGATCTGGGGTGACCGGAAGCAGCATGAAGCCCCACCCTCCAAAAATCGTAATGATTGGCTTAAATCGCTCGACTGTTCTACCTGGACGGAGAACGCCTATATGCTAATTGCATAGGATTCGTGTTGACCTAACGACTAGCGAACTCCATGCTGATCACGACACAACATTCGCTGTACTACGTGGCCAAGTTCTACATTTTTGGCGCCTTGTTTCTACTGCCTCTTCTTTATTGTTGATAATAATGCTGACTAGCTTACTGTTAGTCAGCATTATTCACAACAATCGTATTTCTGACAATTATTTTCCTAAGCATTGTTCCATTGACTGAATTCCTAATTGTTAAAATGAATATAAAAGCAAACATAGTGTCCCTTTTCTTATTTGGGGCGGAGAGGATTAAACACCTCTCTTGGGGACCTTAGCTCAAAACAGTGGCCCCATATCTGATTTAGATTCACTGATTCCAGCTTGGAAGTTCAGACATAGAATTAATGGTTTGTCCTAAAATTCGAATCCAGGACCAATAGTACAAGTATGAAACTGAGATGCACACAACACTGCCTCTCAGATTCCAAAAGATGGGAAACAATATGGGTTCCTACGTTTGTGAGGGAAAGAAAAATATCGGTAAATAAAACGAAATTCTGAGGTTCCAAGTTGAAATCTCCCTCGTATTTTTCACAGTGCTTCCACTAAATATTAATGATAATCTACTAAGTTTACTACTGCATTGAGCCTACTTTACATTTTTGTGGGTAAGAATTAAACTGGCGAAACCTGCTGAATAATGTAAAGATTTCAGTTGAAAATTCGGTAAGCTGAAACAAGAGCACAAAGATTGAAATAAAATATCTGATCGTTTCTTTTCTTTTCCTTCATTCTTTCTTTCTTTTCTCTTTCTTCAACACTGCGTAAACTGTGTGCGTAGAGTTACGTCATTCTTTGGTGTTTGTCGGAAAACACAAGTTTCTCGTTTTTCGCAGTTGTCGAATGAGAACAAATGCGCAACTTTAAAAAGATAATTTGAAACCTTTCAAAGTCTTTCATTAATATGATATAAGAAGTAGTTCTCCTACATGTGCATGTTTACGTATGTATGTATGTATGTATATAAACACAAATATACATAGATATGTATGCATGTCCGAAACGTTAGATGAATCGTTCCGAATGAGTAAATGTGAAAAAACGAAGGTAGCAACTTAGCAACTCGAATGTTTGCAAGGAGATGACTTCGTTTATATTACTTTAATACAAGATTTGAAATGTTCGGATTGTAAATCTTTTGGGTTAGAAAAAGACTAGTTCAAACGCGGGAGCTGTTAAGAAGAAAACGTCAGCATCCTGGTCCATTGATCATACGGGGAGTGTTTCACACTAACTTGAAATGTAATTCTTTTCCTTGCCTTTCCTCTTGTATTGTTTTTTACTACCTTTTTCTTCACAACACAGGATAAACCGTGTGCGTAGAGCGTGATGATCTTTTGGATTAAATTAATTCAAGCCTTGCCCTTACTTCGGAATTGTGAACCGGGAAACTGTAACGTCAGAGATAACTGCATACGTATGAATTATCTAAAGCTTTCTTCATTGTCATGCTATAGCTGACAAATCATGTCCTCTCAGATATTGATTACATTCAAAATAATTATTTAATGAGTGAATAATTATTTCGAATATTTTTATGGAAAACTCGTATAAAATGATTCATTTACCAGAATATCTGCAAGCAGATGAGTTGTCGTATAGGCAGAGAAGTGGTGCTGGTCGCGTCTTTTTCTTCAGTTCTTCTAGTGATCTCCCTTTGTCAACACCACTGTACCCCTGTGACTACAGTAATCACTGGACCAATTCTCTGCTGATATTGTCACGGAGAATAGGTGCAATCTGCGGTGTAATTATTATGCTGATGAAGGAAGCCGAATTTTGCGTATAGGAAACCTTTTGGGTTATAAAAGAAGGTGCTCAAACCCGAGAGCTGTCAAGAAGAAGGCATCAGCTCACGGTCCATCGATCACCAGGAGTGGTTTTTTTTATATATATATATACAATCACCTCAACTTCTCTGTTTACTTATTATTTCTGTTCCCATCTCTGTAGTTCTTTCTTTTTTTCTTTTATTTTTTTGTTGTTGTTCAGTTTGCCGAACGCGTAGTTCCAATTATTGTATTTGAAGAAGCTGAAAAGTGACGCCCTGCACTTTGCTAGTGGCTTTTCCAAATACAATAAAATTAGCCAGTCTTTCAGAAATATAATACTGAAATGTAAACAGGCGATATTATATGAGTCGAAAGGCATTCTCCTGACGAGTAATCGCTAAAGATGAAATGTAGTTTAAGCATAACCCTTCCTTTCTGTTAGAATATCAAGGAAAGAGGTAACATACAGTATATAGAAGAGTTGTTGCACGACAAAGGTGGGTATAACTTTGATTATATCTACCTTTGCCGTGCAACAACTCTTCTGCGACAACGACAACACGGTTTTTAAAATAAGTCCACTTCTATCCAGTTTAGTCTATAACATTTCAACTGCTTCCGTATTTCACTGAGGATCTTCATGAAACACTAAAGCATAGCTACAATTTCATTACATTTCAGGTATAAAATAAAAAAAGATAACACTACTTCATTCTCTTCACAAGAATGCATGCATAGAGTATATACATATCAATCACTATTTTAAGCGTTCTATTAAATTCAGATGCTATCTATTGAAAGCAAGATCTGACAAATAAAAGCTACGATGAAGTTAAACTATTTACTGACGATGCACCGAACATGTAAGTTTACAGCGATTTTGGTACACACCTTGAACTTCACTTGCATCCCTCACACGCCTGACGTAAAATATTTCATCCCATGATTTTCTTGGCAGTCCTTTAACTTTTATTCTAGCCACTTGAATAGATCTTCAGCACATCATTTTGCGCATGATCAGAACGAGTCTTGCCATAAAACCCTCGAAAGTAACGCATCTCTCCAACACAAAAAAAAAAAAAACGATTCAGGTTTCAGCTGCACATACAAGCAACAATTACACATATACTGAAATCAAGCTAGTACCAACTAAATGTTTCAGATGCTGATCATAAATTAAATCATATTTTCCGCGCAAAAGCGCGATCGTGTACATATACTTATGAGTGAAAAACCCGATAAGAGAATGAAACATTGTCTTAATGACAACTTTTATTAATCTTTCACTATTATCTTTTACATTACGTTTATTTTTAAATATGTGCATATGAAAAACTGCCAATATTTCCTACCGGGAAAACTATTTTGGGCATCAGTCTGAAAATAATTTAAGGTGTCATTCCTCTTAAAAGTAGATTAAAAATTACGAAACGTGCATTAGTGCAATTGTTATTATCTAAAGCTTCCCTTCCAAATGCACCCGCAGAGTTCTCTCACTTATATATAATTATAGCAAGTCGTGTTGTTGTTTTTCTTCTCATTTACATTCACACCATCAGGTTAGGCACTTCTTTCGCTGCAGCGCATACCTAGTTGTAACAGATGACATCATTTCACACTGAACTAGTTTCTTAGCTATGTTGCCTTATATTTGTATTCGTATAGAGTTTCGGCAATTGAAAGGGATATTTCAGTTTTCAACTGTTGTTCTTACATGTGATGTTTATTTACAAAGACTTGATTTTTTTAAGTTTCATACAGCAGTTGCGGTATGTTTTCGACAGAAACCAAATATTCATGTTGCTGCGTAATTTGATGAAGCGGTGTATATATATATAAGAGCTGACGTTAAAAATGAGAAAAAAGTGTGTAATAAAAGATAGAAAAAAAGGCTGCTACAAAGGAATGAAAGGACCTTCTCAAAGTCTTACGACTAAACGTTCGAGCAGAGCCCGGAGGTGGGCCTAAACTCCGAAAAAAACATACTTGGTCAGTGCTTCTAACGGTGGTAACACTGGTCTTTCCCTCCGTGGAGTTATAACGAAGTAAATTTCTCCGTCATTTCTGTCCACGCCAGGATTCGAACCCGGATCCCCTCATTCCGGAATAAGTCACTCTACCAGTTGAGCTACGCGGACATTTTATTCTGATTCCTATCTGCCTTTATGTCGTGTGCGTCCTTCTGGCAGGTACGTCACGTCTCCTGGTACGTTACATCATCTCCCACTTATTTATTTTTTTTTTTTTCGAAGTGCTGCTCTTATTTTTCCTATCTCGCGGTGTGGAAATAACATCACACCATTGCGAGATTGTGAACGGTCGGGTCATCCGGATAGTTCGGGCTCCATTATAACGAAGTAAATTTCTCAGTCATTTTTATCCGCGCCAGGATTCGAACCCGGGTCCACTCATTCCGGAATAAGTTGCTCTACCAATTGAGCTACGCGGACATTTTATTCTGATTCCTATCTGCCTTTATGTCGTGTGCGTCCTTCTGGCAGGTACGTCACGTCTCCTGGTACGTTACAGAGTCAGTGACCCAAAATTAACGAAAGGCGGCGCCCTATGAATTTGGCTGCTCACAGGAGTCACAAAAACCAGATACAGTATGAATGGGGCGGGAAGAGGGAACGAGAGGATTCTTGTGCAGCAGTGTCCAATAGAAATAGCTATTGAGTACTAACTCAAAATATTGTCTTTACAAATCCTTGCTCTTTATAAATATCTTTTGCAATACAATACAAAGGTGTAGAACCTATAAGTTACAACGTTGTTTGCTGTACAACTATAACTTGCTACCAATTTCAGTCAGGTCGGCATAATGAGTCTGTATAAGTAAAGCCATTACGAACATTAGAATACTTTCAAATATTGAAGGATTTTCGCGTTTGAGAAGCGGATAACGTGGTTGTTTACCCGTAAGTAACGCAGTATACATGTACATACTTTTAGTATAAAAGACTTTTAGTGTACACCGATGAACCATTATATTATTGGGCCGCGGGTGGCCTAGTGGGCAACGTTCGTGACTGCCGCGGAAAGGACCTCAGGTTCGATCCCGGGCAGGTACGAACGCTCGATCCACTAAATATCCGCCGTGCGTCGGATGAGCACGTTAAGCCGTCGGACCCCGGGTACTGGCCCCCTGGTAATAAATAAGGGCGTCTTCCTCCCCTTTCTACTTCGCTTCCGTGTTACTTTCCCGTCGGACACTCTAGCCCAAACCTCCTAGCTTCCTATTTCTAAGGGCTGTTTAAGACCTGGAATCAGACACTCCCTTCCTAAAATCTTCTACATATGATCATTTGATCATTATATTATGAGCACCGCCAGCCTAGAGAAATGAGCGCGCCTGGAGACCGAACAGTGGCGAAGGTGAAGTTCACACAGCAGTATATATAAAGCCAAGGGACCGGCTTTCGGAAAGTAAAGTGTTCGGAGTGAAAATGGGAAAAGTTCCCGGTCTATCGGAGTTTGATAAAGGACAAATTGTGATGGCATGGTGCCTCGGAACTACGATCTCGGAAGAGGCGCGGCTTGTTGGTTGTTCACTTGCTGCTGTAGTGAGTACGTATCAAAAGTGGTGCACAGATGGTCAAAAGACGAACCGTCGTTCATCCGTGCGTCGCCCTCAGTTCATTAATGCCAGAAAGGAGCGGTGACTGTAGCGCACTATTCACAGCGACACCAGTGCGACAAAAATCGCCCACAGTTACAACAGTAGTGATCAGGGCAATGTGTCACAGCACATAGTTCATCGCAACCTTCTGCGCATGAGCCTGCGTAGCCGAAGACCCAGCCGGGTCCCCATGCTCAATGCAGGTCATCACCAACAACGCATGGAATGGTCCCAAGATAATCGAGATTGGACCATGGCTGATTGGAAGAAAATGGCTTGGTCTGAGAAATCAAGATTCCTTGTACATCACGTAGAAGGCCGAGTGCATATACGCCTATTACCAAAGGAGGCTATGGCACCTGGATGCACTGTTGGGCGGGAACCGGCCGGTGAAGGTGTTGTCATGCTGTTGGCAGTGTTTTCTTGGAACACTTTTAGCCCCGTTATCCCAATAGCACAATCACTGACAGCTGTTAGGTATCTAAACAGCGTTGCGGACCAAGTTAACCCATTAATGGCAACTGTGTTTCCTGTTGGTGATGGCCATTACTGACAGGATAATGCGAAATGCCACGCTGCCAGAATCGCCAAGAAGTTGTTCGAGGAACATGCTGGGGACTTTCTGTTGCTGTCCTGGCCTCCAAGTTCTCCTTACATGAATACAATCGAACATTTGTGGTTCGACTTGGAAAAGCGAATTCGGGTTAAATCACCACCACCTCGAAATGTTCTGGAACTGGAGGATCTGCTGTTGACATTATGGTACCAGGTACCCCAGGATACTTACTGCTGCCTCGTCGAATCGATACCTCGCCGAGTGGCAGCTGTTTTGCGGGGTAAAGGGGGCAAGCCTTTCTGATCTGGGAGGGCAAGACTTGAAATTACGCCCCTTTGAGTTCCACACAAATAATACATGGTTTTTAGTTTCTCACCCACTGCCGTATAGTGATCGTTCAGAGATCGTACTTCAGGTTTTTGACATAATTTTGTTAAAAATCCAAAAACTAAGTAAATACCCAAGAATTACAGGTTGTAAATACCAAGTAAAGCATTAACGTTATGTGAGCGCCGACGACACAATACTCCACGGAAATGAAGAACAAAAAGCAAACCACCGCAGGACAAATAAGTATCGGATAATGAACGTGACAATAAAAAGGAACTTTAGGGGTAGAGACTCGGAAAAGTCCCATTGAAGATTAAATGCTCAGAGAACTTTCTACGACACAGCACAAATGATTAATTATCTCTTCTTTTCAACGACGTGTTCGTAAATGTCATAGAAGTCAATGTTTCGGAAAGGTCAATGTGCTGATATGCTCATGGAGGCATTATATAATATATATGCTTCCATGAGCATCATCATCATCATTATTGTCAACCATTATCAATCCACTGCTGGACGAAGGTCTCCCCAAGTTTCCTCCACAAAGGTCTGTCTTGTGCTAGTCTCCTCCATGTCACTCCCGCATACTTTCGAATTTCATCCACCCATCTTCCATGTGGACTTCTTCTGGGTCTTTTCCTGTCCCTTGGAATTCAATCTAAAATTTCAGCTGTCCATCAATGGTCTGTTCTTCTGGCAGTATGTCCAGCCCATTGCCATTTCAGGGATTTAACTCTGATCATGATGTCTTCCACTCTTGTCAGTTTTCGGACCCACGAGTTCCTCTTCTTATCTCTCCTGGTTACACCAAGCATGTACCTCTCCATGCTTTTTTGGGTTGTCTGCAGCCTTTGTATGTCTCTTTTAGTTAAGGTCCACGTCTCTGCACCATACGTAAGCACTGGAAGGATGCATTGATCAAACACTTTTTTTTAAGACATAATGGCATATTGCTCTTTAAAATTCTGCTGTTTCTTCCAAAAGCTCTCCAGGCAAGTTTTGTACGCCGATTAATTTATTCACCAATGTGACCCTTGCTTGATATCTACTTTCCAAGATAAACGTACGTGTCTGTTATCTCCAGCTTTTCTCCATCAATCGATAAATCTTCATTTCTTGTAAAAGCATTGAACATCACTTTTGTCTTGTGAAAGTTCATTTTTAATCCCACTTCTTTACTCTTGTCAGCAAGTTCCTGGATCATACTCTACAGATCTGATGGGGTAGTTGCAAAAATGACTACGTCATCAGCAAAACGAAGGTGGGTTAGATAATCTCCATTAATCTTTATCCCTTTGTTTCCCAGTTCAGTGATTGAAAGACATTTTCCAATGTAGGATTAAAGAGCTTCGGAGATATGGTGTCATCTTGTCTCACTACTTTTCCAATTTTATGTGTGTTGTATTTTCTAACAGCGGAATCTTTGCACTTGCATTTTCATAGATGTTATTAATAATATTATTGTACGCATCTTCAATACCGCAGGATTTCAGAGCCATTGTAACTGCTGATGGTTTCACCGAATCAAAGGCTTTTTCATATTCGATAAAAGCCATGCACAATAGAAGTTCATATTCCCTCGCTCTTTCAATTAGTTCTCTCAGTACGTGGATATGATCTATTGTGCTGTAGCCACTCCTGAATCCAGCTTGTTCTCTCGGTTGAACCATGTCCAGTGTCACCTTTAAGCGGTGTGAAAGAACTTTAGTGAAGATTTTATAAACCACTGATAGGAGGCTGATAGGTCTGTAGTTCCTGAGATCCTCAATGTCACCTTTTTTATGTAGCAAGATCATTGTAGCGTTCTTCCAATCCTCAGGAATCTTCCCTTCATTAAGGCATCGAGTGAAATTTTAGGCGAGTACTGTTTCGATTTCTCCACTTGCTTCTTGTATGATATCTACAGTAATTCCATCTTCTCCTGGAGCTTTCCCCCGCTTCATGTTCTTGATTGCATGTGCAACTTCTGCTGGGAGGACTGGAAGAACTCTGGTACTGGTACCTTTCATGATGTCTGGAGTACATGTATCATCCCTTTCATATAATTTGGAGTAGAAATCTTTCACTCTTGTCAAAATTTCGCCTCTATTTCTTGTTACAGACCCATCTTCTTTTCTCAGTGCCATAGTCTGTTTTCTTGCCTTACTGAGGTGTCCATTTGCTATCTTTAGGCTTTGGTTGTTTTCAATTGCTTTCCTTACTAGTTCACAGTTGAATTTCCTTACGTCTTCAGTGATACTTTTTCGTACTGTCTTGCATAGCTCTATATATTCCACTTTGGAAGTCACATCTTCTTTAGTTGTCCTCATCTCTTCTTTTTTGCATTAACATTTTGGTTTTTCCTGATAATTTGTTCACATGCAACTTGTTCTTAGACCCAGCTAATTTTGTTGCTGTTTCCATAAGAGCTTTTGTTACTTTTCTGTTAACTTCAGAAATATCCACTTCTTTCGATGTTAGGCCATCTAAAGCAGAGAATCTGTTCTTCAGTTCCAACTTGAAGGTATTATGGTGTTTTTTAAGGTTGGTTATGTCAATACATTTTGTTTGTCTTATGAGCTTGCTACGTTCGAGTTTAGTGTTGAGGTGCATCTTACATCTCACCAATCTATGGTCACTACCTGTGTTGAACTTGTTTAGCACACTGCAGTCTTCTATGACGATTTTTTGTTACACATAATAAAATCAATTTCACTTGTTGTCCCATTTGAATGTCTCCATGTCCATTTCCTGTGTAGCTTTTTCTTGAAAAAGGAGTTCAAGATGAAAAACCCTTCTGCCTCTGCAAACTCTACGAGAGTATTTCCACGCTGGTTTCTGTTGCCGTGACCGAATTTACCTACTGAAGTTTCATTCTGCTGCCGTTGCCCATTTTTTGCATTGAAATCTCCCATAATTATCTTTAAGAGCTGCTTACCTTTATTACTTAGATGACGAATTTCCTCATAAAATTCTTCAATTTCTTCTTCAGGATGACTTGTGGTGGGTGCATAAGTTTGAATAATCTGAGCCTGGTATCTTCTCGAGAGTTGGATAACGAGTAGTGCAGCTCTGTCAGAGGAACTTTCAACTTCTACAACTTTATCCTTCAGTTTCTTGTTTATTATAAATACAACACCACTAGTTCTGCCAGTATCAGTCCTACGATAGTAGAAGAGATGTCCACTTTTCAGTTCAATGAGATTTTCTCTTTCTCCTTACCTCACTTAGCCCGACGATGTCTCACTTGATCCTTTGTAGTTCCTCTTCCAATTCAAGAAGCCTTGAATCAGAAGATAGGGCGCGTCCATTATACGTAGCCAAGGTCTGCATCAGATGGCAGCCTAGTCCGGTCCTCCGGAGATTCTTAGCACCCTCTGCCTTCATGTCGCACTGGCCGCTGCCTTGGCCAGGTACATTCCAGTTGCCGGAGACTAAGGGCCAAGATTTAAGTTGTGGAGTCATTTTGGAGGGGTTTGGCCATAACTCACCACGCTGGCCAAGCGGGTTGGTGAGTGTGGGATAGCATTTCCTTTAATCCCGATGGTATAGTTATACCGCTATTGGCGGTCGTCAGAGCCCCTTTAGTGGGAACAGGATGTACCACGAGAAGGCGGGGTGGACATTTGTCAGGGGAGAGGCTGTGATGTTACGTATCACCTGACCTTACATCCCTCCATGAGCATATTAGCACATATACAGGGCGTTCGTATACTGTTTTGACAAAAGAAGAGGGGTGATAGTACCCATCAAGACGAACAATATTTACAATGGAACCTAAGGTCGCATTCCACTCTGAGTGTCAGAAAAGAGTAACTTCGAAATACGTTCAACAAGCACAAGTCGTCATCTCAGACGTCATTTATTTCGTGCCGGAGAAGTAGCACATCGCCAGAACATCACCGTCAAGCATTTACCGTTTGCAAATTGCCAGAGAAAAGACGCAGAATCGACAGTTGCAGCTGATTGGCTTATCAAGGTGCAGTAGACGCACTTTCTGAATGCCACATATCTCTCACGATGGATTGGACGTGGCGGACCTGTGGCATGGGCTCCACGCTCACCGGACTTAAACCCACTGGACTTCTTCTTCTTCTGGGAGCACATGAAATCATTGGTGTACAAGACGCCTTTGGACTCCGTGGAAGATCTCGTCGCGAGAACCGTTCCAGCGGACAGGATAAAAACGGCACCAGGAGTCTTCGAGAGGGTGCGCCAGTCTTTCATTCGTCGGTGGGAATTGTGCAACGGCACCAGGAGTCTTTGAGAGGGTGCGCCAGTCTTTCATTCGTCGGTGGGAATTGTGCAACGGCACCCGTGGCCGCCACTTTGAGCTTCTATTTTGAGTCTGTCCCTGATCTCCATAAATGGGATTGCGCAACTTATGATGTCGTTAATTCTCTTTCTTTGCACCGTTGAAAGTTCAACTTGGACATCTAACTTTACTCTTTTCTGGCACTCAGAGTGGAATGCGACCCTAGATTCCATCGTAAATATCGTTCGTCTTGATGGGTACTATCACCCCTCTTCTTTCGTCAAAACGGTTTACGAACACCCTGTATATGCTCATGGAGGCATATCAGCACTTTGTTTCCTATGCCTCTGTTCACTGTTTCGGAGAATTTTCGTCATGAATATATGATGTTCATACCTCATAGTGTATGTTACTCTGTACCTTGGTGGTTAGCTGCATGGAATAGTGTGTGGGACTAACTAAAGTCTTTAAAAAGAAAATACTAAAGGATGTAACTTTCTTTATTAGTTACAATTTGTATTTTTTATATTCCCCAGAGTATGAATTTACTCCCCTGGAATGACCACTGCCGTCCGGGTAACTACGGTCCTGTTTAGCGGTGCTACGGCATTCTTCGTGGTTAACGAGGGGAAAACCACTGCAAAGAAATTTGTTTACCTGATCATGTATGAAGAGAAAATTGTATTATGTATGCAAACATTCCCAGTTGCCCCGGTGGTGCAGTGGTCTAAGGCTCTGGCTTATGATCATTTGCCCTACTTGGGTCTGTGTCCGAATACCGGTGAGGCATGGATGTTTGTGTTTGTCTTTCGGCAGTGGCTCTCAATCTGTTACTTGTCCAACACTGGTTATCTGTGTAAATTGGTCATTTGGCATACTGTAAGATTTGTACTTGTTGCTGTGTGATTTCTGTCTCCTGTTTATGTCAGTCTGTATGTCTTTGTACCACCAGGTTCAATAAATCATCATTTTAAACTTCCAATCAAAAAAAGAAAACATGCTCACATTTTAACCGAATGTCCAGACTGCAAAGAAAGCTGCTCTTGTCGTTTGGTGGTTTGAGAGCTGCCAATGATCATTCGTCTGAGCTGGGTCGGGATTCGAGGCATTATTGTCTGTGACGTACCTGCCAGCAGAACGCACACGACATAAAAGCAGATAGGAATCAGAACAAATGTCCGCGTAGCTTAATTGGTAGAGCAACTTATTTCGGAATGAGGGGACCCGGGTTCGAATCCCGGCGTGGACCAAAAATGACGGAGAAATTTACTTCGTTATACAGTATTGTATAAGTGAGAAAATAAAATATCGCATGTTTGTAAGTCGGATCACGCAGTAGGGCATCACACGAATCATGAGGCTTCTGATGCAAGGGGGATGTGAACTCACGTGTCTTGAAGAGCAGTCAAAATAAAGTTTTAGCTGGTGGATATTTTGTTTTGATAAACTTGCACTGTCGGAGAGAAAACAGAAGAGAAAAATTAAGCAATTGTGAAAGCTGAGGGACAAGTATTTTATGGTTGTGAAAAGCGGAGCATTAGTACCACAGAATTATTGTTACTATGTTAGTTGTACCCGTTCAGTACAACTGCAACTAATGTGTATTATTCTTAGCAGAGAAATTGTGGTAAACGACAGAACGGTATTCAGATAAAACCTGATATTCATAGGGCATGACTCCCATGTAACATTCTTTCTATTATTCAAAATTACACAAATTAAACAAAGAGCTTTAATATAAATTCATAAAAGCATTTAGTAACGAAAGTTAAATAAAAAAATACAGAGGAATAAAGAACAAAATCAGATTTTACAGAGCTTTTGAAATTTTCAGTGATTTCATAAGGGTTTTCTTTCCTAATCTGTTCATCGCTGAAACGCTTTTTTTTCAGAACTACATCACTGACCAAGACCACACGACAACATGAACACAACAGCTCTGAACGCAACATTTTATGATGCGGAAGTATCGTAGTGCGGTCCATGGTATCGATGCGTCGTCAAATCTATATATACACTATAATGACAAAAGTCACAGGACACCCCTTGAAAAGCAAATGAACCGACCCCGGGGTCGTTAAGATGCGCGGTACAGCTGCAAACGGTATAAAAACAAGCCTGCAGCTGACAGCGATCATATCGTACAGTGAGGTTGAGTGAAAATGTCGTGGCGGCAAACAACTGACTTTGAGAAAGGAAATATTGTTGTGTGTTATGTTAGTGGGTTGTTAGTAAGAGAAACCGAGAGGCGTTTAAACATACCCAAGTCAACTATTTTGGATGTACTGAATAAGTAGAAGACACATGGTGTGCCTGAAGCAGCAAAACGTACCGGCAGACCAAAGAAAATCAGTGATAGAGGACGTCGAAACTTCAGGAAAGTCGTTGCAGCTAATCGAAAGAGTACTGCACAATACCTCAGTGTACAGGTGAATACAAATGCTGGAACCTCGGTATGTACTCGTACCATTCGCACAGAACTTCATTCCATGGGTTACCGTGGTCGTGCGGCTGCTCATAAGCCTTTCATCTCTACTCGGAAGGCTACTCGTCATTTAGCATGGTGTAAAGAACATTTATCGTGGACCGTAGATCAATGGAAACGGGTTCTATGGACTGATGAATCCTAATACACGATCCATCAGTCTGATGGCCGCGTGTGGGTATGGCGGCAGTCAGGGGAACGCTATTTACCACAGTGTGCTGCTCCTACTGTCAAGTTTGGAGCTGGCAGTGTACTCGTGTGAGGGTGTTTTTCGTGGTGTGGTCCGAGCCAATTGGTTATCGTGGGCAAACCTGTTAACCAGCACGTCTATCTGGATATTCTGGACAATTATGCCCTACCAACCCTGTGGTAATACTATGGAACCTAGCTTTGTTGGTACCAGCTGGATAATGCACCGAGCCAATAAAGCAAGGACTGTTACAGCGTCGTTTGACGATAACTCCCTATCTTGTGTGGACTGGCCAGCACAGAGACCTGATCTTAATCTCATAGAGCACCAATGGGATGAATTAGAGCGTCGCATAACAAGTTTGGAACCAAAGCCTTCTACTAAACAACAGTTAGCGGCAGCATTATGTACTGAATGGGAGCCCATACATATCGCTGTGCACCAAATCCTTGTCCGAAGCGTGGCTCGAAGAGTCAGTGCATGCATTAAGGCCAAGGATGGACCAATACCTTACTAATGTATGACAATAAATGCTATGTTGTGTTCTCTTCTAAGTGTCCGGTGACTTTTGTGAAAATAGTGTATATCTCTCTCTCTCTCTCTCTCTCTATATATATATATATATATATATAAACTATTTTTTTTTTTAGTTTATAAAATCTTCACTAAAGTTCTTTCACACCGCTTGAAGGTAACACTGGACATGGCTCAACCGAGAGAACAAGCTGGATTCAGGAGTGGCTACAGCACAATAGATCATATCCACGTACTAAGAGAACTAATTGAAAGAGCGAGGGAATATGAACTTCCATTGTGCATGGCTTTTATCGATTATGAAAAAGCCTTTGATTCGGTGAAACCATCAGCAGTTACAATGGCTCTGAAAACCTGCGGTATTGAAGATGCATACATTAATATTATTAATAACATCTATGAAAATGCAAGTGCAAAGATTAGGCTGTTTGAAAATACAACACACATAAAAATTGGAAAGGGAGTGAGACAAGGTGACACCATATCTCCGAAGCTCTTTAATGCCACATTGGAGGGTGTTTTTCAGTCGCTGAGCTGGGAAAACAAGGGGATAAAGATTAATGGAGATTATCTAACCCACCTTCGTTTTGCTGATGACGTGGTCATTTTTGCAACTACCCCATCAGAGCTGCAGAGTATGATCCAGGAACTTGCTGACAAAAGTAAAGAAGTGGGATTAAAAATTAACTTTCAGAAGACAAAAGTGATGTTCAATGCTTTTACAAGAAATGAAGATTTATCGCTTGATGGAGAAAAGCTGGAGATAACAGACACGTACGTTTATCTTGGACAGCAGATATCAAGTGAGGGTCACATAGATGAAGAAATTAATCGGCGTACAAAACTTGCCTGGAGAGCTTTTGGAAGAAACAGCATAATTTTCAAGAGCAATATGCCATTATGTCTTAAAAGAAAAGTGTTTGATCAATGCATCCTTCCAGTGCTTACGTATGGTGCAGAGACGTGGACCTGAACTAAAAGAGACATACAAAGGCTGCAGACAACTCAAAGCAGCATGGAGAGGTGCATACTTATTGTAACCAGGAGAGATAAGAAGAGGAACTCGTGGATCCGAAAAATGACAAGAGTGGAAGACATCATGATCAGAGTTAAATCCCTGAAATGGCAATGGGCTGGACATACTGCCAGAAGGACAGATCATCGATGGACAGCCGAAATTTCAGATTGGATTCCAAGGGACAGGAAAAGACCCAGAAGAAGACCACATGGGAGATGGGTGGATGAAATTCGAAAGTATGCAGGGGTGACATGGAGGAGACTGGCACAAGACAGACCGTTGTGGAGGAAACTTGGGGAGACCTTCGTCCAGCAGTGGATTGATAATGGTTGACAATGATGATGATGATGATGATATATATATATATATATATATAGCTACATTTATCTTGGGCAGCAGATATAAAATGAGGGTCACATTTATGAAGAAATTAATCGGCGTATAAAACTTGAATGGAGAGCTTTTGGAAGAAGCAGTACAATTTTTAAGAGCAGTATGCCATAATGTCTTAAGAGAAAAGTGTTTAATCAATGCATCCTGCCAGTGCTTTCGTTTGGGGTAGAGACATGAACCTTAACTGAAAAAGACATACAAAGACTCAAAGAAGAATGGAGAGATGCATGCTTGGTGTAACCAGGAAAGATAAAAAGAGGAACTTGTGGATAAGGAAAATGACAGGAGTGGACGATATCATGACCAGGGTGAAATCACTGAAATGGCAATAGGCTGCACATGTTGCCAGAAGAACGGACTACTGATGGACAGCCGAAATTTTAGACTAGGTTCTGATGGACAGGAAAGAAGAATGGAGGAGACCCGCTAAAGACAGATAATTGTGGAAGAAACTTCATCCAGCAGCGGATAGAAAATGGTTGACAATGATGATGATGATGTATACAGTCGAGTCACATTATTGTGACCACCTTCTAATTTTGACGTCAACAGCGCATAGCCAATTAAAGAAGGCATGTGTAGTGAGCTGGCATGGAGGGTAAATAAGGTGTGCTATAAGTATTCTGAAAACATATCACTCGTTGCTATCATGGGTAAAAGACGCGATTAATTAGATTTGTAAAAAGGGATTATTATCGGCTTTCAGGTCAAGGGTAGCAGTATTTCTGAAACAGCGCAGTTTGTGAACTGTTCGTGTGCTTCTGTGATTACAGTGTTTCGTGGATGGAGAAATGGCACCATTGCGAATAAGCGACGTGGAAACTGCGGAGCACCACGTGTCATTGATGATGTGAGAATTAAACGTCGGCTGCAAAGGTGCGTGAGGGCCGATCGACGTGATACAGTGGAGCAACTATCTGACCGAATGAACCCTGGGGCTAACGGAAGTGTGTCTAAAACGACAGTTCACCGAACCCTACTGCGTATGGACGGTCACTGCACCTATGATAACGAAGGTGCATCAGCAGAAAAGGCTAACATTTGCACTGCAGTATAGGAATTGGACCTCCGCTGATTGGCAAAGGACTTGCCTTCTCCAATGAGTCACATTTTCTGCTTCGTCGAATGGATGGATGTTGGCGTATAAGGCGAGAAACATCGGAGAACACACACTCTTCAACCATTGCCGGAGGAACACAAGCTGGAGGGGGCAGCGTTATAGTCTGGGGAATGTTTTCGTGGCATTCCCTGTGTCCACTCATACCTGTGGGAGGAACTATGGACCGCATTCGTTATGAATCCATCCTTGCAGACCACGTACACCCATACATGCTGATTGTCTTCCCTGTGGCGGAAGGGATCTTCCTACACGACACTGCGACGTGTCACACAGCTAGAAATGTCCCAGAGTGATGAGAGCACGATGAAGACTTTAAAGTACTTCCCTGGCTACCTAATTACCCAGACTTAAAAAAAAAACAATTAAGCATCTGATGTTCACTCTATGAATCTTCCACCACACACCCTCTGGCAACTGTCAGATGCACTTCAGTCAGCATGGCTCCTCATACCTGTGAACACCTTCCAGCACCTTATTGAATCACTCCCAGCCCGTCTAGCTGCTGTCCGTGCTTCACAAGGCCGTTACTATGGATATTAGCTTATGGTGGTCACAATAATGTGAGTCGACCGTGTGTGTATATATGTGAGTATATTGTTTGTTGTTGATGTTTATATATATACTACCAATAGTTACCCAAAGAGGTATACATCCAGACAGATGAATTAACATGGTATTGGAAGGTACAAGTTATAAGGCCTATTGCATATGTGAACACAAAATAGATTTACACCGATGAGCCCTTACATTATGACCTCCTACCTGATAAGCTGTTGGACCCCCTTTACCCCGCAAACCAGCTGCCACTCGGCGAGCTATCGATTCGATGAGGCGGCAATAGGTATCATGGGGTATCTGGTACCATACTGTCAACAACAGATCCTCCAGTTCCCGTACATTTTGGGGATGGTGGTGATTTAGCGCTAACCCGCTTTTTCCAAGTCGAACCACAAATGTTCAATTGGATTCATGTCAGGCGAATTTGGAGGCCAGGGCATCAACAGAATCACCAGCATGTTCCTCGAACAACTCCTTGGCGATTCTGGCACTGTGGCACAATGGCGCGTTATCCTGTTATTAATGACCATCACGAGGAGGGAACACAATTGTCATGAATGGGTGAACTTGGTCCGCAACGATGTTCAGATACCTGACAGTGGTCAGGGAGTGTGTTTTCCTGATAATGGGGTTTAAAGTGCCCCAAGAAAACATCGTCCACAGCATAACACCGCAGCCGCAGTCCTATTTCCTCCCAACACAGCATCCAGGTGCCATAGTCTCCGTTGGTTATCGGCGTATCCGCACTCGGCCGTCTACGTGATGCACCGGGAATCTTGATTCCTCAGACCAGGCCATTTCCTTCCCATCATCCACGGTCCAATCTCGGTGATCTTGAGCCCATTTCATGCGTTGTTGGCGATGACGTGCAGTGAGCATGGGGATCCGGCTGGGTCTTCGGCTACGCAGGCCCATACGCAGAAGGCTGCGATGAACGGTATGCTGTGACACATTGCCCTGATCACCACTGTTGTAGCTGCGGGTGATTTGTCGCACTGTGGCCCCGCGGTCGCTGTGAACAATGCGCGACAGTCTGTGCTCCCCTATGGCATCAGTGATCTGCGGACGACACATGCGGTTGGACGACGGTTCGTCCTTTTTCCGTCTGTACATCAATTCGTATTCGTACTCACTACAACAGCATGTGAACAACCCACAAGCCGTGCTGTTTTCGAGATCATAGTTCCGAGGCGCTCTGCCATCACAATTTGTCCTTTATCAAATTCTGATAAATCGGCAGCTTTTCGAATTCTATCGCCAAACACTCTACTTACGGAAAGCCGGTCCTTTGGTTGTACATATACTGCTCTGTGAACTTCATCTGAGCCACTGCTCGGTCTCCAGGCTCGCTCATTTCTCTAGGCTGGGGGTGTACATAATGTATAATGACTCACCGATGTATAACTGATATATATATCGGTGTATAACCGATGAAACCACACAACAATTATTCCATGAGACCACACAACGTCATTTAAGAGTTTAAAACTAAAAAAAGTAAAAATATACAAAATTTATCCGGGTTTTTTTTTTTTTTTTCGGAATTAGATCGCAAACTCACCTGCAAGATCTTTTCGCAGACCACTGAATTACCTGTGGGTAACATGACCATAATCCTCTCCCTCCCGTAAAAGTAAATAAACCCTAGAAATATTGGACACCACAGGTATAGAGTTCGATGTGCAGTGTGTTGTGACAGATTATTACTGTCGTCATCATTCAAATTACTGACCAATTGGGCCACAATATCTCCTTCCGTTGGCTGGTACCACGCAAGATATCCTTCACTCACTGCTAGCACGTTACCACGTTAAGAATCTTTCCTTCGGAGCGAAAATCATGCAATCTCTCTTGGAACTGGCCTGGAGCTGAGATAGTGCTGTCGCATATTGAGGGACAGAGCAGTATCAGCTTTGTTTGGGAATGAGGTAAATTCTGATCCTGAAGTTGGCACTTAAAGAGCGTGGTACGGGGAATGAAATTTAAATCAGCATTGCAATTTGTTTATTGATTTTAAAAGCAAACAATGAAGGCAATAATGGGTAGGCGGAAGTTGATCTCTCTGACTTTACCGTTGCATACTTTATTTTGGGGTTTAATGACCACCATGAGCAACTTGGCAAGGCTATATAAACAGTTCGTCTTTCCATAATTTAGGTACACTGGCTCCAGGAAGGGGAGCGAACCTGCACCGTAAGACGAGTGCACTGGCCGTGCCTCATCCGAGACATTAATCTAGACCAGTGGTTCCCAACCTTCTTTTGGCCATGCCCGACCTAAGCATCTCAAAAATCGCGATGCCCCCCCCCCGGTGACATACGATTCTTATTATTCAAAAAATGAGCTCCTATTCACGTGGAGGATAGGAGTTACATAAAATTCTTATTATTCAAAAAAGAATTGTACACTGCTGGCCACCCAAAATGCAACACCAAGAAGGAAGCATCCGATTGGCCTGAAATTCTCAGCATGCGTCGCCCGCGAGAGGAGATGCAAACGATTAGCATTGCAAGGCATATGCAAATCATGTGCGCCAGGCACGCCACCGAGAAGCACTATAAGAAGGGTGCACAGAAGGCGGGGTGTAAATAGTGGAAGTGTGTTGTGCTGCCGGACCTGTGCGTGGGAAGCTTCCTGATGTCTCGTCGCAGAATCCGGCAGTCATTCCAGCACGTTTCGGAGTTCGACATAGGACAAATAGTGGCTTATCGCAACAGCGGTTTATCGTACCGAGACATCGGCGCCCATGTGGGACGACATCCGGCCACAGTGAGGCGAGTATGGATTCGGTGGGTGCAGGAGGGACGGAAGGACCGGCATGTTGTGCGGCGGGCATTGACGGCTCGCACCGCCACATCACGAACGCTAGCGCAGGAATTAGGGTGTGTTGCGCAACGACCTGTGTCAGCCCGTACCGTTTGACGTCGTCTGCAGAAGCGGGGATTTGTCGCACGGCGCCCATTGCTCCGATTACCATTGACGTTACACCACCGGCGAGTGAGGCGGCAGTGGGCCGTTGAACGCCGCACCTGGACTACGGAATGGCACGACATTGTCTTCTCCGATGAATCCCGCTTCTGCCTGCAACACCACGATGGTCGGATCCGCTTGTGGCGGCACCGCGGCGAGAGACTGTATGACGCCTGTATTATGCATCGCCATACCGGTCCGTCGCCTGGCGTTATGGTTTGGGGTGCAATTGGATATGATACCCGCACCCCTATGGTATGCATCGCCGGGAACACTCAACAGCCACCGCTACATCTCCGACGTTTTGGAGCCTGTAGTCCTCCCTTACCTGCAGGACCTGCTAGCGGCCACGTTTCAACTGGACAATGCGCGCCTGCACGTGGCATGCATCGTGCAACAATTCTTTACGGCCCACCAGGTGTCACTGCTGCCGTGGCCCGCCTGTTCTCCCGATATTTCACCCATCGAACACGTCTGGTCGCTGATCGGCAACCGAGTGGCCCGGCAAGCACCACCAGCGGCTACGCCTGATGAACTGTGGCAACGTGTGGAAGCAGCCTGGGCCGATATACCCCAAGCTCACATCCAAAGCCTCTTTCGTTCGATGCCGCGGCGTGTAGCGGCTGTTATTGCCAGCCATGTGGGCCACACGAACTATTGATGTATGCGTGTTCCGCACATCGCACAGGCTTGTAAGCTCAATTGTTTCATCTTTTTATCTGTTGTTATGTGTCCAGTAAATCTGGCTTTGCTGTCTCTTGTCCTTCTTGGTGTTACATTTTGAGTGGCCAGCAGTGTATGTAACTCCTATCCTCCATGTGACATATACGTATAATTCTGTGACATATAATTCTTATTATTCAAAATATGAACTCCTATTCACATGTTCTTTGAAGCCTTGAAGTAATTTAAATCTGAATTTACATGCGCATTATGTTTCGCCTTCAAATGCGCCTCAAGACGACCTCGTTTCATTGATTCGTTGGTCAAGCATTGTTGGCATAAACGGCAGAAAGATGACCGTTCATCGTGGATTGCGGGTACGAAACCAAATTTTAAATATTCCTCTGAATACTGACGAACTTTTTTCTTGCTTGCACTACTCATTTTGTGCATAAGGTTTGTGACTGAACGAAATAAATGTGAGAAAAACTTATGAAATGAAATGCACTTTGTGGTTGTGACAATGTGAAAGCAGAGGGAGTGTGATAGTTACAGAGCCGATAAGACAAGTGTTTTTGGTTTCGAATCGAACGGGAGTACTTGACATCAGCATTCTGTTATTTTGTTGAGTGGAGGCGAAGAGAATAGGATTGCGTTGTCGTGGGATTCATGGGAATATCGCTGGTGTTCAAAGGTCTGTAGAAGCCTCGCGAGTGGACTTGAAATGGAGCTTGAAGGAGGGTTTTTTTCTTAGTGGAGCGGAAGTGCGCATGCGCTAGGAGATTGCAAGCGGGTAGGAATTTTAGAGATTTCGGGGGATTCTTCTTGCTCCGGTTTTCAGAAAACCAAAATCACAGGTTTGCCTGTGAATTTTTTTACTTTCTTCTGGCGATCTTAGAAGAAAGTAAAAAAGCATTTAATGTGCTCATTCTCGAACTGCCCCCCTTAAAAATCAAATTACCGCCCCCGCCCCTTGTGGGGCGTGCGTCCCACTTTGGGAACCACTGATCTAGACCCATCTCGAAGAAATGTTCAGAAGCCGGTGCCTCAGACCATTCGGTGGGGCGGTAGTTCCACTCTTTGCTGCCCCTTTTGTGTCGTTTTGCAGGAAGAGAAGAAAACTTAAAACAGATTTTAAAAATCATGGTTGCCCTGTGTAAGAACTGTTTCATTCTTTATTGATCGAGTAGGTATTCCCAATATTGATCTTCCTGTGTACTTTTTTTTAACCTAAAAATATAGGTCTGCCCTCCTTTCATGGAAGTCAACTTCAGATACGAATGCTTTATCTTCGACGAATTCCCCATCAAAAGAGGCGATTTCACTAGAAAGTTTTTTTCTTATCCACACAAAGATTTACAGTGGGAGATTTTTTGTAAGTTTTGATATTATGCTTTTACAAAATATGAGAATGTATAGTTTTATTTATTTATTGATTTATTTGGAAGCGAATTAACATTTATCACTGTTTCTCTGACAAAAGGTTCCTGACATATCCAGTGGATTAAAGAGAAAAAGAACTGAAGACAAAAACCCATTAAGAAATGTTTCAAAGTTTAGAAAAGTACCCTTCGTAGGATTTACTAACTCAGACGGCGTTAGCTGCTATGCTAATACCGCCATTCAGTGCCTTTTCATGAACCAGGACGCCATACATGTTATACAGGAACTACTTGATTGGAGCCCGTTTTACTTGCTTCTCTCAGAGTATAAAGAGAAGAAACCAGCATTAAATGTTTCTAATGTAAGAAATTTCGTCGATGATAGATATGCGAAGCAGGTGCAACAGGACAGCACCGAATTCTTTATAGACATCGTAAACACTGCTGAAGAACTCGCGGAAATATTCGCTCATAAAATTTCCATCACGTACTTCTGTTGTCTGTGCAAAAATACCATCAAACAATGTACTGACAATATTGTACATTGGATTAATCCGTCGCAAGATTGCTCCACTACCATTCAAGAACTGCTGGACAGTGACAACTGGGAAACTGTTGAAGGAAATTGTTCCAAGTGCAGGAACAATTCTTTATCTTCTAAATCTCAGATTCAAGCAGCTGGAAAATACGTAGCCATTGGCGTCCATCTCTTCATAAATTCAAGAAAGAAAACTTTAAAAGAAATTCTCCCTAGAGGATCCCAACAAACAGAACATTACTGTGGCTGGCAATAATTATGAATTTCAATGTTCAATTTTTCACCACGGCCCAAACGTTGTAGCTAGTCATTATACTGTAATTGCACGTTATGACAATATTTTGTACAAACTTGATGATGAAACTGTTACAATAGCAAGCTGGCCAGCACGATCTAAAGATTTGTATTTTTTGTTATTTAAGAAAATAGAATGAAACGTTTCTCAACCATTTTTAAAGGAGTTGTATCATTTAAAGAATAATTTTTCTAACTTCTGTTATTTAGTTTTGAAAAATCGGGTATGAATAGGATAATGACCGAAAATTTAAAAGGTTAGTTCATTAACTCCTGCTGCCCTGTGAAAAGAGATACAACTGCAATGCTGAATCTCTTACTGGTTCTATTTAAGTGTTATATTATTTCTTCTTCCGTTCGTCTTTTTTACTGCAGACATTACATCTCTGTATCTGAAATTTCGACCGGAAACATACTTTTTGAACCGTGTACAGCTGATCAGCCCTACATTTCCGAATTCCTATTGTACTATTTGCCCCTCATGCTAGCATAAACATACTTTTATGTACGCAATAGTAGAACTTTTTTGTTTTATTCCAAGAAATTTCCCATAAACTTTTCCCATTCTGTGATCCATGCCAGCAGGTGGAGCAGCGGGTATTTCTAGAGCGTGTCCTAAATATATCATTATATTTGACACTGTATCTTAACTTCTCAAGCTAGGATTTATAAAATGCTTTCTGCATTCAGTAATTGCCAATATAATAAAAAACTTTCACTTTCTACTGTGAAATCTTCACGACACTGAAATTCTAATTTTGAGTTTAACATTATCTCCCTTTTTAACAATCGAACTGGAAAGCTCTATCGTTTTTCTAGGCTACGCGGATGTCCTTTTGTCTTCGGAACTATATCTACCCTAATCAAATCAAACAGCTGTCGAAGCACGATGCGATATAGGTCTCAAAGCGTTTGGTAAATCCTGAAATATATACATGATAAAAACTCAAGATCTTTCACATGTGTCGCACATGCATCATCAGGCAATGAACTGATTTGGGCCGAGTACTTGCGGGTGTATGTATAGTCAACGTCAAGAGACGTGTGCGCATAATTCTGGTAAGATACAGTAAATAAACATTGAAAAACATATATCTGTGAAGTCTCTTATGCTACATAATAAGATAATCATTTGCCAAAAATCTCTAAGCAGAAGGTAAAATAACAGGAGCTTCGGTGTCACAACATTAATGCCCTGATATACATACATTCTGAAAACAAAGTAAGTCTTTTTGTATGAGTTCGTAAAAGAATAAAAGCGTCCTTCCATATCGGTGAAAATGAATCTTCTTTCACTAGACGGGCTAGGGCTGTAGCAGATGAACCAATTCTTACAGAGTATTTATGTTCTTAGATTCAATAAATTGCAGAGGGTGGATCCGATATAAGTTTTAGTAGTACGTACAGAATCGTTACTCACCAAAGGGATGCCGTATACACCACATTGTTTTAGGATATCGGGTTTGTCTGTGTCACTACGAAAAGCACTAAATAGACTACAAGTAGAGTCACCAAAATCAATTATGTTTCCACTACACAAATTACGAGGGAGAGTTGTAATAAGTGGGTGATAAGAGAGTGTACCAACAAATTGTTTTGTTGTGTTATCTTCAGGCGTAAGAGTTGTAGAGGTTACACGGCGATATCTTGAAATAAGATTGTAAACATGTGATGAAGCGTAACCAAAGGACCCTTTGACTAACTCCTTATCGTTCGTAGTTTATCGTAAACCTTCTTTTACTCCTATTCTTATTCCTCTTGACTCATGTCACCGCCGCAATCATAAGCTGGCAGCCCTTCGCAGTTTGGTAGCATGAGCCATACCCACTCGTCTTCAATCGCTTCCCATGATTTAGAACTTTCTAGAATCTAAAAGCATTGCTAATATCCCTTTGGTTACACTTCATCACATGTTTACACTCTTGTTTTTAAGATATCGTCGTTCAACCTCTACAACTCTTACGCCTGAAGATAACACTACAAAACAATTTGTTGGTACACTCTCTTATCACCCACTTATTACATTTCTCCCTCGTAATTTGTGTCGTGGAAACAGAATTGATTTTGGTGATTCCTTGTAGTCTATTTAGTGCTTTTCGTAGTTACACAGACAAACCCGATATCCTAAAACAATGTGTGGTATACGGCATCCCTTTGGTGAGTAACGATTCTGCACGTACTACTAAAACTTATATTGGATCTACCCTTCGAAATTTATTGACTCGAATCTAAGAACATAAATACTCTGTAAGAATTGCATCATCTGCTACAGCCTTAGCTCGTCTAGTGAAAGAAGATTCATTTTGAACGCTATGGAAGGACGCTGTTATTCTTTTACGAACTCATACAAAAAGGCTTACTTTGTTTTCAGAATGTATGTATATCAGGGCATCAATGTTGTAACACCGAAGCTCCTATTGTTTTACCTTCTGCTTGGAGATTTATTTTTGGCAAATGATTATCTTATTATGTAGCATAAGAGACTTCACAGATATATGTTTTTCAATGTTTATTTACTGTATCTTACCAGAATTATGCGCACACGTCTCCTGACGATGACTATACATACACCCGCAAGTATCCGGCCCAAATCAGTTCACAGCCTGATGATGCATGTGTGACACATGTGAAAGATCTTGCGTTTGTATCATGTAAATATTTTAGGATTTATTAAACGCTTTGAGACCTACATCGTATATTTTTATCGTGCTTTGACAGCTGTTTGATTTTATGACTATTCAGCACGGATGTGTATGCACTCTTCTAAAACAACATTAGTATAGTGCATACAAATTTCTCAGAATTTTCCAAATCTTTCGATGAAAGTTTCATTGTTAGGTAACGTAATTTTTTTCGTTCGACAGTACCTCTTTCCACAGGTTGAACTCGAAACATTATGTTTAAATTTTTAATAAAAGTCTTACAACGGACAAAATTATACTGGTATTCCAGATGAATTTTGTACCCATCGGGACATAACAATTGACATTTTCGTTGTCTTCAATATTTAGGTGGGCACCTTTTTCTCTAAGGAGAGTTATAAAGCAAGGCCTTAAGCCTGATGCTCGGTTTAAATGTAAAACTGACGAGCATCTTGTGGAAGCCAATTCTTTTCTTTTTCTTTTTATACATGCTTTGTAGGGCGTGACGTAGGCGGGACTTTAAGCCCGCTGTTGTGTATGATTTTGATCACTGAACAACTCCTGTTATTACTATTGCAAGTATTCACAACTACCTTTTCTAGGGCATGATGTGCAACCTTAAGTCTGATGTTCTTTGCATGTATATGACAAATGGAAAATCCCTGAATATTAATGATTTCTTATAATCATAAAAAAAATATTTTTGTATTCACGTTAATCATTGGGCTACTCCAAAACTACATGGGCTGTAGTCATTGCTCTGAGTCTGTGTCACTTGAAGGTTAGGTGTGGGTTCCCTTTTCGAAATAGCGACCTTCATATGCTATTATACACCTTTAACAGCAGTCCACAAGCTTCTGAATTCTAAAACACGAGTTGCAGTCCATTTTGTGAAAGTCGCTTTAAGGTAGCGGATGTGGCAGCCTTCACTTCCGCATTTGCATTAAACTTCATTCCTCTCAACTCTTTCTTAAGTATTGGGAAAGCCCAGAAATCGCGGAGCACGAGTTCTAAGCTGTACGGAGTATTTGATAGACTTTGGCAACCAATTTTCTCCAAAGCTTGCATTGCTACTTGGGCCACATGGGACATCACATTATCCTGAAAGAAGAACCCATTCTTGATAACCATTTCGGGTCTTTCCCTGTGCATTGCTTCCTTCAAGGGAAATCGCAAAATGTGAGCATAATATTGTGAGTTAACAGTTTGTTTTTCTGGCACACAATGTTGCAATTCCCATGGGCGTCAAGAAATAAAATCAACATCAATTTCTTTGATGCACCAATAACTCGGAATTCCATATACTTGACTGTTGTTTGATTCTGGATTACAATGACTCATCTACGGTGACTATTCGATTGAAAGAGATAGAATCTGCTTCCTACTTTTAAAGGAATAGCATGACAAGTTTCAGTTTGGCATTGTTTTTGTTCTTCAGTAAGATCACGTGGCATCCATCTTGCACAAACACGAGACATCTTCAGGGGCGATTTTACAACTTCATGAGATCTTGTACATCAACATTACATTGCAGTGCCAAATTACGAATCGATAAACGTCTAATGCATTTCAATATTTTTTTCATATTTCACAAAGGTTTGGTCGATCACTGATGTTGACTGACGCCCGCTTCGCGGGTTATCCTGCACACAGCGTTTGCGGATAACCCGAGAAGAAATTCTTCCACCACTTAAGTACAGCCGACCAGCCCAACGCTTTTGCACCGTACGCTTTTTGAATAATCGGAAACGTTTCCTGGTCACTTTTGCGTTACCTCACACAACATTCAATGGCGACTCTTTGCCTAACAATTAGCGTTATATCGTGATCCTTCGACACTGTACTACGTACCTTCTATGAATAATTAGACTACATCCACAACGAAAGATTGCGCGTTGCTTTCACTCGAAACACAGCCCAGATGAAAAAATCCTCCCCCACCGGAAACACGTGATTTGTATCCGCAGCAAGAGCGCGGTGCTGCCAGTCCACGTATTTTTGGAATAGCCTAGCTAGCTTGCATGTATAAAGTATTAAATCGTGTTTTTTTCTGTTGTAAAAATTAAATATGCTCAACAATATTTTTGGGCATAAGTGTTGAATATATAATTAATGCTCATAATTACATATTCAACACTTATGCCCAAAATATTGTTCACGTAAATGTAACAATTTTTAGTGATTTTATGTTTCTAAATATTTCTATATGTAATTTTCAAACTCATATAGTTTCATTCACTGCTCATTTCATAACAATTTATAAATATTTTTATGATTTCTGACTTTCTTTCTTTTCTCTTTTTTAACACTTATAATTTCATTGAAAGTTATAAATTTGATCTTATCTTTACTTTCATTTATATCCTTTGCCACATCTTCATGTTGCTATGCTTTCGTTATTATGAGAAAAGTTTCAATCCTTAATTCATATATATTTCGACGAAAGAACTTTATTGTCACTATTCTTGACTTCTGGAGAAAGTCAAACATCGAACATAAAAAAGAACAATGTGTGAAATGTAGAAATGGGGCGTGGGAGCTCTGAGTAATGTTCTTAGAGCTACGCACTACTAGAGAGTACGTTGTTTCCGAGAAATGTCAACTGCTGCCCGAATCCCTGTAGTTTTTCGTTGTGATACGGAAGTACAGTGCGTCTTTCGCAACGTGCAGGGCAAGGCATCAGTTCCAGACTTCTGCAGTCCAACTATGAATTTCTTTCTTCCCTGAAGTTTCAACCTTCAGTCATGTATTCTCTCCTTGCTGTGAATGCATTTCCACATTTCCAAGGTCTTCTATTGATTTCTTCTTGGAGGTGACATAAAATCAAATACTTACTACTACAGTCCTACTGGTTGGATAGTGTTACCTTCCTTTTTTTGATGTGTGCATGCACAAAGTATTTAATAATTTTTTTCGGCATTAATGTCTCTCTTATGTTTTAACCTAATCAATTTTCCGAAATTCTAATTGTTTTGGCTAACCGTTAAATGTTCTATAAATTTAAGTTCTGGAGCAATAAGTGTTTTCCAGTTCTTTTTGTCTTAGGGCGTGCTATAAGTCCTGTTGCTCGGATTCTATATGTAAAACTAGGGAGCAGCCCCTGGAGAACAATTCTTCCCTTCTCTTTTTTTTTATATGCTTTGCAGGGCGTGATGTTAGGCGGGACTCTAAGTCCGTTGTTCTGTTTATGATTATGACGAGAGAACAACCCCTGTTATTACGCTTGCAAAACGTTTCACCAGCCTTTTCTAGAGTGTGATGTAAGGCATCTGATATTCTACCTATATGAGTAGAGAAAATCCGTGAAACTTTTTGATTATTTTTAGTTACTTCAAAAATGTTCTTTGTGTTAACGTTGTAGATATTCTTCGTATGTATAAATTGCTAAATTGTTGCCAGCATTGTTTATTTTAAATGTTGCATGTATTGTTTTCTTTTGTAGGTATCGCAAAATTGTTGTAATATTCTAGTGCGATGCCACGATTTGTTTTCATATAACTGCATTATATTTCATTAATTTGAGGATTAAAAGCATTTCTGTAACTTTCAATCCCACAGATTGTTATAGTGTCAATTTCATTGCTAGCCATGCGTTCTTCTTATCACTTCTTTACTTCCAAATTGTAAAATTTGACATTATTATTATTTCCAGTTGATTCCCTTGCTGCATTTCATGTTCTTATGCTTTCGTTCTCATCAAGATATTGCTGATGCTTAATTATCCTTATTCATTTCGATGAAAGTTCTTTTAGTGTCCCTGTTCTTCTGTGTTCTGGTGAGACTCAAACATCAAGTAAAGAAAAAAATATATGAAGTCCAGTTCAGATTATAAATTATTTAAATTTAAGACTGAAACGATATAATAATCTTAGCTGATTCGGTTTCAGATTACTAAGATATGTTCTTCTACCACTTGAGAAATTTCTAACGTATTGTTTGCTATTAAGTCAAAACCCTCATGCCCTTCTTTATCATTTTAGTCAAAATTTTAGAATTAGTCCCTTAAATGTATATTGTAATTTTTAGCTCTCATAAATAGGTGGAACTCAGCAATAATATAAGAATTTGAGAATTCAGTTTTGATCTTTTCATAAATCCACTCACACTAAATCTAGACTCGATGTCTACCTAATTTTAATTCCCTTATGCAGAAATGGGGTGTGGGAGCTCTGAGTAATGTTCTTAGAGCTACGCACTACTAGAGAGTACGTTGTTTCCAAGAAATGTCAACTGCTGCCTGAATCCCTGTAGTTTTTCGTTGTGATACGGAAGTACAGTGCGTCTTTGGACACGTGCAGGGCAAGGTATCAGTTCCAGACTGCTGCAGTCCAGCTATGGATTTCTTTCTTCCCTGAAGTTTCAACCTTCAGTCATGTATTGTCTGCTTGCTGTGAATGCATTTCCAAGGTTTTCTATTGATTTCTTCTTGAAGGTGGCATAAAATCACAATATCAGGAACACCGAGCATTGATCGGTTAATGGGGGGGGGATGAGGGCACAAAATAATTTATATTTTGATATGTTATTTCCAAGTATTGTAGTGCTAAATCTAAACCATCAAGATTAATAATGATAAACGAATTAGAGACATATTAATTTAGAATGAACATCAAAACAAAGATGAATGATATTTTTTTTGTGTTAGAGTAAGAATGAGGGAGAAATATAATTCGTCATATTGGCGCCCGAACTTCCAGGATAACTCAGTTGTTAGATTTCTTGCAATGATGTAATGTTCTTTCCACACAGCGAGACATGAAAAATGAGAACCAAAAAAAAAAAGATAAATCAGTGTGATGTTACGTTCCACACACCAAATTGTCTGGCATTTCTCAAATGCACGTTCTTCATGGAATGACTGCCTACAGCGATACATGGTCCTGGCCCTCTTTCGGGGAGGGGGGGGGAGATGTGACGTGCCTGCTCCTTAGGACGTACATGAGATAAAGGCAGATAGCAGTGAGAGCACATACCAGTGCTGTATAGTGGATAGCATTCAGAGCTCAGGAGCCGAGCGTTGGGGGTTCAAATCTCACCCCTTGCATAAAAATGATGGAGAAATTTACTTCGTTTTAAGTAATCAAGAAGCCTTTTCTACGTTCCCGAAAGAAAAATCTTAACTAAAGGCTCTGCTCAACAATCCTGAACTGGCTATAGTAGCGACACAAAACTAACCAAATTATGCTCCTAGACCGTCCTGTTTACATGCAAAAAATGGAGCAGGCCATTGGTAATATCAACTACAGTGTCGTTCAGCGAGATCCAACAAGTGCCACTTTGGTTGCTGTTAACAAGTTGAAGAATCATCCAGGTCTCCCCGATTCTATTTCCGATCTCTTCCTTTCCCCTCCGGGGAACCGAACCGCTAAACAATTCGGTAAAATTATAATCCATATACCTGGTGAGCCAGCCCGACCTTTAGACAGTGGCTGTGCGAGCCTTACTCACCCATTTGAGCTAGCGCTCGCAAAGTACTTAAGCCCTTTAACCTTCTCCTCTGACTACTCTCTTCACAGCTCCACCCAAGACATTCAAAGGCTCAAGAAATTTCAACCCGGGTCCACTCTTTTCGTAATTGCCTCAATTGACGTCGTGTCTTTTTATCGCAGTATTCCCACGGATATGGCTCATTCCATTATTGAAAAAAAATTTCAACTTAAAGGTATTGCTCCAACGAAACTCTTGAGCGCTTTGAAGCTTGTTCGGGACCGTTCCTACATCAAGTTCAATGGAGTCATCTATAAACAGTGCGAGGGTGCCCCCCATGGGCTCGCCTTTATCCCCGGCGCTCGCGGAAATAGTTATGCAAAAACTCGAGGAAGAGACACTTGCAAGAGCACCACTTCAACCTAATCTCTATTTGAGGTACGTAGACGACATGCTGATATTTTGGCCCCACGCTGTTGATGAGCTTTATAAATTTGCTGATTTGCTGTCACAGAATTATGTCTCCATTAACTTCACCTTGGAATTAGAGGTCAATAATTCCTTACCGTTTCTTGACTTTTTGTTGGTCAAGGACCTTACTTCTTTTTCAATAAAGTTTTTTGTTTATAGGAAACCAACCACCAACTCTACCTTAATTCCGTTTCAATCAGCCCATCCACTACCTTATAAATTGGCAGGCCTTCACTCACTCCTCCAACATACACTTTCATAGGACGAAAATGCAGAAAAAAAATGGGTGCTCTCTCTACATCGTTAGCTCGTACCACTCATAGTGGCAAGCATTCTCTGATTTGGGGAGAATCTACAGTTATTGTAACTCCTACAAAACTGACATTCTTGCTCTTTACCGGAAGCTTGTGTATTTTGGATAGAGGGCAGCAGTGTTGTAACGATCATCTACCCTGTGAAATTCCGCTAGCCTAGAGAACACTATTCAAGAAACGAGGGAATAACGGGGGAAATGCCACTCAACCACCCGCTTAGGTATGTATTACGTCAATGATACTATGTTCCTTATTTTACTGAGGGCGCTCCCAACAAGGACTTGTCATGCAACTAACCGTTAACGATAGCTCATGATTGAGATATTAAAGAGTGAACATCTTGTGTTTATTTGTCTAATGATGTTCTCAAAATGAGACTGAAAGATCTAACCTTTAGGTTTTTAGTAAATGTCTTTGTAGCCTCATCTGTTGGTTTACCAATAGTGAGTATGGCGACGTGCTTTGAAGGTGATATATGTTTTTAATTGGTAGATTCTTAAAGCAAATCTACTGCCACTTCACTCATGAAACTTGCGCACACACAAACTAACTGATTAAATGGCATTAGAGGAGTAAAAAGAAAAGAATAACGAAATCAACACTGGTATATTTGATACTGGCAGATAATTGTCATTCAAGAGAGATGGTTCACAACGAATGCAGTTTTTAAGCATTGCGAGAAAACAGAAAGTAAATGTGAAACGAAGCCTTATAGAACGCAACTCAGACAAATAACTAAACCTTACAACAACACAAATTATGCATGAACAACAACTTGTCATGAAATAATAAAAGTATTTTTGAACACTTTGTCACGAAAAACAGAGAGCGTGTAAAGAGCTCTCTGTTTTGGTGGTAGTTAAAACCCTAAAAAAAGCAAAGAAAACAACATTTCTTTTTCCCCAATACGATGGTCTTTAAAACACGAACATTTTTCTTTTTTCGCTGTTTCATGAAACGCATTTTGCAAACACTGTTTTATGCTGAACTTTTAAGTTTAAACGACCACCTTGAGCAACTTGATGGGCTATAAACATTCGTCCGTCCCTAATATAGGGTCACTGCTTCCAGAGAAGGAAGAGAAACAGGGCCGTAAGACAAACACGAAATCATTGTCTCACCTTTATCTAAACCCAGGACCACTTTGGATGATTGATCATAATCCATGTGCTTAGACCACTGTACCCCCGAGGCGTTAAAATACGTAGGTGAATCAAAAAGTAAGTTACACTTAGCGCCATCTTGAGTGGGATTGCAGTGTATGCTTGGGAGTGAAGTAAACAGTACGTCAGAGCTGCCGACAGGAGCTGTCTTAGTTCAGTGACCGCGTAAGGCGTGTGCAGAAAGCAGTTCGTAATTGCGCGTTAACTGGATTCTTACTCCAAATTGGAAGTGCGAGGAACCATTCGATTTTTGTGGGCTTAACGCCTAAATTGCACTGACATCCATCGTGAAATATGTGCTGTATACGGAGGAAATGCCATGTCTCGCCCACCTATTGTAAAGTGGTGCCAATAATTGGAAAAGGGTCGCACGAATTGACGGACGAATACCGCGAAGGCAGACCATCAATATCCAGCACTCCGGAGCATGTTGACAACATGATACGGAATAATAGGAGTATCAAAATCAAGGAAATAGACAGTGCGTTGGACATTTCGTACGGGACTGTGCATTCCATAATTCACGAGCAGCTGGGATTTCGGAAATTGTGTGCGAGATGGATGTCACGTTTACTGACCGACCAGCACCCAAAACCAACGTTTCCTGTCGTCTTTGAATCTTCTGCAACGGTATTCTGCTGAGAGTCACAATTTTGGGCGTCGAATCATTACAGGTGACGAAAAGTGGTTTCATTATGTAACCCCTGAAACCAAACGATTGCTCATGAAATGGAAGCATGTCGCCACTCCGACAAGGAAGAAGTGCAAAGTCCAATGCCTGCGGGAAAGGTCATGGGGACTCTTTTCTTTGACTGTGAAGGTCTTGTTTACACCGAATTTCTGCCAAAAGGGATGGTCATTAATGCTGACTCACATTTCCAAACGGTACAAATTTTGTGAAAGGCAATTAAGGACAGACGCCGCGGTAAGTTCAGCGAAGTTGTCATTCTGCTGCACGGCAATGACGCACCCTACACAGCATAGTAAACAAATGAATTGCTACAGTCATTCAAGTGGGAGGTGTGGCAACATCCACCCTACAGCCCAGATTTATCCCCGTGCGACTACCATTTGTTTTGTTAAATGAAACATGACCTTAGTGGACAACGACACCAAACCGATAAGGCTATGAAAACTACGGTGCTTAAGTGGTTGCACAAAATCGGAGGAGACTTTTTCTATACAGGTATGGAATAGTTAATCACACGTTCTGATAAATGTTTATAGCCCTTAGGCTACTATGTCGAGAAAGGAATAAATGTGCCAATGAATGAAACGGATTCACATCTTTCAAATTTGTAAATGTTGTGCCTTTAAACCAACATACATCCCCTGAGTATATCTCATGTTTCTTTATTCAACAGTGTTAATAACTTTTTTCATCCGTCCTTGTAGTTTATGCAGGGAACTTGTGATGAAACAGTAATTCTAGTCGTTCTCTAGCAATTGGAAGAACTCTGGCCGACCTGGAGGCACAATTGTCTAAACGCTGGTTCATGACCGGTCGTCCGAGCCAGCGTTCGAAATACCGTGAGGTATGGATGTGTGTTTGTCTTACAGCACTGGTTCTCTCCCTTCCCTGGAACCAATGGATCTTTATTTCTATTTTTTTTTATTTGATTGGAGGTCTGACGACCACCGCGAGCAACTCAATGGGCTATAAGCAGTCACTCGTCCCTAATTTAGAATCACCGGTTCCAGGGAAGGGAGAGAGCCAGTGCCGTAATACAAACACAACATCTATGCCTCACCGGGATTCGAACCCGAACCCCTTTGGACGGATGGTCAGAGGCCATCGCTTAGACCACTGCGCCACCGCAACGGCCAGTGGCTCTAAATTAGGGATGGGCGACTACTTATAGCCCATCGAGTTGCTCACGGTGGTCGTTAAACCTCCAATAAAAAAAATTACGTCTCGTTAACTGAAACAGTTGTCCTCCCCTCCTTTTACAATATATTATTTATTAGAAAACGATTTAAATAAAATAAATCGAGTATTTCGTGCATACAAGGTTTTTTTTTTTTTTTTCGAAATTTTACGACCACCGTGAGCAACTCTATAGACTACAAGCTGTCGCCCGTCTATAAATTAGAGCATGCCTCATGTGGGACTCGAACTTAGACCCCACCTCTGACGAATGGTCATAAGTCAGCGCTCAGACCACTGAGCCACCGGGGCGTCGTGAAGTCCGTGTAACGTTGAAGTTTCCCATTAAGTTGTGTCACCTAAAATATCGTAATAATGTAATTTCACTGCTTTGGGACTACAGTATGCATCATACGTGCTCTACTTGAATGTCACCCAGACGACCTGGTGGGTCAGTGGTCTAAGTGCAGGATTTTGATCACTCGTTTCAGAAAGGGCAGGGTTCGAATACCGAGTGAGGCATCAATGGTGTATTTATCTTAAGACACTGGCTGTCTACCTTCCCTGGAGCCACTGGCCCTAATTAGAAACGGGAGGCTGCTTATAGCCCATTTAGATGCCTACGGGGATCGTCAAGCCCCCAAAACAAAACAAAAAACAAAAAAAGAATGTCACCCAAAACTCATTTTAACACCCCCCCCCCCCCCCACCACCCTCCTTACCTACACTACATAGACTGACAGAGTGAAAAGCAACCTCGCCGCCCCAGTGGCGCAGTGATATAAGCAATGGATCTGATCATTCGTTGGAAAGGTGTCCGGATTCCAAGCCCGGTGAGGCATGGGTGTCGTGTTTGTCTTACGGCACTGGCTCTCTCCCTTTCCTTGAACCAGTGACCCTAAATTAAGGACAGGCGACTGCTTATAGCCCATTGAATTGCTCACGGTGGTCGCTAAACTTCCAATCAAAAAAAAAAAAAAAAAAAGCAACCTCTTTTTTTGTGAAGTACAGAAAAAAGTAATGACTGAAGTTTCACGTGTGTGCCTTTGATAGAAATCACGCTACACTTGATGCGACAAATGAACTCTAAAGGTCATCAAAAAAGGTCGTTTGATCGGCGTGTTGGATGCATGTGGGAGATGTTGGACGAGTTTCTCACAAACCCGATGGATTCAACTTTCGTGCGCGGACTTGCGCAATAGTACTACTTTTTTCTTTGGCCATATGAATTTTTTAATAACTCCATCAAAACAATCTATTTTGCAATGACAACGACCCCAGTCATCATCTTAGACCATAAGAAGTTTCCTGTCCCAAGTTTTAGGCCTCTGGTTCCAGGAATAGACGGAGCTAGTGCCATTGGACATGCGAACTACCTATACCTTATTCGAGACTTAAACCTCGACTCAACCACAGCCATCTAAATATGTACCACAAACTTCTTGATATCACGACGAGCGGCTGAAGTCTAACATCATTGGTTGACTCCACACAGAGAAGTCAAAGTCGGCCACTAATATCAGAAATCTTAGCCGTTCTTCATGACGTCACAAAGCAGGCGTCCAGGCTAAGCAGATATCCAGGTAGCTGTCTGTGGCCCAGCTTGGATTACACTGGTCTACAGGATTTTTATGACATGAGCAAATGTAGCTGTTTTTAACTAAATTTTGGGCGCTAATTTTTTTTATTGGAGCTTTAAAAAGCAGCGTAAGCAACTCAATGGGCTATAAGCAGTCACCCGTCCCTAATTTAGGGCCACTGGTTCCAGGGAAGAGAGAGCCACTGCCGTATGAAAAACACAATATCCACGCCTCACCGGTATTTAGAACCCGGCCCCCTTCCGGACGAATGGTCAGAAGCCATCGCTTAGACCACCGCACCCCCGGGGCGGCTGTGCTGATTTCAGATCTGACCTTAAAAAATGGTCACCACGTTACGTTTATTTTTTGCAATGGGGCATTGCAATGGACCACGTTACCTATTTTTTTTTTTTTTTTTTTTGCAATGAGGCATATGACAGTGAAAAGATCTAGTGTTCTTTTACATTCCTATAAACGCCATTGTTCCACATTAGCGTTTGTTAGCATGTAAAAGGACAGCCGATCTTTTTATTGTCATATTTCGCCACAGGACAGGTTATAAGTGGCAACACTAATTTTTTCAACACTAATTTTTTTCACATTTTTTCACATATGTAACCTTAACCGAACCGCCATTGCTGTTTTTTTTTATTTTTTACTGGAGGTTTAACGACCACTGTGAGCAACTCAATGGGCAATAAGCAGTCGCCCGTCCCTAATTTAGAGCCACTGGTTCCAGGGAAGGGAGGGAGCCAGTGTCGTAAGACAAACGCAACATCCACGCCTCAGCGGGATTAGAATCCGGACCCCTTTGGGACGAATGATCAGAGGCCATCTCTTAGACCACTGCGCCACCAGGGCGGCGTTGCTTTTTACAATTACTGAGCAAAACTTGGCGAAATGGAGAAAAGGAATCGTCGTTGCGGATGCATTGATGTTCCCAACAAGTTTTGCTATGTGTGCTGACAGTATATTATAAAATCGCACAGTCGTCCATTGACAAAGACTGTGATGAAAGCCTACTATTTGTACTTTGGATTTCATGTTGGAGATAAAAATAAATCGTGGGCTCCACATGTTTGCTGTATTTCTTGCTTTGTTGGCCTGAGTGAATGGTTAAAAGGTAAGCTAAAATCCGTGCTTTTCTCAGTTCCGATGATTTGTCATGAGTCAACTGATCACGTGGAACATTGTTATTTTTGTTTAATCAAAGTGAGTAGCTTTTCAAAGAACAATAGAAGTAAAATACGGTATCCAAATTTGCCATTAGTCTTAAGACCTGTTCTGCATGGGGAAGATCTTGCTATACCAAAACCTCCATTGAACTGTGAAGAGATAGATTCAAATTCATCCAATGAAGACATGGACGCACATGAAGATCCGGATCCTTCATACACTCCTAAACACTTAGACGAGCCCCACTTCACTTAGACGAGCCCTACTTCACTTAGACGAGCCCCACTTCACTTACGAGCCCCACTTGGTTGAGCAAAATCAACTAAATGATCTCGTTCGAGACCTACATCTTTGTTGGCCTGAGTGAATGGTTAAAACAACAAGCTACATCTTTCCAAACAACAAGCTTAACTTTTAGGTTCCCGATTGCAAGAGTGAAACTTGCGAGCGAAGTGCACAAGTGTGTCAGTTTTCAGAAATATAAATTTGAGTCTATGTTCTTTCTATGAAATGGAGGACGGTATATTTTTTTATATGATATGTTTTTTATGTACATGTTTTTTTCCTATCCTACGGAATAGCGTTTATTTATCGACTCATCCAGTGATACTTTAAAAACTGTCCTTTTGTTCAAGAGAAACCAGAAGCCTTCCATTGCAGTAACACATACTGTAGGAATGAAGGAGACGTGTGAAATCATGGACAAAACTCTTACTGTAATATTTTAATATGACCAGTTTCGGTGATCAATATGTGGTGATCTGAAAGTGATATAACTCTTTCTCGGGCTACAAAGTGGCTTCACCAAATTTTGTTGTTTTCTTTGTGTGGGGGACAGTACACAGCAAAAACAGTCTTGCTGGCCCAGCACTATGTTGCCCCTGCCGAACCGTCAATAACATGTCCGGGCGGCCAACAAGAAGGGCCAGCAGTTCAGGCCAACAGTTGGCACCCTCATCAGTTGTCATATGCCACAACAGGGCCATCAGTTATCCATCACAGCCAGTAGCTGCCACAAGTGGCCCTTCAGCGGCCCTGAAAGCACGTGCCATAAATGATGGCTAGCCTAATGTGGTCCGCTAGTTTCCCGGCAGAGGCAGCCGACAATCACGTGAAGTAACTGATGGCTTGCCGAATCTTGTCCGCCAATTTCCTAGTAGTAGACATAAACAAAAATAATAATCAAAGATAGCCGCAGTTTCCAAAGCTTGTAAAGGCTATGGACAAATCTGGCCCACATTTCTTGCACTTAAAGCATACGTTTCCGGAATTAAGTGATGCAAAACACAAAGAAGGCATCTTTGTTGGTCCTCTGATACGGAAACTACTGCGTGATTCTGTTTTTACCGAAAAGCTAAATTGCACCGATCTCGCCGCATGGCAATCTTTAACTTCTGTGGTCAAGGGATTTCTGGGTAACTACAAAGAGTACAACTACAAACAGCTGATTCACAACCTTCTCAAGAACTGAAAAAACCTTGAGTGCCGGATGTCCTTAAAAATGTTTTTTTTTTTCCATTCGCATCTGGACTTCTTTCCTGACAACCTATGAGCAGTCAGCGATGAACACCATGAAAGGTTCCACCAAGATATCCGAACGATGGAGGAGAGGTATCAAGGCAGGTAGGATCCCTCAATGATGATTGATTACTGCTGCTTTTTGCAGAATGAGGACAACACGACACATAAGAGAAAAAAACTACTTGTACAGGTATACGATACGAGTATGTGTGTATGCATTTACATTTGTGGTAATATTGTTTACTCTTTTGCTGTCTCACGTACAGTGATATATGAATATGGTATTTATACTTTGTAACACTAATTCTATAGTTAACGAGACACACAAATGCTCTAATACATTACAATTGAAGCTGTAATGTGTGAATCTTGCATGGTATATCATCATCATCATCATTGTCAACCATTATCAATCCACTGCTGGACGAAGGTCTCCCCAAGTTTCCTCCACAACGGTCTGTCTTGTGCCAGTCTCCTCCATGTCACTCCCGCATATCTACGAATTTCATCCACCCATCTCCCATGTGGTATATACGTATCTGGAAATATAGCAAATGTTCATACACAAAACACTATACGTGATTTAGCAAATGCTCATACACAAAACAAAGTGTTTTTACAATCATATTTGAATTTAGCACTCTGAAATTAGTTAAAAACACCTTTTTTCACCCATTTTATGGAAACAAAGTTTAGAAACGTTGACTAATGCTATTTACCAGCAGTGGCGTAACATTTTTTTGTTGGTGGTTTAACTACCACCGTGAGCACCTCAATGGGCTATAAGCAGCCGCCCGTCCCTAATTTAGGGTCACTGATTCCAGGAAAGGGAGAGAGCCAGTGCCGTAAGACAAACACAACATCTGGCGCAGTGGTCTAAGCGATGGCCTCTGATCATTCGTCCGAAAGGGGTCCGGGTTCGAATCCCGGTGAGGCATGGATGTTGTGTTTGTCTTACGGCACTGGCTTTCTCCCTTCCCTGGAACCAGTGACCCTAAATTAGGGACGGGCGACTGCTTATAGCCCATTGAGTTGCTCACGGTGGTCGTTAAACCTCCAATTAAAAAAAAAAAAAAAACACAACATCGAATCCTCACGGGATTCGAACCCGGACCCATCTCGGACGAATGATCAGAGGCTATCGCTTAGACCACTGCACCTCCGGGGCGGCCTTTGTCTTTGTGCGTAGTAGAATTATTTCATAAAACTATAGCTGGTAGCTGCAGTATGCCCCTTCGTTATCTGCGCCCTCCGTGGCTGTGGGGCTGTGGCGGTTGTAGTTACGCCACTGTTTACCAGATATTCTAGCCTAGTCACTCATCTACCCTCTGTTTTCTTTTCGCAAATTTTTAATTTCCTAAAAGATATGGTTCACCAAATTCTAAATCAAAATTTTGAAATTTAAAGTTATTTCTACTTGACACTTTTTAGGAATGCTCTCAGCTTTGAAACGGGTGGGGTAAATATGTTCCAGAGCCGATTTAAACTCGGTTTTATTTTTGAAAAGAAAATACAGGGCGATTCATCAAGAAGTATTCAGTTTCCAGATGCTGTAAAACAGTAGCAGTTGAAGACACGGACCACAACTGCGAACCGTTAGGTAGATGTACTCATAAAGTTTGTGTCCCGCTACCGAGGGAAGTGACGTAGGCGTTAGCGCGCGTGTCACGTGACTAGTCAGTTGATGAACATCTTCCTCACCGATGGATTGGACGAGCCTCGCGGACTACAACATGCCACTTAACCAATGGCCACCCAGAAGTCCTGACTTAACACCTTGTGACTTTTTCCTGTGGGGGTACGTAAAGGACAAGGCATTCGCCCCTCCCCTTCCTGTTGATCTAACGGAGCTGTAACAGCGCATCACAGCCACTATCACTGCACTTGATTCAGATATCTTACCTAGCGTTTGGGCAGAAACGGATTACCGGCTCGATGTGTGTCGTGTGACTAAGGGTGCACACATAGAATATCTGTGACTGTCTAAAAAAATTTTGAAACATTCCCCTACAATTCTGTTGCAGGTAACATAAAATATCATACATTGTTCTTGTTTTATAGTGCGTTGAAACTGTATACTTCTTTATGAATTACCCTGTATTCCAAAGAAAAATGCGCACTGTGGAATTTTGTGCTCAATCCTGATGTCCGCGGAGTAAAAAAATAATTTGTCATGCAAAAATATTGTCTTCCCTTTCTTAAGCGGACCTCACACGTTCAATAATATTGTCGTTACTTAAAATAATGGCAGTTTTATTGTACGTGTACGGTCGATAGAAATGGGATGGCGGCAAGTAATGATGACGCGGATCCGGGCATTCTGATATCGTATCGCCAGTAATGGCGGATGGAGTGGATACTGTCATTAATACTGATCGTGTGAGGGCGCGCGTCAGTACTTCAGTATTACTCATTTCAAATTCTGAATATTCAGGCATTTTCGTACAAGCGATTGTGTTAGTGAGATGTTCTCCCCTTCATTAATTTACTTTAGATTTGATTATTTATTATTTGTTTGAAGCTGAGCATTCATCACTTGTCGTTCTCTTTGGTGTTTCGTTAGCTCATTGGTATCTTATTACCCGGATAGTACAGTAATGTCGAATCGACGTCGATTTTTGGTTACCAGGTGGATGTAACGTCGAGGCATAGTTTTCGACGTAAAATCGATGAGACGGAACGTCAAGAAAAATCATTACATTGAATTTCAGTATACATGTAGACGGTTTTATGCAGTTTATCCCTTTAGTTGCATATTCAACAAGCGAGCATGCGGCGAAAACATCATGGATTACAACCACCAAAAAAAGTTCAAAACACAACCATCTGCAGGGAAGATTATGGCCACCATTTTTGTAGGACTCGGAAGGGTTGCTGTTAATTGATTACTTGCCTCATAAAACGACTATGAATGCTGCTTATTATGTCGGTCTATTACGACAGATGCGTCAGGCGATCAAGAGTAAACGGCGAAAAAATTGCGACGGAGTGCTCTGCTAATCCGGGATAATGCTCTAATCAGCACCGCCGGTGTTTCCATGCAAGCTGTTACAGAATGTGGTTTCCAACTGCTTCCCCACACACCGTACTCGCCTGAACTCATCCTAGTGACTTTTAAAAATGTAAAAAAATTTCTGAGTGTAGGCATTTTACGAAAGATTCTGAACTGAAGGAGGCAACGAAGTGTTGGGATTTGAGGAGAAAGATAAAACGGTTTTCGCAGCGGGGATTCACCAACTCTGTGATCGGTACAAGTGCATCCGAGTCAGGAGACTACGTGGAAAAATAAAGGTACGTTTTTGAAACGTTTTGAAAAGAAAATTATCTTTGTATGCCAGGCTTAGAGCTTGTCAAACGTCCTATGTGTATAACTTTGCAAGACCGGTCACTGGTCACGACTATTGTAATTAGTTTCGTATTTATGGAACACAATTGTGTTGTTCGCTTTTTTTATATAATATTACTAAACACTTGTTACTATTCAATTTTATCAGAAACATAAAAGTATTTATCTTCATATTTTTGCAAAAAATTTTAAGTTGTGCTCATTTTTAAAGAACGGGGAGGTCGATCGCCTCAATCGTTCCATGCTCGATCCGCCACTGATTTAGTTAATCACTAAATAGTGAAAATAGGGAAGACATATTAGGTGTACAAATAAGTTTTAAAGCGTTTTAAGACAACACAACGCGTAACTTGAGAGAAAATCACAATAGCTTTACGTGTCAAAACATGCGCTATCATCGTCTATCACCTTCCGCCATCGGTCGGGCAGCTGACGGATTGCAGCCATGAAGAATACTTCGTCGTGTGACGCGATGAAATCGTCAACCCATGTTTGCACTTCGTCACATGTCCGGAACAGTACAGCTGACAAACCGTGTTGCATCGATCGGAACAAATGATGGTCTGAAGTCGGGACCATAACGACTATACGCCGGGTGCTCCAAAATTTCCAGCCAAGCGTCAATAACGTTTCCTTGACTGATTTCGCGACATCCGACCTAGCGTTGCCATGCAGTAATTTCACGGAACGCAATTCTTTGCCTATGAATGGACGTTTCCGACAGATTTCCTGGTTCAATCGCAGCAACTGTTGCTTGTAGATCAGCAGTAAGAGTTTGGTCCTGTTCCAATAGTTCATAATAGAGCACACCCTTCATATTCCACCAGATGCAGAGCATAACTTTCTTGGAGTGAGTACTGCGTTTCGGTGTCGAAGTCGTTTCTTCACCGGGGTCTACCCAGTGTTTTTTGCGTTTGGGATTGTCGTACCATATCCACTTTTCATCGCCTGTAACGATATTTCACAGGAAAGACTTCCTGTGTTGTTTATTCAACAGATTCAAAAACCTAATCACAGGCTCATCCTTGTTCCTCTGGCTCAGGTCATATGTCACCCATTTTCCTTCTTTCTGAATCTTTCCCATTGCGCATAAACGATTGGAAATGGTTTGTTGAGTTACCCCCAGTTGTTCAGTTAGTTTTGTTTTTTGTGTTTGAGACGAATCTTCATCCAGCAATGCTTGCAGTTCCTCATATGCAACCTTCTGCGGGGCACCACTACGTTCTCGATCGCTAACGTCAAAATCACCTGCTTTAAACCGTCTAAACCAAAACTCACACGTGCTTTTCGGTACAATATTCTCTCCCAAAACAGAGCAGATCGATGCACAAGTTTCTGCAGCACTTTTTCTTTAATGAAATTCGTAACGAATGCAGTGTCGAATAAATGCAGGATCGCTTGATGCCATCTTTCACCTACCGATCTGCAAGTGCGTTTGACTGTTGGGAAAACTTCTGTGTCACATTTTACATAATACTCTGGATCAGTACGTTCACATGATAACAACACGAGGGAATGTCGGATACATAAATTAGCGGTATACGTCACACAAAAAACGATTTAATCCTTATTTGTACACCTAATAAATGCAGTGAACGTTAGGGTGAGAATAGCGATAAAATGAAGGAATGGAAGATCAAAACGAGCTCACTAGAAGTGAAGCTCGAAGAATCGGTTTAACAAAGATGAACGTAGCATTGGCATTCAACTAGATATGGGACCAATAAACTCTTCAGTGAGAACCATTCATGATAATGCTTAGTCAGTTCGAATCCTCTACGAATCTAAGTGTTTCTAGAGTGACAAAATCTCGTTCCAATGTAATGGGAAACGTTGAAAAAATGTTGACCGCTTGTATCAAACAGCATTGTCAGAAGAACGTGTGAGCCGCCCCAGTGGCGCAGTGGTCTAAGGCGCTCGCCTCTGATCATTCGTCCGTAAGGGGTCCGGGTTCGAATCCCGGTCAGGCACGGATGTTGTGTTTGTCTTACGGCACTGGCTCTCTCCCTTCCCTGGAACCAGTGACCCTAAATTAGGGACGGGCGACTGCTTATAGCCCATTGAGTTGCTCACGGTGGTCGTTAAACCTCCAATCAAAAAAAAGAAAAAAGAAGAACGTGTGATTTTCTCGAATAGTCATTTGAAGGATGGGGAGAGCTTTACGCGGATTTGATAAAAAGAGCCGAGCAACTGGCGCATTTTTCTTCCAGCTCGGTCTGGTTTCTTTGCTGTGGCGTAGCTACCTAAGGCGAGGTAATGCAGTTGTACTAGGGCCCAGCCCCTTGAGGGGCCCATTGCCGGATAATGATAAGCTATGGGAAGGAAGAAAGGTAGCAATGAAAAACTGATGATAATACAAGGTAATGAATAACCTCATAATTTCTGTTTGGTTGCAGAAAGACTTTCGTATGACTTTCTCAAAGGTGAAACACAAAATTCATCCCACAATAAGCCAATGGAAGACAATTATACAAATAAACACCCAGATCTCTCTTTCTCTCTGTCTGGAACGCTTGACGTCAAATCAACGTCTGCAATTTTGCGCCATCATGTATCGATCAATTTGTATGTGCTCTCGAGATGGATGGATGGATTGGATTGGATTGGAGGTTTAACGACCACCGTGAGCAACTCAATGGGCTATAAGCAGTCGCCCGTCCCTAATTTAGGGTCACTGGTTTAAGGGAAGGGATAGAGCCAGTGCCGTAAGACAAACACAACATCCATGCCGCACCGGGATTCGAACCCGGACCCCTTTCGGACGAATGATCAGAGGCCATCGCTTAGACCACTGTGCCAACGGGGCGGCACCTCTCGAGATGTCAAAGTGATTGCTTGCTATGTAATAGACGCGATCACTTTTAGATGTCAATGTGGTCGCGTAATAATATAAATTTTACGCCATCACGTATCGATCAATTTGTATGTGTTCTCGAGATGTCAAAGTGATTGCTTGCTATATAATAAACGCGATCACTTTTAGATGTCAATGTGATCGCGTAATAATTTATATTTTACGCCATCACGTATCTATCAATTTGTATGTGTTCTCGAGATGTCAAAGTGATTGCTTGCTATATAGTAAACGCGATCACTTTTAGATGTCAATGTGGTCGCGTAATAATTTATATTTTACGCCATCACGTATCTATCAATTTGTATGTGTTCTCGAGATGTCAAAGTGATTGCTTGCTATATAGTAAACGCGATCACTTTTAGATGTCAATGTGATCGCGTAATAATTTAGAAACATTGGATTATCAATGACTCGAGTTATATTTATCCGACCTACAAAATTTGAATTGAATTCTTAATATCACGGCAAGTAGCGTTTGTATATTAATTTAATTTAGCACAATTCGAATATTAATTTCTACACTTTAATAATGTTATTAAACTAAGTTTCCGAGTTAAGTGCTGATTATAGGCCTATTATACATTTTGCAAAATATCGATCAATCTAAACGCTCTAACCTACAATAAAAACTGAAATCTTGAGATGTCAAAGTGAGCAAAATTGCATCTGAAAACAGAAGTCGCCTAAAATAGAACATTGTCGAGAATTTAGATAGCTCCGATTTGTAATGCCTGATGTCGCACTATATTGTGCAAAAAGCTTCGGTATGAAGTTTCAAACTAACTGTCCAATAGGACAGTCTGAAACAAGCCGTGAAGGGAATAGCAAGTGTGCCGGAGAAAAAGGAATTTCACACGAAAAATCAAAGTAAAAGTTATTAAGGTACGTTTACAAGGAAACAACTTTTGGAATTTAGTGCTGATTATATTACACATTTTGCAAAACATCGATCTAAATTCTCTAACCTACAATTGTTAAAAAACAAATATTTTACACAGAATGTTATTTATCGCGAGGAATTTTGAAAAACGGAAATAAATAGCATATGGTTTTTAGTTCTAACATGAATACGTTTTTACTATATACGTTTTTACTATTTTTTCTTACAGAAATGCGGCGTCTATTTGATTTATTTTCAATCTGCTTCAATAAAAAATTTCCCCCGTCCTAGGGAAGAAATGTTCAAGTCACATTATTGTGACCATCAGCTAATATCCGGAGTAACCGCCGTGTGCAGCGCGGACAGCAGTTACACGGGCTTGGAGTGACACAATAAGCTGCTGGAAGGTGTTCACAGGTATGTTAAGCCATGCTGACTACAGTGCATCTGGCAGCTGCCGGAGGCTACGTGGTGGAGGATCCATAGAGCAAACAACACGATCGAGGTGGTCCCACATATGCTGAATTGGACTTACGTCTGGAAAATTAGGGGCCCAGGGAAGTACTTTGAAATCTTCATCGTGCTCTTCCAACCACTCTCGGACATTTCTAGCAGTGTGACACGTTGCATTGTCGTGCTGGAAGATCCCATCCGCCCCAGGGAAGACAATCAGCATGTATGGGTGTACGTCGTTTGCAAGGATGGATTCATAACGATTTCGGTCCATAGTGCCTTCCACAGGTATGAGTGGGCACAGAGAATGCCACGAAAACCTTACCCAGACCATAACGCTGTACCCACCAGCTTGTATTCTGCCAGCAATGGTTGAAGAATGTTTGTCGTTCGATGTTTTTCGCCTTATACGCCAACGTCCATCCGTCCGATGAAGCATAAAACGTGGCTCATCGGAGAAGCCAATCCTTTGTCAATCAGCGGAGGTCCAATTCCTATACTGCCGTGCAAATGTCGATGCACCTTCCTTTGCATAGGTGCAATGACCATCCGTCTGCATCGGAGCCCTATACGCAGCAGGGTTAGCTGAACTGTTGTTTTTAGACACACTTCCTGTAGCCCTCTTGTTCATTCGGCCAGTGAGTTGCTCCACTCTTAGCTTGTCGATCGGCCCTCACGCACCTTCACAGCCGACGTTCACCTCTCATATCAATGGCACGTGGTACTCCGCAGTTTCCACGTCGCTTATTCGCAATGGTGCCATTTCTCCAATCACGATACATTTTAACCACAGCAGCGCGCGAACCGTTCACAAACTGCGCTATTTCAGAAATACTTCCACGCTTGGCCCGAAAGCCAATAATCATCCCTTTTCGCAAATCTGATAAATCGCTCCATTTATCCATGACAGCAACGAGTGATGTGTTTTCAGATCAAATGAGCATGCTCATGATTTTAGGAAGGGAATGCCTGACCCCAGGTCTTAAACAACCCTTAGAAATAGGAAGCTAGGATATTTGGGCTACAGTGCCCGATAGGAAAGTGACACGGAAGCGAAGTAGAAAGGGGGAGAAAGACGCTCTTATTTATTACCGGGTGGGCCAGTACCCGGGATGTGTTGTTTGAATGTCTACAGCACACCTTATATACCCTCCAAGCCAGCTCACGACACGTGTCTTCTTTAAATGGCTACCGGCTGTTGACGTCAAAAGTATGAGGTCGTCACAATTACGTGCTCAACTGTATATTAATGTTTATTTAAAGCTTAAAAACAACCGTCCTGGGAAGAGCTATACGGGATATACGGGCTTATCGTGCATTATTGTGCTTATAAACACTCGTCGATGATCAAGTTGATTCATTTACTTTTATTATTACGAAAATAACTTCCGGAATATATTTTTCCTGCCTGTACTTTCCCTATTTTGAGCTGTATTCAACGATAAGGCTCCTTATATGCGATGCCGTGCTTTTAATCTTGCAGACTGTCAGAAACGATGCTTTGTTCTCACGACCTGTCCTGTCGATCATTCACACTCCGCTATACCTTGTAGGCCACTACACAGTCACAGGGATACCAGCTTTCTCACTGATAACAAATATAGTGGTAGCGTTCAGTATTGAGAAATATCGTGGTATCGTTCCTTTTAGTGTTGATACGAATACTGGTGAGTTGACAACTTCATATTCTACAATCTATACTTATAATTTTCTTTGGTATCAGATTTCAATCGTCTTTATTGTTTTGCTGCCAGCGCATATCTGGCAAACCCTGTAACCGTAGGGAAGGGAACCATTGCGGTTTGTCAGCCGGGCCAGCTGACACGAGAAATGAAGAAGTGAGAATAAGAAATTATCAAGTGTACAGAAGAATACAACCAAAAGAGACCCTGTTCCAAAAAAATCAAACAGAGAAAACTAAGACTCTTCGGACAGATCTGAAGAATGAAAAATGACAGAAAGGTAAAGACATATCTTTTTTTTTTTGACTGGAGGTTTAACGACCACCGTGAGCAACTCATTGGGCTACAAGCAGTCGCCCGTCCCTAATTTAGGGTCACTGGTTCCAGGAAAGGGAGAGAGCCAGTGCCATAAGACAAACACAACATCCATGCCTCACCGAGATTCGAACCCGGATCTCTTTCGGACGAATGATCAGAAGCCATCTCTTAGACCACTGCGCCACCAAGGCGGCCCTCAAATATTTATAGTTCTCATTGGTAGTGAGTGTAAGAAGAGTATATACTTTGGAAGTTCAGTTCTAGTGTCTTGCACACCGAGGGGAAGACCCAGAAGTAAATCTCCCATAGAGGCTCATGGAAAGAGGTTGACCCAAGACTGCCTCCCGAAGATCTTAATAGAACAGCGCGCCAGTGGACGAACATGGAACTAAAGCGCCGTACCGGTAGCCGTGAAAATCTTTTTTTTTTCTTTTTTTTTAAGAATTTACTGCTCTCTCCGGAATGCTACTTATATGGCCACTGATATGGTATCACGTGACAGACACTAAGGTAGACACGAACGAGTGTCACGAAAGCTTGGTCTAGGTAGCTGAAGAATTACAACACCTCGTGATGGCCATTACCTTGCATTAGCAGCAAGGCGTCACAGGAAGTGTACAGCCAAGCGACTTTCTGCAGAATTATCCGCAGCAGCAGAGACAACTATGTCATATACCAACAGTTTAATCAAAGTGGCCTTTATATAATTATACGCATGATTTCTGCCGGCATAAGGCACATGATTAAGCCTTGTGTCCCTCTGACCCTATCCTACAGGAGAGCTCGTTTGAGCAAATAATAACTTCATACCAAAATTTTGTTATGTTTCTGAAACTAGCTAAAAAACTCATGTTCACTTATACAGTAATACAGTTCCTATTTTTTAGGAGCTATATTTCGCCGTCGCATTGTAACCGGTCTCTATTGTTTGTGTCTTTGTTGTTGTTATTGTTTGGTACGTCTCATTATTGTTAGTCAGCATCATTCAGGACAATGGTATTTCTGAGCGCTGTTTTGGACAGCATTGTTCAACAGTCTGGATTTCTAATTGTTGAAATGAATATAAGTGGGCTAAGTGGTCATTCGCCCGAGATTGTGCTTATTCGTCCGAGATGAGTCTGGGTTCGATTCCCGGTGAGGCATGGATGTTGTATCTGTCTTACGACACTGGCTATCTCTCTTTCCTGGAACCAGTGACCTTAAATTAAGGTCGGGCGACTGCTTATAGACCACCGAGTTTTCTCAACATGGTCGTTAAACCCCCAATAAAAAAATGAATACCAAAGTAGTTGACATAACGTGTTTTACGGCTACCAATGAGAACTATAAATATTTGAGGGCCGCCTCGGTGGCGCAGTGGTCAAAGCGATGGCTTCTGCTCATTCGTCCGAAAGGGGTCCGGGTTCGAATCCCGGTGAGGCATGGATGTTGTGTTTGTATTACGGCACTGGCTCTCTCCCTTCCCTTGAACCAGTGACCCTAAATTAGAGACGGGCGACTGCTTATAGCCCATTGAGTTGCTCACGGTGGTCGTTAAACCTCCAATCAAAAAAAAAAACGTTTTGCGCTGTCTTTTGTTTGGAAGGAGGGTTTTAGTGACGTCAGTTAGTACATTAAGCAGTAGGAAGTCCTTCATACTTTATTCAAAGTCAGTGGTTCCAGAGCGAAGACAAGCTCAACGTTCCTGCTTCTGGATTCGCCTCAAAGACAAGCTCAACGTTCCTGCTTCTGGATTCGAACTCAGCAGCACGAGAAAGTTATTGGGGAGGAGAAAGAATGAGGAAACAGAAAACGTTCAGTCATATATCGGTGAAACAAGGGAATTCTAGATTCTAAATTCTTGCTGGGGGTTTTTTTTTTCTGTAGCTGTTCCAAAACAAAATCTAATTAATGTAGTAATGCGTTGGGCCTACTTTACATGTTTGTAGGTAAGGAATTAAACTGGTGAAACCTGCAAAATAATGTAAATATTTCAGTTGAAAATTCGGTGAACTTGAACAAGGAAGAACGAAACGGAAGAACAAGCTTTCTAATCCTTTTAATTTCTGTCCTTTTCTTTTCTACTAACTTCAGTTTTCGTCACAGTGTAAACTGTGTGCGTAGAGTATTTCGTTCTTTAGTGTTTGTAAGCAAACAAAAGCTTTTCCGTTTTAGCAGTTATGAAGTACGAACAAATGCTTTACTTTAAAGAAATAATTTGCTACCATTCCAAGTCCGTTTTTGTGATGTTGTAAGTTAGGAGGCATCTTCTCGCATGCACTTGTGTATGTATGTATGTATGTATGTGTGTGTGCAAAGTCACAAGTACATACATATGTAGGTATGTCTAAAATATAATTTTTTGAATCGCTTTGAATAAGAAAATTTTATGCAAAAAAGGAAGACGAAACATAGAGATACAAATAAATGCAAGAAGATTTGTTCTTTTATATCCTTTTAATGTAGGACTTGAATTGTGCAGATTGTGCATCTCTTGGGGTCATAAAAGAACATGCTCGAACCCGTTTGCTGTTAAGAAAAAAAGTCAGCATTTGGTCCATCGATCACCGGAAGTGTTTTCCGCTGTAACCGCTATGATTTTATTCCTTTCCTTTCCTTTCCTTTCCTTTCCTGTCCTTTCTTTCCCTTTTCTTTTCTTTCCTTTCCTTTACTTTCCCTTTAACTTTTTCTTTCCTTTTTTTACCTTTTTGTTTTTGTTTTCTTTTCTTTCCTTTCCTTTTATTTCCTTCCCCCACTTTTTTTCATAACATATAGAAAACCGTGTACGTAGAGTAGTAGACGATTCTTTTGGATTTAGCAATAAATTCAAGCATTGCTCTCATTTCATATTTGCGAAAGGAAAAACTGTAACTTTAAAGAAAACTGGATACGCAATCATTTTCGAAATCTTTCTTCTTTAACATGCTATCGCTGAGAAATCATTACCTTGCAGGTATGGATTATGTTCATAATAATATTTCAATGAATGAATAATTATTCCAAATATTTTCAGGGAACATTCGTATGAAGTGATTCATTAATCGGAATATCTGCAATTAAATGACTTGTCATATAGTCGGAGCAGTGGTGTTGATCATTTCTTATTCCTCTATTCCTACTAGTCGTCTCTCTTGGTCAATGCCACTTCGTCACTGTGACCGCAGGAAGCAGTCGGCCAACTTTCTGAATATATAGTCACGTATGCAAAAAACGAGTAACTGCAATTTGTGGTGTAAATATTATGCTAATGAAGGAAAATCTTAAATGTACATATTACGAATCTTTAGGGTTATAAAAGAAGGTACTCGAACCCGAGAGCTGTTGAGAAAAAAGCGTCAGCGCTCGGTCCATCGATCACCAGCAGTGTTTCTTTCAAAATTCCACCCCCTTCTGTACTCCTTTTATCCTATTTCTTGTTCAGTTTTCCGAACACGCAGTTTTAATTATTTTATTTGGAAAAGTTGAAAAGCAATACTTTGCAGTTTGCTAGCGGCATTTTCAAATAGCATATGATTTTCCAGCCTTTACGATATATAATACTGAAATGTAAACTGGCGATATTATATTGGGCGAAAGGCATTCCCCTGACGAGTGATTGCTAAAAATGAAACATTTTTTTTTAAAATACAGCCGCCATTTCCTGGAGCAGCAGGAGTGAAGAAAAGTTTTCAAAATCTCATCATTCATTCATTCCAAATGACCAAATCAGTTTAGAGCATATGTCTCCACCTTACTGTCTACCCCATTACAAATCTACACGACATCTTGATTCAGTATATGATCAAATGAAGTCTTTCTATAATCACTCCGTAAATATGACATCTTTCCAACACCCAGACTGTGTGTCTTTTCTGTAGGACCACGGTTTCACTGTTATGCATCGAAAAGAGAATGATAAAACTTTCATGCACGGCCCATTCTAGACCTCTCTGATAATAATTACTGTGAAATCTTCATAAAGTCAATATGACTTTCAAAGTGAACTTCAATCACCTAAATTTCCCTAATTAGTTTGTTTTATCTGTCAAACATAATCCCTAAGCTCGCATATTTAGTCTAAATCAGTATACCTCAGACTGATCTCGCATCCAGTGTTAAGAAACCCTCACTCAGAAATCATGACTTCTTTTTTCTTTGTTTATATACACTCAATCTGCATTTTTGCACACACTTCTTTCATCCTGACTAACATACGCCAGAGCTCACTTTTACTTTCAGACGAAAGAATTGCATCATGAGCTCATAATTCCCTTTCATTCTCAGACAAAACTATACCATCAACACGAAATGTCTGCGTACACGAAAATCTCCAATACTATGTAAAGCAGTACAGTCAGTCACCACGTTACACATGGAATGCACCTTAAATTCACCACTTCGGCTGAAACTTACAGCCGAAGTGGTGAATTTAAGGTGGTTTCGTCTGAAACTTACGTGAATGGAAAACAAACTCAGTGAAACAAGTTCCACACGCACATGCCCTAATGCCAGTATAAGACTTGTGACGTGCTTGCGCGGTAGGACGCACATGAGATAAAGGCAGATAGCAATGAGAGCACATGTCCGCGTAGCTCAGTTGGGAGAGCGACTTACTCCGGAGTGAGGGGAAACGGATTCGACAAACCTGTGTTTCCACATTGGTGCCCGCACTTCAAGGATGACCTGGACGTTAAGTTTCTCGCAATGTTTTTTTTATTTAGAACTACATCATCACTGGTTGCTAGTGCACAATCGTCGCGCCTTGATATAGGTATACGTCTTAGTCTCAAAAACTTTGGGATAATTCTTATTTCCCTGCAATTGAGGAGGAACTGTAAATGTGCTTCCTCTCTTGCCAATTCGAAGCAAATACGTCGGAAAGTCCTGATAGAATGTTCCATTATAAAGACAGTAGATGTAGTCACTTACTTTAGAAGCTGTGTGTAGTCCTTAATCGTTTATTCTCATGCAGATCCAAACCGGATGAGTTACATAGCCCACTGGAAAGAAGAGGCCCTGAAACGATTTAGTCATGTGACCAGAAGGGTCTCAGCTTCCCTGCTTTGAACTGCACGTGAAATCGTGAACGCCATTAGCCCGTTAGCGTACTGCTGTAAAGTTGTTCATATTTTATTATTTTTATTTATTATTGTGATTGTCTTTCCAAAGAAAAACAAATTAGCACTCGTAATAACATACAATGTTCATTTACCACTGCAAAAGAAGAAAATATTGAGCGTTTTTGAAAAAAAAAGAAAGAATATTTACTTCTACCTGCTGTTACTGATACACAGGTAAAATTTATTTTCTGCTCTTAAGTAATATAACTTGCAAAGTTTAGTTATTTATACATTGAAAAAAGAATTTGTTACGCATATGTTTTGTTGGTAAAACTATCTCAGTTGTTTAACGGTTTAGCATTTCCGTAATACATCTTACAGAAATGTTTTTTGCACCGCTTATGTTTTCTTTAGTGGTCGACACGGCTAAGTGGTAGATTTACTGTAAGTGCTACAACTTAAAACGACAAAAGTCCGCCCTTCCAAAAAATAAAGACAGTAAAAAAAAAAACTCAGAAAATATGTTCAAGTCAAGCAAAAGAAATGCAAAAAGTACTTAAAAGTCTTCTTCCTTGAGTAATCTCTCTATATATATAAAACAGACTGTGTGTGTGCGTCTGTCGGTCGGATTTCACATAGAATTAGGCGACCTAGAGCGACGAAATTTGTTACGAAAGTACCTGTAGACATCTTCTGGTGCACCTCGAAGCGATTTTCTTTTTAATTTGAATTTGATTTTTAGTTATTTAATGTCACGCGTTTCTACCCGATCTGAGTGTGTATTTCCGCTTTGTTGCCATCAACCTGATCACACCAAACGTTAAGGCGTGCAGAAAAGTAGTTCACCAAAAAATTTAGGCGTTTCTTTTTTAGAATTCCGTTACGACTATTTTCATTCGTAAATACATTTATTACCCCTTTTTTGTAAGCGTTGTTGGTCGATTGTATTATGACCTTGAGGGCGGAGAAGAAAAAAAGAAAATAGAACGTTGTTTTTCAATCTCCGTTATTAATTCAAAAGTGTCATACGTCAGAAGGTCATCATACACTGGGCTACAAAAATTAAGGACGAGACGGTTTTTCGAATGTAACATCGTGCAGAAGTGCTCCACATCGACTCAAATCATACCATAAGGTCCCCAAGATGTAAGAATATGGAACAAGTGAGCAAAACCGTCCAAACAAGGAATCTAAAGGATACAAAGGCACTTTATTGAAAAGGTAGTTTCGAGCACAACTGGACAGAAGACAGAAACGTCCATGTGACAGGCGCCTGCCAAGAAAAATCCAGTCTTTAGTAGGGGATATGATCACCCCTGACTGCGTTGCAGGATTTACAACGTCTGTCCATGCTGAGGACGAGGTTCTCAAGGAGCTGTTGAGGCATCGCGGCCCATTCCTCTTGTAGCGCGAATCGCAGCTGCGGAATCGCTTCTGGCGGCTGGTGACGTGCTGCAAAGCGTCTCCCGAGAAGGTCCCACACGTGTTCGATTGGATTTAGGTCCGGGGACCTTGTGGGCCAATCCATGCGTTGAATATCTTCACTCTCCAATAGCTCTGCGACAGCCACTGTACGATGAGGTGTAGCGTTGTCGTCCATGAAGAGGAACTCAGGACGCACAGCACCTCTAAACAGGCGCACGTGAGGCAGGAGAACCTCGGTACAATAGCGGACACCAGTGACTGAACCTCATTGGAAGATGTGGAGTTCAGTACGGCTACCAAGCATGATCCCGCCCCAAACAAGAACTCCGCCACCTCCAAACCGGTTCCTTTCGTTGATGTTGGAGGTGTGATTGCGTGTTCCCTGCTCTCTCCAGAGGTGTATACGTCCAGAATCGCTCGTTAGACTAAATCGGCTTTCATACGTAAAGAGAACTAGCCCCCATTCCTGATGTGTCCAGTTCTTCTGTTCCTGGCACCACAGAAACCGCCGATGAGCAAGCGTTAATGGCACACACCGTACTGGTCGTCGTGCAAATAGACCACCTTTGTGCAGCCTCTTGATGGCCACGGTAAAACGCGATAACGGACGTCCAGTTGTCTGTTGCATGTGCCTTGTGATTTCTCCCGCTGTCCGCCGTCTGTCTCTTCTCGCCTGTAAGACAATTACTGGTCGTCCGCCGCCGTGGTTGTTCGTGGACGACCACTGCTAAACTCTCGGACAGCTGTTCCTGTCGTTTGAAATGCTCTCCAAGCTCGTGAAACGATGCTGTGAGCGATCCCGAACTCCTCAGCTACACTACTCACACTTCGACCTGCTTCCAACTTCCCAATGACGCGACCTCGGTTAAAGTCATCCAGATGTCGTCTACTGGATTGCCTCTTGGCCATATCACACGGTGGCAATAGCTTTCACCGAATTGCTGAGCGTACCCCGCCCGTGTGCTTTATACCCGTTCGACACCCCCCACCTCCCTACGCCATGCTGTATATATGCGCATGTCCTACCGTACTGGACCCTAGTCTATCTCCTGAGTGGTCTTTCGGTCCGTTTTGCCTGCTTGTTCCCCTGTTATGCTAATTTCTCCTCTTCGTCCTTAATTTTTGCACGCCAGTGTACTATGCCTTAACCTCCCAGAAAGAAACAATGTGTAAGAAGAACACAAGGAATGGATAGAGAAACTCAAAAAAGGGGAAGAGAACAAGAAACAGCAGAAGAACGAGAAAGAAGGCTGGAACAAGATAGGATTTCCAGAGCACAATCAAGGGCACAGGAATCATACCAGCAGCGAGAAAGAAAACTGGATCACAATAGGACTTCTACGGCGCAATCGAGGGCACAGGAAACACTACAGCAACGAGACACACGACTTCAGCGTAATCGACACACTACGGCTAATGCTCGGTTGAACATCTGGAGAGAAAAAGAAAATGCAGTATTCGTCTACAACCCGTCCGTGGATTACGCCTCTGATCCATCACGTGTCATTGGATCAATGTCATTAACGTGTCAATACTGTGCAGCCATGAAATGGAAAGGTGAAGCCTTTCCATTTCATGGCTGCACAGTATTGTGTTGTAATGGTGGGAAGGTTCAGTTGCCAATATTGCAGGATCCTCAAGAGATATTACGCATGTTTTTGACTGACAATTCATCAGATGCAAAACATTTTCAAAACAACTAACGCCGTTACAGTTCCTGTTTTCAGATGACATCATTTGGCACAACTAAAAAATTTAGAAAAACCTTTCTAATCAATCTTATTTTGGCTAAAGTACGACAAAGCGAGATTGCCCTGGCTGTTGCTTCATCTGGAATTGCTATTTCGCTACTACCACGAGGAAAGATAGCTCATTCGGCTTTCAAGTTGCCTCTAAATTTGGCAAACACGGAAACACCAACATGTAACATTTCTAGGGGTTCAGGAAAGCTAATTGTAAGCTAATTGTCTGGGATGAGTGTACTATGTAGCACAAACTTGCATTTGAAGCCCTTGATGTCACTTTACAAGACCTCAGACATAACAACAAAAGAATGGGAAGGATTACTCTGGTGTTAGCCGGGGACTTTCGACAAACAATACCAATCATTCCACGTGGAACGAGGGCTCATGAAATGCAATCATGCTTAAAATCTTCATATATTTGGAATGAAATACAAAGACTTTACCTCAAAACTAACATGCGAGTTTATATTACTGGCGATACTTCTGCACAGGGGTTTGCCGACAAACTACTGAATCTAGGAAACGGATATATGACACCTGATAAGGAAGATGGATGTATATCAATGGCAGATGTTGGAAAAATTGTTAAAACACATTAAGATTTGTTAAACGCAGTTTTTCCAAGCATTGGAGAGCACTTCAACAACCATGACTGGCTGTGCCAAAGAGCCATCCTTGCACCGAAAAACGACAGTGTTAGAGTCACCAATAATTGGCTTTTAGCTCACTTGCCCAGCATTCTTCAAATTTACAAGTCAGTTGATACCGTTTGTAATACAGACGATGCAGTCAACTACCCAACTGAGTTTATTGACTCTTTGGAGCCACCTGGAGTACATTCACATATTTTAGAGTTGAAGATTGGTGCACCTATTATGCTTCTGAGAAATTTGGATCCGCCTTCACTTTGCAACGGCACGAGATTATCTGTCAAGAAACTAATGAAGAATGTTATTGAAGCTACTATAATGACTGGACATGCAGCAGGCAAAAACGTTTTTATTCCAAGGATCCCGATCATCCCATCTGATTCCCCGTTTCAGTTTAAACGTCTTCAATTCCCGATTCGTTTGAGTTTCGCCATGAGCATAAATAAAGCACAAGGGCAGTCTCTAAAAGTTTTTGTACTGGATCTACAAAGTCCATGTTTTTCCCATAGTCAATTGTACGTTGGTTGTTCCAGAGTCGGAAATGGAGAAAATCTTTAAATCTTTGCTTCGAATGGAAGGACTGTTATTATTATTTTTCCCGAGGCTCTACAAGAATAAGGTACTTTTCATCTCAATCAATTTCCTTGCATAAGCCTTCTGCTTTCAAACTTTTTGAATTATTTACATTGGACGTGACAACCACTAAATATTTCAAATACATTTTTTATCCTAATATTCTTTTCCGGGAAGTTGTTCTACAAATTTGTATAAACCTTAATTTACCAGTTTTAATTTAATTGCCGATATAGCTTTTACTTCATACTATCACTAGCCCGTCAACGACGGATACAACAGGCTAGTCCATGAATAAAGAACACACTGACACCGCACACCGGTAACGCTAACATTACGGGTTTAGGTTAGAACCAAAAATACCGACGCCGGAACCCATGGAAGGGCGGAGGAGCAAAGTTCTTCAACAAAAATAGAACGAAATTGAAAAAAGTTCTGCAAAAATCCAACAGGACGTTCACCAAGAGCGAAACAAAAATCGTAAACAAGCCGCCATCTTGGAAGCGATGCAGACATCCAATATGCCATTAAAAACATTAAAATATTCACATTTCGTGCCACAACTTTTTAAGTAATTTGTCAACAAAACAACAGCACATTTCATTTATTTCGTACGGCAAATTTCAAAGTTCCCATCAGTTGGAATTCTAAACGAAAACTTCGCAAATACTTTGTCAGTTTCGTTTAAACGTTAGCATTTCCTTCATTTTGCGTAAAACTTTCAAAGTAATTTGTGAACTAAATATTAGCACATTTTATTCACATTGAAAACAACCTCCGAAGTTTCCATTTCCATCAGTGCACCTTTTACGAAATTCTCCCGCAACTATGTCACCTTTCCGGTTCAGCACATTACTCATAGCTTAGATGACGTACATACGGTAGCTGGGAGCTGGGACTCAGTTGGTCACATAACCTCAGGAACAGTCGTTCGTTTCAGGGCCTCTTCTTTCCAGTGTGCTATGGTGAATTACATGTGACGTCATAAGTGTACAGTGCTCATCTTTGACTGGATTACTTACATTGCCACTAAACATTCAACAATGTTTACTATGTTATAAGAAATAAAGAAGAAACATAGAAAAAACAGTCTTGCTGGCCCAGCACTATGTTGCCGCTGCCGAATCGTCAACAGTTGGCACCCCATCAGTTGTCATATGCCACAACAGGGCCATCAGTTATCCATCACAGGCAGTAGATGCCACAAGTGGCCCTTCAAGCACCTGCCAGAAATGATGGCTTGCCTAATGTGGTCCGCTAGTTTGCCGGTAGCGGCAGCCGGCAACCACGTGACGTAACTGATGACTTGCTGAATCTTGCCCGCCAATTTCCCAGTAGTAGCCATAAAAAAAAATCAAGTATAACCGCAGTTTCCCAAAGCTACAACTTTTTTTCTCAATTTATGAAACTTGTGAATGATAGCACTGCGCTGAAGAAATCTTCTCAACAGAGCGGAAAACGCCCGTTTGGATCTGGGTGGATACGAACCAGGGCTCTCGGCGTGTTGTGAGGTGAGCTCTCTACCGACAGGACTAATTTGCCACGCACGAGCGTGTGCTTGAAGCTTTCTGTTTCGTGCGGATGTGTAATCGAATGGTTCCCTCTTTCATTTTACAATATTGTGAGGAATTTTTCATAAAAGTCAGTTTCATATAATTCATAAATTTATTTTTTCAACGTAACGATAGTTTTTTTTTTACCTTACGGGAACTTCACTCATTTTCAAGGAGTGTACCAACTTAAAGTCGCATTCCGAAGTTTTGTACTGTCCATGTCGTCTTGAAAGGCGATTGTTGAATTAATATATATTTATCCGGGTTCATATCACATTCTGTTACATTTTTAAAGTTGTATCCTTCCTTTCCGTTGTCCGAAGCTACATTTGTTTTAAAGAGAAAATATATTTTATCTTACTTCTCGTCCTTTTTAGATGCGAATTCTTCCCAGTCTTGTGTATTCAACCCATGGATGAGTACATTATATCCACATAGCGCTGTTTTTTCTTTTTTCTTTCAAATAATTAATAAATTTTGTACGCGTATAATTCTTTTTTATTTCCAACAAACGTTTTTTTTAATGTTTTTCCCGGACATTTGTTTCAAGCGGTTTCAAATTTTTTCTTGTGATTCACCCACTCCATTCCATGAATTGTTATTCATGGGAATGGAGTGGGTGTATTTCATGTCTGTAATCTAGTATTTTATGGCTTAATCTGATATCTTCGTCGACGTTAAATTTCATAAGGAAATGAATCCGCCTCTCTACGTATGGATTTTTTCCTTAACATCCACTAAAATAACACGCTGGCGATAGCGTCGTCTTCAACTAACTGGTACCATGAGAGGCACAGCAAGTGTTGCTTCTGCGCATGCGCAGTCCATTTGCTTCCACCTGCTGTTGGGGATTGCATTGGTTGCCAGCAACGGGCCACTAGTGGCACTTGCTTGGAGGCCCACAACTCACGGCGATGCTGCAGGGCCAGCAATGGCTCGCCAACTGATAGCGCTGCCACCAACGGACCACTACCGGGCCGTGAGCGGCTGATTTCAGCCAGCAGTGACCCATCACTGCCAACTGGTGGCCAGCAGTTCCCAGCACTTGTGTTTTTGCTGGGAATGCAATAGAACAATGCTTTCTGCTACTGCACGTCTCTGTTTGCAGATAGTTTAGTACCTTCAAAGTTGTTAAACGAGTGAACACATTTACACCAAAAATCGGATTGTCATCTTCAAAATTTGTATTATATGGTGTAATACCGTATTTCTTTCACGAGCATCCTTTTGTTTGCAGGATGCTTTGGTCGGGCGTTAAGTGAATAAATTACGACAAAGAACTTCAGACTACGTCAAATTTGCAATATTTATAAATATAAATTAGTATTTGCTGGGCTGCAACAAGTTAGTAAAATCATGCAATGCATTGACTATGATACGCTTTCCAACATACCAGAAATCATTACTCAAGTTATTACTCAAGTTATGATTATAATGGCTGTGGAATAAATCTCGCTCCTCTGTCCTGACCTTTAACCCTATTTCGATGATATTAAACAAAATTGGTTCGGTATACCTCCGGAACAACATACTAAAGTTTTGACGCAATAGAAGTATTTTTAGTCAAGTTATGAGGATAACGACTGCGGAATAAATCTCGCTGCTGTGCCCTGACTTTTGACCCCCTTTCGACGATATTCAACAGAACCGGTTCAGTATAACTCCGAAACAACATGGTAAAGTTTTGTCGAAATCGAAGCATTTTTACATAAGTTATGACGCATAAGGGCGGTGGAATGGATCCCGCTCCTATGTCCTGCCTTTTGACCCCATTTCGTCCATTTTCGATAGGGTTCGTCCCCAGGTTGTTCCTTACCACATGCTAAACTTTCATGGAAATCGAACCATTTTTACGCGATTTATCGTGCGGACAGACAGATAGACGGGCAAAGCTGGAGCATATATGCTACTTCAACCTACGGTTGGAAAGCGTAAAAAAGGTTCAGATCAAAAGGGAAATGGTATTGTTCCAAAGGTTAAAGCTGCAAGGAAAACTATGTACGGAAATATTGGTAAAATTCGTACTGATATTCATAAAATGGAAACAAAATCTTTGGGTACGGCAGTAGTGAACGAAATTACCCGTACTTACAAATTCACTCCACTTCCAAAACAAGTTAGTAAAATCATGCAATGCATTGATTATGATACGCTTCCCGACATACCAAAAATCATTACTCCAATTATTACTCAAGTTATGAGGATAATAGCTGTAGAGTAAATCTCGCTCCTATGACCTGACCTTAGACCCCATTTCGATTATATTCAATAGAACCTGTTAAGTATGCTTCCGAAACAACATGATAAAGTTTTGTCTCAATCAAAGCATTTTTACGTAAGTTATAACGCATCAGGGCGACGGAATAGATCCTGATCCTTTGCGCTGACCTCTGATCCCTTTTGGTCCATTTTCAATAGGGTTCGTCCCCACTGGTCCCCTACCACATACTAAAATTTCATCGAAATCGAACCATTTTTACGTAAGTTATGACGCAAAAGGGCAATGGAATGCATCCCACTCCTATGTCCTGACCTTTAACCCCACTTCCCCATTTTCAACAGGGTTTGTCTCCAGTTTGTCCCCTATCACACACTAAAATTTCATCGCAATCGAACCATTTTTACCCAAGTTATAACGCATAAGGGCGATGGAATGGATCCCGATCCTAAGTCCTGACCTTTGACCTCATTTCGTCCATTATTCATAGGGTTCGTCCCCAGGTGGTACCCTACCACATACTAAAATTTCATCGAAATCGAACTATTTTTACATAAGTTATGACGCATAAGGGCAATGGAATGGATCCCACTCCTATGTCGTGACCTTTGACCCCATTAACCCCATTTTAATAGGGTTCGGCCCCAGGTTGTCCCCTACCACACACTAAAATTTCATCGCAATCGAACCATTTTTACGCAAGTTATAACGCATAAGGGCGATGGAATGGATCCCGATCCTATGTCCTGACCTTTGACTTCATTTCGTCCATTATTCATAGGGTTCGTCCCTAGGTGGTACCCTACCACATACTAAAATTCCATCGAAATCGAACCATTTTTACGCAAGTTATAACGCATAAGGGCGATGGAATGGATCCCGATCCTATGTCCTGACCTTTGACCTCATTTCGTCCATTATTCATAGGGTTCGTCCCTAGGTGGTACCCTACCACATACTAAAATTTCATCGAAATCGAACCATTTTTAACATAAATTATGACGCATAAGGGCAATGGAATGGATCCCACTCCTATGTCGTGACCTTTGACCCCATTAACCCCATTTTAATAGGGTTCGTTCCCAGGTGGCCCTTTATCATATAATAAAATTTCATTGAAATCGAACCATATTTACGGAAATTATGACACATAAGGGCAATGGAATGGATCCTGCTCCTATGTCGTGGTCTTTGACCCCATTAACCCCATTTTCAATAGGGTTCGTCCCCAGTATTTCCCTACCACATACTAAAATTTCATCGAAATTGAACCATTTTTACGCGAGTTATCGTGCGGACAGACGGACGGACGGAAAAAGCTGGAGCATATAGGCTTCTTCAACCTACGGTTGGAAAGCGTAAAAAACATAATGAAATCAATGCACTGAAACGAATTCCTGAGTACAACGTTTTGCTTAAGTCAGATGTTCATGTTCGTTTGTTCTTTTCTCTCTAGCGCCTATCTCCAAGGGAGTGAGATGTTATGGTAATTCGTCATTACAATATGTGTTGGCTGCGTTGTGTATAAGTAAGCTTCCCGTAAAAAAGACCTCGAACTTAGAAATTCTGTCCACATTGGGTAATGCGTTCCGGAATTTGTTAAGCATGAAAGAGGTGTACTTTTTAATCCAGATTTCACGTGTTATTTATGTTCCTTGATTCGTGTGATTTTTGAACGTGTAGTTGATCCTATATATAACTTTTCTTCATAGTCAGTGTCCATAGGTTTCATGGGGATCGCATAAACACCTTACTTGTTGTCGGTTTCGTTACGATCTTACCTTTCCAATTTTTTTCCCCAGGAAAAACAGTATTACTGGTCCAGCACTGGATCACTGTTGTCTGCCAACAGTACCAGCACTGGCCCATCACTATGTTTCCGTTACATGAACCGTCAATAAAATGTCCCGGTGGCCACCAGATGGGCCATCAGTTCAGGCCAGCAACTGGCCAACAATTGGCACCCCATCAGTTGTCATGTGCCAGAACAGGGACATCAGTTGTCCATCACAGGCTTTGGCTGCCACAAGCGACCCTTAAGAGGCCCAGTAAACACGTGCCATAAATGATGGCTAGTCTAATGTGATCCGTCAGTGTCTCGGCAGTGGCAGCCGGTAATCACGTGACGTAACTGATGGCTTGCCAAATGTTGTTCGTCAATTTCCCAGTAGTAGTAAAAAAAATGAAAATACGTAATCACAGTTCACCAATGACACACAACTGCTTTTCCCCAACGGAACTCCTGCATGATGTCACGGTGCTTTTACTGATTTTTTTTTCATCAACAAAACTTCTGCATGTTCACTCACTTTCAACAAGTGTATCAACTTAAAGACGTTTTCCAAAGTTTTGTGCTGTCCTTCTGGTCTTGAAAGACGATTATTGTTTAATTAATATATTTACACTTTCATGTCACATTCTGTTACATTTTTAACGTTTTTTTTGTTTTGTTTTTTCAAATATTAGATAATTTTGTAACAGAAATATCCATTTTGTACTCGTATAATTCGTATTTCTTTCCAACACAACGATTTTTTTTTATGTTTTTTTTTCTTTTGCTTTTCGGGACTTCTGTTTGAAGAGGTTTAGTGTATGAAGATTATACAGAAATTATTTCTTGTTATTCATGGGAATGGAGTGAGTGTGTTTCATGGCTGTTTGTATTCTCGATTGTTCATGTGTTAGTGCAAAAATTTTGCTACGAAATGAGTTTCTATAAATACATGAGATTAATTGACTATTTCTTACACTTCTTTAATTATTTATACAAATTTCCTCGGACGGTAATCTTCGTCGACGCAGCATTTCATTAGGAAATTAATCCGTCTCTCTACATATGGCTTTTCTTCAACATACACTAAAGGAACACGATGGCGAGGACGTCGTCTTCAACTAACTGGTACCACGAATGACTGTGCACGCGTTGCTTCAGCGCATGCGCAGTCCCGCTGCTTCCACCTCGTGTTTGGGGTTGCTGCGGTTGCAAGCTACGGGCCGCTAGTGGCACTTGCATGGAGGCCCGTAGTTCACGGCGATGCTGCAGGACCATCAATGGCTGCCAACTGATGGCGCTGCCACCAACAGATCGCTACCGTATCATGAATGGCAGATTTCAACCAGAAGTTTCCCAACACTTTTGTTTTTGCTGGGATATTAAACATTGTTGAGAGTTTGGTTGCAATGAAAGTCATCCAGCCAAACATGCGCAATGTACACTTATGACGTCACATATGAACTCTTCGAAATGGAAATTTTGAAGTGCTGGTATGCTCATATATAGCTAAAACGCATCCAGAAAAAATATCTTCCCCAGAAAATCTCCAAAACTGAAAACGTGAAAAAAAAAAAATCCTTGAAAGAAAAAGTCTTGTGTTTGAAAATGCAATTGACAATTCCGTGGAATTATGTTGCACCATAAGTCAGAAACGATGGCGGTCGATTTCAGTTGTTTGGTTTGTGGATCCAGCGGGCACTACTTATGCTACACCGAGGACTGGAGTTAGATTTGTTTATAACGAGGAGTTTCTATTCTGGGACCAACGGATTAACGAGACTTCCGAATCTCTGCTAATATAAGTACGTAATTCAGCTGGACTTGAACCCAGAACTGCCGCCCCGGTGGCGCAGTGGTCTAAGCGATGGCCTCTGATCATTCGTCCGTAAGGGGTCCGGGTTTGAATCCCGGTGAGGCATGGATGTTGTGTTTGTCTTACGGCACTAGCTCTCTCCCTTCCCTGGAACTAGTGACCCTAATTTAGGGACGGGCGACTGCTTATATCCCATTGAGTTGCTCACGGTGGTCGTTAAACTTCCAATAAAAAAAATAAAAAAAACCCAGAACTTTAAGGTCCAGAGCCGAGAAGACAGCCCCCTTTCAATAGGGGCTTTCATGAAGTAGAAAGTACGGCAATTAGAATGTCCGCAATCAGAATGAATATACAATCTTGAATCTATACATTGTATAAAATAAAGTCCCCGGTAGGCGTCTGTCTGTTTGTTCGGGTTAATCTCGAGAATCGCAGGACGGATTTTGATGCGGTTTTCACCATTCCATAGAGCATTTGTCAAGGAAGGTTTAGGTGTATGAAACATTAATCTATGGCAAAAGGGAGCCGAGCAGTAACGATTTTAGTGACAAGTCAAATAAAAAACCGCCGTTCGCATTTTTTCGTGGCTTCCACTGCCTAAAGAACGATGCGCGGTGACCGGTTTACGAAACTTTTGCTTATCGGGAAAAAAACGCGTGGCGCATGCGCGGCGACCGGTATGACAGCATGTAAGACCACAGAATGAATGCGTAGTTACATCGGACGCTGAAAGAGAATTGGTTTATCGGCGCTCGCACAGACTAAATGCGTAGTTGTTTTCGTCCACACGTATGCAACTCTTTGAGTAGCTCTTTAATTAAAATTTAAATATCGTATTAACATTATGACGGGACGAAAATCGAATATAGGTCCTAGTACATTGGACGCTAAAATTATTTGTTTATCTCGTCATAATGAAACTTTCCGAGAAACAGAAACTCGATTGGCAAATGATAGACAAAGAATTGTTTTACAAAGAGAAAGACAGTCGCCTGTTGAACGTAATAATTGTCTGTCTTTGGATTCGCCGTAAATTCTAAATTGCTACCGTGAGAAGCCGGGTTGGGTCACTAGTTAATTAAAAAAAAGTTCTAAGTAGAAAAAGTTTATACTTATTGCTGCAAAACTAAAATTTGTGCTTAATCTATTGCTTTCAATTCTTCATTCTATGAAGAAGCACTTCAAGTTGAATTTATTAAATTAATGATACAATAAAAATTACAGACATCTTTAGTGGAATGACTTGAGGCTTGGTGGCAAGATGTGATCATGCGTTGTGGGTAGGTTTATTTCCATCCTTTGAAGGATTGAACTTATAGCTCAACTGTACACCACTCTCCTATCCTTTACGGTTGCCCCACAGCAATTTCTCAAAAGGGCACGAGGCACATAAGGTTTCTATGTTTAAGAATGTGCGCTCATAAGTCGGACAAAAAAAGCATCGTTGCAACAGTACCCACTACAAAAATTAGTGCAGGTATGTAAATTTCTAGCAAAAAAAGTGCCGGTATGAATGAAATACTAGTTAAAATGATGTGTCGGTATGAATAAAATACTAGGAAAAATGAAGTGCCAGTATGACTGAAATACTAGGAAAAATGAAGTGCCGGTATGAATAAAATACTAGGAAAAATGATGTGCCGGAATGAATGAAATACTAGGAAAAATGAAGTGCCGGTATGAATGAAATAGTAAGAAAAATAAAGTGCCGGTATGAATGAAATACTAGGAAAAATGAAGGGCCGGTTGAATGAAATACTAGGGAAAATGAAGTGCCGGTATGAATGAATTACTAGGGAAAATGAAGTGTCGGTATGCCATACCGTCGTATACCGGCCCATTTCGAGCACTGGTCACATGTAACTCACCCATATTATACATCGTAACCCTGATAGTGTTTCCATTGTTATTACATCTGAGAATGGGCCAAATGACCCCGTAAAGTCTTATCTGTATGTTTTTTGTTTGATTGTATTAGTGACTTCTTTTAACTGTGACGTGTGTAAATAAAGTTATAGCAGGTCATTAGTTTTTAGCACATCACTTTTTTATCGTGCATAGACGGTACTCAGTGTGATTTAGGGGTGTTGTTCAAGCTGGAGGGGTTTTTGTGATGTTGTGGGGATGTTTTTATACCACGAAAGGGGCCCTCTCGTTGCAGTAACGATGAATTTGAACCAGCATGCGTACCTCCGCATTCTGAATGACGAAGAGTTGCCCTTTGCCCTACATCTCCAAAAGCAGAATTTCTTTGCCACTCCTGTTTTCCTAGACGACAACTGCCGTTTGCACAGGGTTAAAACTGTGTCTGAGTGGCATGACGACCAATCAGCAACACTAGCTCACCTGGATTGTCCCGCCAAATCCTCAGATTTAAATCCGATTTAAAATCTGTGGGATCATTTTTAACAGAAGGTGAAGCGGCGGAATAGACACATACGTACTCTGGCGGAAGTTTGGGACCAATTGGCGTACTAGTGACTGCAAATCGATGTTCAAAACATCCACAACATTCTGGAGTCTCTACCACACCGGATTTATGCTGTTAACAAGGCAAGAGGCGCCGTCATCCGTATTTAGGTAACTTCTGAGAGGGGTGACAAATTTTTTGTCCGCTGTGCTTAGTTACAACACCTTATTCCGTTCATTTATCTTCAACAAACATCCCCATCTTTCGCTATTTCAGACTGGTTACTGAATTGGAAACTTTTATGCAGATGTACTTAAACATCACTTACTCTGCTTAAATGCAAAATACGCGGTCACGTGTCTCTACACGTGATGTAGCCACTTATTTAAGACCACTGCTTGTCAGTAATTGTCAGTAGTCTTGATCACATTGGGAAAGACAAAGGATCTTCCGGACTTCGATGAAGGGCTTAATGTGGGTGCCCGTCTGGCTGGACTATATAAGACTACTGCTCGTCAGTAATCATCAGTAGTGTTGATCATAATGGGAAAAACAAAGGATCTTTCAGAGTTCGATAAAGGGCTTATTGTGGGTGCCCGTCTGGCTGGACTATTTCAAACTGCTGTTCGTCAGTAATCATCAGTAGTGCTGATCACAATAGGAAATACAAAGGTTGCTTCGGAGTTGGAAAAGGGCTTTTTTGCGTTCCCGTCTGGCTGGGCTATTTCAAACTGCTGTTCGTCAGTAATCATCAGTAGTGCTGATCACAATAGGAAATACAAAGGTTGCTTAGGAGTTGGAAAAGGGCTTTTTTTTTTTGCGTTCCCGTCTGGCTGGGCTATTTTCAAACTGCTGTTCGTCAGTAATCATCAGTAGTGCTGATCACAATAGGAAATACAAAGGTTGCTTCGGAGTTGGAAAAGGGCTTTTTTTTGCGTTCCCGTCTGGCTGGGCTATTTCAAACTGCTGTTCGTCAGTAATCATCAGTAGTGTTGATCACAATGGGAAAGACAAAGGATATCAAGTAAAAATCATCGCTTTTTCCACATTTATAAAAGATTCACGGCTGGTTGCTTTCCTTGGATCCCCATACAATGCTGGGGATTCACCAAAGATGAAGCCGCCCCCGGTGGCGCAGTGGTCTAAGCGATGGCCTCTGATCATTCGTACGAAAGGGGTCCGGGTTCGAATCCCGGCGAGGCATGGATGTTGTGTTTGTCTTACGGCACTGGCTCTTTCCCTTCCCTGGAACCAGTGACCCTAAATTAGGGACGGGCGACTGCTTATAGCCCATTGAGTTGCTCACGGTGGTCGTTAAACATCCAATTAAAAAAAAAAAAAAAAAAAATCCCGGTGAGGCATGGATGTTGTGTTTGTCTTACGGCACTGGCTCTCTCCCTTCCCTGAAACCAGTGACCCTAAATTAGGGACGGGCGACTGCTTATAGCCCATTGAGTTGCTCATGGTGGTCGTTAAACCTTCAATCAAAAAAATCACCAAAGATGAGCATTAGCAACTGAACAAATAACTAGAAGGCGAATGAATGATAAATACAGTTGACGTGGATTATGAACATCGCCGCCCCGGTGGCGCAGTGGTCTAAGCGATGGCCTCTGATCATTCGTCCGTAAGGGGTCCGGGTTCGAATCCCGGTGAGGCATGGATGTTGTGTTTGTCTTACGGCACTGGCTCTCTCCCTTCCCTGGAACCAGTGACCCTAAATTAGGGACGGGCGACTGCTTATAGCCCATTGAGTTGCTCATGGTGGTCGTTAAACCTTCAATCAAAAAAAAAATCACCAAAGATGAACATTAGCAACTGAACAAATAACTAGAAGGCGAATGAATGATAAATACAGTTGACGTGGATTATGAACATCGCCGCCCCGGTGGCGCAGTGGTCTAAGCGATGGCCTCTGATCATTCGTACGGAAGGGGTCCGGGTTCGAATCCCGGCGAGGCATGGATGTTGTGTTTGTCTTACGGCACTGGCTCTCTCCCTTCCCTGGAACCAGTGACCCTAAATTAGGGACGGGCGACTGCTTATAGCCCATTGAGTTGCTCACGGTGGTCGTTAAACATCCAATCAAAAAAAAATCACCAAAGATGAACAGTAGCAACTGAACAAATAACTAGAAGGCGAATGAATGATAAATACAGTTGACGTGGATTATGAACATCGCCGCCCCGGTGGCGCAGTGGTCTAAGCGATGGCCTCTGATCATTCGTCCGTAAGGGGTCCGGGTTCGAATCCCGGTGAGGCATGGATGTTGTGTTTGTCTTACGGCACTGGCTCTCTCCCTTCCGTGGAACCAGTGACCCTAAATTAGGGACGGGCGACTGCTTATAGCCCATTGAGTTGCTCACGGTGGTCGTTAAACCTCCAACCAAAAAAAAAAAAAAAAAAATTATGAACATCAAATAGAAGTCATCGCTCTTTCCAAGTTTATAAGTGAGTCACGGAAAAATTATCATCGGCTGCCACCGGGAATCAAACCGAGGGTCTTCCAGTTACGCGCCGGACATGCTACCACTGCACCACAGCGGCCTCAAAGTTCACCAGACTCACATACGACAAACTGCCAAACCACCTGGCAGGTTGCTTTCTTTGGAGCCCCGCACAATGCTGGGGTTTCACCAAAGATGAACAGTAGCAACTGAACTCAAAGTACCTTCCGGAGTTCGATAAAAGCGCTTATTGAGGGTGCCCGTCTGGCTTAACTATATAAGAGTGCTGCTCGTCAGTAATCGTCAGTAGTGTTGATCACAATGGGAAAAACAAAGGTTCTTTCGGAGTTCGATAGATGGCTTATCGTGGTTGCCCGACTCGCTGGAGTGACGATTTTGGAAACAGCAGAACTGACTGGTTCCTTTAAAAGTGAAATATCCCGAGTCTTTAATCAGTGGAAAAGTAACCCACGTTGCTTGTGTAAAAGACGTAACTGTGGCGCAACGACAAACTGTCGGGAACGAGATCGCCGTCGTCAGAAAAGTTTTCTACAGAAAAGCAGGACTTCCTGTGTGAACCAATTGACCGAAGCATTTAATGAAGGCCGTCCCCGACCCACTTATCAGCAAACTATGACCAGGGAACTGAAGAGGATCGGGATTGGCAGACGCATGCGTTTACGGTAACCAATAATTTTTGCAAATAACCGGAAAATTGGGTTACAGTGGTGTCAGGAACACTGTGGCGGAACACTGAAAGACTGGATAAAAGTTAAGTGGTCCAACGAGTCACGGTTCACCTTGTTCTGTACCAACAGAGTTTGGCTGGACCTCCATGAAGCAAACGACCCAGCTTGCCTTGAAAACATAACTCAAGGCTCTGAAGGGGATGTTATGTGGGGGCACTCTTTGTTGGTAAGGAACGGGTTTCGTGATATTATTGGAAAGTCAGATTACCTGAAAATTGTTGCCCATCAAGTCCATCCGGCAATATTGTCTTCTTATTCAGCAGGCGACAGTTGTTCTTAGACGACGATGCTACTGTCCATCGCGCAAGATTTGTTCAGCAATGGTACAGCGAGCATGACAGCGACTTTCATCATCTTCCCTGGCCCGCACGAAGCCCGGATCTGAACTCCCCTGAGGACGTATGAGACGTGTTAGAAAAACAGAAGCGAGGGCAAAGTTATTTTCTGTTAAATCTGAGTCAGTTAAAGGACTGTCTGGCAAACATGCTGTGGACGGATGCACTACAACATCTTGTGGAATCTATGCCAAAGCCGTATCGATGGCTCAGCGGTCTAAACGGTTGTTTCTGACCATTCGTCCGAGATGGGTTCGGGTTCGAATCTCGATAAGGCGTGGATGCTGTGTTTGCTTTACGGCACTGGCTGTCTCCCTTCCCTGGAGCCGGTGGCCCTAAATTAGGGAAGGCAATTGCTTATAGCACATTGAGTTGCTGACGGAGGTCGTCAACCCCCAAATATAAAAAAAAATGTATGCTAAACCATATGCATGCTGTAATTTGGGCTAAAGAGGTCCAACTTGGTATTCAATAGAAGTTTTTGCCGCCCCGGTGGCGCAGTGGTCTAAGGCGTTGGCCTCTGATCATTCGTCCGTAAGGGGTCCGGGTTCGAATCCCGGTCAGGCATGGATGTTGTGTTTGTCTTACGGCACTGGCTCTCTCCCTTCCCTGGAACCAGTGACCCTAAATTAGGGACGGGCGACTGCTTATAGCCCATTGAGTAGCTCACGGTGGTCGTTAAACCTCAAAAAAAAAAAAAAAAAAAAAAAAAAAAAAAAAATAGAAGTTTCTAATTCAATAGCCGGTATGTGTGTATCATCCTTATCACCAGATTCGACGAAGACTTTTCTTCTGACTCACTATCAGCGTTACAAAGTTTTTCGAGGGTAATGTGCTGTTCAGTTAAGAAATCTTTAACCGAGAAATAACGAAATTTACATAAGAAAACAGATACCCGAAAGGAAGATACACTGAAAAAATTCTGAAATTCACTAGCCATTTTTCGTTTTTCCTTTCGTGAATTAACGAAGTGCATTCTGATTCTATCTTTCCCGTTAAATGAAGGGGAAACTCAGAATTTCACATCGCCCTGGTGGCGCAGTAGTCTAAGCGATGGCTTCTGACCATTCGTCCGAGATGGGTCTGGGTTCGAATCCCGGTGAGGCATGGATGTTGTGTTTGTCTTACGGCAACACTGGCTCTCTCCCTTCCCTGGAACCAGCGGCCCTAAATTAGGGACGGGCGACTGCTTATAGCCTACTGAGTTGCTCACGGTGGTCGTTAAACCTCCAAACAAAAAAAATTAGATACATTTCACGGATGTACCGTTCTAGATTGACAGAATTTTTTTTATTGGACATTTAACGACCACCGTAAGCAATTCAATGGGCTGCAAGAAGTCGCCCGTCCCTAATTTAGGACCACTGATTGCAGGGAAGGGAGAGAGCCAGTGCCGTAAGACAAACGCAACATCCATACCTCACCGGGATTCGAACCCTTTCGGACGAATGATCAGAGGCCATCATTTAGACCACTGCGCCACCGCGACAACTGACAGAAACACCCCTGATCACCTTTCTCCGTTTAACAACGATAAACTGTCATTTTAAAAAGGTGTTATCAGTAAAACATGAATTTCCAGAGGACATTTCCAGGATTCTGTTCCCACTTTTTCCGTCCAATATGACGGTAACTTTCCGGTTTTAGAAGCGGTTCGTGAAAGAACTTGTGTTCAATGACATTTAATAAACAGGCGGCATAAAAATTGCATTTTTATTTTTCAGTGTTCATTTTGGTCATAAGGGAGGGGGCTGGAAAAATCCAGCTTTTTATTTCACCGGTCGGTTTCCCTATAGATCACTTCCAGAAGTATTTGTCATTTTCTTGTAGGACTTCCGTCCACAACGAGTAGAGTTTAGGTCCCAGCCACCTAATCAGCGAGATCGCCTTTTGGGCAGGACACAGAAACGGAAGGAATGAGAGCAAGTCTAGCGACTTTGACAGAACAGTTTGTAGTGAGATTAGAGTACAGTAGATGGCGCCACCGTACAAGTACGATATTGCACATAGAGGGGTGAGATAATTTCCGGGGGGGGGGGGGGGCATAGGAAAGGATACCCATTTATCCAGTGGGCCCATCCCGGGGGCCGTCACTTAACGTGTTCGTCCGATGCATGGCGGATATTCAGCGATTGTTAGTAAATCACACCATCTCTGCCGCCCCGGTGGCGCAGTGGTCTAAGGCGCTGGCCTCTGATCATTCGTCCGTAAGGGGTCCGGGTTCGAATCCCGGTCAGGCATGGATGTTGTGTTTGTCTTACGGCACTGGCTCTCTCCCTTCCCTGGAACCAGTGACCCTAAATTAGGGACGGGCGACTGCTTATAGCCCATTGAGTTGCTCACGGCGGTCGTTAAACCTCCAATCAAAAAAAAAAAAAAAAAAAAAAAAAAACACCATCTCTGAAAGATCAGCCCAGGTTCGAACCTGAGGACCTTGCACCGATAGTTTGAACTGCTAATCACTAAGCCATCCGCGGCTCTAGGTCACTTCTAGAGAAAATTATTAAATTATTTATATCGACAAAACTTGTCGTAATATTGCATTTCTACCCTGGCATTAATAATATAGGCCTCGGATTAGCCCATTTTAGCAACTTTTAACCCTAAGTTCTCATTGTAGAGCTGTTTACATAAAAAATAAAAATAATAATATCACACTTTTACTCATGCGCAAAATATTAATTATAAGGCCTTAAGTTTAGTTTTTTTAGCAATTTTTAAACTGCCTGCATATATTCACCAGGTTCTCATAACAAGTCAAGTTTATATAGCATTGCGCTTTTAGTTATGCCACAAACATTAATTGATAGGCGATAGCCTTTTTCACAGTTTTTAATCCGACTTGCTCATATTCACAAGGTTTGCATACCAAGTCATCATTATCATTGTCAACCATTATCTGTCCCCTTCTGGATGGAGGTCTCCCCAAGTTTCATCCACAACTGTCTGTCTTGAGCCTGCCTCCTCCATGTTACTCTAGCATGCTTTCGAATTTCATCCCTCCACCTCCTATGTGGTCTTCTTCTGGGTCTTTTTCGGTTCCTTGGAATCCAGTCTAAAATTTCAGTTGTCCATTAGTGGTCCGTTCTTCTGGCAACATCTCCAGCCCATTCCTCGTTCTTGACAGACGGTGGCTCCTATATTTTATACATTCTAGTGTAATTTACCTCGTCTCTCACTCACCTGCTGGGTACTCTACTTGTTCCAAGGTACTGTGTACGTTTTGAGATACTTTTCTGCGATATAGTCCTTGTATTTGTTCATATTCATCCGTTTTCATACCATTAGCTCGTTTGTTTACTTGAGGAAGCTGCTGAGATTGCGGCGTCTGGTCTGTCCTTATTATCTCTGAACGTGGAGGATGCACTTCACGTCGCACTTCCCACTTCCATGGAAGTTGACGTTCTCTTGACCTCTGATGTGTCTGCTCAGGTGCCTCCCCAGCTGCCTGGTACTCTTGATCTGGTGTCTTCATCTAACTTGACTCCGCCTCTTTCTCCTGCTTTTGGCGCTGCCTCGGTGCCCTCCTGGGTACTTTTGGGACTACAGTCTTGCCTTCTGACTGGGCACCTCTTGCCTCCCTGCTTTCTGTGCCAGCCGGCTGAGCACGGACTTCTCTTCCGAGGATGTAATTTGCCCCTACAGTGCAGCGAGGCTGTGTTTCTCCGTCAGTTGCTTCTCAGCCTGATGATCTCTTGCAATCAACACCTATTATTCAGGTATCCAACCAAATAATGAAGGTAACGAACGATTGGTGGAAATTTGCAGATTGACCGCGAGTTCCATAATCTCCTGGATAGAGGTGTGCTCTTTCATGCCTTACCGAAGACTTCTTTGCCACCCTACATGGCGACCCTCTCGGGTCATTTGTCGTCGGCGTCTATTGCCGGAATTTCTTGTACCCCTCGGGGTATCTCAGTGCAGTTCCAACGCAAGGAGGATTCTGAATTTTTCTTGCACACGGCCTTTCGGTTGGAACAAATCATCTCATCCCTTCGCCTCTTACCAAGCGTCCGGTGAACATCACGTTCTATCTTGTTCCACAAAAAGTGCCTGATACTGAGCTTCCTCTCCTTGTCAAACATATTTGTAAAATTGTGGGCAAGGTCCGTCGCCTTTCTGACGCTCCTCGCGGAACTCGATTTGCACATGTAACAGGACCTCACCATCAGTTGTTGATCGTCTTTCCCCCTGAGAACGCCTTGGCGGATTGTGCTTCAGAAGCTACTGTTGAACTTGGCTTACGTACGTACAGTTTCAAGGTTTTCATCACCCACTATTGTACTCACTGTCTTACTCAGGATCACACCATTGCTTCCTGTGTGAGTCTACGCCATGACCTTTCTTCCAGTTTGCATTCCACTGCCGATCACATTGGTCCTACTTCTAGCAAAACCTCTTCCAACATTTTAGCTGACGCGGCCTCTCGTTCTCTACGTCAGACGCACCTTCCAGTCTAGGACAATAATCCCTGTGCTCGTCTTCCGCATCGTAAGGTAGTGCATCTTCCTCCTAGGTTAGCAGAGATGTGTTCCACTACTGATGTGTCTCCAGCGAAATGTTCCGACTCGGATGTGTCGAGTGGTGCTTCGGAATTCCAGCCGACTGGCCCTCCTCCATGTGTCTCGCATATCGGACCTCCAACAACGACCATGTCTGCTGCTCCCCATTGCCGCACCTTTCTGAAGGCTCGGCTGATTTTCCAGTGTCCACTGATGCTGATCAGGTACATACTGAATCATCGGTGCAACTTGTGTTCTCATCTCCCGTTTCGGGTGTTCTTTTAGATCCGCAAATCGATTCATCCGCCTCAACTTCGTCTTCGAATCGAACTGGAACTTCCAAGGGTTCTGTGAAACAGAAAAAGGTAAAACATCTTTCTGCCACTCCTTCTGTGACCGCATCTTGTGTTCCCGATGTTATAACGAAGTAAAATTATCCGTCATTTTTGGTCTACGCTGGGGATCGAACCCGAGTCCTCTTATTCTGGAACAAGTCGCTCTACCAACTGAGCAGGCACGTCACATCTCCCTCCCCCAAAGAGAGCCGGGGTATGGCCCACGGGTCAGCCGTGACCATGAATTGCCGTAGGCAGTCATCCGCTGAATAACGTGCACTTGATAACTCCCAGTCAATCTGGTGTGTGGCACGACACCACGCACATTACCACGCACATTTATTTTTCGAAGCGCTGAACAAAGGATTCTCTTATTTTTCCTATTTCGCGGTGTGAAAAGAACATCACACCATTGCGAGATCTTTAACGGCCATGTCATCCGGGATGTTCGGGCGCCATTATAACGAAGTAAATTTCTCCGTCATTTTTGGTCCACGCCGGGGATCGAACCCGAGTCCTCTTATTCAGGAACAATTCGCTCTACCAACTGAGCTACGCAGACGTTCGTTCTTGCTTCTATCTGCCTTTATGCCGTGTGCGTCCTGCGGAGCAGGCCCGCCACCATGTTTCCTGTTCATAGGTTTCTCCGCCTGATGACTCCTCGAACAGTATGCATCTCCGTTTTGGCCCTGTCCATACTCTCTCAGATGATGAGGTTATACACGTCATTGATAAGTTTCCTCTCGTTTCTGGACGACTGTCCAGACAGCAACTCTTACGCCTCTTCCAATCTATTCGTACAGTTATCTTTACTGAAGAATTTCTCTACTCACCTAATCTTGATCTGTATGCAGAGGTGATGTAATTTGAAGCTTATGTGTCATTTTTCAAATCTCTGAGCGTCACAGATTCTAGTTACCAGCTTTTCATGAGAAGATACACTCGCTGTCTCTCCTCCTTGAAAGACCTCGCTGAGAAACAATTTTGTGATACCTTACTTCCTCAAGTCGATGAACTTCAGCGCTCCTTCCCAACCCAACACTTTTCCGTTCTCACCGGCGACGTTTTCCACCTTGTGGTCGCCTGGAATCTTCTGGTTTCGCGTATCTTCATCTATTGTTCCTGCTGTACCCTTCACATTATTACTCTAGCATTGCAATGTTGTTTATTGATTTTGTTATTCTGCCTTGTTGTTTTCTTTTGCTCTCATTGAATGTCCTTGTTGTACTAGTGTTTTCCCCCGTTGTGGTTTATACTGCTTTAGCAATAGAATTGTTAATTTTGTTCTCATAATGAATTTGGCGTATTCCTACACTGTGCCTTGCATTTTGACCGTCATTACGTTTTAATCTGTTGATGTTTTATCATACACTTTTACATCTGCTCATAATGTTGTACTTGTGTTACTTCGTATCGAATGATGTGCCCTTATGCTATTCCTTATTTGTGTGCATCGTGTTTTTACCATATGTGCAAATCCCCGATGTTATGGACCGGCACCTTATTGTTTATTTTTCACGCTGAATTGTTCTCTAGCGTTGGTGGCTCCTACATTTTATGCATTCTAGTGCGGTATATACCTCGTTCCGTACTTTAAAAGGTGCAATGTACATTTGTACGTGCCCCGCATGTTTAAAGGAGTGATGTACGTTTGAGCTACTTTTATGGCGATATCGTCCTTGTAATTGTTCATAATCCTCCGTTTTCATATCAGCTCGTTTAGTTGCGTTTGGAAGCTGCCAATATGGCGGCTTTCGGTCTATCCTTATCATCACTGAGCGTGGCGGATACATGTCACGATACACTTCTCACGTCCATGGATGTTGACATACTCTCGTCCTCAGATGTGCCTGCTCAGGTGCCTTACCAGCTACCCGGTGATCATGCTCAGGTACCTTCCCAGCTTCCCGGTGAACCTGCTCAAGTGCCCTCAGTGGACTTGGCTGCGCTTGCTGCCTCTGCCTCTGCTTCGGTGCCTTTCCTGAGTATGCTGCAACTATTGTTTTGGCTTTTCCTCTGCTTCTCTTCCTTTTGTACCAGACGGTTCAGCACAGACTTCTATTCCGAGGATGTCATTTGCCTCTACAGTACGGCGAGCCGCTACGTCAGCTTCTTTCCAACCTGATTGTCTTTTGCAATAATCTATTATTCAGGTACCCAACCACACGGTGATGGCAACTATTGACGAAAATTCGCGGATTATTATTTTTTTTTTTTTGGAGGTTTAACGACCACCGTGAGCAACTCAATGGGCTATAAGCAGTCGCCCGTCCCTAATTTAGGGTCACTGGTTCTAGGGAAGGGAGAGAGAGCCAGTGCCGTAAGACAAACACAACATCCATGCCTCACCGGGATTCGAACCCGGACCCCATTCGGACGAATGATCAGAGGCCATCGCTTAGACCGCTGCGCCACCGGGGCGGCTTCGCGGATTGGCCATGCATTCCATAATCTTTAGGATAGAGGTGTGCTCTTTCATTCCTTACCGAATACTCCCTTGCCACACTACCTGGAAGCTCTCTTGGGTCATGTGGTCAGTGTCTGTTGCCGAAATTTCTCGTACTCCTCTGGTATCTCAGTTTATTTCCAGCGCAAAGAGGATGCTGCCTTTGTTCTTGCACACGGCCTTTCGATTGGAACAAATCCTCTCATCCCTTCGCCTCTTTCCAAGCGTCCGGTGAACATCACAGAAAGTCCTTGATGCTGAGCTTCCTTTCCTTATCAATCATGTCTGTAAAATTGTTGGCAAGGTCCGTCGCCTTTCTGACGCTGCTCGTGGAACTCAATTTGCACATTCTACAGAGGGCCTCGCTGTCAGTTTTTGGTCGTTTTCCCACTAAGAAAGCCTTGGCTGACTGCTGTTCAGAAGCTGTTGTTGAACTTGGCTCACGCACGTACAGTTTAAAGGAATTCATCACTTACTACTGTACTTACTGTCTTACACACCATCACACCACAGCCTCCTGCGAGAGCATCTGACGAGGTCTTTCTTCCAGCTCGCATCCCACTGCTGATCACATTGGTCTTTCTACCATCCCCTCTTCCAGTCTGTCTCCATCAGACTCATGTTCCGGTTGAGGACAGTGATACATTTCCTCCTCTTCCTCCCCGTACGGTAGTGCATTGTCCTTCTGGGTTAGCAGAGGTGTCTTCTACTGCTGATGTGTCACCGGCGGAGTGTTCCGACTCGGATGTATCGAGTGGTGCTTCGGCACTCAAGCCGACTGGCTCTCCTCCGTGTCTCTCGGATATCGGATCTCCAGCTACGACCGTGTCTACTGTTCCCCTGTTGCCCCACCTTCCTCATGCCTCAGTTGTTGTTCCAATGTCCATAGATGCTGATCGGATACATACTGATTCCTCGGCGAAACTTGGTTCCACGTCTACCGTTTCGGGTGGGTTTCCTGATGCGCAAATGGATTCAACTGCCTCAACACCCCCCTTCGAAGAAGCGGACAGAAATTTCCAACGGCTCTATGAAACAGAAAAAGATAAAACGTCTTTCTGCTATTCCTTCTGTGGCCTCATGAAATGTCTCCGATTTTTCATGTTCAGATGTTTCTCCGCCTGGTGACTCTTCGAACAGTACGCATTTCCATTCTGGTCCTCTCAATTCTCTCTCTGATGATGAGGTTATACAGGCCATTGATATGTTTCCTGTATTTCCTGGACCATTGTCCAGACACAAACTCTTACACTTCTTCCAATCTGCCCTTACAGTTCTCTGTACTGAAGAATTTCTCCATTCACCTGATTTTGACTTGTGTGCAGAGGTGCTGCAATTTCAAGGTTATGTGTCATTTTTTAAATGTCTGAATATTACAATCCTAGGCTTTCATGAGACGTTACACTCGCCGTCTCCCCTCCTTCAAAGACCTCGCTAAGAAACAACTTTGTGATACCTTACTTCCTCAGTACGATGAATTTTAGCTCTCCTCCCCAAATTGATCACCTTTGGTTCTCTCCTGCGACGTTTTGCACCTTGTGGCCGCCTGGATTTTCCTGGTTTAACGTTTCTTCCTCTAATGTTTCGCTAATTGTGTGATGTTCCCTTACTACTATCACTCTCGCACTGCAATGTTGTTTCCTGATTTTGTTACTGTGCCTTGTGTTTTTTTTCTCATTGTGTGTCCTTAATTTTATATTGCTCTTAAAAATTGTACTGTTTCTTCCAAAAGCTCTCTAATCAAATTTTATACGCGGATTATTTCAATGCTAGATTTGTTAACTTTGTTCTAAAGGGGTCTTTCTGTATTTTGATTTGCGTTCTGACAGTCGTTATGCTCTACTAGTTTGGTGTTTCATCATACCCTTGTGCATATACTTCTACTGTTGTACTTGCGTTACTTCGTATCGAATGATATGCCGTTTTGCTCTTCCTTTTTTGTGTGCGTCGTATTTTTTACTTTATGCGCAAATTGATGTTTTTCCCGCATTGTTTAACACTATCGACTCCCTGATTTTATGGTCAGACCCCTTCTTAGTTTACCTTTCATGCTGAGCTGTTCTCCAGTGTTGGTGTTATCCAATTGTTACCGCCTCTGTGTTAATGCCGATATCACTGCGCAGGTGCTCCTTATGTTTGCTATCCAGTTTGTGTTGCATTGCGGATATACCTGTATTTCCCTCTTTATGTTTTCTGTACTGCAATATTCAGCGACATCACCTATGTTTGTACCCCCATTATAGCAATAAACTGGGTACCGCTTTGGTACCCACAGTTACCAAACCCATTGCGATTTCAGTGATTTTACCCTGATTATCATGTCTTCCACTTTTGTCATTTTCCTTATCCACGACTTCCACTTCTCATCTTTTCTGGTTGCACCAAGCATGCATCTCTCCATGCTGCTTTCAGTTGTCTGAAGTCTTTGTATGTCTTTTTTAGTTAAGGCCCATGACTCTGCTCCGTACGACGGGGCTACCCGCTTTCTCGCTGATAACAAATATCGTGGTAGCGTTCAGTATTGAGAAATATCGTGGTTTCGTTCCTTTAGTGTTGATACGAATACTGGTGAGTTGACAACTTCATATTCTGCAATCTATACTTATAATTTTCTTTGGTATCAGATTTCAATCGTCTTTATTGTTTTGCTGCCAGCGCATATCTGGCAAACCCTGTAACCATAGGGAAGGGAACCATACCGGGTTGTCAGCCGGGCCAGCTGAGCCGAGAAATGAAGAAGTGAGGATAAGAAATGATCAAGCGTACAGAAGAATGCAACTAAAAGTGACCCTGTTCCAAAAAAATCATACAGAGAAAACTGCGACTCTTCGGACAGATCTGAAAAATGAAAAATGACAGAAAGATAAAGACATTTCTTTTTTTTTTTTTTACTGGAGGTTTAACGACCATCGTGAGCAACGCAATGGGCTACAAGCAGTCGCCCGTCCCTAATTTAGGGTCACTGGTTCCAGGGAAGGGAGAGAGCCAGCGCCGTAAGACAAACACAACATCCATGCCTCACCGAAATTCGAACCCGGACCCCTTTCGGACGAATGATCAGAAGTCATCGCTTAGACCACTGCGCCACCGGGGCGGCAAAAACATTGGTGTTTGGGTGAATGAACGGAAGAAATGCAAGACGACGCCCTCACCGTTTCCGGGATGACGATATTAAAGACCGGTGCGCTGGGACTCAAGAACTGAGCGACTCTGCAACGAACAGACTTCAATGGGACAGCGTAGTTAAAAGGGAAACAGACACCTACGGGAATTGTACCCATGGTTCATGATGATGATGAATCTATACTACCCATTGCGTAATGTGCTGCTGGTATAGTATGTGAGGGAATACCGTATATGTAAGACGAGATTCGTGGCAATATGAGCAATACCTGACATAACTGTACGGCGGCATTTCCACCAGTGCTGAGATGGGCCCAGCCCAAGCCCGAAGTCGAGCCCGGGCCGGAACCGGGCTTAGGCTGCATAATACTTACTGGATTTCGGAATCGGGTGAAATCGGACAGAATTTTCATTCTCTTTCTTTTTTTAATCTGATTTTGTATGATTTAGCATACAAGACTTTTTTTTACACCTAGTTGTTAAATACACTATCTACCAACAAGTAATTGGACACCTGTGATAGCAAAGGAAAACGAAGTTTATTCACCTTCAATAGTTGGTGGAGCCTCCACGAGCGGCGATTACAGCTGCGACCCTCCTGGGCATACTCTCAACCAGGCGTTGTACGACGGCTAGCGGTATTTTCTTCCACTCGGCTTTAAGAAGACAGGTCAGTTCCTACACCGATTTCGGACGGTGGGGGCACCCCTTAAGTCAACGCTCCAACTCGTCCCAGAGGTGCTCGATAGGGTTAAGGTCCGGGCTCTGCGCAGGCCAGTCCATTCGATTAACTCCATTGTCACCATACCAAGCCATGGTGGACCTCGCAACACGACAGGTGGCACTGTCATCCTGAAAGTAACATGGGTTCACCCCGTAAAACTGCCACAACGTAAGAAGCGCATGGTCATTCAAAATGGTACAGTAGGTCTCGCCGTTGAGTCTACCAGGAATTGCGACCAAGGGTCCCGTGCCATACCAGGAGAAACACCCCTAAAGCATAATTCCACCGCCGCCGAACTTCACAGTTGGCACATTCCGGCAGGAGGTGTTCTCCAGGCAGACGCCAAACCCAGACTCTGCCATCCGAAAGGTAGATGGTGAACATTGATTCGTCGCTCCAGAAAACCTGTTTCCACTGTTCAACGGTCCACTGTCGACGTTCTTTGCACCACGTTAGCCGAGCAGCGCTATTGGACTTGGTGATCAAAGGCTTGTGGGCGGCAGCACGTCCATGATAACCGAGTAGATGGACTTCCTTACAGATGGTATTCATCGAAAGAACACTCCCGGATGCCTGTTAAAACTCCTCGCGGATGTGGCCCATCGATTTGGTGCGGTTCTTACGAATTTCTCTGGCCAGCACCCGTCGGTCTCTAACTCCCAGGTTTGTGTGTCTGCCGGGTCGGGATGCATTCCGACAGTCACCTCTCATCTTCCACTTGCCAATCACGTAGGCCACAGTCGATTTTGGGTACTTCAACTTGCTGGATATGTCACGTATGGATCCGCCATTTCTGTGATACCCGACGATTACACTTTTCTCGAAATCAGAGAGCTCCGAACTGCGTGGCATCTTGCATGCGACTGGTTGCGTTGTTGTTTCCCACACGATATTTAACGGTGGCGGCCGTGACGTGTATCAGGACCTCAGATATCGTCGATTGCAGGGGTGTCCAATTCTTCGGCAACTGGGTCTAGATGGGGAGGGAGAATTCGGCAGAGCTATTACTTACGGGCTTTGGTAAAATTACCATAAGTCATGAATTACTGAATTTCTGAGAAGGAAAAGTGTCTTTAAGAAGTATAGATGTTAGATAGAAAGCTGGCGAAATTTTGCTCCCTACCTCAACGGGGAAGCTCCCTGCTAAATCTATTGAGTAACATACGACGTGCATTGTTGTGCCTCCCTATTTTCCCTGATGTCCGGCCCCCGAAACATTTCAGAAAGAAATGAATGGCCAAAGAAACTAGAAATAGATAGACATCCCTTCTCCACTCTGCAGTTAAGAAAGACATCGGTTAATTGTGCGGGGAGGAAAGAGGAAATCTGGAGGAGGAGATTTTGTTTAATGCTTAAAGAGGCTAATCATAGTTTTCGGGTTCGTTCGGGTCCGGACCCGGGCTCTGTCTTACAATATAAAATTCGGGCTTGTGTGGGCTCGGGATGGCATACTTCGGGCTCGGACGGGCCCCGGCTTTTAAAATTGGGCCAGAACTCAGCTCTGATTTCTACGGAACAGCAGGGCCCATTGAATGATTTAACACCAGCGTCACAACATTACGAGCTACGTTACTGTTTAATCGTTTTAAGATCCACCATACTTAAAATGTCTGCAGAAGCTGCATATGCAGACTAAATTTTTGGGGAGAAATGTGCACAAGCGTTTACACAAATCAAAGCAGGAGCTTTACCTACGAAACAGACCTATTTTGGAAGCGATTGCTTAATTGCACTTTTTTTATTCGAGGTTTAGCGACCACCGTGAGCAACTCAATGGACAATAAGCAGTCGCTCGTCCCTAATTTAGGGTCACTCGTTCCAGGGAAGGGAAAGAACCAGTGCCGTAAGACAAGCACAACATCCATGCCTCACGGGATTCTAACCTCGGACCCCTTTCGGGCGAATGATCAGAAGTCATCGCTTAGAACACTGCGTTTCATTTGTTCAGAAAAAATAAATAAATAAGGAAAGTTAAAAAAAAAAAAAAAAAACATGTCTAGTTTCAAGGCTGCGGAAGAACAGTGCGCTGTTATTTAGACGTAACGCTTCCGGGTCAAAGACATTGTGGAAGAATAAACTGGAAAAGAGCATGCTACTGCCGACACAGATAGAAAGCCACCACTGTAAGGAGTAACTAGTGTGTTAACGTGTTTGCTCGAGTATTTCAGTTCTAAATCTTTAAGATTTTGAAGCATCTTTAAGATTTCGAAGTATCTTTAAGATTTAAGTGTATATTTAATGTATCTTTAAAATTAACATATTTTAAGATTTAAGTGTATATTTAATGTATCTTTAAAATTAACATATTTTAAGATTTAAGTGTATATTTATATTTAAGATTTTTTTTTTGATTGAAGGTTTAACGACCACCGTGAGCAACTCAATGGGCTATAAGCAGTCGCCCGTCCCTAATTTAGGGTCACTGATTCCAGGGAAGGGAGATATTTAAGATTTAAGGGTCAAAGACATTGGAGACATATTTAATGTGTCTTTAAGATTTAAGTGTATTATTCGTCTTTAAGATTTAAGGGTCAAACACATTGGAGAAGAATAGACTGGAAAAGAGAATACTACTTCTGGCATACATAGGAAGCTGCCATTGTAAGGAGTAACTAATATGTTGAAGTGTTTGCTCGGGTATTTCAGTTCTAAAAAAATCTTTAAGATTGTGATGTATATTTAAGATTTAAGTGTATATGACGCGAAATTTTCCTGTTTAGTAGTTTTCTTCCCTTTTATTATTTCTCTGCTTTGTGTATATGGCCGGCCGCGATATAGTCTTGTATTTTTCTGCTGACTAGTCTTGTTTGTTTCTTCTCGGATATGAGCACTTGCTAATTACAATTTGATCTAGTAAGTTCTCGGGCTGTAAGAGAACATTCTTTCTACGCAATTTCTGCAGTACATTATGAATTGGATCAAACGTTATTGCTTTCCAATAGGCATCTGTTCACTGCCAACTTCCCCTCATTCATAGATGGCACTGCACGTTCATTTGGCCTTCGTCGTTTCAGAACCGCCAGCATTACGTTTGCCAGTCTATCTCTCTCCAATGTCTTTGTTCCGTGGATTCTCATTTAAAACGTCTTATGATGAATAGTTCTCAGAATCTTGCGACGTTGAAATGCTACAAAAAACCACAGACACTCGGTGAGCTGATAAGAGATGCTGCGTGATATCTGCCGTTTCTCCTGAGCAGTTTTCAAAGGAACTTCATAAGCAGCTGAATGTCTGCTGCGAAAGGGAGGAGACACCTTTTAAAATTCCCATTCTTCTTGGTAATTCTCCTAGTCATAAAGGCGTTCTCTCCGGTTGGCCTTGGGCTTCGCCGTCTAGGCATCTAACAGGCCTGGACCATTGCTTTGTGACGTCACTACGAGCAGCTAAAATCTTTAACACCATTGGTTGACTCTGTCACAATGCACAGAAAAACTAGAACCAACCAATCGGAGAGATTTTAGTCATCTATCGTGACGTCACGAAGCAATCGCCTGAGCTCTTAGATATCTAGATGGCCGTATTTCGGGCCTTGACTACAGTGTATGATAGTCAGGTGACACAACTCCCCATATAATTAACAGTTAGAAAATTGGATGGTTAATGTCATGGCCAGCCGGGGGCGTGTAGGAGTTGTGGGCCGATCGTTTACCCTAATCACCATAGAAATACATAGCGTTTATGATTTCATCAGTGCTAAATCTAAAGTTGTCACAAATATTTTTATTAATTACTTTGCGTAGATGTGTGGTATTGAAATTTCAGAAAAGTTGAAGTTTCTCTACAGGAGTTAAAAGACATCAATTCCTTTTTAATTTAGGAGATTAAAATTTATGGTGCAGCTATGTGACGAACTAGATTCAGTTTGATTCTTACTTTTTTGATATGGGACGAAAGTGTTTTGCATCGAACTGTAGGGCAGGTTTCGACATGTAAAGAACGTGTATCAACTTTTAAAGCCCCCAACAGATGAAAAACTATCATTGATTTATGCTTTGACATCAACACAACTCCGGCACTGCATTTGTTTGCATTATATGTGAGGGCATCAAACAATAGCAATCATGCATAGATAAACATTTTGTTCTTTTTTTTTTTGTTTCTAGTAAAAAAAATCTACTTTACGATGGAAAAAAAATTACTACCCACCGCTTTGAACATGCTGTTCTACATATAGAAAATTAAATTATCCTGCAGAAAGGTGTCGGAGCATGAAATACAATTCATGCCTACTAATCTATACAATTATCAATCATAAATTAACATGTACATCGTTATAATTGACGGTATCCTATCTGGTAGGCACAAAAGTGCATGTTTAAAAAGAATTTCAAGTTTTGCTTCTTCAATTCCAAGCAAATCAGCATTCTTAAAAAGCGAATCCTTCTGCCTCTTTTTCCCATAAGGTGGTTCCACCTCAAATCTCTGCCTTATGTTTCCAATGGTAAAACTTCTTTACATATTTTCTTCGCAATTAATGTATTCCCAAGGAGGAAAATTTGCACATCGATAAAACTAACTTTACGTTATAGCATGGGGTACTGAATACTTGCTAAAACATAACAATAATTATATGAAAAATCAATCATTTTCCTTTGAGTAATGTTCAGACCTGTTAACAGATGGCGCTACCTGTACATTAATGACGTCAGTAGACAAACAAATGTAGGATTGCTTAATTATGGTTATGTTTTAGCAAGCATTAAGTATCCCATGCTATAACTTAAAGTTAGTTTTATCGATGTGCACATTTTCATCCTTGGAAGTACATTAATTGCAAAGAAAATATGTATAGAAGTTTTACAATTGGAAACATAAGGCACAGATTTTAGGTGAAACCACCATAAGAAAGCATAAGGTTGTGTAAAGTCATCGGCCCACACGTTGGTCGCGCCATCAAGTGACAAGTAGCATTAACGGGCGAATTTTTTTTCCAGAGTTCTACCACATAACTATCATACACCGTGGACTGGACGATTGCTTCGTGACGTCATGATGTGTATCAAACTCCTTCATAGCGTTGCTTGATTCCTACCTCTCTGTACTGACAGCTTGTTAGAACTCTAATAGACCTTGGCCATAAGTAGTGACATTCAACCATGATTTCTTTAACAATTTCCATAAAAGTCAAAAAGTCACTTTCTCTTTCCGATTATTTTTAAAACTTCTAAAATACAGTCCCAGGAATTTAAAAGTAAGTGTCGCGATTTCAGATCTGGCAACTTTACTCTTTGTTTATGTTTCAGGTATCACTTAAGGGTTTTGAAGTGGGTAAAGAAAATGCTTTTTTAAAAAGTATATTAAGTAGTGAAAATAATGAAAGAAATCATTTAACTTTAAATAGGACGTTGTTCCTTTTATATTACAGGGTTAAATTTTGTCCACACGTAGAGAGAATGTCGTGACAGGTAAGGTGTTCAGATTTTGATAGTATATATTGATCGTAAATCGCTGATATTTCCACTGTTCTTTTCATGAAGCAAAAGACTTTTTTTAAACCTTTTCACCTACGAAATATTTATTTTTTTAATAAAATTCAAGGAGGCTGGAGGGTCTCGCAACAAAACCGAATAGCGGCAAAATATGAACAGCAACAGAAGAGGAACAGAGTTAATATGATTTTCCTATAGATTTATTTTTTGTGTTATTCAGAATGTACTAGATGGACTCGGTGACTTTTCTGGTTGAGGGTTCAACTTCAATTTCCTTCCCTTTCTTTACAGATAAAGGTTATATTTATTAGCATGATATTTTGCAGCATGACTTCGGAGAGGGGAAATATACAATATTTTCTAATACTTTACGCAGTTTTAACAGGCAATTTTGTAGTGATACAAAGTCCGACGATACCTACAGCAATGAACACGCTAAGTAGCATTGTGTCCATAAGTAGGAAAAGTCACAGTTGTTAGAAATGTTGAAATAACAGTTGCACGTACCAGCTGTACTTAAAAAATGTTGAACCAGGCAAAATCACACATTCAAATTTCTAACCATTTATTTATTGCGTTCCAAAGACACAGAAACTCAAATATAGTCAACCAGTTTTCTGTGTCGCAGATTTCGTTTCGAAATTTGAATGAAAAGTGAGATCGTACAGTGGAGCGATTGTCCATGTGAACTGTTGACCAATTTTCTTTTTGTTGAAGGTTTACGACCACCGTGAGCAACTCATTGGGGCCGTCCCCGTGGCGAAGTGGTCTTATGCGCTGGCTCATGACCATTCGTCCGAGAAGGGTCTGGGTTCGAATCCCGGTGAGGCATAGATGTTGGTTTGTTTTACGGCACTGGCCCTCCTTTCCCTATAACCAGTGGAAGTAAATTAGGGACAGACGACTGCTTATAGCCCATCGAGTTGATCACGGTGGTTAAACATCCAATAGAAAAAACAAAACAAAAGCCCATGCCACATCGAATCGAGGCTGTTTTGAAGGTAAATAGCGACTCAACATGTTATTAGCTAACTGTTCCGAGTAATTTGCTACTTCAGTGTATATTTAGCATGCTTATTGAATGCATGACAGTGACCTTTTTTATTTGCTTTGTATTCTTCAGTGAGTGTAACATCTCGTTTGAAAAATTTAAAACTATTTATATAATTTTTTTAATTCAATACTTTATACTCCTCCGGCTGGCAAGTTCATCCAACTGTGGTCTCTCTCTTTATTCCTTATGATAGATACTTCCAAAAGGATAATGGACTATACAACAGCATCCACACTGCCTCGGAGTGATTCTAGAAAAATGAGATTTTCTTCAGTTTCACTCTGATTACCTCCAGTCCCCAGATCTTATCCCATCGGGACGAACTCCAATCGGATATCAGGTCCCTGGATCTACTGCCATCCAATCTGCGTAAATCGGAAGATGGCATTCGACATGCTTAAACCAGAACGCTGCCAAAAACTTAGTTCAACCAACACAGTGATAAATTGATAATGTTCCGAAAGTGAAAGGTTATCCAACGCATTGTTCATTCAGTGTACATGTACATAAATTGGTCGCGCGCACCCCCCCCCCTTCCGATCGAACCGGTGACCCTAAATTAGGGACGGTCGTCTGCTTATAGCCCAATGAGTTGCTCACGGAGGTCGTTAAAACTTTAATTAAAAAAACAAACTCAATGGGCTTAGAGCCCGACTAAAGACTAGTGTTGCCCTGGGCGCACACAACTAGGGGGCCCCCTATCCCCGGAAATGAATCGTACTCTTAATAAATTAATAATGATACTTGCGTATTAAGGCAGCACCCCCGGTGCTTCGCGCAATTATGCTACACTACTAGCCACCCAAAATGCAACACCAAGAAGGAAGCATCCGATTGGCCTGAAATTCGCAGCATGCGTCGCCCGCGAGAGAACATGCAAACGATTAGCATTGCAGGCATATGAAAATCATATGCGCCCGGCACGCCACCGCAAAGCACTATAAGAAGGGTGCACAGAAGGCGGGGTGTAAGTAGTGCAAATGTGTTGTGCTGCAAGACCTGTGCGTGGGAAGCTTCCTGATGCCTCGTTGCAGAATATGGCAGTCATTCCAGCACGTTTCGGAGTTCGACAGAGGACGAATAGTGGCTTATCGCGACAGCAGCTTATCGTACCGAGACATCGGCGCCCGTGTGGGAAGACATCCAGCCACGTGAGGAGAGTATGGATTCGGTGGGTGCAGGAGGGACGGACGGACCGACGTGAGCGATTGCCGCAGCCGCGGCACACCACCAAACAAGAGGACCGGTATGTTGTGCGGCGGGCATTGACGGCTCGCACCGTCACATCACGAACGTTAGCGCAGAAATTAGGGTGTGTTGCGCAACAACCTGTGTCAGCACGTACCGTTCGACGTCGTCTGCAGGAGAGGGGACTTGTTGCACGGCGCCCATTGCTCCAATTACCATTGAGGTTACACCACCGGCAAGTGCGGCGGCAATGGGCTGTTGAACGCCGCACCTGGACTACGGAATGGCACGACATTGCCTTCTCCGACGAATCCCGCTTCTGCCTACAACACGACGATGGTCGGATCCGCGTGTGGCGGCACCGCGGCGAGAGACTGTATGACGCCTGCTTTATGCATCGCCATACCGGTCCGTTGCCTGGCGTTATGGTTTGGGGCGCAATTGGATATGACACTAGCACCCCTCTAGTACGCATCGCCGGTACACTCAACAGCCACCGCTACATCTCCGACGTTTTGGAGCCTGTAGTCCTCTCTTATCTGCAGGACCTGCCAGCGGCCACGTTTCAACAGAACAATGCGCGCCCACACGTGGCACGCATCGTGCAACAATTCTTCACGGCCCACCAAGTGTCACTGCTGCCGTGGCCCGCCTGTTCTCCCGATATGTTTCCCATCGAACACGTCTGGTCGCTGATCGGCAACCGAGTGGCCCAGCAAGCATCACCCGCGGCTACGCCTGATGAACTATGGCAACGTGTGGAAGCAGCCTGGACCGACATACCCCAAGCCCACATCCAAAGCCTCTTTCGTTCGATGCCTCGGCGTGTAGTGGCCGTTATTACCAGCCATGGGGGCCACACGAACTATTGATGTCTGTGTGTTCCGCAAGTCGCCTGTAAGCTCAATCGTTTCGTCTTTGTATCTGTTGTTATGTGTCCAGTAAATCTGGCTTTGCTATCTCGTGTGCTTCTTGGTGTTGCATTTTGGGTGGCCAGCAGTGTATAATTGCGGTTGTAATTAATTGTATAAAGAGCAAGAAGTGCTGCCTTAATACACAAGTACTATCTACTTAAATAAGTGCAAGAAACAATAAATGTTGACCCTAATAAATGTTGACTCAGAAATTGTAAATTAAAAGTAAACATTTTATCTCCATCTTTCAAATGGATATATACATTTGAAAGATGGAGATAAAATGTTGCGCTGTGGTCTAAGCGATGGCCTCTGATCATTCGTCCGAAAGGGGTCCGGGTTCGAATCCCGTGAGGTATGGATGCTGTGTTTGTCTTATGGCACTGGCTCTCTCCCTTTCCTGGAACCAGTTACCCTAAATTAGGGACGGGCGACTTCTTATAACCCATTGAGTTGCTCATGGTGGTCGTTAAACCTCCAATAAAAAAAAAGAAACATGATGGATATAAATAAGCGATTTTTTTGAAGCAACATATGGATGCATATTTGCGCTCGGTGAAAATTAACTAGTGCACGCCGCCGTCGCCGTTTTTGCTGGCCATAATAATAAAAATTAAGTGTTAGTGCTTAAATTGGGGGCCCCAATCCATGGAGTCCCTGGGAACGGGTCCCGTGTGCCCTTGCGTAAATCAGGCTCTGGACGGGCTATGAGCTGTCGCCCGTCTTTAATTTAGGGCAACTTGTTCCAGGGAAGGGAGAGAGAAGACTATTCCTGTTATATTCCAGCCAGAGATGGAAGCGGGTCACGGGTCAACGGGTCAACGGGTCGCCAATTTCTTACTGGTCCAACGCGTCGGGTCAAGATGTTCCTGACCCGATTTTGACCCGGTTTTATTTCCGTTTTATTTTTGAAAAGAGAAAAATATATCCCAAAGAAAAATGCGCGTTGTGGAATTCTGTAGTCGATAGTACTCAGCCATTACTTCTGGATTACGCAAATCATTATCCACGGAGTGAATAATGATTTGCCATGCAAAAATATTGTCGCCTCTTTCTTAAAGCAACAAAGATTTTCACCAACCGACGTCAGACAACACACCGACTGCATTCGTAAAAAGATCCTTCCTTTGCGTTCTTTCACAGTGAGATTGTCCTGGGCAAGGTACAGGCAAACGCCATTCGCCTACTTCTCAGCTGACTCACTCTGTCCGTGCGAAGTTCACTGTATGACTAAGAGTTACTTTTCACATCACATCTTTTACATTGAGCATTCAGAGGCTTCCGATTGATGTGCTAACATCGCGTTTCCATGACATGTCATGTCGACATTAACTCATTTGTTAATATGGATGGATTTAATTTTAAGGAGATTCAGAAAGACGTCGAGACCAACAAAACGTGCTTGTTGAAAACTGCAAGGGCTGGAAATTATTTCGTTTCATTAAGGAACCGGTAAATAATTCTGTGTTGTTTGGTCTGGCTTGTTGTTCAAAATGTGGAAAGTGTATAATTACAAAGAAAGATGTCGACGGTGTAATAAAAGATTATGGAACCAAAAATCTAACGTTCTATATGAAAGTATGCGCACCTGCATCAAAGCGTGGAAAGAGCGAACAAAGTACATTTAAAAAATGCATTTGTCTAATCGTAAATAATGATTCCCATTTGTAATATACTCCATGGTCACGGTCATAGTCAGCCATTACTTCTGGATTACGCAAAATAGTGGCACTAAAAATGGCACTAAAATTTAGCAAGTAACCGAATTTTATTATTAAAAAAGGATTTCAGTTATTAAATATCAAGCAGTTATTGGGATGAAAACATATATTACGTTTATATGTACATAAACATAAACTGAGTTTCAAATGTATAGTTCAAAGCAGATTTGTCCGGGTCAGTTACGGGTCCGGGTCGGGTCTGGGTCCGAAATTTTTGACCCGTTTCCAACTCTGATTCCAGCCACTATTATCTTCTAATACGAAAGATCCATGTTGTCAACGAGCTCTCCGAGCAGCAGAACGCACAGCCCACGGCAGCAGATGTGCAATGATCACGTGCTACTGCACACATGCCACCGTCACCGGAGAGCCAATCCCGTCCGTGAGTTTCAGTCTTGTGGTAACCCCTTATCAGCGCTTGGGAGTTCCGTGTGTTCATTCGGAAGAAACGGACGAACTTACGTTGTGTGTTGAGGTCGGGAATGGAGTCCATTCAGTAGGAGTTTCTACACAGTCGACTCAAATTATTGTGACCACCTCCTACTTTACAGCGCGTAGCCAACGAAAGAAGTCACATGTGGTGAGCTGGCTTGGAGGGTATATAAGGTGTGCTGTAGGCAATCTGAAAACATATCACTCGTTGCTGTCATGGATAAAAGGAGCGATTTATCAGATTTGCAAAAGGGAATGATTATCGGCTTTCGGGCCAAGGGTGGCAGTATTTCTGAAACAGCGCAGTTTGTGAACTGTTCGAGTGCTGCTGTGATTAAAGTGTATCGTATTTGAAGAAATGGCACCATTGGGAATAAGCGACGTGGGAACGTGCCATTGATGTGAGAGATGAACATCGGCTTCGAAAGTACGTGAGGGCCGATCGACGCACTACAATGAACAAGGAAGCTACCGGAAGTGTGCCAAAAACGACAGTTCAGCGAACCCTGCTGCGTATGTGGTTCCGATGCAGACGGACGGTCACTGCACCTATGCTAACGAAGGTGCATCTGCAGAAAAGGCTTATATTTGCACTGCAGTATCGGAATTGGACCTCCGCTGATTGGCAAAGGATTGCCTTCTCCGATGAGTCGCGCTTCATGGAACGGATGGACATCGAGCGTTTTTTCTGCTTCATCGAACGGATGGACGTTGGCGTATAAGGTGAGAAACTTCGGAGAATAAACACTCTTCAGCCATTGCTGGCAGAACACAAGCTGTTGGGGCCAGCGTTATGGTCTGGGGAATGTTTTCGTGGCATTCTCTGGGTCCACTCATACCTGTGGAAGGCACTTTGGACCGAATTCGTTATGAATCCGTCCTTGCAGACCACGTACACCTATACATGCTGATTGTCTTCCCCGGGGCGGATGGGATCTTCTAGTACACAATGCGACGTGTCACACAGCTAGAAATGTCCGAGAGTGGCTGGAAGAGCACGATGAAGACTTCAAAGTACTTCCCTGGCTCCCTAATTTCTCAGACTTAAACCCAATTGAGCATCTGTGGGACCACCGCGATCGTGTTGTTCGCTCTATGGATCCTCCACTATGCATCCTCCAGCAGCTGTCAGATGCACTGCAGTCAGCATGGCTCCACATGCCTGTGAACACCTTTCAGCACCTTATTGAGTCACTCCCAACCCGTCTAGCTCCTGTTCACGCTGTACACGATGGTTACTCTGGGTATTAGCTGGTGGTCACAATAATGTGACTCGAAATAGTATAACCAATGCGAATTTATTTGGCGTAAAAGGTTGAATAGTAATGAAGATCCATTTTTAAAAATTCTGGAAGTGATCGTAACGTATTGAACACCGGAGTGATATTGCTACCTAATTTGTTGGCATTTGCTTTCTTATACTGTATATATTTTTTTCTTTTATATATTTCTTAAGCAGTTTCAGTTGTATTAAAAGGTGAATAAGTAGGTATTTGTTGTGTTAAGTGTCATTTTATATACCAATCAGCAACAGTAAATATGGAGGGGAGATAACAGGAAAGGTCCAAGAGAGCCAGTGCCGTAAGACAAGCACAACATCCATGACTCACTGGGATTTGAATAGGGACCCTTCACGAATGGTCATAAGCCATCGCTTAGACCACTGCGCCACCGGGGAGGCGACCATTTTATGTACATGTACACTGAGTGAACAATGCATTGGATAAGCTTTGACTTTCGGAACATTATCAATTTGTCACAACAAGCTAATGTGCCATAGACGGGACGGTACACGATATCCAGGACAGGATACAGAGGAGTCCACACAACTCCGTGAAGCGGCTGTCACAACAAGCTAATGTGCCATAGACGAGACCGTACGCGATATCCAGGACAGGATACAGAGGAGTCCACACAAGTCCGTGAAGCGGCTGTCACAACAAGCTAATGTGCCACAGACGAGACCGTACACGATATCCAGGACAGGATACAGAGGAGTCCACACAAGTTCGTGAAGCGGCTGTCACAATAAGCTAATGTGCCATAGACGAGACCGTACACGATATCCAGGACAGGATACAGAGGAGTCCACACAAGTCCGTGAAGCGGCTGTCACAACAAGCTAATGTGCCACAGACGAGACCGTACACGATATCCAGGACAAGATACAGAGGAGTTCACACAAGTCCGTGAAGCGGCTGTCACAACAAGCTAATGTGCCATAGACGAGACGGTACACGATATCCAGGACAGGATACAGAGGAGCCCACACAAGTCCGTGAAGCGGCTGTCACAACAAGCTAATGTGCCACAGACGAGACCGTACACGATATCCAGGACAGGATACAGAAGAATCCACACAAGTCCGTGAAGCGGCTGTCACAACAAGCTAATGTGCCATTGACGAGACCGTACACGATATCCAGGACAGGATACAGATCGGTCCACACAAGTCCGTGAAGCGGCTGTCACAACAAGCTAATGTGCCATAGACGAGACCGTACACGATATCCAGGACAGGACACAGAGGACTCCACACAAGTCCGTGAAGCGGCTGTCGCGACAAGCTAATGTGCCATAGACGAGACCGTACACGATATCCAGGACAGGATACAGAGGAGTCCACACAAGTCCGTGAAGCGGCTGTCACAACAAGCTAATGTGCCATAGACGAGACCATACACGATATCCAGGACAGGATACAGAGGAGTCCACACAAGTCCGTGAAGCGGCTGTCACAACAAGCTAATGTGCCATAGACAAGACCGTAGACGATATCCAGGACAGGATACAGAGGAGTCCACACAAGTCCGTGAAGCGGCTGTCACAACAAACTAATGTGCCATAGACGAGACCGTAGACGATATCCAGGATAGGATACAGAGGAGTCCACACAAGTCCGTGAAGCGGCTGTCACAACAAACTAATGTGCCATAGACGAGACCGTACACGATATCCAGGATAGGATACAGAGGAGTCCACACAAGTCCGTGAAGCGGCTGTCACAACAAGCTAATGTGCCATAGACGAGACCGTACACGATATCCAGGATAGGATACAGAGGAGTCCACACAAGTCCGTGAAGCGGCTGTCACAACAAGCTAATATGCCATAGAGTACATCCCACGATATTCTGAAATTGAAGTTGCATTTCTACCCGTACAAGCTGAAGGAAACAGACCGCAAAGCCTGTGTTCTGTACTGCAGCTTTCCAAGGGTTCCTGTCTGAAGAAGGTGAGGACATTCTGGACGTGACTTTCTTTACAGATGAGGGAATCACTGAAGGGGAAAGTGTAAGCAGGTAATCCGCATGCACTACAAGAGCTACAGGCTGCAATAATGACCTACATCCAACAAATCCCACCACACACCCTGAAAAAGGTCTTCACCAATAGTAGAAGCGTGTGTAGACATGTTTGGGCTTCATTAGTGACCATTTCCAACATCTCCTGTCGGAACCAGTTCGACAGGGGAAGTGTTACTTTCAGTGCACAGTTATTTATCGGACACCCTGTATATCACGCATTGTCATGTGTTCCAATACGAAAAAAAACAAAAAACAAAACGAGTGTAGGTATCAATTTCACCTTAAAATATTTTCTCTGACCAATGAATTATTGCAGACCAATAACAGTGAGTACGGTTTTAGCTATCGCCCTGGTGGCTCAGTGGTCTAAGCGATGGCATGTGATCATTCGTCCGAGATAGGTCCGGGTTAGAATCCCGGTGAGGCATGGTACCTAAACTCATTTTTTTTATTACGGGGGACTGCTTATATAGCCTATTGCGTTGCTCACGGTGGTCGTTAAACCCCCTAATAAAAAAAAAAAACAAAAAAACGTTTTTGCCTATCTGGAAGAAAGATGTTTTGTTTATGTTCTTTGTATGGTATTAAACAAATAGTTCGTTATTTTCTGCGCTGATAATGCAAAAGTTAATTCGGACTTTTTATCAACAGGTGGCGGTGTAATCAATGTTGGACAAGCGATTGAGGGCAGCAAGCCTGATGAGTGCTGACGGGTATGAAATTATTTCCCTTCTGGCTCGTGGATACTTCAGTGTTGTGTTCTCAGGCAGAACTGCCAGATCAAGGAGAACGTTTGTTTTCAAGGTCGTCACCGAAACTACGGAGGAAGAACAAACCCTTTGGCCAAAATTAGTACACCCCCACATTCTACCCCTGGTGGATGTGCTTTACTATCCTAATCACTTAACAGTATTCATTTCTCCGCAGGAGGAAACTACACTGAACCGTAAGCTGCAGACTGAAGTGTTTCGCCGACTGCCTTACTCCTTTGAAATGATTCGAGTTTGGATGTACCAGTTACTGAGCGGACTGAATTATCTTCACGAACAAGGTATATTCCACCTGGACATAAAGGCAGACAACGTGTTGGTGAGTTCCCACGAGAACATCGTCTTAGCAGATTTCAGTTTCATAACCAAGAAAAAGAAAATTGACTCCCTGAAACAAGTAGGACTGCCTGGAAGATGGCGGCCTCCTGAAGTTCGCCATGTCGAAAACCTCAGTGAAACCTCCTACAGCTTCAGGGCGGACAAGATTGATATTTGGTGCACTGGAATACTCTTTGTCGAGATGATCACCAACTTTGCCTTGCTCGACTTCAAGGTGAGCGTTACGCGAAAGTGTTAACACTTTACACGTTCCTGTTCCGTTTTCATTAAGATGTATGCTGTTTTTGCTTTTCTTAATTTTAAATTTACACTGCTGGCCACCCAAAATGCAACACCAAGAAGGAAGCATCCGATTGGCCTGAAATTCGCAGCATGCGTCGCCCGCGAGAGGACATGCAAACGATTAGCATTGCAGGCATATGCAAATCATGTGTGCCCGGCACGCCACCGAGAAGCACTATAAGAAGGGTGCACAGAAGGCGGAGTGTAAGTAGTGGAAGTGTGTTGTGCTGCCGGACTTGTGCGTGGGAAGCTTCCTGATGCCTCGTCGCAGAATACGGCAGTCATTCCAGCACGTTTCGGAGTTCGACAGAGGACGAATAGTGGCTTATCGCGACAGCGGTTTATCGTACCGAGACATCGGCGCCCGTGTGGGACGACATTCACCCACAGTGAGGCGAGTATGGATTCTGTGGGTGCAGAAGGGGCCGACGGACCGATGTGACCGATTGCCGCAGCCGCGGCACTCTACCGAACGAGAGCACCAGCATGTTGGGCCGCGGGCATTGACGGCTCGCACCGCCTCATCACGAACGTTAGCGCAGGAATTAGGGTGTGTTGCGCAATAACCTGTGTCAGCGCGTACCGTTGACGTCGCCTGCAGGAGCCGGGACTTGTCGCACGGCGCCATTGACGTTACATCCCCGGCGAGTGCGGCGGCAGTGGGCCGTTGAACGCCGCACCTGGACTACGGAATAGCACGGACATTGTTTTCTCCGACGAATCCAGCTTCTGCCTTGCAACACCACGGTGGTGTTCTCCCGGTATGTCGCCCATCGAACACGTCTGGTCGGTGATCGGCAACCGAGTGGCCCAGCAAGCAACACCCGCGGCCACGCCCTGATGAACTGTGGCAACGTGTGGAAGCAGCCTGGACCGACATACCCCAAGCCCTACATTCAAAGCCTCTTATTTTTGATGCCGCGGTGTGTAGCGGCCGTTATTGCCAGCCATGGGGGCCACACAAACTATTGATGTCTGCGTGTTCCGCAAGTCGCACGGGCCTGTAAGCTCAATCGTTTCATCTTTGTATCTGTTGTTATGTGTCCAGTAAATCTGGCTTTGCTATCTCGTGTCCTTCTTGATGTTGCATTTTGAGTGGCCAGCAGTGTATTTTATTGCATTGCATTTATTTTTGTGCGTTAATCGCTGCATTTTAACCCTTCAAACGGCTGAAACGAATTAACGCGGTTTTAGCAAGGTGGACTGAAATAATCTCGAACGAATATATTCGCTGCCTAAGAAGTGGGCCGAACGCGGCTAAAACGAGTGAACAGAAAGCGTTGCTTTCCCCTTAGCCTTGTAAGAATAAACTAATGTTTTCCAAACTTTTTTACTTTCCGAAACCCTTGGACTAGGCCTTCAGACATCGCGAAACCCTTGGATCAGGTCTTCAGACATCAAGGGACCCTTGAAGTGCACCTTTAGACATCACGGGAGACTTGGATCAAGTCTTCACACATCACAGAACACTTGAAGTAGGCCTTCAGACATCGAGGGAACTTTGAATTAGGCTTTCAGAAATCGAGGAACCCTTGAAGTGCGCCTTCAGATATCGAGGATTCCTTGAAGTATGCCTTTAGACATCACGGAACCCTTTCATCAGGCCTTCAGGCATCGCGGAACACGAAGTAAACCTTCAGACATCGAGGAAACCTTGAAGTAGGCTTTCAGAAATCGAGGAATCCTTGAAATACATCTTCAGACATCGAAAAACCCTTGAAGTACGTCTTCAGATATCGAGGATGTCTTGAATTGAAGGACGCCTTCAGACATCACGGAATACTTGGATCAGGCCTTTAGACATCACGAAACACTTGAAGTAGGCCTTCAGACATCGAGAAACTCAAGAAGTAGGCCTCCAGACATCGAGGAACCCTTAAGTGCGCCTTCAGACATCGAGGAACCCTTGAAGTGCGCCTTTAGACATCGAGAAACCCTTGAAGTACGCCTTCAGATATCGAGTATCCCTAGAAGTACGCCTTTAGACATCACGGAACCCTTGGATCAGTCCTTCAGACATTGAGGATCGCCCGAAGTATGCCTTCAGACATTGAGGATCGCCCAAAAGTATGCCTTCAGACATCGAGAAACCCTTGAAGTACGTCTTCAGACATCACGGAACCCTTGGATCAGGCTTTCAAACATCGCAGAACATTTGAAGTAGGCCTTCAGACATCTTCAGACATCGCGAAAGCCCAGCTGGCATCATTACACCAGGCCTACACAATGTTAAGCCATTTGCATAATATTTATTTTATTTTATCAGATTATCAAAAAAGAACGAATAAAACGACATAAGGAATATTAAATTGGGATCAAAACAGATGTAAATGATTCTAACACAAATTATATTGTTACGACTTTTTAGGTACTAAAATGAATTCGATTAGCAGGTTTGGCAATAGGCGGGAACAGCATTAATTATTGGGTGAAAATTAACAGCTAGTGGTTTCCCGCATTGCAAAAGAGGAGAACACAGATAAGAGTCCTTTTTCTTGGAAGGGAGAAATCCTAGCCTGGTGTGGGGAACACGATGCGTCGCCCCCTTAGTGCGTGTCGGTCAAGTCGGATACCTATTAAAGTGTCAACAGATCAGGAAACTTATGGCGTTTGCTACTCCGAACCTTGGCAGGACAAAGGAGTGTTAGTTATGTGTTTTCCGTACTTTCAGGAAGTGGGACCCACCACATATTCCGAATGCAGAGGCATGTATTTCATACCACTTCACCGCGCCAAATGCTTTCAGGCTGACAAGAGAGTTTAAACAGACCCCCTAAGAAGAAGAACAAGGAATCTGTGAATGATGTAAACAAGCGAAAAAGAATATAGTCTGGTTCCGAACCGTGAAGGGAACGAGTCTCGGTGAAGCAGACCCTGCTCGGAGGAAGAGTTTCTGTCCGAAGATGCCGGCCAGCTATACAAGGAGCTGCCGAGCGGTTGATATTACCGCGAGGTAATAGGAGAGAGAGAGGACGATACCTCTTTTCCTGGTGCTAGATTGCACGTAAGAGAAAGCCAGTATCCCGGAGGTCACACGATGTGATGGAATTACAGCCCCGAATGACGGAGATGCCGACCGGTGATGTATGCGAGAATCACCTTTAGAGAGACGAAAGGATCCTCCTACATGTCAGCGGCTTCGTTCCAATACGACATTGGTGCGCATAAATGCGTCCATGATTTCATGCAGGTGAATGCAGTGCACGAGAGAAAGTGGGAGATGGGGTTCGACTCCGCTCTCCATTGGTTATAGTGCCCGCTCTGAAATGAGCGTGTCATCACACAGGTGCGCTTCGAATATAAATACATCAAACATGGATACCTGAGGAAACAGCATATCTGTAAGTACAGAACTTATGTATGCATGCCAGTTGTTATTAGATTGGCTCCGGTCAGCCAATAGACTCTTGTCGGCTGAGAACTGTTTTTAAAGCCGGACTTTATAGGCCAACAAATAATCATTGATTTTAATGATAAATTCAGCCTCAGTGCTATCCCGAAAGGGGCGAGTCTACTTGATGCCCCTCCTTCACAATCCTCTGTACATAGACGTTTTCATCATTATCCTCATATTTTGTTGTTAATTGATTAAATGTCTGTTGTCTCGTGCCAGTCCTGAAGTTGCATGACTAATTAATGAGTGTCAGAATTTCTTGGTTTTAATTGGCTAATTGCAGGATAAATTCTCTTCACCAGTACATAAGATTTCGGCGATAAAAAGAGCTCACAAATATTATTCTAAATTCTACTGTCTACCTCCGAGCCGTCAGCCATTGCCTGACATCCTGACATCTAAATTCTTAAAGCTTATTTTTATTCGATAATCCGGCGACCCGGGGGTAGCAACAATATTAAGTAAGAGTACTTAATAATGTAATATTAGTTAGTTGTTTTTTTTTTTGCCACAAATAATACACAATAGAATGGGACAATATTCATCACTAGCATAAGTTAAACAAACCCATTGCTAAATAGCTTTCACCATAAAGGCGATTCTTCCTGGTGTCTCTCACTACTTGTACTTGGTTTGGACATCGAATCGCTATCACATACCTTACTTTCGTCGATGGTAGGTTTACTGTTCTCTGCATTTCTTCTTGATCCTGTGACGTAAGAATACGTTTTACGAAATTCCGCATGTTCAAAACACATAAATCTTAATTGTTTCCGCCACGTTCACCAAAGTATTCGCACAAGCATAATTTAAGTACATTCACGGACAATAAAATTTGCGCACCTATAGAAGAAAACATGCTACAACCGCAAAACTTTGCAAATAGCTGCAGTGCGTGCTGGTATGCAAATGATACACGTTTTGGTGCGATTGCGCATGATCGCACGCCATGTGGTGGCGTAGCAAGCACGAACCGGCAGCTTTATAAATTGGCGTGTAATCGATGCCCCATGAAAGCGAAAAGCAACGGCTGATGCAAGGAAGAGTATAGAGTGACAAGAATGCCGGTTAGACGTCAGAGACGTCGATTTATATACGCAGCGTACGAACTTTGAGAAAGGCCTGATCATTGGGCTGAAAACCGCAGGGTGGTCTGCAAGCCGTATAGCCCACCACGTTAATTGTTATGAACACACCGTCCGACTGCATGTGAAGCAGTGGACACGTGACGGTGATCCCACACCGCGGAGCGGCTCCGGACGGACCAGCAGGACCACCGGCAGAGAGCATCGACGAATCGTGCGCCAGGCATGAACGGACCCCACGGGGACCCGGTCCACTATACAGGCAGACGTAGCATCTCCTGTGTGCCCACGAACCATTTCCCGACGCCTCGCGGAAGCGAATCTGCGATCCCAGCGACCCTTACGTGTGCTGCCATTAACACCGGAGCATCACCGTTTCCGTTTGCAGTGATGCCAGACTAGAGTGAAGTGGAACGCCACAGACTGGCGACGTGTGGTGTTTAGCAATGAGTGCCGCTTCATTTTGGGGACAGATGATCATCGTGACTGGGTGTTGAGGTCAACGGCACAATCCCAACGTCGCTATCGAGCGCCACACCTCTCCCACTGCAGGCATTATGGTGTGAGGAGCCATAGCCTACGATAGCCGATCGGCTGTAGTAGTGGTACATGAATCATTAACGGGCCAGCGGTATGTGGATGAGATCCTACGGCCCCATATGCTCCCATTCCTGTCCGGGATCCCAAGTGCGCTACACCAGCAGGGTAATGCCCGCCTGCACACGACTTGGGTTGCACAGGACTGGCCTACGTCATGCTCAGACGCTTCCATGGCTTGCCCGCTCCCCGGACATATCCCCTATCAAACATGTGTGGGGGCCAGTTGAAACGCCGGCTGCCGCCGTGCCGCACTATCCGAAATTTGGAGCACACCGTCCGAGACGTGTGGGTCAGTCTGCCGCAGGACACCATCAAATGTCTGTTCGCCTCCATGCCGGACCGTATTGCAGCATGTATCGCCGCACGAAGATGACCGGACTGCGTGCCACAGATCCTTCTGTAATTGTACTGCAGCCCTGTTTTTGCCATCATGTGTATCATTACGTCCATAAAATTTGAGTTCAATCGGATGATTCCTCCTTGGTGAGCAAATTTTATTGTCCATGAGTGTATAATATCACTGATTAAAGCACTATGGATCTATAGAGGAAGTTTGAAATGTTCGAGGAACTTCAGAAGTTATGATGTTTCTAGAATCGAGATTTCTAGGAAGGATGAGCGCCTCATCGCAGGTAGGCAGGAAGTTCCTGCAGCTTGCCGATTCTCTGAACTATTTGGCGCTGTGCTAGAGGGCACGAGCATGTCGTCACCAGTGTGTTCCTGAACTCGTCTAGCAGTCAGACTTATATAGCAATCATCTTCAGCAGGCTCTGGAATGGCATTGTCAAGCATCTTGTCTGTCGGAACTGTGTCTAGAGTCTTGAAAGACATATTGTGAAACATTCAGTGCTCTGAAAACTTCCATCTGGGACTGACCTGCTACTGTCCTACCAGTCTTTCTCCCCGCAGAAAATAAATTCATTCTTAGAATAGCAGCGGCGTTTCATCGTGGAGATGGCGCTCAGAAAGTGTTGTTCAGAATAGTAACCAGATGAGAGTAGACTCTTGCGTCTTTTTAACGCAATCCTAATTTGAATGTTCCGGCTTACAGGCGGAAAAAGTACGAGGGTCATTTCAAAAGTTTTGCACATTGCGGGTTACCTCTTACAAAACTAATTTATTTCACATCATACCTTTACAGGCCTTCGAAGTAATCTCCATGTTTCTTTATGATAGCGGTCCAACGTTTGGGCAAGTCTTGTATTCCAGTCAGGACACCTCCATTGTTGAGGCGTCGGACTACTCGGGTCACATCATTAGAAACATCCTGAATCGTTTCCCGCGGAGTGGCTTCTTCAGTTTTGGGAACAAGTCATACTCTGGTGGGCTCATGTCGGGACTGTATGGCGCATGGGGAAGCAATTTTCGTCCACACTTTTCCGGAATGTCTCTTACTGTACAGGAAACATGCGTCTTCGCGTTGTCGTGCAAATTGATGACACCAGCTTCGGGCCTTTGGCGAATCTTTGGGCGCAAAACATTTTGAAGAAACCTTCTGTAGTATTCCGCTGTTACAGTGGTGCTCTCGGGCACTGTGCCTGTTGCTATCACTCCAACCGTGTCATAGGCCTTAAACATCATCAGCTTAACCTTCGATTGTTGGCGGCGGAATTCTTTCTAGCGAGGTTATTCTGAAGGTTTCCACAGAGCGGACTGAGATTTCAGTTCTGGTTCAAAATCTCGTATCCAGGTTTCGTCTATAGAAACTGTTCTGTCCAAAAACTGCTCGCCTTCTGTCTCGTACCTCTGAAGCAATTCTTCTGCGATCCCTTTGCGAACTGCTTAATGCTCTTCACTCAGTTTATGCGGAACCCATTTGGCAGCCACTTTTCTGTTCTGTAATTTTTCAGTCAGGATTCTGAAACCGAAGCGGTAGACATGTTTGCTTCATATGAAATCTCTCCACATGTTTTCTGTCGATCTTCTTCCAAAATGCTGTTAACGATAACCACAGAAGTGTCGTCCTTGCATCTGATGGTCAACCGCTTCTTGGGTCGTTTTCGATGCTTTCCCGACCTTGGCGGAAACGAGAAGACCACCGTGGCATTGTGCTACGATCCACTACACTAAGTCCACCGTGACACTGTGCTACGATCCACTACACTAACCCCACCGTGTCACTGTGCTACAATCCACTACACTAAGTCCACCGTGGCACTGTGCTAAGATCCACTACACTAAGTCCACCGTGACACTCTGCTACGATCCCCTACACTAACCCCACCGTGTCACTGTGCTACGATCCACTACACTAAGTCCACCGTGACACTGTTCTACGATCCACTACACTAAGTCCACCGTTACACTGTGCTACGATCCACTACGCTAAGCCCACCGTGTCACTGTGCTACGATCCACTACACTAAGCCCATCAGGTCACTGAGCTACGATTCACTACACTAAGCCCACCGGGTCACTGAGCTACGATTCACTACACTAAGTCCACCGTGACACTGTGCTACGATTCACTACACTAAGCCCACCGGGTCACTGAGCTACGATTCACTACACTAAGTCCACCGTGACACTGTGCTACGATCCACTACACTAAGTCCACCGCGACACTGTGCTACGATCCACTACACTAAGTCCACCGCGACACTGTGCTACGATCCACTACACTAAGTCCACCGTGACACTGTGCTAAGATCCACTACACTAAGTCCACCGTGACACTCTGCTACGATCCCCTACACTAACCCCACCGTGTTACTGTGCTACGATCCACTACACTAAGTCCACCGTGACACTGTGCTACGATCCACTACACTAAGTCCACCGTGACACTGTGCTAAGATCCACTACACTAAGCCCACCGTGTCACTGTGCTACGATCCACTACACTAAGCCCACCAGGTCACTGAGCTACGATTCACTACACTAAGCCCACCGGGTCACTGAGCTAAGATTCACTACACTAAGTCCACCGTGACGCTGTGCTACGATGCACTACACTAAGTCCACCGTGACACTGTGTTACGATCCACTACACTAAGCCCACCGTGTCACTGTGCTATGATCCACTACACTAAGTCCACCGTGACACTGTGCTACGATCCACTACACTAAGCCCATCAGGTCACTGAGCTACGATTCACTACACTAAGCCCACCGTGACACTGTGCTACGATCCACTACACTAAGCCCACCGTGTCACTGTGCTACGATCCACTACACTAAGCCCACCAGGTCACTGAGCTACGATTCACTACACTAAGCCCACCGGGTCACTGAGCTAAGATTCACTACACTAAGTCCACCGTGACGCTGTGCTACGATCCACTACACTAAGTCCACCGTGACACTGTGCTACGATCCACTACACTAAACCCACCGTGTCACTGCGCTACGATTCACTACACTAAGTCCACCGTGACACTGTGCTACGATCCACTACACTAAGCCCACCGTGTCATTGTGCTACGATCCACTACACTAAGCCCACCGTGTCACTGCCCTACGATTCACTTCACTAAGTCCACCGTGACACTGTACTTCGACCCACTACACTAAGCCCACCGTGTCACTGTGCTACGATCCACTACACTAAGTCCACCGTGACACTGTGCTACGATCAACTACACTAATCCCACCGAGACACTGTGCTACGATCCACTACACTAAGTCCACCAGGTCACTGAGCTACGATTCACTACACTAAGCCCACCGGGTCACTGAGCTACGATTCACTACTCTATGTCCACCGTGACACTGTGCTACGACCCACTACACTAAGCCCACCGTGTCACTGTGCTACGATCCACTACACTAAGTCCACCGTGACACTGTGCTTCGACCCACTACACTAACCCACCGTGTTACTGTGCTACAATCCACTACACTAAGTCCACCGTGACACTGTGCTACGATCCACTACACTAAGTTCACCGTGACACTGTGCTACGACCCACTACACTAAGCCCACCGTGTCACTGTGCTACCATCCACTACACTAAGTCCACCGTGACACTGTGCTACGATCCACTACACTAAGTCCACCGTGACACTGTGCTACGATCCACTACACTAAGTCCACCGCGACACTGTGCTACGATCCACTACACTAAGTCCACCGTGACACTGTGCTACGATCCACTACACTAAGCCCACGGGTCATTGTGCTACGATCCACTACACTAAGCCCACCGTGTCGCTGCGCTACGATTCACTACACTAAGTCCACCGTGACACTGTCTACGACCCACTACACTAAGCCCACCGTGTCACTGTGCTACAATCCACTACACTAAGTCCACCGTGACATTGTGCTACGATCCACTACACTGAGTTCACCGTGACACTGTGCTACGATCAACTACACTAAGCCCACCGTGTCACTGTGCTACGATCCACTACACTAAGCCCACCGTGCGACTGCTTATAGCCCATTGAGTTGCTCACGGTGGTCGTTAAACCTCCAATCAAAAAGAAAAAAAAAAAAAAAAAAAAAGCCCACCGAGACACTGTGCTACGATTACACTAAGCACACCGTGTCACTGTGGTACGATCCACTACACTAACCCTACCGTGATACTGTGCTACGATTCACTACACTAAGTCCACCGTGTCACTGTGCTACGATCCATTACACTAAGCCCACCGTGTCACTGTGCTACGATTCACTACTCTAAGTCCATCGTGACACTGTGCTACGACCCACTACACTAAGCCCACCGTGTCACTGTGCTACGATCCACTGCACTAAGCCCATCGTGTTACTGTGCTACGATCCACTACACTAAGTCCACCGTGACACTGTGCTACGATCCATTACACTAAACCCACCGTGTCACTGTGCTACGATTCACTACTCTAAGTCCACCGTGACACTGTGCTACTACCCACTACATTAAGCCCACCGTGACACTGTGCTACGATCCACTACACTAAGCCCACCGAGACACTGTGCTACGATTACACTAAGCACACCGTGTCACTGTGGTACGATCCACTACACTAACCCTACCGTGATACTGTGCTACGATTCACTACACTAAGTCCACCGTGTCACTGTGCTACGATCCATTACACTAAGCCCACCGTGTCACTGTGCTACGATTCACTACTCTAAGTCCATCGTGACACTGTGCTACGACCCACTACACTAAGCCCACCGTGTCACTGTGCTACGATCCACTGCACTAAGTCCACCGTGACACTGTGCTACGATCCATTACACTAAGCCCACCGTGTCACTGTGCTACGATTCACTACTCTAAGTCCACCGTGACACTGTGCTACGACCCACTACACTAAGCCCACCGTGTCACTGTGCTACGATCCACTGCACTAAGCTCACCGTGACACTGTGCTACGATTACACTAAGCACACCGTGTCACTGTGGTACGATCCACTACACTAACCCTACCGTGATACTGTGCTACGATTCACTACACTAAGTCCACCGTGTCACTGTGCTACGATCCATTACACTAAGCCCACCGTGTCACTGTGCTACGATTCACTACTCTAAGTCCATCGTGACACTGTGCTACGACCCACTACACTAAGCCCACCGTGTCACTGTGCTACGATCCACTGCACTAAGCCCATCGTGTTACTGTGCTACGATCCACTACACTAAGTCCACCGTGACACTGTGCTACGATCCATTACACTAAGCCCACCGTGTCACTGTGCTACGATTCACTACTCTAAGTCCACCGTGACACTGTGCTACGACCCACTACACTAAGCCCACCGTGTCACTGTGCTACGATCCACTGCACTAAGCCCACCGTGACACTGTGCTACGATCCACTGCACTAAGCCCACCGTGACACTGTGCTACGATCCACTACACTAACCCCACAAACTTCACACGAAGCGAATAAACAAAGACTACGTTCCACGTTTTAACAACACATAGCAAACGAAAAATTGTTATTCAGTTACAGCTAGGGATCCGGATCTCAGATCTCTCGATATCTAGCCGAGCACGTTAGCCTTAAACTACGGTGGACAGCAATTTTTCTGTCAGCTTCTGACATGTCAAATCCGTAAGATGGACTCAGCTACTGTGACGTCTCCATCTGGTGGACATTAACGGCACTAGCTATATATTAATTATAGAAGTTAAATCCAAAGGGCGAGATCCAGAGTGAAAATCCTCCAAATAGGTGGCGTCAGTGAATAAACAAAGACATCGTTCTTTCCACGTTTTGGCAACAAATAGCAACTTTTTGTATTTAACTGCTATAATTAATATATAGCCAGTGCCGTTAATGCCCACCAGATGGAGACGTCTCAGTAGCTGAGCCCATCTTACGGATTTATGATGTCAGAAGTTGACAGAAAAATAAACATAGCGCCGTGGATTGTTGGCCACCGAGGTGTAAGGCTAACGCGGTCTACTAGATATCGAGAGATCTGGGATTCGTTCCCCAGCGGTGACCGAATAACAATTTTTCGGTTGCAAAGTGTTGCTAAAACGTGGAAAGAGCGATGTCTTTGTTTATTCACTGGCGCCACCTATTTGGAGGATTTTCATTTCACACAAAGATTTATAAATTTCAGTAGGAGATTTTCCTCGCAGAGATTCAATTTTAATGTAGGATCGATGGTCACTACGCGAGATATGACCTGGCTCACTTTTTCCTCCATTTCTAGGCAGAATTTCTTGGAATAGGAACAAATTAACCAGCAAACGTAGACACAACTTTGTATACTGAGATCTGACTCACAACTGGCGCAACGATTGGAGCGATTGCATCATCCTACGGGCAGCGCGTGTGCAGTTTGTAAAACTTTTGAAATGACCTACGTAAATGCGAGACAGTCTTCCGCGTAGCGAACTTTGCATGTGCACCCATTTTCAGGGCATTATTTTACATACATCGATACGTTTTTGCGGATTATCCTTTAATTTTGAGTCGTCAGTTCTCATAATCACGTCCTGTTCTGTTTTTCTTTTGCAGCGGTTTGAAGACCAGCAACGATTTGTGGATGACATTTATTCTTGCGTCGTGAAACCTTTCCTTAATAATCTGTTCGCTGACGTGACAACACTAGTGGACTTGGTAAGATCGTCGTATCCGGCAGTGCCGTTTCATCGTAGAGATAGCGCTCAGTGCATTCAATTTTTGCAGAAATTCCTGAAAGAGAATCCTGCAGAGAGAATATCAGCCAGACGCGCTATTTCCATGGATCTGCTTCGGCCAATGAACAGCCAAAGCTTGGCTACCAATGAAACACTTGGTGATCCCAGAAAAGGTAACTCTTCCCCTACAACAGCAATAAATAATTAATGTCGCAGAATTTTTTTGTTTGTATTCTTATACTCCGAGTCAACCTAAGAGTGTACCACTATGCTACCTCCGCTACGAAAAATAGTCCCTAGCGTTTAGAACGAAAGCAAGTAGAATTATTCGTCAGAATACATTTTCGTTTGCTCAGCAGTTTATCAGACAAAATTGCTATATAAAACAATTCCAGAAGTTAGAGCACGTTTAGAAATAAATTTGATTTCAGAAGTTGCTCAATCAAGAGCTTTGCACTTTGGGCTGTTTTGTTCATTTGGGAAAGTAGAATTATTGGTCAGAATACAAACATTCACAACACAGAGACAATAAATCGGGAATCGGAGAAACTCGAAGTGTAGGTTATACACTGGCGTGCAAAAATTAAGGACGAGACGGTTTTTCGAATGTAACGTCGTCGTGCAGAAGTGCTCCACATCGACTCAAATCATACCATAAGATCTCCAAGATGTAAGAATATGGGACAAGTGAGCAAACCGTCCAAACAAGGAATCCAAAGGATACAAAGGCACTTTATTGAAAAGGTAGCTTTGAGCACAACTGGACAGAAGACAGAAACGTCCATGTGACAGGCCGCTGACAAGAAAAATCCAGTCTTTAGTAGGGGATATGATCACCCCTGACTACGTTGCAGGATTTACAACGTCTGCCCATGCTGAGGACGAGGTTGTCAAGGAGCTGTTGAGGCATCGTGGCCCATTCCTCTTGTAGCGCGAATCGCAGCTGCGGAATCGTTGCTGGCGGCCGGTGACGTGCTGCCAAGCGTCTCCCGAGAAGGTCCCACATGTGTTCGATTGGATTTAGGTCCAGGGACCTTGCGGGCCAATCCACGAATTGAATATCTTCACTCTCCAACAACTCTGCGACAGCCACTGTACGATTAGGTGTAGCGTTGTCGTCCATGAAGTAGGAACTCAGGACCCACAGCACCTCTAAACAGACGCACGGGAGGCAGGAGAACCTCGGTACAATAGCGGACACCAGTGACTAAACCTCATTGGAAGATGTGGAGGTCAGTACGGCTACCAAGCATGATACCGCCCAAACTAGAACTCCGCCACCTCCCAATCGGTCTCTTTCGATGATGTTGGAGGTGTGATTGCGTGTTCCCTGCTCTCTCCAGATGTGTATGCATCCAGAATCACTCGTCAGACTAAATCGGCTCTCATCCGTAAAGAGAACTCGACCCCATTGCTGATGTGTCCAGTTCTTGTGTTCCTGGCACCACAGAAACCGCCGTCTCCGATGAGCAGGCTTTAATGGCACACACCGTACTGGTCGTCGTGCAAATAGACCACCTTTGTGCAGCCTCTTGATGGCCACGGTAAAACGCGATAACGGACGTCCAGTTGTTTGTTGCATGTGCCTTGCGATTTCCCCCGCTGTCTGCCGTCTGTCTTTTCTCGCCTGTAAGACAATATACCGGTCGTCCGCCGCCGTGGTTGCTCGTGGACGACCACTGCTAAACTCTCGGACAGCTGTTCCTGTCGTTTGAAATGCTCTCCAAGCTCCCGAACTCCTCGGCCACACTAGTCACACTTCGACCTTCTTCCAACTTCCCAATGACGCGACCTCGGGTAAAGTCATCCAGATGTCGTCTACTGGATTGCCTGTTGGCCATATCACACGGTGGCAGCAACTCGACGTCGTTCAAACAGATGTACACCGTGCAATAGCTTTCACTGAATTGCTGAGCAGATCAGATCAGATCATATGTAGAGGATTTTAGGAAGGGAGTGTCTGACCCCAGGTCTTAAACAACACTTAGAAATAGGAAGCTAGGAGATTTGGGTTAGAGTGCCCGATAGTAAAGTGACACGGAAGCGAAGTAGAAAGGGGGAGGAAGACGCCCTTATTTATTACGGGGGGGGGCAGTACCCAGGGTCCGACGGCTTAACGTGCCCATCCGACGCACGGCAGATATTTAGTGGATCGAGCGTTCGTACCTGCCTGGGATCGAACCTGAGGTCCTTTCCGTGACAGTCACGAACGTTGCCCACTAGGCCACCCGCTACCAAATTGCTGAGCATACACCGCCCGTGTGCTTTATACCCTTCCGGTAGCCCCCCCCCCCACTCCATGCTGCATATATGCGCATGCCCTACCGAACCGGACCCTAGCCCATCTCCTGAGTGATCTTTCGGTCCGTTCTGCCTGCTCGTTCCGCTGTTGTGCTAATTTCTCCTCTTCGTCCTTAATTTTTGCACGCCAGTTTGTATAAACAGGAAGTAGGGGAAGCTATTCGGCCTCCACCAGACCTCCATTCACAATCCCCACTGCTTGTGAGATGTATGGGGTTATCAGAAAGGAAAACAGTCGGAGACTACATTAACGCGGATGGATACCGTGTTTGCGCTCCACGACGAGTCGTGATAAGGCTCCCCCGTCTTTAACAACAATACACTTTTAGGGTGACTTGGAGTATAGTTCGTTAAGGAAACATTTTGTGATAAAACTCAACAGGTTATTTTTTACTTTATATTACTACATCATAGTTTTCACCAGTGGCGTATATTCTAGGCTAGCTGCAAAGCCCAGAGACTGCACAAACAAAAGTTAATTAAATATGCTCAAATAAAAGTCAATTAATAACGGTATTAAGATATGTTGATGCTTTCGGTGCGAAAAAAAAAACACGAGCGGATTCGCTTCTTTCGACTATAGAATCAGCGATGACCAACTGAATAACGCAAGCATGCGAAAGAGAGTATTCGGCTCTTCGCTGTTCTGATGCAAAGAGCTTCGATGCAATCGACTGCTAGCGTTTCCATGACAACATGAATGCGCGTACGGAGGTGAATTGAACATTGCTTTGCGCAACGGTTTGCACAGAAAAAGAGAAGCTTGGACTATCTAAGTCACTCGCATGCTTCTGCGTGTAACAGTGCTTGCTTCGCGAGAGTTGTTTCAGTTTGTGTAAAGTATCAATGAATTAAAATCAGTGATATTATATCTTCAATTCGTGGCTTTGTTGGATGCTTCGATAAATTTTGTGAAAGCTCCCCTGAACATCTATTGTCAGAACTTAAAAAACTATGATTCAAATTTTGATGCAGCTCGACTGAAAAATGAGCTGAAGGTGTTTTATTCCCTCGATGAATACAAAACAAATTAGTAAGACATTACTTGTTATATAAAGTTGAATAAATTGGACATAGTGTATATCGAGGTGTACAAATTAGCAGACCTAATGTTAAACTTTCCATCAGCAACTGCCGAAAGAAGTTTCTCTGTATTAAAAAGAATCAAGATACACTATCTACCAACAAGTAATTGGACATCCCTGCAATCCACGATATCTGTGGTCCTGATACACGTCACGGCCGCCGCCGTTTAATATCGTGTGGGAAACAACAACGCAACCAGACGCATGCAAGATGCCACGCAGTTCGGAGCTCTCTGATTTCGAAGAAAGGTGTAATCGTCGGGTAACACAGAAATGGCCGATCCATACGTGACATTTCCAGCGAGTTGAAGTACCCAAAATCAACAGTGGCCTACGTGATTGGCAAGTGGAAGGGGAGAGGTGACTGTCGGAATGTGTCCGGCCCGGCAGACCGACAAAACTGGGAGTTAGAGACCGACGGATGCTGGTCACAGAAATTCGGAAGAACCGCACCAAATCTATGGGCCACATCCGCGAGGTGTTTCAACAGGCATCCGGGAGTGTTCTTTCGATGAATACCATCCGTAAGGAAGCCCATCTGCTCGGTTATCATGGATGTGCTGCCGCCCACAAGCCTTTGATCACCAAGTCTAATAGCGCTGCTCGGCTAACGTGATGCAAAGAACGTCGACAGTGGACCGTTGAACAAGTGGAAACAGGTTCTCTGGAGCGACGAATCAAGGTTCACCCTTCACCGTTCGGATGGCAGGGTCTGAGTTTGGCGTCTGCCTGGAGAACGCCTCCTGCCGGAATGTATTGTGCCAACTGTGAAGTTCGGTGGCGGTGGAAGTATGCTATGGGGGTGTTTCTCCTGGTATGGCACGGGACCCTTGGTCGCAATTCCTGGTAGACTCAACGCCGAGACCTAATGCACCATTTTGGATGACCATGCGCTTCCTACGTTGTGGCAGTTTTACGGGGTGGACCCATGTTACTTTCAGGATGACAAGATCACCTGTCATGTTACGAGGTGCACTATGGCCTGGTATGGTGACAATGGGGCTAATCGAATGGACTGGCCTGCGCAGAGCCCGGACCTTAACCCTATCGAGCACCTCTGGGACGAGTTGGAGCGTCGACTTAAGGGGTGCCCCCACCGTCCGAAATCGGTGAAGGAACTGACCTGTCTTCTCCAATCCGAGTGGAAGAAAATACCGCTAGCCGTCGTACAGCGCCTGGTTGAGAGTATGCCCCGAAGGGTCGCAGCTGTAATCGCCGCTGGTGGAGGCTCCACCAACTATTGAAGGTGAATAAACTTCGTTTTCCTTTGCTATCACAGGTGTCCAATTACTTGTTGGTAGATAGTAGATATCTTAGAGCCAATAAAGGACATGCACATTCGAGCAACTTAGCTGATTTGTCAATAGAGAAAAACATTATTTTTAAATATGAAAAAGTACTAGGAAGCAACATTTTTGTGAAAACGTGACACTCGTGTTCACACAAAAGGAAAGAATGAAGTTCATGTACAAATAAAGTACTCAGAAGAAGAATGGAGTTCATGTACAAGTAAAGTACTCAGAAGAAGAATGGCGTTCATGTACAAATATGTGTTGAAATCCTAATCCTCACATAATTATTTGGTATCATGTTAACAATAGCATGTACCTAAAATTTAGAAAAAAGTTACTTCTATTATTTAGCAATTAAAAATTAAACTTCGCAATTTAAAAAAAATACACTATTGTGTGTGTGTGTGGGGGGGGGGGTGAGATAGCCCAGGTCTCGGACCCAAAATGCGCCGCTGGTTTCCACGCTTCCAAGGATACCGTACACTGTTCGACATAGAAAATGCCACACTAGGAAGTATTTGTTTGAACGCCATGAAAATTGGTGAATATGTGTCGACATTTTTTTCAGGGCTTCGATCGACATTTGGGTTATGTAAATGACTGAGGTTGCGAACCAACCGCGTGATAAGTGAGAAAGATAAAAGGACAAAACTGCACTGCTTTGCTAAATTTGTTCGTCCTCACCTGGGCAGAGGCGTAACTAGGGCGGGTCAGGCAGGGGGGGGGGCTGCCCCTGACGCAGCTCCAGAAAGGGCGCAAAAATCACTGCTTGCAATCTGATTAAAACTGAAATTGAAACTTTTGCACCCATTTTTGCTGCAATTTTCTTCCGCCATACTTTGTCAGTTGTCCATATATAGAATTTGCTTCTAATGTGTTCCCACAGTTCGTAAAAAATTAGCAGCTTAAAACTTGCACTTCTTCAAAATGTTCAGGGGATGTTAACTGCTCACATTCAGAAATGAAGTCGTAGTTGTATAGTCCGTCCAACGAAAGAATAACTACGGCCTTCGTCGACAACAATCGGGACAGCGGTCTCTTAAGTTGGATGAATTATACGTGCGCTGCAAGATAGGAATGTCATTCACACGGTTGAAGATTCTCCGGGGGTTATTCGATCACTACTTTGGCTACGTGCAACGACCGCCAGCTGCATTTGGTCCTTTTAATGTGGTACCGAAGATCCGAACTCCGAAGCAGTTGGCAAAAGCACTAATGCAATAATTTTATATATATATATATATATATATATATATATATATATATATATATATATATATATGCCATGTCCAGTGTCACCTGGCTCAACCGAGAGAACAAGCTGGATTCAGGAGTGGCTACAGCACAATAGATCATATCCACGTACTGAGAGAACTAATTGAAAGAGCGAGGGAATATGAACTTCCATTGTGCATGGCTTTTATCGATTATGAAAAAGCCTTTGATTCGGTGAAACCATCAGCAGTTACCACGGCTCTGAAATCCTGCGGTATTGAAGATGCATACATTAATATTATTAATAACATCTATGAAAATGCAAGTGCAAAGATTCGGCTGTTTGAAAATACAACACACATAAAAATTGGAAAAGGAGTGAGACAAGGTGACACCATATCTCCGAAGCTCTTTAATGCCACATTGGAAAATGTCTTTCAATCACTGAACTGGGAAAACAAAGGGATAAAGATTAATGGAGATTATCTAACCCACCTTCGTTTTGCTGATGACATAGTCATTTTTGCAACTACCCCATCAGAGCTACAGAGTATGATCCAGGAACTTGCTGACAAGAGTAAAGAAGTGGGATTAAAAATGAACTTTCAGAAGACAAAAGTGATGTTCAATCCTTTTACAAGAAATGAAGATTTATCGATTGATGGAGAAAAGCTGGAGATAACAGACATGTACGTTTATCTTGGACAGCAGATATCAAGTGAGGGTCACATTGGTGAAGAAATTAATCGGCGTACAAAACTTGCCTGGAGAGCTTTTGGAAGAAACAGCATAATTTTCAAGAGCAATATGCCATTATGTCTTAAAAGAAAAGTGTTTGATCAATGCATCCTTCCAGTGCTTACGTATGGTGCAGAGACGTGGACCTTAACTAAAAGAGACATACAAAGGCTGCAGACAACTCAAAAAAACATGGAGAGGTGCATGCTTGGTGTAACCAGGAGAGATAAGAAGAGGAACACGTGGATCCGAAAAATGACAAGAGTGGAAGACATCATGATCAGAGTTAAATCCCTGAAATGGCAATGGGCTGGACATACTGCCAGAAGAACAGACCATCGATGGACAGCCGAAATTTTAGATTGGATTCCAAGGGACAGGAAAAGACCCAGAAGAAGACCACATGGAAGATGGGTGGATGAAATTCGAAAGTATGCGGGAGTGACATGGAAGAGACTGGCACAAGACAGACCGTTGTGGAGGAAACTTGGGGAGACCTTCGTCCAGCAGTGGATTGATAATGGTTGACAATGGTGATGATGATGATATATATATAAAATTATTGCATTAGTGCACACAGAAGTAAACAACCAACAGGAATGAAACTTGGTGGGTAGGTTTGACATCGCGAGACATGCAAATGATTGAAGTATCACGCTCTGCCGCCCATGTGACGCAAGCAAGGAGGGGTCGCAGCGCTGTGTCTGACTGGCTATATAAGGTCGTTCCGTTGCGCGTGCTTGCCATTATGAGTCGTGCTGATTTGTTGGTTGCAACCTTTGTAAGTGAAGTATGCCTCGGAGAAAAGTTCGGAAGCAATTCCAGCAATTGGAGGAGTTCGAAAGGGGCCACGTTGTCGGCCTCCGAGAAACGGGATGGTCTTATTGCCATATTGCGCGCCATACCCGTCGTGCGGATATCACCATAGCACGCTGTTGGCGGCAGTAGATAGAACAAGGCACGCAGCAGCGAGTGGAAGGGTCTGAGAGCCTAGACGAACCACGGAGAGAGAGGACCGACGGGTTGTCCGACATGAGCGGAATGACCCAACAGCCACGATTGCGGATATTCAGCGAGCAGTGCGGCCCTCCATGCATGGTCTGATTAGTACCAGCACCGTTGGCAGACGGCTGTATGACGTAGGGCTACAAGCACGCAGACCGTTACGGCGATTGCCCTTAACACCAGTGCATCATCGCCAAAGACTGCAATGGTGATGTGCCAGACTGTCATGCAGTCACGCTGAATGGCAGCAAGTGATCTTCAGTGACGAGTCCCGCTTTTATCTTGCAGGAGACGGCCAACGAATTTGTGTGTGGAGACACCGTGGTCAGCGCCAAGATGAACGGTTTGTTGTCGAGCGTCACACGTCCAGAAGGCCCGGTGTCATGGTGGGGGGTACAATTGCCTACGATGCAGATCCCCTTTGGTGTTCAGTACAGGCACTTTGACAGCCCAACGTTACGTTAATGAGGTCATGCAACCAGTGGCTCTACCTTTTCTGAACACTTACTCTGGTTCGATTTTCGAACAGGACAACGTTCGTCCGCATACTGCTGCTGTCTCGAGAGCTTTCCTTCAAAACACTGACGCTCTGCCATGGCCAGCCTCATCGCTAGACCTATCGCCGATTGAAAATGTGCGGGCGGGATGCTATTGGAAGAGCTATCCACACTCGACCCCTACCGCACAATCTGCAGGAACTGCGCGAGAAGATTCAAGCTGCATGGGATGGATCATCACAGAACACCATTAGGAACCTATACAACTCCGTGCCGAGACGTCTGGCATGCTGTGTGAGCAAGCATGGCGGCCCGACGCCATACTGTGAGACACTACTGATTGGCGTGTAGCTCAACAAATATTGCCCATATCAGTCTCAATATTTAATCATTTATTGTTCCTGGTAACATTTACCTTCTACCCGAATAGCATTGCAGTCCGACACGCTCTTCTGAGTGCAACTATTTTTTTTTACTATGAGTGTATATCTGCACCTGGGTGTGTTGACTACTCATCGCACTGATCTCGGTGACGACAGCACGTGTAAAGAGTGAGAATGTCTGGGCATCCTACTATCCATCACACAGACTCCTTTAAGAAAGGGCTTCATCGTAGGGCTACGTACAGTTGGCTGATCATCTCGTTCATTGCAGTGGAAACACGTTGGGATGCAAAAACTGTGTGCCGAATGTGGCGACAATGGTTGGAGGAATATAACGTGCGTCACCGTAAAGGGGCTGGTGCGCGTATGCGGATGGCTGAACGCTTCGATTGCTGCATTCAACTGCAAGCCGTAGCAGCTTCTCAATTCAAAGCGGCAGACATTAGACGAGGTGTACAAAAAGTTATGGACATCTTCGAATCGACATGGACTGAGAATCGCAGATTGTCTGGGGCAGGATTGCACTCTAGACAGCGATTGTGATGGCTACTACTCACCACAGCACATCGAACCGTTGCAGAGGTGCTATACCAGACATACGTGGCGGAACAAATGAAGCCATGTGGTATTCAACGACGAGTCCCGCTTCTGTCTGCTGATTGAAAGTCTGGAGACGACGAGGTCACCGGGATGATCATGCAGATGGTAGGTATTGAGATTCGGGAGACGACGTGGTCACCGGGATGATCTTGTAATTGGTGGGTATTGAGATTCTGGAAACGACGAGGTCACCGGGATGATCTTGTAATTGGTTGGTATTGAGATTCTGGAGACGACGAGGCCACCAAGCTGAGGATCCACGAGCGTGATACGGATCATCAACCCGATGTCATGGGGTAGTATTAGTTTCGGCAACCGTTCACTGCTCGTGCGCAGAAGTAGGTACAACCACAGCACGGCGACACGACAATGTGGCGCTGCAGCTCGTTCCGTTGCCGCATCTTCGTGGCATCCCTGATTCCCAGTTTCAACAAGATAACGACCGCCCGCACACTGCTAATGTCAGCCGACACTACCACAGGTGGTGCCCTGGCCAGCACGATCCCCAGACTTTTCCCCAATACAGAACGTATGGCACGTCACTGACAGACAACTTACGACCCCTTCGAATGTGGATGAATTGAGGACACAGGTCAACGACGCATACTCAGTAATACGTACCTCATGACACCCTCCGGGGATTTTCCCGCTCGATACCAAACCGTGTTTTCAAATGTACAGCCCAGCATGGCGGTCATACGACTTACTGACTCAGGCCACAGTGTACTTTCTCCTCGCCCATCGCTTTCATGTAATCCCTCAGAAGTCAAATAACTTCTTCCCTGCTTATTTCTTTACATGTATGGAAAGTTTCATCGCATTTCGTGAATAGCATTTCCTCTATCGAGCAGTGTAACTTCTTTATAACGTAGCACCTGCGTAACGAGTTTGTTTTTATTTGGAAAGCGCAGGGGATAACGACCGCAATGAACGGTTGTTATACCCTGGAACAACACTGAACGGACATTAACATATTTCTTTGTTTAGCAATACTGTATTTTGAACTTCTTAGACTTAGGCGAGGTCTAAAAACGCCATTCCGTAGACGACGGCGCTTTTGTCTCTGGGTCATAAAGCACTGTCTAGCTTTCATCTCCAGTAACCACATTACAAAGAAATACGTCCTGTGAGTCTCAAACATCTGCACACTTCGAACCATTGGTCCCAATGATCCTGGATTAACTGGCATGGAATCCATCTTGCACACACATTTTCCGATATTCCCGGTAATGAGTCACTGTTTCCACAGCCCTATGACCACAATGAAGTGCATCACAGATTTCCGAATAGCCTCATTCGGACGCTCCGGCGGCACAGTGATCCAGGCACTGGCTTCTGACCATTCGTCAGAGATAGGTTTCGAATCCTGGTGTGTAATAACTTTACGGAAAACCTGATAACTGCGAAAGGTACGTAAATAAATTAATGAAACTTGGTATACATCTTTCTTACAATGTTGCGCATGTAACGAAATAAAAGTTTTGCTGTTTGTCAGTTCAAAGTTAGGTTATAGTTATTTACATTCAACATAGTGAAGAAATTTGTCGAAAATTCACACTAATGCATGTAGGAATGAGTGTATCTCAGCAGTGTTTAGGAACATCACTTACCTTTTAGTTCACTGCATAGATAATACGTAGTCATGCGCATATACTGATGCAAAATGTAACTTTTTGATCTAGAGCGTTTACCGTAAACGACATATTTCCTTAAATTCTTTCACAAATTTCCCAATTTCCTGAAAATTTATATTCATATCATTTTTTTCAATGTTTATGTGTTTTTGTGTGTCAGCCTACCAAAAAAAAAAAAACAAAAAAAAAATACCCATTCTTGAATTTTTTTCAGAAAAAGTTCCCCCAACGGAGTGGGATACCTTAAACTGATAGTTAGCACTTGATTGCGTTTTAAATTTAAAATAATTTCATTTCATTTGCAATCAGTATAACCCATAGATCTTCAGTTCCAGTATGAACATTTTAGTGTAGCATTAATGTTGATCTTATCACCATCTCCTTCGGTGAGTTTTTGACAATATGGAGATGGCCCCCAGTTGCTTTGCTCCTACAGTGCTGCAGTGGGCTCGTCTTCTTTCGTCTGCATAGGAGGATTTTTTTATTTTTTTTTTTTTTGTGGACTTTGTTAGGACGAGCAATGGATTCCGTATGAAGACAGTATGGAAGACAAACTTTTAGTTTTATGCACTCTTTGCCAAAATAAACGAAGTACTCCGAGGAAATCGTTCGATCCTGCTGAAATTCCACATGCAAGTACCATAGGGCCGAAATGCAAATGATTAAAAAATAACAACCAATGACTAAATAGTGGCTCGCCACATCACATAGGAAGCGCGCGTCAAGCAGGGTATATCAAGAGCAAAGCTCGTACGCAAGAACAATTGGGCTTATATTAATCTCCAGGTGCTGTGAGGATGCCTCGACGTCGGATCCATGCACAATACCAGTTGAGAGAGTTTGAGAGAGGACGTATAATTGGGCTGAGAGAGGCCGATTGATCAAGTCGCTGTATTGCCAGGGATTTACGTCGGAACAATGAGGCAATCGGATGATGTTGGCGCCAATGGGTCTAAGACTCTAAGCGGACAGAACCCAGCACCCGGTAGCACATAACATCGATTCGACGTCGAAGTTTTCATCAATTTTTGGTCGATATAAAAAGTCGAATATAAATATCCATGTCCACTTTTCTTACGTCTTTTGGACGTCGAATTTTAAACCTATTAAGTCGATATCAAGAGTCAACAGTAGACGAAGATTTGACCTTTCGAGAGAAGCATATACATCGTTGCTACGTAGTGTAGACGTCGACTCTACGTTGATATTACGCAGTTTAGTCATTGATTCTCGTACTGTTGTGATGTCGAATCTACGTTTACTCTACAGTTTAGATGTCATAACGTGAAATTCTAAACTTTTAATCGTGGCATAAAACGTAGAATGTATTCGTATTTGTAGTACGATTCTACGACGCTGTCTCCGATTAAAAGATCATATTTTCTTTTTTTTTTCATTGTTTCAACATCCAAGTCTTTCCGGACGCATTCGAGAAGACACATAATTCTCAAAAGTTTCACAGAATTTTTTGGTAATCTGGCAGCATCGCGCTAGGCCTATCCCTAATTGGTATAAGCGTACGTACAAATTATATATCTTAAAAAGTTTTTCTACTTAAAGGAACGAGACTCAACTTCTTATAAATATACTTCTTATTATAAACATACTTAAGGAAAGAAAACAACTTACCAGCGAAAAAGGAGACAGGTAAATAAGAATTTCGTCTTATAACAGAAATGATACAACCGACCAACACCTCGGCATCGAAAAGTTGGTTTGGCGTAATGGTTGCAAAGGCACATGCGTGTGATGCTTACACATCGCATAAAAAACATCGATTATTCGACCTAATGGAACTAAAGGGAAACTGCGTAAAATCGTCTACATGTATACTGAAATTCAATGTAATGATTTTTCTTGACGTTCCGTCTCATCGATTTTACGGAGAAATCTATACCTCGACGTAATATCGACCTGGTAACCAAAAATCGACGTCGATTCGACATTCCTGTGCTACCAGGGCAGTGGACGGTTGATGACGACGACAAAACGGGAGGGCAGAACGATTGTGAGAGGTGCCGAACAGAAGCGAATTCATCTCTCTGAACCATTCGTGGTCATGCTGCGTCGTCTACAGGTACGGAAGTGGCTATCCGGGCAGTTGCCAGACGATTTGCGGCACGGGGGCTACATTCAAGGAGGCCACTCCGCCGCCTACCACGGACAAGCGATTACCGCCGGCACCGGTTGCATTGGTGCGATCCCGATCAACGACGGATAGTGTCCAGTGGCGCCATGTTGTTTTCAGTGATGAGTCACGGTTTGTACTTGGCGCCGATGACAAGTGCGTACGTGCCTGGAGACGAGCCGGCTAGCGCGCGGATCCTCCCTTTACCGTGGAGCAGCTAACGGTTAGCGCAACGGAAGTAACAGTCTGGGGAGCCATTTCGTACAATAGTCGGACACCTTCGGTAGTCCTCCGTACCACTCTCACGGCTCAACGGTACGTCGACGACATTTTACGACCTGTTGTGTGTCCATTTCTGTAGCAGCATCACCGAGCAATTTTTCAACACGATAATGTCTTCCGCTGCTAATGACAGCTTGCCAGCGGTGAGGTCGTATTATTCGGGTCACATCCAATGACAGTTCGTCAGCGATTCGTAGCAGATGCCATGGAATCGATTTTTTAACTTTGGGAAAAGGTTAAAGTCGGGTGGACTGAGATCAGGGCTGTATGGTGGGTGGGATGAAGTTTTGCAGCCCTATTTCGACAAAAGTCCTGGTACCGAAGCTGCACCATGACAAGATGCGTTGTCAAGCAGCAAGATCGCTCCCGCTTCCAACAAGTTGGGGCGATTTTGACAAATTTTCGGTCTCAACTTTGTCTTCAGAAAGAAATTGTGCTTCGATCAAGAGTTCCTTTCCCCACAAACTTCTTGCAACGCAGTTAGGATCTGTGTCGGAGTTTTCCCCCGCAGTTTCTTTTTCCACGTACAAGAGCTGGTCTAACGCCGTGACTCGACCTGAAGAGCTTCCAGACCCTTCCACGTCCACACAGCAAATGATAGCGCGTCATTCTGACACAGCAGCGTTGCTGAGAGTCTGACCTTGACATGACGCAATCATTTTCCCAATAGCATCATCCGTTTCCCTTTTAGATTAACGCGTGCAGAACTTTTGTTAGGACCCTCGTATATGCCTGTGTGTGTGTGTGTGTGTGTGTGTGTGTGTGATACACCTCCAAATGGAGGGGTGTTGAGATTTTTAAGAGGGTGTCTGAGTAAATTGTGGGGGTTGGAGTTATGTTAGGGGGTGTATAAATCTTTCTACTGGTCATTCATATGACTCCATAGCTCTTCTAATTATTCATGACTTTAGTTAACTTATCTGTCATGAAAATTGCTGAATATCAATGGCATGCAATATATTTTCTTTACGCCCGCCGCATTACCGATCCAACCGGATAAAATCCGTAAAAACGAGAATTAAAAATCATCAGTAACACTAACCGCCAGCTTGATACGTTTTATCACGCTGGCATTTGAAGACTTGTTCTTCGTGATTCCTACGTTTTCTGAAAGGAGGTTTAAAGTTATAGTAAACTTTTATGTAATGTTTAAATAGCCGTAAGGTATACGAAACATTAAACAATTACTGTATATTACTTTAATTACTTCACACTTTTATATTTCTGCTGGGTAGAACGTAAGGATAATCTTTTTTCATTACAGTTCATTCAGCACCAAATCTGCAGAAGTTCATGGTAACTCCCATTCTGAAGCCAGAAGAAAGGCCCAGACGGGGAAGTTCAAGTCACCACAAGATGACACTGAACAAAACATCTAAGGTCAACTTAAAATTGTCTGAAGATAATTTGATCTTGCACAGAAAGATTGGGCATACTTTTCCGCCGGTATTTGGCAAGCATCGACGACATCGTGCTGTGCTCTATAAAAGAATCCATTCAAGAATCGAACAAGAAAAGGAACGCGGTAAGTTCATTTAATAATAATTTAGAATAAACTTCTGTACGTCTGTGGCAATCATTCTACACACAAGTCTTCCCTTATTCTTGATTTAACACGTATACTGCCATGAATTTTCTCTGCAAAATGGGACCTCCTCAGGATCATACCCAGTAGGAGACTAGAGGGGTCAGCCCCTTGCAAGGCAAGCAAATCCCCCCCCTCGGAAAATGGATGTCGTTGTAACATCTCTGAACTTTTATTTTCGGTGGTTTATGTAGTATTTGTTTAATTACTTATTATTGTTATATGAATATATTTTTTTATCAAAACACGATGGTCTTGAGGCGATTCCATTCAGCGGCTTCCAGAGTAAGTGGCGATTCAAAAGTCATACAAGATGTGAACGAAAAGCATCTAGACTGGATTTACAGGGTGTCCCAAAAGGGTGTAACGAATTTCAAATGATGATAACTTTGGAAACAAAACTAATATCAGCATTCTGTTTCTTGCAGGTGGTAAGGGGCTGTCCATATAGTGCGTCCGTCATTTTTTGCTTTGTTTAGACTCCCCCGACCCCCATGTCACATTTTGTCCGATAGTTGACACCCCCCCCCTTAAAAAGTACGTTCTAATTTCCGCAACCCTCTTTCTTTTGACGACTGCTTTTAGAAGTCCGTTGAGAAACAGAAAGAAAGCATGTAATTATTTAAAGAAATCTTCCAAATATTTACACTTTTTCTTCAGAAAATATTTATTATTTAGGTATTAACTTATTCCCAATTCCTACCTGAACTATCATTCAAAAATAAATATCTACAAATGAACGCATGCATTCAAGGTTGCAACACTCCCGATCATACCATCTACAAAACAGGATAGATTTGGTAGTACAAATACGAGAACTTAATATTGAGATTTAGCTAAATATCATCAGAAATCTGAAATATTTCACACCTTTTTTGAACTATCAAAAGAAGAAACAAGAAAGATGACACCAAATTTTCGGGTGTAATGAGCACGTCTTTTGAATCCGTTTTGATCCGAATTAAATTTACCAAAGCGATTCAAAATCAATGGAACCGGTATGGAAAACAGTAGTGTCTGACTGAAGAAAAAGGTTTTTCAGTCGGTTTTTCAATCCCGCAGATATTGCTGTAAACGGAAACGTTCGCTGACGCCTTCTTATGGCAGACTTGTGCGTTAAGAAAAACTGAAATTATATGCGAAACATTTCGCAGCGGAAACGCTCTCCAACAAAGAAAGAATTTTTCAAATCGGGTTCTTAGAAGCAGAGATATCGACAAATATATGATATGCTTCTCGCCTCCTGGCGGGAAAACTGTGCATTATTTTAAGAAGAAACTATTTTCAAATGGTTTTTCGATGTGAGCGGTATCAGTCAACGAAGGAATTTTTCAATTGTTTCCAGGAGCTCAGATTTTACTGCAAATACATCAAGACGCAGAAACTAACTCTTACGCCCCATGGTGGCCAAACCGTTCTTTATGAAATATTACAAATAATATGCAAAATATTTCCTATCAGGAGCTGTATCCGCTGCAGAAAGAATTTTTCAAATCCGACTTTTAGAGACAGAGATATTGACAGAAATATGATAGACATCTACGCCCTCTGGTGGAGGAGCCACGCGTTATTTCAAGAAGAAAATATTCTAAAATGTTAATCAACATGAGCGGTATCGGTCCACGAAAGAATTTTTTTAATCGGGGTTTTAGAATCTGATATTTTGCTACAAATACTTACGAAGCAGAAATTTAACCCTAACGCCCCTGGTGGTCAAACAATATTTTATAAAAAATTAGAAATTACAACAAAAAAATGTTTCGTCGGCAGCTGTATCCGGTGCTGGAAGAATTTTTAAAATCGGAGTTTTAGAAGCAGAGATATCGGAGTAAGCGCAATTTTCCTTTACTCAACCTAGCGGAAAGTCAATGAATTACTTGAAAATTTTGAAATTCTATTAGAAACATGTCGCGCCGGAAACTGTCCAACAAAGAAATTTTTCAAATCGGACTATTAGAAGCTGAGATACTGACAAAAACAGGATATATATCTACTACCTCTAGCGAAAAAACCATGCATTGTTTTAAGAAGAAAACATTCCAAAAAGGTTTGTCTACGTGAGTAGAATCAGTCCACGAAATAATTTCTTCAATCGAGATTTTAGCTCAAATTTTGCTGCAAATACATCAGAAGCAGAAATCAATTCATACGCCCCCTCGTGGTCAAACCATTTTATAACAGAAATTATATGCAAAATATTTCCCATCACGAGCTGAATCCGGTGAAGGAAAGAAATTTTTTTTTTTTTTGGTTGGAGGTTTAACGACCACCGTGAGCAACTCAATGGGCTATAAGCAGTCGCCCGTCCCTAATTTAGGGTCACTGGTTCCAGGGAAGGGAGAGAGCCAGTGCCGTAAGACAAACACAACATCCATGCCTGACGGGATTCGAACCCGCACCCCTTACGGACGAATGATCAGAGGCCAGCGCCTTAGACCACTGCGCCACCGGGGCGGCGAAAGAAATTTCAAATAAGAGTTTTGGAAGCAGAGATATCTTGTGAAAAGTAATTTACTTTTTTTTTTTTTTTTTTTTTTTTTTGATTGGAGGTTTAACGACCACCGTGAGCAACTCAATGGGCTATAAGCAGTCGCCCGTCCCTAATTTACGGTCACTGGTTCCAGGGAAGGGAGAGAGAGCCAGTGCCGTAAGACAAACACAACATCCATGCCTCACCGGGATTCGAACCCGGACCCCTTCGGACGAATGATCAGAGGCCAACGCCTTAGACCACTGCGCCACCGGGACGGCGTAATTTACTTTCACGCCCCCTAGCGGAGAATCTATGCGCAACTTGGAAAAGTGACTATGCTTAAAATAATCTTCGACACGAATGGAATCGAAAAGTAAAATATTTTTTTTAATTGGATGTTTAGAAGCAATTATACGGAATAGTATGTTTTTGAATTCGATATCATCTGCTTTTACGCCCTCTAGCGACAAAATTTTGCATCGCAAAGAAAAAAAAACTAAAAAGGATCATCATTCGCACATTTCAAGCTTCATAATGCAAAAATAATTTTTCAAATCGGACTAATAGTTGCAGAGATATCGTGCCTACAGACGGACGGACAAACCGATAACGTAAGCAATCTTTTTTTTTACAAAAGAAGTACTGAAAAAGACAAAACAAAACGAAGAAATCCCATCCACTATATTTTTTGCCGCTGGACGTCCGAATTACTAAGCCTACCCCCTACTTCCATATCACATTTGGTCCGGTTGGCAGGAACCCCTCCCTTTGTAATGTCGGACGTACTTTGTGGACAGCCCCTAAGGAATACCCTCAAGTTTTCTAGAAGTGTATCCAATGGATCCTGCGACGAAAGGACAGATTGTGAAGTGGTTTATTGAAACCCGATCCGAAACGCAGGTTCAGCGAAATTTCAGAAAATATGGGAGTAAAACGCCCACGCGTAAGAGCATCAGAAAATGGCACAAGTCATTCAAGGAAACTAGTAACGTCATTACAAGTCAATCAGACAAGCAGCACGACAGGTGGCCAATGGCCATCCCCAAACGTCCGTACACAGAGTGTTACGTCAGATATTGGAAATGCACCCGTATCAACCCCAGATGATCATGTGAAACGTAAACAGTTTGCTGAAGAGATATTGGAGAACATTGCTAGTGCTGAATCTTTCCTGAGACAAATCTGTTTCTCGGATGTGCGCACTTTCCACGTTTCTGGAAAGGTTAATAAACAGAATGTGAAAATTTAGGTAACTAAACGCTCGCATTACACAAATGGAGCATGAATATGCTAGCCCAAAAGTGAATGTTTGGTGTGGCATAATGAAAGACTGTGTTATTAGCCCCTTTTTCTTTCAGGAAGCGACCGTGAGAACTGGTAATTACCTGGACATGATTGAGCACTTTGTGTATCCCCAATTGGATGAACTTGCAACTTCGGTCATTTTCCAACAAGATGGGGTGCCACCTCATTGGGTTTTGATTGTGAGGAGGTCTCTGGATACCAAATTTTCTAACAGATGGATTGGGTGTGATGGTCCCATTGCATCCCCCCCCCATGTTCGCCGGACTTAACACCCTGTGATTTTTTTTGTGGGGATTCATCAAGGGTGAGGTTTAGAGCACCCCGTTGCATACATTGCTGACCTAAAGAAAAGGATTACACACGCACTGCAGAAAAATAATACGGACGAGAACGTCCGTATTATTTTTCTGAATATGGTTATACATATTATTTTTAATATGGTTATACGTATTATTTTTCTGAATATAATAATACGGACGAGAACGTCCGTATTATTTTTCTGAATATAATAATACGGACGAGAACATCCGTATTATTTTTCTGAACGAATATGGTTGAAACTGGAAAAGCGTTTAGACATTGCTCGGGTGACAAATGGTGCCCATGTCGAATACTATAAATCTACATGATCTGTTGTCAATTAAAACAAATTGTGAAGAGACCATTTACATTAAAACTATTATGATTATTTGAAATTGGTTACACCTTTATGGGACATGTATTAAAAAAAAAAAAAGTCCCTTCAGAAGCCACACACTTAGCCCAGCACTGTTTCCACTGTTCGAAGTATTTTTTCTTTTTAAATCATTTTAAATAGCGAACAGTTGCTTTGTTGCGTTCTGTAGGGTTTTCTCAATATCTTGAAATATTTTTCCTTTCAAGTGGTATTTGATTTGGGGGATAACAAAATCAAAGTCGCACGGAGTGTCAGGCGAACAGAGTGATTGTCGGGCCTGTGCAATGTGGTGCTTACAGCAAGACACTGACACACAAGTTGCGACGCATGGACAGGCGCTTTGTCATAGTGAAACAAACGATAGGTAACCTACAAAGAATGAAACATATGAGCGGTCAAAGAACACAGTCAGTCCTGAAGAAGATCTAGCGGGCACCTTGTTTTTCATAATTTTACATAGTTCCTTCCGCACTTAGGCGAGAGGTATAAGAGGCAAAGAATGTAATGTTGCAAAAGGAAGCATACCTTGGGTACGATCATAGGCGTAGCCAGGAAGGGGAGTGGAATCTCAGGTCCGACCCCACCCCCCGTCGAAATCGAGAACAAATTTAAAGCGATATACACCATGTTGAAAAAATTCACCGGACACCACTTCAAAAACAAATGAGCAGATCCGCTGCGTTGTTAGGATGCATGGTACAGCTGCAAACAGTATAAAAACAAGCCTGCAGCTGACCGCGATCTTATCACACTGTGAGATTGAGTGAAAATGTCGCAGTGGGAAAGAACTGACTTTAGGAAAGGAAAGATTGTTGGGTTTTATATTAGTTGGTTGTCCAAAAGAGAAACCGAGAGGAGTTTACCCAAGTCAACTGTTTTGAATGTACTGAATAAGTGGAAGACACATGGTGTGCCTGAAGCAGCAAAACGTACCAGCAGACCAAAGAAAATCAGTGATAGAGGACGTTGAAGCCTCAGGAGAGTCGTTACAGCAAATCGACAGAGTGATGCACAAGACCTCAGTGTACCGGTGAGTAAAAATGCTGGAACCTCAATATGTACACGTACTATTCACAGAGAACTTCATTCCATGGGTTACCGCGGACATGCGGCTGCTCATAAGCCGTTCATCTCCACTCTGAATGCTACTCGTCGTTCAGCATGGTGTAAAGAACATTTATTGTGGAACGTAGATCAATGGAAACAGGTCTTATGGACTGATGAATCCAGATACATGATCCATCAGTCTGATGGCCTTGAGCGAGTATGGCGGCAGCTGGCAGTGTACTCGTGTGGATGTGTTTTTTGTGGTATGGTCCCGGCTCATTGGCTATCGTGGACAAACCTGGTAATCAGCAAGTCTACCCCGATATTCTGGACAATTATGCCCTACCAACTCTCTAGCAATACTATGGAACCAAGCCTTGTTGGTACAAGCAGGATAATGCACCGAGCCATAAAGCAATGACTATTACGGCATGGTTTGACAATTCCGTATCGGGTGTGGACTGGCCAGCACAGAGCCCTGATCTTAATCCCAAGGAGCACCTATGGGATGAATTAGAGTGCCACACAAGAAGTTTGGAACCAATGCTTACTACTAAGCAACAGTTAGCGGCAACATTATGTACTGTGGAAGCGCATACCTATCACTGTGTTCCAAAACCTTGTCGAAAGCATATCTCGAAGGGTCAGTGCTTGCATTAAGGCCAAAGGTGGGCCGACACCGTACTAATGTATGTCAATAAATGCTATGTTGTGTTTCTCTTCTAGGTGTCCAGTGACTTTTGTCGACTTTCAGACTTTTTTTCAATTTTTGCCAAATTTATGTTATAATTTTTAGATTTTTCTTATTTAAATAATTTTATTACTGCTTTCATTAGAATTTATGCGAAAAATATAAAGTGATCCTATTCAAAACCAGAACTTTAAACCTTGAATTACACTCAAAATTGTTCGTTACGAAAAGACTTATTGAACAAGCTTGATGGGTAATTATTTCCAGGTCTCATGCACTCTGCTGAAGAATGCACGTGCTGTCTTTCGTGATTTCCACACTCCGCTACTGTTGAATGACCTTGTCGCACTAGTGAACCGTAAAGCCGATGTCAATTTCATTATTAGTTTTATCTGGGAAAAGCAGCTCACAGAAAAGTGTGTTTGAGTTTCACAGACACAGTTTTTGTGCTTTCGTGCGAGTATTTAGTTTATAAAGTTTCTGATATTGTTTGTCAATTTTGGGGATGAACCACGTTAGTAAAATGAGTTCATCTGGAAGATGCAAGCAGTACACAGCAAGGCAACGTTTCATGCGAACAAAAATCTATTCTGTTCATGTTGCAACATAGCAGTGGATTTTTCAAGGACAGTTGAAAAGCATGCAGCAAACAAGATGCATAAAAAAAAAAAAAAATTGTGTCTGAGCAGTCAACCGAAAATAATGCAGAAATGTGTTGATGAATTGAGAAAAGAACTGAACAAGAGATAGAACACCACCATCGCTCAACTGAACTTTCGAAGTTAACTGGTGTCATTTGTGCAGCTAACATCCCACTTCCCAAACTGCATAACCCTAAATTTAAAATTTACTCGGAAAATTCGTTGAAAGATATAAGCGTTATTCCAAATGCAAATTGGATGCAGAAATGTGATTTGCCGAAAATGTACGATATTCACAAGCAACAAGATAAACATTTTTTTAAAAAATCAGTATCTAGTGTAAGCATTGTAGCAGACAAAACAACTGATGCAGAAGATAGGTACATTTTGAATGTTCTTGCTGTTCAATCAGCTAAAATGAATGTTGAAAGCTGCAATGCTGAAACCTTTTTGAACGCAATCTTTCTCGAGTAAATCACTTTGGAATCTGTAATTTTGCCGCCCCTGTGGTGCAGTGGTCCAAGGCATTGGTTTATGACCATTCGTCCTAGTTGGGTCTGGGTTCGAATCCCGGTGAGGCATGGATGTTTGAGTTTTTTTTTTTTTTTTTTTATTATTGGAGGTTTAACGACCACCGTGAGCAACTCAATGGGCTATAAGCAGTCGCCCGTCCCTAATTTAGGGTCACTGGTTCCAGGGAAGGGAAAGAACCAGTGCCGTAAGACAAACACAACATCCATGCCTCACCGGGATTCGAACCCGGACCCCGTTCGGACGAATGATCAGAGGCCATCGCTTAGACCACTGCGCCACCGGGGCGGCGATGTTTGAGTTAGTCTTTCGGCACTGGCTCTCAATGCGTTACTTGATCAACACTGGTCGCTGTGTAAATTGATCAACTGGCATACATACTGTAAAATGTATATGTACAATATGTACTTGTTGATGTGAAAAATCTGTATCCTGTCTGTCTAATTGTTTGCCATGTCTTTGTACCACCACGTACAATAAATCATTTTTAAACCTCCAATCAAAAAAAAAAGCTGCTCATTCCAGAGAAGGCAGAAAGAAAGCCGTAAAACAAACACACCTTGCATGCTTTTTTTGGATGGGAGGTTTAATGACCACCGTGAGCAACTCAGTGGGCTATAAGCAGTTGCCCTTCCCTAATTTAGGACCACTGATTCCAGGGAAGGGAGAGAGAAAGCACCGTAGGACAAACACAACATCCATGCCTCACCGGTATTTGAACCCGGACCCATCTTGGATGAATGATCAGAAGCCGGCACTCAGACCACTGTGGCACCGGGGCGGCACCCACACTCTTCACAGGGGACTCGAACTCGCGCCCAATCAAACGAACAGTCATAAGCCAGGTAGCCCTGAGACCGACCACTGTGCCACCGGGGAAGCACCCACACGCTTCACAGGGAACTCGAACTCGCGCCCGATCAAACGAACAGTCAGAAGCCAGGCAGCCCTTAGACCAACCACTTGTGCTACCTGGGTGGTGACAGACGGATAACAGAAAAGTGGAAGATTCACAAAGGCAGTTGGGACAGTGGAAAGATTGGCAGGTTTGATTTGATGCAATATTGTTATTAACATCCATGTGTCACTGCATAAAGTGTCACTGTGTCAAAACATCCATGTGTCACTGCATAATATTGCTATTAACATTCATGTGTCACTCTTGGAATTGTCTGAATGGTCGATTATCAAAAGTTGTTCTACAAATTCACATAAAATACAAAACATGTAAAAAATATCAGAATCCCCACAAGGTGCAATCACTCAGGACTGTGAGAACTCATGTTATATTAACTGCTTCTGCAACAATTAAATGGTTCTTTAAACAGTAATATCCAATTGCATATTGATATTAAAAACAGAAAAACAGTGTTTGAAATACTTTTATGTTTTTGTTTCTACAGACGCGAACCTGCAGAGAGCTGAGGAACAGCCACAATCTGTGAAGAAATCATTCAAACAATTTTGTTGCTGGTGCTTCAAAGAAGATCCTTCATAATGAAAGAGTGATATATCAAATTTAAGGGAGACCATTCCCAAAGTGGTAAAAATATATATATTTACAGCCAGCCATCACTGGGAGTTAAATGTTTTAAGAAATTGCGTATGCTGATGTTTACATTATGGAGAAATGTAAATGGTGATGTTTTAATTGGTGACAATATAGAAAATTGCTTCAATGATACCTAATTTTTTTGCCTCTAAAAATATCTTTGCAATTTTGTGTAAATAAAGTTCCATTTTTTTTTATTACTGTAGAAGATCTGATCATTACTGGGGAAGATCACAAATGTGCTCCATTTTATAACTATTCAACTGATACAAAATGAATAAAATAAATAAAAGAGGGTATGTCTAATTAATAATGTATACATACAGTCCACAGGAAGTTCATTATCTGGTTACCGTATCTTATGGTGTAAATAATTTCATAAAGCAAAGAAACTTTGCACCTCTGCCAGATCTTTTGTCTAGTTTCTTGTTAAGCTTTCTAAGTCTCATCAGCAACAGCACCCAGAAAACAAAAAAACTCTCTCATATTATCTGTTCTGGACACTTCCCCTGTGCTAAAAAAGCAATTTTCTTTAGTTCCAATAAGAATACTTGATACAGAATTAAGAAGTCTAAATCAATAGTTCTTACATCCAAACTTTTCACAGATCATGCATATGAATGAGATTGTGCTGCAATTAATTTCAATATTAACCCATTGCTGGATCTTTCAAAGTCTCTTCCACGTGAATTATCAACACAGCAATCAGACATCTCTGAGTTGCGTGTATTTTACTGTTTTCATGTAACATTAACCATGTCAGAAAACTTGAGAAGTACATCACCCTGGAGTGAGAACTGAACCTGCATCTCTCAATTTCCGTTCGAGTATGCTAACCGTTACACCACCTACGAAGTCCCAAGTATCTGAGTGATAAGAACCGGAATAATCTGAGTCAAAGCAAACCGTACCTGAGCAACTGAAGACTTACTTATTTACTTAACTATACCATGATGGAGTGGGGTTTCCTTTGACTGGTGAAAATCAGATTATTCTGGTTCTTATCGCTCAGATACCTGGAACTTCATTTTCATGGGTGGTGTAATGGTTAGCATGCTCAAACATAGATCAGGAGATGCAGGTTCGATTCCCGCTCCAGAAGATGCAATTTTCAGGTTTTCCGACGTGGTTAATGTTACACGAGAAACAGTAAAATACACACAACTCAGATGCCCAATTGCTGTGTTAATAATTCCACGTATTATGTGAATATTTCTTCTACACTATCTTGTCTCTTCCACAACTTTCTGTCTTGAGCCAGTCTCTTCCAAGTTACTACAGCATGCCTTCGAATTTTAGCAATTTTTTCTGGGTCTTTTCCTGCCCCTCGGTTTAGAAGATACTTCTTAATGAATAAGTATCTTATTTAATATTTATATTAATGACATATTTCTGGTTTTATCTAATGCACACATTCTTTATGCTGATGATACTACCATTCCTTTTACTGGTTCAGACATCTCTAAATTATTAATTGGTGTAATCTTGAGTTATTAAAATACCTTAATTGGTTGACCCCAAATAAGCTTGTAGTAAACACAAAAAGAAAAAACGACAATGCAATGATATTTACAAATTGTCAGATAAATCTAAAACACTGCTGGACAATTGCTAAGGACGGATCATAAACGGCTATATAGCGCATAAAAAGGTAAGTGTGGTTGGATGCCAAGTGAAATAAAATAATGTCAGAATGCCAGGACATTACAAGAAAGACAATTTATTGTGCTCTGAAATCCAGAAGGCTTTAGAACGTGTTCAAGGGACAAACAGGCCATTTTGTGCAGAATAATTACCGTCCGCAGGCGTTCCGGCGTAAGATATCAATACGGGATATGGCCACCATGGAGGGCGATGCAAGATTCCACACGTCATGTCGTGCTTTGCACAACATTATCAAGCAGCTGTTGGGGTAATTTATCCCATTCCTCTGTCAGTGCACGGATGAGGGTGTCCTTGTTTATTGGAGGGCATTGGCGACCAGCAAGATTCCTCCACAAAGCACCCCACACATTTTCAATGGGATTCAGATCTGGAGAACGTGCTGGCCATACGAGGCGTTGAATATCCTCGCTCTCAAGACACTCCTGGACAGCGACTGTTCGATGACATGTTGCGTTGTCATCCATGAAAATGAATCTATCACCGACAGCACCACGGAACATGCAAACATGAGGTAGCAGAACATCATTAATGTATCGTTGGCCAGTCATAGTCCCAGTTGGAAGCACATAGAGGGACGTACGGCCATTGATCATGATGCCAGCCCATACCCTGACACTACATGTCGGATATCGGTCCCTTTCCTGTATGTTTGCTGGACAATATGCAGTACCACTCTCACACCAGATCAGTTGTTGTCGACAATCAGACGATAGACTGTATCTACTCTCATCTGAGAAGAGGACTGCAGACCAGTCGTTATCAGTCCAATTGCAATGTTGATGGCACCATTGCAAACGGGCGGTACGGTGACGTCTGGACAATGGGATGCACACAACAGGACGGCGGGCGTATAGTCCTCCTTCATACAAACGTCTGGCGACAGTTTTTCGGGAGATCCGCTTGCCAGTAGCAGCCATAAACTGATTTGCTACCTCACTAGCTGTGCTGCGCCTGTGTCTTTTTGTTGATAGCACTATATACCAATCTTCTGCAGGTGTCGTACTGCGAACACGACCTCCCCCGTGACGTTTGCTACACTCTCCATTTGTTTGAAATGATTTCCAAAGCCTTGAAACAACACTGTGGCTGACGTCGAACTCCCTGGCAACATCTGTTATTTTTCGCCGTTCTTCACCCTTGCCAATAATACGGCCACGCGTAAAATCATCTAGGTGATGTCGGGTAGACATACTGAAAATTGCAAGTTCGTCAATTGATTCTTTCCCTTTCAACTTTGCGTTTGAACAACAACGGTCAATACGCGTCAAATCCTTTATATCTCTTATCAGCTCTATGACGTCACGAAAAAGTTCGGCAATCCAAAATTTGCATACGCACAACACGTCTTACTGTATCCCGCACTTATGCTAATTTCCACATTTTCCTGCCTTCCATTTTATGGTTGCTATTGTCATCCGGCCTTAGCAATTGTCCGGCAGTGTATCTCCTAATCCTATACTTTTAGATAAGACAACAGAAATAGCAACTGATTTTAAATATCTAGGGATAAACTTACAGTCTAACTTAAAAGTGGAACAACCATATTAACTTCTTAATGAATACAGTATCTTCAAGTATTGGGATAGTTAGTCGTGTTCTTACCAAGTGTCTCAAATCCGTCATCTACACGTTTCCTTTGCAAGCCACATTATGTCCAAACAAACCATGCATGAACCTTGTTCTTCACACACAAGCTAGCTATTCATAGTAACTCTATGATGTAATACCCGCAACACCTGTGGGGGGTTCCATTCCGCTGTGGTGGGGGCCTGTCTCCACTGCTCGTTCACGCCGGAAGTTTCGTTCGAACCAACCCAATATAATTTTGTCCACTGTTGTACTTTATTTTTTTTTCCCCAAGAACTGTATGTGATTACTGTATCTTTTATAATTTGATAGGATCCATAGACGAATAGGAATAGACTTACAGGATTTTAATAGCAATATTCACATATGCAGCAATTAAGTAATTTATTGGATCCTTGTACATTTCCCAATTTTCTTATCTTCATGCATGGACAAGTTTATTCTGAGTGTCAAACAAGACGAACAAATACAGTTAGTGTTCCAAAATTTTGTAACTATATTTTTAATGTTTCAGTAAATATTAAACAAAAAAAAAGAGGTAACTTCTGCATTTTTCTTTTCAGCAAAAAGTAGAATTTTGTAAACTTATTTTTTCACGAACTGATACTACTGTATTTCTTCCCTCCGAACACCACAGCACAAAGGTGGGGAGAAAAAAAAGGTCACACAAGTGTACCAAATGAAAGTTATGCTTTTATCATTCTCTGCTTTCTCCAAGTCTGACTGAAATCAGATACAAAAAGAGCTTTTGATTTCAATCACAAACATAAAACAAATTAAGATAAGCATACGAAATGGAAGCAACCATTGATTTCGATTCCTTTAAGAGATATGGGTCAAAGATTGGAAAAGCAAAAAAATGACTGTCGCCACTGGTCATTGATGTTCTTAAAAAGCACATGCTGTGGTGGCTGTTGACACGTTTGTCACCGGCCAATCAACTGCATAGCAGCAACATGCTTCAGAGGTTTAATCGTTGCTAGATGAATAAGGTACACCCATTGTAGTTTTGGCGGCTTTGCAAAACCAGGGGTGAATGTCACCCATGTAGTCTTGAAAGATATCACAGGGGTAGATTCAAGTAACACATGACAGCTGCCACTCCAAATCAGTCACTGTGATTTTAATTATGTTCCTGTCACACAGAAACATCGATTTCAGCATCTTTTAAACAAGTCCTTAGTGAATGAAATGTTACATTTCACACACTTTTGGAATGGTCTCTCATGAACGTAATACAGGGTAATTCAAAACGATTGCCCAGATTACAAAATGACAATACCTGGTTTATGAACATAGATACAGAGATCCCATTGTTGCACGATAAAGAAGGAAGTTTAGAATTTTGCTTCCATACCTTACAAATGTTCTATGGGACTCCCCTGGGTCATGTGGACAACATCTAAATGGTAATCCATTTCACACCTTATATTATGAAGCATGTCCGTAGTCACTGATGCCAGTGGAAGCTGAATGGGCATCTTTAGTTCTTGCAATGTTCTCAGCAAAGGTAGTACATGCACATGGTCTTTGACATACTCCTACGAAAAGAATTACAAGGAGTAAAGGTTTGGAGACCTTGAGGGGGGGGGACACTTGTAGAAAACCCTGTCCTGTCCACAACGACCAATCCAACGGTTTGGAAGAATTAGCAAGACCATAGCAACACAGCAGTAGGTTCCAATAAAATTCTATACTTCCTTTTTTTCTTGTGTAGGGATATCAGCTGCATATTTATCTTCATAAACACATTGTCCTTTGTAATCGGAACAATAGTTCTGAATTACAAGGTATTGTGCTTCAGGTGCTCACAGCATGACTGAATTTAAAGCACAATATATATATATATATATCATCATCATCATCATTGTCAACCATTATCAATCCACTGCTGGACGAAGGTCTCCCCAAGTTTCCTCCACAACGGTCTGTCTTGTGCCAGTCTCCTCCATGTCACTCCCGCATATTTACGAATTTCATCCAACCATCTCCCATGTGGTCTTTTTCTGGGTCTTTTCCTGTCCCTTGGAATCCAATCTAAAATTTCGGCTGTCCATCTATGGTCTGTCCTTCTGGCAGTATGTCCAGCCCATTGCCATTTCAGGGATTTAACTCTGATCATGATGTCTTCCACTCTCGTCATTTTTCGGATCCACGAGTTCCTCTTCTTATCTCTCCTGGTTATACCAATCATGCACCTCTCCATGCTTCTTTGAGTTGTCTGCAGCCTTTGTATGTCTCTTTTAGTTAAGGTCCACGTCTCTGCACCATACGTAAGCACTGGAAGGATGCATTGATCAAACACTTTTCTTTTAAGACATAATGGCATATTGCTCTTGAAAATTATGCTGTTTCTTCCAAAAGCTCTCCAGGCAAGTTTTGTACGCCGATTAATTTCTTCATCAATGTGACCCTCACTTGATATCTGCTGTCCAAGATAAACATACGTATCTGTTATCTCCAGTTTTTTCTCCATCAATCGATAAATCTTCATTTCTTGTAAAAGCATTGAACATCACTTTTGTCTTCTGAAAGTTCATTTTTAATCCCACTTCTTTACTCTTGTCAGCAAGTTCCTGGATCATACTCTGCAGCTCTGATGGGGTAGTTGCAAAAATGACTACGTCATCAGCAAAACGAAGGTGGGTTAGATAATCTCCATTAATCTTTATTTCTTTGTTTTCCCAGTTCAGTGATTGAAAGACATTTTCCAATGTGGCATTAAAGAGCTTCGGAGATATGGTGTCACCTTGTCTCACTCCCTTCCCAATTTTTATGTGTGTTGTATTTTCAAACAGCCGAATCTTTGCACTTGCATTTTCATAGATGTTATTAATAATATTAATGTATGCATCTTCAATACCGCAGGATTTCAGAGCCGTGGTAACTGCTGATGGTTTCACCGAATCAAAGGCTTTTTCATAATCGATAAAAGCCATGCACAATGGAAGTTCATATTCCCTCGCTCTTTCAATTAGTTCTCTCAGTACATGGATATGATCTATTGTGCTGTAGCCACTCCTGAATCCAGCTTGTTCTCTCGGTTGAGCCATGTCCAGTGTTACCTTCAAGCGGTGTGAAAGAACTTTAGTGAAGATTTTATAAACCACTGATAGGGGGCTGATAGGTCTGTAGTTCCTGAGATCCTCAATGTCACCTTTTTTATGTAGCAGGATCATTGTAGCATTGTTCCAATCCTCAGGAATCTTCCCTTCATTAAGGCATCGAGTGAAAATTTGGGCGAGTACTGTTTCAATTTCTCCACTTGCTTCTTGTATGATGTCTATAGTAATTCCATCTTCTCCTGGAGCTTTCCCCACTTCATGTTCTTGATTGCATGAGCAACTTCTGCTGGGAGGACTGGAAGAACTCTGGTACCTTTCATGATGTCTGGAGTACATGTATCATCCCTTTCATATAATTTGGAGTAGAAATCTTTCACTCTTGTCAAAATTTCGCCTCTATTTCTTGTTATAGAACCATCTTCTTTTCTCAGAGCCATAATCTGTTTTCTTCCCTTACTGAGATGTCCCTTTGCTATCTTTAGGCTTTGGTTGTTTTCAATTGCTTTCCTCACTAGCTCACAGTTGAATTTCCTTACGTCTTCAGTGATACTTTTTCGTGCTGTCTTGCATAGCTCTATATATTCCACTTTGGAAGTCACATCTTCTTTAGTTGTCCTCATCTCTCTTCTTTTTGCATCAACATTTTGGTTTTTCCTGATAATTTGTTTACATGCAACTTGTTCTTAGACCCAGCTAATTTTGTTGCTGTTTCCATAAGAGCTTTGGTTACTTTTCTGTTAACTTCCGAAATATCCACTTCTTCCGATGTTAGGCCTTCTAAAGCAGAGAATCTGTTCTTCAGTTCCAACTTGAAAGTATTATGGTGTTTTTTAAGGTTGGTTATGTCAATACATTTTGTTTGTCTTATGAGCTTGCCACGTTCCAGTTTAGTGTTGAGGTGCATCTTACATCTCACCAATCTATGGTCACTACCTGTGTTGAACTTGTTTAGCACACTGCAGTCTTCGATGACGAATTTTTTTGTTACACATAATAAAATCAATTTCACTTGTCGTCCCAATTGGATGTCTCCATGTCCATTTCCTGTGTGGCTTTTTTTCTTGAAAAAAGGAATTCAAGATGAAAAATCCTTCTGCCTCTGCAAACTCAACGAGAGTATTTCCACGCTGGTTTCTGTTGCCGTGACCGAATTTACCTACTGAAGTTTCATTCTGTTGCCGGTGCCCTATTTTTGCATTGAAATCTCCCATAATTATCTTCAAGTGCTGCTTACCTTTATTATTTAGATGACGAATTTCCTCATAAAATTCTTCAATTTCTTCTTCAGGATGACTTGTGGTGGGTGCATAAGTTTGAATAATCTGAGCCTGGTATCTTCTCGATAGTTGGATAACGAGTCGTGCAGCTCTGTCAGAGGAACTTTCAACTTCTACAACTTTATCCTTCAGTTTCTTGTTTATTATAAATCCAACACCACTAGTTCTGCCAGTATCTGTCCCTCGATAATAGAAGAGATGTCCACTTTTCAGTTCAATGAGATCTTCTCCTTTTCTCCTTACCTCACTTAGCCCGACGATGTCCCACTTGATCCTTTGTAGTTCCTCTTCCAATTCAAGAAGCCTTGAATCAGAAGATAGGGAGCGTCCGTTGTAGGTAGCCAAGGTCAGCATCAAATGGCAGCCTAGTCCGGTCCTCCGGGGGATTCTTAGCACCCTCTGCCTTCATGTCGCACTGGCCGCTGCCTTGGCCAGGTACATTCCAGCTGCCGGAGACTGAGGGCCAAGATTTAAGTTGTAGAGTCATTTTGGAGGTGTTTGGCCATAACTCACCACGCTGGCCAAGCGGGTTGGTGAGTGTGGGATAGCATTTCCTCTGATCCCGATGGTATAGTTATACCGCTATTTGCGGTCGTCAGAGCCCCTTTAGTGGGAACAGGATGCACCACGAGAAGGCGGGGTTGACATTTGTCAAGGAGAGGCTGTGATGTTACGCATCACCTGACCTTACATCCCACATATATATATATATATATATATATATATATTTTTAGAGAAATTTCTATGGCCAATCAATAGATAAGTCAATGTGGCATTTAAGTCGAAGTCTGGACTTCTGAAGAAAAGATATTGTCTTATTATATGATGAAAAATAAGGTACTTTTAAAGGTATGGGTGCTACAACCAAAAACAAATCTAGCTGGGAGAACCATTATATAAAGCATTTTGAAACATCTGTGTATATATATAATTATTTTATTTAATTTACAGAAATAATACCAGCTATAACAGCTGATCAAAAAAGCAAATAGCAAGAGTATTGTTCCAGCAATAACAATGAAATTAATCCTATAAGTGAAACATATTATTAATACAGCTGTCAACACTTCTCTATTGCTATTTTCCTAATATGCTGTACAATGTATAAAATGCACTATTTTTTAAAAAAACAATTTAATCGTGAACACAAAATGAACAAATTCTAACTATTGGCAGCATTCACAAAGCTGACATTCAAGATTTAATAAATAGAAATAACATCTGAAATATAAAAACAGTAAAAAAATGAGCTTGAGGGGGAAAAAAACTGAGTATCAAAACACACAAAAGCACAAAATTTGCCTAGTAAAACACAGCTTTCTAATATATATATTTTTTTCTTTTTTTCGACATTTTTTAAACACCTTGTCCTTCTTCACATGCGTTTAATTTTTCTCTCAATCCCAATTCCTCACATTTTAGCAAACTTCTTCAAAGAAAAGTAACATTTGGCAAAAACAAATTAATGTTTTTTTTTTAAATAATTTTTTGCTGAGTCATGGAACAGCATAAAACATTTACAAGCAAAAGAAAACACTGCACATTAGAATATACTTTAATATAAAGAATGTATAAAAATCAATATATCAATTTCTTTACAATCTTATTTACAAATACGCAGGACAACTCTTTAGGACAATGCCAAAAATTAAAGACACGTCTGTCGTATAAACTTTTCTTTTACACATTTTCATCAAATTGACTAGTACGCATAAAATTTGGTAGATTTTTAAATACTTCAAATGCCACCAAGATAAAAAGTTAAAAATAGTTACCAAGATAAAAAGAATAGTTAATATTACTGAAAGTCAAAGCAAGATCAAAACCAGATATTTCATTAAGAATATGATAATTATATTTCAAGATATTAGTAAGTAGTTTTTATCAAATCTTTGTGGAATGAAAAAATAACACAAAGATCACGTGATTTTTAAAGAACAAATTTTGTAATTTTTCATTTCAAATGTTAGACAGATTTGGTAGCACATATAAATTTCACTTTTTATATGCAACAACACAATTATACCCTAGTTTTTGATCACTTCAAACTGACTACAGATAGCTGCACATCATTCACATTTTTTCATTTTTTTTTTTATTTTTACTAGCCAGTAACACAGTTAACTTATTTCACTGGAAGTACAGAAACCTCCAAGTCTAAAACTTACATCTTTCACTGACAAAAAATGATCAATGACTAATAAATATATTATTTGATTTATTACACAAACAGCGTATTTAACACACTGAGACAGAAAAGCAAACCACAAAATCTGCATTCCAAAACAAAACATGATAACAGTGTGATTAGCTGCCAGCAAAATGCGTTAGTGTCAAGTGTGAATCTACAGCACCTGGTGGCACAAATATAATGTAGAAATAATAATAATAATATTGATTCCGTAGATTCTCCCTCTGAAATAAGAGAATACTATAATGGGCCTGCCACTAACTGAAGTCTCCCACACGTCCTCTGCTGCTGAAAATTTTATGCATGGAATTCTGAAAATACACCCAAGAAAAATTCTACATTAATGACAAAAACTTTGCCACACAATTTACAACTCACGCAAAATGATGTTACAGTGGAAAACACTGATAATGGCACTTATAAAAAATAAAAAGTTTTTACCTATTGCTATTGTTAAAATTTTTCATGTGAATGACACCTTCGAACAAAACATCTGAAAAAAATTCCACTGAGTTTGTCAATCGACTAAAACGACATTCATACAAGAATCAGTTCATGTTATGTTTCGATGTGAAATCCATGTTCACAAATATCCCATGAATGGGGCCCTTGAATCATTGAAACCTAGTTTCACTGAACATCATTTCAGCCACCAGAAGTAAAAGATATTTTGAGACAAGTGGAAATTTGTACCAGACAAAACAGTCCTTTTTTGTGGAACATTTTCCCAACAGACAGAAGGCCTTGCAATGGTAGCCCACTGTTGCCTACTTTATGATTTTATGCAAAGTCTATATGAGTCACTTTGAGGACAAACTCTTTCAGCTTGTTACATTTGACCTGTGGATTCGATATGTAGATGGTACTTTTGTTCTCTGGAATGACATGAATTCGGAAATACCCAAATTAGTTGAACTTATCAATTCAATTGATATTCATATACAGTTTACATATGAGACTGAAATAATGGCTGCTTACCATTCCTTGACATCTTTGTGTCATGGTCTGAAGATCCTTTAGAACAACAGTTTATCGAAAACCATTTGCTGTTTCCTTAGCCCCACATGAAAAATCAAATTAACCATGGAAACAAAAAATCTCTGCCTTCTACACATACATATATTGTGCAATACATATATGCTCAACTGAGGATTTCCTTGCAGAAAGAGCTTGATTTTCTTAAACGAATTGCTGCACACAGAGGATATACCCATTCCATTATATACAAAACTGTTCAAAAATTTAGGAAACCGAAGTTTGTCTACTCACTCGCCAATAGACAACCCAATATGACAGAATTAGGCGCTTATCCTATTTTCTCCACAGATTTGCTTCGGAATTTCAAAAATTCTCAAGAGTTTTAATTTCAAAGTTATTTTCAAACCCATAAACAAGATAAATTTTTTCGGATCAAAAGACTATGTCGAAGACATAAATTCATGGGGAATTTATCAGATACCTTGTGAATGTGGACTTTCAAATATAGGACAGACTCGCAGGTCTTTAAATTTCCGAGTGAAGGAACACGACCTACGTACGGAACTGTGAACTAAAGAAGTCGTCTATAGCCCAACATTGTCACAAAAATAACCCTAAATTTTTGTTTGAAAACGCTATGCTCATTGATAAACCTGATTCGACTATCAAGCTTAATGAATTAGAAGCTTTCCACATATACCGGAACTCTTCACAGCTTGTCAACGACATGACGTCGACCCCATTTCTTTTGAGCGCGTGGAAACAACTCACCAAAAACCGTGACCATCAGAACTCTGATGATGTCACAATGATTTGAATGTTTACGCTCCATTCGTCCTGATGATGCCGAGCCAATAGCTTTGCGAAACTATAGTCGATGTATGATAAACCTTTGATTGTGGTAAACATTGGTATTTTTATATTTTTATTTTAAAAACAAAGTGTACAAACATTTTGCATGAATTGCATCAAGTTCATTGTAACTTTTAACAAAGGAAGTTAATTTCATATATATATTTTTACCAGCAAAATAACTTATTGCTGGAGAAGCACTGGATTGAATGAGCATTGTGGACTTTTTAACTTCCGCATTCTTCCGTTAGGTTAAATTTATTGCAGATTTAAAATCGGTTTGAATTTTTTTTTCTATGATAGCTATGTTCTTAGATAGCATTTCGAACTGGAAGTAATAAAGACATGTGCTCCAACAATGCTGGACATCCCACGCCGGCCAACTGTGAAGTTGCAACTTCAGGGATGAACAATTTATTACCTGAAAAGGGGAAACGAGTAAACATTGCGAGAAACAGACAGGCCCAGCTGCAGCAGTTAGTTTACATTTGGCGCAGGCTTTAGTGTTCAAAAAAACACAAAACGATAAACCTAACACATGTGGAAAACTTACAGCAGCACTTCATTTTAAATGGATTAAGTTAAATAAAAAAGTTCTAATGGTGGGCACAAAATAATCAGGAAAGAAAAAAAAAACTGGGAGAATCACTAAATTCGTAAAATTAAAATTTTGCCTGCAAAACCGTGAAACAAGTTGCATTTCCGTAATTTTTTTAAATCTTAAAACTGGCATGTCTGAGTTATGCGTCAGGGAAAAAATTGAAAAAAAACAATCATTGTTTACACATTTCAAGCTTTCTAACACAAAAATAATTTTTCAAATTGGACTAATAAGCTGCAAAGATATGGTGTGCACAGGCGGATGGACAAAGTGATATTATAAGCACATACTTTTTTACAAAAAACGTGCTAAAAAGGGGAGGGTAGAAAAGAAATTGGTGTACTTTCTATTCAAGTGGCTGAAAAATCAATCCTCTGTGAAAAGAACAACTTGCTCTTTCAAAAGCCTTTTTAAGTGCATGCATTGCCATGAATGTCTTCAGCTGATCCAAAATGAGATCTTTTACCCTCTTTCATCTGGTGGAGTTAATCCCCCACCCACCCACGCACCCCCCACCCCCTGGAAGAAGAAAAATTATTTATCAAACCAGGACCACCTTGGAGCAGCTTTTCTTTTGTGTTTAAAATATCAGAATTTTCCCTAAGCATTTTCAGTGCTAAGATTATCTTTGACTTGCCCAACCACAGATAATTTTCCACTATTCGACTTATTTTTTCGCACGATTGCATTAATTCTTGACATTGGTGGACAACAGGATCATCTGTATCACATTGTTTTTTATTTCCAAAATCCTCCTATTACCTTTTTTGGTAACTTTCATGAAAAATGCAAGAATTTTTCCCCAGTTCCATATAGAAACAGGTGCCTCTATTCTGACCCGCATTTTATATATATATATATATATATATATCTAAAATTTCGGCTGTCCATCTATGGTCTGTCCTTCTGGCAGTATGTCCAGCCCATTGCCATTTCAGGGATTTAACTCTGATCATGATGTCTTCCACTCTCGTCATTTTCGGATCCACGAGTTTCTCTTCTTATCTCTCATGCTTGGTATAACCAGGAGAGATAAGAAGAGAAACTCGTGGATCCGAAAAATGACGAGAGTGGAAGACATCATGATCAGAGTTAAATCCCTGAAATGGCAATGGGCTGGACATACTGCCAGAAGGACAGACCATAGATGGACAGCCGAAATTTTAGATTGGATTCCAAGGGACAGGAAAAGACCCAGAAAAAGACCACATGGGAGATGGGTGGATGAAATTCGTAAATATGCGGGAGTGACATGGAGGAGACTGGCACAAGACAGACCGTTGTGGAGGAAACTTGGGGAGACCTTCGTCCAGCAGTGGATTGATAATGGTTGACAATGATGATGATATGGAAACAGCAACAAAATTAGCTGGGTCTAAGAACAAGTTGCATGTAAACAAATTATCAGGAAAAACGAAAATGTTGATGCAAAAAAGAAGAGAGATGAGGACAACTAAAGAAGATGTGACTTCCAAAGTGGAATATATAGAGCTATGCAAGACAGTAAGGAAAAGTATCACTGAAGACGTAAGGAAATTCAACTGTGAACTAGTAAGGAAAGCAATTGAAAACAACCAAAGCCTAAAGATAGCAAAGGGACATCTCAGTAAGGGAAGAAAACAGATTATGGCACTGAGAAAAGAAGATGGTTCTGTAACAAGAAATAGAGGCGAAATTTTGACAAGAGTGAAAGATTTCTACTCCAAATTATATGAAAGGGATGATACATGCACTCCAGACATCATGAAAGATACCAGTACCAGAGTTCCTCCAGTCCTTCCAGCAGAAGTTGCACATGCAATCAAGAACATGAAGCGGGGAAAAGCTCCAGGAGAAGATGGAATTACTGTAGACATCATACAAGAAGCAAGTGGAGAAATCGAAACAGTACTCGCCCAAATTTTCACTCGATGCCTTAATGAAGGAAAGATTCCTGAGGATTGGAACACCGCTACAATGATCCTGCTACATAAGAAAGGTGACATTGAGGATCTCGGAAACTACAGACCTATCAGCCTCCTATCAGTAGTTTATAAAATCTTCACTAAAGTTCTTTCACACCGCTTGAAGGTAACACTGGACATGGCTCAACCGAGAGAACAAGCTGGATTCAGGAGTGGCTACAGCACAATAGATCATATCCACGTACTGAGAGAACTAATTGAAAGAGCGAGGGAATATGAACTTCCATTGTGCATGGCTTTTATCGATTATGAAAAAGCCTTTGATTCGGTGAAACCATCAGCAGTTACAATGGCTCTGAAAACCTGCGGTATTGAAGATGCATACATTAATATTATTAATAACATCTATGAAAATGCAAGTGCAAAGATTCGGCTGTTTGAAAATACAACACACATAAAAATTGGAAAGGGAGTGAGACAAGGTGACACCATATCTCCGAAGCTCTTTAATGCCACATTGGGGAGTGTTTTTCAGTCGCTGAGCTGGGAAAACAAAGGGATAAAGATTAATGGAGATTATCTAACCCACCTTCGTTTTGCTGATGACGTAGTCATTTTTGCAACTACCCCATCAGAGCTGCAGAGTATGATCCAGGAACTTGCTGACAAGAGTAAAGAAGTGGGATTAAAAATGAACTTTCAGAAGACAAAAGTGATGTTCAATGCTTTTACAAGAAATGAAGATTTATTGATTGATGGAGAAAAGCTGGAGATAACAGACACGTACGTTTATCTTGGACAGCAGATATCAAGTGAGGGTCACATTGATGAAGAAATTAATCGGCGTACAAAACTTGCCTGGAGAGCATTTGGAAGAAACAGCATAATTTTCAAGAGCAATATGCCATTATGTCTTAAAAGAAAAGTGTTTGATCAATGCATCCTTCCAGTGCTTACGTATGGTGCAGAAACGTGGACCTTAACTAAAAGAGACATACAAAGGCTGCAGACAACTCAAAGAAGCATGGAGAGGTGCATGCTTGGTGTAACCAGGAGAGATAAGAAGAGGAACTCGTGGATCCGAAAAATGACAAGAGTGGAAGACATCATGATCAGAGTTAAATCCCTGAAATGGCAATGGGCTGGACATACTGCCAGAAGGACAGATCATCGATGGACAGCTGAAATTTTAGATTGGATTCCAAGGGACAGGAAAAGACCCAGAAGAAGACCACATGGGAGATGGGTGGATGAAATTCGAAAGTATGCAGGGGTGACATGGAGGAGACTGGCACAAGACAGACCGTTGTGGAGGAAACTTGGGGAGACCTTCGTCCAGCAGTGGATTGATAATGGTTGACAATGATGATGATGATATATATATATATTCCTGCAAGGATCAGAACACAATGTAGTTCAGTGCAGTGTATGTTGATCACAAATTAAATAAACCCAAATGACTCAATTACAGACATAGGCATTCCACATGCACTCTATACTACATATACTTCATTATCTTATACCGCATTTACTTACATATAGGAAGAGATACGATTTTAGAGATCAAAAAGGGAAAGAAACTGTTTCATTAATTCAACTTCTTGGGTATTGCATTCATTCACAGATAGCATCATCAGATGCATGTATTAGACAAACACAACCATGTTTCCTTTAATGCTATCAGCTTTTACCTAGATCCAAAAGTTCCCGGACTAAGACTGTAAGGCAAAGTACGTGTATTACATAGCCATGGTGATTATTGGATTGTGTTACGACATTATACTCCCCTTACGGGGAAATTGGTTTCATCCATCTAGTTCACACGTTCACTGCAATACATCCTGGTATTGTGAGCAACTTGCACAGTGTTCAGCAATTGATGAAAAATTACATTTCTTGAGCAGCGCATTAAGTTTTGTGTTCGTTTAGGCAAAAGTCAAACAGAAACTTATGAGATGTTGAAGCAAGATTATGTCGAAAACACCTTGTTGCAGTCACAAACATTCAGTTGGCATCAATGCTTCACAGAAGGCAGACAGGAGGTCGAAGACGACGAATGAAGCGGGTGGCCAGTATAATTTCACACAGGTGAAAACATTTCGAAGGTTGTGGTCATCGTATGCACCAACAGACGGTCAAGCAAATAGCAGAGGCTGCTAGAATATCGGAGCCTACGTGTCACGGATACCAACAGATGATCTGAAGATGCACCGGGTGTATCAACACATCATCCCACGCATGTTAACTGAAGATCAGTTGGCCATGTGGATGGAAATGACGGGTGATCTTGTAACCGCCGCTGAAGAATACCCACAATTTCTTAGAAGAATCATAATGGGAAATGGTGCTTCTTCTTTGACCCACAGACTATGCAGGCATCAGCTACGTGGAAATCACCACTGTCAAGGCAAGATCATGCTAGAGGTCTTCAACATCCAGGGTATTGTTCATCTTGAATATATCTCTGAAGGATGCACTGTCAACAAGGTGCTCTATCTGGACATTAAGCAACATCTAAGTGAGATGATTCGCAAGAACCTTAACTGTGGGGTGATCGGTCATGGGTGCTGTTGCATGACAATGCACCGGTGCACAGATCACTCCTCATTCATGTGTTTCTTGCCAAAACAAGAGCTGTTGTCCTCCCACACCCACTGTACTCGCCTGACCTCACCCACTGTGACTTCCATCTCTGCCCCAGATGACATGTCGACTTCAAGGTCATTGGTTTTCAAGCGCAGAAGTGAAAAATGCATCGTTGGTTGCACTGAAGGACATTGCAAAGAATGGGTTCCAGATGTGCTTCGATGAACTCTACAGCTGCTGGCAGAAGTGTGGTGCTGCAAGAGGGTCTTATTTTGAAGGAGGATGCTGGTTGGTTGGTGGATTTTTGTGGTGCAAGGGCCATGTTTAGCCAAAGAGCATCAGACACAAGACAAGGATGTGCTTCAGTTTTGTAACTATCTATGGACCCAGTCCAGGAACTTTTGGATCCTAACTCGTAGAAGTACCATGAAACTTCAGAAAGAAAAGTGAACATGGGCAAATATTATGGATGGCGATATTCATTTAAAACCCTATATAATTGTTAAAAGTGTGTGTATCCCTGCAAACTTGTCTTTTTTAACTCTGTGTAGCATTCACAACAAGATCAGATGCAGTGCCAAATGAGTGTAACAAAGAACAAACCTGTTTGAAGGGGCTTTCGAATTATTTCCTCTTGATTAAGAAACTGATTTTCAGAGACTTCGCTGGTGTCATCAGTGGCAAGGAATGGATTTGAAGGAACCTTGTTGAAGTTTATATCTCCAGTGTTCAAAATATTTTCCACATGATGGTTGTTAATGGAAGAGATAACGTTGCTATTTATTTCATTGTCAATCAGGGATGACACAGGGTGACGATCTCCTGTTACACTGGGTGTCTTGTAATCACCACCAACTCTGAAAAGAAATGAAATAATATTCAGCATAAGTTCAATCACACAATAAATAACATTATAAACGAAGTGAAATGAGAGAAATACTATGAGTAATGATAAGTCAATTAGGCCACAATTTTAAATGACATGTAACAGCAGCAGGCATATTGTGCTGAAGTGCACGACTACACAAAGCATCATCTTTAGCTAAAGCAGTGATCTGAATTCAGTTTGCTTTGTGGTAACAGTAAGAATTATACAGAATCAGTGCTTGCTTGTACGATCAGTCAAAAAATAAATAAATACAGTGAAACCTCTCTTGGCGACCACCCCTGTTTCAAGACCACCCCTCATTACGACCGTTTTTCTGTGGAACTGATTTCAAACCCCATAGCACTAATACTAATGTTCCCCCTATTGAAAGACTACTCACCCCCTCTTAATGATCATCTTTGCGTAAGGACCACTGCACAAAAACTGTGTTGTCCGGATTACCGTTCATGCTGAAAGTTTTCTTTATACCCCGGAACCATGAAACAAATTAAACAAATGTGCATTAGTATGGAGGGGTCACTTTAAATACCTAGGAAGTTTCTTCCCGCATAGGGGTGGAGGGAGAGTTCTTGGAGATGACAGGCAATTCTAATGGCTTATGTAGTAACGTTAAAAAAAAAAAAAAAAAAAAACAGACTCCATCCCCACACTTCCTACAAAGGCTGAAAAAAGGGATTGATAGTTAAAACTCAGAAGACACTTAAGAGGGATGACTGTCCTGAAGGGGGAAAATTAAGAAACTATTCTGTGAGCTGAAAGAAAAGTCTGACAAACTAAAGCTGATGACATTACATTCGTTTTCAAATATTTTTTTTTAGATTACCTCTATAGATACCTTTCAAATGTGTAACTGTACTACATATCCTATCTGTAAATAAACTGGAATGCATTATGTTTGTGAAATAGCAATTCAGAGAGTGTAATTTATAAAAGTTATGCAGTAGTTTACAAAGGTTTAATCTCAAAACTGTTCATTGGATATGGCATTAAAACCTTCCCCTGTTTAGCAACCACCCCTCTGAACGACCATTTTTTAGAACAACCAGCAGTTGTCGCCTTAGAGAGGTTTCACTGTAAATACATTAAAAATAAAAAAAAAAAATAATAAAAATAATAACAGAATTGGTGCTTAGTGGAATAGAGGGGAACTATGTGTATATTTACATAACCAAAACCCATCTGGGAAAATGAGTCCAAAAGTAGAAATATAGATATCTGAATAGATTCCACGAATGATGAAAATTCATGAAAGATAATATTCCACAGATGATGAAAAGATGCAGCAGATCAATGATATTTACAATAAATATTGTTAAGATGATGCCTCAAAAGTTCAGAATATTCACGTGATGTTTAGGGAGAATGCTTTTGGAGACACCAGTCACTCAGAGCTTAAATTCTCCCTTACTGTAGATGCCGTGTCATGCTGGCTGAAGCCACCATACATGGCACAAATTGAAAAAGCACATCAAAAGTGTCCCTGTTTACATTCAAGGCAATAAAAAGCAATGTATAGCCTAAAAGACCAGGCATTTTCTGCCTTTCTGGAATTTGCACCACTAGGAGAAAATCCTCGTGTGACAGGTCAAGAGATGCACCTGAAAGAAGATTGTCAGAAGAGAAAAGCAGCAGTTGCCCTGACAACTATCATGGAGTAAAAGAGCATCCACTTAGTTTGCAGTGGTAAATTGGAGGCTGTGAGATCAGCCCTTGTAATTTTTCAACAACATGAGCTATCAAGACCCTGTGATTCTGAGGCAGATATCAAACCTCCAACTGCAAGAGTCAATGGTGTCTGGCTATGAAGATGTTGAATGAAAACACTTATACTGAACTAGGAAAATGTTGAGCCTGGCTACTGGAAGGTAGCACGAGTCAAAGGGGAAAAACTTGGCACTCCTTTTTTTTCTGTATCTTGCGGGGGAGCATTTTTAGCAAGAGTGTGTCTGAACCATTGGAGGATTGTCTATTTACTTCCCCAACTCTTACAACAGGAGTAGCAACTAGACTGAGTAACCCACTTGCATGCTGATTTTTTGTGTGAGAGCTCTAGTGAGCCAGATTCATGATAATGGTGCACAGAATTCTTTTAGAGCAGCTTATTCACTGCAGTGGGCGAGAGCAAAACCAAGCCACTCCTGAGGAACATTAGTGCATTGGTACCCTTTTTTCTACAGTAATTAAATGTACCAGTGTTGTCCTAATCCTAAGTCCTGGGCATGTCAGTGATTGCATAGTTTATTGTGTCGGTCCTATTTTGAGCTCATTCGGATCCAATGTTCACTATCCTCTCTTTACCCTAGTATAATTTATACAGAGAATAAAGTGTCCAAAACTAATCCAGCCCGCCTCGGCCCCCAGTTGTATCCATTTCAAGGTTTCGGTACTGGGATTCATATCCCAAGGGACCCAGAATAGAGAGCACACTAAGCTTTTTAATGCCTGACAAAGGCAAGGATAAATAAAAAATGAATGTCTTGATCAAAAATTAAAAAATTCAGAAATCAAATTTTTAGATTTCTGACCCAGAAATTCCCTTTTGTTTGTAAACTTGCATATCATCATCATCAACCATTCTCAATCCACTGTTGGGTAAAGGTCTTCCTAAGTTTCTTCAAACTCTCTGGCCTGAGCTCATTCTCTTCCATGTCACTCTTAAACATATTTTTGAATCTCATCCACCCATCTCCCATGTAGTCTTGAGTCTTTTTCTGACCCTTGACATTCAGTCTAATATTTCAGTTGTCCAATGGTGGTCCATTCTCCTAGCAATATCTCCAGCCCATTGCCAGATGAGAATCTTTCCTCTGATTATGGTATCATCCACTTTTGTCATTTTCCTGATCTATGAATTCCTTTTCCAAATTTTCCTGGTTATACTAAGCTTAGATTTCTCCATAATACTGGTTTATGTCTTGGTGATATCCATGTGTGCAGATTGCTGTATGCTGATGACACTGTCCTGTTGGCAGAGAGCAAAAGTGAGTTTCAGAGTATGTTGTCTCGGATACACAAAGTTTGCATGAAATTCAAACTGAGTATAAATAAGGAAACCCAAAGTTATGGTTTTTGAGAGAGGAACTGGTAGCACTGACGGAAAGTGAAAAAATAACACCAAGAAGGAATTGGTGGACGATCATGAAATTTACATATGTTAATGGGGTAGAGTTTACGTAGGTGTGATGTTAATTTCGGGACCAACCGGTGAGCGCTTATGCAACAGCACGGCATAATATGCAAATTATCGTTGGTGGTATTTAAGGAGTACGGCGAAGTGAATGTAATCAGTCGTCGGTGTACGAACACGTGCAAAGACCCTGAAGAAGCTGCAATGCCTGGACATGGAAGACGTGTACGATTTCAGCAGTTATCGGACTTTGAGCAAGGTCGTCTAGTCGGACCACGCGAGGCCGGGTGGTCGTATCGTCGTATTGCAGAGCGAATTGGACGGGAAGTATCGGTGGTGGTGCGATGGTGGCGTAGATGGTCCGAGGAACATTCCCACCCGAGAAGACGTGGAACCAGGAGTCACAGACGGACCGATGAGCGGACCGATCGACGCATAAGAAGAGCGGCGTTGTCAAGCAGAACATCCACTGCGACGCAAATCCGAGCTGCCGTTGCACCTGAGGTGACTGTGCGAACAATCCACAACCGTTAACTGGATGCAGGACTACGTGCACATGTGCCTCTGGCATGTGTACCTCTGACTCCAGCCCACCGTCAGCAACGGCTGCAGTGGTGTCACCAACGTCTGCACTGAAGAACGCAATGCTGATCTGTCGTGTTCAGCGATGAAAGCAAATTCTGCTTGGGAGCCTCGGATGGCAGTATGCATGTTCGCAGATGCACAGGGGAGCGTCTCCACCCTTCTTGCATCCGGCAGCGACACACAGGGCTTACACCTGGTCTCCTGGTGTGGGGAGAGATCAGCTATCACTCCCGTACACAACTACTGTTTGTACTGGGTACGTTAAACAGCACCTCCTACATCAACAACATCATTCAGCTCATTGTTGTGACATTTGTAAGGTCGGTCCATCGCGGTCTTTTCCAGCAAGATTACGCACGCCCACACACGGCACGTGCAACGCAACATGCACTTCAGGGTGTGAGACAACTTTCATGGCCTGCACGTTCACCGGATTTGTCCCCCATTGAGCATGTGTGGGAATTTATGGGACAACGACTTATCCGGTCTCCACGGCCAGCCACGACCATCCCCGATTTACGCGTCTAGGTTGAGGATGCTTGGAACTTAATACCCCAAACTTACATCCAACATCTGTACGACAGACTCCATGCCAGAATTGCAGTGTGACGCAGTTCATGGCAGTTCAACCTCCTACTAGCCATGTTACATGGAAATGTTATTTTTCAGTTTACCAGCAAATACAGCTGTATTTTGCCATAATGTTTTGATCACGTTATCCTCTGTATTCTCTTATTATGCTGTATAAATTTCGTTGGTATCAGAAGTCTCCTTTTTGGTGTTCTTTTTTCACTTTCCGCCAGTGTATGTCTAAATGGCACAGGGATTGACCAGGTGAATGAGTTTGTGTATTTAGGAATCATATTTGCCAGAGAGAACAAATTGGATGGTGAAATTAGTACGAGAATGAATTCTTCATTGAAAGTCATGGCTGCTTTGGGAGGGTTTCACAGGAATAATGGGTTCTCAAGAGAGTCCCGCATGGCCGCATATGAAAGTATAATTGTTCCTACTCTGATGTAATGCAGTGAAACCTGGGTACTACAGAAGAAACATAAGAGTCGTTTGTGTGCTGGAAAATGCATTATTTACGGAGGGTTTGTAGCAAAACACGTTCTGATTGTGTGAGGAATGAAGATGTGTTGCAGTTGTGTAATGTGTGAAGCAAAATGTTGTTAGCAAGGTGGAGACCAATATGCTTCGGTGGTTTGGCCATGTTGAAAGAATGAGTAATGAGATGCTTACTAAGAAAATCTTTTTAGCCCAAGCGGCAGGAAGGAAAGGTAGAGGAAGGCCAAGGAAGTCATGGGAGGATCAGATTCAGGAGTGTCTGCATGAGAAAAAGATTATGAGTATGAAATATAGAAGATCTTGTGTACGGCGTGTGATGGATGTCAGTGAAGCCCGAGTTGTATGTCAAGATTGCTGAAAATGGAGAAGTTTGATATGGCAACAGTAAGTAAAAATTATTTGGTAGTTTGTATTTCTTTGCGGAGCTAACCTCTGAATATCAAAGAACAGCTATGTGTATGATGACCCAGCTGCAGAAGATAACAAAGAAGAAAAGTTTTCCTATAGCTTCCAGCAGTTATGCTGATGATGTCAAATGTGTATTGTATCAGAGGGAATGGGGTGGGTTACTTTGAAGTTCAATAAATAAAGTAAGTTATCCTAAATATAACCTATTTTATTCATTTTTACTCTGCATTCCCCAACCTTCATAAATTCTATGCCCAGCCCATTTTAAACAATTCAGTTTTTTCACACTTTTTTCCAAATCCTAGCTTTTTCTTAGGTCCCCGTTTTTCTGTTTGTTTTCTTGATATTCCTTTCATCCACCTTAAGCAACATTTCTCTTTCAGTTGCTCCCCCTTCCACTCCCTTTGTTTTCCAAAAACACTGGGATCAGTTGCCTTTGGCTAGCAGCACCCAGTACCAGCCCCTGACTTACACTGAAAAGCAATTGAATTAGAGATACCTGTCTAGTAACGTGTAACACCACCTTTCGCCCTGATGATGATGTCGGCGATTCGTTTCGGCATGGGCTCGACAAGACACCGGAAGCGTTGGGAAGCCATACGGATCTACGACCTTTGAACAAGCTCCCACAGTTCACGAAGATTTGATGGAGGGGGTGGGGGTCATAGCCTCGATGGCATCCCAGATGTGCTCGATGCGATTGAGGTCAGGTGACCTAGCTGGCCAAGGAAGCAAGGTCACGTCGGTGAAGCGTTCATGATTCAATTTGAGAGCGATGGCACAGTGCATTGTCTTGTTGCAGGATGAGGTCCCTAGTGGGATGTTGAAAACGCACAAACGGGAGCAAATGGCCGTCCAGGATACCCCGGTAATGTTGACCTGTGAGGGACGATGTCACACGTACCAGGGGTCCCATTTCAGTCCACGTAAACAGTCCCCAGACGAGAATGCCACCCCCACCAGCTTGAAGAGTGAGTACCCTGCTGGCAAGAAGGATCCATCGCTTCATGTGGTTTGCGCCGTACTCGTATCCTGCCATCCACATGTACCAACGTGAATCTCGACTCATCAGTCCAGACAACATTTTTCCACATGTCTAGGGTCCAGTGGCGATGTTCCTGCGCCCATGCTAATCTTTGCACCCTGTGATGTGCGGTTAGCAGCGGTACCCTCGTAAGACGATGGCTTCTGTACCTCATAGCGAGGAGATGGTTCTGGATGGTGTGACTGCTTACACGTTTTTGTGCACTGGCGTTAAATTGCTGAGTGATTTCTTGCACTGTGGCCCATCTATCCGCTGTTACAATGCGAGCTAGCAACGGGGTCATCAACAGCGTGTGGATGACCCCGCTCATCCACACGCTGTTGTCCACGGCAGTTGGCCCTTGCAGGGATGGTTTTACCGGATTCGATGTACTCACGGTGCACCCGTGACACAGTGGCTCGTGAAAATCCCAGTGCCTGCACGACTTCCGAGATGGAGGGACCCATTCAGCTGGCCCCGACAATTTGCCCACGATCAAATGCGCTTAGATCCTTCGTCTTACCCATACTGCGTCCAACTCTTACTGATTCTCATCGAATCATTCCTTATATTGTCGGATCGCTGCATACGTCATGTAGTTTCTATTTACAGGGCTGCCCACAGCGCCACATTTGCATAACGCCAGCTGTCTGTAATTCAATTGCTCTTCAGTGTAGGTTACATGGTAAAGAATGACCAATGGCTTCAACATTAAAAAAAAATGCTCCAAAGATGGTGAAGATGAAACAGCTAATCTTTGGCATTGAGTGTTCCCTAGAAGATTGGCTGCAAATGGTATCCATATTCCAGTATTGCAGCTGTTGAGAAAAAAAGGCAAACACCTTTCAAACTGTGGTTTGCACCATGAAGGAGATCCAACTATAAAATCAAATGTCAACAATGAATAGTTGATGAAAAGAAAATTACATTCTTGAAATTGGGTACGACTCCACCGTCAATAATCATGTTGGTGCTGGAAGAAGGGTCTTCGGTGGTTAACTGTAATCAGCACAGTAATGGAATCAAATATGTATCTCTCTATTCTAAAAAAAAGTAACTGCCGCCGCTGCTGCTGCTGCCGCTGTTTTAGAAATTTTGTGACACTTGCTTTCCTAGCTCGCAGCGCAAAACGTATTGAACATAAAAATACGAAATTTACATCATTTGTAGAGAATACTTTGGAGAACATGCTGAAATAAATTGTTTTTCGATTCTTGCGATACTTCAAGAGCTATTGTATTTCAAAGTTAAGGTAAGCAAAAAAGTGCTATCAGTTCACATGCCGGACACACTAACAGCAACATAACCACGAAACTTTGTAGACATGTAGTGCCATGACCAAATTTTTGCACCCCGTCGCCCTTTTTTTGAATCTTGATTTAGTTTACAAGAAATTAAATTTCTAAATTTCACAAAATTCTCCATTTCGTGATAGGATCCATTTAAAAAAACGGATATATGCGAATTATAAATTATAACGCATTGCAATTTTTACATCATAAACTTACTACTATCGTCCCTTTTTCACAAAAAAAAAAAAATTTAAGAAAAAGTCATTTTCCGATTTTTAAGCATTTTTTAAAGATGCAAAGGAAAGAAACGAACGGCTTGTCTGTCTTCACGATAACCACAGAGGAACGTTCTGGTCTCGTGACCTGCTGCCATGGTGATGCAGATAATTTGTTATGCATATGTTTTGTTGGTAAAGCTGTCTCAGTTGTTTAAGGTGGACGTCAAGTAATTTTGCTTCCTATACTTCCAATGGAAAAACTTCTGTACACATTTTCTTCACAATTAATGCGTTCCCAAGGATGAAAATTTGAACATTGATTAAAATAGCTTCATTTTATAACTTGGAATACTTAATATTTTCTAAAACATAACCATAAGTATGCAATCCAACATTTGTTTGTCTACTGAAGTCATCAAAGTAGAGGTCGCACCATCTTTTTTCTGGTTCCAACACCACCAAAGCAGAAGTTATTGATTTTTAATATAATTATGGTTATGTTCTAGAAAATATTCAGTATTCCAAGTTATAATATGAAGTTATTTTAACCGATGTTAAAATTTTCATCCTTGGGAATGCATTAATTGTGAAAGAAATGTGTACAGAAGTTTTTCCATTGGAAGTATAGGAAACAAAATTACTTGACGTCCACCTTAACGGTTTAGCATAATAGTTTACGGTTTACAGAAATGCTTTTTGGACCGCTTTTGTTTTCCTTAGTGGTAAATTTAGTAAGTGCTATAAGTTCAAACGACAAAAGTCCGAAATTCCAAAAATTAACGACAGTAAAAAAACTCTGAAATTTTGGAATAACAAACCTTATTTGCTTAGACATGCAATAAAAATTTAAATTTGTACGAATTTTCCAGTTTCTACTTCATGTGATATGCTTGGAGATCGGGCTGCAGGGCCTGAGTGCTACTCTGGAAATGAGCGTAGCAGGCCTAGAGGCGCAAGCCCCTTACTCCTGATTAAAAAAAGCAAGACGTTTCTGAAAACCAGCCCCAAAAAGATGATTTTTTTGCACAAACTGTTGCAGTGAAAATAAAACAATAACATGACACGGAGCTAAATTCAAGTGGAACAGACTAAAGGATAAGAAATGGTGGTCAGCTCTAAGGAACAGGCTTTTTTAAGAGATAAGAACAAATAGTTAGAAAATGTTCATGCATGGTGGAGAGAAAATGTTACAGTGGTGAAAGTGGTGGGAATAAAGATTCTGAGAACTTCCATGAGTATCTAGGATGATAATGTTTAGAACCACTGGTTTCAAGGAAAGGACAAAATTAGATCAAGAGAATAAAAACACTATCCATGCCCCACCTGGGACTTGAAACTGAGCCCAACTCAGAAAACTAGCTTCTGTCACTCAGCAATAAGGCAACAGAAATGCAATGAAAAACACCAGATCCCATACAAACATACATATCACTAAGTTGTTCTATGAGATTCAGAGGCCAGCTCTTCAAAGAAAGATCATCTACTATATTAAAGTTTAAAAATATGATTGTGCTAGGTTTTACTTATTGTTGATGTATGAAACACCTCTATTTACATTGATGTTGACACGCAACTCAAGCTTTATTGATATTCATTACACATCTCACACCAGATCTGTTGTACTTCATACTAATTATCTTTTTCTCATGCAGACATTCCTGAATCTGGTCCTCCCATGATGTCCTTGGCCTTCCTCTATTTTTCTTTCCTGCTACTTGTGCTGAATAAATTCTCTTAAAAAGCCCCTCATCACTCAGTCCTTCAACATGGCCAAACCACCTAAGAAAATTAAGTCTCCACCTTACTAACATTTTACTTATTACACATCTGCATCACCTCTTCATTTCTCACATGATCAGAATGTAACATGCCACAAACCTCGTATGTAACAGGGTTCGTCCTAGGACTAAAAAAGGGCAGGGTGCTCATTCTGAAAATAAAAGGGCAGCTTACATTTTCAAAGGGCATTAGAGTATACATCAATCTTGCAAAAACAAGACCATACAAGCAGCCTTGATTCATTGGAAAAGTTCAGCAGTATTCACTGTGGATATTAAATTATTATATACTGTTATCAGTCAATACAAGTTTAATTTGAGAAAATATTATTTCTACTTCAGCACTTGAAATTGTGGGAATCTTCTACCCACAGCTGTTTTTTATTTTGACAGAATAGAACATATTTTCTGGAACTGACAAATTACTACCCTCACAATATCAGTTTGAGATAGAAATACTGGTTTGTACTCATCCCACTCTAACAGTAAATCATCATCTAGGTCAAAGTACTCAGCCAGCTCCATTACTTCAGCAATGGCATAAAGGCTCAGCACTTGATTTCTGACCCTACTTTTCTAAGATTCTAAAATTTGTAATAACAGACTAGTTTCCTAACTATCCAGAAATAGTTTCATGCAAATGATCAAGAAATGCATGTGCATCTCTTTCAAATGGACCATTACGGGTGCAGTGGTCATTTAAGGCTTGAGGGTAGGTAGGGTGGGAGTTTTTTAATTGAAGGACAAGCAGTGTGCAGTATCCTTTTAAAAACAGCTTGGATGAACCCAGATGTAATACATCTCTGCACCAAACAAATTACTCTTACGTATCTTCTGTTAAAAAAAAAAAAAGACACCCATTTCAGAAATTTTACAAAAAGAACTTCCAAAATGCCCTAGAAGTTTTTGACATTCTTGTAAAAGGGTGATTTGATTTTATGCCAAATCAACCAGTCACTCTCAAAATGACCATTTCAGATTTCAATGAAACCTTCTGGGATCATTCTCCCTAGTGATATAAATGAGAATATATTTTTAATTTTTTTTTTTATCTCATTAGTTTTTTCATGTAACTAATTTTTAAAATTTTGAAAAAGTCATTTTTTGGCTTGCATAAACTTTTTAAATCTTGAATTTCTCAAATTCTATAAGGCCTAGAGAGTTGTTTGACCCATCATTTTAAAGAGAATTTCATAAGTTTTAATTTGATATGCAACTTGACTTTGCTTGGTGAAGAAAAAAATTATGAAAAATTTTAAGATAGTGTTTTTTAAAAATTTTGAAAAAAAATATATGTTTTTTTGTAATATAAGCTTTAAATCCTGAAACTTTTAGAGTGGGATCTCAATAGGATCAGGAGTTATGGTACCAATGGTATTGTTTTAAATACCAGTTAGGGGTACTTGCTACCTTTAACTTTTGTAAGGTAAAAAAAAAAAACATACATTGGCTATAAGGTAACCAATTTACATTAGGGTCTATTACAGATAATGATTTACTAAACCTACAGCCAAATTAGGGATAGCATGTGAGTAAATAGTCTGCTAATCACAGGTGTTCTGACACAAGCCTGTACAGAAGTTTTGGATTATTTGTTTCAGAGTTTGCCAAAACTTTTAAGACACTTTCATTGCTACTCAACAGTCTTCCTATTTGCGACACTTGAAAGAAAATCTACCTCAAAACCAATGCATTGTACTTTGTGATTTTGCTGAAAATTATGCATTTGTGCTTCAAGATTCTGCAAAAGGCTTTCATTGGAACAATGCTCAAGCAACAATACATCCGTTTGTTACATACTACGTTGATGAGGAAACCAAAAAGTTGGCACACCTGAGCTTTGTTATTCTTTCTGATTGTATGGTGTATGATACAGTTTTATTAGCGCCATTGGCCAGTCTACGAATGGTCTACAATGATCAAATTATGACCCCTTGCCAACTTTATGATTGGGCTAAAGACAATATTGTCAACACCAGTTTTTTGTATTCCACTACAGACGAATATGAGGCAGAGGAAAATACTTTGAAGAGTAGGTTTGAAGCAGCAACAACAATAAAGGGTACTCAACAATTTCACAGTTACATTCCTGTGAATGAGACTGGAGTTTTAGTGAAAAAGCTACTCATTTTCAGAGGAATCAAGTGTAGAAATAGTTTCAGCTGATGACACTGATGATGATCTGGACATTAATGACATTGTTGGCTTTGTTACATGCCAATACTCAGACAAGTGGTGGTTAGGTTGTGTGTTAGGAATAGAAGCAGATGAAGTAAAAATAAGTTTTTTGGAACCACATGGCCCTTCTCCATCTTTCAAATACCCACAATTTACTGACATACTAGCTGTGCATAAAAGTGAGGTTTTAACAAAAGTTGATCCTACAACAGCTACAAGGAAGAGTTTATCGACTTACAGACTCAGGAACCAAAAAGGCAAACAAGAAATTATTTGTTAAATTAAAGAACTAAGAGGTCGCTATTTTGGCGTAACTACAACTCTGAGTGCTAACTAAAAAAAATATTTTATTAATTTTACCAGGTAAAACTTTTAGCCTGTTGGGACTATCCTTCCCTTGTTTTATGTTTGACTATGTAGATTTTAAAACTCAGTGTCTGTTATCATGTAAACATACTAAAACTAGAATTATAATCCATTATTACTCGTACAGTAACTTTAAAGTTTTTTGCCATAGCTACCGATACCATTGAGATCCCACTCTAAAAGTTTCAGGATTTAAAGCTTATAATATTACAAAAAACATTTTTTTCAAAAATTTTAAAAAGTCTTAAAAATTTATTTTTTTAAATTAAATTTTTTTTTCATCAAGCATAGTCAAGTTGCACATCAAATTAAAACTTATGAAATTCTCTTTAAAATGAGGGGTCAGACAACTCTTTAGGTCTTATAGAACTTGAGAAATTCAAGATTGAAAAAGTTTATGCAAGCCAAAAAAAACGACGATTTTTCAAAATTTTAAAAATTAATTACATGGAAACCCACTGAGCTAAAAAAATTTTTTTAAAAATATATTCTCATTTATATCATTAGGGAGAATGATCCCTGAAGGTTTCATTGAAATCTGAGATGGTCAGGTTGAATATTGAAATTTTTTGGTTGATTTGGCATGAATGAACCAAAACACCAAAAGCAGGGAAAATCTAACTTCAGGTTTACTTAACAGAGATGGGCATACTCATATTCTCATAGAATACATTGATTAGATGGAGAGAATGCTTTGAATGTCTGTTATGCAAAACTCCAAGGACTAGTGAATAGGTAACTAATAACAAAATAATAAAACTAATAACAAAACTGCTCTTGATGATGACCTTGATGCCTGGAGAAAACCAGATTATGAAGTTACAAATGCATCTCTCTCTCTCTCTCTCTCTCTCTCTCTCTCTCTCTCTGCAGGCATGGGCACCCATAGCTTAGTTTTCTGGAGAGGACAAACAAAAATTGTAACTACAAACACCACATGCAAATTTTCATTATGCCTTCTCTGTTATCTAACCAAGGTTATCACTCTCTCACACACACACACACACACACACACACACACACACACACACACACACACACACAAAGAAGATAAATTTAACTGAAAATCAGAAGACACAAAAACTACATGAAAGAGATGAAAAAATTAAATTAGACACCATGCCAGAACAATAAGGCCATTTTTTTTTTCTGTTCTTTTGAGTCGTGCGCCTTTTGGACAGTTCTGATATGCATCACAAAAAACCCAGCAATCACTTATTTATTCACCAAAAAGGGAAATATAGCCTCAAAGTTTTGAAAAAAAAAAGTAGATTTTTATCCAGAGTGAATGGCTGCTGCAGATTAGAGCTGAGTTTGGGCTCAATTTTTGGAGGGTGAACCCGAATTTTATATTGCAAGATAGAGCCTGGTCCCGAACGAGCCCGAAAACTGGCTAACCTGTTCAACTATAAATAAAGCACATCTTCTTTTCCACACTACCACACTATCTCCTCCTCCTCCTGCAATTAACCAATGTATTTCTGAAATGGGGAGTGGGGAAGGGACCTCTATCTATTTTTATAGTGTAACTATACGGTTTTCTTTGACCGTTCATTTCCATCCATCTGAAGTGATTTGGGTGGCCGGGCATCCAAAATGACTGGGCGGTGCTGTGATTGTATGTTGCTCAAATAATGCTAATATAATTGTGCCATAATGCACTGCAATATGTACATTGCTAAATAGAATTAGCAGGGAGCTACTGCGTGGAGATGGGAGGTAAATTATCATCGGCATGCTATCAACTATCCAATATCTATAGTTCTTCAAAAAGCATTTTCTTCTCTGCAGAAACACACCAATGCACAGACTATGGCATTTTCTACCAAAGCCCGGAATAAATAGCCGTCTCGAATACTTGCTCCCCAACCAAAACCAGTTGCCGAATTAGTTTTAGCTAACAGATGTGGTAATAACAAGTTTTACCAAAAACAACAAATACTGTAACTTCTTACTTTGATTTAAATTTTTCTAACGTCATGTAATATCATGGAAATTGGAGATTTCATGCAAAACGATGGTACAATATAAAAATAACTATAAAAAAAAACTGGTACAATTAAAATAATTACAGGGTACATAGCATCCATCCATCCATCCATCCATCCAAGTGAGAAAATCACCATGTCACCATATGCTGATTAAGAAGTTAAGAATTTTTTTCTTTTGTTTTCCCCACTCTTTTTTTTTTTTTTTCAAAATATAGCACTTAACACTTATCTTTCTACATGACAATAAGGAATTCACTGAATGCAAAGAAGCACAAGAAAGAACCGATTTTATTGTTCTGATCATGTGAAGGATGAAGATGTGTTGCAGATGTGTAACGCAAAGCAAAATGTTGTTAGTAAGATGGAGACAAATTTTCTGAGGTGATTTGGTAACGTTGAAAGAAAAGAGTGGTGAGATTCTTACTTAGAGGAATCATTCAGCCCAAGTCACAGAAAAGAAAGGTAGAGGAAGGCCGAGGAAATTATGGAAGAACCAGATTCAGGAATGTATGCATGAGAAAAAGAAAATGAGTAAGAAGTACAAAAGGTTCTTCTGCGAGATGTGATGGACATCAGGGAAGCTTGAGTTGTAGACCAAGATCGGTGTTAATGGAGACGCTTGATACATCAACAGCAAAATCTAGCACCATCAGTTTTAAACTTTAATCAGGTGGATAAGCTTTCTTGAGGAGTTAACCTCTGAATTTTAGAGAAGAGCTTAGCGATATGCATCCATGAATTAAGGGTATACATAAACCAATGCACCAGTCACCCTCAAAAATTGGGAACTGGTACAAACCTTACCAGTTTTCTGCAAAAGGCAGATGGGAAGAACTTCATACACGTGTGAACAACAAAAATTTAATTTAAATTTTTCCTTGTGAGAAATGTGCTTTGTCACAAGGAAACACTTCCAGTTTCTATAAAGCAATCATACCAGTTTCTTATGTTACATCTTGATGGTGGATTGCAGACTGCATATGCTCAAATCAAATTCACTGTACTTGCATTGTTGATTTGGTCTCTATGAACCATTTGACACACACACACACACACACACACACACACACACACACACACACACAGTCTTTGCAGCACAGATAATATCATTTTGAATGGAATGTCTGTCAGCTTCTTCTTTACTTTACTGTTCATCTGAGACAAGCAACACCATCTGTTAGCATTAATAGAACATTCCCATTGCTTTATTACTAACAAAAGAACTACATCATGGCAGCTACAGCATTTTTTTTTTTTTTTTTACAGATCTTTTCTTTTTCGCAAGTGCTCATATATGGGTCATTCCATATGAATTCACCAGGTGCTTGTAGTTGTGACTAAATAGAAGTAATAACCTGTACATTCATATGCAATAAACTCATTTCCATAACATAATAACTCGTCAGGTTGTAGGAGGGTCAAAGTTCAAGGTTACGGTGCTGATTTCACCACTTTTTGACAACATTTTTATACCAGAAGGGTACTTAAACACAAAGTGAATATTTTTTCAGGCAATCCACATATGTTGCTAAGAATGTCAAAAGCTTATTTCAATTTGTGTTATGTTTCCCTTTTTTATTCAGAAAATATTTTATATCTGCAACATTGCCAAAATTTAGGTTTTTGGGATACAATAAATCAAAAGGGGTAGCAGATAAACACCTTGTTTTTTCTAAGGACTATCTTCTGTTGCATACCTAAATATTCTCAAAGTTTTGTTTTGTGTTTCACAATAGTTTCCAAAATAATGATAATACAAATTGACCCATTTCAGTCTACAAAAATGTATATGCCAACCATAGAAGTAGTTCACCTGTTTATACATCATAGTACAAAGTTAATATGAAAAATAAAATTATGGGACAGCAAATTAGAACATTCTTTCAGATGTGTTTTAAATGGCCTACTAGCAATTGCGTCAAAGACAAAGTTTTGGGGTAATGTTGTGTCCTCTTGCAGTAGCAGTGGTTAATTGCAGTGGTGTGAGGACTTTTAAAATGTTGGCCTGTGGAACCCATGTTTGGTCATTAGTTGACAAAGAAAATTATGTTCCTGGCCCTGGTGGATGAAAATATTGAATTTTGAAATTTATGTGTTCTTCAGAACATTCTTTGATAATGCCAAGCCACCATTTTGATTCATACACACACATGCAATGTAATCACCCATTTTTTTGGATTCCTCTGCAAGTTCTGTATTTGCAAAGAACTTTAGATATGTGAACAACTACATATTTCTTGCTGCTTGACAAAAGTTGAATTCTTAATCTATTGTTCTCCATTGGAATAAAGCAATGATGAATTCTAGTGTTTACTATTTTTAAAGCAGAAGCATATCTACGAGTATCTACAAGTATGGCATTTTCTTAATATTGTTTTTGTGATACAAAAAAGGAATTGTATTCCTTTTATTTTTTTTGTACAGTATTTGAACATGTCTTCTGGTGTCAAAACATGTTCGTCAATAAGTTGTAAGGATGCCCTTGTTACATGTCGCTTCACAGTGCCCCCTATTCCATTGCATGGTTCTTTTCCATGAGAAGTGGCAAAGAAATGCCATTCAGCTTCTAGGTTGAAATCTTTATGGTGAACTAGGTTTAAAATTTTTTTTTTTTTTTTTTTTTATATTGTCCTCCAGCACCATCTGTAAAATAAATTACCCTTTTTACATTGGGAAGATGGTCTTTTAAGATGGTAAAAGTTTTCATAGAAATGTATGTATTGGTGTTGCATTGTGTGTCATCGAATCACTACTAATTACACAAAAACTATAGATTTTTAATGTATTATTGTATAGTATATACATTTTTTACGTATTAAAGTAAACATTAAATGCAAGTATTACCAACTATTTCATGTTAGATTAAATGCTAAAAGTATGCCCATATTGCATACCATAAAGGGCAAATTTGCATTATCATTATTTTGGAAACTATTATGAAACACGAAACAAAACTTTGAGAATATTTAGATATGCAACAGAAGATAGTCCTCAGAAAAAATAAAGTGTTTTATCTGCTACCCCTTTTGATTTATTGTATCCCAAAAATGGAAATTTTGGCAAATAAAATATTTTCTGAATAAAAAAGGGAAACATAACACAAATTGAAATAAGCTTTAACATTCTTAGAAACATATGAGGAGTGCCTGAAAAAATATTCACTTTGTGTTTAAGTACCGTTCTGGCATAAAAATGCTGCTGGAATGTGGCGAAATCGGTATCGTGACCTTGAACCCCCCCCCCCCCCCCCACACACACACACACACACACACAACCTGACGAATTATTGCTATGGAAATTAGGTTATTGCATGAATGTACAGGTTATTACCTCTATTTAAGCACCTATTAAGTGTCATTATCTCCACAAGTACTCAATTTGTGTTAATGATAACCCTTATTTTGGCTCATTTGGGGGGGGGTTGAGAACCCATATCTCCAAAGGAGTTGGGGAAAAAATAAATCCCAAACTTTGTTTTCAGGGTACTTTCATGTTTTACTGTAACGTATAAAAAAATGAGGAAAATCAAAAAAACCTACAACTACAATTTTTTTTTTTTTTTATCTGATGATTTCATGTGGAATGACCCATAATTTATATGCACCTTGTACTTTAAGGGCAACCTACATCATCATTGTCAACCATTATCAATCCACTGCTGGATGAAAACTCTCCCCAAGTTTCTTCCACAACGGTCTGCCTTGTGCCAGTCTCCTCCATGTCACTCCCACATACTTTCGAATTTCATCTACATACAGTACATATATATATATATTAGTGCACAGCAGAACCAGAAAAATTTCAAAATTGTAACATGCCCAGTTGAGTATGCTGTCTACAAAAGTATATTGTGCCTCCCCCCCCCCACACACACTATTATTTGAAACATTTCAGAAACAGTATCAGAAACAAAGTACTGTTATTGCATTTCATAAAACATTCCTCAGCAAAGAGCTCACCTATATTTTAGTACAATACATAAATTGCACAACAGTGAGATATAAACTTCCTTAAGGATCATTCCTTGTCCAATAAGCACAAAAACAACCTTAACCCTTTTGATTTTCATGAGACACTGTGAACTTGCAGGCTTTATAGCAAAACTAATCAGTGCAAAATTTCAGTTTCCTGCATAAAATACTTTGAAATTTACAAAAAAGGAATTTTTGTGTCTACCACACCCATCACAAACAACAATAACTATAGACCAAATTGGTCAACAGAGCTCAACTGGGCACATTTGAAACATGAGCTTTATATATATATATATATCAATCACATACCTTTTTTTAACTTTTTATCCTGTAAAGAGTTAATTTTTTTTACATGCCCGATGGGCATGTAAGAAACAAAAAATAGTATTCCTGGACTGAATTTTTACATATATTGGGCAATATAATTTTTGAGCCCTGGTAGACTGCCATCTATCTATACAGGACAAGTTTTATGAAATTCTTAGAGAATTCCCATTCACAATATCAACAACATTGAAATCAAAACAACTATTTGGGCTATCTTGGGCTATATGCATACACATGACAAGAGGTGTAATAAAATATAGGATACTTGCATTAATCAAATTAATAAAATGAAAGTGGAAAAGAAAAAAATATTTACCCATTGCCATATGCAAAGTTTTCTGTCACATGACTCTGGTACCCATTTGTAGTAGAATGATCATTGTTAACATACTGCTGCATTTTTTGCAAAGATGTGTGGGATTCGTCAAAATCTTGATTGGAAGTTTTGCCAGACAGTTCACAAACAACATCCAAAGGACCACTTTCTTCAGTTATAGTGTTATGGATTATATTTACATTCATCACTTGAGATAGATTGCTGTCTAAAGAACTATCCTCACTGTCGGTCACTACACTTACGAAGTGTTCATCCGATAAATTAATCCTATTTTGTACAGAATGAATTGCACTTGGTTCTAAATCTTCTATTGAAGTAATTACAGCTGCAGAATCATCCACTTTCACTAAGTCAGAAACACCTTTAGAATACACGTCATCATCACTGGACTTGGCAGACTTACTTTCACTGAAGGGATTGACAACAAAATTTGTAGACTGAGACATGTCAGGATTTTCAAAATACTGCTCAGAATTGCCATCAAATATTCCGCCCCTAGAAGTGAACGACTGAGACACATTACCGCTCTCAATAAGCTGTTCGGAATTTCCATCGAATATTTTTCCAGTTGAATTTTTATCATTGATATTATTCAGATCTACTTTGGGTAATACAGGACTAGGAGGCTGATATTCTTCAAGCAATTTGCTCGTTTCCAAAGCTGAAGTTTGATCGTTTTGCGGCTGACCTCCTTCAAAATCAATATTTCCAAAGGATTCTTCTTTTGCATCTAATTCCATGCCGTCGACTTTAATTTCTTTTCTTGAAAAACTAGGATCCTTATCATTTTCTGCAGAGGTCACACTTTCATGCACACCTTGTTCTTCAGTGTTTTTACTAAATGCTATTTCTGAATCTGACATTTCAGATGGTGCTGCAAAGGGATTAGTACCAAATTCAGAACACTCAACTGATCCCTGAATTTCTGATGCACTGAGAACTGGATCAGCAATAATGGTTGTGTCAAACTGAGATTTAGTATCACCATCTTTTGTTTCAGCAGTAAAATAATCTAAATCCAGAGGAGTGGTCTTCTCCACAATATCTTGCAATGTGTTGCTGTCAAATAAACTTTCTTTCGCATCACTAGCGGGGAAATCTGTGCCACCAGTGCAAACACCACCTTCACTCTGAGAAACTAACGTTTGCACGTTATCTGCAACAAAATCTAGCACTTTGTCGGAAGTGGAATCCAAGCTGTCTACCATCTCAGGTGGAATTGAGTGATCTTCAGCTCTTTCTTTGGTTAGCACAGTAGTATCAGTAGTAACACTTTCATTGTCACTTGAGTATGATGCAGCATTATCACCATAACCACTAAATTTATCTGCCACGTCTTTAGATATGTCGACACTATCGGTTTTAACATCATCCATCACTTTCTCATCCAACAAGAGATTTTGATTTGACGAAGAGGAAGCCTGATCGCTGTCGGTGGATACTCCTCCTTCACTCGGCAGCATGAGAAGGTTGCTGTCTAAGGATGAGTTTTCACTGAGAACTATCATATCCATGCTGTTGAGAGACTCATTTTCACTGCCCTGGATGGATTCTGGGTGAATTTCAAGAGATGAACCACCACTTGATGGATCCATAGACTGAACACTATTAAGAGAAGAATTTCCACTAAGTGCTTCAGCCACTTCTCCAGCTTGGCTGTCTGCATCAGAGTGATCGCCACCACTGTGACTACTGGAACTGGATGCACCCTTGCCTCTTGTTCGGCTCATGATCTTTTCCAGTCTCTATACAAAAATAAAAATTTAAAACATCAGTCACATCAAAACCATTTTTTAAAGGATCACTTTGTATTTTACTCAGAAATAACTCTCTCAATTTTTCTATCAATTTATTATTAGGTGTGCAACTTAATTCTTGGCCGCAGGCACGACACGTTGACAGCAAATTATAGCAAATCGAATACATACCTAATCAGGGAAATAATCCCAGTCGTGTTGGATACGTTTGAGCCATTGGTCAGGGAGCTGCCGAATGCCACTGCAGAAAAAAAGAGGGCTGTTTCGAGTTGATAAAGTCATCAATACTTGTGTGGACCTCGACAGAAGTGAAATGCGCATCACTCAGGTGATGTTGCAGGGAGCGAAAGAGGTGATAATCCGATGGAGCGAAGTCTGGAGAATATGCCGGGTGGGACAAAATCTCCCATCCCAGGTCGCGGATCGTGTTTAAAGTTGTTTTCGTGGCGTGAGGACGCGCATTATCCTGAAGCAACAGGACAGACCTTCTGCCCTTGCCGGTGTATGGATTTTTCGCCTCCAGTGCGTTACTCACATGAATGAGTTGCTGACAATAACGCTCAGCACTGACCATTTCACCAGGTTTGAGCAACTCGTAGTGTAGAACACTGCGCTGATCCCACCATATGCACAGCAACAACTTCCTGGCATGGATATTCAGTTTGGCGGTACTGGTGGTAGGCTGACCTGGATAAACCCACAATTTGCGCCGCTTAGGATTATCGCAGAGGATCCACTTCTCATCACAGGTCAAAATCTTGTGGAGGAAATCCTTCTTGAATATAGAGAGCAAGGTCACAGCAACATCGTAGCGCCTAAACTTGTTCACAGCTGCGAGTTGGTAGGGCACCCAACGGCCCTCCTTGTGAATCCGTCCAAGCTTGTGCAGGTGCTTTGCAATGGTTTGCCATGTTACTCTGAGTTCCTAGGCAAGCTCTGACTGTGTGCGACAGCGATCTGCGTTGAACAGTTGTTCTAGTTCCTCATCAGCAACTTTCTGTGGCTGTCCCGGATGTTCTGCATCATGGAGATCGAAATTTCCCTGCTTAAACCGCTAGAACTACTTCTTACACATACTGTAGAACACAGCAGCCTCACCCAAAGCAGCACAGATCATTTGCTGAGTTTCACAGCCCTTTTTTCAGCTGAAACGTGAACAGGAGGCAGTGCCTCAAATGTTGCTTCTCGAACGACATTGCTTTCACCATCAACTTTCGTCTTTTCTGTCATTACATCTGTGAGCGGTTACGGTTGCCTGAAAAGCTGTTGGATGGCGCTGAAATCCGCCATTATCGCACACAGCTATTTGCATTTTATACGACGTTCTATGATCGCTTGCGGTTAGGGGCCAAGAATTAAGTTTCACACCTAATAACATTAATTAATCAGGAGTACTGTTATTCATACAAGGGATAGTCCGAAAATAAGTTTCGAGGTGCGATATTTTCGGAGTTGACGTAATGACGGGGAATATTATACCGTCCCCAGTTTACGGGGAACCTACTCTTCCACTGAGCCACGTTTGGTCTGCAGGGTCAATGGCGAGCATGCGCAGGAATAGGTGGAAGCGAGCGACCTCTGCACAGGGCGTGCCCTCGTCATAAGAGAAGGAGTCATGACAGCAAGCAGTTGCATGTTACAGACGTGGATGAAAGCTGAAGTGAGGTCTGTTGTCCGATACGAGTAAGCACATGGCCCGAGTGGTACAAAAATCCATAAGAGGGTTGTTGAGGTTTATGGTCCGGACATGATGTCGGTAGTCCAGGATGGTGAGCCGATGGTGTCAGAAATTTAGTGAAGGGCGTCCTGGAAGGACATAGACTAAAAAGGGGAACGTCAAACGTGTGGAAGCCATGTTTTGCACCGAATGACGGAACACTGTGGATATGCTTATTGGGCATTGCAAATTAGACGTGCCCGAGCACACCACATCATCCACGATATCCTGGACTACCGCAAAATGTCAGCACAGTGGGTGCCTCAACAACTGACTGCTATTCACATGGCACACAGAATGGGAAACAGTCTGCAACATCTCATGCGTTACAAGCAGAAAGGCATCAGTTTCTGTTCCGCACTGTGACAGAGGACAAAAACTGGATCCACCATTACACCTCGGAGTCAAAGTTAGCCTCCATGGAATGGAAGCACCTCAGTTCCATGGGCAAAAAGAAGTTCAAGGTTACCCAGTCTGCCAGCAAGATCTGTCTTTTGGAATGCCAAAGGGGTTTTGTTGCTTGACTTCCTTGAAGGTGGAACAGTGAATGTTGCCAGGTACTGTGAAACACTGAAACGGTTGAGAGCTAGCATTCAACAAAAGAGGCCAGGCCTTCTCCCTAGTGGTATGGTGCTTCTGGATGACAACGCAAGACTCCATGTGGTGGCGGCAACAGCAGCCACCACATGGAGTCTTGCGTCAGGACCCTCCCAGTCCTGACCTTGCACCCAGCGACTTTCACTTTTCCCTAGCTTTGAAGAAGGCACTTGCTGGACACCATTACACCACCAATGATGACGTGAAATGCGCAGTTCGCAATTCGTCCGTATGCAGGGTGCACGGACTTTTACAAGAGGGGCTTCTTCAACCTGGTATACAGGTATGACAAGTGCCTCAATGTCAGTGGGGAATACCTTGAAAAATAAGCAAGTCACGATCTTCACGTCTGTAGTGTCATTTTTCACCAGCATGCACATTCCTGCCGTTAATGAAACTACAAAACTTATTTTCGGACTAACCCTCGTATGATGCTAATTTACAGAAAGGTAGGTGGGTGATCTTAATGAGAAATGAGTTTGCCTACATGGCAGGGTTCAAACCCTTTTCTGTGGAAAAAAATAAGGACTCTCTAAGGACCTACACTGCAATTGCTATTTTGCATCATTGGAATATCACCAGGTGCATGTGTGTGTGTGTGTGTGTGTGTGTGTGTGTGTGTATAGGGGATTAAACAGTTCTAGTGGCCATTTACCAGGCATTTTGCCCCCAATATAAACTACTTGCCCACAAAGAACAAAATTAAATACATGCTGATAAAAAGGACAAGCAGGAGACACAGCGACAATGAAGTAAGGTAAATTGAGTAGAGCAGTAAACACTAAATAGATCAGACCACATGAGACAACTGACACCATAAATTGTGAAGTCAAACAGACCCCCCCCTCCCCCTCCCACCTTTGACCCTTGAAAAGACACATAACACAGATGTTAATCCCACTGGTAAGGTCACACAAGGTGCAGGCTACAATGGGAAAAGTGTGGGTGTGGGTGTGGATGGGAGATCATTTCTAAGAACATTCCAGGGGATTATCTCCCTTCAATGAGCTAGAAGAAAGCTCCCCTGGTGAACGGGTTAGCACACTTACAGACACACAAACAAAAATGGGGGCAGTGTTAATATCTATGTCCATCCCATTACTGCAGCACAAAAACAAGACAGGGGGAAAAAATAAGCACTTGTTTTAAAAAATAAGAACTTTTTAAAGACTTTTAAGGGCCTTAGAAATGGAAATCAAAAATAAGGAGTTCTTAAGGACTTGTAAGGACCGTACGAAACCTGCACGGAGCGCTCCTCTGGGCAACAATGTCACACACGACATCAACAAGGGCCTCTATGAATCTTGGAAACTGACACAAATTTAAGCTTCAATATCAATTTTTGTTGAGGTACCAGATAATTCTGTGTGACATTGGCAAAAAGACCCCAACTCATTGGGTTTTGTTCCAGAACCCTTAGGTGGAATGACCAACTGGAACCATCAGCTGTGAGCTAATCCCCCACACTGGTGAACTTATCTGATTAAAAAGACACAAATAATTTAAAGGACTCTGGTATGAGATATGGTGGACCTACCACACTCGAGCAGGACGATCCACTACAGAAATAACCTGGAATTCCTAAAAGGCAAATGAGAAAGCGATCTCAGCTGAGCAAGTGTAAGATTGGTGTATGGAATACTAGAGGAATAAATGGAAAGATGATGAAGTGATTGAAGAAATGAATAAGTATAGATTGGATGTGCTGTGTGTAAATGAATCTAAAAAGAAAGAAATTGGTTTAGAAGAAGTGAACGGAACCTTGAGTGTGTGTGGTCTGGAGTGTTGTTGGCTAATGTGAGAGGACAGGCTGGTGTAGGTGTAATTTTAAGTGAAAAGATGAACAACTTGATTCACTACAACTGCATAAGTGAGAAAATTCTTTGGATTCATTTGAAACTTCAGAGAACACTAATTGTTGTAGTGTATGCACTTTGAGACTCAGAACCTTCTGATAGGAAGGAAGATTTCTGGAATGAGTTAAAGCTGTTTTGAGCCAGTTTGATGCTAAAGAGAAAGTTATAATAGCTGTGTATTTCAATGCTTGAGTAGGTGTTCAGAAAACAATTTCTGATAATGTTCTGAATAAGTTTAATGATTCTTGCATGAATGATAATGGTGAAAGATTAATTGAGCTATGCATTGAGAATGGGTTGTGTGTATCTGCAAAATGTTTTCCAACCACAAGTGTATCCACACATACACTTAGGAAAATTGTACTCTGGACAAAAAGAGTAATAGATATTGTTTACGATCAACGTCTGAAACACTTAGTTGATGACATTTGTGTGATGAGAGGTGTGGATGTTGGCTCTGATCATTACTAGTTAGTCTCATGAGTCAAACTGAATGTTGGCTGGAGAAAGAGAAATATGTAGGAATAGGCCTGTGATGAAAAGAACAAAGGTTGAAAGGCTCCCTGAAGATCATCAGTGTTACTGTTGTAATTTACTCAGTGAATGGCTGAATCAGTTGAAGTCATGTGAGAAAGAAGTAGAAAAGAAGTGGGGATGTTTTAAGAACTGTGTTGTCACTGCAGCTGAAGAGGTCTGTGGTACCACAATAGTGGGTAACATTTGAGGTGATGCTTGGTAGAACAGTGAGATTAAAGAAGCAGTGAAAAGAAAAAAGGAAGTATATTTGGGGATGTTGCAAGGTAGAGTTTCTGAGAACGAATATCATTGTAAGAAGCATGAGGCAGCTAAGCTAGTTTGCCAGAGTAAGGCAAAAGTTAAAAACGAAAATGTGGAAAGGCATGAACTGGCGTTTTGGAAAGATGGGAAAACCTTCTGGAAGTACGTTAGACATAGGTGAAATAAAATTCTAAGTTGTGTGAAGAATAGGAATGGAGAAATGATATGGGAGCCCAATGTGTTAAGTGAAAGATTGGGTGAATACTTCTGTGAGTTATTAGATCATGAAAGCAAAGGTGATTCTGAGGCAGAAGCAGATGATGTCATAGTGAGAGATGGAAGCACAGGAGAAGAAATGTGTAAAGCTCTAAAATCTCTTCAGAATGGGAAGGCTCCGGGAGTAGATGGCATAACTGCTGAGTTGTTAAAATATGGTGGTGACTCTGTAATTGACTGATTAACTGAAATCTGCCAGTTGTGCTGGGAGTTAGGAATGGTTCCTCAGCATTGGAGGGATGCTATCATTGTTCCCTTGTATAAGGGAAAAGGTGATCAGACCAAATGCAAGAACTATTGTGGTATTAGCTTGCTGAGTGTGCCAGGAAAAGTGTTTGGAAAGATCATTATTGATAAGGTGCAAAGTCTTAACACCTGAAACACTTTAAGATGTTCAGAGTGGTTTTATGCCTGGTAAGGACTGCACTAACCAAATTTTTCAATTATGCATAATGATCGAAAAGTATCTGTCTGTTGGTAAGAAAGTTTTTGCTGCCTTCATAGATTTAGAGAAAGCTAATGACCAAGTAAATAGGATACTCCTGTGCAAGGTAATGTGAATAAATATGGTATCACTGGTAATCTACATAATAGTGTGAAAGCCATGTTTTCCAGCAGTAGCACTTGTGTATGAGTGAATGGTGGTGTATCAAAATGGTTTTCTATTGGTGCAGAAGTCAGACAAGGTCGTGTAATGTCGCCATGGCTGTTTAATATATTTATGGATGCATGCATGTGTGATGCCAAAATGGACAATACTGGTTTATGTCTTGGTAATATCTGTGTGTGCAGATTGCTGTACGTTGATGACACAGTCGTGTTGGCAGACAGCAAAGTGAGTTGCAGAGTATGTTGTCCTAGATGTACGAAGTTTGTATGAAATTCAAACCGAGTAAAAATAAGGGAAAAACCAAAGTTATTGTTTTTGAGCGAGGAACTGTTAGTACTGAATGCAAGGTAAGTCTAAATGGCACAGTGATTGATCAGGTGAGCGAGTTTGTGTATTTAGGAAGCATGTTTGATTATTAAAAAAGTATGGGGTCTTGCATCAGAGAAAGTGTGGGATGTTCAGAGTGGTTTTATGCCTGGCAAAGGCTGCACTAACCAGATTTTTGCATTATGCACGATGATTGAAAAGTATCTGGCTATTGGTAAGAAAGTTTTTCCTGCCTTCATAGATTTGGAGAAAGCTTATGACCGAATAAATAGGACACTTTTGTGGAAGGTATTGAATGAATATGGTGTTACTGAGAATCTAATTAATAGTGTAAAAGCCACGTATGCTGGTAGCAGAGCTTGTGTATGAGTGAATGGTGTTTTATCAAAATGGTTTTCTATTGATGCAGGAGTTAGACGAGGCTGTGTAATGTCACCATGGCTGTTTAATATATTTATGGACGCGTGCATGCGTGATGCCAAAATAGATTATAGTGGTTTATGTCTTGGTGATATCCGTGTGTGCAGACTGCTGTGCGCTGATGACACTGTCCAGAGAGCAAAAGTGATTTGCAGAGTATGTTGTCTCAGATGTACGAAGTTTGCATGAAATTCAAACTGAGTATAAATAAGGGGAAAACCAAAGTTATGGTCTTTGAGAGAGGAACTGGTAGCACTGAATGTAAAGTAAGTATAAATAGCAAAGTGATTGACCAGTTGAATGAGTTTGTGTATTTAGGAAGCATGTTTGACAGAGGGAACAAATTGGATGGTGAAATTAGTAGGCGAGTGAATTCTTCATTGAAAGTCATAGCTGCTCTGGGAGGTTTTCACAGGAATGGTGGGTTCTCTAGAGAGTCCTGCATGGCTGTGTATGAAAGTGTAATTGTTCCTACTCTGATGTATGGCAGTGAAACCTGGGTACTGCAGAAGAAACATAGGAAGTCGTTTGTGTGCTGGAGAAATGTGTTACTTACGGGAGGTTTGTGGCAAGACATGGTCTGATTGTGTGAGGAATAAAGATGTGTTGCAGTTGTGTGATGTGAAGCAAAATGTTGTTAGCAAGGTGGAGACCAATGTGCTTCGGTGGTTTGGCCATGTTGAAAGAATGAATGAATGATGAGATGCTTACTAAGAAAATCATTTTAGCCCAAGTGGCAGGAAGGAAAGGCAGGGGAAGGCCAAGGAAGACATGGGTGGATCAGATTCAGGAGTGTCTGCATGAGAAAAAGATTACGAGTATGAAGTATAAAAGAGCTTGTGTACGGCGTGCAATGGATATCAGTGAAGCCCGAGTTGTATGTCACGATCGCTGTAAATGGAGAAGTTTGATACGACAGCAAGTAAGTAAAAATATCTGGTAATTTGAATTTCTTTTTGGAGCTAACCTCTGAATCTCAGAGAACAGCTGAGTGATATGTATGTATGTATGTATGTTTGACAGAGAGAACAAATTAGATGGTGAAACTAGTAGGCAAGTGAATTCTTCATTGAAAGTCATAGCTGCTTTAGTAGGATTTTATAGGAATGATGGTTTCTTAAGAGAGTCCCGAATAATAGCTGTGTATGAAAGTGTAATTGTTCCTACTCTGATGTATGGCAGTGAAACTTGGATACTGCAGAAAAGATATAGGGGCTGTTTCTGTGCTGGAGAGATGTGTTACTTATGGAGGGGTAAGTAAGACACTCTCTGATCATGTGAAGACTGAAGATGTGCTGCAAATGCATAATGTGAGGCAAAATGCTGTCAGTAAGGTGGAGACCATTATTCTTAAGTGGTTTGGCCATGTTGAAAAAATAAGTGATGAGAAGCTTACCAAGAAAAATTTTTCAACCCAAAAGGCAGGAAAGAAAGGTAGAGGAGGGCCAAGGAAATCATGGGAGGATCAGAATCAGGAGTGTCTGGATGAGAAAAGATTATGAAATACAAAAGGTCTTGTATGTGCCGTGTGATGGATTCCAGTGAAGCTCGAACTGTGTGCCAAGACTGCTATAAATGCAAACGTTTGATATGGCAACAATAAGCAAATACTCAGTTAAACATTTATCTGGTGGATTTTCTTTTTTGTGGAGCTAACCTCTGAATCTCAAAGAACAGCTCAGTGTACTTGTAGTTGTGTTATTGTCTGATTTACCAGAAGTCTTGTACTGGTAAATTAATAATAGCAAATAATATACGCCTTACTTGGGGCTGAAAATACCCTACAGCATTAACAGAATTCCTTCTTAAAGAGTTTTCTGTTCAAGAGGTTTCACTTTAATTACTGTTTTCTTGTACACAAATTTAGGTATTTTCTTTCTATTTTTTAATCACATGCACTTGCCTGCAAATACATGTAACCAAATCATTACTACTGAATTATGTAGATGGGGTATAGTTGATGTTTATGTATGTACTGAAGTACAAAAACTCAACGTTTTTAAAAAGGTAAACGAGATGGATAGTACCAAAATCCTTGGTGCAATTAGTAAATCTTTGGAGAAAAGGGCTTTACATTTAATCCCTAGCAGTTTTTTTTTTTTTTTTTAGATATTCTGTTAATTTATGTGTCAAATGAGCAATTATCTCAGAAAGGAAGATTTTCCAGACTTATTTCACTTTCATACACTTCACACTATTACAAATGTGCAGTTATACCATCTACCAAAGACTCATGTTTCAAGAAAATAAGAAAAAAAAACAGCCCAGGGAACGGGCTTGGGAGAATCGGCGGGGAATAAAGTGGATAAGTTTGACAATGTTTACAGTCGGGCAGCGCAATTTTTTCTATCAGAAGTCTACAAGTGGAGACACAATGCCAACATAAAGGTACATTTGCATCAGGATTTCAGAGTAAAGCTGATGTTGAGGAAGTTTCTCAACTTTTGTATTCTTTTTGTCAAAGGCACCTTCCTGTTCCTCTTTTATCAACCAACATTTAGCTTCACTTGTGACGCTTAAGAGGTAATAATCAGAGCCAACATCTGCACCCCTCATCACACAAGTGCCAACATCTGCACCCTTCATCACACGAGTGCCAACAATTAAAATGTTTCAGGTGCTCATGATAAACAACAAAATCTATTGGGTTGGTGCGAATGAAATGTCTGGTGCGAATGAAATGTCTGGAGCGAACGAGCAATGGAGACAGGCCCCCACCACAGCAGAATGGAACCACCCACAGGTGTTGCGGGTATTATGTCACCAAGTTATTATAAATAGCTAGCACGTATATGGAGAACAAGGTTCATACGTAGTGTGGCTTGTAAAGGAAACGTGAAGAAGCCGGATTTGAGTCATCTTCCTGTACGAATTTAAACTGGGCCATTCTGCAGGATTTGCTGCTCGAAACGTTAAAGCGTTTGGGGATAATACAGCCAATGAACGAACCATTTGGCAATGGTTTGTGAAGTTTCGAAGCAGACATATGGACCTGCAAAACGAAGCACGCGGTCACTGACCTCTTGCTGTTTCTGACGATGTTCTGTTACGTTTGGTTGAAGCGGACCCCGAAAAGCATGTCATGAGATAGCGGCAGAGGTAGGGGTGTTTACCACACAACAGTTGTTCAGCATTTGGCTGCACTGGGTAAGGTAAAAGCTGGACATGTGGCTTCCACACGAGTTGACAACTGCCATCAAGACTAGGCGTTTGGAAGTCTGCACGTCGCTGCTTGCCAGGAATAAAAAGGAATCTCTACTGCATCGAGTTGTCACCTGCGACCAGAAGTGGGTCTTTTATGATAATTGGAAACTGTCTGCACAATGGTTAAGCAAGGCACATCCTGCTGGACGGCATCCTAAGCCACCCTTATACACCAAGAAGATGATGCTCCAAGTCTGGTGGTCTACAGCCAGGATAATTCATCGGAGTTTCTTGGCAAGAGGCCAAACCATCACTGCAGAATGTTATTGTGCTGAATTGCACCAGAAATTGCTGCAGAAACAACCGGCTTTGGTCAACAGACATGGTGGTGTTCTGCTCCAGGACAATGCCCACTCTCATGTCACACAACGAACAATGCTGACACTAAGTGCCTTGGGGTATGAAGCACGGCCTCTTCCTGCATATTCCCTGGACTTGTCTCCGACAGACTATCATCTGTTTCATCGCCTCGATCACTTCCTGTCCGGGAAACAGTTCACGACAGAAGAGGTTCAACATGCAGTTGATGACTTCTTCGGGTCCCAGCCACAAAACTTTTTCATTCCGGAATCATGGCCTTGCCGGACAGATGGGAACTATGGGTCGATGCCGAGGGGGATTATTTTGACTAGGCAAGTTGTCCTACTTTTCTGTTCTCGCCGCCCACGTGTGCTGGTCCTTTGCTGGACATTTTATTGGCACCAACCCAATATTAGACGTCTGTCCTAGAGAACGATTCTTCCACATGCTAAGGGTAAAGGTCATGATTACTTGTACAGCATTGTCACATGATGTGACTTGGGAGCATCACTCTGACATGAAGCAGTGACTTGAATATCGTCACTCCATTTCTTGTACAAAGAAAAAAAATTCAAGTCTCAACCTTCCACTGCAAAATGCAGGCTTGCTGTTTTCTGTTGGGACTACAGAAGCATCATTCACCAAGATAAATTGTCAAAGGCAAAAATCTACTCTGAGGCTTATGTGAACACACCATAATGAGATTGACACAAAGAATCAATAAAGCTCATCAGTGAGAAAGGCCCATGCTTCTTAATCCTTTAACAAACTGGAATGAATTAACTTGTGATTATTAAAATGGGCAAACGCATATATTCACTCTTGATCTCAAATCATCCAAACGCATATATTCACTCTTGATCTCAAATACTACAGTCTTGTGATGATTACATATATTAAGATAATACAACGTAGCTTGTCACAAATATTTATTATTTCAAGTCGTCCATGGTTTCGCTGGGTATTGACCTAGTGTCATCAGGACGAATGGCATGTAAATATTCAAATTGTACATTACATCATAAATGGTGTTTACAGTCATGGGTTTTGGTTAGTTGCTTCTATGCGCTTGATAGAAATGGGATGGATGCCATGTCATTAACAAGTTGTGAAGACTTCTGATATATATATGGAAAGCTTCCAAAATATCAAGTTTGGTGGTTGAATCTGGCTTGTCAGTTAGCTTTGCTTTTTCAAACAGAAATTTATTGTCTTTTTCGTAACAGTTTTAAGCCATCAATGACTTTTTTAGGTCACAGTTCCGAATGTAGGTCTCGTGCTCCTTCAATCGAAAACACAAGGCTCTGTGGGTCTGTCCTATATAACGAAGCGCCACATTCACATGGAATTTGATAAATTCCCCACGAGTTTTTGTCTTCAACAGAGTCCTTTGATCCTAAAAAGTTCATTTTGTTTATGGGTTTAAAAATCACTTTAAAATGAAAGGTTTTGAGAATTTTTGAAATTTTGAAGGCAATGTCACGAGAAAATAGAATGGCAAAATTCTCTCACAATGGTCGCATCATAGGAGTTAACGTGGAGATACTACGGCTCTAATAAAAATTCCGGGAACTGAAGCCTGTCTATAATGGAAGGGTTGTATCCTCGCTGTACTGCAATGCATTTAAGGAAATGAAGTTCTTTTTCCAAACCGTCTTTATCTGAACAAATTGTTCAGATAAGGACAGTTTGGAAAAAGAACTATTTCCTTAAACATGTTGTAGTACAGTGAGAATACAACCCTTCCATTATAGACAAGGCTCTAACAAAATTCGAGGAACTGAAGCCTATCTCCACGTTAACTCCTATGATGCGCCCATTGCGAGAGAATTTTGCCATTATTCCATTTTTCGTGACATTGCCTTCAAAATTTAAAAATTTTCAAAACCTTTCATTTTAAAGTGAATTTTAAATCCATAAACAAAATGAACTTTTTAGGATCAAAGGACTCTGTTGAAGACAAAAACTTGTGGGGAATTTATCAAATTCCATGTGAATGAGGCGCTTTGTATATAGGACAGACCCATAGAGCCTTGTGTTTTCGATTGAAGGAGCACGAGACCTACATTCGGAACTGTGACCTAAAGAAGTCATCGATGGCTTAAGACTGTTACGAAAAGGACAATAAATTTGTTTGAAAAAGCAAAACTGACAAGCCATATTCAACCACCAAACTTTATATTTTGGAAGCTTTCCATATATATATCAGAAGTCTTTGCAACTTGTTAATGACATGGCATCCACCCCATTTCTATCAAGCGCGTAGAAGCATCTAACCAAAACGCATAACTGTAAACACCATTCATGATATGGTATACAATTTGAATATTTATGTGCCATTTGTTCTGATGAAGCTAGGTCAATACCCAGCAAAACCCATGGTCAACTTGAAAAATAAAGATTTGTGACAAACTATGTTGCATATATTCACTGTCTCAGAAGTGGGCTGAACACAGCTGAAATGAGTGAACCTGTGCACATCAGGAACACTTGCTTTTCTCTCAGCTTGGTTATTCAAAGTGGTAATTTAGGAATGGTTAATAGTAATGCTTTCCGACTGATAAAAGTGGCTATAAAAACGAAAGAAAAGAGAGAAAAGATGTTTGAGTCACTTGGTTCTACTTAATGATATAACGTTCATGTCAAGATTATTAGAATTTCCCCATGATGCCTTGGGGGTCATGTAGCAGATTATAAAGGACTGGAAGGGAGCACTTAACTAGTGACAAGTTTATGATCAGTACTGCTGAGAGGGAAGGGGGGGTAAAGGAATTGTTTGTCTGTAGCTTTCTTAAGACTCTGCCACCATGTCAACATTTCTGTTTGGGGGAACAGAACATTTTGGGTACTATTTGTTTTAGGTGCATCGGCCACTTAAAGGGTAACACATGAGAATGGCAGATCCCACACCACTACTGCTCCTGCTGCAGCAAGAGAGAGCATCCAACTGAAGTTGTCCACACCTTCTCTACAGTCCAGATTTGGTACCATCAGATTTCTGGTTGTTTGTAGCATCCAGAAACATCTCAGTGGAATTCATTTTACACATGATACACTTCAAGCTGCTATGAAAAAATATTGGGTTGGCCTAAAAGTTTGTTTGGTTTTTCCATAGGATGACTCTAGTAGTGCTTAGTTGTCTTTTATTTCAAGAAAGGTAAAAACGCAAAAAAAGATTTGTGCGGTGTATGGAGAAGGTGCTGTGACTGATCAAATGTGTCAAAAGTGGTTTGCGAAGTTTCGTGCTGGAGATTTCTCGCTGGACGATGTTCCACGGTCTGGTAGACCAGTTGAAGTTGATAGCGATAAAATCGAAATATTAATTGAGAATAATCAACGTTATACCATGCAGGAGATAGCCGCCATACTCAAAATATCCAAATCAAGCATTGAAATTTATTTGCACCAGCTTGAATGTTAATCACTTTGATGTTTGGGTTCCACATAAGTGAAAAAGAAACTGCTTGACTGTATTTCTGCATGTGATTCTCTATGTAAACATAACGAAAATGTTCCATTTTTAAAACAAATTGTGATGGGTGATGAAAAATGGATACTGTACAATAATGTGGAACAGAAGAGATTGTGAGGCAAATGAAATGAACCGCCACCAGCCACACCAAAGGTCGGTCGTCACCCAAAGAAGGTGATGTGTATATGGTGGGACTGGAAGGGAGTCCTCTAATTATGAGCTCCTTCCGGACAACCAAACAATTAATTCCAACAAGTACTGCTCCCAATTAGACTAACTGAAAGCAGCACTCAACGAAAAGCATCAGGAATTAGTCAACAGAAAATGCATAATCTTCTATCAGGATATAAAGCCAGACCGAATGTTTCTTTGATGACCAGGCAAAAACTGTTACAGCTTGGCTGGGAAGTTCTGATTCATCCGCCATATTCATCAGACATTGCACTTTCGGATTTCCATTTATTTCGGTCTTTACAAAATTGTCTTAATGGAAAAAATTTCAATTCCCTGGAAGACTGCAAAAGGCACCTGGTACAGTTCTTTGCTCAAAAAGACAAAACGTTTTGGGAAGATGGCAGAAGGTATTGGAACAAAACGGTGAATAATATGTTTTTCAATAAAGTTATTGGTAAAAATGAAAAATATGTCATTTTTATTTAAAAACCAAATGAACTTTTTGGCCAACCCAATAGTTTTGAGCCTGAAGAATTCTATGGAGAAGGGTTTTAAAAACATGTTCACTGCAGGCTGCGTTGTATCAAACAAGAGGCAGCATATGTGAAGAAATAAGGTATAAAAACAAATTACACATACTGAGCTATATTTTATTTTACATTTCATTTTGATACCTTATCTGGCAGGAAAGATACAAACATGGAAGAATTACTTTCCAAACACCCTATGTAAATCATCAGCTAGAATACACTAACAAGAACTGTTGCTTCACCACAATCAATCATAACAGGAATGCAAAATCAGAGAAAATACATAGAACACTGAAAATTAATATTAAAAACAAAGTACACCTTATAGTATGATGAACACATCACCATTTCCTGCACACAATCCACCTTCAATCAATTAACACAGGAATATCAGATGTCACTAGACTGAACCCAAAAATCTCATTGCGCTGGTGACAGTGGAAGAAATCTTTCAGTAATTGACACTTTTTTTCACATGCAAGACCTTATTTTTTTCCCCTCCAAGACAAAGCCACTGTGAACATTTCCTTGCTATTATCACATAGAGAGAAAAATTAGTTATTTGCTAACAGTTTTCATGGAAGCCATAGAGGAACTTTCTTCCCCCCACTGCACTAATAAAGAAATGTTCCATCTACTTCTTTCTAAAAAATTCTTGATTCTGAATATTGTAGGCTTTACCAAAACGAAAAAGTCGAAAAGTGATTTTGAATTACCTTTTTCTCTCGGCACGTTCCTCCTCCTCTTTTCTCAGTTTCTCCTCCAATTCTATCCTCTGCCTCTCAGCTTCTTCCTTCGCTTTTCTTTCTTGCTCTGCTTTCTTAAAATGAAAAGTTTGGTTAGTGGTAAGGAATAAAAATAAACAGATGAATGAAAAACTGATAACAAATACAGAAATAAAATTCATGAATTGTAATAATAATTTCTTAAGATGTTAAAACAAGTTTGTTTATTTTTCATTCAAAAACTAAAAACTTCATATGAAGGATTTTTTTTTTAATAATAGTGGTTCTTATATGCAATTGGTATATCACTCTTCTCTTGAATATCACTGCACTTTTATAAATATGTAATATTATTCACAATAATTTAAATTTAACATTTTTTCATAGTTCACAGCTCTCTTCCCAAACAGTTTAATTTAAATTAGTTTAAATCCAAAGTTTTTTTTTTTGTTTTTTTTTTGCATTTCATACTTCATACTTTCAAATTACTTTAAGAAATTGTTGGTTTCTTCACACACAAACATTTACAGTATTTAAATATTTTCCAGGCCATTCCCTTCCTTTTTTTTTTTTTTTTTTTTTTTTTAGCAGCGTGAAGAGAGTTTAGTGTAATGTATAAACTCCATTAAGAGGTCAAAAGTGACGGATGTGAGAACAGTAGAGGAATGTCAAAGGAAAATGGACGATTCAGTGGCATGCCATGATTAGAAATGTAAACTTGAAATCTAAGCCACATATTTTATCTTTAGAAGACAAATTTAGTGCAAATGCATTGAGGTAGTCTGATCAGTATGTCAAACGGAAATTGCAAGTTGTTAAGCACTGTGGTAGCAGGGCAGAGATGGGCACCTAATGGTGTACAACTAACCATTGGTAACAGAGGTGACATTTTTAAAGGGATGGAAATTGTGTGACAAACTGAACACAATTGTTGTTTATCATGAGCTAACCACCCTTTTCATTTCTTTCTTTTCTTTTTTTTTTTTTTTTTTTTTATTTCAGTGTACAATGTCAAACAATTATGTGCATGTGTTTTATAGGTAGAAAATCAACTTGAGCAATGTTTACAAACCCTAGTCATTTTTTATAATAGAAGCCTGGTTTTTTCCATCATTTTGCACAAGGTTGAAAAATATTGCAAGAGAAATAACCTAGCTTGTTGTTGGATGATAATGGTCTAGGTGTTCCAGCAACTCTGGGTGATCATGAAAACACTGAAGTAATATAACTGCCTCTACACACAATTTCTCTCATAAGGTCTATAAGATCAAAGTATCATACAGAGTTTTACAAAACATTATGTATGAAGAACAATCCGATTAATGAATAGAACGGAATATTATGGAGGTAATTCTGGAGCTGTTCAAGAGATACTTACAACAAAACTGTTGAGAGCTCTGAAGCTACATGGCATGAAATCACAACATTTAATGTAAATGCTGTTTGAAAAAGAAGTTCACTTTGTGGAATTTCAAGAACATAATGAAACAAACTCGTGGAAATGGAAAAGGAGCTTGAATTAAATCTTGGGAGAAAAGATTTCAATGAATTGTTATCATACAAAAGAACTGAGTGACAAAGATTTACTGGAGTTCTAAGGCTACGGAGAGAGAGAGATGATAATATCAAAGGAACAAGAAGGATACTCATTCAGTAAAATAGCAAAGAAAAGATCCAATGCCATCAACATCTGAAAAATCTCAACCACAAATCATTGAATAGTCAATATCCCAATAAGTACTGTACTGAATAAAGAACAATTTGTTTTTATAAAGTTTTTTCAATAGGTTACACATATATTTTTCTGTACAATACTCAAAGAATGTGCCAAGACATAATTACGTGGAAAATTGATTAAAGAAAGTTTCCAGCAAAACCTTTTGATTTCTGCTCAAAAATATTCCATTCATCGCATTTTTGTAGATTATATGCTGAAAAACTGTTTGAGAAAATGCTTCACACACCAGTTATATAAATCATACCAAGTCATGAAATCACAACATTTAACATAGATTATGTCTAAAAATATGTACAGTATAAAGAGACCTTTCAAAAATTATTTCCCTACTTATGATTCACTCCCTTCCACTTTAGCAAACTGTTGGTTACATAAAAACAGAGAATTTCCATTTTTTTATTACATTTTACTGGCATTGCATGATTCGGTGTACCAAAAACTGGATGCCTATGAAAATTGGAAGCGCGCAAATAAAATTCATTCCGGTACATATAATTTTCTTTATTTTTTTTCTTCTTTCTATCTTTCTTTTTTTTTTTTTAATGGAAAAGATGTGTAATGAAAACAACACTACTTGTTTGTTTTTATTACACAACTTTTCTATTCGCTTATTTTTTTAGTTCATTACACTTTTATTACACATCATTTCATTACATTTTTACTAGACAAAATTTCATTAGATATTTATTACTCAACATTTTAATCAATACGCTAACTAAGGTGCATTTTAATATGCCTTTTGTTTTTGTTTTATTACAATGAGTGTTGTGTTTTGTATGTCATTACACTTGCAGCTGAAAGTTATGCACAATTCCTCAAAGATAATCCAAAGCATCTCTGTTTTCATAACTTTGCTAACATTTTTAATCCTCAAAGTAGTATCTTGGAAGACTTTCTTTCTTTATGGTTCTTCGCCTGCAATGTACTTCTTAATTTTCATATGATTCAAGTTTTCTTCCTTTTTTAGGGCCTTAATGAACTTCCAAATGTTTGGATGAGTAGTGTTTAGTAGTGAAGAAAAAGCGTTGTGCCATCCTTCCATTGCGTTGTTAGTGCGAGTTATATCGTCGTCAATAAGTGAGAAGCAATTCCATATTTTTAAAGCAAACCGTTGTTGCCTTCTCCTTCCCTTTCTATCTATGCATCCTATCCAGATGTCTTCGAAATAGTTTATCAAAGGCTAAAATATTTCTTTGTTGGTTTGAAAAACTCACTCTCCAGCAGTTGATTGTACACTTCTATAACATCGGCTTCTGGTACAAATGAAAGAGCAGCCAAATACCGAAACTGAAGAGCAAATTCAGCATCTTCACTATATCTCGCTTGTGAACCTGTGCTCTGATAATGTCTCCATATGCATTGGCTTAGGTGAAAAAAACACGTATAATCATTTTGGGAAATTCCCTTTCAAATGCGTTCATCGCCGCTGTCTCAAAATCTAACATTACTGAGGTCGGCTGTAGGTCAGGTTTCAATATCTTCAGTGATTGACTTTTAAACAAATTAACAGTGTATGTCTGGAACATAATTCTCCCTACTATCCAAATCACAAATTTTGCAAGAAAACTGCAGTTGAAAATTCACGAAATATTTGCAGCTTAAAAATACAGTTTTGTGTTATGAGCCATGACAGACTATATTGACAAAAGTCACCGAACAACCCATTCAAAAGCAAATGAATGGATCCGCTGCATTGTTAAGATGAATGGTACAGCTGCAAACGGTACAAAAACAAGCCTGCAGCTGACTGCGATCATATCGCACTGTGAGGTTGAGTGAAAATGTCACGGTGGGAGGGAACTGACTTTGAGAAAGGAAAGTTATATTAGTGGGCTGTTCATAAGAAAAACTGAGAGGCATTTAAACATACCCAAGTCAACTGTTTTGGATGTACTGAATAAGTGGAAGACACATGGCGTGCCTGAAGCAGCAAAACGTACCGGCAGACCAAAGAAAATCAGTGATAGAGGACGTCGAAGCCTCAGGAGAGTTGTTACAGCTAATCAGCGGAGTACTGCACAAGACCTCTGTGTACAGGTGAGTAAAAATGCTGAAATCTCGGTATGTACACGTACCATGGGCAGAGAACTTCATTCCATAGGTTACCGTGGTCGTGCGGCTGCTCATAAGCCTTTCATCTCTACTCGGAATGCTACTCGTTGTTTAGCATGGTGCAAAGAACATTAATCATGGACCATAGATCAATGGAAACTGGTCCTATGGACTGATGAATCCAGATACACAATCTATCAGTCAGATGGCCGTGTGTGGGTATGGCAGCAGCCAGGGGATTGCTATTTACTACAGTGTACCATTCCTACGGACAAGTTTGGAGCTGGCAGTGTACTCGTGCGGGGGTGTTTTTTGTGGTATGTAGTGTTCTCCCTGGAGCCTTTTTTACTGGGCGGCCAGTCCAGCTAACTTTCTCTGCCACCCAGCTAAAATTTTTTTAATGAAAATTTTCACAATGCACATAATAGTGAGAATGGAAAACTTATTCCCATATACAGCATAAATATTGATGAAAACTGGCTGAAATCTGTATCAAATATGATTTATTAGTAAGTACTCATTTTTTTATCATTTATGTACACTTTTCTAGTGTTGTTTTATCATGTCATGTTACATTAATGCCTACCACACAATATAACAGTGTTAAGCAAAACATCTTTTTTTTTTTTTCTCGATTGGGGAAGGGGTCATTAAAAGTACCATCCAGCTAAAATTTCTTGCCACCCATCTGTAAAAAAATCTAGGGAGAACACTAGGTATGGTCAGGACCCATTGGTTATCATGGACAAACCTGTTAACCAGCAAGTCTACCTCGACATTCTGGACAATTATGCCCTACTAACTCTGTGGCAATACTATGGAACCGAGCCTTGTTGGTACTAGCAGGATAATGCACCAAGCCATAAAAGCAAGGACTGTTATGGCGTGATTTGACGATAATTCCATATCGTGTGCGGACTGGCCAGCATAGAGCCCTGATCTTAATCCCACAGAGCACCTATGGGATGAATTAGAGCACCACATAGGAAGTTTGGAACCATGGCCTACTACTAAGCAACAGTTAGCGGCAGCATTATGTACTGAATGGAAGAGCATACCTATCACTGTGTTCCAAAACCTTGTCGAAAGCATTTCTTGAAGGGTAAGTGCATGCATTAAGGCTAAAGGTGGACAGACACTGTACTAATGTATGTCAATAAATGCTATGTTGTGTTTCTCTTCTAGGTGTCCAGTGACTTTTGTCAATATAGTGTATATCATGCTGTGATGTAAGAGCACTGAAAAATTAACCATTGCAATATTAACATGAAACCTCTCCCCTCTTTTTTTGTTTTGTTTTGTACTAGACAGTACTACTGACATTAAAAAAGTTATTTTAACTCCACAGTTAATTTTCAGACTGATGCAAGGACAAGTCCCTGTATTCCTCTAATTCTCAGAGTTATTTAATAACTGGAAGGCATTCCTGACCTTTTGGCAATGGTCAAGACTTATTTTCAATGATTTCATTAATTACCCCAAATTTTAACACACAATACATTTTAGTTAACACAATTTTTGTTAATGAATGAAAGCATACAGGCATATTAGGTCATCAAATGTTAGAAGCATTTACAATGAATAAACAGACTGAAATACTAAAATTTTGAATTTGAAAATGGCTCTTTTTTTAAACATTGTCACATTGTCCACAAATAAAAATTTCTGATGCATATATCCGGGATGTTAAATTTCTGGAATAACAATACTTTGAAAAAAATATTTTATTTTATTTATTTTTTTTTTTTTTTTTTTTTGAGGAGGGTAGGAGTGAAGGAGATAAAGGTATTTTTTTTTAACTAAAATTTCTTACCACATCTAAAAACAGATAATAATTACTGTTAGTGAAACAGTGCAAACCAAAATATAACCAGCTGCATATGATTCTAAACTCTATTCAAAGAATTCTTCTATACTTATTTAAGGAAATACAACAAACATACAGTCTTGAACTCCTCACTCCCACCATTTGGAGTGCATAAGGAATTGCTCTTGTGAACTACAGATGGATTTTTGACCATGATTACAATCCTGAAGTTATTTTCCACCACAACAAATATCTTTATGAAATGCAAATTACCAAACGAGTATCCTCTTCTCTCTTCAACTTTTCTTCTTGCTCTTTCCTCTCTTGTTCCTCAATAGCCTTTCGTAACTTTTCTTCCTCTTGTCTGCGGTGTTCTTCCAATAAACGCAACTGCTCTTCTTCCATCTTCCTTTGTTCCTCTTCTTCCTGGCGAATTATTTCTTCTTCTTGACGCCTTTATACAGATAACATAATTATGAATAATAGTTCTACAAATTCTTTTACTGAAAAAGTGTTATTTTAAAACATGCATGATATAATGTAATGGCTGACTGACCAATATAATTTTATTAAAAATGCAGTTCATGCTTTCTAAAAAAGCAGGCTGTCAAATTACCAGACATGTACTAAGAAAATATTTAACTCTAATATTTATATGTACCACAGTTGCAACAGTACATGAATGATAAGTGGGTGAGCCTAAGATCTTAAATACAGTTATGGAAACAAAACATACCAACAGTATGATGAAGTGGTTTGCTTAACCCAGCAAAGTTTAGCAAATTGATTTCATCAAGACTTGCTTAATCCAGCAAGAGCAATAATTTTAGCTACAAACTTAAATGTAGATTCATATGCATTATACTAGCACAAATCAAAGTCTTGTATGTACATACTGGATACAAAGAAACATACACTGAAAATTGGGAAGGGGGGCGATAAATACATCGCTAACAATCACTGTCAGTTAAAAATAGCAAACAGTAATTATTTAACTACTACACAACAGTGAATCAAATTTTAAAAAAGATGTTTTTCTTCACACTGCTAGATACAGTGTCAACCTACAGAAATAATTTGATGAGACAAATGCTGCTCGCATGCCATACACAGCCCACTCCTGCACTAGACTATTGATTGATAGCAACTGAATCTATTACTTGAATGGAATACGGCGCATTTGTTACAACACAGTTACATAAAGTTAACTGAAAGAACAATTGGATTTTAGAAGTTAGTTATGCATATATTTTAAGGGGAGCATAGGGAATGAGACAAAACTGGAAGACTAATCACTCTTAATTTATCTTAAACTGAAATGATTTTCAGCAATTTTCTGAAACAAATGTGTACACAAAGGTAAAAGAGGGTTTACATTAGAACATATTGGAAATATTGCACATAGGAAATATTGCACATTGGAAATATTGCACATATTGCACATAGGATGCACTATCACAGCTGGGCAGTGATAAATAACCCTGTCTAACAAATACTTAATTTTATTAAACCCCTAAAAATTCAAATTATTTTCAAAAGCACAATAAATTTAGGCTGTGACTTTTTCCAACCATATTGGATGATGCAGAACTTTCTCGCATGTCTTACCCTAAATGCTCACTACTGCTTTAACTCTGAAATGCAGCTGACATTTTAGATCACCTTTACCTTTAGGAGATTTCTTTAGAAGATTTGGAGTAACAGGAACTAATACACTGGCGGAAAGTGAAAAAAGATCACCAAGAAGGAATTGGCGGACGATCATGAAATTTACATAAGTTAATGGGGTCGAGTTTACGTAGGTGTGATATTAATTTCAGGACCAACCGGTGAGCGCTTACGCAACAGCATAATATGCAAATTATCGTCGGTGGTATTTAAGGAGTACGGCGAAGTGAATGTAATCAGTCGTCGGCGTACAGACACGTGCGAAGACCCTGAAGAAGCTGCAATGCCTGGACATGGAAGACATGTACGATTTCAGCAGTTATCGAACTTTGAGCAAAGTCATCTAGTCTGACTCTGCGAGGCCGGGTGGTCGTATTGCCGTATTGCGGAGCGAATTGGACGGCAAGTATCGGTGGTGGTACGATGGTGGCGTAGATGGTCCGAGGAACATTGCCACAGGAGTAGACGTGGAACCGAGAGTCGCAGACGGACTGATGAGCGGACCGATCGACGCATAAGAAGAGCGGCGTTGTCAAGCAGAACATCCACTGCAACGCAAATCCGAGCTGCCGTTGCACCTGAGGTGACTGTGCGAACAATCCGCAACCGTCTACTGGATACAGGACTACGTGCACGTGTGCCTCTGACATGTGTACCTCTGACTCCAGCCCACCATCAGGAACGGCTGCAGTGGTGTGGCCAACGTCTGCACTGGAGAACGCAATGGCGATCTGTCGTGTTCAGCGATGAAAGCAGATTCTGCTTAGGAGCCTCCGATGGCCGTATGCGTGTTCGCAGACGCACAGGGGAGCGTCTCCACCCTTCTTGCATCCGGCAGTGACACACAGGGCCTACACCTGGTCTCCTGGTGTGGGGAGCGATCAGCTATCACTCCCATACACAACTAGCGTTTGTACCGGGTACGTTAAACAGCACCTCCTACATCAACAACATCATTCAGCTCGTTGTTGTGCCATTTGTAAGTTCGGTCCATCGTGGTGTTTTCCAGCAAGATAACGCACGCCCACACACGGCACGTGCAATGCAACATGCACTTCATGGTGTGAGACAACTTCCATGGCCACCAGATTTGTCCCCCATTCAGCACGTGTGGGATTTTATGGGACAACGACTTATCCGGTCTCCACGGCCAGCCACGACCATCCCCGATTTACGCGTCTAGGTTGAGGATGCTTGGAACTCAATACCCCAAACTTACATCCAACATCTGTACGACAGACTCCATGCCAGAATTGCACAGTGTGATGCAGTTCATGGCGGTTCAACCTCGTACTAACCATGTTACATGGAAATGTTATTTTTCAGTTTACCAGCAGATACAGCTATATTTTGCCATAATGTTTTGATCACATTATCCTCTGTATTCCGTTATTATGCTGTATAAATTTCGTTGGTATCAGACATCTCCTTCTTGGTGTTCTTTTTTCACTTTCTGCCAGTGTATGTTACTATAATCACCAAGATCTGCAGTTTCAATTCCAACTGTAGGTACAAAACTTTCTCTGATGTAAATGTTATCTGTCAGACTGCTCATCTTTCCACAAGAAACCACACATGATGATCATACCTCTGCTACATAATTCTCTCTCTCTCTCTCTCTCTCTCTCTCTCACACACACACACACCAAGCATTAACCTCCCAATCTCTACGCAGACTGCAGATCTCAGATCCCACATTTTTTTTTTTTTTTTTCAAAGACAAACCCCATTATTTCTCATCATTTCAGTTGATTATTTATTGCTTTATAAGTCTCTTTGTTGATGACATTGCTACTCCAGGTTTCCACTGTACACAGTTGCATCAGAATAATAAGACTACACCCGGAATCACGGTGTATCCGCCCAGGCATGTGACAAGGTCGACCACACAGATATATAAGCAACCGGCCAGGACAGATGAGCCACAGTGTGTAACATAAGCACAATGGGCAGAGGTAGTAATTTGATGGACATTCAAAAAGGAATGATCATCGCTACTGCACCAAGGGTGGAAGCATCTCAGAAACAGCAGACTTTGTGGGCTGTTTGCAAGGTGCTGTAGTAAGCGTGTACCAAGAATGGATCGCTGGTACACCGAGTACTTTCCGACGTCATAACATAACTGTTGAGCCACAAAGGCCATCGATCCCAGAGGAAAACGTTGCCTCCGTCAACTGGGAAAGGGCAATAGATGCCCAATAGTGCCGCAAATGAATGCTGAGATACCCAGGTACGTGTCGCTGATAACAGTACAGCGAACCCTGCTACACATGGGTCTCCAGAGTAAATGCTGCATCAAGGCACCCATGTTAACCCAGGTCCATCAGCAACAATGCCTGCAGTTTGCATGGAACTACAGTCACTGGACAGTGGAAGAGTGGGGGAAAGTTGCCTTCTCAGATGAAAAGAGGTTTCTACTCCACAGAAGTGATAGGCGGTGGCGGACACGGCGTCAGACACACTAGAACCTACGCCCGGACACGCTTGTCGATCAAATACAGGCTGGTGGAGACAGTGTGCATGTCTGGGGGATATTTTCCTGGTATGACCTGGAACCACTGGATGGGTCACTGAACACCAATGGCTACCTGTCCATTCTCGCTGACCACATGCGTCCCTTCATGTTGAACGTTTACCTTGGTGGTGACGGTGTCTACCAACAGGACAATGTGCTCTGCCGTGTCGCTAAGGGGATGCGTGACTGGTTCCAGGAACACAATGTCGATGTGTCCGTTCTCCCTTGGTCAGCGAAATCGCACCACCTCAATCCCACGGTGCATTTGTGAGACTATTTGGATTAACAGGTTCGACGTGCCTACCCACCACCACGTCATCTCCTGGACCTCTGTGCTCTGCTGTAGTCCGAATGGGCGCGTGTGCCTACAGCAACCTTCCAGGGCCTCATTGCATCCATGCCACACTGTCTCACCATTGTCATCTGGGCTAAGGATGGTTATTCCCATTATTAGGTAGATGGTCATATTATTCTGATACAACTGTGTATAGTTAACAACACGTGTATTACCATCATTTTTCTGAAAAGTTTTCTAGTGGAACTATTTTCATTAGCTAAGCCTAACACGGCTACTGATGCAACAACACACAATAGAACAATCCATTTAAATCAGTTAAAAAGTAAACTACATGAAATTTTATAACACATTGGCTACTATACCACAGCATGCTCTCTAACTGGGTTGGAGTCATAGCTGCTGCACATGGTAGTTGGCGATTTTGATATTTATGCAAACTGAATATTGAACACTGTTTGGCATATTTATAGAGATAGCATGAATAAAAAAAAAAAAAAAAGACGAAATGTTATTTCTTGCATCTGAAATTAAAAGAAAGCAACTTTATCATCTTAAAAAAGCATTTGCACGCAAACTCACTGCATGCACAAAATAATTTCCCTTCCTTGTGACAATGACTCAGAGTCAGCCAACTTGTGGGTTTTCCCATAAAAGGGTAAAGAATTCATGCTGTCACTTGCATTTTTGTCAATCAATATGCATATTTTAAACAGGTGATAGTATGTGAGGTGGCAAGATTTTTTGTTATACTAGTGAGTTAATGGAAGTATGTCTGTAGTTAAATGGAAGTATGTCTGGAATCCTTAATATAGAATATATAAGGGTTGGTCAAATGAAAAGGCAACGAGAGTCATGGAAAGGTACATATACGTACCAGTTAAAAGTAGTTACCATAGGCTTGTAGGCAGCGGTCCCACTGTTGCGGTAGTCAGTGAATACCCTTCTTGAAGAAGTATTTGGGCTGGGAGAGGAGCCAATCTGTCCCACTGGCATGCAGTACAGCCTCCAATTGGAAACATCGACCCTTTGAGATCCTTCTTCAGGGGGCCAAACAAATGGTAATCGCAGGGTGATATGTCCGGACTATAGGGTGGATGCTGTAGTACTTCCCATCGAAATTTCGTCAGAAGAGTGGTGGTTTCACAGGAGACGTGTGGCCGAGCATTGTCGTGTAACAACACAATACCAGAGCTCAACATCCTGCGCCTTTTGCTTTTGATGGCGGTACGCAGTCAATGCAGTGTCTGACAGTACGCTGTATTGTTAATGGTACCCTACTGATGGAGGAAGTCAACGAGTAGCACACCCCTTTCATCGAAGAACACCATTAACAAAACCTTCCCAGTCCGTGGCGCAGCTTTGAACTTTTTGTGTGGTGGCGATGCAGAATGTTTCCACTACATACTGCTGCGTTTTGTTTCCCGTTCGAAGAGACAGCATAAAGTTTCATCTCCTGTCACTAATCTTGAAAGGAAGGCAGGGTCACTCTGTACTGCACCAAATACTCCAGTGAAAGGCCCATTTGAAGACTTTTTTGTGCATCGGACATCATTGGCACCCACTGTGCACACACTTTCCTGTATCCCAACTTCTCATGCACAACTGTCCCCATGGTGCCATGACTCACATTGAATGTCTGTTTCAGGGAACGTATGGTCACCCTACGATCGGCCTTCACACATTCATTCACTTGTTCCCCGAGTTCTGGTGTGATGACAATGTTGGCCTGGCCAGGGTCGCGCATCATCCAATAGGCTATCACAACCTTGTCGGAAACAAGTGTTTCACTTATGGACAGTTTTTCGCGACACTCAATGTTCCCCATACCCTGCGAACATCCTCCTATAAATGTTGATCGCCTTGTTGCCTTTGGCCGATAAAAAACGTATGACTGCATGTTGTTTGCTTGCCGACACAGTTCGCAGTTGAAACACTATTTTCACATAACCCATGCTTCAAACACACCTGCTGATCCCACTGGAGACCAACTAATGCTGCACATCGCACTACTGCACATGGTCGTTCCTCGTTGCGTGACATCACAAACCTGTTTCTCTCCCATCACGTCCACTACGATCGTGGCTGCATTTGTCAGTGGTTGGCTGTTCCATATTCTCATTGGGGAACTTTACCGCATTATACTCACCTTTTCAGTTGACCAAACACCTTACAGATTATGAGAATTGACTGAACTGCACATAAAGGCACAAAAAGTGGTACAGAGATCCTGGTTTCAATGGCCAGTTCATGTTATGCACAGGGTTTACTTTCTTGAAGCACTGAATGACTTTCACTGTAACTGCAGATTTGTCTAAACCATTAAGAGAAGTAATATACACTGGAAAATACAGAATATAGGCACCAGAACAGGCAGAATCTGATTAAAAATATCTCGAAATTATGGGTTAAGGAACAAAAGAATATTTATAAGTCAAATTTTCGGGTAGAATCTCTATCCTTCCTCAGGACTACAGCTATAGTAGGTGTAGCCATTCATGAGGTAAATTCCAACCTTACAAATCATTTAATGTTGTACTTCTCTCTATTTTAAATTCCTTCTGACAATCTTCTTTTGAAAAAAGTGTTGATGTGTCAGAACTTCTACAGAGTCCCAAAGCACTTTATATGTCCTGTATTTTGAACATGTCTGTCCAAACCTGTTTTATTTGTCATATTTTTAATTGCAGCTTTATGTTCTCTATCTCTCTGCCAATCTGCTTTTAAGCTGTCTGCCTCTTTCTCCCACACAGCTGAGACAACAACCACATTTTATGTTGTAGTCCTCACCTTCGTGTGAAAGGAAGTTGTTTTCTTTTTGCTGTAAAAAACATCCTTTTACAGGAAGGTGTGGTCTACAGCATAAAATGTGAGTGTGGTCTCAGCTGTGTGGGAGAAAGAGGCAGACAGCTTAAAGGCAGATTGGCAGAGAGAGAATGTAAAGTTGCAATTAAAAATATGACAAATAAAACAGGTTTGGGCATGTTCAAAATAGAGGACATAAAATGTTTTGGGACACTGTAGAAGTTCTAACACATAAACACTTTTTTCAAAAGAAGATTGTCAGAAGGACTTTAAAATAGAGAGAAGAAGTACAACATTAAATGATTTGGAAGGTTGTAATTTATCTCATGAATGGCAACACCTACTATAGCTGTAGTCCTGAGGAAAGGTAGGGGTACTACCCAAAAATTTGACTTATAAATATCCCTTTACTCCTTTGTAATCTTATATACAAAACACAAAACGTCTGTTTGTCTGAAGCAGCAAAAACTCTCGAACGCTGTGCGGCATCGTGAAATTTGCATAGCTTATTAATACTGGAATTTCTAGGTCAACGCAACTATTTTAAGATCTCTACGTCGTTCTGCTCGTGAGTTACAAATTAATGAATAAGTTAATAAAGTCAGCATTGTTTGCTACGTCATCATTATCCTGTTCCAAATCTGAAAGCACACGATTGCATTCATCGCCCGGCACATCCACAGGTTTCCATTCTTTGAGAACTGTGCATATAAATATGCAAAAATGAACTTTGCAAAATCTTAACGTAACGGGCTGAAATTTGTATCAACACCATGAATTGGTAATAAGAGGAGGCCTTCAAAATTTCATCGGAACCAGGTCAAAACTTTTTAAAATAGGCATGGAATTTTTAATTCATCGGTAAACAGAAATATATACGCGGAAACGGTTAATAAAATTATGACGGCTAATTTATAAAGTTATTTACCAATTCAGGCGCAATTTGGAGGCCATGTTCCTATTAACGATTTATGGTGTTCATTAAAATTTCAGCCAGTTTCATAAAATAATCGCAAAGATACGTTTTTAACTTTTTTATCCCAGAGATTCGCCCCTCAAAGACATCTGAAACTGAATGCATGTGGTGCATTTGATCGTCGATAAATTGTTAATGAATTTTGTTCAGTCAGTGTTCTAATGCTGTGTCTCCTGGATGCGTGTTAAATAATTCGTAACACTTTTGGTCCATTTGATTCTACAGATCCCATACATTCTGTACATTTCGTTGCTTTAATTATCGACAAATATGTGTGACAGCAATGCCCAAAAGGAAGAGACCAATTTTTAATCAAACACGAATCAACATAAAACGCCAAAAGATATCACGAACCAAGCAATTGGAAGAGGAAAGATCCCAGGCATGTGAAGCAGACAAAACTCAACAAGGTGTTCGACGAAGCAATGAAACTGCTGACGAAAGAGGCGGGACTTGCTGAACAACGATTTCGAACTGCTACAAGACGAAGCAATGAGACTGCTGAAGAGACGAATGAGCACTGAATGTCTGATCGCCAATGAACTTCAAACTCGCCGCCCCAGTGGCACAGTGGTCTAAGGCACTGGCCTCTGATCATTCGTCCGTAAAGGGTCCAGGTTCGAATTCCGGTCAGGCATGGATGTTGTGTTTGTCTTACGGCACTGGCTCTCTCCCTTCCCTGGAGCCAGTGACCCTAAATTAGGGACGGGCGACTGCTTATAGCCCATTATTGAGTTGCTCACGGTGGCCGTTAAACCTCCAATAAAAAAAAAAAAAAACTTCAAACTCAAGAGCAAGGATTCCGTTAATTCCAACTGATTTGACATTTTCATTCAAACGATTACAATTTCCTGTTTGGGTTGCATTTGCAATCACCATTAATAAATTGCAGGGACAATCGCTCAAAGTTACGGGCTTGGATTTGACAGATGAATGCTTCTCACATGGACAGCTGTATGTTGGTATGTCAAGAAGCAAATGATCCAACAAAATTATATATTGTCACTGATGAAGAAGAAACTAAAAATGTTGTGTATGGCCAAATGCTGAAATAATCACACTATGAATAAATAATTTGTAATGGCCGAATTTGTGAAATCAGCTCTTTTCTTTCTTGCAAGCATCAATTTTTTTCACTGAATTTTTCAGTGACATATAAAGATTTTTTCAGTGACAAATTTTTTCAGTGACATATATGAAATTAATAAGCCTAAATCCTGGGCAAAGCCGGGTAGTAAAGCTAGTAACCTATAATTTTGAGATATTTATAGTGCATTAATTCTAGGAATAGCAATGTCATGAATTTTTACCATGAATCTGCTTTTTCTGTTAGCTGAACATTTTGAAATAGTTACATTATAGTTATGGTAGTTCTGCTTTGGACATATTCAGTGAGGTACTGACAATTTTAGCATTTTAAACCTGCACCAAGTTCAATGAAAAAAAACTGTTGCAGCAGTTCCATTATTGCATCCATTCAGTTCCATATGAATGAGAAGACAAGTTATCTATTATTACACATTTACAATAGCAGAGGATTTTCAGTTGCTTACCTTATTTCTTCTTGACGCTGTCTTTCCAGTTCCGCTTCTCTTTCTGCCTGCTCACGAGCTAATCGTCGCTTCTCTGCTAATGCTGCTCTAGCCTCTTCTTCAGATATGATACGCTTTCCACTAGATTCATGACTACTCAAGCCATTTTCTTCATCAGCAGTTGGTGATTCAGGAGGAGTTGCAGACGTCTACAAAATTAAAAGAGAAAAAAATTACAGACATACTTCACGTAACCTAAACAACACAGAGACCTGCCAACTTTCAAGAACTGATATCCGAAAAAAACATTTTTAGGGAATGTTTAGTTGATATGTAAAACTGCTGACTAATGTATTTGGATGTATTGATTAAATGTTTCAAACATATCTATTAAAAGCTGACTTATTACGAAAGTGTTTTGTCAATCTCGTCGATTTCATATGCTATAATTAAAATATTTGGCACACTTATAGTGATTAAAATGCAATCGATGCATATTTGTCTCATTAGTACACTATCATTAGGCTACATATATAGATCAAAATTTCATTTGTAAACACGAAATCGTGATATATCAACTTTTTACTTTAACTTATGTGAGGTTTTGACCTTTAAACTTTTTGTAGCAACATATTAGAATTCCTTTACAAAATGCAATTTTAAGTTTTATTTTAGGGTGATATTTTTCATTTCTTTCTTTCTCTCTCTCTCTCTCTCTCTCTCTCTCTCTGCAGTTAATGATAATCTTAATTCCACAGTATTTTGACCAAGTTTTCCCCATCAGGCTGCAAACAATGTAGAAGTGAAAGAAATTGTAAATCAGAATAAACGGATGTGGTGATCCTTGGGTACATCTGTTCACCCCTCAAAATTGTAACTAACACAGAAAGATAAAAACAAAACCTACAATCTGTAATCATCATCACTGTCAACTATTATCAATCCACTGCTGGACAAAGGTCTCCCCAAGTTTCTTCCACAACGGTCCGTCTTGTGCCAGTCTCCTCCACGTTACTCCCGCATACTTTCAAATTTCATCCACCCATCTCCCATGTGGTCTATACAATGATATTTATGTATATACGAGGGGTGTCCTATAAGTATCCAAATTGTTATCCTTATCAATTACAGGAGAGAAATAAAAAAATACAGGATGTATAAATACGATACTCGCACATAATACAGTGGTGTGAACAGTCAAAGTCACTTTTCCACATATTCTCCATTCAGCACAATGCATTTCCTCCACCAATCAACAAGAAATCAGCAGGGGTGTTGTGAATTCATTGATGGACAGCCGCTTGCAGATCATCCATGCTCTCACAGTGGTGGCCACGAAGACTATCTTTTAAGGCACAGAAAACATGAAAATCATAAGGCGACAAGGTCCAGGCTGTAAGCAGGCTGCAGAAGAATAGTCCACCTCTGTTTTGAGATTTCTGTTTCCATTGATTTTGCAATGTGTGGGCAAGAATTGTCATGCTAAAGCAACACTTGATTGTTTTTCAATGCTGGCCATCCATTTGTTATGGATATGTTGTGCAAGTTTTCTCAGTGTCTTTACATAGGCCTTCGCATTTATTGTTTCAGTTTTTGTAAAGTGCTCAACCAGAGGGATACTGTGCTTGTCCCAAAAGACAGTAACCATGACCTTGGACACTGACAAACCAACTTTGAACTTCTTTGAAGGGGGACGAATTTGGATGATGCTATTGCATACTTTGCCATTTTGTTTCCAGTTTGAACTGATGAATCCATGTTTCATGACATGTGATTATGCATCCCAGGAATGCATTACCCTTCTCATCATAGCGCTGCACCAGTTCATTGCAAATGTCTAGTTTTTGGCATTTATGCACCGCTGTAAGCATTCGGGGTATCCATCTGGCACAGATCTACCTATAGTTGAGATGTTCATGAATAATTCATCCAACAGAATCTTTACTGATGTCCAATTCCACTGCAATACCCTGAACACGAATGCGTCTGTCACCTTTAATCAAATCATCAACCTGTTTCATCAGACACAGCCATGTTAGGCTTACCTGACTGTGCCTCATCTTCAAGGCTCTCGTGTCCAGCTTTGAACTTCGTAACCATAAATACTGGAAAGAGACATAGCCGCATCACCATACACCGTCCGGTCTTCTCGTAATGTCCATGGCCTTTACAACTTATTTTGTTAAAAATGCCATTACCGCTCGAACTGAATACTTAACGTAACCGCCACCGTTTTTGATCGACAGCGCCACCTAACATTAGTATCAAGCTGCTCTGCTTTACAGTGCTTCACTGAAAGTAGTCGTAATAGTTTCATGCATACTTACGATCATACACACGGTTTTCTATCCATATGAATAAAAATCCGGAAACTTATCGGACACCCTTCAAATTGAAAATCCTCCAAATACGTGGAGTCAGTGAATAAAAAATACATCGCTCTTTCCACGTTTTACCAACACGCAGCAACCGAAAAATTTTTATTCGGTCACTGTAGGGGAATTGAACCACGAATCCTCTCGACATCTAGCCAAGCGAGTTAGCCTTACACAATTCAATTTAATTCACCGACGGTGTCCGAATAACAATTTTCCGGTTGTGTTGGTAAAACGTGGAAAGAGCAATGTATTTGTTTATTCACCCTTCATATATTGCAGATACCCAATATATGAAGGGTGAATAAACAAAAGGTTGATAAATTGTTTCTGAGGGGTACAAAATAAACTTCAGCATTCTCATAAGGAACATTGAAACTAGTTCTGCAATTTTAAGACCTTGCTTTGAGATGAAGGTATAAGATTTGCCCAGTATACATCAGCATCAGTCCTTTCATGCATTTCAGCACAACTTATGTTTTATGAAATTAGCTGTAAGACCATCAACTAATAATGCCCACATCTGTCTGTTCTTCATGATTCTTTCTTTGGTTGAATGGCTTTTGTGACCTTTGAAAGTTATAAGTAGCTCATGCTAAATTTACAGTAACTGGCAAAATGGGAACAAGACAACAACAAAGCAAAGGACTATTTTTAGTTCAAACAGTGTCTTCACAAAAATATTTTTAGTTCAAACAGCATCTTCACAAAAATATTTCTAGTTCAAACATTATCTTCACAAAAATATTTTTAGTTCAAACAGCATCTTCACAAAAATTATTTGAACTGTGATGGTGTCTTCACTTTCAGTAAAATGTTATCTTAGAAATATTTCAGTGTGAGAGGCATCTTGAGTATTGTATTTAACTGTGCTTTTTTTTTTTTTTTCGTCACGAAATGTTTTCAGTAAAACGGTCTCTGACGGAGGCGTATCAATCACTGTGTCATCACCAGTAGCCCAGCGAGCCAACGAGAGCCTCTTCCATGGGCTGCATAGGGACGGCTGATGCGAAGCTCGCTGAAAGGAACCCCAAAGCATTGTGGGAGGAAGCGTTTCTAGGTCAAACTCAGAGTGGGGATGGGCGACGGTGGATATTCATTCCCAAAACATTCACACATACATAATATGGGTGGAAATTTTCAATGTATCAGCGAAAACTACGATGTTTTGCTAAATAACCAAAGAATTCTCATCTTTCCCATCTGCAGCAGTTATTGGCACATCGACGAATAAATCGCCATTCAATATATCGGTGATAGCTCACTAATTCAACATCGAGTAACCATAATATTTGTTAAAGTGATTGATGTATCGTAAACCTCAATGCATCGACTCCAGTAACATCGAGGATAAGAACTATATTTTTAGCAACAAAACATTGCAAAAAAACAGCAAAAAACATAGAAAGGTGATATTCCCTTTCTCAGTATAATTTGCTCTCTCTCTCTCTCTGTTTTCAATTTGCAAAGGCTAACTTCCGCATTTCACCACTAGGGGCGCTGCTATTGGTTGCATCGATCGGGCATAGTTGCTTTACTATACCATTATCTCACTTGCATAACTGTACCTTTCTCCGTTCACAAGTTATTTCAGGCTAAAGGGACTTTCCTATGCACCCTGTATATAAATATTTGCATACACAATCATTAAAACAGAAAACTTGCTGCAAATTTACTGTCTCACTCTTTCACTGTCTCTTGCATGTCACAGTTGTGTGACGGCGAGTGAATATTTTTTTTTTTTTTTTTTTGGCTAGTAGAGTTCAACCTGAAATTTTGAGCCCTGCCACAGTATCATTTACACTTTCTTAGAGCAGGGGTATTCAAACTGTGTTTTAAAAGAATGGTAAAGTCCCAAGAAGAAAAAGAAATTGCATTGGTATGACCATGCCATCTGAACAATAAAATTAGACAGCACAATGCTTCACAACACAGGGGTACTATCACCATTCGCACTGTGAACAGTTTCAGTGCAGGACTTCTTTTTAGTTAGTTTGCTTGTTTGGGGGTTTAATAACCACCATGAACAACTTGACAGGCTATAAGCAACTGTCTGTACCTAATTTAGGACCACTGGTTCCAGGGAAGGAGGGAGAGAGCCAGTGCTGTGAGAAGAAAACATATGCCCCACCAGGATTCAAACCCGGACCCATGTCGGACAAATGGTCAAAGCCAATGCTTAGATCAATGTGCTATTGGGGCAGTATACAAGGCTTTGCATTCAGTTTGTCTCGCAGCAGCAGTAATGTTTCATTGAAAATGCCTTTAAATCTGCCACAAAATGAGACCATATTGTTAGAACAATCAATTTCAAAACTCAAGTTGAAACTATAGCCAAAATGTCATGGATATCTACAAAATGTTACATTTACAAAGATACATCAATGTGTAGAAGCAAAGGGTTCTAGGAAAACTCAAGGAACACATGTGAGAAAAGATGTACATACATTGTACACGCACAATCTAGCAGGCATCAACTTCAAGAACTAATTCAAGTACTGCAAAAATGAGTCAAATGGGATATGATGAACAGCTCTCAGTTCAAAAAAAGCAATACTGAAAATGGCTACATTATTTTTTATCAAATATTTGTGCAATGGAGAAACAGTACAGACGATGCCAAAACATCCAAAAAATCTGCCTTCCGTGCATACATTTTGAATCAAAGAAAAGTTCAACATACATTACATATCACCAAGCTGCTCTCTGAGATTCAGAGATTAGCTCCACAAAGAAATACAAACTACCAGATAATTTTTACTTACTGTTGCCATATCAAACTTATCCATTTACAGCGATCTCAACAGACAACATGGGCTTCGCTGACATCCATCACATGCAGCACACAAGATCTTCTATACTTCATACTCATAATCTTTTTCTCTTGCAGACACTCCTGAATCTGGTCATCCCATGACTTCATTGGCCATCCTCTGCCTTTCCTTCCTGCCACTTGGGCCAAAAAGATTTTTCTTAGTAAGCATCTCATCACTCATTCTTTCAACATGGCCAAACCACCGAAGCATATTAGTCTTCACCTTGCAAACAACATTTTGCTTCACATTACACAACTCCAACAAATCTTCATTACTCACACAATCAGAACGTGTCTTGCCGCCACCCCTCCCCCCCCCGTAAGTAACGCATTCCTCCAGCACACAAACAACTCCTTTGTTTCTCCTGTAGTACCCAAGTTTCACTGCCATACATCAGAGTAGGAACAATTATGCTTTCATACACAGCCATGCGGGACACTCTTGAGAACCCATCATTCCTGTGAAAACCTCCCAAAGCAGCCATGACTTTCAATGAAGAATTCACTCACCTACTAATTTAACCATCCAATTTGTTATCTATGTCAAGCATGCTTCCTAAATACACAAACTCATTCACCTGGTCAATCACTGTGCCATTTAGACTTATATTACATTCAGTACTACCAGTTCCTCTCTCAAAAACCTTAACTTTTGTTTTTCTCCTATTTATACTCAGTTTAAATTTCATACAAATTTTATACCTAAGTAAATGTTCATATCGTGTTTACGTTGACTTTCTATGTTGATTTCCGCCGTCCTTACACGATCATTATTAAAATAACACATTTGACTGTTTAGATGATTTAATGTGATGAAGTTAATTATTAAATTCATATAGTAAACATTAGAACTTTCAGGCTGGCAACGGACCCATCTTCAGATGTTATTAGCAGAATGGAACTGAGTATGATTTAAATACATTAATGTTATGTGGTTTTCTTGAAATTGTCACTTGCTCATGATGGACATCATATCTCGTGAAAGGTTTGTTAACATCTATAAATATATTACTCGTTTGAAAGAGCACCTATATAACATAAAGACAAACTCATCAAGGACTTCCCTATCAAGGCTATCATACAAAGGATCTCATTACCCATGTTGGAGCGAAGCCAACATCCTCACCACGCCCTACTCAAAAGCATCAATCCTCCTAATGGAAAGTCTATTTATTTACAAATATGGTGAAATATGTTGCAATGATGATACTCCTTGTCACATCCCTTTACCTTGGAAAACGGTGCTTAATGAGTTATAACATATAGAGACTTACACCAATTATTTCCTTCATACATAGTTTTTAATACATTGCTTGACACGTAATATATTTATTGATGTTAACAAACCATTAACGAGATATGTCCATCACAAGCAAGTGACAATATCAAAGAAAACCACATAACATTAATGTATTTAAATTATACTCAGTTCCATTCTGCTAATAACATCTGAAGATAGGTACATTGCAGGCCTGAAAGTTCGAATGTTTACTATATCAGGGATCATAGCATACTTCAGGAAAATTTTAGGTAAGAATTTTAGGAATTTTAGGAATTTTTAGAAAAATTTTAGGAAAATTTTAGGAGTGTATTTCAATAAAAACTAGATGTATATTTGTATACATCTAGTAAAACAACTTTGTATACATTGTAAAGAGTTTGCTTCACACCCTTCAACCATATATACTGATAGACTGCGCATGACATCAAAATTTCTGGCTCCAACATAAAATCACATGACAACAGTCAAAAAGATGGGTTACACCTGCTGTGCTTATGGTTGCTCTGACCGATATAGTAAAGAAAGTTCTATGATTTTTCATGGGTAAGAAACGAATTAAATACCTAAGTCAATAAAGTTCAATTACTTAACCAGAAACTTGCAGCTATTGATATAAAAATATAGTAACTTAAGAAAAAAAAATGGAATGCATGTTCCAAATTCTTCGCAAATGTTCATCACATTATAAATCACAAAATGTAAACAACCCGATCATGCATGTATATAGCTCATAAGTAAACTTACCTGAAGAGTTTTCATTATATATGAGGCGCATTCACATAATACACCGAAAACACTGAAGTTCTGCAGCGTAAATTAGTAATCATAACAGCATTTGTACACGAAATTTGGAGTCTGATGATGACGTGCCCAATGTTTGAGCCATGGCGGCTTTGATGCAGCTATTGCCAATGCGCAGTCCATTAGTATATATGGTCGAAGTTCACACCCAAATTTTTTGCATAACGTCTAATGTCTAAAGTTTAAGTATGATTTACTTCTAATGTTCAGTTCTTATCTTTTCACGTGTTATTATCATATTCAAGTATATTTACCACATTCAAGTTTCACTTTGAACATTAATATGCTGTTGAACCAGAAGCAATTCACGATTTTCACAGTAAAGTTTTCAGGTTTCACATTAAACTATAATATCCTAAAAAGGTAATTGAAAACCAAGAACTATGTACAATTGTTCACTGAATTACTTTTTTTCATATTATTGTTTTAACCTTTTCCTGATTAGCCTATCTTTTTCTGCTCCACACCACACCTTCCAACGTTTTTTTTTTTTTTTTTTTTTTTTTTTTGCATCTGCTAAAGTTCCTAACGGAATTTGGCGAAATTTGCACTAGAACTTTATTGTGATGTATCTTAACTACTGTAAAAATTTTTTTTCAAAATTCAGAAAAATGGATTTCTGAAAATATTCTCCTAGTCCTTTTGTGCTGTGGAAGTGATAAACAGGTGTTTGCTTTCTTCCCAACCAAGGGCTTCAGATCAGCGCTCCCAGCTGTCAATCAACCGTTGCTATGGTAACACCCTTTCTGCTGAGGCTCACTCTGTCCAAAGAGGCACACATACTTGTCCATAATAAAAATTACCAATGCTAACTTTTAAAGTTTTAAACCGATTCAACTGGAATTTTGGAAGTGAGCTTCTGTAATCCAATTACAGTGAATGTAAAAATTTCAGCCACTTTCGTGAAAAATTCGCAAAGATAGTTTTCTTATTTTTTATCATAAGTAGTGGAAGTCTCTTGAGGGGAGGGAGGGTGGCATGCACATAAACAAGAAGAAGATGAATGTGTTGTTCAGGCATACTCCTCACTGGTGGATGCCAGCTGACTTGGTACATACGCGACCCCCTGCAAATGCTAAATGCCTCTTCTTTCCCCTTCTGTTCTCAATTGTCGGACGGACATCAAGCTCCCCTTCGACCTACTAGTAATCATCCAATTTTATTGCACTGGAAGTAGTGCCTTTTTTTTTCTTTTTTTTCCCCCAGCCAAATTAGGATTTGGTGCACATCGGAAACCGCTGCCGGTGGTTTCTTTGAGAACAGAGAAAAGGAACTTTAAAAAATGAAGGGGTAACAGTAACACGATTTCCTAAAAGGGCATTTTTTAAGCACTAATTTCAAATTTCAAGGCTTTTCAAGACGGCATTAAAAAAACACCGTTTTTCCAGGATATTCCAGGCCTTGAAAACGTAATCATGATTTTCCAGGACTTTCCAGGTTTTCAAGCACGCGTGCGCAGCCTGCGTAATGGTAAATTTATTGGCGTTAATAACGGTTGTGTTTTTAATAAATAAGCTTACGAAAATTTTAGGATGAATAGCAAATTTTAGGTATAATTTTAGGAATTTAAGGAGGGTCACAAAATATTAGGAATTTTAGGAGGAATGCGATCCCTGCTATATGAATTTAATACTTAACTTCATCACATTAAATCATCTAAACAGTCAAATGTGTTATTTGAATCTGTTATTTGAATAATGATCGTGTAGAGACGGTGGAAATCAACATAGAAAGCAAACTTTGTACATTCGAGACAACATACTCTGCAACTCACTTTTGCTCTCTGCCAACAGGACAGTGTCATTCAGCATACAGCAATCTGCACACATGGGTATTACCAAGACATAAACCAGTATTGTCCATCTTGGCATCATGCATGCATGCATCCATAAATACATTAAATAGCCATGGTGACATCACACAACCTTGCCTGACTCGTGCACCAATGGAAAACCATTTTGAAACGACACCATTTACTCGTACACAAGCTCTACTTCCAGCATACATGGCTTTTACACTGTTAAGTAGATTCCCAGTAACACCATATTCATTCAATACCTTCCATAAGAGTATCCCATTTACTCTGTTATAAGCTTTCTCTAAATCTATGAAGGCAGCAAAAACTTTCTTACCAACAGCCAGATACTTTTCAATCATCATGCGTAATGCAAAAATTTGGTTAATGCAGCCTTTACCAGGCATAAAACCACTCTGAACATCCCCACAGCATCCCCTCATTTCAATTCTGCGCACAAACATGAGTTTTTCTTTTTTATGTTTTTAACACTAAAGTCTAGGAAAGACTTCAATTTAAATTAACTGAATGTGCACCATTACACTGTTGAAATGACTCACAAAATCAATTCCAATGTTTCCACACATAGCTAACATTTTTGGAATGGGTCTGGAATATCACAATCTGATTACAGCTTTGTTTAATGATTGCATTATCGAGTTGAATCATTTACTGAGGCAGCCAGAAACATCAGTTTCACCACTTTAGACAATGAACTGCAAAACATTACAAAGAACAAAACAATGATTTTTGATATTTCATTTTATAAAATTATTCTACCCAAATATACAAACTCATTCTCCAAGTCAATCACGGTGCCATTTAGACTTATATTACATTCAGTACTACCAGTTCCTCTCTCAAAAACCATAACTTTGGTTTTTCCCTTATTTATACTCAGTTTGAATTTCATACAAACTTTGTACAACCGGGACAACATACTCTGCAACTCACTTTTCCTCTCTGCTAAGAGAACTGTCATCAGCATACAGCAATCTGCACACATGGGCATTACCAAGACATAAACCAGTATTGTCCATCTAGGCATCGTGCATGCATGCATCCATAAATAAATTAAATAGCCATGGTGACATTACACAACCTTGCCTGACTCCTGCACCAATGGAAAACCATTTTGATACACAATTCACTTGTACACAAGCTCTACTGCCAGCATACATGGGCTTTTACACTATTAAGTAGATTCGCAGTAACAGATTAGCTGGCGAAATTAGTAGGAGAGTGAATTCTTCGTTGAAAGTCATAGCTGCTTTAGGAGGTTTTCACAAGAATGATGGATTCTCAAAAGAGTTCCAGATGGCTGTGTATGAAAGTGTAATTGTTCCTACTCTGATGTATGGCAGTGAAACCTGGGTACTACAGAAGAGACATACAAATCGTTTGTGTGCCAGAGAAATGCGTTACTTACGTGGATTTGTGGGAAGACATGTTCAGATCATGTGAGAAATGAAGATGTGTTGCAGTTGTGTAATGTGAAGCGAAATATTGTCGGCAAGGTGGAGACTAATATGCTTCGGTGGTTTTACCATGTTGAAAGAATGAGCGATTAGATGCTTACTAAGAAAGATTTTTCAGCTCAAGTGGCAGGAAAGTAAGGCAGAGGAAGGCCAAGGAAGTCATGGGAGGATTAGATTTAGGAGTGCCTGAATGAGAAAAAGATTATGAGTATGAAGTATAGAAGGTCTTGTGTACATCGTGTGATGGATGTCACTGAAGCCTGTGTTGTGTGTCAAGATCACTGTAAATGGAGAAGTTCAATATGGCAACAGTGAGTAAATAATCAGTTAAGAATTTATCTGGTGGTTTGTATTGCATGTTAAAAGTTTATTTGTCAGATGGTCTTTCTTTCAGGAGCTAACCTCTGAACATCAGAGAACAGCTTAATGATGTATAATGATATGATTTTATAAAATCTTAACACAAGCAGAATTTAAAATTAAAATATAAATTTGCAATAATTATTTCTAATCTAACCTTTTGAATTTCTTCCACAGATGGAGTTATTGGATCTACAGTGGTTCCACTAACTGCAGCTGCCACAGATTTCTTTGTTTTTGAGGGTAGCTTTCTTATGGGAGAAGATTTTGGAGTTAGATGTTTTATAGGTGTCTTCTGACCTGGCTTTTCAACATTTAAAATATTTTTTGGGAGCAGGGCTCTTGGCTTTGCTTGCAGTTGATGCTACAATGTAAAGCAAAGTAAGAGTAAATAGGATAAAATAACACTCCTTTGTAAAATATTAAAATTTGTAAAAGACATAGAAATACATTTACTACTCACTTTAGTAAAAAAAAACACATTTTTAAGAAAAATTAAAAAAATATTTAATTTTTTATAATTTTTCTTTTTAAACTTTAAAAAAATTATTATTTTTTAAAGTATGTTCTTATGGTTAATTTGTTTTTAATTTTTTTTAATTAACCATAAGAACATACTTGTTTTACTTTTAAATGCAGATCTAGAATGTTAGCACACACAAAAAAAGCTATGAAAATGCAAAACAAACACAACAAATATATTATTAAACTTCATATGGGAATAACTGAAGGATAATCTACAATTAAATTTTCACACCATACCTCAGTGTACTACTTATTTCTTTGACAGTACTCCCACACAGCAATGTGCTGCAGCACCAACCATGGGCTAGGATACAAGCGAAAATTTTGATAGTAAGTAAATTATTTTCTAGTAACTTTCATAAAGAACCCTATGATCACTTTACGTTCTACACATTTTTATTTATAGTATCACTGTTAAGAAAAATAAAACCTATGATATTATTTAAATCATCACCATAAATCATTAGAGAATGGAGTGACAAAATAAATAACAATTATTCTTAGGCTGACATTATAAGGTCCAAGACAAATGTGAGTGCAAAAACTGATTATCAATAAAAAAAAATGGACAACATTGTAAAATCTGGAATCAAATCTCTCTATTCTAAGAAAAAGTAACTGCCGCTGTTTTGGAAATTCCGCAGCACTTGCGCTTTCCTAGCTCGCTGCGCAAAAAGTATTGAACACAAAAATATGAAATTTACATCGTTTGTAGAGAAATGTTTGGAGAATATGCTGAAATAAACTGTTTTTTGATTCTGGCGATACTTCAAGAGCTGTATATCAAAGTTAAGGTAAGCAAAAAAGTGCTATCAGTTCGCATTCTGGACGCACTAACAGCAACAGAGCCATGAAACTTTGTAGTCATGTAGGGGCCATGGCCGAATTTTTGCACATCACCACCCTTTTTTTTTTTTTATTTTGATTTAGTTTACGAGAAATTAAATTTTTAAATTTCACAGAATTCTCTATTTCAGGATGGGATCCATTTTAAAAAATGGATATATGGCAAACTATAAATTATAGCCCACTGCAATTTTTACAGCATAAACTCACAACTGTCCTCCCTCTTTAAAAAAAAATTAAGAAAAAATCATTTTCTGATTTCTAAGCAGTTTTTAAAGATGCAAAGGAAAGGAATGAACGGCTTCATCTGTCTTCAGCAGTAGCCACACAGGAAAGTTCTGGTTCTGTGACCTGCTGCTATGGTGATGCAGCTATATTTTTAGCACTCTTTTCTCACTGGGTGAAAGGACAGGCTACAATCAAACTGGTATGATGCAATGCCTAATGACGTAGCAACTTTTTTAAAGTTCAGCGTTTTCCATCGGAATACATGAATACCTATGTAAATATAGGCTTTCACCTCGCACTTTCCTAGCTCGCAGTGCAAAAAGTATTGAACAATTGGGAGAATATTTTCATTTCGTCAGATGGCATCACTGAAAAGAGACAATCTAACACATTGGTCGACAATTCTGATGAAATGATGTTTGCAAAGCTGTGACATTTTTGCTGTGTTGGTTTAACCATGCCACTTCAAAGTAATAAACAATCGGTACATAAAAAAAATGAAAAGAATAAAATTTTTATACAAAACAGGATTTGCAAACGTGAAGAAGATAAGTTAAAACAGACATGTACTGCTAATAGGACCGAAAATGTCAGAACATCAATTAATGACTTAAAAAATTACATATCTTATATTATCCCATCATTATTGATGGGTTTCACCTAGTTACTCTAAAAGAAGGCTTCAGTCACACAACACCGATCCCACTGTGTGTCACTGGGTATCTGGCTTTGCTTTCAAAGCCAGATAGCCAGTGTCACATAGTTAAAGCAAACTTTTTTGCTCCTTTTTACTTCCATTTTCAGAAATTGAGGCCAACAATTTCATTTCAAACTGTGACACAAACATTTAGACAATAACACTATACACTGCTTGACAGAGAAAATGCCACACCATGAAGACATGAACACAGATGCAAATTGCAGGATGGGTGCACAAGTACAAGTTATACAAATGATTGCATTTGCAAGCCAATTGCATGAACAGCGAGCGGTATATGAGCGGACAACCAGCCCGTAAGGCCATCAGTTGAGATGTCATGGCCGCAAGAAGTGAGTGGTTCTGCTGTAACCATGTCCGGAGAATGAACGGGGGGTGCCAATGCCGTTAAGACACAGTCACACACGATTCTGTCAAACGGATGAGTTCGTACCCGATGTCATCATAGCCCTTCGTACCGACGGATGGTCCTTGCGTCGTATTGTGGAAGAAACAACATTATGCCACAATCATCAATCGCATTTGGAGACAGTGGTCCCAGGAAGGATCTGTACAATGTCGTAGGGGAACCACAACATTGAGATGGACGTCTGAGCGCACCAATTGTCACCCCGTAGTGAACTCACAGGCCACAACGGGTGACATTTTGCAGCGTGTATGCGGAGGCTAGGATGCTCCAATATCAACACGGACATTAGAGGTCTGCATGGGACTTAATTTAGAAAGCCCGGTCCATACCCGGCCCATTTCAATTTTTTAATTAAAGCCCAGCCCGGTCTGGGCCGTATATTTCTTCTGTTTCCAAGGCCCAGGCCGCCCCGTAAAATTTCAACAATTACTAAAACACGAATTTAACACCTGGTGCACTCGGTCATTCGACTCCTGAAGAGTTTTTGTTTTCTTAATTGCTACACGTATTTATTCTATTACAATAAACATTAATTCGGAATATTTCTGCGACTCTGTATAAGTCCCGTGACGTCTAAGGTAGGGGGGGGGCTTGTATACTAAAAATATTCCATGTAAATGACAATTTCCATGTCTTTCAAATTTTCTGGGTTTTCAAATTATCATTGCCTACTGCCTGACCCAGAATCAGAATATCCTTGGGGATAAGGGGGTGGACTAATTCAAAAAGTACAAAATATCCCGAATTATGAGTCCAATCATTCTACTTTACATGGTCTACAAGCACATATTCTCCAGAAGCGATTTTTTCGTGAAAATCTTTCGCTTTCTTAAACTCCAGAATAACTATGTAAGAGTATTTATCAGCAACACTGAACTGAGCATATGCTAGGGAAAATGGCAGACTGCCCAGCTAACCAGTGTCACAGAAGTTTTGAAAACTGCTGGGCTGGAATACCGAAGGGTTCATTTGCCATCTGCTGACACCCTGAGAGTACAAATGGGGAAAATACTGCACAGATTTATACATAGAAGTAAGTTTCTCCCAGCCCATTTCTCCCGTGCCATTTAAGACAACTTAAAAGCTTTTCACACATCTAGAGAACAAAATGCCGCCAACCAGAACAATAAAAAAGATCATCTGCGAGCTGGTGGCTTGGTTTATAAATGCTGCAGTTAATAGCCTGCCCTGAAGCATGAGAGGAGGGTGGAAGTTAGAGAGAGAGAGAGAGAAGGGACCACATTCACATTGAAAAACTAAGGTAGCTGACTCCTCACTCCAATTGTTTTGTAGGAGAGGAGGATGTTGCGAAACTTCCATTTTTTTTCCAACAGTGGAAATTATTCAATCTTATCCTGCTGCTGTATGTTTGTGAGATTTCCAAATGAGAAAAGCACCGCACAGCGATTGTTTTGCTCGTTAAAAAAAAAAAAACCCTGCTCGGTCCATGTCTGTTTTACATTAAATATTGAAGGCTCGGGCCCGGCCCGTTTCCCCAACTTAGAAATGAGCAAAGGCCCGAACCGGCCCGGGCCCATGCAGACCTCTAGCAGACAGTGTCGTGCCGATTGGCTGCATCTGGTTTGCTGCCCAGCTCTCTGTTGCGAAGGCTACCCTTAACAACGAGCCATCGTCATCACCGCTTGGTGTGGTCGCTCCAGATCTGTGCGGGGTGCCGAATGAAACAGTGTGGTGTTCAGTGATGTATCGTGGTTCTGTCTCACCATGGATGATTGCCGTGTGAAAGTCTGGAGGCGACATGGCCAACGGGCAGATTCCTCTGCCACACAACCTGGCAATGTGGAATCATAATGTGGGGTGCTATCAGCGCCAACAGCCGCCATTACAGGCACACTGACAGCATGCCGCTATGTCGATGAAGGGCTGTGGCCCGTGGCACTACCGTATTTGCAGGGCATCCAAAATGCAGTTTTCCAACAGGTTAACACCCGCCTGCATACCGCTCGGATCAGCCTGAATGCTTTACATGGTGTGCAGATGTTTCCGTGACCAGCACAATCCCTCGACCTCTCACCCGTCAAGCATCTGTGAAACACGATTGGACGTCGGTTGAGTACCCTCCCACCCCCACAAAATGAAGATGAACTGTGGACTCGGATCAACACCACATGGTCCACGATACCCCAGGACTATTCGGACTCTCATTGCCTCGGTGCCACGTTTCAACACTGCATCATCCAAAATGGGGGACACACTCCTTATTGATCATGCTATATATTCGGCAACTGGAGCATAATCTGTATGTGACAATTAAATCATTTGTTCAGGACCTACTTGGCTATCTGTGTGTGCAGTTCGCTCTGTTTTCGAGCATTCCTTCGTGGTGTGGCATCTTCTCTGTCAGGCAGTGTATTTAACAACGATATTAGATGAAGAGAACATTACGAGAAAAAATATTACAAATATGGGACAAATATTCACTCCATCTAGCTTCCAGAAATCCCCCCAAAATTTATTTTCAGTTTTGCATTGATCCCGAGAATGACCCAAATAATGACAAAAAAAACAAACAGAATTCTGAGAATTTGCAGAACCTCAACTGCAAAATTGATAAGATGCTTCCCAGCAAAAACACAAGTGTTGGAAAACTGCTGGCCACCAGCTGGCAGTGATAGATCACTGCTGGCTGAAATATGTCGGTCACGGCATGGTGGTAGCGCGATCAGCTGCTTGGACCTGCAGCATTGCTACGAATTACGGGCCTCCAAGCAAGCACCACTAGTGGCCCATAGCTGGCAACTGAAGCAACCCCAACACAAGGTGGAAGCAGCGGGACTGTGCATGCGAAGAAGCAACACTTGCACAGTCTCTCGTGGTATCAATTAGTTGAAGACGAAGCCATGGCATTATTTTAGTGAATGTTAAGAAAAAAGCCATATGTAAGACACAAATCAATTTCTTAATGAAATGCCACATCAGTTAAGATTACCACCAGAGAAAAATTATATTTCAATAAGTCTTAGTCAATTACTCGTGTATTTATAGAAACTCGTTTCGTAGCAAAATTCCTGCACTAATACACGAAGAACTGAGAATACAGGCAGCCATGAAACACACTCACTCCATTCCCATGAATAACAAGAAATAATTTCTGTATAATCTTTTGTTAACATACTCTAAACTGTTTCAAACAAAATTCTCGGAAAGAAGAAAAACAAACGTTATGTTGGGAAAAAAATTATACACATACAAAATTTATCAATTATTTGGAGAGAAAAAAATGCTATGTGGATATGATGTACTCTCCATGGGTTGAATACACAAGATTGGAGGAATTTGCTGCTAAAAATAACGAGAAGTAAAATAAAATATCTTTCCTCTTTAGAACAAATGTAGCTTTGACCCTGGGGAGGGGGGGAGATACGTTTAAAATGTAACAGAATGTGACATGAACGGGTAAATATATTAATTAAACAATTACCTTTCGAGACCCCAAGGACAGCACAAAACTTTGGAAAACATCTTTAAGTTGGTACACTCATTGAAAATGAGTGGTTCCCTTTAGTTAAATGAAAACAATCGTTACATTGAAAAAATAATTTATGAATTATGAAATTCATAATTATTTATAGAGAACCCCTTTGTTTCACATCATGCAGAAAAGAGGCACACCGTCAAGCAAAGACTCGCACGTGGCAAACCAGTGTAGTAGCTAAAGCATCTACTTCGAAAACAGGATGTCACAGGTTCGACGCTACACAGGTCCAAACGGGTGTTTTTCTGGACCTGTTGAGGAAATTCCCCCAGCGCTGTGCCATCATGCAGAGTTTTGTTGGGAACAAAAGAGGTGTTGTGCCACTCGAAAATGGTGATTATCTTTCTTTTTTTCCTTTTATGTACTGCTGGAAAATTGCCGGACAAGATTCGGTAAGCCATCAGTTATGTCACGTGATTGCCGGCTGTCACTGCCGGGGCACTGGTAGACCACATTAGGGCCATCATATCATTTATGGCACATGCTTGCAGGACCGTTTAAGGGTCGCTTCTGGCAGCCACTATCTGTGATGGATAACTGATGGGAGTGCCAACTGTTGGCCAGCTGCTGGCCATGTGGTGACGCCGGGACATTTTATTGATGGTTGGGCAGCGGCAACATAGTGCTGGCTGGCTTGAGTGATGGCCCAGCAAGTTTTTGTTGGGTTGTACTACACATCTTTAATTTATGCAAGAACACTTATTTGAGACGAATTTCATTTGTTTCTTTTTTGACAGTGGTGTAGCTTAACAATTCCTAAGTGCATTGGAGGCTGGAAGAAGTCACCCAGTCCTAATTTGGTGTTACTGGTTCCATGCCAGGAAAGAAATACAACTGAAAAGACAGATAGCGTCTACATCTAAACCATTACTTCTAGCCCTCAGAACAAGGTGATGGCATGGTAACAACTCAGCAGATGGGTGATTTTTATTTTACTAATATCATCTCATTATCATTGTTATTATTAACATCATCACAACTCACCAAATCTTACCTACAAGACTTAAAAAACTTCCTTTAGGTCCCAAAAATTCAAGTAAGTAGCACTAGTGCAACTAATGCTACACACCTGTATTTTAATATATTTATATTTTTATTCATGGATAAAATTTATTACATAAATTGGGGAAGAATTAAAAATTTCATTAGATATTTCAGTAGTGTGGCACCACTAGTTTTTTAGTCATATTAATTGAAAACGGAAAAGTTTAAGAATTCACTTGGTGACGATGATGGGCAAAACACGTAACAATATTAACAAATAAAGGTAACTTGATCACGCTAGTTACGTTAACTGAAAACTTTTACAAAAAGTTCGTAAGTTGGAAGCTTTCGACCTTATCTTAGGTCTTCATCACGCCAATGGAGGACTAAGATTGTTGCCAGATTCTACATTTGAATTTTTCCTATTTTTGTTGCCAAAACTGAGAATTGATCTCCAGATCAACGGAATGTAGAGAGGAGATTCGGAGTTGCAAGTCATTGAGTTGAAAATAATTTCTATGCTTTCACGGTAACGGAGGGCAAAACGATTGTCAAAAGAAGCAATTCGTTTTGCTTCGTTCCAGTGGGGAACTGCAGATGTGTCTTCCATTGTCAAAATAGACAAGGCAGTATTAGGATTGGCTTTCGAAACATCTTTTCTATGTTCTAAAATTCTATGGTTAATGCTCCTGTATGTGCTTCCAATGTATAAGTTATCCCCAGTAGAAGAAGAGATAGGAATGCAGTAAACTCCTGGTAGGTTCAGGCTTTCAACTTTGTTCCTATCCCTTTGTAGAAGTTTCAAGATGTTTGGGGTAGGTTTAATGGCAAGATGGTAACCAAAACTTCTACAAAGAATCTGTAACTTATAAGCATAGGAAGGATGGTAAGGAACAGAACCACAGAATTTCAGGTCTACTTTCTTGTGAGGAAGGAGGCATTCGATTTTCGAATGGTTTTCATATTTCTTTATGAGGGAGTTGACTGTAACAGCAGGGAAACCATGGGAGAGGGCTATTGTAGAAATTTTGGAGAGTTCTTCTTGAAGAGAGAGTTGGTTGTTGCAAATGATATGAGCCCTGTGGATGTAGGACTTCAATGCTGCAAGCTTGTAGAGATGCAGGGTGCAAGATTTGTAGGGAATGATGTTAGTGGCCGCAGAAGGTTTTCGATAGATGGAACGAATAATGGAGAGATCAGTGTTTCTGCAGATAGATACATCCAGGAAATCAATTTTGTGATTTACTTCCTTAGATATAGTGAGCTTAACGGAAGGAAATTTTTCCTTAATGGAGTTGATCAGTATCTGTAGTTCAGACTCGGAATGTGGCCAGCTAATGAAAATGTCTTCTACATATCTTAACCATAGGGAAGGTTGAAAAGGGTGTAGAGGAATGATGGAAACTTCAATATGTTGCATGTAGATTTCAGCAAGCAGAGGGGAAAGAGGTGAGCCCATGGGGAGACCAGATTGTTGCCTATACACAATTTTGTTGAAAACAAAACAACTGTGTTGATGAATAGTGCGGAAACAATCATAAAGATCTTTGATAAGAGGACCGGGGGTTCAAAATGAAGAATCAATTTCTTCATGAGGAGCATGTAGGAATCAAAATATGGTACAGAGGGAAACAAAGATTCTACATCAAGAGTATACAGATTATCACAAGGAGAAAAGGAATTAGGAAGGTTGTGGATGAAGTTTGAAGTAGAGACAACTGTATGAGGATGGTTGGCTGCCAGGGATTTGCATTTGAGGACCAATCTCTTTTCAAGGTTTACTGCTGGAGAAAAAGAATATTCCACTAAACTCTTTTGACAATCGTTTTGCCCTCCGTTACCGTGAAAGCATAGAAATTATTTTCAACTCAATGACTTGCAACTCCGAATCTCCTCTCTACATTCCGTTGATCTGGAGATCAATTCTAAGTTTTGGCAACAAAAATAGGAAAAATTCAAATGTAGAATCTGGCAACAATCTTAGTCCTCCATTGGCGTGATGAAGACCTAAGATAAGGTCGAAAGCTTCCAACTTACGAACTTTTTGTAAAAAGTTTTCAGTTAACGTAACTAGCGTGATCAAGTTACCTTTATTTGTTAATATTGTTACGTGTTTTGCCCATCAGCGTCATGTTTCAAAGCTACGCAACTTCCGGGCATTTTATTTTGGACTGGACGAAAGATTGGATTTCCTTCCGGAAACTTCGGACTCAAGTCACTAATTCTCTTTGCAGTCTTCGTTTTCTTGTTTCCTGCAAGACTTCTGGCATTCTTCCCCAAGCTTTTCAGATCTGCAAACCCATCTTCAAAGGACGGTGCCGTGCGTTACTACAGCAGACCAGCAATAACCTCCTATCTGCCGCTATCCGTGACCTGCGTTCCTCCATTGCTAAAACTGAACTTTCCTGCTACATTAGCAATCACTGGCTGCTACCACTCATCCTGGCTGCTACCACTCATCCTGCTTTGCTTGATATTTTCATGGTTCGCATCAACCAAACCCTCACAACAATTGAAGTAAATGAATATGCTCGCCATACAAAGAAATTCAATTTTCTACTCTCCAAGCAAAAAAGTCAAGCAACATCTCCGTCATCAGCCTCTACTGACAAGCCAAAGTACGTAAATCTTTTTTTCTGTCACTATTCCTCCTAGCTTGGATAAATTCTTATCATTAGGCCCAAAAATTTCACCTGCTCTTCCTATCAATCTTCCACAAACTGTTTCTGTTATAGAATCAGCCATCCACAGAACTGAGACTGTACAGCAGCCTATCCTTTGTGCCAACGCTGCTGTTATCTTATCCAAGCAAAATTCTGTGCCAATCAAGTACTCTTCTTCTTGTTTAAAAGAATTCAGGTCATTTATTCAGGAAAATGACCTAGCCGCATGCAAAGCAGATAAAGTTGGTTGCCCGGTCATCATTGGTAAAGAAACTCTAAACCAAAAAGTGCTTTCTTTTCTTACATCTGCTAACTGCATCCCTTTGCAGTCAGACACCACCAACTCACTCAAAAACTCAGTTGACAGATTAGCTAAGAAAGAAACTCTTCAATCCTTCCTTGGTGATATATCACCCCCTCCTTACTTTAGAACTCCCAGGCTCTTCCTGCAAGTGAAACTGCATAAAGCTGGTAACCCCATCAGACCTTTAGTGGAATATTCTTTTTCTCCAGCAGTAAACCTTGAAAAGAGATTGGTCCTCAAATGCAAATCCCTGGCAGCCAACCATCATACAGTTGTCTCTACTTCAAACTTCATCCACAACCTTCCTAATTCCTTTTCTCCTTGTGATAATCTGTATACTCTTGATGTAGAATCTTTGTTTCCCTCTGTACCATATTTTGATTCCTACATGCTCCTCATGAAGAAATTGATTCTTCATTTTGAACCCCCGGTCCTCTTACCAAAGATCTTTATGATTGTTCCCACACTATTCATCAACACAGTTGTTTTGTTTTCAACAAAATTGTGTATAGGCAACAATCTGGTCTCCCCATGGGCTCACCTCTTTCCCCTCTGCTTGCTGAAATCTACATGCAACATATTGAAGTTTCCATCATTCCTCTACACCCTTTTCAACCTTCCCTATGGTTAAGATATGTAGAAGACATTTTCATTAGCTGGCCACATTCAGAGTCTGAACTACAGATACTGATCAACTCCATTACGGAAAAATTTCCTTCCAATAAGCTCACTATATCTAAGGAAGTAAATCACAAAATTGATTTCCTGGATGTATCTATCTGCAGAAACACTGATCTCTCCATTACTCGTTCCGTCTATCGAAAACCTTCTGCGGCCACTAACAACATCATTCCCTACAAATCTTGCACCCTGCATCTCTACAAGCTTGCAGCATTGAAGTCCTACATCCACAGGGCTCATATCATTTGCAACAACCAACTTTCTCTTCAAGAAGAACTCTCCAAAATTTCTACAATAGCCCTCTCCCATGGTTTCCCTGCTGTTACAGTCAACTCCCTCATAAAGAAATATGAAAACCATTCGAAAATCGAATGCCTCCTTCCTCACAAGAAAGAAGACCTGAAATTCTGTGGTTCTGTTCCTTACCATCCTTCCTATGCTTATAAGTTACAGATTCTTTTTAGAAGTTTTGGTTACCATCTTGCCATTAAACCTACCCCAAACATCTTGAAACTTCTACAAAGGGATAGGAACAAAGTTGAAAGCCTGAACCTACCAGGAGTTTACTGCATTCCTATCTCTTCTTCTACTGGGGATAACTTATACATTGGAAGCACATACAGGAGCATTAACCATAAAATTTTAGAACATAGAAAAAATGTTTTGAAAGCCAATCCTAATACTGCCTTGTCTATTTTGACAATAGAAGACACATCTGCAGTTCCCCACTGGAACGAAGCAAAACGAATTGCTTCTTTTGACAATCGTTTTGCCCTACGTTACCGTGAAAGCGTAGAAATTATTTTCAACTCAATGACTTGCAACTCCGAATCTCCTCTCTACATTCCGTTGATCAGGAGATCAATTCTAAGTTTTGGCAACAAAAATAGGAAAAATTCAAATGTAGAATCTGGCAACAATCTTAGTCCTCCATTGGCGTGATGAAGACCTAAGATAAGGTCGAAAGCTTCCAACTTACTAACTTTTTGTAAAAGTTTTCAGTTAACGTAACTAGCGTGATCAAGTTACCTTTATTTGTTAATTCACTTGGTAAAACTTGGAGAAAACGGCCAAAAAAATCTATCTACAAAAGCAATTATGCGATAGATTTTAAGTATGAAAATAACAGTATACAGTAACCGAAATTGAAAAGTTGGCTTACCCAGAATAGACAATCAATAAATAATTTACTCAGAAATAATAACCTATAAATTATTCTTTAGACGAATAGTATACTCAAAAATAGCACATTATAAATTATTCTTTACCTCTGGTTATTTTATTTTATGTACAAGCATTTCGTGTCCTTTGTTGTACATAAAATAACCCAGAGATAAATAATTTATAATGCATTATTTCCGAGTGAATTTTTTTATTGATTGAAAATAACAGTAAAACTTAATGGTGTGTTAGTCACAAATTACTGAATCGCAGATTCATCCAAACCTAGCCAATATTATTTCATAACCAAACACATTCAGTAACACATGGTCGCTACGAAAATGTTATGCAAAAGCATGGTCACTGAGAAAATGTTATGCCAAAATGTTTTGATATTTATTAACAGAGCTGAAAAGGTGCCAGAATGTGCTACCCCAATGTGAAAGATCTTACACAAACACAAGCATCATTTCTAAGCAACTAATTTTTTCAATAAACACAGAATACAAACTGATATTTTTAAGAAAAGAAAAGTATACCTCTTTTAGTAGCAGATGCTTCACTCTTCTTTTCTGGGGTTCGATGCACAGTGAAATCTTTCTTGGATTCTGTGACAACTTTGCGATCTGGCATAGTTCCAGCAATGCTAACAGGGCGAGGCTTGCGTGTAGTGGTTCGAGCACGCATGTTCACAGGTGGAGTAGTTGCAGGCCTATTGGAGCCAGCAGAATGTTCAGAAGCAGAACTACGAGGTCTACTTGGAGAGTTCTGAATATCCTTCTGAACACCTAAATTCAAAATGTTTGAAATATTCTTGTATTTATGGGGTATAAATAATGCAGTGAAGCAATCTGTGTGAAACAAATACATATGCAACATATTTTCTTTTTCAACTATGACCTTCAACTAGCTACTCAACAGACTATAGATAATTATTTGGAAACAAACACTGGACCGATAGTAACCCTGATAATTAATGTATTTACAAAACATAGAAATCCACACACACACACACACACACACACACACAACAAAAAGTTTAATTAATTAAAATATGTTGTGTACGCTTATTGCTGAGTATATATAATGACATTTATATAAATCAGAATTACCTATAAGAATGTTAAAAACATTCTTAATAGGATTTTAAATTTTAAGTAAACGTGTTGATGACGTAAAAATGAACGGACAGTCGAGGAAGTAACGTGCTGAAACATTGGAAAATGAATAGATCAAGGTGAGTTATGCTCATATTCTTACCAGATATATATATATATTTGTGTAATTAATAAATTATTTACGATAGGAGTAAAAACACTGTTTCTGTCATTAAACACACCAACATAAGCAATGAAGACTAAAACAGGATATTATACACTAAAACAAATGCACTCAATATAACTGTGAACAGTGATCATCTTGTCTTTTTTTCCCATTAAAATCCCATAAATTTAAGATCAATGATTGATGCACCAAAAAATCATACAAAGACATTTAGGCAATTGTGTAAGTATGCATTGCCTGAAAATATGTTCCTTTCTACTTTCAATGAGAAGATGTTACAATCTGTTTTGACAACAGCTCACATGCATATGACATCACATGGTACTGCAGAAAATTCCTACTTAAGATTTTTTTATGACAGCTTCAATCATGTGTTCTGAACAAAAAACATAGATCAAGAAGAAAGAAGCCAATCAATTAACTCAAAAACAGAGAAACAAAATAACCCAAATGAAGAAGATGAAATATTGTGGTACCCAACACCAGGAATCAAAAAGAGAGAGAGACACACGCACGATGGGAAGTCAAAAGCCAAGGTTCACTATTTTATTCCATCAAACCTCACTATACAATGGTGACTCAGCTATTAGTATGATCTTTCCACCAGAAAGCAATTACAGACTGTATTTACAGATAAAGAAGACATGCAAAAAGTCAGTGTAGTAATGGCAACAATACTGAAAGAATGGACACAGGAAAAAGTGTGAAGTTCGGGGAAGAAAAGCACTAGACAAACTTTACATCACCAGTTGGCGAAGAAATTTGAAACCATGGGCAGGGTTTTGAACCAATAGTGCCAGTCGTCCTCCTTTAGGGGAATGAAAAATCTAAGAGGTGAAGCACAGACTGCTGGCATCACCAAAGAAGTCACTACGATGTTGGTCACAAGAAACTGGATATTTTGTTTCCACCAGCCAAAGACCCACACAAAAAAATGTTGCTTCATCCATACTGTGTGATAGCTGTGTAAGAGTTGTAGGAACTGGATCTTGAAAAGCGTGTCTTATTATCACTGGTTCCTAACATTTTTACTTGCAATTCTGAACATTTTGGATTTCGCATGGTTCACTGATGTGGCATGGTTTCATTCGGATGGGTATGCCAATTTCCAAAACTCCCACATCTGGGCTACAGATAACTCGCAGGAAGTAAACAAAACCCCATTACATCCTGCAAAAGTCCGTGTTTGGTGAGCTGTGTACCGAACCAGGATAACCCATTCTCTTCAGGAGTGTAGTAAACTTGGTGTCATATGAGAACATTTTCAGACAATTTGTGGACCAATTAACTGACATCAATTTGACAAGGGGTACTTTCAACATGATGGAGCAACATGCCACACATCCCATGTGAGCACGAGTGAAATTTCCTTTTTCTTCAGTGACCAAGTGACCTCCAAACGACTGTGGCCACTTTGTTCACCCAATTTGACTCCTGATTTTTTTTCTTATGGGGATATTTGAAGTGTCGTGCTTACAACAATACACCTTGCACATTAGAAGAATTGGAAAGGAACATCAGTGCAGCAATCCAGACTATTTATGACGGCATGCTGTGGAGGACCTTTAATAATATGCAGCATCGTATACGAATTTGTTTGGATGTTGGTTGAGAACATTTCCGACATTTATTGTGAATGGTGCTACATTCCTACGAACTAAGATACGTTGTAAGCCACATGTCATGTTTCTAAGCAGAGTGTATTGCAAAATATGAATGATTTTTTGGTGGGACTAACCAAGTGATACACCCTGTATTTTCACAATGCCTCACGCAGTCAATTTTTCAGAAAACTTGAAAACTGAATCTTCTGATTTCAATTTGATTTTTTTTTTTTTGATTGGAGGTTTAACGACCACCATGAGCAACTCAATGGGCTATAAGCAGCTGCTATCCCTAATTTATGGCCACTGGTTCCAGGGAAGGGAAAGAGGCAGTGCCAGAAGGCAAACAGAACATCCATGCCTCACCAGGATTCGAACCCGGACCCCTTTCGGACGAATGACGAGAAGCCATCACTTAGATCATTGCACCACCGGGGCGGCACTTCCATTTGAGCATGCTAAAGTTACACCACCAAGGACAACAAAGTTCCCAGCAACTGAAGCTAAGCAGTTGTAGTTTTATGACCATATCTGGATGAGAAATGGGTTGTTGATGTTATGAAGTAGCATCATGTTACTGCTACCATTGCAAATCTGAATATTATTCAGATTTCTAAGCTACAATGGTTTCGCTTCAGTTGCTTAGAACTTTTGTCCCAAGTGATGTAATAGCAGCACGCTTGAATGGAAATCAGAAGATGCACAAGTTCTATTGCAGTGTGATGCAATTTTCAAGTTTTCTGAAGAAATGGCTACATCGAAAATAGTGACAATGCTGCGCTTTTGTGCCGAGAAATGACATTAGACTACATGACAGATTATTAGGTTTATGCAAAAGTCTACCAGTTTTGAGAGAAAAGTTTATGCAAAAGTCTAACACTTTCTCAGAGCCAATTCCACTTAGTAGTTCTAATTCTGACTATTACATAGCTCTAATTATTGTACTATTCTCTTTTACGTGCGATATTTCAAAGTAACTTGTACAAAAAACTAGTGGATAATGCTTACCTTGGCATTCCTTTCTAGCGACGGGAACATTTCACGCACGTGTTTTCCGGTCTTTGTTGATGTTATTGTCCTAAAGTCTGTTGTATGCGATGACTGGCTTTACTTCTCACACTTTTCACTGGGTATACTCATTGGACCTTTGCCTTAGGATTCAAACATCAATTTTTACCGTTCTTTATACTAGAAATTTTCGCCCATACTCTGGGCATCTTCAGGAGCGTGGCGACTTTACCACCGATGTTCGTGGTTAACTTTGTGCTAATGGAGTCCGACTCCTTGTTGCCATTTGTCGGAAAAACTTTCCTGGATATATTTCGTTATCAAGCCCGGCTGGCGCCATCTATGTTTTGTTAAGAACACTTTTTTTCCCGTATTTTTTTTTTTAATTTTCTTCTCCTATCCTGGTTTTCTTGTCTTTTTTTGCCTGTTTTTCTTTTGTTGTTGTTTTTCTTGTCTTATTAGTTCTTTCCACAGGCCCGATAATGTGCTAGGGTCGTTCTGGTTACATACCCTTGCTTTATTTTTGTAGATTAATATTGCTTCTTCCCTCCTCATTTGCCTTTCCGATTTTTTATTCTTTTTTAGCATTTTAATTTCATCGAACTTTGGGAATGTCCGGTTTTCCAAGCAGAATTGCACTAAAGCAGTTTTGGCTTCTTTTTTTGCCAGTTAGATATGTGTTTAAGTCTTTTTTAATCTGTTTTTCGTACTTCCAATGTACGATATTGGGGGTATGTGTGCTATTGGAATTCCGTAGGTTCCCGATTCTTCTAGCATTTTTTCCTGTTTTTTTGTTGACAGTCATATTTAGCACAGTGCCTATTGATTTCTTTACTCACTCCTTCCAGGTATGGGAAAGCTCCAATGTATTTCAATTTTTTATTTCTCATCTTCCTTTGGTTGTGCACTTCTTGGCCTTCTTTACTCTGAGTCATATGCTTTTTACTCTCATGTATCCATTTATTAATTAGCTTGCTCGGGTACCCATACTCTTGTGATATTTTCGAGATAAACTCTAGCTCTTGATTTTTTAGCCTGTTGTTAGATGTGTGTGTGTACGCTTGCCGTATCAAGTTTACTATGCTGTTTTTTTTATGTATTACTGGATGGTGCGACGAGTATGGTATCAGTACAGGTATGTAAGTTGCTTTTCTGAACACAGAGTATTCAAAACTATTTTTGTTTCTCTTTAGTTGAATGTCCAGGAAGGATAGGCAATTATCCTATAGGCAAAATCTGTAACACCATAGAGCTAACTATTGAGTTTGAAGAGGATAATTGCCTATCCTTCCTGGACATTCAACTAAAGAAAAACAAAAATAGTTTTGAATACTCTGTGTTCAGAAAAGCAACTTACATACCTGTACTGATACCATACTCGTCGCACCATCCAGTGATACATAAAAAACAGCATAGTAAACTTGATACGGCGAGCGTACACACACACATCTAACAACAGGCTAAAAAATCAAGAGCTAGAGTTTATCTCGAAAATATCACAAGAGTATGGGTACCCGAGCAAGCTAATTAATAAATGGATACATGAGAGTAAAAAGCATATGACTCAGAGTAAAGAAGGCCAAGAAGTGCACAACCAAAGGAAGATGAGAAATAAAAAATTGAAATACATTGGAGCTTTCCCATACCTGGAAGGAGTGAGTAAAGAAATCAATAGGCACTGTGTTAAATATGACTTACAACTAGGAAGCTCAGTGCACACCGTGAAAAGTATGACTGTCAACAAAAAAACAGAGAAAAATGCTAGAAGAATCAGGAACCTACGAAATTCCAATAGCACACATACCCCCAATATCGTACATTGGAAGTACGAAAAACAGATTAAAAAAAAGACTTAAACACATATCTAACTGGCAAAAAAAGAAGCCAAAACTGCTTTAGTGCAATTCTGCTTGGAAAACCGGACATTCCCAAAGTTCGATGAAATTAAAATGCTAAAAAAGAATAAAAAATTGGAAAGGCAAATGAGGAGGGAAGAAGCAATATTAATCTACAAAAATAAAGCAAGGGTATGTAACCAGAACGACCCTAGCACATTATCGGGCCTGTGGAAAGAACTAATAAGACAAGAAAAACAACAACAAAAGAAAAACAGGCAAAAAAAGACAAGAAAACCAGGATAGGAGAAGAAAATTAAAAAAAAAAAAAAATACGGGGGAAAAAAAGTGTTCTTAATGAAACATAGATGGCGCCAGCCGGGCTTGATAACGAAATATATCCAGGAAAGTTTTTCCGACGAATGGCAACAAAGAGTATCGGACTCCATTAGCGCGAAGTTAACCACGAACATCGGTGGTAAAGTCGCCACGCTCCTGAAGATGTCCAGAGTATGGGCGAAAATTTCGAGTACAAAGAACGGTAAAAATTGATGTTTGAATCCTAAGGCAAAGATCCAATGAGTATACCCAGCTAAAAGTGTGAGAAGTAAAGCCAGTCATCGCATACAACGGACTTTAGGACAATAACATCAACAAAGACCGGAAAACACGTGCGTGAAATGTTCCCGTCGCTAGAAAGGAATGCCAAGGTAAGCATTATCCGCTAGTTTTTTGTACAAGTTACTTTCTCAGAGAAGAATGATACAAAGTCCAAGTAAAAAATTTAAGTAACAAGAGCAATAACAGACGGGCGTGTGATGGCCAAGATGCTTTGAGGAGTAGGCTATAAGATGGCATCACGTATGCAGGTGCTTATCTCATTCATAAATAAGTCACACAAGGGTTAACATTTCAAGCAATAAGGGTCACATTAGGCATTGATTGCTTTATGAGTTCAATAAAGGCAGCAATGCAGCTGAAGCCTGCTGCAACATTTGTGAGGTATATGGTGAGGATTCTGTAGACAAAAGCACATATTGCAGTTGGTTCCAGAAATTCAATGAAGGAGACAGAAGCTGCAGAGATCAACTACATTCTGGATGTCCACGAGGTTTCTGAAGATCTCAACCAAGCCATATCAAATGAACAAAATCTAACCATTAAAGAATTATATCATAAAAGGTTTTCGGTATGTAGAACAATGGTTGAAAGAAGGATGCATAAGCTTGGGTTTATTACACAAAGTTCAACCAGTGGAAACCACACGACCTATCCGCAAGAAATCAATTGGACAGAATGATCACCTGTCTTTCTTTGCTTGCATCACAAAATGAACCTTTCTTGAAACGATTAGTTACAGGTGATGAAAAGTGGGTTCTTTACAGAAATGTAAAGCATCAAGGGACTTTATGCCAAGTTGGAGAGCCTGCTACATCAACTTCAAGAGGACTGCATTCAAGGAAAGTCTTATTAAATGTATGGTGGGATGTCTAGGGGGTAAACCACTGGGAGCTAGTTGCACATAACCAAACAATAAATGCTGACCTGTATTGCCTAGTCGGAAAGAAAAATTTAAATTTCAGTGTCCAGCACTGATTAATATCAAAGGCATCATCTTGCAACATGAAAATACAAGACCTCCATACAGTTTTAGCTACTCAGAGAAAATTACTGGACACTGTATGGAAAACATTACTACCTTACCACCACCCCCCCCCCCACACACACACACACACCCACCCCCTATTTCCTAGACCTTGCACCTACGGACTACCACTTTCATGGATCTCTTCAGAACTTCGATGGAAAAACCTACGAAGTTAAAGATGTCAAAACTGCATCATAAGTTGTTGTTGCTTTTTTTAACTCCAAAGAGGAAGAGTTAGAAGTGGAATTTAGTTACTACCAGAAAGTTGGCAAGAGGTCACAGATAATAATGGCAATTGTGTAAAAGAATAGAGATATTATTTATACAGAAAAATTTATTTTGTTTCTCTACTAAAAGAAGAAGGTAAAACTTTTGCACACACCTAATGTATGTTTTCTTTACAACAGCTATCCTAAATAGAGTTTAGGAAAGTGCCAAACTACAATAACTTTTAACAAGATACATTTGTGTGTTCACTTGCTTTTTAATCTGTACCACGAACAGCTAAAAACTTTTCTAATCCAAGACGGTAACTATAAGCCAAACGTGAAGAACACAGTAAAATTAGTGGACACTTGTGCATATACAAGAGTTGTACCAAAAGTAATGCAAAAGTGGGCATAACTTTATTAACTGACAGAGGTCGTTCAAATTGCACATGTTGGTACAGTAACTCTTCCTGTATAGTAACTTTTCTTCTTAATTGTAAGTAAATAATGGATTCCAAGCAGAAGCAACATGCCATCATTGTGTTCTTGACGAAGGAAGGGTGCAGGCTATCTGACATCCACAGAAGGCCACAGAATGTTTACGGAGATGACACCATTGACAACAGCAATGTACACAGATGGATGAAGAAGTTTAAAGATATGGAAACCAGCATTAAAGACAAACCACGCAGTTGGAGACCATCATCTGCGACAACTGACACAAATCGTCACATGTGGATGAATTGATTTGCGCAGAGAGAAGAGTCGCAATCGGTGAGGTTGTTGCACAACTGGACTGTGGTCACAATGCCATACAGAAGATGATGGAAGACTTAGGGTATAGGAAAGTGTGTGCAAAGTGGGTACCTTGGAAGTTGATACCTGATTTAAAGGAGAGAAGGGTGGAAGTTGGCTGTGATCTGCTGGAAGGGTTTGAAGCCAATGAAGACACTTTTTTTTTTTTGATCTGGTGACAGGGAATGAAGTGTGGGTGTATCTTTATGATCCAGAAACAAAAAATCAATCCATGGAATGGCATCACACCTCTTTATTAAGGCCTAAGAAGTCTTTTTTTTTTTTTTTTTTTTTTTTTGAGGTTTAACGACCACCGTGAGCAACTCTATGGGCTATAAGCAGTCGCCCGTCCCTAATTTAGGGTCACTGGTTCCAGGGAGAGAGCCAGTGCCGTAAGACAAATACAACATCCATGCCTCACTGGGATTCGAACCCGGACCCCTTTTAGACGAATGATCAGAGGCCATCGCTTAGACCACTGCGCCACCGGGGCGGCCCTAAGAAGTTCAAGAGCCAGCGATCAGCACAGAAAGTCATGATGACTATTTTTTGGTATGACAGCGGTGTCATTTTTCTTCATTTTCTGGAACATGGCCGCACCGTGACCAGCAAATGGTACATTGAGACACTCAGGAAGCTTAGAGAAGCCATAAGGAGGAACAGACCAAAAAAGAATCTGAAAAAGATCCACATTCACCATGACAATGCGAGACCACACACATCTTTGGCAACAAATCAGGTGATCAGCAAATTAGGCTAGTCGGTGGTCCCCCATCCATCATACAGCCCAGATCTGGTGCCCTCCGACTTCCACCTGTTTGATCCAATGAAGCGCAGTCGCCGGGGACAACGATTTGATGACACATATGAGGTGAAAGTGGCCGTGAAGAAGTGGGTACAACGGCCCACACCTGAATTTTTTCAAAGAGGATTCGAGAGTTGGGTTCAACGATGGCGCAAATGCCTCGCTTGTGATGGAGACTATGTTAAGTAGTAACTTTGTATAGAGAAAAAGTTACTCTACCAACATGTGCAATTTGAATGACCTGTCAGTTAATAAAAAGTTATGCCCACTTTAGCATTACTTTCGGTACAACCCTCATACATTTGCTGAAAAGAGGACGAAAAGGTTAAGAACTTAACATATGATTTATTTTTTTTTTTATTGGAGGTTTAACGACCACCGTGAGCAACTCAATGGGCTATAAACAGTCGCTCGCCCCTAATTTAGGGTCACTGGTTCCAGGGAAGGGAGAGAGCCAGTGCCGTAAGACAAACACAAGATCCATGCCTCACCGGGATTCGAACCCGGACCCCTTTCAGGCAAATGATCAGAGGCCATCGCTTAGACCACTGCGTCACCAGGGCGGCATAACATAATATGAAGGGAAGTTAATAAACAAGTCGCAAACAGTCATAGGATAGGTGATAATGGTAGTTATTAGTTTCTAAAGGTGTCATTAGGTGGCAGCACAATCCAGCTTACTCATAGTTCAACGTAGGAGACATTCGGTATTTCATGCACATGGCCAGTTTAGATCGCAAATGGCAACCATGCTCAAGGAGAGTATCACCAAAGAGCTGTGTGCAGTTGTGTATTTTCTTTGGCTGCAAACGATATTTGCCGCCCCCGTGGCGCAGTGGTCTAAGGCGCTGGCCTCTGATCATTCGTCTGTAAGGGGTCCGGGTTCGAATCCCGGTCAGGCATGGATGTTGCGTTTGTCTTACGGCACTGGCTCTCTCTCTTCCTGGAACCAGTGACCCTAAATTAGAGACTGGCGACTGCTTATAGCCCATTGAGTTGCTCACGATGGTCGTTAAACCTCCAATAAAAAAAAAAAAAAAAACCCCAACGATATTCATACGGACATATTTCTTGTTTACGGTAAGAAATGTTTGCCCATAAAGCGCTACACAACTGGGCTGATAAATTCTCTTGGGGATGCTCAAAAGTTGCTGGAGATAATGACTCAGTTGGGTGGAGATGATTCGAGCTGACAGGCGAGTAACGATATGGTACCTATAATAACTGCAATAGCGTGTTCTCATGGTTTAGCCTATAAAATAATACATGATCTTTAGAATTTCTAGGGTTCCCACTCAAAAGTAATAAAAAAATTCCCTGAATTTTCCACTTTCTCCAGGTGGTTTTCAAAGTTTTCCAGAGTAGCATGTTGCAAAGAATTGTTACATTTCATTCCATTCCATTCATTTTTCTCGCCAAAGCACACACTTGTAAATTATTTACGTAATTTGTCTTTATAAAATTACCTGCTTTTCATTAATAACAACTAACTGTGCACATTATTTTCTGTACCAAAGTTCCATGAACTTTTGTGAATACTACCCACACGGAATTTGTAAATACATTTCCATAGAAACAGGTCATATGTAAGAAAAAATCTGTCAGTTGAATAGTTTCAGTTTTTCTATAACACAATGCAGCTAAGCTTAATGATGGAATGGCTCTGTTCAAAGAAGCATGTTTCAAGAGAACCAACAGACAAAGGACTTTGATCCATCATTTGGTTGGTTCTCTCGTTAAGTGTTTCTTCAAGCAGGAGCAATTGTGCTTAATTGTTCCACGTTATAACAACTGCCTACAGAAATTGAACAAAAGCTTAATAACTGGCAATTTTAAAAATTCAATTTTGCATCTTTTTTTAGAGAATAAAGGAAATATTTAATATAACTGAAAGTAAGATCTACAAAATTCTATACTCGGGGCAAAGCTATCCTGGCAATGAGGCCGAAGCTACGGTGACCTTTTCACTCCCAGTATTACTCCGCACTAATGGTGTGTAATTAACCTTCACTTGGAAAACTTCTCCCACAACCCCTCAGGGCGGGCTGTCTGTCTGTCTGTCACCATGATCCCTTACCAAACCCCTCTATTTTAACCCCCTCCCCTGCGCTCTTTGCAGACCAGTAGACAAGCAGTTTATTTTATTTTATTTTATTTTATTTTATTTTTTCTCTCTCTCTGTCTCCCTTTTTTTTTGAGATGTTACAGAACGTGTAACGTTTCTTTCTTTTAAAATGAAATTATCTTTGCTAAACACGGGAAGAAGTCTTAAGTGGCCTAATTTTGTTTTCACATATTTTTCTTTTTTTTTTTATATATATATATATATTTCATTTATTTATACTTACTGCTTGAAGATTACCAACTGCGGGATTTAATTAAAAGTATTTTTACCATGTCATCAGTTATGCGTAAAATTTTGTTCTTTCCAAAATTTTGCCTTGATTAGATTTTTTTTTTTATAACAGACACCTGTTAAATGTGTATGCATTTTTAACTACCCTGTGTTGCCATAAGTACTGGACAAGAGCCTGTTTCTGTGGTAAATGATATTTTAGGGTTCACGGTAAACTGCCACACATCTTTCAGCAACTTGGAAAATTGCCACGTTTTTCATTGACGGGCCGGGCACAAATTGTTGTTCCTCCGAGGAACACTTTGAATGTGTGGTAGTTTTCCAAAGTTTCCGAATTATGTGTGGCAGTGGAAGGAACTCTTTCATTTGTCTGAATTTTCATGCCGGTTCATACGCGTTTAAGGCAACTGCGCACAAAAGTTCAAAAGGAAAAGATAGCCGTTTCTTGGCCTATATTGAGAACTGAATTGGGAACTCCAAACTAATTTCGAGAAAACGTTCTATGTAAGCCAAGCGAGAATTGTATTTTGATTTGAAGAAATAAATTGCCGATGGATCTGAGGTACTTCAATACTAAATTCAACCTTCATTCTCGAAATGGTGCGACTTGAAACACCAGTGAGTTCTGCCGTAAGAACTGTTATTTCATTTTCTGATTTATTCGGCGAGTGTTTCTCCATCAATTTAGTGAAAACATTCATAACGATCACCTTAGCAGAGCTTCGTAATGGTTTCCCAGTTTTATGCGGCTGAAATACACTTGAGTGACCGGCAGATGCCATTCGAAAAAACCGAAAAGGCAGAAGAGTGTTTTAAAACAACAATCAAGAAGGAGAAACCAGGGGGAGAAACGCGAAATGCCCTGGGAAACACTTTTTTCGCCCTCATCCTTCTGCTAATGACCCCCACAGCAATAAATATCCCCTGGGTTGACAGCTTAACTCTGACCCAAACAAGAATGCTGTGACAGAGAACCATCAGTGACGTCACCAAAACACGAATGTCTGCATTTTTTAGAAATGCCGTTGAAACTGAGATCTGAATATTTTAAATGCACACACACAGAACGTATTGAACATCTGTGTCCTTTTTAAGTGCCAGTTGAAGCTGGAGTACAAGCTTTTAGACCGGAACTATTTTATGCAGTGGAAGTATACACTCTGTAGCCTTCCTTCCAATGACAGATTAAGTTTGTCCCGAGTATAGGCAGGCAGTAATTGCAAGCAAAAGTTTGAAATCCTGAAAATATGTTTTTTGGCAAAATAAAGTATCCATTGATTTTTACAAAAAAAAAAAAGGTAATTTTCCCTGAGTTTTCCCTGATTTTTACAAAAAAGAGTAACTTTCCCTGAGTTTTCCCTGATTTTTACAAAAAAGGGTAACTTTCCCTGAGTTTTCCTTGATTTTTGGAACCATTTTCAAATTCCCTGAGAATTCCAGGTTTTCTCTGTTTTCCAGGTTGAGTGGGAACCCTGAAAAAATGCGCGCATGATGAGTGCCCAGAGAACTGACTCAGTAACACAAAATGAACCGAATGGGCCTTTTTTTTTTTTTTTTTTTTTTTTTGTATTTGATTGAAGGTTTAACGACCGCCGTGAGCAACTCAATGGGCTATAAGCAGTCGCCCGTCCCTAATTTAGGGTCACTGGTTCCAGAGAAGGGAGAGAGCCAGTGCTGTAAGACAAACACAACATCCATGCCTCACCGGGATTCGAACCCGGACCCCGTTCGGACGAATGATCAGAGGCCATTGCTTAGACCACTGTGCCACCAGGGCGGCAACCCGAATGGGCCTGCCCTTGCAACATCTCCAGGGTTCATGCTCATTTTTGAAAGTCCAATTAAGGAGCTTTCCAGGAGTTTTTAAAGGAGTCCAAATACAGGGATGCCAATCTGAGAAAGGGGTCATCAGTAAAAAAAATCCGAATTTTTCCGTAGTTTTCAGTAAAAGCGCTTCGACCTCCAGTAAGATTTTCAGTATATCAAAAATATTTATTTTAAAATCTCAGAATCATTTATAACACTTTTTAATAAAATGAATAAGTTCCAAAATGTAGTTTTATTTAAAAATTATATATATATATATTTCTGCAGTAGAGGCCACAACTTAGCAATGAAAGTTCAGCTTTGGCCCGTCAGCTCCGACATCCTACCTATTCAGCGAAAAAGAAATGTCTCGCGAGCACCAAAATGCAAGCTATAAAGGCGTCATAGGCGGGGCAGATGACACCCGACACACGAGCTACACGGCGAAAAAGAAATTCCTTGCGATCGCTGATGTGTGAGCTATAGAGGCATCATAGGCGTCGCAGATGAAACCCAACACGTGAGCTATTCTGCAAAAAGAAATTCCTCGCGAGCGCCAACATGCGAGTTATAGAGGCGTCATCGATATCGTGGGTGACACCCGACACGTCGATGACATTTTTTTTTTTATCTATTTGGTGGAAAAGAAATGTCTCGCGAGCCCTGGCATACGAGCTATTTAGGCGTCGCGTCAACAGCATGGCGGGTCACACCCGGCCTATATGGCGGAAAAGAAATTTCTTGCAAGAGCCAACATGCTAGTTATAGAGACATTATCGTGGTGACAGGCCACACCCGCCACGCGGGCTATTCGCCGATTTCGTAACGTTGGGCGTCACCCGAGAGTCAAGCGGAAAGAGTTAAAACGACTGCACCGGAATTTTCATGAGCACAAAGCCACATGTAATCAATGTAAAGAGTTCGCAAAAGGCGCAGAGCTGAGCTCCCTCTCGGCTTTTGCGCATGGCACTCTCAAATGACTGTACGGGAAATCACGTGACAAAGAGCATATGAGGAGAAGCTCCGCCTCCGTTGGCGAAATATTTCAGAACACCAAAGGCATATATAGGGACTACTTGTAATGTATGTTTTTTTCAACCAAAAGATGGTAAAAATAAAAAATTGTGTGCGTGGGCTTTAACGTAGTTTTTTGGGTGACTTCCGTAAAACCGTAAGATGGAGTGAAAATCCGTACAAACTATGGAAAATCCGTAAAAGTTGGCATCTCTGCAAATAGTATTTCCCAGGAGTTAATTATGACATATGGGAATGGGAAAAAAAAAAAAAACTTTGTTAAATGTTTTTTTCATACCTAGCTAACAGAAGTTACTATTGCCATAACTATAAAGTGATTTAAGTATTTTGCTTTTTGCTTTCAAATTCCAATGACACACTGGAATCTGGGAATAACTTTGAATAAATTATTTTATACCCAAAAGTTAACTAAAATTCCTACCAGTGCAATTATATGTAATTTTATATAAGAATAGTATCTATTTTTATCCTTGAAATACAACATGGCATTTGGCAACATGAGAATTAGGATATCAGATGAATAACAATTCAGTGCAATACAGATAAAACAAATACACACAATGAAAGAAAAGAAAAAACAAGAAAGATGACACCAAATTTTCGGGTGTAATGAGCACATCATTAGAATCCGCTCTGATGTGAATTAAATTTATCAAAGCTATTCAAAGTCAATGGAACCGGCATGGAAAACTGTAGTATCTGACTGAAGAAAGAAGTTTTTCAATTGGGTGTTTAATCCCGCAGATATTGCTATAAACGGAATGGTGAATTTGCACACTCTGGTTGCAGATTTGTGCGTTAAGAAAAATTTGAAATTATATGTGAAACATTCCGCAGCATAACTGCTCTCTAACAAAGAAGGAATTTTTCAAATCAGAATCACAGAAGTAGAGATATTGACAAAAATAAGATATACATCTACGCCCCTGGTGAAGAAACCATACATTATTTCAAGAATAAAATATTCTGAAGAGGTTTATCGACGTCAGTGTCATCGGTCCATGAACAAGTTTTTTAATCAAGATTTTAGATGTTCAGATCTTGTGGCAAATACATCAGAAGCAGAAATTAACAGTTGCGCCCTCTTGTGGCTAAACCATTCTTCACCAAAAATTAGAAATTATATGCAAAAGATTTCCCATCAGGAGCTGTATCTGCTGAAGAAAAAAATTTCAAATTGGATTTTTAGAAGTAGACATTGCGGAAAATGCCATTTACTTTTAGGCCCCCTAGCAGAAAATCTATGCGTAACTTGAAAGAGTGACTATACCTAAAATACTCTTGGGCATAAATGGAATCGAAAGGTAAAAGAAATTTTTCAGTCTGATGTTTAGAAGCAAATATGTGGAATAAAATGTATTTTGAATTTGATATCTGCATTTACGCCCTCTAGTGGTGAAATTGTACATCGTAAAAAAAATTAAATGAAGGATCATCATTCGCATATTTCAAGCTTCCCAATGCAAAAAGGATGTTTCAAATTGGACTAATAGTTGCAAAGATATGGTGTCCACAGGAAGATGGACGGACGCACAAACCTATATAACATAAGCACAATCTTTTTTTACAAAAGACGCACTACAAGAAAATCACAAAACTTATAATTTGAAGTTCCAACATCAAAATAGTAATAATTTAAGGAGTCAAAACATTTTTTTCCAGGAGTCAGGTTTAAATTTAAGGAGTTTTTCAAGGCCCTTATGGGGGAAAAAGTTCATTTAAGGAGTATATCCTTTAATTCCAGGAACTGTACGAACCCTGCATCTCTCTCGGTATTTATGTGGAGGAGAAGACATGCTTAACGGGATTGCTACAGTGGATGAATCATGGGTGCATTATTACAAACCCAAATCAAAATGTACTTCAATGCAATGGAAACATTCCTCATCACCTTCAACCAAGAAATTCCAAACAAATTTCACCATCAGCATGGACTATGGAGGGTTATTTGTACAGTGTTTTGGGATTCTCAAGAAGTGCTGTTAGCCCATTTCCCAAAGCAAGGGGAGAATGTGAATACTGCATCATACTGTGAAATTCTGTTGCTGTTTCGGGATGCAATTTGAAAAAAAAAAAAATTCCAGGCCTACTGAGTAGAGGAGTATTGCTCCATCACGACAATGCCAGACCTCATACGACTTGATTAACCCAACAGAAAATTGAACAACTAGACTGAAAACTTCTTGAACATCCGCCTTACAGGCCTGTGCAATTTTCACCTGTTTGGGCCACTAAAAATTCACCTTGACTGCAAATGTTTCGCAGATGATGAAGAGGTTGAAAGCCGCCCGGTGGCGCAGTGGCCTAAGGCGCTGGCCTCTGATCATTCGTCCGTAAGGGGTCTGGGTTCGAATCCCGGTCAGGCATGGATGTTGTGTTTGTTTTACGGCACTGGCTCTCTCACTTCCCTGGAACCAGTGACCCTAAATTAGGGACGGGCGACTGCTTATAGCCCATTGAGTTGCTCACGGTGGTCGTTAAATCTCCAATTAAAAAAAAAAAAGAAGAGGTTGAATGCAAGTGTGATTGTGGCTGAGATAGCAGACCCAAGACTTCGATGCTGCAGGTTTCGATGCACTGATAAAGCGATGAGATAAATGTATCAATATTGGTGGAAATTATTTTGAGAAATAAGAGAAAATGTAAAGGTAATAATTTATGTTTTACAAGTTTGTACCTCACTTAGTATTTTTTAAATAACTGTGACTTATTTACTGACTTCACTTCGTATATACGCTGTGGCACGATCACAAGACACAAAAAATATTAATGTGCAGGGGAAAAAAAAGATCCATTTTCAATTTTATTTAAAAAATGATTTTTGTAAATGGGTAGAATGCTCCATGCCTTTATTCTCTTTATTGCCTTACAATTTATTGAAAAAAATTGGGCAGTGTTTTTAAGATGAAATGTAGCATGCTATCAAAATGCTACAATCGTTTAAATAATTTAGCATGATTACCTGCTACACAAAAAGTTGATAAATAATGTAGACTCTCTTCTGTTGCCAAAAATCACTATAATATGGCATTACATATGTTAAAAGTGATCATTTCTCCCTAATGTATGAATACCTCTACTGATCCTTTTTGGTTTTTTGAAGTCCTTATTTTTCAGTATGATTTATTGTTTGTTACTTCTTTCTATAGAACTTCACAATGTAGATAAATCAGCGTGGTTTTCAGAATACAAAAATCACAGTCTGACCTTTCTGCCACATTTCAGTCAAACTTAATTATTCAAAGTGAGAATTATGCCAAAATTTTGGCTATCATAGCATTTTTTTTTTTTTTTTTTTTTTTTGGATTGAAGGTTTAACGACCACCGTGAGCAACTCAGTGGGCTATAAGCAGTCGCCCATTCCTAATTTAGGGCCACTAGTTCCAGAGATGGGAGAGAGCCAGCCCCGTAAAATAAACACAACATCCATTCCTCGCCGGAATTCGAACCCAGACCCATCTCGGACGAATGATCAGAAGTCATCGCTCAGAACACTGCACCACCGGGGCGGCCATGACAATTTAAATCAGTAAGATACTAAGTGCACTTTTTAAGCTATGCTTAACATCAGAAAGGTAAACAAAAAATTACAACTTAGCTGCTTCACTAGTTTTGGTACTCATAACTTCCAGCAAATATGACGACAGAATAAATCACATGTTTTTTAAGCATGAAAAACCCCAACATTCCACTGTGTGAAAGTGTTATTATAACTCATAATCTTTAACACAGTGGTCAGAACAGAAACATTATTTTATATACTATTATTGGCATATTTACTGCTATTACTGGCATATTTTCACTGTATTCCATGTAACCTCTCCTTCAGGAAACTTGAAATTTTTCATCGTCCGGAGTGGGAATCAAACTTGCACCTCCCGATTTCCGGTTGAGCATGCTAGTCATTACACTACCCAAGACAAGCAGATTTAAAGCAACTGAGCATAGATATCTATGAACCTTCAGTTTTTCATTAGTCGAAGCTATTCCTGCCCCATTGTAGCATCTCACGACCTTTTCTCACATTGCGGGTTGGATGTAGGTCACAAATTCTAGTGATGAAAATACGACATATATTATCGCTACAATGGGGCAGGAATAGCTTTCAACTAGCACAAATCTGATGGTTCCCAGATATCTACGTTCAGTTGCTTGGAATTTCCTTTGTTCTGGGTAGTGTAATGACTAGCATGCCTAACCAGAAATTGGGAGGTGTAGGTTCGATTTCTCGCTCCAGGACGATGAAAGTTTTCAAGTTTTCTGAAGGAAGTAGTTACATGGAATTCAGTGAAAATATGCCAATAATAGCATTACAATGCCTACTACGTATTTATGAAGAATCATTTCTTCGGGAAAATTTGTTTCTCAGTTGTATATGACGTACTTTCATCGCTGGAATTTATGACCTACATCTGACCCTGGATGTGAGAAAAGGTCGTGAGATGCTACGATGGGGCAGGAATAGTTTCAACTAACGCAAATCTAAAGGTTCAAAGATATCTGCTTTTCAGTTGCTTGGAATTTTCTTGTCCTGGGTAGTGTAATGACTAGCATGCTCGAGCAGAAATCGGGAGGTGTAGGTTCGATTTCTCGCTCCAGGATGAAGAAAATTTTAAAGTTTTCTGAAGGAGTGGTTACATGGAATACAGTGAAAATATGCCACTGATAGCATTACAATGCCTACCATGTATTTATGAAGAATTATTTCTTCAACAAAATTTGTTTCCCAATTGTATGCGACGTATTTTAGATACTTTGCATCATCAAAATATTCTGAGACTCACTTCAGTGCTCCAAATAGAAAATCAAGCGCAAATGCTAGAGTTTATCTTTAGAGCACAAATGAGTCTAAAAATATTACATCCATGTTAAATTGTTCTGCAGTTTTAAAAGTGCAAATATCTGAAATAATATTCCCCTTCTCACAACCAGAATGGATATTTTCTAACATCGCCCTTGAACATTTGTCCCCTCACCATAGCTACACAGCAAATACTACAATATCATTAAGAGAATTAAATATAAATTCCTTCCCACCCCAAGAGAATTAACTTCACATAAGCTGCATTTTCCCCAAAAAGAATAAACTTTCATATAAATTCCACTTCCTCAACATTTTCACTGTTTGTGATGAAATGACAAACTGCAAAATTTGGGAGATCCTAATGCTCCAAATTACCAAGACAAACATGAACATCTTGTACTGGAACATGTTTTTCATTTTTATTTTTTTTAATCTTCATAGCCATTAAAGGAATTGGTTTCCTGCCTTTGTTCTGATTCATGGCTGCTGTCTTTAAGAATGGGAAGGAATCAGAACAAAAAACAAACAGCAGCAGCACCTCAACTGAAACTTTAATCCAGGCCCTTGGAGAAGTAGTTTATATCCTAATTAACATAATTTTGTCAAGAAGCTCAAATTATTCATAACATTCACCTGAATATTCTGAATTCCAACAGTTACACACACACACATGCTCTGAAGTCATCTAAGCTCATGATATCATGAAATGCTAGCAATTACAATGTGTGAACATTGGGGGAAAGGGAATATTATACAACTTCTAAAGAAGTGTAGGGAGAATCCAACTAGAAAAATATAATGAAGCACATACCCATACCAGATTTCCTATACTAAATTTGCAAGTACCCATACCAAATTTACAAATTTGAACATCTAAAGTAGTAATATATATATATATATATATATATACTAAATTTAGTTATTAATATTAGGATAGCAATGCCTGTCAAGAAATGAGCATACGTTTATCATCACACTGAATTATCTTCTGTTACCACTCATGTTGAGGTCTCACCAATAAGAATTGGAACAGCAATATAATAAAAAAAAAAAAATACTACAGATGCAAATTAGTCACCATCACACATGGACTTGAAAACCTGGCCAACATAAATGCAAATTCATAAATTTTAAATACAATCACTGCAGGTGAGAAGGGACATGTATGTACAGTAAGACCTCGAAGATCCGAACATCCAACCTCTCAAAAACTGAAACACATGATTTTATGATGGAGCTACCTAAAACCCTATGGAATATTTTCTAATCATACATCAGTTCACCATGATGTGCCTTACAACTATTTTGTAGCAACTTTAAAGGTATGTTAGTTGTCTAATTTTTATTTTTTTTATTTTTTTGCTCTCTCTATATTACAAGCAAACAATACACCAAAAATAAAGGGCTAAAAAATGCTGCACAAGAAACAAAAACTCTTGCACTTCTTTTAACATACCAAAAAACAGTAATAACAAAGCCAATTTGTGTTAAAACGAAAACTGTACATGGCCTACTGCATAATACAATAAAAAAATTTATAGCCTAGTTTTGCTATTAATATGCTGTGTTGTATTTTATATTAGTACCATGTAATAGTAATACAATGGTATACCTTTTGATTTAAACTGGTTGCTAGACCAAGATTTTTCACAGTTAACCAATTTGGCACACTGTTTAGGAAATGTCACTAAGATATCAGAAAATATAAAGATCCAAATCATGCCCCACCTGAAGGTGTTTGGATCTTAAGAGGTTTTACTAAAATTTGATTTAAAAAAAAAAAAACGATTTTCTCACTTTCCAAAGAATACTAGTGTTTTAAGGATCTAAAGGATGAGAAGGGGTGGATTTTTTTTTTTTTTTTTTTTCAAGGATAAATTTGTCTAGTGCGAAAATGAAGCTGAAGAAGCAAGCGCAAGCTACTGAAAGCAAATGCAAAGAACATGCAGGTACAAACATGCAGTTTATTTCCCAGATGTTTTTTATTGTAAAATGGAAAACAATTTCTCCCCCTCCCTTCCTGTCACAAGAAGCATAGGGCACTTCATGTAACACAGGAATAACAGACTGGCTTGAATTTATCCAAAACTACTAGAATAAATTTTATGTCATACACAGAAGATTTGAGGCAGTAGTAAATATTGAACATGTGCAGTCATCTGGATAACTAACTGAATATGAAGATATACGCACATTGAATTAACAAAAGATATTACTTTGAAATGCTACAATGCAACTGTAGTTTCAAATGGAATACTGGAACATAGAGCAATAGAAAGCTTTCATTTTTTTAATGCAAATATGAATTGTACATTTCCAAGAGTGCTTTGGTAACATCCTGTTCTTCCTAGCATAGCGTATCACAATGTTGTCTTTCAATGACTAAATAACCTGCTTTCCACGAAAAAAAAAAAAAAAAAAACAGAAAAAGATGGCAGTTTTTCTTGGTGAACAAATTCAACTTCATCACACCCTTTCCCGAGTCTCATCGCATCTCACAATATGATGGGGTGTCCTCCGATTACCTTTATCACCACCACCATCATCATTTAGGTCTCATTCAGAGATTTTTGCCTTCACCTTAAACAGAACAATTAGAAACTATGGTAACAACAATATAATCCATCCACTCTACATGTTGCAACTTAGAATTCTGAAAAACCAGGGTTTTCTTTTTGTTTCGATGAAGTGTCTCTGTCTCACTGACAAACCATGGGCATTGCCATTTCATCAACATTTCTAATGCATAATTTGGTAAAAGATCTGGTTCCTGTACCTCCTAGCACATCAATTTGGATGATTTCTGCAGCTGCAAATTAACAGATTTCAATAAATATTGTTCTCAACAAAGTAGTACTTCCTTTTCCTCAACAAAAAAAAGCAATTAATATAGGAATTATTTGCTAAGAATGGCTTGTCTCTAATTTTTTTGCATACGTGTGGGCAGACAAGAAGAACTAAGGGGCATAATACGAGGGTTGTACCAAAAGTAATGCAAAACTGGGAATAATGTTTTTATTAACTGACAGAGGTCGTTCAAATTGCACATGTTGGTAGAGTAACTCTTCCTCTATAGTAACCCTTCTTCATTGCAGGTAAATAATGGATTCCAAGCAGGAGCAATGTGCTGTCATTGAGTTCTTGATGAAGGAAGGGTGCAGGCTGTCTGACATCCACAGAAGGCTACAGAATGTTTACTGAGATGACACCATTGACAAGAGTGATATGCACAGAAGAAGCTTACAGAAGGGCAAAACCAACATTGAAGGCAAACCACGCAGTGGGATACCATCATCTGTGACCACTGACACAAATCGTCAGCGAGTAGATGAACTGATCCGCGCGGAGACACGAGTCAATCCGTGAGCTTGTTGCACAACTTGACAGTGGTCACAATGCCATAGAGAAGATGGAAGACTTAAAAGTATTGGAAAGTGTGTGAAAGAGGGTTCCTCGCCAGTTGACACCCAATTTGAAGGAGGGAAGGGTGGAAGTCTTTTCTGATTTGCTGGAAGCATTTAAAGCCAATGAAAACACTTTTTTTCTCGATCTGGTGACGGGATGAAACGTGGGTATATCTTTATGATCCGGAAATGAAGAACCAATCCATGGAATGGTGTCACACCTCTTCACCAAGGCCTAAGAATAAGAAGTTCCAGAGTCAGCAATCAGCACAGAAAGTCATAGTGACTGTTTTTTGGGATGATAGGGATGTCATTCTCCTTGATTTTCTGGAATGCGTCCATACCGTGACCAGCAAGTGGTACATTGAGACACTCGAGAAGCTTAGAGAAACCATAAGGAGGAAGAGATTGAACAAGAATCTGAAAAGGATCCACATTCATCATGACAATGAGAGATCACACACAACTTTGGCAACAAATCAGGCGATCAGAAAATTAGGCTGGTTGGTGGTCCTCCATAAACTGTAAAGCTCAGATCTGGTGCCCTCCGACTTCCACCTGTTTGGTCCAATGAAGGACAGTCTCCAGGGGACAACGATTTGATGACACAGATGAGGTGAAAGTGGCTGTGAAGAAGTGGGTACAACAGCCCACACCTGAATTTTTTTCAAAGAGGATTTTGGGAGTTGGTTCTACAATGGCGCAAATACATGGCTTGCGATGGAGACTATGTTGAGTAGTACCTTTGTATAGAGAAAGAGTTACTCTACCAACATGTGCAATTTGAATGACCTCTATCAGTTTATTACTTTTGGTACAACCCTCATACGACAGTAATGAGTCACCAGGGACTTGAATCCAGGTTTTTAGTGAAAGGACCTTGAGAATGAGTGCTCCTGGTTATAGTGGCATCTTAACAATGTATAAGATATTTTATGTTGTCAGCTGATGTTCCTTTACATCACTCCAACTGAACATTTTTCCACTATGGTTCTGTTTATACAAAACCTATCAGCAATAAAATTCCTTTTACTACAATTTCCTGCACTACACAGATAATAACAGTGAAAACCAAATATTAGGTTGCAGGTGGTTTTATGTCAGTTTTTATTTGGACCGTGCATTTTGGTATAAGGTGACCTACTTACTACTTCTTGAATTTCAAAAGTTTTTCTTGCAGAAAAAAATGTGAAACTAAAAATGGGCTGAGCTATATTACTGATAATGGTAGAGCAACTAGAGCCATAGCAGGAAACGTACACACTCACGACATCAATAGCTTTGCCACAAGATCAAAGTTTTACATGTTGAGCTCTTCAGGAAATCTGTTTCTCAACAAAAAATCAAGGCCTTCACCATAAAATGGGGTATTTAAAGACTGGTAGTAATATCATACCACTAATTTTCCATAGTCTTTACACTAACTGGCCAGAAACCTTACTTTAACACAAATAAACATGACTGTTAGTATGTATTAATGCTGCAAATTTTTGAACTTCTGGCAAAAACATTTCTGTTACTAGAGAGCAATAATTCTAGGGTCTCCCATAAATTTCCATAAAACCAGTTGTTAAAATGTGTATTAATATACCAAGTCAAGAAAGATAAAGGCATCAAATCCAGATTTAAGAAACAAAGAAAATCTGTTTATTCTGGTTTAACAACACCCCATTATGAACATTTACAATGAGTCGCCCATTCTTAATTTTGAGTCACTGGTTCCATGGAATATGCACAACCAATACAAGAAAACAAATGTGCCATCCATTCTTCTTTCAGGACTCAACCTTGGGGACCAACTCAGACAATCAGCCACAAGACCACATCTCTAAAAACTTGGTCACGAAAGCAACAAGGGAGGAAGCATGTGGACATGGTACTGCTTTGGTTATGGGACACCATTTCTAAAATACCAGAAAAAAGTTAAATCAACCTGAGGGAAAGCACGTGATTTGAAAATAAAGGTTACCAAGATGTTTGTTGGGTTTTTTTCTTGTTTATGTGTAACACACAACATTAGTGAGGTGGTGCACACTGAAGCTGATGGCTGCTTAGACAGATATCACATGGTACCCTGGTGGCCAAATAATCAGAGCACTGATCTCCGGGTAATCATTTAAGTTGGGCCTGGGTTCTAGTCTCAGATGCAGCATGGGTGATGTGTTTATTCTCCATTCCCTGGAAGCAGTGGCCCCAAATTAGGAACAGGTAACTGCTTATAAACCTCATTAAGGATTGCTTGTGTTGACTAAGTCCGAAACAAATATAAAAAAGTTTTACTCCATTAAATAGATCTTAGATTTAGTTGTTTGGTGCACAATTATTTGTCTTAATTATACCCTAAACAAACTGTATCATAAGGACTGCTGGGCAAGGCTCAGTTGTTAAAACTGAAAATGAACCTAAATATTTGGTTAAACTAAATGAAAATGCCATACATATTTATGAAGTGCTACAGGTCAGTGGGTTAATGGAGACAGAATGTGCACAGGACTTTTTTTGTTTTGGTGATAAAGTTTCAAGGAGAACACGCATGGTGTGGAAACTGATGAAAGAACCGCCTATGTAATATGTTTCGCACACTACTTCAAATGTGGGAAAATTATCAAATTGGCAAGAAATTAATGCCATTCAGGTATTCAAACTATACAGCAACTGAAAAGGAGGGATACAATCTTAAAATTGATTCTGAGTGAAAACCTGATTCTACCGAGAGGTTGTAACTCTTTAATGAAAAAGAACACACACAGCAAGTAACAATCTTAAAAAATATTTCACAAAATGATTTCTGTCAGTGTTGCCCAGAATACATGATAAAGATATTGGAATATTTGCATACAATGGTGGAAGAGAACATCTAATGAAGGTTAACAAAATATTTATCTAAATATTTGCCTATCTGTATATGTACTTATATAACTCCAACCCTGTTATACTTTCAGATCTCATATGTTTCAATACAAATTTCTTCATTGTGTTATGCAAACATTTCAATATTTCAGAACTGATAGCATAATGTTTTCACAGCATGAACAAGCACTACTGGTAAGTATAATTGGCATACTGCTATCGACTTCACAATCTGTTATCTTAACAGATAGAAGGAATTATACACGATCTAAATATTCCCCAACTTCCTAATGTATTTCGAATTTGTTTCACATATATTTCAGCAGAAACAACCTGCTAAGCACTAAGAAGCAAGCCATGCATAGCTTTTATTATACCACAAAGAAACATTAAATGACTAATTATAAACACTGCATACCAAAACACCCTGAACAACTGTTTTTCAATTTTCCAAATTTGTGAGCACAGGTAAGTGTTCAACAGTGAAATTACTTCAAATGTCTTACCATTCCTAACTTGGTGACAGGGTGCAGAAACTAACTAAATAATCACAAATATGCAACATAAAAGGAAATTAAAAAAAAATCACAAGAATGTAAAGTAAAATAAAAATTACATGCACTTTGCCATACTGTAATATGATTAGCAATCTCCTGCATCACTAAAAACTTTACTAAAAATGTATACCTTTATTTTTAAAAATCTGTTGATTAACAACAAAACCTTCCAAAGTGGGTTACCTGCATTATCTACAGCAAAACAAGACATGATAGAAGCAGCTGAGTCTGTTCCCAGTCTTCCCCAGCATGTGGGATGACACTGCCCTCTTACAACATTTCAAGAGGTTTCACAAAGAAATGTCAAATACAGTTCAAAAGTTGCCTTTACTTGAACAGAGTTCACTGAAATACTTTTAAATGCTGTAGCAAAACTGAATAACAATCCAGAACTTCATCTTTGGTTCAGACATACTTTCTTTTACAAGAACTACGTAATTAACTGAACAGTACACATTCTTCAGCTGCAGAAAAAAAAATCATTCCACATTCTCAGGAAGCCTACAAGGACAACCCATGCTACTTCCACGTGTTGCCATGCAGAGCCATTTTGAAACAGTTTGGAATTCCAGAAATCTTAGTACTACTGTTTTTGTCAGAGTTCTAAATATCAATACTAAGCAGAAATACTTCTTGAGAAATATGTTGGATTCATTCCACAGCAAATTAATCAGGTCATCTTGTAAAATGACCATGCTGACAGAAAAGCTGGGTGATACATAGAGCAAAAAACAATGCAGTGCCCATATCATTCATAATTCATGTTTTATATCTTTTACCCTTTAATAAAAAAAATACACTGGTTTCAATTAGCAGGAAAAAAGAGTAATAACTAATTTAAAGCTCTTTTTACTTCATTATCTTATCCATAATATTCACAAACAATTAAGTTTAAACCTAAACAAGTTTTCTTTAGATCGAAATTTCTGGAACCCAGTACATTATGCCTCTGACTAGAATAAATTAAATTCACTACAAAAATATACATTATATTACAATAATGGTCACTGCAATACACAGAACTAATGTCTAATGAATTAAAACCAAGTTGAGAGACCTGCAGTAAGCAATTTATTCAACCTGCCTTCCAGACACAAAGATATGATAAATAAAATATCTGCTTAGTGTGGAAAACCTTGCAAAGGGAAAAATGCTCAGAATATCTAAGAAAACTTGGTCATGCTTATGTCTCATAGAACAAAGAGTTTAACCAATATGGCAACAGATCCACAGATGAAGAGAGAAACAACCCAATACTTTTTATCATACAGATACACACATGTATATCAAAAGACATACATCACAGTCCCTGAACATTATGGAGCAGCACACAGGAGAAGTGAATGGAAAATAAAACTAAGAACAGCTAACTGTGATGAAAATTAATTATTCTGTTGAAGTTATATCTCGACATTTATTAAAAATTCTCGAAAAGTGAAAGATTGCTAATCATAGCAGCAGGCTGAGTATCATGCAATGACCTAAAAGCGGTCTAATTGCTTCCATAACATCATGCATGCATATAGTCATACTTGAAGTAGAGCTGGTGCTGTTGGCTTTTGCATGATCACGCTGAGCTTCAACATAGGATCGACGAGGCCGCGCAAGCTGATCAAGACGAGTCATGCTCACAGATCGCTTGCCTGAAGAAGCAGGAGGGACCGGCGTCCTAGGAGGAGCCGTTCGTTCGTACGGTATGGTGGGAGTGAGGTCTGTCTTTCGACGACCTCTACAGGCAGACATAGGAGAAATCATACTTTGAGACATTTTATCATCAGCTGCAAAATAAAATGCAGATAATTTTAAAATACAAAGCAGAAAAAACTCAAACGCAAATGAGAAAAACTGAAAAAGTTTGCTTTTTATAAATAAAAGCTCAACCATTATGTGGACTTCTCTAAAACAAAAAATAAATAATAGCTACTTTTTAACACAACAATCTCCATGTGTCATAATACTATTTTATTAACATGATGTTTATTTTACAAAAATCTATATGTACTAGAAAATCATGCTAAAAACAAATATGTATAATTACCACCAAGATTCTGAAGTACATCATTCCAGTAGAAGTGGCTTAATGAATAAACACTATTGGCTGATTTTGAATTAAAATTCAGGATGAGTGGCCATCATTCACCAATGAATGCGAGCTCTGGGCGTACAATCGTGTCACACATTTAAAAAATGAAATAAAAAAGAAGTAACCCCATGACACAAAAAAGCATCTTTCATGATTATCCAGACTGAACAAAAGTGCTTCAAATACATCCACACTTATCTTACTAAATCACCATAGCAGTCAGAGCTTTGATAACAGTCTCACAGTCAGTTAGTTGGTCAATGTATGAAACACGTCTCACTCGTACCAGATCACAACTTTGTGTTTCTTCATACAGACAATTAACCAAAGCATTTATTTCCAAACCAAGTGTTCCAGTTTTCACATCCTTAACAACTGTATTAAAATGAAGCTTTCAAAGGGGTGTGGGGGACTATAGTATTTCATCATTAATCCAATAACATTACTGTACAAGCATAAAAACCTAAGTTGGAAGTACAAGTGTATCACCTGAATTATTCCCAGCTATTCTTTACTTGTCCAACAAAAATGTTCAAACCACAATAACACAATTTCTATACAGCACTATACTAAGATTTTCATAAGATTTAACTTCCACTGCTCTCAGCTTCAAGAAATACAGCCACAATGAATGCACTCATGCCACCATATATATCTCATGGATCACATTTTTGGGCTGAAACATTTGCATCTTCCTACGGAACGACATTGTGCAATAAAAGGCTGATGTCAGTCTGTTCTACATTCCAGAAATCTGAAAGGCTAACATTTCACTGAAGGCAATGAGAAAACTGTTTCCATCAAATCACCAAAAGCTTCTACCACAGTACCAGATAACTCCAAACTAATGTTACAGTCACCAATGCCAGTGTCTAGTGCCATGTCTTCCATGACACAAAAGACCAGGCAGCTTGTATTCCTAACTCATTTTTTTTTCATTTTTTATTCCATTGTTTAACCACCTCCATGAGCATTCAAGACTATAATGAGTCACATCTCCCTAATTTGTGGCCAATGGGAACAGAACAAGTGCCATAGGACAAACCATCTATGCCTCCTTTGTCCCACATTTTACCTGGGTCCAACTCAAACGCTGCCAGAAGCCTGCAACTCTGACCACTTGGCCAACAGAGCAGCATTTTGTATCACAGCTTGGTCATTTATCTCACATGGATTACCCTCAAAGTTGAGGTTTAGAAGCCCCATCTCTGTCTATGTCACAAGTGACTATTGGATCCGACGAAGTAGGAAAGGATACAAGATGGAACCTAGAGGCGCACGATAGTAAAGTGTGAAGAGAGGGTGCCTGATGATTAATGAGCATCGCTGACAGTGATGGACATCACATCACTAATTGGGGAAGGAACAAACAGATGTCCTTATTTTTAATGGGGGGTCCAGCATGGAACCTAGAGGCTCACGATGGGAAAGTGTATACAGAGGGAGAAGTGGAGTACCAGAGGACTAGTGAGCGTAGGTGACAGTGATGGATATCACATAACACTGTAAACTTCATCTGTTCCTCCTTCAAATTGGTGGAAGAAATAGATGACCTTATTTATAATGAGAGGTCCAGTAGGTCTGGCAGCTAAATGTGCCCATCCAATGCACTGTGGATATTTTGTGGTTCAAACTTGGCTGGGATTGATACTGTGACCATCAGGTCAGTAGGCATTTGTGCTAACCATAAGGCTATCTATCCATGGCCTGTATGAGGTGGAAAAGGTAGCAGTAGCTGTTATATATCCTGGCAGTTATACATACATGAGGTAAAACTCTCACTCCTCAAGCAGACAATTGTTTTTTTGTTTGGTTTTTGATGAAAGGATAATATGAAACTTTGTATATCCATTTCATTTATTGAAAGCTGTAAGCATGCCACTCTAAAAGCTGTTCTGAAACTTTCAGATTTGAAATCAGAGCAACAATAACACTGATATACGAAGATGTAGCAAACAAACACACACTAGGCAGATTAGCTTCCTTAATGAAACAATCATAATATACAAAAATGTCTACTGCTCAAAATAGATTAATTTAATCACATGCCCCCTCCAAATCAGTATCACCTACAAAATCACCACAATTATGTACTAAGAGGAGTTCCTCCACTTTCTAATTCAGACATAACTATCTCCCAATTGTACAACTATACAGCAATGTGCTATCAGTTTTCTCCTCAGAAACTTTCATTTCCTCTAAGGAACACAGCACATTTTCCACTAATAATTAGATCACACAAATCTTTGGTTGTTCACATGAAGAGTGCATTTTTCAAAAATTTTTACATGAAAACTTTACTGTTGAGCACCAAAGAAATTAATTATCGTTGTGCCTTTTTCTTCAAACTGCAACTTATATTCTACCAATGAAACTCCAACTGTCCACAAAATTTCAAAATATTACAAAGTAGTATTCGTGTATGAGACAAAGGTTTGTTTGAAAAATTTGTAACCTAAGTAGGAAAAAGAAAACTTATTTTATACCTTTCAACATCCATAAGAGAAATAACTTTTCTGAAATTGACAGGGCTAGTGTAAGTGAAAAAAGCAATATTTGGTCAGGATTGTTTAAAAAACTGATACACTGAAGCAAGTAATGAATACATAATAGCACTGAATAAATATATACCCATCAACTATTATGCATGTAAGAGGTCCATTAATTTATTTCAATTTGTTAACAACTAATGACACTGTCCTGTTGGCAGAGAGCAAAAGTGAGTTGCAGAGTATGTTGTCCCAGATGTACGAAGTTTGCATGAAATTCAAACTGAGTATAAATAAGGAAAAAACAAAAGTTATGGTTTTTGAGAGAGGAACTGGTAGTATTGAATGTCATATAAGTCTAAATGGCACAGTGATTGACCAGGTAAATGAGTTTGTGTATTTAGAAAGCATGTTTAACGAAGAGAACAAATTGGATGGTGAAATTAGTAGGCGAGTGAATTCTTCATTGAAAGTCATGGCTGTTTTGGGAGGTTTTCACAGGAATGATGGGTTCTCAAGAAAGTCCCACATGGCTATGTATGAAAGTGTAATTGTTCCTACTCTGACATATGGCAGTGAAACCTGGGTACTACAGAAGAAACATAGGAGTTGTTCGTGTGCTGGAGAAATGCGTTACTTACTGGGGTTTGAGGGAAGACACATTCTGATTGTGTGAGGAATGAAGATGTGTTGCAGTTGTGTAATGTGAAGCAAAATGTTGTTAGCAAGGTGGAAATTAATATGCTTCAGTGGTTTGGCCATGTTGAAAGAATGAGTAATGAGATGCTTAGTAAGAAAATCTTTTTTTCAGCCCAAGTGGCAGGAAGGAAAGGCAAAGGAAGGCCAATGAAGACATGGGAGGATCAGATTCAGGAGTGTCTGAATGAGAAAAAGATTATGAGTATGAAGTACAGAAGATCTAGTGTATGGCGTGTGACGGATGTCAGGAAGCCCGAGTTGTACATCAAGATCGCTGTAAATGGAGAAATTTGATACGGCAACAGTAAGTAAAAATTATCTGGTAGTTTGTATTTCTTTGTAAAGCTAACCTCTGAATCTCAGAGAACAGCTTAGTGATGAGTGTAGTATAAACAGACAAGAGCTGTTTTGAAACACAGATAGCACTGAAACCTGACAAAAAATAAACTGGCAAATCTGAAGCAAACCAATTCTCAATTTTGATTCTTATAATTATTCAGTGATCCCATCCATGTGTGTGTGTGTGTGTGTGTGTGTGTGTGTGCGTGCGCGCGTGCGTGCGTGTGTGTGTGTTATTTATAAAAATAATTTTTAAATGAAGTTAACCAAAAATATTTCCAACTATCACTGCCATACCAAAACTTCTCAAATAATAGAAACAAAAAAACTACTTCAACCACTTAGTCCTCCATTGTGAAACCCACTGTTTAATAATATTTGATGCAAAAAGTGGAAAGAGAGAGGACTTTTTTAACCATAATAATGACAGTCATGATGTTTGAAGAGAGGGATTCTTTAAAATTTGAAAAAAAGAAATGTCAAAACAGTGAGCTATTATGAGAGAGATCTTAAGGATATGTCCAAAAGGTAATAATACACTCTGATAACTGAAAAAATAATAAAGTCTAATAAATTTGTAATTGGTAGTAACAAAGATATCTTTTTGCCTTAAAAAAAAAAATTGTGTTAAACTCTAAATGGGTCATATGTTCATCTAATGTAACTTGCCAAGCTAAAGCAGCCTGCTGCCAGACAAAAGCTTGGTGAATTAAAATAGTTTTGTTACAACACCTATTAAATTTTTCATTGTCTTTTCAAGGAGCTATTTATGATTGAAGATAACTAAAATGGTTTTATTCTTCAACTGCTAGAAAGAGAACAATTAACTGCCAAATTTTTGATTTCTAATTTAGTTTAGTTACAAATAAACTGGCGGTCATACCCATTCTACACGGTGAATCTATAAAATCCTTTTTGAACAGAAAATTAAAGGAAGGGAAAAGTAACTTATGCCAAGATTCTTGTTTAACATTTATTCTTTATTGGTTTTATCCACACATTGTGATTGAATCGAATTTTGAGAGCATTGGCAAATTTTCAGTCAGTTTGGATTATGACTGCGAAGTTACCACTTTTTTTATATTATAATCTGGCGAAGGTTTGTTTGTAGATCTGTAACTGTTTCACGATTTAGAACAGGCTCGTGATGTCAGTTAATACAGTTTGATGCAAAATGGTAGTAGGCTTTGGTGCCACTTAATTTTAAATCAAAATTTCATGGAATTTTCAACTTTTCTGGCAAAATGATCTTTAAAACTATCAGCTCTTTGAACAGTAAAGCTAAGCCACCACTTTGAATTTTTTTGGTTTTCAGGCTTTTCTAGGTGTAGAGGTTAGAAAAATTCAAGCAGACAATATTCTAAAGCCACCATTTTGGTTTTTGGACTTTTCTACATATCCGGATCTTAAGACCTATTTAATTAGCATGGGCCGCTCCGGTGGCGCAGTGGTCTAAGCGATGGCCTCTGATCATTCGTCCGAAAAGGGGTCTGGGTTCGAATCCCGGTGAGGCATGGATGTTGTGTTTGTCTTAAAGCACTGGTTCTCTCCCTTCCCTGGAACCAGTGACCCTAAATTAGGGACGGGCGACTGCTTATAGCCCATTGAGTTGCTCACAGTGGTCATTAAACCTCCAATTAAAAAAAAAAAAAAAAATAGCATGCCAATTTTCAGATCTCTAGGTCTTTTAGAAGTGGTCAAACAATTTGCGAAAAATTCAAGCAGACAAAGTTCCAAAGCAGTCATTTTGATTTTTGGACTTTTCTAGGTATCCTGACCTTAAGAACTATCAAGCATACTAATTTTCAGATCTCTAGGTTATTTAGAAGTGGTCGATCAATTGCAGATGAAAACTTACATTTTCCACACTTTGCTTGATACGAGGGGTGTCCGATAAGTATCCAGATTTTTATTCCTATCAATTACATGAGAGAAATAAAAAAATACAGGATGCATAAATATGACTCACATATGTAAGACAGTGGTACGAACAGTCAAAGTCACTTTTCCGCATATTCTCCGCTCAGCATAATGCATTTCCTCCATCGATCAACGTGTCGATTCATTTCGGTAGCAAAGAAATCAGCAGGTGTTGCGAATCCATTGACGGACAGCCACCCGCAGATCGTCCATGCTCTCATAGTGGTGGCCACAAAGACTATTCTTCAAGGGACCAAAAACATGAAAATCTGTAAGACTGTAAGCAGGGTGCAGAAGAATGGTCCACCTCTGTTTTGTGATTTCTCCTTGCACTGGTTTAGCAATATGCAGGGGAGCGTTATCACGCTGAAGCAACACTCTATTGTTTTTCAATGTTGGCCATTTAGTTCAGATATGCTGCACAAGTTTTCTCAGTGTCTTCACATAGGCCTTTACATTTATTGTTTCATTTTTTGCCAAGTACTCAACCAGAAGGATACTGTGCTTGTCCCAGAAGATAGAGCTATGACCTTGGACGCCGACGAACCAACTTTGATGGGGGCAAATTCGGATGACACCACTGCATACTTTGCCATTTTGTCTCCAGTTAGAACTGACGAATCCACATTTCATCCTCTGTGGTTATGCATCCCAGGAATGTGTCAACCTCATCATAGCACTGTACCAGTTCGTTGCAAATGTCTAGAATTTGGCATTTATGCACCGCTGTACGCATTCAGGGTACCCATCTGGAACAGATCTTCCTATAGCTGAGATGTTCATGAATAATTTGTCCAACAGAATCTTTATTGATATCCAATTCTACGGCAATATCCCGAATGCGTCCGTCACCTTTAATCAAGTCGTCAACCCGTTTGTTTCATCAGTCACCGCAGTGTTAGGCCTACCCAAATGTGCCTCATCTTCAAGGCTCTCGTGGCCAGCTTTGAACTTCGCAACCCATTCATAAACACTGGAATGAAACACAGTCGCATCACCATACACAGTCCGAAGTTTTCTCATAATGTCCACGGTCTTCACGCCTTCTTTTGTTAAAAATTTCACTACTGCTCGAACTGAACACTTAACTTAGCAGCCATTGTTTTTGATCGACCACGCCACCTAACATTAGTATCAAGCTGCTCCACTTTTACAGTGCTTCACTGAAAGTAGTCTTAATAGTGTCACACATACAATCATACACACGATTTTGTATCGATAGGAATAAAAATCCAGATACTTATCGGCCACCCCTCGTATAAAGATAGATAATACAGATCACACACAATCTCAGACTACAAATTATCCTTTTTCATAAGGAATTACAGATAGCCATGATTCCTCACCACCAAATGGAACTGCAGCCACCATTAGGAATCTCAGACTACAGATTATCTTTTTCATAAGGAATTACACATAGCCATGATTCCTCACCACCAAATGGAACTGAAGCCACCATTAGGAATTCCAGCCTGGAATACACCAGACTGGGCTGATTTTTTTTTTTATTTTTTTTGATTGGATGTTTAACGACCCCCGTGAGCAACTCAATGGGCTATAAGCAGTCGCCCGTCCCTAATTTAGGGTCACTGGTTCCAGGGAAGGGAGAGAGCCAGTGCTGTAAGACAAACACAACATCCATGCCTGACCGGGATTCGAACCCGGACCCCTTACGGACGAATAATCAGAAGCCAGCGCCTTAAACCACTGCGCCACCGGGGCGGCCCAGACTGGGTTGACCAGCCCAATGCTGAAGAGTACAAATTTCAGGGACAACTGCCGGGAATGGCTTAAACGTCGAGGGTCAATTTTTAAGAGCCACCCAAGTTATGCTTGGGAAAAACTAGGAATTGGATGTGCAGCAACAAAAAGTCAAACCTAATCACTTACCACACAGATAGGAAAGTTGGCATGCTGCCAATTGAGCCACACTGGTGGCGACTACAGATCGTGTGGACACCTTAAAAAACAAAGACAAAAAAATTTATATATTTGGAATGTGGTATTATTCCACAACAGTCAATTTTTAAAATATATGGAAACTATTTCAAAGCAGTTTGTGTTACACGGATTTGCATAGCCAGTCCTGAAGATGTAGATAATAATACCCATTGGTTGAAACCATTGAATTAAACTATTAAAGCTAAAAATTGTTCAGAAAACCCAAAGATACATGTTACTCCATCAATTTAAACTAATACACAACAGTTATATTGCTTATCATATACAAACTAAACCATAAATTAATGGATGCCACATTACATATGACAAATAAACCTTCAAATCTGTCCACTGGATCTTGAACAAGTTCCTAATCTAAAAAAAGAAAGTTTGGCTGTGCCTATTACACTTTCAAAAATGTTATTACTATGGGTGGATTTTCATAACAATTAAAATATTTAGCAATGAGATGAAGGTATTATGTCTACACCAGCAACAATTACATTTAAAGGGCCTATATGTTAAAAATACTAAGTAGCAAGGACATGCAGAGGAAAAGTTTCCTACTTAGACTACAAATGAAATTTTCAAACAATCCACTTAAAACACAGATTTTTTTTTTCTTCTTTCCCAGGGAATGGAGGGCAGAAAGCAGCAGAAAATTATATTTTTGGCACACATAATAAAAATTGTTAAGCCGAAATGGAAATAATGAAATAGTACAATGAAACACAGACTTACAGGGCACCAGAGTTGATCATGACATTTCAAATCAAGTGAAACATGGCTCACCATAGAATTAAATAAAAAAAACAGAAAATAAGGATCATGCAGCTTTATCATTTTATTTTCCATACTTATATAATTTTATAGATATACATGATTACACTCATCTGATATATGATGTACTACAGAAATCAATAAAGAATAATTTTGCATTTTTGAACTTCACTTTTAGTTGGTTAAGTTCGATGAACACTTAGCGCACGTGGGGCTTGGCTTTCAATTCCTATTTCCGTTATGTGGATGCCGCACGGGGGTTTTTCATTTGGCCACGGGTCCGCTTCTTTTTTTTTTTTCCCCATTGGAAATTTATTTTGTCTCATCACCAAATGAGTTTTTCCTTTGCTGCATCCTCATTTACTTCAATATTTATTCATACCCGAGTACTTTCAGTAAAATTCCTTTTACCGTCTTCGAGGGGACGTTTTGCTCCGACTAGCACGGACCGTGTCAGCTGGGCATTTTGGTGGTTCTCGCGGGCTGCTTCTGTCATCGGCTATCGCTTCTTCTTGGGCGTTGTGGCGCCATCTCTTGTTGGTCAGTGATCTCACTTTTCGAACTTTTTCATTTTTTTGCTCAATTTTAATTAAATTTTTCCAGCTGTTTCTCAAATTATTAGGGTCATTGTGGTTGCAAACTTTTGTCCTATTTTTTTAATCATTACCGACTCTGCTATTCTGAGGTGTTTTTCGGATTTACAGCTTTTGATGATTTTTATATTTTCGAATTTAGGATATTTTTGGTTATCCAGACAGTATTGGATAAGTGCTGTTTTTTCTTCTTTTTTCTGCCAGTTTTTTACGTGTTGTTTTAATCTGTGTTTAAGCTTATTTTTGGTACTTCCTATATAAGCCATTGGAGGATTTTCAGTAATAGGAATTGAGTAAATACCTGCTTTTTCTAACATTTTTATTTTTTCATTTTTTATTACTATATTTTTGATGGTATTTACTTTTCCTCCAATTTGAATGTTATGTTTTACCAAAAATATTTTCGAATTTAGGATATTTTTGGATAACCAAAAATATCCTAAATTCGAAAATATAAAAATCATCAAAAGCTGTAAATCCGAAAAACACCTCAGAATAGCAGAGTCGGTAATGATTGAAAAAAATAGGACAAAAGTTTGCAACCACAATGACCCTAATAATTTGAGAAACAGCTGGAAAAATTTAATTAAAATTGAGCAAAAAAATGAAAAAGTTCGAAAAGTGAGATCACTGACCAACAAGAGATGGCGCCACAACGCCCAAGAAGAAGCGATAGCCGATGACAGAAGCAGCCCGCGAGAACCACCAAAATGCCCAGCTGACACGGTCCGTGCTAGTCGGAGCAAAACGTCCCCTCGAAGACGGTAAAGGAATTTTACTGAAAGTACTCGGGTATGAATAAATATTGAAGTAAATGAGGATGCAGCAAAGGAAAAACTCATTTGGTGATGAGACAAAATAAATTTCCAATGGGAAAAAAAAGAAGCGGACCCGTGGCCAAATGAAAAACCCCCGTGCGGCATCCACATAACGGAAATAGGAATTGAAAGCCAAGCCCCACGTGCGGTAAGTGTTCATCGAACTTAACCAACTAAAAGTGAAGTTCAAAAATGCAAATGCATTAATGCACGTTAAATAATATAACCTCCAATATCGGAAGTAAATTGAAATAAAGAATAAATCTTTCGGATCACACAGCTGGTAAACTTTTGTTTTTAGCAAAGAAAAGCCATGATTAACATGGATGAAAAATGCATTATGACATTTCTGTGCCACATAAGTAAATAATTTACTTTTCATACTAATGCATTTCATTGCACAATTGTAAAAAAAATAAACAAGAATAGAAAGAAGCTGTGGTTACATTTCATTGCACAATTGTTTAAAATCAACAAGAATACAAAGAAGCTGTGGTTACATATTATGCGAGAAGCACTGCCATAACAGAAAAGTAATAAGGAGACAACACATTTTAGACATACCACACGAGTCACAGGGCACTAACATTACTGCAGTTTTTTAAGAATTAGCGAAAAATAACATCACAGTTTCTAGTACTTCAAATCTAATAATACAAAATATGAGAATCATCACACACACACACACACACACACACTCACACACTTTAATTTTTTTCCCTTGCATTTCCTATTTAATTTTTTTCCTTGCATTTTAGGAAATAACTGAAATGAAATCTGAAGCAGCACATTAATACTTGACTCATGATGCAACCATTTAAATTTCTAGTTGTAGGTTGAAGCCATTAAATTTCACATATTTTTTCTAAATTTCATTTGACATTTGTGGTACACCTAACAGATGATCAATTTCGATTTCCCACTTCATCACATGTTTTTTGCATGTCTATCTAAATTTGCTTTTGTCAGAAACATTTTTTACCATTGATTTCTGTACTGCAACACAAGACACACACTCACTCACTCTCTCCCAGCATGTAAGGCCCTATTCTGAATTTAAGGCTGCTAGTTCCACAAAAGGAAATTGATCAGTCAATAAACGCCATATTCATGACTCATTGAAAACTTGAGAACAGACTCAGTAAAATATGTTAGAGCCAACACTTCATCTGAAACCTAAACATTGGTTCTCAGTCTTTGTTTCTTCAGTGTGTAAATAAATATGCAAGTGCAATCAATATTGTAAATCACCACTCACTTGTGAACACAGAACTATTGATTACTTATACAGAGTAACAACTATTTGCAAGAACTGCATCAGACTTGCTACCTTCTCTTTTAACAAAATGTGAGAAATTGCAGATAGTATCCCATGAAATAGTATGCCATATATTAAATAGAGGCACTTTTAACTAATAGCATATTGAACTTCAGCATTCTTAAGACTATCTGAATGCTTATCAACTCCCCTTTACAAAAAGAGAGAGAAGACAAACCTACAATTAGAATGTTTAACAAATATGAATGCTGAAAGGATAATATGATCACAATACATGCATCTCATCAATTCATTTGTTTTAGGAACAAGTCCTTCTACTCAATGTCTTCTTTCAACACACACCATTTTTTACCTATTTTAATAGTTGCCTGCATTTTTTTTTTTTTTTTTTTAGGGAGCCAAAATTTCCAACCACCATCAATGGAGACCACTACTTGGAGGCTAAGTTGCCATTCTTAAGACTTGTATTACCAAAATCCAATTTACAACCTACCAGTGCTGAGACAGATTGAGCCCAAGCCTGAAAGTCCAAAGATTTGCCAGGGCTCAGACTGCATATTTGTCATTGTTCAGGGTCTGAGAAAATTCTCTTCTTTTTCTTAACTGTGATTTTATGTGCATCAAACAGAAGTCATCGCTCTTTCCACGTTTATAAGTGAGTCACGGAAAAATTCTCATCGGCCGCCACTGTGATTTAGCATATGAGTCTTTAATTTCACTTCCGAGTTGGTAAAGGGAATTCTTCTACAATTGGCTCTGGGAGTGGAGTGGGGACTAGTTAGAGCTATTCATTCTTGGCTTGAGGAGCAAATGTCACAGGCTAAGCATTAGTGGATTTCTGAGGAGGAGGAGGAGGAAAAGCTTCCTTAAGAACTGTAGATACCACATTGTCAAAATTTCAATGCCTCCAAACACAGCAGTTCCTGCTAATTTTATTGAGGAATGAAGGTAGATTGCAGCACAAGCCATTTTTGCAAGCCACTGGAAGCACTTTAGGAGGAAATGAATAGCCAAAGAAAATTGTCTGGTTGTGCTATAGAAACAGAGAGATGTCCATTTCCCACTCCCTAATTAAGAAAGTAATAGATTAATTGTAGGGGGGAGAGAGAGTAGAAGTCAATGAGAAGAGATTTTTTTTTAACAATACCAAAACAAGTTTCAGGCTCATTCAGGCCCACGGTCTATTTAACAATAAAAAATTTGGGCTCAGGTTGATGTACTTTGGGCCCGGGCTCTATTTTGCAATAAACAATTTGGCCTCAGGGTCTTAAAATTGAGCCTTAACTCATCATGCAACCTACTATGTTATTGCATGGCAAACACAGGGAACTCAAATTCACCACTTACTATCTGCATTTTACGAAGGGGAATCAAACTAGACAGGGAACCGCAATCAATTATCACAGAGGTTGGAACGTCCATCAAGAGTAGAATCAAATGCTGCTTCAGAATTCACATAAGAAAACAGTTTTCTCAAATAATTCCCATATATTTTTACTTAATTGCTAACTTCACTAGGGTGTTTTATAAGAATATAACTCCCATATGTAAACACTAAAAAAGGATATAAAAGCAAATACAAATAGCTATGGTTACTCAAGCCAAATGTTTCTGCAAAGCATCAGATGTTAGTAACAGCAAGAAAAAAAAAAGCACTAATGACTAGAAAGGCACTTTCTATTTGGTATGACTTACAAAAGACCAGCAGGTAGAAGTAGCAAACAGTGAGTTACAGCAACAGAGTTTGGGGATGCGGTTATTTTGTAGAGCCAAGACTAAAGTGAGTTTTGCAGATGGAGTACCCTACTCACCAACAAAAGCACCCGAGCCCACCAGACAGTTCAGCGGCTGATTAACTGCTGGAGTCCAAGAGCGATATGCCTTCTCTACCTGAGTATTTTCAAAAGTTGCAAATACAGATGAGTGCATATGAGCCCATCCTTCTTCTGGAACAAGACATGTTCAAAATAACTTTGTGCCACAGCAACAGTGGAAACAGTGCCCACCAGAGACTAGTTTTCCATTTAATATATTTTACTTCATTCATTTTAACAAATTACTGCACACTTCTCTAAGCTAATTCATATCAAAGATTCTATAATTGTTTCCAGAAGAAATATATATATAAATGATCATAGAGTGATTATAAAGTAATGAAACTGATTTATTAGCAAACATTCCTAAACCTACATATCCAAATTAATTTTGTTCCAAGTAGTCACTTTGGAAGGCAGGTATACATTTATTCCAGTGACATTACCATTGCTCAAAACAGTTCTGGAAATCCCATTTTGGAATAGCCTCCACAGCATGTCTCAGATTCTTACTAATGGTGACAAGCCATAGCACATGTTCAGTAAAATTATTTTTCATCAAAAATGGTTCTACCCAGCTTGATTACTCACCATATTCTCCAGACCTGGTGCCAAATGACTTTTGGCTATTTCTAAAACCCAAACCTACCATCAAGTCCTACCATAAAGGAAACTAAACAGAATGTGGTGCAGGCTCTGAAGGCAATTATGGAAGTTCCAGACATGTGAGAGCATTAAATTGGAACAAGGACTCACGGGGAAAGGGAACAACATCAGTGTATCTATGTATAGAAATGTTAGGCATGTACCTAAGACAGAACGATTTTTGGATGCATTAAATGCTGTTGTTTAATGTCTTGCAAATCACAAAAAGAATTTTTGAAAATTTCAAAGAAAAAAATTGGTGTGTACAAACTGATGGATGGATGGATGGACAGAAAAGGTTTACGCATTAATTTCTTTTTTACAATGCTTACTAAAAATAAGTTTAGATCAATTAGATATATACTTAAAATCAAATTTATTTAGGCAGCTTAGGCAGCAAATTTTTAAAAAATCACAAAGGAAAGAGTTGTATCCAAATTTGCGACTAGCAATTGCAAAATCTCTAATTTGTCACTGAATACAGCATTCATCAGGCATGAATGCATGAGTTTAGGTATATTTATTAATAAATCATGACATCACTTTATAGCCCCACATTATTGTGTACATAAAAAACACAGGCACAACTAAGTCAAGAAATGAAAAGAAACTTTTCAAAAAAATTATTTACTAATTGCATCAAAGTTATAACTCATATCTCAAAGGCTTAAGTTCAGGTATATTCACTAATAAATCAGTCACGTTATTACGTACATGCAAACATATAACTCATCAAAAAATAAAAGTATTTTTAAATTATTTACTGATTAAAAAAGTTTAACTCATTTTTAACAGGAGAATGTCCAATATAGGCAAATCAAGGTTGACCTGGACTTTTTCTATGTGCAACAGAAACTACTGTAGTAGGAATGCACATACCTATGGGTCCTTTTTTAGGTACTCTCTCTTTTAACATGAACACCCTTTTCTCAACTCTGAGGAAGACTCTCTGTAGTTGCTATCATAGCCAGTGTAGGACAGACTCCTGTAATCTTTCATCTGTCATTAATTTCTTCCCTCCTAAATGATCCTTAAGTAGGCCAAACAGGCAGAAATCACTTGGAGCCAAATCAGAATTATAGGGTGGGGATGTCACTATCACATGAGCATGTGTGGCCTACTATTGTCATGCAACAGGATGGCCTGTTTTAACACTTATCCTGGCCTTTTCTTGCAGATGGCAGGTAAAAGCTTTTTTATGAGGGCAGAATAATATTGTGCATTCATTGGTGCTCTCCATGAAAGAAAATCCACCAAGAGTACCCAGTTTGCATTCCAGAAAACAGTAGCCATTAGTTTGCCTGCAGACTGAACTGTCTTGAATTTTGCTGGCAGTGGGAGAACCTTCGTGGCACCATTCACACCTGGCTCACATAGCTTCTGGCGTAAAATAATTACAGGGTGTTTCCAAATTTGTGCGACAAACAAAGAGGGGTGATAGTACACATAAAGACGAATAAAGAAGGGTAACAGTACACATATGGAACGTTGGGTGGCACTCAGCTCCTAGTGCCTGAAAACCATCAAGTTCCATGTCCACATTTATCCTCCAACACTGGAATAAAACACAACTTACCTAAATTATGGACTGCACTTGCGTTGGTGAATGTAGAGGCAGAGCAGGATACAGAGGAGGTTCTTGAAGTGGCGCCCGAGGCGTCATTGCACAGCCCACACCGATGGATGAAGGACTGTCGCACTCTCTCGTAGACTCCCAGAGTGGTGTTAATCTGGTCTGCAGTTACAATGAACCTCCCGACGAGATCTTCCGGCGACTCCACACACGTCCTGTACACCAGTGTTTTCAAGTGTCCCCAGAAGAAGTCCAGTGGATTCCGGTCTGGAGGGAGTGGAGGCCAAGCTACCAGTCCGCCCCATCCAATCCACCAGACGGGAAACGTCACATTCAGGAAGTCCCGGACCATGGTGGGAAAATGTGCAGGGGCCCCATCATGCATGAACCACATCTTTCCGAGCATTGTGCGGAACACTCTGGAACAAACCGGGAAGCACTTGCTCTAGCAACACACAGTACATGGCATCAGTCAGATGTTGTGGCAAGACCCACAGTCCCACCAGCCAATCACCAAGAATATCTGCCCAGATGTTGATAGCAAACCTCTGATGGTGGTGGCGAGTGGCATGCAGATTATCATTAGCCCCAATGTGCTGGGTGTGACTGTTGAAAATGCCCTCCCACGTAAACATCGCCTCTTCACTGAATAACACTAAAGCGGGAAAGTGTGGATTAGCAGCGTTCCTCTGGAGCAGCCACCTGACTAACTGTACCCGTCAGGGATAGTCATCTCTGGCCAAAGCTTGGACCTTCTGCATGTGGAAGGGATACACCCATTGCTCATGCAGAACTTTCCACAACCTACTGTGAGGAAACCCATTTCCACTGCTACTGCTCGCGTACTTGCGGTGGATGGGGCTGCTGCAAATCATTGCAAGACGCACTCTTCCATTTCCAGCATCTGCACAGACCACTGATGCCCCGCATCACACCTGGAGATCATGAACGAGGCAGACACCCCTGCAGGCATTGATCAACTCTGGCTAATGTTGCATGGTGAGGCATACAACAATTCGGGAATTGCTCACGGTACATCCTCACTGCTGCACGTCCATTGCCATGAGCTTGCTCATACATCAGATGCATATCCACCAATTCCTCTTATGAGTAGTCCCCCATGGGCTGTGAAACGACGCCCTCGGGCGCCACTTTAAGCACCACCTCCTTTGGGTCGTGCTTTGCTTCTACGTTCATCAACATAAGTGTGCAATCCATAATTTAGGTCAGTTGTGTTTTTTGAGCAGTAGGAGCAGAGTGTCACCCTATGTTCCATTGCAAAAGTTATTCGTCTTTATGTGCATTATCAGCCCTCTTTGTCGCACAAATTTTGGAACGCCCTGTATATCAGTTCTTGTCATGGTCTCAATCTGCTGCAGAAATGCATTTCCCTTAGATTTAATGGAATGCAAAAGCCCTGTGCAGATGGTGGCACAAAACGACTTCTGGCCAAATGTCAATGTCTTTGGTACTCAATGTGCACGTTCTTTACTCTGAACAGAAGGTGCTCATGGATGATTTTTTCTCCACTACCAACACTGTTGTTGACAGCATGTCACACACCCTTACCCTTCTGATTTTCAAAATAACCCGTTGTACAAAATCAATGTTCAATTTGGTCACACAGCAGTTGTTCACACATGTCACCCTGGGGTTCATTTCCTACTACTACTATTCAGCTATTGAAAAATTTGGTGCACCAATCATAGACACTTGGTTTTCACAACATTTTATCCCCATACTGTGCTTGCAATCTTGGCAAAATTTCAGCAGATTTCAAGCCTTCTCCACTAGAAATTTAACAATACAACACTGTTCGCACACAATGACACTTCTACTGACTCCACGTTTCCCATAAAGCACCTCCAAGTACAGTGAGGATAAAACCACCACTGGCATGAAGAGGAGGCTCACATTACTGCACGGACTCTGTTGCTGTCAGTGGTACAGAACATGCATAATTACAAAAAAGAAGTCTAGGTCAATCTTGAAACACCCTCATACAATCTGGTTACAAAACATTGCAATTTTTGCACTCAAAATGTCTCACACTTTTTTCAATTTTAATGATGCACATGAAGTGTTATAGTGAAGTTTTGAACAATGTAAAGAAAAACATGTGTGCCAGTTACAAAAAAAAAAAAAAAAAAGAAAAGCTGCATTCACTATGTGAATACTGACAATGCCAATTCTACACTGGAATATGCTACAGACTTACAGTTTCAATAACAATTCATCAATAATTCAGTGAAACTCACAGCTATAATGGCTTGCTTTAGATAACACTTTTGCTATAATGTTAAAAATAAGTAAGTATTTTGATCCTGGAAGATTTGCTATAAGATATGCTTCACAACCTTGCTTATAACACTACTGATAGATATGTCAACCTGTTTTAATGCTGTTCATCACAGCCACTTCCCTTTCACTTTTTACCAGCTGCAAAGCAAATCCTGAGATATGTTATGAATAAAATGATTTTTTTTAAATTTTTTAACAAATTTTATCACAACTGCTTTATTCCCCCCAAAATAACAATCATTGTAGATGCCTGTCAATAAACGTTTTCTTCCGTCTGCAGAAATATCAAAAACTTACAATTTTTAAAAAAATTCTTAAGATGTTATCCACTTTACCATATAAAACTTCAGTCATTTTTCAAGCATGATAGCATGGCATAGATTTATGCCAAAAATGGTGAACTATAAAAACTGCCTTAAACATATTTCTTACTCAATATAGCTGCAAAAGCTCAAAAATACACATTTTCATTGAAACACTGCACTATTACTCTTTGTTTACATCAGGGCTAGACAAATATGTTCCAGATTTAAGAGCCATGCAAAATGAATTCAAATTTCTGAGAATGATGCATACCCCATGATGTGTGGAGGTGATGATGGAATGAAAAGTAATATTTGTTGCATTTTTTTTTTTTTTTACCCAAATCACTTGTTCCTAAATAAAATTCCAATTCAGTCCACAATTATCTTTTCACATTCTTCCCCTTGCTATTCTCAAAAAATAAAATATAAATTCATTTCAATTTTATTAAAATACAGTTTGCTGAAGTTAAATTTTGCACAAACAAACTCAAAGTACTGTATTTATTTTTATATAAGAGGCGTACCATTGAAATTCAGAATATTTCCACCTTTCATAAATAAGCTATGGTGGCACATAACCCACAGGCTATGGAATTCAGAAAAAAGTAAAAAGAATTTCCATGCATAATCTGCAACAGTGCACACATTTCTTAGACTGTGAAATTCAGAAAAAAAAAAAAAAAAAGTCAAATAATCCATAGCTGCGATGTTCACTCCGAACCAAATTTTATGACACAATAGCTGCTTTTCTTGATAAAATCAGCTTTGAAATAGAAAAGTCATCTACAGAAGAAGTCTTTATATAGTTCTACAAAAATATGAAATCAGGATCTGATGAATAAAATAGCAACAAAATAAGCCAAGGATTAAAAAAGCTCAACCTAAATGTGGCATCAGTGAGACCAAGAAGAGCACATCAGAGGAATACATTTTTTTTTTTTTTTTTTTTTTTTTTTTTTTGTAGAAGGTTTCTTATGATTTGTTCTGATATAAAGAAAGGCCTATACAGGAGCTCATTCTGTGGGCTGTTTTCACTTTGAATAGAAGAGGTTTTAAAACGTTATGGCAGTCATGAACTAGTGTATGCTTCTGCTTTTGAAGAGATGGACTTCTTGGATTTTGTGGTTAAAAATCACACAGGAAAAATGTTATTCCTGATTGATGTCACATCACTGAAATCCCTGTAATAATAAAGTCTGTTTATGAATCAGACATCCAAATTAGAAAGCTTGAACTGCAAAAATATGCTGAAAAATAAAAATGCTGATGCCCACCATTTCCAAATGTTATATAAGTGTTTTGAAAATATTTCATAACAGTAATAAACAGCAACTTTCTAACACTACATGGTCTTGAAATCTCAAAATTTCTGTACAGAATTTCTACTTTTGCATTTTCAGCCGATTCATTAGCCAGAATGCACCAGAGTGCAAAACGAGTGTCTTTACCAGCGTATCCTAGTTGATGAATCAGCTGAAAATGCTTCAGCTTGTGCCCACCATTTCCAGATGTATGATTAACCCACATGGTAATCAACAATTAGCACACTTGCATGGAAATCAAGAGATGAATGCTCAATCTGCAATCTAGGATAATACAATTTTCAAATTAATGAAGCATTCTTTCAGTGGACAACAACTCAGTATTCCTATGCTTAAACTGCTGGCTTTTCTTTCATTTTATGTTCTAGGTTAGAGAAAAGTTAATTAAATAAATCATTGAAATGTCAAACCAGTAATCTATTTTAAATGTCAAACAGTCATCTATGTGATGAAATCAGTTTCAAAATTGCAGAGGCCTAAATCAAACACACATTTCCCTATCCCCATCCAAGTATGTCATCTATGACATTGCCCAAGGCAATGCATTTCCAATCATATAAAGGACTATGAGTTAATTGATAGCCACAGAGTGCTAGTAATCACCTGCCTTCCAATCAATGCACACAATTTTCAAACATTTTCTAAATTCACCATAAGAATGAAGTTGGTCCAGTAGAGACCAGCATTTAAATGCTGGTCTCTGTGATCATTGTATACTTTGGAAATTTATCATTACCCAATTCTCAAGACATCTCTACTTGGAAAAATACATTTTATCACAAATGAGGTTCAGCAAGTTCAACAACCACAGATTTCACAGGGTGTGCCATATAAAAGAGGCCCGAGTATAATGAACGACAACAGTCAGGCAATGTTACTATACATGGTAAAGAATAGTTTAAATGACAGAAAACAGGAGTAATTTATCTGCGTTTGCAACAATTGCTAAAAGTGCTGTCCTCCGACATCAAGACACAGCTGCACACGACGGAACATGTTGTTCGTAACGCGCCACAACTCATCGGCAGTAATCTGCGCTATGGCATCAGTAATGTTCACTTTTAATTCATCAAGGGTGTGCGGATTAGTTGCGTACACTTTCCCTTTCAATGTTCCCTGCAGATAAAAGTCACAGGTGGAGAGATTGGATGATCTGGGTGGCCATAGTCCCTTCGATACAGTTATGTCCTCCCCAAACACTTCATGCACAGCACATAGACTGTTCTGCACAGTATGCACCGTTGCACCATCCTGCTGAAAGAAAGCCTATGTTCGCTCTTCTTCTGTAAGTGCGGCAACAAATGGGTTGAACAGTTGCTGAACATAGCGCTCCAAGTTGACGGTTCAGTGAAAAAGAATGGTCCGACTATCCTCTTCGCAGACACATCACACCAAACGCCTATCTTTTGGTCATATAAGAGGAGTCTCCATTGTCCATCTGGGATTCATGTCGGTCCAAATCCCGCTGTTTTGTGCATTGACATACCCGGACAGATGAAACCATGCTTCATCTGTCATGTAATAAAGTGTTGGGTTCATTTCACCACTGACAATGGTCTCCTGAAACCACTTACAATATTGCATTCATTTTGCATAATGAGGAGTTTTAAGTTCTTGGAGCGCCATAACTTTGTACGGCTGAAAATTGCAAATCCACCTTAACTATGCGTCAGCATGAGGTGGCAGATATTCCCATTGCAGATGATAATCAGCGAACCGACTTCTGAGGGCTTTGTAACATCATTGTGCACACATCCTTGATATTGTCTTCAGTACGAATTGTCTTGGGTTTGTTCCTTTTCCTGTTGCACACCGTGCCAGTTTCATGAAATTTCTGCACTAACTTCTGTACCACTTATTTCTCCGGTGCTGCACAATGTGGAAATTTTTCTGTAAAGAACTCATTTAAAACCTTGTATAAGTTATTTCTGAAATACTGTTCCACAATAAAAATCCGCTGTTCCTTACTTAAAACCATTTCTGTTGCCTTTGTTCTCTGTTCACTTACACTTATGACCACGTACCTACACTGCTCTGGCTGTGACTAACCACTCCGGATAATTCCTTTGCAGCTGTACACGGAGAAACTGGTTAGAAGTGGAACAAAGCGGTTTTAACTGGAAACCCACCAAACAATGTCTGGCCATGGAGCCTCTTTTATATGGCGCACCCAGTATATTTGAAGTCTAAATAACAATGAATACATGGAATTCCAAAAACTACTTAAAAATCTGATAAAATAAAAACAATAAATCATTTTAATTTTTCTTTTTCTGCACTATCTGTCACTCTTAAAATCCCTATTCAAGATTTTATTCAACTGAAACTTGACAATGAATTGCTTAGTACAAGCAAGTTCATATATTTACTTTGCCTTAATTTCATTTTCTTTAAACTGTGGCACCTGAAATTCCAATAAAGGGGAAGGAAAAACATAATTAAATCTATGCAAACACATTTCAACCTGAAAAAGAAGTACAAATATTTATTAAATACATCCAATGTGGCTCATGAGTATGAAGAAAATGAAATATTTCAATCAAATTACAGCTTTCCAGAAATAAAAGAAAAGCAGCACTACTTGGGAAAAAACAAAATAACCTGGTTTGTGGGATGACACAGGAGCCTGGGTGCCACGTTTCTTACTTCTGTCGAGGTCTGAACCCTGGTACACAGTGGTTACGTCTAAATCCAAGTTCCGGGGAAGGGAGCTCCCAAATGCAAATGAGACATTGCTGCGCTGAGCATTTCGCTTGGCTTCAAGTGTTGCTTCCCTTTCCACTTTCTTTCTGGCTTTAGCATCATTCTTATCCTGTCAAAAGCAGAAAACCCTTCAATGAATGTGTGACCAAAACACATGAAATGATTACATTGCTTAGCTTATAACAAAACAAATAATGTGCATCAGTGTGTTTGTCTACAGATGCCACTGCTAAAAAACCAACTCTGAGATTCCAAAATCAGCAACTATAATAAAATACTTTTGAAAATGTACATGAAGATTCAATGACCCCGATTTCAAATACTGGGTGTCTCACTTAAACGTATAATAAAAGAAAAAATTATAACAGACAAATGGTTGTCCATGTTAATTTCGTCCACATTCACTTGGTCCAGTTCATTTCATCTATGGTTGGTTCACTTTGTCGGCTTTTCATTTAGTCCACTGTTCATTTAGTACATTGTTCACTTTGTCCACTGATCATTTTGCTCACATTCATTTTGTCCTCAGAATGGATAGAATACCATGAAAATTTTCTGTTTTGATGGAATTTTTGTTACTAGGCAGAAAAAAAGGTCAGCAGAAATTGCTTACATGCAATTTTTTTCCTGTTTAAGTTTTTTATTTAAAATACAACTAGACGAAACCCGTCTGAATCAACGGTTAGTTGTTTTTCTTCGTTTTTTTTTTTTTTTAAATAATAAACTCATATGAAACAACAAATGTAAACTTTATTTGATGGACAAATTCATTCAACCGCTTCAGTAAAGAAAATACCCCAGGTTCGTTATTCTATTTATTCTTTTTTACTGAAGATTTAACGACCGCCGTGAGCAACTCAATGGGCTATAAGCAGTTGTCCATCCCTAAGTTAGGATCACTGGTTCCAGGGATTGGAGAGAGCCAGTGCCGTAAGACAAACACAACATCCATGCCTCACTGGGATTCAAACCCCAAACCTTCACGAATGAATCATCATAAGAAAGTTCCTCATTTTACTTTAAATAACATTTAAAATAGTTATATTTAAATCAAAAAACTTAAACAGGAAAAAAATTACATGTAAGCAATGTCCCCACTGACCTTTTTTTCTGCCTAGTAACAAAAATTCCATCAAAACAAATCTCCATGGTATTCCATCCATTCTGAGGGCGAAATGAATGTGGACAACAAAGTGAACGGCAGATGAAATAACTGGACCAAGTGAACATGGAAAAAGACAAAGTGATAGGGAATCCATACGAAGTACTAGTTCAAATGACAAAAGATGGAAGCCATTGTAAAGAGCAGCTACGAAATTTATAAAGCATGCAAATTTGGGCACACAGCGCATGCGCAGAAGTTATCTATATCTGCCACATCGCAGCAAAAGTAGAAAGCTTCTGCATTGGTCACAACACGAGACTTAACAGCAGGTGTTGTGTGCTATTTGCTTGTGGAATTGAAGTCTGTGATGCTCATACAGAGCCATTCTCACTGCGAATACAACCTTAGAGCGACGGCAGACTCCAGACTTATATGCCCATTACAAAATGGGACAAGTAACTCAAGAGAAACAGGAAATTTGTTACTGATGATTGGTAAACACGATAAGCGTATGGTGTCCGAGGAAAATGTTGAACAGATTTGAAAGTCATTTCAGAGAAGCCCGAGGAAATCCAGTGAGAAGCTACACATCCAACCAACAACAGCGCATCGAGTACTCCATAAAAGGTGGCATTTACATGCATACAAGATTCAGACTGCATCAACAAGTTAAGCCGCAAGACAGGACGGCATGGAAAACATTTGTGGAGACAATGTTGGCCAAAATTGATGCTGATGATACATTCCTAGACCACATATGTTTTTCAGATGAGTCAACACAACATTCCATTTGTCTGGAAAAGTAAATAGACATAACTGTTGAATCTGGGGGCCCAAAAATCTGTACGTTGTTCATGAACACAAACAGGATTCTCCAAAATGCAAAGTTTGATGTGGGATCATGAAAGACAAAATCATCGATCCTTTTATTTTTGGAGAGGCCATGGTAACGTAACTGGACTAACATACCTAGACATATTACAAGAATATACTGTGCCTCACCAGCCTGAAGGAACAATTTTCCAACAAGATGGAGCTCCCTCGCACTTTGCCATGATGTTCACACATTCTTTGAAGGCCACTTCACTACAGGATGGATTGTCAGAGGATCAAGACTGATTGCATGCTGCCCTCCCCCAGATCATCAGAACTAACTCCACCTGACATTTTCCTGTGGGGAGTTGTTAAGGAGCAGGTACACGCTACATCGACGCATAATCTGGAAGACTTATGCAGCAGAATTTGTGCTGCAATCAACAGCATGTGGGCTGAGGTAGAATACTGGTTGGGCATTTGCCACACCTCCAGTGGAACTCACGTTGAAGTTTATTAGACATATAAAAAAAATTCTCAGTTTGTGTATCTGGAACAATACATGGTGCAGGGATCATAGCATACTTCTGGAAAATTTTAGGTAGGAATTTTAGGAATTTTTAGAAAAATTTTAGGACTTTTTAGGAAAATTTTAGGAGTGTATTTCAATAAAAACTACATGTATATTTGTATACATCTAGTAAAACAACTTTGTATACATTGTAAAGAGTTTGCTTCACACCCTTCAACCATATATACTGATAGACTGCACATGACATAAAAATTTCTGGCTCCAACATAAAATCACATGACATCAGTCAAAAAGATGGGTTACACCTGCTGTGCTTATGGTTGCTCTGAGCGATATAGTAAAGAAAGTTCTATGATTTTTCATGGGTAAGAAACGAATTAAATACCTAAGTCAATAAAGTTCAATTACTTAACCAGAAACTTGCAGCTATTGATATAAAAATATAGTAACTTAAGAAAAAAAAATGGAATGCATGTTCCAAATTCTTCGCAAATGTTCATCACATTATAAATCACAAAATGTAAACAACCCGATCATGCATGTATATAGCTCATAAGTAAACTTACCTGAAGAGTTTTCATTATATATGAGGCACATTCACATAATACACCGAAAACACTGAAGTTCTGCAGCGTAAATTAGTAATCATAACAGCATTTTTACACGAAATTTGGAGTCTGATGATGACGTGCCCAATGTTTGAGCCATGGCGGCTTTGATGCAGCTATTGCCAATGCGCAGTCCATTAGTATATATGGTCGAAGTTCACACCCAAATTTTTTGCATAACGTCTAATGTCTAAAGTTTAAGTATGATTTACTTCTAATGTTCAGTTCTTATCTTTTCACGTGTTATTATCATATTCAAGTATATTTACCACATTCAAGTTTCACTTTGAACATTAATATGCTGTTGAACCAGAAGCAATTCACGATTTTCACAGTAAAGTTTTCAGGTTTCACATTAAATTATAATATCCTAAAAGGTAATTGAAAACCAAGAACTATGTACAATTGTTCACTGAATTACTTTTTTCATATTATTGTTTTAACCTTTTTCTGCTTCCACCACAACTAATTTACTTTCAGTTTTCTTTATTTCAGCTGAACCTTGTATGATCAAGTTAGAGGCAACTGCTATTTCAACAGTATTTTGTTTTTCTACAGCTTTTCTCATTCTTTCTGTTCCCTCTTGAATTACTGCTAGGGAGGCTTCTTTATCTTTTTTAAGCCAATTTATTTCTGCATTATTTTCTTTTATTTTGTCATCAAACTCAGCTTTTTCTTTTTCTCTAGCTGCTTTTCCTTATTTTCCCTCTCTTTCTGCTTCCTTTCTTTTACCTTTTTTATTCTTCTTCCTTCAGCTTATCAACATACTCTTTATAAAATTTATGTGAATCACGAACACTATTTAACAAATTTCTTGTTATGGGAACTTTACTTACACATCCATAGTGTTTAATGGCCCCTTTAACTATTCTTAATGATGTTATAGCTGAGTCTTAAGTTAGCCTTGTCCTTCCCTTAACTTTTTTTCTCTAGCTCCCTTTCCTTATTTTCCCTCTCTTTCTGCTTCCTTTCTTTTACCTTTTTTTTATTCTTCTTCCTTCAGCTTATCAACATACTCTTTATAAAATTTATGTGAATCACGAACACTATTTAACAAATTTCTTGTTATGGGAACTTTACTTACACATCCATAGTGTTTAATGGCCCCTTTAACTATTCTTAATGATGTTATAGTTGAGTCTTTTAAGTTAGCCTTGTCCTTCCTTAACAGAGCAGTGTTAACCAAAAATCCCCTTTCTGCATCAGCATTACCATGAGGTAAAACTAAAATTGACTTGATGAGTTTAGCAAGATTTGAGTATTTTCTTTTCCGCTAGAGTCTTTAATACTAAATATATTACACCAGTCATGATCAATCCGCACTGGAATATGCCCTTCTTCTGAAAATTTCACTAGTTCATCTAGAGTTGGCTTATCAGAATTTAAAAGTTTCCACTCTTCTCTTACTCTATCAATTTGTTCCTCAGAAAGATGCAAAACACTTGAAATTCTGGTTATTTCCGAAAGTCCTTCAGTGACTGAAAGTTGAGTTGACTCTTTCTTTGGTTCTTTTAACCTTTAAAACTTCTATGTCTCTTAGCTTTTGATTGCAGAATGACAAATTTGACTTTAAATATTTTGTGGTTGCAATTAGTGATGATCTTACATCTAGGAGAAATAATTTCTGCCTGGTCTCCTGAACATTCCTGAGGAGATTTTTTTGTCTTCATACCAACTTCTAACTCCCCTAGTTTTTTTCCATGAATTTTTGTTTTCAAAATCTACATTCTTTAGGTCTTCTCCAAATTTCCCTGCAATAACATCATCTTGGATAAACTGAGCCATAACATTCCTCATTAAAGTATTTAAATCAGAATATAACTGGTGTATTTTTGGTTCTTCACTCTGATAACATAATGAAAACTTTTCAAAATTTTGGTGTGAAAATGAAATAAATGCTAAATAGCAAGGAGTTAGCTCATTTTTCAGGAAACAATGAATTCTTTTATACCTTGCCGAATTGCGTAGTTGTTTTCAAATATTTTTTGAGATGGCAAGAAGTTTAAAAAATATTCTGTAATATTTAGCCATTGATCCAAGAGCCTCTGGGCTACAGAACCAACGGTTAACCATCTGTTGCTGACATGACGCAAAAGAAATTTGGCTGTGACCAATGTTATATCCTCAACAGATTTATAATCCTCTCGTCTTGCAGCACTACTCTTTAAAAAGTAATGCATATCAGTAGCAAATTCGTCAAAATCTATATTTAAGCTTGTCAAAAAAATTTTAAATGCTTACTAACAACATGCAGGTTGCAAAAACCTAGTTCCAAAGATTTCTGGCCTGTTTCTTGTTTTACAACTTCATTGAATTTGCATAAAAAGCACTTATTTACATTTGGGCTTTCCATGGATACACAAATAATTCTGTTCAACGAAATATTGAAGGATGATAACACATCAAGAATTTCTTTTAGCAAAATATCTGCTGTTGCATGACCCAGAAAAACGCTTGTTAGGTATCGGCAAGAAACTGAATTTATTTCTGAAGACCAGTACCTGAGATACACATCCAACTGCCGTTTCACTTGTGTATTTGTAGTTTCATCAAATGCTATAGTAACCTTTCCTGGGCTACTAGATGCAATGTCTTTTTTCAAATCCTCTTCAAAATATTTTGACAATCCATGTGATATCACATAAGCAACTTTTTTTCTTTAAGTTGCATTTTGGCTGCAATAGCAGAATCAGGAAACATTTCTTTGAAAAGTTCAACTGTTTCAGTGCATGAAACAAAAGACATTGTCCTTAGCAACTTTCATGGCCCATAATGCTTCGGCTTTAGCCAACTGTAAATCATGACTCAGTACTTCACTAATATTTGTTTTGGGCTGAAGATCCCGTCCTCCAAAGGCTTTCAGGATGGACTTATTTTGAAATTTACTTTGAAATTTCTGCAAATGTTTTTTCCTTTATGATGCGCTTTTACTTGTGAAAAGCCACTATTAGAAATATTGAAAATTTCTGAACACAATATACACTTAGCAGAAAATATTGCTTCAGTTGCAGAACACGATTCTTTCAACTTCACTCCGTCCAATTCTTTGGCGAGCCACGCATCTTGAAATTTCGTTTTGGATTTAGGCATCTTAAACACTTGTATTACTAACCAGAAAATGAAAGGGAAGTACAAAAACACGTTCCAATATTGCAAAACCAGACAACTTCCCAAAGTTTGGCTGAGAGGATGTCAGAAGATAGAAAAAAAAAAAAAAAAAAAAAAAGCAGGTCACCACTAGAGAACTGAACCTGCACACAGCACAGAGAACACCATAAAAGACGCAAAACCAGAAACTATCATACGCATCTCACGTAAGTTCAGTCAAAGCGAGTCGGAGCCGAGATATATTGCGCATCGAAGGTCGCTGTCGCCGCCGACGCACGATCGAAGGTCAATGATCACGTGCTCTACTGCCTGCCACGATAACACTCAGCTACCATCCCATCGTCATTACCGGAGGTTACGGAAGGAGACCACATGTTTCCTCTTTGCTTCCACCCACCTGCGGTTTACAATAACAAAACATCAGCAGAAAGAGGGGTTCCACAAGGCATGTACAAAAATAAAGTATGATCTTCTGCGTGCCACGGAGTTCGTCTGCAAAGCGCAAACCAGGGGTGAAAATGACCCCTCCCCTTTTCCCTTAGATCTCTTGTTACTCTCGAAAACTGTCCGAAGGCACAAAGTGGAGCGCCCGCCCCGAAGCAAGTGCATCTCGATGGCGTCATTTTCCCTCCCTTCAGCAGCACAGCATATAGGCTGTGTTTCTACAATAACAGGTCTTTTTACCTTACTGTAATGATAAATTTATTAGCGTTAATAACGGTTGTATTTTTAATAAATAAGCTTACGAAAATTTTAGGAAGAATAGCAAATTTTAGGTATAATTTTAGGAATTTAAGGAGGGTCACAAAATATTAGGAATTTTAGGAGGAATGCGATCCCTGATGGTGCTAATAAATTGTGGAAAGTTCAAAATTTATTATACTTCCTTTTATTATATGTCTAAGCAGAACACACTGTATTTCATTAGCCCCCAATGATAAATAATTTACTTTAACGATTACACATCAACCAGAAAATTTTAGAAGAAAATGCTTTTTCAGAGAAATAACTTATATGTGGGCCAGTTAAAAAAAAAAAAAAAAGTAGTAATATTTCAGAACAGTGGCTTCATGTTGGTTTTTTGTTTTGCTTTTCAGCATTAAACTAGTAAGCTGGCAGTGACTTGAATTGCTTCATGCCAGGATTTCGCTTGTGAATAAAATCAATAATTATGAATACAGAACCACAATCAGGTACTTGTGTTACCACTGAGAACTGAACTTATAAAAAAATTAAAATGTTACTGCTCTGTTAGGCTTATCACAACTATGTAGGCAACATAATCCAAAACAATTAAGAACTATATATCTGACACAGCAGGACTGTACCAACATGAAAAGTAAAGCATACAGTTTTCACTGAAATCTGCTTTCAAAAATGTTTTTGGATAGCAACGCCTAATTACGGCAATGGTTGAAAACTAATTTAGCCATGTGCACTGTTTGATTTTCATGAATTTTATTTTTGATTTTCATGAATTTTATTTATGTTTGTACAACACTGACTGGAATCTGAGCTACAAAATATGCTTTGACTGTAACATATAGTTTAACCCTAAATGAATAAACTATAATCTGATTCTGCATGATCAAATTTTCCTGAATACAACATGTAGAAGCCATCACTAAAATATGAAGAGAGTTCCAGACCACTTAGCCTAATACACGTATCCTGTGATCACGCCCCACACATTAAAAATAAAAAATAAAAAAGCCAGCTATAATTTAATTCACACAATTCCAATACATTTGTGTTTTACCCAAACACCAAGCAAAGTTATGAATTTCTGACTAGTTTCATTCTTGATATACAGTTTATAAATTAACTAGAAACTCAAGTATGCAGATTTCATGTTTTTTCAAACCTATGCTCATACAAGTGAAATATTATAAAAATCTGTTGATATAAAATGTTCACATGACTCAATCGAGGAAGTAGCCATCTGAGTTAGTGTTGGAACAGTCAATTCCAAGCATTCAAGAGAACTAGTGCATTAAAAATCAGTCAGTCCAAAACAGTCACAAATTGCTTAGATACAAATACCATTATAACACAAAAGAGATGAAAATTATTCAATTAAAAACATTAGTGAGACCAAGAGTTTCAAGATTCACTCCCAAATACTCAAAAAAAACAAAAGTGCCTGAAAAATCAAGTGCCTTACACATCAGTGAGTTATAAATGCAAAAATGTTTTTTTTCTTTTTTTTTTTTTTTTTGAAGTACCTACCCAGCAGAGTTGTATAAAAATAAAATGTATCTGCATACACAACCATTGAAACAGAAAACTTGCTGCAAACCCGTGAAGCGCGAACCACGATAACAATACAATAAAATAATTTAAAGAAAATAATAAAACAATAAATAATTATTAGAACATTACAGATTCCAATGAGGACAAAATAAATACATTACAATTCAGGGCTTCAAAAATAACATGCCCGAGATGCCCGGGGCATGTAAATTATTGGTCTGGGCAAGTAAAAATTAAATCTAGTTGCCCGGTCAGGCAACTAGGTTTAAAGAAAAAGAAAAAAATTTGAAATGAAGAATTTTCTACTCTAGAAAAAAAAAAAAAAAAAAAAAAGACTGTCGTCGCGTGTTTTTCATTTTACTGCACATCACCAGAAGTTGTATTATTATTATGGAATGAATGCCAAGGCCAGGAGGATAGCGCTTCAATTATATTATGCCCTACATCCAGAAATTGGGGCCATACGTAGTTTTGCACCAGATGTTGTTTACAGTTAACGACAGGATGCTTGCCTCGGATGAAACTAGCCTCTGGTGTTTAGTGACAAAATACGTAAACTGCCCTGAAACAGGAGGACGCAGACTGATGGGCAAAAAAGCTGTGCTTTATGAGGAGGGAGTGACAACAGAATATTTATTTCACAGCTCCGGGTGGAGTTGGGTCTCTGATACAACTTGCGCGAGTGAGGAGGTGAAATGGAAGCTTCCACCACCCCCACCCCACACACACACACGAACAACAGCGGTACTACTGAAACAAAGCCTAAGTTTTGTTTAAGATTTAAGAAACGAGCCTGTACACTTAGCCGGGAGAAGAGCGAAAATTACCGACACCAATAACTTACTTAGTTTGTCCGAGAGAACAGTAGTTTGTGTTTGCTGTGGATATAAGTTGTATTTAGTAATGAATATTTTTTTTTTTTTTTTTTTTTTTTTTTTTGGAAAAAGATCCAGCAATGAGAGTATATCTCATAGTAAGCAATTATGTGGAATTCCCGATCTGTCAGCGGTTGTTACAAATTCGTCTTCTGCATTGTTGAGTGACGTAATTTCAGAATCGGAATCTGTGTCGTTGGCAGAATTGAAACTTACACAAGCAGACTATGATAAAGTGTATGCTAAAAAACACTGTCGGACAGTTCAGGAATCTTGGATGAAAAAGCATTTAATTGGCTGAAGTCAAATGACGACAAGACTTATGTGGTGCACTGCTTGCCAAAACCATCCTAAAACTGCTGATACCACCAACCACCAGCAATTTTTTCAAGGAATGTGGGGGGGGGGGGTCCAGGCGATAATATAGTTTAATAACTATAAGTGCACACAACAGTAATCGAACACGTAAGGATTGCCTTTGTTTCTAAAAACAATTCTTGGGATATTTTATGATGCAAAATCACTTCTGTTTGCACAAGAGAAAAAGGTAAATAATTTTTACATTCAAAATTTTTGAAAACTACTTAAACTGCTGTACAGTTAACTATGACTATTTTTTTTGCAAAACACAGGACGTATATTAAAAATTCTTGAACATGGCATAATCACTAAATTTCTAAAATGTCATCGATTACCTTTCTTAAAACTTAAGATATATGCTCTTGTGCACTTTGAACACAGACACTTTAAAATGGCGATGCAAAAGATGTATAAAAAGTTTAGCATAATTTTTAACTTTAAAAAACTGAGGTTTCTGTTTTGTTATCTTAAAAGATAAATTTTTCTAGGCATGTAGATTTTACTTCTGGGCAAGTAAATATTTTCTTCACTAGCCCAGCTGGGCATGTAACTTTTCAGATATTTTTCAAGCCCTGCAATTGAATGTGTGCAAAGTGTGTGAAATGGACCTTTATGGCGAAATATTAGGCTATGAACCTCATAAAAACAAGAGACAAATTAAAGAAAGTTTTTATATCCAGAAAAGCAGTTTTATTAATGAACCTTCAAAAATTATAGATAGCATTTTCAACAACTTGATTCAAAAATAGTAGACTTACAAAATACACACTGAAAATAGTTTAATTTAAGAACTGGCAACTGCAAGAGGAACCTGGCAATAAAATTTAAATACTTTCTGAGCGAAAGAAAGTTTTGATGCAGTTCCTATACATTGAGAACAGGCCTTGATAAAATCTGGATGCCTGAAACGTCTCTAAAAATGACAGAACTCAGAAGATGTGAAAAAAAAGTCAAACTTCAAGTTAAAATAGAATTAAGTATATTAATCTGAGAAAAGTTGAGTAAGTGTTTTAACTTCTGTAAATAACATTTTTATTTTTTAATCCACAAGCAAAAACTATCTGCAAAATCTGCTAATAATTTGGAAACTATCTGCAAACAGCGTATACTAGTACGTCTACATTTTGCTACTCTGGTACCCAGTACATATGCTGATGAGAAAAGGTGTTCCTAAAGTTAATCAGTTCCCAATACTTGAGATAATAACCATGTTAAAAATCAAATAATACCATACTCATAAGAATATGAATGAAGCAAGTTTCACTCAGTAAAAATGGTTGTGTAACAAACAGGTGAACAGAAAGTGTTAAAAATCACTCAATTCTAAATCAAGAACAAAATTATTATGAACTGATGAACTGTGAAAATAGAAAGATGTTAAAAACCTGCCATTTCCACATGCTTATGAAACAAACAGTGAGTCAACAGTATGATATTTTAAAATAGTCATGGGAAGAAAAGCAGGTAATCAGTTACAAGAACAAATGTGGGTAAAAATTTTTACAAACACTCATGATAAAAACGTAGTGCAAAAAATTGCAAGTTCCAAACACTAATTAGCAAAGAAAGTATATTAAAAATAAAACACACAAGGAAAACCCAAGTTGTTAAGATACAGTTAATTACAAACAATCACAAGCAAAAGTGTGTGCAACAATTACTAAATTCCAAATACTCACAAGAGATAAAAATGAGCTAGAAATCAGTTCTAAAACACTTGAGAAAAGAAATGTGTTAAAATCTATAAAAAAAAAAAAAAAAAAAAGAAGGGGCCGAATTTTCACTACTTTAATGTCATCATTATCATTGTCAACCATTATCAATACACTGCTGGACGAAGGTCTCCCCAAGTTTCTTCCACAACGGTCTGTCTTGTGCCAATCTCCTCCATGTTACTTTCGCATACTTTTGAATTTCATCCACCCATCTCCCATGTGGTCTTCTTTTAGATCTTTTCCTGTCCCTTGGAATCTAGTCTAAAATTGTGCCTGTCCATCGATGGTCTGTCCTTCTAGCAATGTGTTCAGCCCATTGCCATTACAGGGATTTTACTCTGATTATGATGTCTTCCACTCTTGTCATTTTTCTCATCCACGAGTTCCTCTTCTTATCTCTCCTGGTTACACCAAGCATGCCCCTCTCCATGCTACTTTGAGTTGTCTGCAGTCTTTGTATATCATTTTTAGTTAAGGTCCATGTCTCTGCACCATACGTAAGCACTGGAAGGATGCATTGATCAAACACTTTTCTTTTAAGACATAATGGCATATTGCTCTTGAAAATTATACTGTTTCTTCCAAATGCTCTCCAGGCAAGTTTTATACGCTGATTAATTTCTTCATCAATGTGACCCTCACTTGATATCTGCTGTCAGAGATAAATGTAGGTATTGGTTATCTCAAGCTTTTCCCCATCAATCGATAAATCCTCATTTCTTGTAAAAGCATTGTACATCACTTTTGACTTCTGAAAGTTTATTTTTAATCCCACTTCTTTACTCTTGTCAGCAAGTTCCTGGATCATACTCTGCAGCTCTGATGGGGTAGTTGCAAAAATGACTACGTCATCAGCAAAATGAAGGTGAGTTAGATAATCTCCATTACTCTTTATCCCTTTGTTTTCCCAGTTCAGTGATTGAAAGACATTTTCCAAAGTGGCATTAAAGAGTTTGGGAGATATAGTGTCACCTTGTCTCACTCCCTTTCCAATTTTTATGTGTGCTGTATTCTCAAATAGCAGAATCTTTACACTTGCATTTTCACAGATGTTATTAATAATATTAATGTAACTTTAATGTAACACGTAATAAATAGGAAAACCTCCAAGCTTTCTGTCATGGATGTGCCAAATATGTGATTATTATTATGACAATTTTAAACAGATACTGAATGGCAATGGCAATTTTTTGTTTTAAATATAAACTAATCACGAGAAATAAATGCATTCATTTGAAAAAATGAATCTCAACCATAGAAAAGAAAAACATTGGAGTTTTTGTGTATTTATATCATATGATAGTACAGTGAATATATTTTTCTTTTCATTCTTGTTTACAGCCAGTATATAAAATGAATGAAGTTATTCCTGAGTCAGTTAAAAATCAGATAGTTACAAGGATTTCTGGGAACAATAAAACATACTTTACGTGCACAAAGTTCACACCACTAAATTCTTCATGTAATGAACAGAACACCTTGATGAACATAGTATTGCATAAATATTATTACAAATATAAGCGTTTGTACAAATGAAAATTCAAGGGAAGTCAAATGCATTGAGGCTTATTTACCAAGGTACATAAAATACAACAAGGCTGTTATCAAAGTGACGAGCATTACTTTGTACACATTACTTTAAACAATCTGGTCATTGATTAACAGCAATGTGCACAACATCCAGTGGAGAATTAGATGTTGCTCTCACCAAAGACCTTGAAGGCAGTTAAGATTGGCATGTCCTTTGCTGTAGGCAATCCTGTCTAAATATGAGCACAAGTTGTGGTCCAGAGGATTAAGATCAGCACTCATAGAAAGCAAATTCTGATCCTTGATGGAGACAGGCACACTGTTAGATAGTCATGTGGGTGTGATCTTAGCTTTAAAAGCAGATGCTAAATTTTGCTAAAATGTCCACTCCTGTCCATGGAACAGAGTATGGTTGAGAAGCTCCACATTTCCCCAAAGCATCACTGATGTAAATTTTGCTGATGTTTTGATAAGAAATGCAGGGCAGTAGTAACACCAACATAACTCATTCCCCTAGACTATCACTGAGTTAGAATGTTTGTCTCTCTGGACGTCGTGAACAACCTTAGATGTTTCATTAGAAGTGTGGGCATGCACCCTGTTATTTTGGTAGTTGTAGCTCTCTTTGACTGCAAATATTTTCTCGTGTCCGAAAAGGATCATGTAAGTGTTGTTTGCATACTACTGAAGGAAGTTTTTTTTCCTATTTTTGGCTCCTGATTTTTATAAGGGTGGAGTGATATTTGTCCTCTTACTTGATGGTAAGCTCTCACACCAAAATCCAATTTAGTAAACAGTGATATGGACCTGGTTGACATGTTCACCTCTCTAACCATGATTTTTTATTTGTGTAGTAGGTTTCTCCGGGTTTTGTTCTTCACTGCTTTGATGGCCTATGAGGTTTTGACATTTTGAGGACAGCCAGAATGAGGTCTGTCCTCAATTCTGTTGTGCTTGTTATGTCACTGAATGGTGCAGTAGATGAACCTTCAGCTGATTCAAAAGGTTGCAACAGCCTGACAACGGTGGATGGGTCATATCCTGCTTTATCCATAATCCAAATCCAATCACTGTTGTTTCCTCTTTTACTATCCACTGCATATTTATGTGACCTGGCTTTGGGGAACACATTTCACCTGAAACTTTAGAAAGAGGAATGTTTGGCAATATCTAACCACCAAATTTGAAGGTTCAATACTTTTCCTTTTTTTGTGGATAGGATAAAATGTGTGGGTGTATTTATGGCAGTACCAGGGCTGCCAGCCTATCACACCCAAGAAAATAGTTGCTTTAGTAGCCACTAATGGTAAAAATAGTAGCCTAAATAGTAGCCTTAACAACTTAAATGTTAATGACAAATAGTTTCCCAAAAAAGTGTACGAGTTTCGAATGTAAGTGCTCGGGACACTAAAAAAAAAATTGTGTTATTTTTTTATTTATTTCAAACCACAGTGACAAAATTAGCCCATGTTCATGTTTTGGTGATTAAAAAAAAATTATATATATACACACACCCACACACTACAAAAAGGGCATCTAAGTTTCAATATAATGCTATTCAATGCTATTCAAGGCACTCAGAATTATAAAGATTATGGAAATTACACCCAAAAAATATTCTATTCAATTATATATCAAAAACTATTTACATAAACTAACCTGAAACAAACTTTGGAATTAGAAAACACTTCCTTCTTTCTCATTGTTCTGGAGGTCAGATGTTCTCACCTGTATCAAGCCAGTATGGAGAGCTTTCTTCTGCTTTTGTGGTTGGTAAAATAATATATGATTTCCCAAGTGGGCTTCATACACTGTGTTGAAAAAAATGTGTATTTCTTCTTTCAAAGGCCATAGTTGTGGTCATTCAGTGTTATGATGGTCACTTGTTTTGTTCTGTAGACATAATTGTAGTTATCTGGTATGAGGTATATCAAGAATCTCATTCGAATAATCAATCTCTGCCGTATTCCAAACAGAAAAAAGGGGAAACTTTTTTGGCGGAATATCTTGATTTGTGTAGGTCATTCCTCTAATCACATTGTAGGTCTAGTTTATACTTGCCATTGACTATCTTCCATGAAACTTGCAATAGAGCAGAAAGCAATGAACTGAACAAGACATATTGATTCGACATGTACATATTGATGTCAAAGTTGATGTCCACGTGTATCGATACAAAAACTGATGTTACAAGCACATCAATATATGCAACATAAATTAAGTTTTTAAAAAAATAGTAGCCTTACAATTAAAATAGTTCAGGTTTTTTTTTTTTAATAGTTGCTTTTGGCTGTTTTTTGTAGGAAGTAGTAGCCATAGTCGCCTGTTATCAAAAATAGTAGCAATAGTCGCCTATTAATTAGTCGCCACTGGCAGCCCTGCAGTACCTTGTACAATATTTCATGCCATTAGTATTCATGCATCAGGATACACTTAAAAGAACAACCTTTCTTGCCCACTGCTTTCCTTTGCTGATCACATCAAGAAGACAAGTAAAATAAAAAAGGAAAAATAAAAACTGACATCAGACTGTCCACCGCATATCTTACCAGGTCTGATTCTGAATATTTCTTCTTTTCATTTTCAACATTTCTGGAAGCCCTCAAAGTATCTCCAGATGTCCTGGCATCATTACTGTTAGAATCTGGAGCTACTGTCACTCTATCATTTCTCTCCATGCGGGAGAGAAGAGGAGAGTTCTCTGAGGAAAGCAATAAAATAATTAAAAAGATATCACAAAATCTTATGACTTATATTTAAGCATCTCTTTCGCAGCAAACAACATTGTAACAAGATTATGACAATTCACTCACATAAAGTATAACAGCCATGCAACAAAACTGTGAACTGAACAGAAACAGAGTTTGCTAATATTTTACTTGATATAATCATTCTCATGAACATTTCAGAATGTGCAAATTAATAACTGAATACACTACACCATTTACATATTTTAACACAACCCGTATGGGTCAAAAATCTCTTAATAGTGTAAATACAAACACTCAATACATGCCAGGCTTTCATGGTTCACTGGGAGGCTTTATCTGGGCTTAATTCTCAGAGTCCGGAGCAGTTACATACAACACTGAAACAATGTGTGACTGTTCTAAGCTCTGAGAATTAAGCCCAGATGAAGCACCCCAGTGGACCATGAAAGCTTGGCAAATATTGAATGTTTGTATTTACACTATTAACAAAGATTTTAGACTCATATGAGTTGTGTGTTTTAACATGCAAATCAATGCTGAATCGTCAATCTGTTTTACTTATAATACTGGAATGTCAGCAATGGTCATTCACTATGCAGCCAGCACTTGTAGAACTGTGACAATTTTCTCATATCGAAGCAGGATTTAACAAGACAACATTACATTTATTTTTTAATTTCCCAAAATGATATAGAATTTCTTCCCAGCTCTGGTGCATGGCATCAGCTTCTGGTGGCTTTTTAATGGCTAAAATAAATGCTCCTCAGATTGCCATGTATCTGAGTAGATAAAAATTATTCAGTTTCCATTAAGTTTATTTACTTTTTCTTGCTGGAGGCAGACAGTACACTTTGTGTGGTGACATTTAAAATATACAGTACCTCTTCTGCTCAGATACACAACACACGAAGTGTTGCATAAAGTCTGTGATTTCTATTGGTTTGGTTTTCAATGGACCAAACATAAAAAGGTACAGCAAGTACTAAACCAAAGTCACTCTACTATCCAGGTGTTTAGATTCCAGCAAGGAAAACTAATAGTACATACAGTGACTTCCACCAGGGAGTGTATAACTGCAGTTATACCATCTGTTAGAAGACCCAACAAGTGGAAACCATCAAAACTTTACATCATTTCTGTTTCTCTAATATGGACACAGAGCAAAACAGATGCAATGTTTAGAATGCTGTAATATCATGTATACTGTTGCCACATGAAATATGAGGCTATTAAAACCATGTTGAAGATTCAACTTTAGCACATTCTGAACTGTTCCTAACAAGTCAATACATCAATATATTAAATAAAGGATTTTGAGCAAGGTTTTTTATTTGCCTTTCTATACAAAAAAAAATGTGTTACTGTGACTAACATATATGCAATAATAGTGTTATAATAAAAAGCACATCAACATAATTCTGAAATAAGTCTGTTTAAATATGGCTGCCACATGACATTGTTATTGTTTTAACCAGCACAAATATGCATGAAAACAGGATAAGTTAAAATAACATAACTTAGCATTTATAAAAATCATTAACTCCAGGCCCTTTGGAACTACAGCTGCAGGTATCTTTCCTGTTAGATGTAATTTTTAAGTTGTTCACGCTTGTCTTTGTGTGCATGATCCAAAAACAGTTTTGCTAATCTATCTACACTGCCGGAAAGTGAAAAAGAACACCAAGAAGGAACTGGCGGACGATCATGAAATTTACATATGTTAATGGGGGTTGAGTTTACGTAGGTGTGGTGTTAATTTCGGGACCAACTGGTGAGCACTTACACCACAGCACAGCATAATATGCAAATTATCGTCGGTGGTATTTAAGAAGTACGGTGAAGTGAATGTAATCAGTCGTCGGCGTACGGACAAGTGCGAAGACCCTGAAGAAGCTGCAATGCCTGGACATGGAAGACGTGTACGATTTCAGCCATTATCGGACTTTGAGCGAGGTCATATAGCCGGACTCCGCGAGGCCGTGTGGTCGTATCGTCGTATTGCGGAGCGAATTGGACGGGAAGTATCGGTGGTGGTACGATGGTGGCATAGATGGTCAGAAGAACATTTCCAAACGAGAAGACATGGAAGCGGGAGTCACAGACGGACTGATGAACTGACCGATCGACGCATAAGAAGAGCGGCGTTGTCAAGCAGAACATACACTGCGACGCAAATCCGAGCTGCCGTTGCACCTGAGGTGACTGTGCGAACAATCCGCAACCGTCTACTGGATGCAGGACTACGTGCGCGTGTGCCTCTGGCATGTGTACCTCTGACTCCAGCCCACTGTCAGGAACAGCTGCAGTGGTGTCGCCTACGTCTGCACTGGAGAACACAATGGCGATCTGTCGTGTTCAGCGATGAAAGCAGATTCTGCTTGGGAGCCTCCGATGGCCATATGTATGTTCGCAGATGCACAGGGGAGCGTCTCCACCCTTCTTGCATCCGCCAGCGACACACAGGGCCTACACCTGGTCTCCTGGTCTGGGAAGCAATCAGCTATCACTCCCGTACACAACTAGTGTTTGTACCAGGTACGTTAACAGCACCTCTTACATCAACAACATCATTCAGCCCGTTGTTGTGCCATTTGTAAGGTCAGTCCATCGTGGTGTTTTGCAGCAAGATAACGCACGCCCACACACAGCACGTGCAACACAACATGCACTTTAGGGTGTGAGACAACTTCCATGGCTTGCACATTCACCGGATTTGTCCCCCATTGAGCACGTGTGGGATTTTATGGGACAACGACTTATCCGGTCTCCACTGCCAGCCACAACCATCCCCGGTTTACGCGTCCAGGTTGAGGATGCTTGGAACTCAATACCCCAAACTTACATCCAACATCTGTACGACAGATTCCATGCCAGAATTGCACAGTGTGACACAGTTTATGGCAGTTCAACCTCGTACTAACCACGTTACATGGAAATGTTATTTTTCAGTTTACCAGCAAATACAGCTGCATTTTGCCATAATGTTTTGATCACGTTATCCTCTGTATTCCGTTATTATGCTGTATAAATTTCGTTGGTATCAGACATCTCCTTCTTGGTGCTCTTTTTTCACTTTCCGCCAGTGTATTTATAGGAATGTCCTCTGCGCTAGTCTATCCCCAATGTCCTCTGTGCTAGCTGAAGCTGTGTTAAGGCCGTTGGAATCGCAAATCCTTAATAGAGTCGGATTGGTACCTGCTTGTGGCTACGTTATGTAGACAATGTATTTTTTGTTTAGTCTCATGGGATGGAAGAACTGGCTGTTTTCTTGTCCATCAACTCCCTCCACAAAGACATCAAGTTTACTATGTATTGCACTAATGGTGACTCCCTTCCTTATCCGGACGTCCTTGTCACTAAACCGCTTCATGGAACTCTTTTGACTGAGGTTTATTATAAGCCTACTTATACCCCAAATTTAATCCTACCCTCATCTTTTGGGCCGGCTACCCACAAGTTCGCATTTTTTAGACATCGTGCTAAGCGAACGTTTTCCCACTCTTCAAATGACACTTCCAGGATTGAGAAGATCAACAATATTAAATTGTTGGCCTTAGCTGCAAGCTATAAAGAGCATGTAATTGATGACATCTTTAAGAGCGCCGAACTTGCATTTGTTAGTTAATCAACGTCGCCATATCAAGGAACGCAGACAGAGGTTCACTGGCTCCTTTCCGTAAGTACCGGGACTTTCCTATTTCATTTGGAAAGCGGTTAAGAAGTTAGGCCTTGGAGTTAGAATTTGCTACCCAAGGTCCATATCACAATATCTTATTTCATCCGGAAGCTGCAGCACTTTGCTTGCTAATGCAGGCGTATATTCCATACCGCTTAGATACCAGGATGGAACTACCAAATTTTGCATAGTTATGACAAAGAGGTCCTTTGCAAGTCGTTTATCTGAACACAAAAGAGACGTCTTGAGGAATAAATCATCCACTGCCCTCTCTCGGGAGGTAATAACATCTTATGCCGCCCCCACAATGGGCCGAACAGATCGCACCGTACACTACCACCAGAGGTACAGCCATTAGGGAATCTTTGAAGATTTTGTTCAGCAGTGACGTTTGCAATGATGATGTATCATTGGAGCTGCCTTTGGTTTGGCGCATGTTCCTGCGTGCCTCTCGTTAAAGTACGTGATTCTTCAAATTTTCAATTGTTGCAGCACTTGCCGTGCTATCTCATTTTTATACATTTCACATGCATATTTAAATTTTTTCTGTTCATTCTTTTTTTTTTTTTTTTTTTTTGATTGGAGGTTTAACGACCACCGTGAGCAACTCAATGGGCTATAAGCAGTCGCCCGTCCCTAATTTAGGGTCACTGGTTCCAGGGAAAGGAGAGAGCCAGTGCCGTAAGACAAACACAACATCCATGCCTCACCGGGATTCGAACCCGGACCCCTTACGGGCGAATGATCAGAGGCCAGTGCCTTAGACCACTGCGCCACCGGGGCGGCTTCTGTTCATTCATTTAGGTTACTAACATTGTATTTAAACCACGTCTAAGCCTGAAGAAGGCACACACAGGTACTGAAAGCTTGCAACCAGTTGTTAACTGTTTTATGCCAATAAAACAGATATTGTTATTATTTACTTAGTTGTTTGGCATACTACAACCCAGTTTTATCTAGTTTAAACAATAATAACTTTTGGGTATCAAAACTCAGTGTTAAATTTTTATTTATCATGGCCTTAGAATTTTCCTTTTGTTTCTAAATGCATCCACATATCTCCCATATTTCAATATTTACCTTTAATTTAATGTTTACATAAATTCCTCTTCTCCAAATACCCATAGTCAAAAATCCTTCATAACACTGCACACGCAATGGAAAATCATCTTGTGAACATTCACAGGGATCATAGCATACTTCTGGAAAATTTTAGGTAGGAATTTTAGGACTTTTTAGAAAAATTTTAGGAGTGTATTTCAATAAAAACTAGATGTATATTTGTATACATCTAGTAAAACAACTTTGTATACATTGTTAAGAGTTTGCTTCACACCCTTCAACCATATATACTGATAGACTACGCATGACATCAAAATTTCTGGCTCCAACATAAAATCACATGACATCAGTCAAAAAGATGGGTTACACCTGCTGTACTTATGGTTGCTCTGAGCGATATAGTCAAGAAAGTTCTATGATTTTTCATGGGTAAGAAACGAATTAAATACCTAAGTCAATAAAGTTCAATTACTTAACCAGAAACTTGCAGCTATTGATATAAAAATATAGTAACTTAAGAAAAAAAAATGGAATGAATGTTCCAAATTCTTCGCAAATGTTCATCACATTATAAATCACAAAATGTAAACAACCCGATCATGCATGTATATAGCTCATAAGTAAACTTACCTGAAGAGTTTTCATTATATATGAGGCGCATTCACATAATACACCGAAAACACTGAAGTTCTGCAGCGTAAATTAGTAATCACAACAGCATTTTTACGCGAAATTTGGAGTCTGATGATGACGTGCTCAATGTTTGAGCCATGGCGGCTTTGATGCAGCTATTGCCAATGCGCAGTCCATTAGTATATATGGTCGAAGTTCACACCCAAATTTTTTGCATAACGTCTAATGTCTAAAGTTTAAGTATGATTTACTTCTAATGTTCAGTTCTTATCTTTTCACGTGTTATTATCATATTCAAGTATATTTATCACATTCAAGTTTCACTTTGAACATTAATATGCTGTTGAACCAGAAGCAATTCACAATTTTCACAGTAAAGTTTTCAGGTTTCACATTAAATTATAATATCCTAAAAAGGTAATTGAAAACCAAGAACTATGTACAATTGTTCACTGAATTACTTTTTTCATATTATTGTTTTAACCTTTTCCTGATAAGCCTATATTTTTCTGCTTCCACCACAACTAATTTACTTTCAGTTTTCTTTATTTCAGCTGAACCTTGTATGATCAAGTTAGAGGCAACTGCTATTTCAACAGTATTTTGTTTTTCTACAGCTTTTCTCATTCTTTCTGTTCCCTCTTAAATTACTGCTAGGGAGGCTTCTTTATCTTTTTTAAGCCTATTTATTTCTGCATCATTTTCTTTTATTTTGTCATCAAACTCGGCTTTTCTTTTTTTCTCTGGCTGCTTTTCCTTATTTTCCCTCTCTTTCTGCTTCCTTTCTTTTACCTTTTTTTATTCTTCTTCTTCAGCTTATCAACATACTCTTTATAAAATTTATGTGAATCACGAACACTATTTAACAAATTTCTTGTTATAGGAACTTTACTTACACATCCATAGTGTTTAATGGCCCCTTTAACTATTCTTAATTATGTTATAGTTGAGTCTTTTAAGTTAGCCTTGTCCTTCCTTAACAGAGCAGTGTTAACCGAAAATCCCCTTTCTGCATCAGCATTACCATGAGGTAAAACTAAAATTGACTTGATGAGTTTAGCAAGATTTGAGTATTTTTCTTTTTCGCTAGAGTCTTTAATACTAAATATATTACGCCAGTAATGATCAATCCGCACTGGAATATGCCCTTCCTCTGAAAATTTCACTAGTTCATCTAGAGTTGGCTTATCAGAATTTAAAAGTTTCCACTCTTCTCTTACTCTATCAATTTGTTCCTCAGAAAGATGCAAAACACTTGAAATTCTGGTTATTTCCGAAAGTCCTTCAGTGACTGAAAGTTGAGTTGACTCTTTCTTTGGTTCTTTTACCTTTAAAACTTCTATGTCTCTTAGCTTTTGATTGCAGAATGGCAAATTTGACTTTAAATATTTTGTGGTTGCAATTAGTGATGATCTTACATCTAAGAGAAATAATTTCTGCCTGGTCTCCTGAACATTCCTGAGGAGATTTTTTGTCTTCATACTAACTTCTAACTCCCCTAGTTTTTTCCATGAATTTTTGGTTTTCAAAATCTACATTCTTTAGGTCTTCTCCAAATTTCCCTGCAATAACATCATCTTGAATAAACTGAGCCATAACATTCCTCATTAAAGTATTTAAATCAGAATATAACTGGTGTATTTTTGGTTCTTCACTCTGATAACATAATGAAAACTTTTCAAAATTTTGGTGTGAAAATGAAATTAATGCTAAATAGCAAGGAGTTAGCTCATTTTTCAAGAAACAGTGAATTCTTTTATACCTTGCCGAATTGCGTAGTTGTTTTTCAAATATTTTTTGAGATGGCAAGAAGTTTAAAAAATATTCTGTAATATTTAGCCATTGATCCAAGAGCCTCTGGGCTACAGAACCAACGGTTAACCATCTGTTGATGACATGACGCAAAAGAAATTTGGCTGTGACCAATGTTATATCCTCGACAGATTTATAATCCTCTCGTCTCGCAGCACTACTCTTTAAAAAGTAATGCATATCAGTAGCAAATTCGTCAAAATCTATATTTAAGCTTGTCAAAAAAATTTTAAATGCTTACTAACAACATGCAGGTTGCAAAAACCTAGTTCCAAAGATTTCTGGCCTGTTTCTTGTTTTACAACTTCATTGAATTTGCATAAAAAGCACTTATTTACATTTGGGCTGTCCATGGATACACAAATAATTCTGTTCAACGAAATATTGAAGGATGATAACACATCAAGAATTTCTTTTAGCAAAATATCTGCTGTTGCATGACCCAGAAAAACGCTTGTTAGGTATCGGCAAGAAACTGAATTTATTTCTGAAGACCAGTACCTGAGATACACATCCAACTGCCGTTTCACTTGTGTATTTGTAGTTTCATCAAATGCTATAGTAACCTTTCCTGGGCTACTAGATGCAAAGTCTTTTTTCAAATCCTCTTCAAGATATTTTGACAATCCATGTGATATCACATAAGCAACTTTTTTCTTTAAGTTGCATTTTGGCTGCAATAGCAGAATCAGGAAACATTTCTTTGAAAAGTTCAACTGTTTCAGTGCATGAAACAAAAGACATATTGTCCTTAGCAACTTTCATGGCCCATAATGCTTCGGCTTTAGCCAACTGTAAATCATGACTCAGTACTTCACTAATATTTGTTTTGGGCTGAAGATCCCGTCCTCCAAAGGCTTTCAGGATGGACTTATTTTGAAATTTACTTTGAAATTTCTGCAAATGTTTTTTTCCTTTATGATGCGCTTTTACTTTTGAAAAGCCACTATTAGAAATATTGAAAATTTCTGAACACAATATACACTTAGCAGAAAATATTGTTTCAGTTGCAGAACACCATTCTTTCAACTTCACTCCGTCCAATTCTTTGGCGAGCCACGCATCTTGAAATTTCGTTTTGGATTTAGGCATCTTAAACACTTGTATTACTAACCAGAAAATGAAAGGGAAGTACAAAAACACGTTCCAATATTGCAAAACCAGACAACTTCCCAAAGTTCGGCTGCGAGGATGTCAGAAGATAGAAAAAAAAAAAAGCAGGTCACCACTAGAGAACTGAGCCTGCACACAGCACAGAGAACACCATAAAAGACGCAAAACCAGAAACTATCATACGCATCTCACGCAAGTTCAGTCAAAGCGAGTCAGAGCTGAGATATATTGCGCATCGAAGGTCGCTGTCGCCGACGCACGATCGAAGGTCAATGATCACGTGCTCTACTGCCTGCCACGATAACACTCAGCTACCATCCCATCGTCATTACCAGAGGTTACGGAAGGAGACCACATGTTTCCTCTTTGCTTCCACCCACCTGCGGTTTACAATAACAAAACATCAGCAGAAAGAGGAGGTTCCACAAGGCATGTACAAAAATAAAGTATGATCTTCTGCGTGCCACGGAGTTCGTCTGCAAAGCGCAAACCAGGGGTGAAAATGACCCCTCCCCTTTTCCCTTAGATCTCGTTACTCTCGAAAACTGTCCGAAGGCACAAAAGTGGAGCGCCCGCCCCGAAGCAAGTGCATCTCGATGGCGTCATTTTCCCTCTCTTCAGCAGCACAGCATATAGGCTGTGTTTCTACAATAACAGGTCTTTTTACCTTACCGTAATGGTAAATTTATTGGCGTTAATAACGGTTGTATTTTTAATAAATAAGCTTACGAAAATTTTAGGAAGAATAGCAAATTTTAGGTATAATTTTAGAAATTTAAGGAGGGTCACAAAATATTAGGAATTTTAGGAGGAATGTGATCCCTGCATTCATTGCTTGCCGTTTTCATTTGTCATCATCATCACTGCAGTACTCAAATCATTTCAGATGTGAATCACCTTCAACTGGCTCTAAGAGGTTTTAATTCACCTGAATTTCCAGGTAAAATAGAACCTGACTAATTCTAAGTAAAACTTAATATTAGTAGGATTGGTTTTACAATAATAAAACGCATACAGCGTATGAAATCTGTTTATATTTTGTGGTGTAGTCAGCACAAATATTCGCCAAGCTTTCACACTCCATCGGGAGGCTTTTTCAAGGCAATGGAAGATGCAAAAATGCATTTTTGTGTCTAACATTGCCTTGAAAAAGCATCCCAGTGGAGTGTGTTTCATTATTATTCAACTCTGGTGTATTTGAAATAAATGATTGGTTTTTATTGTGACTGAAAAAAAAACCCACCTAACTTCTTTGATTTACCATCATTATTTGAAAATATATTTCACTCCAGTACGTGTCCCCACAAACGGAAAAAAAAAAAAAAGCTGCACCGTCATCTTATTTTCCAGTTTTGTGATAAATGCTGTAATTCTCAACATTCTATTGCTTTGCTGCAGTCTAAAAAAGTTCAAGTTCAGGCAGATGATATTAGACTGCATAAGTGCCTAGGACTAGGTGTTATAAAACATCACCAGGTGTTATAAAACATCACCTAAAAGTGATGTTGTCACAAGCATGGATTCAGATAACTTAAAAGGGGAAGGCCTCAAAAATAAAACTTAAATTTACAAAAATGAAATTATGAATGCACAACATTTGAATCAAAATAAGTCATAAATTTTAAAGATAAACACTCTTTTTATAGTCTGCAACAAATCTGAAGAAAACTATCAAAATGAAAATCACTGCATGAAGTGTAATATAGACTGCACAAAGTAAATTACATTAAAATTTAATTCAGTAAACTCTCAAGGGGAAGGCCATGGACTTTATGAGCTCCCTCCTTGTACCCATGCTTGCCCTTTCACAGTTTGTTCTCATTTCTCAGTGTGTTGCAAAAGGGAAAAACTGTAAAAGCCATGGTCTGTATTTTTTTATAAAAAGTGGCAAAATTCATGAGCACTAAAAAGAGATGCAACTATTGAAAGATTTTTAATATATGCTACAGAGGGAATAAACATACAACATTATTGGCCAAGGTTTGGAAGAAATTGTGATTGGTCAAATGTAGCACCTTCACTATGAAATTGAACTTTCATAGATCTCCCCCTAGACAATCTGAGCCCCTGGACATAAAAAAGTAAGACAAGGCAGCAACACAGTAAGTTAAAGGCAAATTATTAGCAATATATTATTCTATGAAAAAGTCCATATTTCTGGAGGTGGTTGTTTCCCTTACCTATATTTAAAAGTATGTTAGTAGATGCCTGCTACAAACAGATAGTCCTCCTGCGAAGTTCACTTGAGGTGCTTAGATATCAATGTGAAATTTAAATGTTCAGAAAAAGAAAGAATTCACAAATGCAGCGAAACCGCTTTAATGGTCACTGCCAAATATTAGACACCTCCATTTAGTTGACAGTTTTATGATCCCCTGTCCCAAAGTATATATGATTCTGCATATTTACCTCCAAATAGCAGACCCTCCAAATAACCAACAGTGATCTTGGTCATAAAACAGTTTGAAAGACAATCATTCAAGGAAAAAAGATCACCAAATTTTAGCTGCAGAGATATTTTTTTTTTTTTTTCGGTTTCTTTGGATGAAAGTAGGGTGACTTTTATGATTTGTCCTCAAAAACCCTATGGCAAATCCACAGACCTTGTTACCAACTCCAGCAAGATGCTTCCAATAGGGTCCAGAGTTCATTTTGTGATCCAATATTTCACCCTTCTAAGGACAACCTTAAACATGAAGGATAAATGTAGTCAACTACCCTTTTCTGAAAAGGAATCGGTTTATTATCTCGTCTTGCTGTCGACAGTCACTTTTCTTTCAGTAGCACTGATTTTGTACTTGAGCAGCTTGCAATGAATATAAGAAAATTTTGATTGGATAAATTGTTGCTTTTGAAAATGGCAACAACAAAAATGATTACCATTAAAAGAAAACAGAAAACTTCGAAATGTGGCTGACAAGCAAAATTTGAGTGCTATTTTTGCAGATCACTTCAAAGTAGGAAAAATGCAAATAAGAAAAAAAATTTGATTGAGGGAACATTTGATGTAGTTGTAGAAGAGGCATTTGACATCAAGGACTTTAAAGATGCTGTAAAGTGTAGTGAATAGTCACAAAAGTGTTTTTTGTAAATGAAGCAGATTTGGAAAGATTAGCACGATTGAAGAATTTGAAAATACTCGTACATATGGAAAAGCAGGCTACAAATTGCAAAATAAAAAAGCATTTACCACATTTCTTTTGCAGCTAAATTTGTTGACAGATTTAATAAAATAATGAGCTGTAAATACATACATTTTAAAATTCAAAGTGTACCATATTTAATTGCTATGAATGTATTTTGCAATATGCATTGAAATATGCACATTCTATGTGCTGTATTTAAAAATTAAAATAGTGTACATGTACCGATTGTATGTACATGTACTGATTTGTATATACATGTATTGTTTTGTTTTTCAATGTTAAACAATAGTAAAAGTACAAAACATTTAATATGCAAACACAAACAAAGAAACTCTGAAAAGGTTTAGAGTCCACTCAGCTGCAGTGCGTTGCATGTCTTGGAGGAACAGAAAATGTAGAAATGTTAGTAGCAGGAACAGGGTGCCCCCGATAGGAAAGATGCAAAGTAAGAGTTTCAGGAGCATACTGTGAAGTTGTTAACTACTCTACATACTTACCTGCTGAACTCAACATAAAACATTTAGTCAATGATCATGTTAATTATTACACGAGTTTGATTTTCGTGCTGATAGTAGCTAACAAATTCGAAATCTGTTGTATTTGCATGATCTATACACAAGATGACGACATTAAGTGATTTTAGATGAGATGTTTATTTCGTAAAAATGATAGGTTAAAAACATATTTACAATTAAAACCATGAGATCTTTCAACCTTACGTTAAGGTCATCATCAGATGGAAGCACCATTAAAAGATATTTACAAGGAACTTCGTTATAAATACTGTCAAGATAAGAGTTTATGTGACGTAAATACAAGTGTGAGGCATAGACAGTTCTGCGCAGAACACATGTGCGTGAGTAAAACCAGGAATATTTACCCACCCCCACCCACCTTCCACCTCCGCAAAAAAAATAAAAAACTCCCTACAAAATATAGTCCTAAACAGTAAGCACAAACCAAGTATTATATCCCCCTCTCCCTACACCCCACCCCCTCCCTCCCTCATAACCCCCTCCCTTAAAATACCATAAGACAGATAGCACAAACAACATAGAATTACAATATTAAAACAGTTAATATGGAAGTAACAACTGAGTGAGATACTAGAGCATTACTATTTTCAAAAAATAATAAAAGTTTTACTTAAAAGTGCATATTCACAGAATATGTTGCCATGGCAGCGGGATTTGACAAGGTGTGTCATCGTTGCAAGCTTTGTCCTTGAAAGTGTGAATGTAAAGGCTCTCAGCAAAAAGCGTCTGGAACTTATTATATGGTGTTGCCAAAAGTTCCCCAATTTTGGCAGAACTCCTACTACAAACCATAGAAGAAACAGTGATTAACCAAAGTTATATTCAACCATTTCTGTTCTTACGCTACCTGGACGACGTCCTTATTTTTTTGGCAATCTACAATGGAAGAACTCGAACAGTTTAAGAACAAACTATCATCCCAGTATACAACGATTAAATTTACTATATAAATTGAAAATAACTGCTCTTTGCCGTTCTTGAATTTCACCCTCCATAGACACCCTCAGACAAATCAAATATCATATACTGTCTACAGAAAACCAACTTATTTTACATCTATTATCCCAATGAATTCCTCCCACCCACTGAATCATAAATTATCTGCATTTCACTTTTTACTTCGATGTTCCTTCACACACTCGCCCACTTCGTCTGCACGCAGGTTGGAAATCTCTTAAGATTTTTGACTTAGCGTCACAAAACGGATATCCTAACAGTATTATTTCAAGAATAGTTAATAAAATTAGGAGGCAACTCTGCGCTACCTTACAACCTGAAAATATAAGTAAACGTTACGTGGGATCAACTACATTTATTCCAAAAATCGTCAATGTTCTAAAAAACAGCTGTCAAAAGGAAAACCTTGATTTCGGCGTGCGCACTACTAATATTCTATGCAGAGTAAAGGAATGATAGGGACTGAATCAAGAAAGAAGACTGTTATGGAGTATATCTCATTCCACTAAAACTGATAACCCCCACTGCAACTGAAAAAGTTTAAGTCGGATCTAGTATGAGGACCCTTAGGAGTAGATTCACAGAACATCAGTATAACCTTAAGACTGGTTCTCAGACAACTGTATTATCTCTACTATCTAGTAAGAGCACCACTCACTATCCAGAATGGAATGAGTCTAAACTTTTGACCACACCATATAATAAGTTCCAGACACTTTTTGCTGAGAGCCTTTACATTCACACTTTCAAGGACAAAGCTTGCAACAATGACACACCTTGTCAAATCCCACTGCTGCCATGGCAACATATTCTGTGAATATGAACTTTTAAGTAAAACTTTTATTATTTTTTTTAAAATAGTAATGCTCTTGTATTTCATTCAGTTGTTACTTAAAATATTAACTGTTTCAATATTTTAATGCTATGTTGTTTGTGCTATCTATCTTATGGTATTTTGAGGGAGGGGTGGGTGGTGTAGGGAGAGGGGGATATAATACTTGGTTTGTGCTTACTGTTTAGGACTATATTTTGTCGGGAGCCTTTTTTTTTTTTTTTTTTTTTTTTGCAAGGGCGGGAGGGTAAAATATTCCTGGTTTTACTCGCACACATGTGCTCTGCGCAGAACTATCTACGCCTCACACTTGTATTTACGTCACATAAACTCTTATCTTGACAGTATTTATAACGAAGTTTCTTGTAAATATCTTTTAATGGTGCTTCCATCTGGAGATGACCTTAACGTAAGGTTGAAAGATCTCATGGTTTTGATCGTAAATATGTTATTAACCTATCATTTTTACGAAATAAACATCATCTAAAATCACTTAATGTAGTCATCTTGTGTATAGATCATGCAAATACAGCAGATTTAGAATTTATTAGTCATGTTAATTATATATTACACTCTTTGCCAAAAAAACCAGAGCACCCCAAGAAAGTCATTCAATTCCGATGAAACTACGCATGCAAGTACTCAGGGCTAAATATGCAAATGGTTTAAAAATAACAACTAATGATGAAATTGTGGGCCGCCACAGCATATGGAAACGACGCAATGAGGAGGGTATATCAAGAACTAAGCTCACATGTAGAAGCAATTCATGTGACAGTGGATTTCAGCTGCATTAACCAGCATGGACTGTGAGGACGCCTAGACATCGGATCTGTGCACAAGATGAGCAGTTGAGCGAGTTTGAGAGAGCTTGGTCAAGTCGCCATATCACCAGGTATTTGGGTCAGAGCAATGTAGCAATCGGACGATCTTGGCGCCATTGGGTTGAGGAGGGCACAACTCAGTGGCACGTGGGCAATGGATGAACGAAGGCAACGACAGAACACAAGGATAGAGTGATTGTGAGAGCTGCATGGACAGAACTGAATTCATTGCTATCATGGCCATGTTTAATCATCTACAGGTACAGAAGTGGCCATCCAAACCTTTGCCAAACAACTTCAGGCACAAGGACTATATTCGAGGTCACTCTATCACCTTCCACTGAACAATGAAATTGCCGCTATGATGTTGGGCCTGATCAATGTCGGATAGTGTCCAGTGGAGACATGTTATCTTCAGTGATAAGTCATGGTTTGTACTTGGTGCCGATGACCAGCACACACACACACACACACACACACACACACACACACACATCTGGAGACGAGCAGCCAGCGCACAGATACTGCCTTTACCATCGAACAGCATGTAGCTCACAGACAGGGAATTAAGGTCTGGGGAGCCATGTGGTCTCGTGTCTCTGTGGTCAATGCTCTCATTACATAAGCAAGCACAGCAGTGGCAGATTGATATCGGGGATGGGGAGGGCACGTGAAATCAACACCTGGTGGATGTAGCTCTGAAGTCCAAAGAAGATAGTGAAGTGAAGGACATGTTGAAATTCAAACATTTAGATGAAGTCTGGGTGGCTCTCTTAAAAAGGTTGAAGGAGAACTATCAAATTTAAATAAAGTAGTGGAGTTCGTTATGTGTATCCCTGGAACAAATGCGTGTGTCAAAAGATATTTTCTCACGTGAACGCACTGTGGACTGATGAGAAAAACAAATTGTCTATAAAAAATCAATGCTTATTGTAAAATCATTCTTCAATGAGAATTGTGTAGCTTTTCATGACATGATTCTTAAAAACAAACAATTGTTAAAAGTGATATTCATTCTTCAGAAAAATATTGCAAGAGTGAGCAAGACTGATTGATTAATAAGAATATTGATTAATAAGAACAGTTAGAATAATTTTGTAAGACTGGCATATGTGATGGATGTGCATACTAAACTTTCACATTCAGTCGAAAGTGTCCCGTATTTTTTTCTAATGAATTTGGGATCCCTATTATCAGCACAAAGGTGGCATATTTTCAGTGCTTCCCATGTAGCCACCTCTTCAAAAAATTTGAAAATTACATTGCCATGGAGATCAGGAGATGTGGGTTTGATTTCCACACTGAAATAATATTAGTTTTCTTAGGAAGCGGCTGCGTGGGAAACAGTGAAAATACTGCACCTTTGTGCCAATAATGACATTTAAGGTGCTCATGATTTGCAGTTCATTATAATGATATGAAAATTGTTGATCACATAGTACTTAGAAAATATTTTTAACAGAAACTGACCATGCAAGAATGATCTCACACTGTAAAATCATCAAACTGTCTCCAAAATGGAATGTAGTCTTCTAAGTGTGATTTTTCATTTTTGCTACTTTACTGTGCACTTCCTATTTACTTTATTTTGGTTGATTTCTTTCTTTCTCTTAAGCTTTCATTATCATGGGTTTCAAGTTGTTGAAATACAGGCAGTTTACATCTCATTTTGAACATATAGAAACCATGGGTTTTTTGTTTTGTTTTTTTCTTTTTCTTTGTTGGGTTTTTTTTTTTTTTAAAAAGAGGAGCAGATTTTTTTGTACCAGATATCTTTTCAGGGGAAAAGGGGATTTTTGAAATATATATATACATATATATACACACTATATTGACAAAAGTCACCGGACACCCCTTCAAAAGCAAATGAACGGATCTGCTGCATTGTTAAGATGCACGTACAGCTGCAAACGGTATAAAAACAAGCCTGCACCTGACCATGATCATATCGCACCATGAGGTTGAGTGAAAATGTCGTGATTGGAGAAAACTGACTTTGAGAAAGGAAAGATTGTTGGGTGTTACGTTAGTGGGTTGTCCATAAGAGAAACCGAGAGGCATTTAAACATACCCAAGTCAACTGTTTTGGATGTCCTGAATAAGCGGAAGACACATGGCATGCCTGAAGCAGCAAAACGTGCCAGCAGACCAAAGAAAATCAGTGATAGAGGATGTCGAAGCCTCAGGAGAGTCGTTACAGCTAATCGACGGAGTACTGCACAAGATCTCAGTGTACAGGTGAGTAAAAATGCTGGAACCTCGGTACCATTCTCAAAGAACTTCATTCCATCAGTTACCATTGTCCTGCGGCTGCTCATAAGCCTTTCATCTCCACTCTGAATGCTACTCGTCATTTAGCACGGTGTAAAGAACATTTATCGTGGACCATAGATCAATGGAAACTGGTCCTATGGACTGATGAATCTAGATACATGACCCATCAGTCTGATGGCCGTGTGTGGGTTATGGCTGCAGCTGGAGGAATGCTATTTACCACAGTGTACTGTTCCTACGGTCAAGTTTGGATCTAGCAGTGTACTCGTGTGGGGGTGTTTTTTGTGGTATGGTGCCAGCCCATTGGTTATCGTGGACAAACCTGATAACCAGCATGTCTACCTCGATATTCTGGACAGTTATGCCCTACCAATTCTGTGGCAATACTATGGAACCGAGCCTTGTTGGTACCAGCAGGATAATGCGTCGAGCCATAAAGCAAGGACTGTTACAGTGTAGTTCAATGATAATTCCGTATCGTGTGTGAACTGGCCAGCACAGAGGCCTGATCTTAATCCTACAGAGCACCTATGGGATGAATTAAGAGTGCTGCATAAGAAGTTTGGAACCAAGGCCTACTAAAACAACAGTTAGTGGCAGTATTATGTACTGAATGGAAGCACATACCTATCGCTGTGTTCCAAAATCTTGTCAAAAGCATGTCTTGAAGTGTCAGTGCCTGCATTAAGGCCAAAGGAGGACCGACACCATACTAATGTATGTCAATAAATGCTATGTTGTGTTTCTCTTCTAGGTATCCGGTGACTTTTGTCAATACAGTGTATATATAAAGCCGCATATACTCATTAGCAGTTGATTTAATTAACCTACAGTAAACTTTTTTTTTTCTTTTTACTATGAGTAACTATCCAGTAAAAGACAATGAGAATATATTTAAGCCTACAAAAGATGTGAAACTTTTCTTACATATATTAAACATCTTAATGTCACCATTTTATGAGGAGGAAGTTCAGAGTGGTTCAATTTATGAAAACAGGCAGCCTCAAATAGCAGATAAGGACATGACAGTAAAAAGAGCCATACTGTTCCTTCACACTACACCATGTCTCAACAAACAACGTTGGTTTTGGTCAGTAAATAAATGGTTCACAGCATATTTTTAGCTTGTCCCTTTCCACTTGAGTACTTCTTACTTACTGAATAACTTTTAGTTTAATAATGGACATATTCAGTTGGAAGTTTTGGTCTCATAACAAACCAATTCCTGGGAAATAACTGAACTACATGCTACTGAATCAACATAAATTTGTCTTTAATCAATGTAAATTTGTCTCCTTTACATTAATTAATGTGAATTTGTCAACAGTTAACTGCCTTACATGTAGTTAAGACCTATACTAAAAATCATATATAAGTGAGTAAATGAAGATCCACCTGGTACTAATTTCATATCCAAATTACTTACCCACAACAGCAGCTGCACATTCTTTTCCATTCATTGCATTGCGAGCTTCCTCTGGCAAAACTTTTCTTTCCTGAAGAGGTTTCCAAGAGGGAGAATTATGTTGCTCTGGTGATCCTACCTCATCATCACCATCACTTTTTTGCTGATGACTTTTGTCTGGTAATGGTTCCCCTCCATGAGCAAACCAATACATGTCTAAAAATGTCCATTAATAAATAACTTGACAACTTAAAATAACGTGTAGGTAACATTTTTTTTAATTACCGCATTTTTCATCATATAATCTGTAGATTATCTGTTAAAAAATTAAAGTTGGGAAGGGGGGAGTTCTGCAGATAGTACACTGCATTAAAAAAAAACATTTTTGGAGCACTTAAGAATTTTAAAAAATCCGTGTCGTAATTGTCAGTAGAGATCATATCTTTGGAAAATTACCAGATATGCATTAGTGGCAGGAAAACATAATGCAACATGAAGATGGAGATCCACAAACATTTGGAAAGAAGTTCTGTTGTTATTGTTGTTGCTTTTGCATACAAGCATTTTGGCAGAAAATACAATGCAACAAAGGCAATATTATTTACTATTGCAGGAAATCACGGGCTTTGGAAAGTTCACTAAGCATCACACACAGTCATGAGTACCACAGGTCTATGGAACTGTGGTAATGCCCAAAAGTATCATAATTTCTGCTTTTTATTGACTTGAAAATACCAGAAAAATCTTTTTAAAATGACATTTTTATTTATTTGTTTATAATAAGATCTTTTTCATTGTTGTTCACCTATTTCTTTGGACTGCTGTGTCCTCCCATAAATTGTGACTTTCTATAAAAAATAAATGTTTGAGACAAACATTGTGGGTATGGATCATACAAAAGATGTTTTTTACTTGAGTTTCACAATCTACAGATCATATTAAAAAAAATACAGTACTACACACAATATTACTTATCAGCATGTAATTGTGTGAGTTCATGCATGCACAAAGGGCACTCAAATAGTCTGTGTTCTGAGGCTACTTCCACCTAACATTAATTTTTTTTTTTAGTTTGTTTCGTGGTTAAACGACCAGTAATGACCACTCTTGAAACAGTCACTCATCTCTAATTTGGAGTCACTGATTTCAGTGAAGGGAGAGAGCCAGTGCCATAAATCAAATACACCATGCATGGTTCACTCTGTTGAACAGTCAGAAGCCAGAGCTTAGACCACTGCACCACACATGCAGCACAACATGAATATGCAGCATTTTTCCAGCAGATAGTACATATTCTTGCATGTCATTGTACCAATTTTCAACATTATATATCCATTTATTCTTTTTTTAAGGCGATTCTGTGAATTTAAACCACAAAATAGCAGTAAAATAACTACAGGCAAGGCAGTGATAAAATACCTGTCTTTTAGAGGCATGTCTCCAAAAAATTTTCATGATGATATGTGCAGACATTTGGGGAGGGAGAAATAAAGCTTCTATGTATTCCTCTCGTGGAAAGAGGCATACCGGATTTTCTTGTGGAGGGGAGCCTTGCAATGGTGCAGAGCTTTCAGGATGACCCTCCATGTCCACCTCCAAGAAAAAACCCCAACTGTGCATGATACAAAACAGACTAAGTGACTGTTCAGTGCATAGTTGAGTCTGGCAGGCATTTCAATCAGCAGTGACAATATTCAATGCTTACAAATTCTTTGAAGATGAAAAGGGTGAGTGTGCTACACATGCTTCCATGAATGTTGACAGATCAGCAAAAGAAAGTGCCTCACCAAGCTGAAGATTCTTTGTGCAGATCCAATAAATTTCTGGTCCCAGATTCTTACAATGGATTAAAACATGGGTTCATCACTTTGACCAAGAGACATAAGAAAAGTCCAACGTGGAAGTATGCATCTTCTCCACCTATCAAGAAGTTAGGTGCTTCTTTGTCAGCCACCAAGGTGGTGGAATCAATTCTATGGGATGCAGAAGTGCATCCTACGTCAACCAAACATACCAACTTTTGTACAGCCATCAGAGAAAACGGAACAGGAAAACTATGAAGAAGTGTCTTCCACCTAGAAGAAAATCCATTGAGTCACACCCCAGATTAAGAAGACAGCCATACAGACTGCAGGATTTCAGTTGCTTTGGTAACCAACCTTATTCTCCAGACCTTGCCTCTAGTGACTTTTACTTTTGCTCCAAACTGAAGAAAAACATCTATGGGAAGTGGCATGCCCCTAACTCTGAGGTGGTTGCAGCTCTGAGTGTGTCTGGAATAACAAGATAAAAGTTTTTTTCCCCTGTCCAGACCAAGGCACTACAACATTAGTGAGTAAAGTGCATTACAATAGCTGGCAACTATGAAGAAAATAAATACAGAACCATAATGCTTTTCCTGAGTGTGTTAGAATAGCCCTTGTGCACGCCTTATGCAGATGTACTGAAAAGCAGTATCACTATTATTATTTTTTTCCTTTTCTACAAAAAATTGCACGGCAATGTGAACAATGTGAATGAAATTGAAATTTAGAAAACTAAACTGAAAAGGAAATCCTTTCAGAATATTTTATTGGGTGCAACACAGATCTGAGTTTTGTATTCCACCCTTACTGAACCTAAAAGGCACAAATACAATTTTATATCCTTTTCCAATATTTAGTGTCTTGCAATAATGACACAAGCTGTTGTACAAATATTTTCACATACATTCAAGTGATAAAAATTCTGCTATCAAAGGTGATTCCATTTTCCTGGGTTTTAGGTATTGCTTTTGCATGGTACCACCTTTGCATAGTCAGTTTCTTGTAAAAATATCTTCTTATTGATATGTGATCAACACAATTATGCCATTGTAAACCACAAAGCATCAACACATTATGTGAATTTCGCACAAGGTCTGTAGCAGATATTTTGCTAATGCACATTTAAAAGAATGGTAGGTAGAACCGCCTACAGAAATATGGTGGCTTCCTGATGGAAACAATACATGTCCAATTAATTTTTCATTTAGCCCCAGTGTTGCTACTGCCATGAACTTCCATTGCAACTGATTTATGCATTAATATTAATTTGTTTTTGTTTATTACAAGGTTTAATAATACCTATGAGCATGTACTGCTATACAAGTAACCCTCTCTAATAGCCCTTGGTTCTACAGAAGGGTAGAACCAATACTGTACAACAAACACACTGCCGATGCCTCTCACCTGGGACTTGAACCTAAAACCAACTTGGACAATGAGCCAGAAGCCCAAGCATCTGACCACCTGACCACTGAGATGCTTTTTCTTTTTTTATGCAGTCTGGTGTACATTATTTTCAACATCTATGCAGAAAATTAAGTTACAATGGAAGTTCATGTTGATGACTGTCTTTACAACTACCAATATATGACAAACATTTTAGCAGAAGCAATCTCTAATAAACAAAGATACTTGCAAAAAATGTGAACAAGTGAAATCACCTTGGATAACATTATTTATATCATTCAAGGTATGATAAAATATTTCTATTTGTCAGTGTTATACATTTCAAAAATGAATGGAAAAGTTTACTTTGACAAACTTTCTACTTTAAAAATCGAGTGAGCAAATTAAAGTATTTAGAAATCAATATTTTCAAAAAAGACTATAGAGAAATACTAAGAACAAAATAAAATCCCCATTCATCTAGGAAATAAGCTAAAGGCAAATGTTTTGTTCCATTAAATTGCTGATGTTGCATCAACTCCACCTTTGGGACACAAGTGTGGTACAAAAACTAAAAAATGTTACACCAAAAACTGAAGACTTCCTTTTAATTTATACAACATTGATTTTACAAAGAAAGAAAACAACAAGAATTTCAAGTAAAGATATCTTGACAGTAAGGCAGAGTTAAAAACACATTTTAATGAGCTGTATACACTGATACTTATCTAAAAAAAAAACACATTAAATGCTGGTACATATCACATAAAAAGTGATCCAAGTAACCAAATTTTACAGTATATTGTATACCCACGCTTTACCTCAATACAACACATATACATTTACCATGTAGAGCACACACAATTCATTTGCATTTTGCCACCAAAAAGTTGGTAACTGCAATTTGGAACATTTATCTTTTATTTTATAGGGATTACTAGAATTAATTTTCACTGTCAATCATCTGTTTTTAGGTTTTAATTTATCTCATCATAGTGACTGATGCACAAGAGCAAGTGTTTCCACACATATGGCAATGCCCAGCCTTTGCGATCATTATTCACAACTCCACATCTTCTTTCAATTCCACAATTTCTCCAACTTCCTTTTCATGAAGAGCTGCCAGTGAGATAGGATCTTTATAGAGTTCCAGTGAATTAAGTAACCAGTGTTTTGAATGTAATTTTCAAATCCTGTTTTGCTGGTAGCATTTTCTACAGAAACTTTCTGTTCTGCTACATGAAGTCAAATTTAATTGATAACATCATCAGGGTTTGCCATGATTTATGATTTCATTAAACAATGGTTTATTGTGAGTAGTGAAATCTTCAAAAAAAAAAATGATAATAACTTGCTTGTTTTTAGAGGAGAGCAAGCTATTGTCAGAAGATGAGTAAATGATTAAGGCCATCATCATCACATCATTAATATTAGTAGGATATATTTTCAGTGAATAAAATCTTATAGCTGCACTACAACAATGTTAAAGGCCTTGTTTCATGCAAAATGAAAATTGCTTGCCCTTCACTTTAAAGTCAAACTACTCATAAGTTATTCATTTCTAAGTTATTCATTTTTTTCTAATTTCATTTCTTGGGTAAATGTGTAAACAAAGTGGGTTAACAGTTTTCCATATAATTTTTTGAATCACCTGTTAATCACAAAATTATTCTTTAAGAGGTTACCAAAAAGAATTAACTACTTTTGGAATATACAAAGTATTAGGTTGTTGCAGGTGAAATGTCAGATTTTGCAAATTCATGCAGTTGGCTGGTAAATTTAGGAATTAGTTGTGACTTATTAGCATAGCCATGACTTTCCAGTTGGCAAGTATAATAATTTAGGAAATATCGTGTAACTTAAGTAAATCTCAAGTGTTAAGGCTGGTGCCTACAAAGCACTGCTCATTTTATCAGTGGCATCAGTTTAAAGGGGATTGTGCTATAGTGAAGAGGACAATAGTTCAGAGCCAAATTCATCACTTCCTTATATGAGTTTAAATTCTGATGCCACAGGTCAGAGGCAGCTTATAACATCAATACAACATTTGGGGAACGTACCATTAGTAAATGCAAGATACGTTTGTTTGCTGAATTCCAGTCTGGGGACATACGAGCCTTGAAATGAACTATGCGGCAGACCAGAAGGAGCTATCAAAGGTGCTAAGTTGGAGGCTTTGACTGACACTAATCCACGATAAATGGTAGAAGAATTTGATGAGAAAGCTGAATTACATACACTACGCAACCATTTCCTGGCATTTAATGGCTATAGGCAAAGTGAAGAAGATGGATAAATGAGCCCAACATGAGGTGATAGAACAGCACACAAAAAAATAAAGATTTCATGTCTGCTCTTCTTTGTTTATCCACAGCCAACTGAACAACAATCTGAGGTGTCTTGCCATATGTGCTGAGAAATGGATACTATATGACAATTGCTGATGTCCAGCACAATGGCAAAGCCCTGAAACAAACCTCAAAGCCGGCACTTCATCATAGGAAGATGACAGTCAGTGTTTGGTGACCCACAGGTAGTGTGATTCACTCCTTACAACTGTATCAAACCACGATGGAGAACAGGTATCGTCAAGAATTTGACAATATGCATGGAAAACTGTCCACCAAACCACCAGCGTTAGTCAATCACCATACGTTCATACTTCTCCATAATAAAGCCAGACCCAACACTGCATGTCAGACAATCTAGAAGCTGCACCAGTTAAGGTAAAAAACTTTACCACATTGGCCTTATAGCACCTAATCTGTTCCACACAAACTATGCCCTCTTTAAATACCTGGACACCTTTCCATACACAGAAGCAGACAAAACTCCAAAATTTTCAGCAGCCATTGCATTTTCCCCAGAGATATGAGGAGAAAGCTACAATCGATCTAAACAAAAACAACACATTCAGAATATTTTGACCTTCATCAGTCCAAATTAATGTTCATTTCTCACATACGTTTCCAACAATTCTGTGCAAAATCTGCAACTTAAACTATGTAACATATTATACACTTGTACTAATAATTTTACTTCAAAATAGGTTTTCCAAGAGTTTTAGCTTTGTCTTCTGGTGTACCACATTCAATAATAGTATTAATTAATAAATACACTCATAAGCACCCCATGCAAAATCAGTATTACAGCTAAGAACATTCAGGTGCACATTCCAAATGAGTGTATGTATCTCTCTTTGGTTGCACTATAGAACTTCAGCCTAAATCACTACTGAAAGATGCCTGCAGAGTGCATAACTCTGCTGGTGAGAGTACCAAAAATTTATGTTAGCATCTTTATTATTCTGAATGTATGGTAATAAGTCTGAAAAAGAAAAAAAGATGCAAACAGAAAAAAAAAATCTGTATAATGTAGTTGCTGCTTTATTAAGATGCTTCATAATAAAAATTCAAATTTTGAAAAATAACATTTTCAGAATAAAATTTTAAAACTCACAAGCCAGGTGAAAATTCTCAGGCACCATGGCAACTTAGATTTGTCTACCCCTGTCTACAGGATACATTATTTCCCAATCTAACAGTTGAAACCACATTCCAATAGTTTGTCACATTCCAAAGCTCAACATTTTTTTCACAATGGCATACAGAGACATGTACCTCGTTAGCAAAAGTGTGTTGCTGCCAGCAGTGATTTTGATTTTTAATAAAGCTTATTTCCCACCATATTTTGGGTGTGTGAAGTGACCATCAATATTCCAACATTTCATCTGCAACAACCTAGTACATGTCTTAAGAAAACATTTGCCGTCTTTACACGATTTTAAAAAATTACGGTTAAAATGATATATACATTAGAACATGAGCACTTTCAAGTCCACTGTGGACCCGTCATCAGATGGTGTGGTTGCATTATGCCCTGGGGGGGGGTATATATTATATAGGATAGTATGCACACTGACAAAACACCATGTTTTGTCATGCGCATGCTCACTACACAATTATGTCGTTTCATTAGAGCAGCCGGTATTGTCTCTTTCGCTGTAATAGTTACAAAGTAGTTTCCATGGCAACGGTATAATAATAGGGGGATCGTCGTTACAGCATTCTGCCCTATGTTTATGTACCAAAAGGCTTTCTAACAGGAGGATAGATGAACAGGTAGTCGGCGTATGTAACAAAGTAACATCGTCCCAGATAGGTTGGTATTGACCCTTCAGGCATAGTCTTGAAAGGGCGGTGGAGGTGGAGCATGCCCTAACATTATATCTTTGTTCAGATGGCAACGGTATAATAATAGGGGGATCGTCGTTACAGCATTCTGCCCTATGTTTATGTACCAAAAGGCTTTCTAACAGGAGGATAGATGAACAGGTAGTCGGCGTATGTAACAAAGTAACATCGTCCCAGATAGGTTGGTATTGACCCTTCAGGCATAGTCTTGAAAGGGCGGTGGAGGTGGAGCATGCCCTAACATTATATCTTTGTTCAGAGACACGTAAATTAATATTGCAATGGGTCGAACATATGTATATCTGGTCGGTTACATCAGCATTCATAGCTTTTAGTGGGATTGCGTACACACCGAATTTGGAACCCATGGGGAATCTGATCCCTGTCATTTTTAATATGGGCGAGAATGTTGCACGTTTTTATGCCAAAATCAAAATTAAATGGACGACATGCGTTTTTTAGGGTATTTGTGACAGCAGGGATGTATGGTAGTTTGCCGACGTATGAAGTGCTTGGTCTCGTTCTTGGTAATGTTGAGTATGATGCATTAAAGACACGGCGCATTATGGAATTAACTGTGGTAGATGGATAATTATATAATGCTGCAATATCCATAATTTTCGCAACTTCTAGGTCTCTTTGATCAGTTGAGGATGAATGTGTAACTGCTCGGTGAAACATAAAGTGAAGGGCTGAGAGTTTTTGCCTGAGTGGGTGGTAGGAGTTATAGGGGATCATAGATATTGTTGCAGTTGGTTTTCTATAAACAGAGTAAGTTACTTCATTCGTATTAGGGTTTCTTTCCAACAAGATGTCCAGATAGGGTAATTAAGATGTCCAGATAGGGTAATTACCCTATCTGGACATCTTGTTGGAAAGAAACCCTAATACGAATGAAGTAACTTACTCTGTTTATAGAAAACCAACTGCAACAATATCTATGATCCCCTATAACTCCTACCACCCACTCAGGCAAAAACTCTCAGCCCTTCACTTTATATTTCACCGAGCAGTTACACATTCATCCTCAACTGATCAAAGAGACCTAGAAGTTGCGAAAATTATGGATATTGCAGCATTATATAATTATCCATCTACCACAGTTAATTCCATAATGCGCCGTGTCTTTAATGCATCATACTCAACATTACCAAGAACGAGACCAAGCACTTCATACGTCGGCAAACTACCATACATCCCTGCTGTCACAAATACCCTAAAAAACGCATGTCGTCCATTTAATTTTGATTTTGGCATAAAACGTGCAACATTCTCGCCCATATTAAAAATGACAGGGATCAGATTCCCCATGGTTCCAAATTCGGTGTGTACGCAATCCCACTAAAAGCTATGAATGCTGATGTAACCGACCAGATATACATATGTTCGACCCGTCGCAATATTAATTTACGTGCCTCTGAACACAGATATAATGTTAGAGCATGCTCCACCTCCACCGCCCTTTCAAGACTATGCCTGAAGGGTCAACACCAACCTATCTGGGACGATGTTACTTTGTTACATACGCCAACTACCTGTTCATCTATCCTCCTGTTAGAAAGCCTCTTGATACATAAACATAGGGAAGAATGCTGTAACGACAATCCGCCTATCATTATACCGTTGCCATGGAAACTACTTTGTAACTATTACAGCGAAAGAGACAATACCGGCTGCTCTAATGAAACGACATGATTGTGTAGTGAGCATGCGCATGACAAAACATGGTGTTTCGTCAGTGTGCATACTATCCTATATAATATATACCCCCCCCCCCCCAGGGCATAATGCAACCACACCATCTGATGACGGGTCCACAGTGGACTTGAAAGTGCTCATGTTGATGATGGATAATTATATAATGCTGCAATATCCATAATTTTCGCAACTTCTAGGTCTCTTTGATCAGTTGAGGATGAATGTGTAACTGCTCGGTGAAACATAAAGTGAAGGGCTGAGAGTTTTTGCCTGAGTGGGTGGTAAAAGTTATATCATTTTAACCGTAATTTTTTAAAATCGTGTAAAGACGGCAAATGTGTTCTTAATATCCTTCAGCACGAAAAATTGACTTCCTATGCTAGTACATGTCAAATGAGCTAACACCCTCTACAAAAGCATCAAATAATGTTGAAGCTGCTATTACCTTTAGACTTTGTTTTACCCTGTGGTGAATCTGCCATGACGCCCCAGAAAAGTTACTGCGGCTCCTGGAATGTAAAAATAAATAAAGATTTAAATTGCATGATAAATGAGAAGACAATATTTTGAAGAAAAACAGACACCTATGAAAATCTTAAATGTAATTTCATCAAGCTTTTTAGATAATTCTAAAAGTATACACGAAATCAAACTTTTTAGATAATTCATTTTTGATGTGATGAACAAAAAAATCATTGTTCATTAAAATTAGAAATACATTTACAATAGAACCATATATATGTTTCTCACTTGTAAGTTTTTCTCATTGACACGTAAAACGTCGCCAATCCAGAAATGCCCTAAATGTTAAATTTTTCCTTGTTTTGTGTATACATTTTTCAGTTACACATTAATTTTACTAGATTCCTTCGAAAACATATAAACAGGGTTCCACTGGATCTGTTTGAGGTGATATCATGACATTGAAACTCCAATTTAAAGCCTTTCTTTTAAACATCCCAACATGCTAAAAAATTCTGACCCAATAAGGACTATCACAATTTATTAATGTTCACTTACTCATACACAGTAAGAAAAAATATGACAGGGTTAAAATTAGAAATAAATATTCTATTGGCCCAGTGGACCACTAGAATTTGCAAACCACTGGTCCACCAAAATGCCCACTGGTCCGTCAAAAATAATAATAATAAAATTTAAAGACACTTACAATGTATGCAGAAAATAATGTATCATTTCAATGGAATTATCTCCAATATTTGTTTTTAAACCTATCATTAGTTTGCAGCCTAAAAAGAAAACCATACAGCAAGGTAAAAGAAACATTCATTTTTTAACTTGTGAGAAAGAAAAAAAAATGAAAGAACTTACTAACCATCTGGGCCAGTAAAATCAATAGAGTAGTGGCCAAAATTGTGGAAACCTTTTGGAAAAAGTGTATTTTTGAGGTTTGATGGCTCATTAACCACCACGTTTTTTTTTTTTTATTTTTTTTTTAGTAATACCATAAAATTATATATCAATGGAAAGATAATTTCATCAAGAATGTAATGCAATACAGTTTGTTCAATTATCTGTATTCTATTAAAAGTTATAGCCAAATAACCAGAAAAAGTAAGCAATAACTTGCTTAGGTTGATATGAAGTAGCTTTCCTTCATTTGAATGTAGCCAATGAGCATGAGTGTTTAGAGAGCCAATCAGATGTCATCTTGTTTTGGCAATGAGGCAATCAGGTCACAGTAGGATTCAGCTATTGATGTCATGTAATGGAGCTGAGAGGAGGACATTTGTCAGTGTGTTATGTGATTGCTATCAAGTTGGTTGGGTTTTGTGTGTGTGTGTTATTTCATTTAGTGAGCTTGTAAAACATAATAAAACTAAAGAAATGGTGCAAAGAGTTGACTGGTCATCCAGGAAGTTATGTAAAACAGTATATTAAGTGAACAAGGTTTCAGTTATGAAGAAATCAGAAGAAAAATTGGTGGAAACTTAACCAAAGGTGACATTTCTAAATTTTTGAAGAGGTATAAGATACTTGGTCACTTCAAAACCAGACTGGTAAAGGCAGTAAAAGGTGCACAACAGCAAGTGATGGTAGAAGAATTAAGAGACTGTGCCTAGGTGACAGAAGAAAATCATTTGGGTGTATACAAGATGAAATGGCGCAATGCAATGTGAAGTTGGTTGGTTGGTTCATTGATTTTATTGGCGCAAGAACCATGGTTGGCCAAAGAGCGCCAAACAAAAGACAGCAAAAGAGAACAAAATCAATAAAACACGTACACAAGGCTAAAAACAGGATGAAGCGGTAAAAGTGAAAGATGGAAATGAATACGGTAAAAACTACAAGACAGACAGACAAACAAACAGTATTAAAAACGTGCGATGAAGCTTAAAATATGGCTGATCAAATAAAACTGAAGAATGAGAACGATGAAAGGGCTAAAAAAGATGATGAAACAAACAGTACTAAAAACATGATGCAAAAGATTAAAATCTAGCTGATTCAGTAAAACTGAAAAATGAGTATGATGATAGGGCTAAAATCTAGATACGTCTAAAATAGTCAATTTGTTTAAAAAATGAAAAAACAACAACAGTATTGCAGTGGTCATTGAGGAGCCGCTGCAGTGTGTGGCGTCCTCGTTCAACAAATGAGAATGAAAGAAATGAAAACGTACATCACAAAAACGAACACAGGTACACAAAAGATGAGTGACGGCGAGTCGGCAGTTGCACGTCTCACACATCGGCGCAGTGTCGCCACACAGCAAAAAGCGGTGAGTGAAACGACAATGCCCAATGCGGAGACGTGCAAGCACCACTTCCTCCCTGCGGTTCCGACGAGATGAGGAGTTCCAGATTTCGAGAATAGGTTTTATACGATGCAGTTTATTTTCCACCTGTTGGTCCCACAGACCCTGCCACGTTCGTTTGATATGATCACGAACAAGAAATCGAAAATCGCGATGAAAGAGTGGCAAGGGTGTGACGACCAAAGAGGAAGCAGATCTAGCGGCCGCATCAGCACACTCGTTACCCGAGATTCCAACATGCCCAGGAATCCAGACGAATTGAATCTGGACACCGGCCTCGAGCAAGGAACGAAGAAGCCCTCGTACGTTCAAAAGAAAAGGATGATTACAATAGTCCAGCGATGACAAAGACTGCAGGACACTTAAGGAATCCGTATAGACCATAGCACTATGATGAGAACTCGACTGAACATGAAGAAGTGCAAGATACACAGCATGCAGCTCCGCCGAAAACACTGTGGCCTCAGCTGGGATCCGCGCTACTGACACGTCATCAACACAGACAGCTGCGGATCCAAAGACTCCATGCATCTTAGAGCCATCAGTGAAAATGGGAGTGTATTCAGTTTTGAGGGCACGGTGCTCAGCAAAGAGCTGCTGGTACACTGATGCAGGGGTTGAGGATTTGTCGAAAGACGTAAAGGTGGTATCAACCATGACACCAAGTGGGTGCCATGGAGGATCCCCAAAGCCCCTGGTCGCTGCAACAAGCGACAAGTCGAGCCCTGCATCACGAGCTACGGCCGCCATATGAAGACCGAAGGTTGGAACGCACGAGGGCCGGTTCGCAAATAAACGAGCATGCTGAGGATGGAAAACTGCACGTACAAAGGATGGTCTGGAAGAGACCGAAGTTTTAAGTAAAAGTGGACAGACAGCTGCAGACGGCGTAATTCAAGCGATGGTTCATTCGCATCAGCATAAAGGCTGGGAATCGGAGATGTTCGAAATGCTCCCGTACAAAGACGCAGCGCCTGATGATGAACAGCGTCCAAAGGCCGGAGAACGGAAGGACGAGCCGAGCCATACACGATACAGCCGTAATCCAGTTTCGACCGAATTAAGGAGTGGTAAATGCGAAACAAAGAGATCCTGTCTGCGCCCCACGAAACTCTCGAAAAGGATTTTTAGAATAGAAAGAGCACGCAGACAGGAAATCTTGAGCCGCCGAACGTGCACACGGAACGTAAGCGCACGGTCGACGGTCAGTCCAAAGGAACTTGGTCTCCGGCAAAACTGGAATGGCTGCACGGTCCAAATACAGCTCGGGGTCAGGATGGAGGCCACGCCTCCGGCAGAAATGAACACACGCTGTCTTGTCGGGAGAAAGAACGAAACCATTGCTATTTGCCGCTTTAAAAATCTGATTAATACTAGACTGCAACTGCCTTTCAATGAAACGCATGCTCGATGACGAGCAGAAGATGTGCAAGTCATCGACATACACAGTAGCCGAAACCGCAGGAGGAAGATTTGTGAGGAGACAATTAATGCGAAGGATGAACAATGTGACAGATAAAATGCAACCTTGAGGAACACCTTGTTCTTGATGGAATGTTGCAGATAGCGTCGTACCCAGGCGCACCTGGAACACCCGATTGCGAAGAAAATTTACAATAAATGTCGGAAGATTCCCTCTCAATCCGCATGCGTGGAGGTCACGGATAATCCCGTGCCGCCACGCACGATCATAGGCTTTCTCGATGTCAAAGAATACAGAAACCAGGTGCTGCCTACGCACGAACGCCTCGCGCACAGATGTCTCAAGGTGCAGGAGATGATCGTGAGGTGAACGATGACGCCGAAAACCGCTTTGTGATGGTGAAAGTAATTGATGATGTTCTAAAAAATGAATTAATCGTGAGTTAGCCATGCGTTCGAGAACTTTACACAGACAGCTAGTGAGAGCCATTGGGCGATAACTAGAGGGAGACTTAGGATCCTTGCCAGGCTTCGGAAAAGGTAGAACAAAAGCCTTTCGCCAAGACTCCAGGAAACTGTGTTCTAACCAGATGCGGTTGTATAAGATTAAAAGGTTCTCGAGAGACGACTGGGAGAGATGACGGAGCATGTCGTAGTGGATGTCATCGGGACCGACAGAAGTAGCCCCGGACCTATGCAGAGCCACCCGAAGTTCACACATGCTGAACGGGGAGTTATAACCAGTGTCGGTATACGGCGCAAAGAGATTCTCTGGCGTTCCGCGGAGGACTGAATCCTATGAAAGGAGGCCGGATACGCCAGATCACTCGAAAACGGAGGCAAACGCCTCCCCCAAACAATCTGCAATCTCCCCGACGTCAGCATATGTGCAGCCGTTACTCTCGAGAATGGCAATCTGGTGTGAACTGTAGTTCCCCGGATCTTACGAATCCTTTCCCACACAGTTTTCGAATTGGCACGTGAGGTAAGAGATGATACATACTGGATCCAAGACTCCCTCTTGCTACGTCGACGCACCAACCGAGCATAGGATTTAGCACGTTTCAAAGCAACGAGATTAGCCTCGGTTGGATAACGCGAAAAGTAGACCAGGCCTTGTGTTGAGCTCTCCTAGCCGCTGCGCATTTAGGGTTCCACCAAGGTTTCGAATTCTGGGGAGCTTCGTAGATGTCTTACGAATTGAAAGATCAGCTGCCTGAAGAATACAAGTTGTGACTTTAAGTACAGCTGCGTCGATTGACTCTTGGGTCACCATTTCAGAAGATATCACCGCGGACGATGTGAAGACCTCCCATCTGGCACAATCCATCCTACATCGAGGTGGGCGGGAGGCAGAATATGGCACGTTTGCATGGTGCCAGAGGACGATTGGGAAGTGGTCGCTCCCGTGGAGATCCTTACACACCGTCCACGACCAGTCAGCAATGATCGATGGTGAACCCAAGGTCAAATCGATCGCACTGAAAGATCTTGTCGGCTCATGGAAGTAAGTGTCAGCACCGGTGTTTAAAAGGCACACAGAGGCCGAGCACAGAAGAGACTATGCGACGACCTCTAGCGCTGGCGCTGACACTACCCACAAAGGATGATGAGCATTAAAGTCACCCAAAAGAAGGAAGGGAGAGGGCAGCTGATCAATCAAGCTCTCCAGAACAGAGACGCTAACATCCTTATCCGGTGGTAGATAAACACTGCAAACAGTAAGAGGCACAGGCATAGAAATACGAACCGCCACGGCCTGCACAGTTGTGGAAACCGCGACGGAAGATACCGGAACCCTGTGAGGGACGAGAATAGCGACACCCCCACAGGCTATATTTCCAGACGAGTGGTCTGTCCGAAATTCACTGTAGCCTCGAACTGAAAGCAGGTCCGATGGTTTAAGCTTTGTCTCCTGAAGACAAAGGCACACCGGAGAGTACAAATAAAGCAGATGTTTCACGTCATCAAAACTGGTGCGAAAACCTCGGCAGTTCCACTGAATTATTGAACCCATGGGTAAAAATGAAATGAAAAAGGAAATGATTAAACTTGGTCAGCCTCCATTTCCTCTGGTGAGCGTTCCCCCAGATTTGGTGGTGTGTGACCAGGGGCCAAGATTGGTGAATGCTTTGTCCCAAGTGTCTTGGCGGGATTTGCTCGCCGTTGATTGTTTGGCTGAGACTTTGAAGGAGAAGAAATGCTCTTCTTATCCTTGACCTTGGTGTTGGTGTTAGTGTTGGCATTTTTGCCAGAAGAAGTGGACTGAGTTCCCTTGCTGGTGTTGGAGTGAGTCTGCTTCGGTGAAGTGGCGGGTGCCGCTTTCAGACTCCTAGCTCGCGACTGGAGTGCCTCCAGTCCGGCTGCGATGATTTCCTCCATATTGAATGGACATTTAGGGGAGATCTGAACGTCGGTCTGAATGGCAACCGTAGATTTGGCAACCACCACTGAAGCGTATGATCGCCGATCAGATGTAACGGGAACCACTCTTCTTCTGGCCTCAGGATAGGAAATATTTTCCACCGTTTTGAGCCTTTGGATTTCCTTCTCCTCCTTCCACTTGGGACAATCTTTGGCTGATGCTGGGTGTGAACCCTTGCAGTTCACACAAAACTCTGCCTCGGCCACACATTCTGAGAGGAGATGCTCTGTGGCACCACAGCGTCCACACCTAGGAGAACTCCTACATGACTGCTGAGAGTGGCCGTACGACTGGCACCTAAAACATCTCAACGGGTTGGGAATGTACGGGCGTACCTCGAGGTGGAGATACCCTGCCTTGATGGATGTAGGCAGGGAAGGGCAGTTGAAAGTCAAGATAATGTTCCAGGATGGAACAAACTGCCCATTCCTCCTAAAAGAAATGCGTCGCACACCCGTAACATGTTGGCTCCTCAGTTCTTCGAGAAGTTCATCCTCAGAGCAATCAATAAGATCCCGAGAGGAGACAACACCTCGAGATGAATTTAGGTAACCGTGTGGTGTTATTTTGACAGGCGTCTCGAGCAGCATGCTGGTGTTGATAAGTGTGGAACTGTAGGCCACAGTAGACATCTCAACAAGAAGATCTCCAGACTGGAGCTTCTTGACGCTCTTAGGAGAGCTTGCAATTGATTGCAGCGCTTTGTGGATCCAAAATGGACTTTTGGCACTCAAAGGCTTTGAAGGGTCCAATGAGTGCACAAAAAAGAATCTAGCATTGGAAACATCTGCGACAATTTTTTTTGGCGGAAGGACCTGAACCTTCCTCCATACCTCTTTTAGTTTTGGGTTCATGGGAAATTTCATTGAGAGCCATAAAAAATTTAAAGGATTCATCCGCCAACTTCCCCACCCACAATCGAGCCCAACAAGGGAGAACCGGAGGTCCGCAAGCCCAAGTGGACGCAGGACACGGCTCTAGGGATAGCAAGCGGATATAGCAAGTTGATAGGGCAGGCATGCGCTCAGCGAGCACCCAGACTTTCCCATGCCTGGGGAACACCCCTTTGGCATGCCCACCCTATCCCCAGACTCACCCTGTCGTACGAGACGACAAGCCGTTAGAGGTCTGGGCTTCACTCGGCCACAGACCTCATTGACTAGGAGTGGGTTAGTTCCCAGCCGCCCGTTTAGGGTGAAGCAGGGGCAAAGAGGAGTGTTGGCAACTGGCGACAACAACACCCAGGCCTCCAGAAACCTCAGCCTCCAGCATCCCCTTTTCCACCTTACGGGTCACCACACGGCAAACGTGCAGGTAGGTCTAGCTAACCAGCTCGGAAAAACAAAGAAAGAAACATGAAATGGAGAAGACAGGAAAGAAAACAAGAAACTAAAATCCTGAGCTGGCGCATAATCACAACCTCAGCAACCTACAACTGAGGCGGGTTCATGTAAAGTGAAAAAACATAAAAAATGTGAAAATCATCACATATAGTACATGTTGGCTCGGGCCGTGGGGACGCCATCCCCATCAGCTGGATGAACAGCTGTCCCTTCGGTTACATAATCGTTCCAAGACGAAATATATAAATGGATCCGTCACAAGGTCAGCTCGGGCCGTGGGGGCGCCGCTCCCCAAATAACTGGAAAACCAGTTATCCCCGTGCGGGGAATGTGAAGTTGAGTGCAAGGACTGTTTGGCGCAGACTGCAGGAATTTGGTCTAAAAGCTAGAATTCCATGAAAAAAGCCATTTTTATCTCTCAAACAAAGGTTGAAAAGATTAAACTGGGCTAAAACCCACGTTAACTAGACAGCGGAACAATGGGACAGTGTTATTTGGAATGATGAGACCAAAATCTCCCTGTTTGGTAGTGATGGCATAAAATTCATAAGAAGAATCAGAGATTTTTATCCAGATTGCATTACATGTACTGTGAAACACCTAGTTAACAGTTAGTGTTATGATCTGGGTTTGTATGACATCAAAAAGTGTGGGCAGAATTTGCATGATTAATGGGAAATAAATGGCCAAAAATGCATTAATGAAATACTTTGCCCAAACTGAAGCCTTCCGCACGTGATCATTTCCAAGATAATGAAGCATTTATATTTCAACAGGATTCAGCTCCATGTCATGTTGCTTCTGTGTGCAAAAAGTGGTTTCAAGATAATCACATTCCACTGCTGGAATGGCCTGGGAATAGAGTAGACCTTAACCCCATCGAAAATCTATGGAGCCGACTAAAGGAACTTGTTAGTCAGGAGCAACCCAGCAATAAAACCCCATTAATAGAAGCAATAATTCAATCTTGGTTTCACATTATAGCAGCTGCAAAACTAAAAAACTTGGTTCACTCCATGGGAAGGCATTGTAAGGATGTAATTAACACTAAAGGTTACCAAACTAAGTATTAACTGACATGAGAATTCTTGTATCTATCAATTTTTTCTATGTGTTTCACTTTTCTTCTTTATAACTGCTGTTCTAATACAAAATCCTTCGTAAAAGTTATTGCTTTACATTCTTGATGAAATTATCTTTCCGTTAATATAATAATTTTATAGTATTAATCCAAAAAAAGTGGTGTTATGAGCTACCAAACCTCAAAAATACACTATTTCCAAAAGGTTTCGACAATTTTGGCCACTACTGTAGTTCAGTGGTCTGACAGAAGTTTTAGTGGCCAATGGCCAGTGGACCACTGGATCATTCGAACGCTGTAGGGGATTCAAACATGAAATTACAAACTACAACACTGATAAGTACCACAAAATCTAAAAAATAATTGGAACAACGCTGACACAGTTAAACATCTGAAACTCGGCTTTGTCTATACAGCAGGGTTGCCACTCTTTCTCCCACAAAACAATAAGCACATTTTTAAGGGCTTTTAAGCACCAGCAAGAATTTTTAAGGGCCTTACCAACTCACAGCCAACAATGACATATCACAAATATGCTTTACACATGGCTTAATTATGCAAACTGAAGTATGCTGATGAAAATAATCATCTTAAAAATTGTGTCTGTTCTCCAAGTTTTGTTTCGGTAATAAGTTTTATGAGTCAAGATTAGAGCTAGGGTGTTACGAGTCAGATTAGGTCTAATCTGACTCATAAAACTTATTACTGAAGCAAAATGAAAAATAGAAACTTATTTTTAAGATATTTATACCAATGTACCATGTAAAACTAACAGTATAATCATTGATTATCATTCTCAAAACTTGCACAAGACAATATCTAATATGCTATTGAAGTTTGCAATGTTTTTCACATAATTTAAGTTAGTGAGTGTAATAAATTAGAATTTACGCAATGTAAAAGACAGTTCCGCTGGTCTAATCAGTTTTACTATCTGAGAGAATAATCACATAAGCAAATGAAGAGTATGTAAATTATAAAACTAATTAAATTTACGAGTTCAAGATTTCATTTTTGCACACAATCGTATGGTGTAACTGAACAATTATTATTTATGTATACAAAAAGGGGAAATAAAAAACTGAAATATAAGTACTACGAGATGGTAATGGGGCCTGTTGGGTTGATTCTGCTGGATGTGTTTAATATAGCCCAGGCCCTTCACTTTTTTCAGCTACCATAATTACTTGTCTCACAATGCCCTTGAACTCTCTTTGTGCTGACATCAGCATCAACAACTAGTAGCAGTTCTGACATACATAGCTTCTCTACATTTTGAGCAGCCAGTTAGAAAAAATAAGTATTTTTTGGAATTTTTGATGAAAAATAAGGACTCCTTTAAAAAAAACAGTTTTTAAAGACTTAGGCCCTTGTTATGTTTTTCTAATCATACGCAAAAAGAAATGAAAATAAAATACAAAATTCTGTAGGACTTCATCCATGGATTACATACAGATACAGACCACATGAAGGGACAGTTGTGAAGTAATTAAAATAAATTTCACAGTACACCACAGATGTCTTTTACTGCCTTTGGCACACTTAGAAAAAAATTACAGAAGTTATTTTTCTACTGAGAGTAAAAGTAGCTACCTACTGCTACATTTTCAAAAAAATAGCTTGTAACAGCTCTAAGTACTTTTTCCAAAAAGTTGCTAGCTACACTATCTGAAAAGTAGCTACTTTCACTTTTTCTTCCATTAAGTTAAAAATACAATTCCTGAAGATCTTCCCATTCAGAGCTAAATACCAGAGTAAATTACACTAGTAATATACTTTTGTATAATATATCAGCTCTGATATAATCACATGCAACACATTTTATCACATTTAGTGGCTTATATTCAAGGCTAGCTGATATTCCCAGGAAATTCATATAAAAACACTACCAACAAGCATTTGCAAATCCTCATTTTCTTTACGAAGATAATTGAATCTGAATCTCGCTATCAAATGTCATCAGCAAAATCACAAACAAATACAATCATCTCATGCACTGTCTTCTAAGGCTGAGAAGCATAAATAGCATAGTCCTTCATTCTTTGTAATTGGAAACTTATTTTTAAAGATATTTGCATATGTCTTTAAACATATATTTTCTAAATCATTGGAAATGCATGTTAATATAGCAGAGAAATGTTTATTGCTTCACAATAGTTTGGGAGATGTTTTCTCCTGGGTATTTTTATTTGCATCTTCAATCATTTTGGCCATTCCCATAAAGAAATCCTGGGTATGCTACTGGAAGATAATACACTGATCAAAAGTCTTTCCACACACAAAGGGGTATTTGCTTTCAAATATTTTACACAATTTACCATAAGCAGCTCAACTCAACCTAGTTGAATTATTTTATTTATTACCCATTTTATTTCATGATTTACATTTATTTAAAATCCTACATAAATATACCAATCGACATCTTCAATTTGGATAATACTTATAGTGATCTAGTTAGAGAATGTTAAATTAATTGAACTTAATTAGTTTTCAGTCCAGTCAGATTACAAGTCAATAAGTTCATTCAACATAATGTCCAACTCCCAAAGTGACTCTTCCATAAGAACACAGTCATCAGCAAATCTCAGGTAATCAAGCCATCTACCACTGATTTTGATTCCCTTATTGAGGTTCATGAAAACATTTTTCAGAGCAGCAGAAAATAATTTTGGAGAAATTCTATCCCCTTGCCTGATGCTTCTTTTGAGGGTATTATTTTACTTGGTTCACTTACATGAATTCTTGCAGTTGAAAAAATGTGCTTGACATCAAAGTGCACCTAGTGTGAAATTTGAGGAGTAAATGGAAAATCAAAATATGCAAAAATTAACTATTTCAAATGACCTATCCAACAACCTTTTTTTCTTTTGCTATAACTGAGATAACCTCCATACTGTCAATTCAAAATATAAAATTTCCAACTTCTAATGAACTATACTAAAAATGTGAACGCATCAGATTTTTGATGCAGTTAAAATAGGATTTTCTGGTATCCTATCAACCACAAAAAGAATTTTTGAAAACATTGAGAGAGGGAGAGAAACCTTTAATGTGCATGGATAAAACAATTATATCAGCACTTTTTTTCTTTTTACATAAAAAAAAGGTCTTCCATCAAAGAGATGTATAAACAAAACAAATTATATAGCCATTTTTGTTTGAACATTCTTTTTTTAAATTTCCTTCAAGAAAAGCAGAACAGCATCAAAATTGGTACTTAGAGCACACACACACACACAATGAAATTCATGTCTGATTTCAAGAATATGGAAACTTATGCACAGGACCACATCAGTTCCGTGTCACAGAAAAATTTTGTGTCACTAAAATCAACTAAAATGGAGACAGACAACAAAGCCAGTATTTGTTCCAAATGAGAAGAAAAACTGCTCTCTGCAACATTTTTTTTTTTTTTTTTAGGTTTAATGACCACCGTGAGCAACTTATAGGGTTACAAGCAGTTGTCCATTCTTAATTTTGGGCTACTGGTTCCAGCAATGGAACAGAGGCATACAAACACACCAACCATGCCTCACCAGGGAATCAAGAGTGGGTCCATCTCAGAAGAATGGTCAAAAGCCAGCACCTTAGACCACTTGGCCACCTGTGCAGTTGGGTTGTTTTATTAGACAGCAGATGTTTCTTGCCTCCTGCTCTCTGGGTTTTCAGTGTGTTTTACAAAACTAGTTAAGTATGTTTCTCCTCACTTCTCATTTTAAACAAATATTATTAACACTTGTCTCTCAAAGTCAATGTTCATATGCAAGGATGATGATACACTTTATGCTTATATAGAACACATAAAATGTATAAAACATATTATATAGTTGTTGGGTTTTAAATTTATCTACTTATAAACAGTTGTTAATAAAATTATAAGTACATTATATTAAAGTAAATGTAATTTATAAATAGGGTACGGCTTTTACAGGTTAACGAAAACAAAACCTCCACTTTACTTCGAACATAATTATGGAATAATCCACCCACCCCCCACCCCCGCAAAAATATTCAGTTAGGGTTGGGTTGAAAAAAATCCAGTATTCTTTCTGAAATTTACACTGAAATATAAATAATCCATATTTTCAAATATAATTTTATTGATATACAATAATACAGTATATGTAAATACCCAATGCTTCTTCAATGAGATTCCTTCTTTCTTTTTTGTCCAGTGGTTGCAGATAATTTTATTGGATAAAAGATCGCTTTACATCACAGCTCCTGTTGGCATACTAACCAATGGTACACCCACCTTTCCTCATTTGATGATATTGCACCCTGGCATCAATCCAAAATATTTAAGAACATCTAAACCTTGGTTTTGGGGTGGGTGTTTTAATAAATTAGCAGTAAATTCTGAATTAATTATGACCAGTACACATGGCTGCTTTTCAAATGTGTATGAACTGAAATTTTTGACCAATATTTACTTTTGCAGCTTTAAAATGTTATTCCTGAATAGCATTCTAGTGCTGACATACGTATTTCATTAATATTACATAATTCAGCAGTTTGGCCTGTTTTGCTGCCTCACCCTATTCAACACTGTCTGGCTAGAAGAATGAAAATGAAATGCACTTGTACATACAAATGCTACATTGCTGCATCTAGAGAAGCAATTATCCTTAGGTAGCTGGGATCTCACTAGTGAAGAACTCTCAGCAGAAAAATTGGCAGAAATTAAAACATCTATTAAAGAGGCCTCAAGAAACATATATATAACAGATGTATAAAAAGTGGCAATGTAAGGAACATCATGAAAATGGTAATATTCAGTATTTAAGAAGCAACTTACATGCTTTTCAGGCCCTAGTCAAGGAAACAGTTCAAAGTGCGATGGCAGCACGAATCATCCTAAAAGCAGTTAGTGACTCATATGTTAAACATAATGTTTTCAGTTTTAGAGGAAGTTGTGAATTTCCTTATGACACTGCATGGTGCAATCATAGTTTTCTGTTTGTTTTTTAATAAAAAAATCTGCCAGTCATGAAAAAGGTGTCAGCTAAAAATCTAACAAGTTTACCTCTGAATACAGGTTTCCCCGCTATCCAAGTAAGCCAAAGCCAAAATGGCATGAAGCAAAGAAGCAATTACCATTCATTTATACAGGAAAAATTTTGAGCATTCCCAGACCCATAAAGTAACCTACGAAATAACACATAAAACCTAAAATATTTCACAAGCATATAGTAAAAGCAGAAATATGATAAATACACAGCATATTGATAAATACATATTTTAGCCCTTACTGGATGCCAACTAAAAGAGACCACTTTTTTACTAGCAGAACCAGTAGTAACTAACTTTGGCAGCTTTCAAGATTATTTCTGTGTGCAAATAGTACGAATGGTGAATGGCAAGGTCAACACATGCACAACATCTTTATTTTTGGAAATAATTGATATCATGGCTATTCCTAGACTTGATACACTCTAAATTTTACTAAATTATGAGTTTTACTCAGGAATAAAAGGAAATTACTTACAGTCAAATTTTTGGGTAGTACTCTTACTTTTCCTCAAGACTACACTATAGTAGGTGTTGCCATCATTAGTTAAAATTCCAACCTTTCATGTCTATCTACATCAGAACTCCTGACGGTTAGTTGTGATAGGTACAACATTAAAAGATGTGAAAGGTTGGAATTTAGCTAATGAAGGGCAAAACCAACTATAGTGTAGTCCTGAGGAAGGGTAGGGATGCTACCCCAAAAATTCGACTGTAAGTAATTTCCTTTTATTCCTGAGTAAAACCCATAATTTAGTGAAATTTGGAGTCTTATTTTGTTCACCACAATTAAAATTCTTAATTAAGTCCAGTTTTATGATAAGTACAGCCTTACCCACTCTTTTAGGCTCTTTTGATACCTTTTGACACATCTTACTATTAGATTCACAAAATAAATTGAGATAAAGCACAGATGTTTACAAGACAGGGCCGGCTAGACCAGAGGGGCCCCGCACCTTCAGGGGGCCTCGCAGTTTAGAAAACAAAATAATTTTCGGTAAAAAAAATTTAACTACATTTTTTTTTTTTAACTTTTGGGGCGCAAGGTCCTTAAAAATATATTTTTGAACTTTTTTGTTTGTTTCCAATCTCCCCATTTCTGAATACGTTATTTCCCCCTGTTCGTCGTACGGACACTGAGATTTGCAGATTCGAAATGATTTTTGTAACCAACTTAATCTTTTTCGCATTCATGAAACAGCAAATTAAATTTCATCGGGCGAGATCCAAAGTGAAAATCCTCCAAATACGTGGCGTCAGTAAATAAACAAATACATCGCTGTTTCCACATTCCAGAAACACATAGCTACCGAAAAATTGTTATTCTGTCACCGCAGGGGAACTGAATCAACGGATCTCTCGATGTGGTGTAAGGCTAACGCGCTCAGCTAGATATCGAGAGATCCGTGGGTTCTCTTCCCCGGCGGTGACCGAATAACAATTTTTCGGTTGTTATGTGTTTCTGGAATGTGGAAAGAGCAATGTATTTGTTTATTAAATTTCATCATTTTGTGGTCCCCTACTTTTATATATCCAACAATTTGTGTGAAAACCTGACACTTAAATTTAAGGAAATAAAAAGAACAATATCCAAGTTACTTTCGGACTACATATGGAGGCCACTTTTCCAACATGAAGAAAAAAAAAAAAAAAAGGGGGAGCAACTTTCATATATGAACGCGTACAAAAGTTTAGAATGTTACTAATTCGTCATTTACTCCACCGTGCATTAAAAATCAGTCACAAAACATGTATCACAGGGAAAAAACTGTTTATACCAATTTATTTTAGAGGGATCCTTATTATATTTCCTATACAAAAATATTCACTAAGCAGGTATCTTTTATCATTTTGTGAATAAGCTGTTATAAGAGTCACAATGCAACCTAAACCTCTCCTACCGGGGAAAAAAATGTAGATTTTAACACTTTTTAATCTCTCCCTCTCTCTCTCTCTCTTTCTTTCTTTCTTTCTTTCTTTCTTTCTTTCTTTCTTTCTCTCCCTCCCTCCCTCTTTCTCCCTCTATCTCTCTCTTCCTCTCTCTCTGTCTCTTTCTTCCTCTCTATTTCTTTCTTCCTCTCTCTATTTCTTTCTTCCTCTCTCTATTTCTTTCTTCCTTTCTCTCTCGCTCGCTCGCTCTCTCTGAACTTTCAGTCCGTATAACGGTCTTTTTTTAAGCTTAAAGCAAATACTTCTTTGAGATAATCATTTTGTCTTTACGGTAGTGTTCGTGTGTCTTCCTCACAAACGATAATTTTCAGAAACTACTTCATTGAAATATGAGATTTATTTTTTAGTGACCACAATGAAATTTTGCTCTGGGCCCCACAATAGCTTCATCTGGCCCTGCTTACAGACACAATTCAAAGCTATAGCGGCTTGATGCTGAGTGTAGTTAATGTGCAAGGAGCTTAACAGTTCCACTCTCACTGCTTGGGGTGCATGCACTGCCTCAATAATGGCTTTCTGCAAAACAAATGCTGAACACTATTTTTGCAATCAAGGTTTTGAAAAATGGGCTGTAAATACACCAAAAATATTTCCAACAAGAGCATGTTGATTTCTGTTTAATTGGTGTAAGAGTACAAAGTAAAAAACTAGAATGCTAGCTTTCACCGCTGAAGATGAGTGGCTTCATCAGGAAAATGTTTACAAGGTTGAGTACAGAATTGTTCTCAACCTTGAATTCTGTTTTCAATCTAACTAGAATTCTGTACTCAATTAAATGGAAATTGGCACACTTGTCTTGCAACTATTTTTGCCTTCTTTTATGATAAAAGTGAAAATCCACTTTGGATTTCTTTCAGTTCGTGAAAACAGGTACTACTGTAGCCTGTAGGTCTTTCATAAACGTGAAGTGGCGTATAGCGAACTTTTGGAGAGAGAGAGACGGGGGGGGGGGGGATACCTCTATCACAAGCTTGCCATTTGACAAAAATTTTGTAAAAGAAGCAGAGAATGGTACAGCTTTGCTGGATCTCGTATGTGTGTGTGTACATGAATCATTGTCAGTTATTAACTTCTAGCTTTTCTGGTACAGCTGAAGACTGGTTAACTTGAAACTGCAAGAAAGATATCCTACATCTGGTCTTACTATGCCAGAGAAACATCATGCTTCTACCTTAAATACATGTTCTTTCATGGATAATTATCATCATCCAAAATATGTTGGGGTCAAGGCAGTAATTAGGCCCCTAAAAAAGGGGAGGGGTGAAGTAGAAGAGCTTATGAACTTTCTGAAGGATTGAATTGCTCATAACAAATTCAGAGGAACATGGAGTATTTGGCATTCTTTCTGAGAAAAAAAAAGGGGGATTTTTCCCCAACAACATTTGAAGTGAGCTTCAGCACTTTAGAATCTTTGTTTCAACTTTCAATTTAATTGTCAACTGGTCTTTTGTACATAAGACTAAAACGACTATCACCTAAAAGGTCACAGACAATGTAAGATGTTTATTATATAATGAAGCTAAAAGACATATGCTAAATTGAGACCCAGTAATAATGATCACGCCCCAATCACACTTAATAAAGAGGAGGCTTGAAGAAGGGGTGAAAATAGCAAGTAGTAGTACCATGCTAAATGATAATTGTGACTACATACTTCCAATGATTGGTAACAACAACTCAAGTGATGCAGTCCAGATGACGAACTAGGTTCTAGTTCAAAAATTTTAATATGAAATATAAAACAAATTACATACAAAACTAATAAATTCAACTCTTTCAGTGTAAAAATAATAAACGTATTGAATTTCAAAAGTGCAAGCAGCAAAACTGATTTCATCTACACATAATAATATACATAATTTATAAACTAAGTACATTGATGTGTTCAAAATTCTTAATTTCCTAATTATTGATAACTTACAATTTTATGGAATTTAAAATAGTTTTACAATTATTAATATTACTGCAACTTTTTACAAAAGTCTGTATTGGGACATCACTGTAAGGAACACATATTTAAAATTATTTTTATTTTATCCTTTTTAATGACATAGTTTTACACATGCATAAAACCTACATGTATATAATGCCTGAATATCATAATGAATAAAACATGTAAAATATGTTTTATACATTTTCATATTCTTTCTGAGAAAAAATATATGAATTAATTGGTTGATTAAAATGAGAAACAGACAGAGATCACTGGCAATATAAACTAGATATAGGTGTAAGCCTGGCCAGGAAATATTTTGCACTGTTTCTCATGTGTATGAATATCAAAGGGCTAGCGGGAAACTTAATCATCTTTGTCTGACATTGAATTTTCACAGTTGAATGCCACTGAATATTAAAAAAAAAAATGTGCAGTAAAATATTATGTAAATAAAAGCTGTTACTCACATTTTATTTTCCTGGAATACTTTGGGATATTGCACATTTTACTTGTTGGAAGCATAAATTTGCTTTGAACTCTTCTGTTAGCATTTCTATAGTAGTCACTTCGTGAAGATATTCCACTTGGTAAGTTGATAAAGGCGGGTAACCATTCCTCTTAATGAATCGTGATTCTAATCAATAAAGTAATTCAATATAAAATAAAATCAAAATAGTGAACGATCAAGCCTTCAAGTCGAAGGGAAATCAATCTGATAAAATATTCAGTCTTGATAACAGCTTCGACTTCGTTTCCTGCTGCACTACCATTCCCAAACTAGTTTCACTATCATTTTCGTAGTCTTCACCTGTGTGTTAAATGACGTGTTTCTCATCGTGCAAGTTGTTCAGCGGCCAAGTATCTCACAATCTGCAATATGATACAACAGTTCCACGTCGGCAGAACCTTTTGGGCATTAAAACCTTTGTTTTATTGTGCATTTTTACGTCATATACGCGTTAGTTCTTGATTGGACACGTCCAAATTTGTTCTGAATTTTAAATTGTCTAGTGACGCCATCTTCCATATATCAGCCGACTCAGTATTTGTCTCGATTTTAAATCGTTTATTTCGGCTGTTTTTTTTTTTGTTGTTCTTTCTTTTCTTGCTCAAATTGTCTAGTGTCTATCGTCACTAGACAATTTAAAATTCAGAACAAATTTGGAAGTGTCCAATCAAGAACTAGCACGTATATGACGTAAAAATGCGCAATAAAACAAAGGTTTTAATGCCCAAAGGTTCTGCCAACGTGGAACTGTTGGATCATATTGCAGATTGTGAGATACTTGGCCGCTGAACAACTTGCACGATGAGAAACACGTCGTTTAACACGCAGATGAAGACTATGAAAATGATAGTCGAAACTAGTTTGGGAATAGTAGTGCAGCGAGAAACGAAGTCGAAGCTGTTATCAAGACTGAATATTTTATCAGATTGATTTCCTTTCGACTTGAAGACTTGATCGTTCGCAATTTTAATTATTTTGATTTCATTGATTAGAATCACTATTCATTAAGAGGAATGGTTACCCACCTTTATCAACTTACCAAGTGATATATCTTCATGAAGTGACTGCTATAAATGCTAACAGAAGACTTCAAAGCAAATTTATGCTTCCAACAAGTAAAATGTGCAATATCCCGAAGTACTATTCCAGGAAAATGAAAATGTGAGTAACAGCTTTTATCTACATAATATTTTACCTTAATTTTTTTTTTTAATATTCAGTGGCATTCAACTGTGAAAATTCAATGTCAGACAAAGATGATTAAGCTTCCCACAAGCACTTTGATATTCATACAACATGAGAAACAGTACAAAGTATCACAACTGTATAGTTGAAAGATAAAGGGCTCAGAATAGTTTATATCGTGAAGAAATTGGTTTGAAAAATTAGAAATCCCATATTCTTGTTATTCAATAATCCCTAATGCTATAATTTTCATATTTCTACTTCTTCCCAGAAAGGCAATGTGAGAATAATCTAAATACAGTGAACATGTCCTGGGGCTTTCTCCTGAACATTCTGTCCCCCAGAAAAACCTCTTTGAAAGAAGTGATATTTCAAATTAATGTGAGGAAATAGAGGGTATGAATCCTGCTTCCAAAAAGAAAAACACTCCTCATTAAACACCAACCATCTGCGAATGCAAAAGAGTTTATGCAGTTCATAATTCCTAGTTATCTAGGGCAACAGCTAGAAGAGGAAGCAGAAAACTGCCAAGCCTCCAACAAGCTAAGCAAACTCCCTTCCCAGAAAGTTGATGTTAACCTCATTGATCTTTGTAATAATTGATGGCATGACTATTTCTAGTCTTAATAAACAAATTTCTCAAAATTATGGGGTTTTTTTTTACTAAGGAATAAAAAGATTATTTATATGTCAAATTTTGGGGTAGTAACCCTACCCTTCTTCAAGACTACAGTTATAGTTGGTGTTGCCATTCATGAGGTAAATTCCAACCTTTCAAATCTTTTAAGAGAGAAGAGGTACAACATTAAATGATTTGAAAGTTTGGAATTTACCTCATGAATGGCAACACCTACCATACTAAACCATCCTGAGGAAGAATAGGGGTAGTTGCCCCAAAATACCTTTTATTCCTTAGTACCTTTTTACTCCTATAATACCCTTTTATTCCTTAGTAAAAAAACCCATAATTCAGAGAAATGTTTAGTTCACTGATCTTTTTTTTTTCTCATGGTTTATAAAAATTACTTTAATATTTCAGTACAAACACAAAGTTTTTAATTTTTGTACATAGGACAACTGTTCAAATCAAGATTCAGATGAATGGCACATATGATGGCAAACTCAGAAGGCACAACTTCAAGTTGAATCAGTAGGAACAGTTATACTAGTAATTCTACACATGATATGTAGGTATTAAGGATTAGGGGAGAAAGAAAACCTGGTGTCTTTTTTTTTTTCACAGAGACAAAACAAAATGTGGAACAGTGAAGGTTGTAGGTAGGACGTAGCAGTGCTTAGTTCAGGCTCAATTTTAAGAGCCTAAGCCCGAGCCCATATTTTATATCGAGACAGAGGCCAGGCCCCAAATGAGCTTGAAAACTATAACTTTAGTTGTTAATTAAAAAAAAACTCTTCTTACAGACTTCCATTATCTCCTCCCCTCTTTCAATTAACCAATGTCTTTCTACACTGCAGAGTGGGGAAGGGACATATATCTGTTTCTGTAGCATAGTCACAAGATTTTCTTTGACTCTGTTTCCTCCTAATATGCTTCAGGCGACCAGGCATCCATCCAGCAAAATCGGGTTGTGATGCAATATATGAAACCTGCTCAATAAAATTAACAGGGAACTGTTGCGTGGAGGGAAGGGGCAAATTTTTGACGTCGTGGTATCTACTATTTAGTATTTGCAGTTCAAGCTTTTTCTTTTCCATAAAAATTTATTAATGCATGGCTTATAGTAATTGCATGCCAAGCCTGGAAACCTTCCCCAGCACTCACTCTTAGCTATCCACATACAACTGTTCTAAAACTAAAATAATTGCATAGATGCAACAAGCAGTGCTATAACTAGTCAGGTGCACAGGGCCCAGGATGAAGGGGTCCCTGAAATGGAACTGACAAAAAAATTGCCTCGTGAAAATGCGTAAGAGATGGGATAAATAAAATTTCGTGAGCAGTTGAAATGAAACACTATTTTCATTACGTCCAGTTAAAAATGTTTGCTATTAAGTAGCCTTGTATCAGTTGGTCATGATTAGAAGAGCAACTTTTTTAAATGATACTTAAGGGGCTTTTTAAAGATGCTCATCCCGTCACATGAGGAAGGAGGGCTCACTCAAAGATCAAGTTTCTCCCTTCCTCATGTGGCCAGAGCTCCCGAAGTTAGTAAAGAAGTAATCATCGGGTGCACATGCATCTCTTGGCTTTGTCAGCTGTTTTATGTGGTTTTATTCAGCATCCGTACCTGTGAAGTCACTGAGCTGGGAAGGCACAAGGATTACGTTGATAAACTAGCCCTGCATATGATGTAACCAATGAATTTGCTTAAATGAAATACAGAAAAGTGCAACTAAAATAAATATTTTCATTTACAAACGTGTGAATGACCTTGTATATTTCTTGCGTACACAAAAATTATATGAAACAATTGTTATATCATATTTGTTTTATTTCCAACTTCCTCCCCCCTCCCCTCCCCCCAAAGAAATTAAGGGGCCCAGAAATAAAACTTTTTTTCTTGGGGTTTTAACAACTACTGTGAGCAACTTAATGGGCTATAAGCAGTTGCCCATACCTAATTTAGGGTCACTGGTTCCAGGGAAGGGAGAGCCAGCGCTGTAAGACACCCACAGCATCCATGACTCACCGGAATTCGAACCCAGACCCTTCACGAACGAATAGTCGGGGCAGCGAAATAAAACATTGCAAAGGACACATGAAAAGCTAGCTGGGCCACAGGTGGCTTAGAGAGCAACGTTCGTGACTGCCACGGAAAGGACCTCAGGTTCGATCCCAGGCAGGTACGAACGCTCGATCCACTAAATATCCGCCGTGCGTCGGCTGGGCACGTTAAGCCGTCGGACCCCCGGTAATAAATAAGGGTGTCTTCCTCCCCCTTTCTACTTCGCTTCAGTGTCACTTTCCTATCGGGCACTCTAGCCCAAATCTCCTAGCTTCCCATTTCTAAGGGTTGTTTAAGACCTGGGGGGTCAGACACTCTCTTCCTAAAATCTTCTACATATGATCTCATCTGAAAAGCTAGTTGCTGCACTGGCAACAAGACTTATCAGAGAAACAGGTGTACATCAAGACGCTGCAACTGTGTGGATATCACAGATTACTAAAACCATTCGCATATCATGTCTACACTGAAAATACAGTGATTAAATGGCAACACTACATTCAAATGTAGAACTTATAAGCAGTACTACGTAAGTGTCAACAGTAGGGTGGGCCTTATTTTTGAAGTTTGGAATTTCGTTTCTTCCAACTGTTCAAAATATTTCATGTGAGAAAATAAATATATATTTTTTTTTAATTGGATTAGATTTAGAGGTTGCTACCAAATTTGAAAGTACTACACAGAATCATTACATGATTCTGTGTGGTAATTTTATTGCACCCCATATGGCAATGCAGTCAAAAACATGTTGCGCCAAGTGACTACAAGGTGGCACTGTAGCATTATCCAATTGAGTCAGTAAGTGGCTGACTGTTGCACAGAGTAGATGTATTTGTCAGAGCTCTAGTAGGAACATTTTTGCAATTCTAGCAATTTACAACATAGTATTTAAGGGCATCAAACACGTGTAAAACTTATGAAAATTCTATTTCTACTAGAAGTACAGAAGTATGGTTAATAGGCCAAATTTCTTCATCCTTTCTAGCTTCCATCTATTAGTGAGGTAATGGCATTATTTTTTCATTATAAACTTGATTTGAAACCAACTCTTAGGGTATCTTTGGAATCAACTGCGTGTAATATTTTAGAAATATGGGAAAAGGTGCAAATCCCTACTAAATGAAAAGATCATATTGTTGAGAAAGTTGAAAATTTTTTTGAAGAATGGCAAGGGCTGAAAAAAGATTAAAGAAAATAAAGTCAAGCATTCAGATGCTTTGATTAAGAAAAGAAAATATTTGGAAAGAAAAGTTGGAAGATCTTTTCAATATAGTGCATGCTAAAGCTTCAGAAGTGATCACGATTGAAAAAAAAAATTGTTCCTCATTGCTCAACGAGAGAACGGATGACGAGGAAAATTAGGAAATGTTGACTTGGTGCTACCAAAAGAAGATGGGGATTTGAAAAAATGAGGACATTTCAGAAAATGGAATATGAAGAGATAAGATCAAGGGAGCAAAAGGTTATTCTTTTTGTCTTCATATGATTTGGATTCTGAAGAAAAAGAAAGTCCTTATGCAACAAACGCAGGAATGAAGTCTGGGGCTTGCATTCTTTTCGGCCAAAAACGAAAAGAAAAAAGGATTTATTATGGTTACCTTGTCGGCACCATATCCTTGAAATTCTTCTTGAGGCTGTTGTTCTTCATTCATACTGTCCATCTTCAGGCCTAGAAATTTTACTTTTTAAAAGGTTTAAAAAGTCATGGCCTACTATTAACTATAAAAAGTATAAAACAGCAACATTAGATGATAGATGTGCATTATTTGTTACTGACATGGCTAGTGATATGATAAGTTTTACAAAGAAGCACCTCAAAACCTTTCAACCTCATGATGACAAAGGAGCTCTTAAGAACTATAAATAATTTTTTAGGTGAAATTCCTCCAAAAGGAATATCATTTAAAAGCCCAGCTGGAATAGTTTGGGCCAGGTGGATGGTAAAAGCTATTTATTCCTTCAAGATCTGAATGTTTCGGGATAAATTCAAATTAACAGTTGCTGAAGACCTTCGGCAACTGTTAATCATAGACATTTGTTTTTTTAGTTAGAATTTATGTTAAAGCCTGGTTTGAAGCTACGTCAGTGAAGTGTGCTCCACGTAATGATCTCTAGCTGTTGATGGATATTGACAAATACAATGCTGTAAATGACACCATATCAAAAATTGCCTTTAAAAATTCCTAAGACATTTATGGTATTTGTCAGAACTTATTGCCTTTTCTTTTTCGATGATAAAGATCCTGATGGAACTAAAGAAAAAATGGTTAAAGCTATGGGAACTGAAGGAATAGAAGACACTCCAAAGAAAGCAGTTGTCAACCCAGAATTTCTACAGCTAGAGGCACTACATCATTTTGTTTCCTCTAACACTAAAAGGTTTTTTGAAATTTTAGATATTTCATCAGATTTTTTACACAAAAAAGTGGGAGACATGGACTGATGATAATAAGTACATCAAAGCAAAAAAAAAAAAAAAAAATAGTTTCTTGTTAAAGAGTTGTAAATGACATAGCTAAAAGAAGAATTGGCTTAACCAATGAGTACAACAAATTGCTTACAAATGATAAAGACCAAAAGCAATATTTGCTCCAAGTTGTAAAAGACTTTAGAAAAAAGTACTCTAATCATAACAAGAAAACTTTAATGAAGTAAAATGTCTTAAACAATTCTTCAAATTTCATTAGTTTTGTACAATTGCTTGGTATTGAATTTAAGTAATCAAGTACTACTGTTTTTTGTTTTTTTTTGTTTTTTTCTTTTTGTTATTAATTAATGCAGTAGTTTTGTATTATAAGCCAATTGTATATTATTAACAATCGCATAGTAACCAAAATACATACTATGTTAATTATATCTACGTTTTTCACCTTTAAAACTTTAAGAAACTCCATCTCATGTTATTCCATCGTACTAACTCCATCTCATGTTATTCCATCGTACTAACTCCATCTCATACTACTGTAAAGGTGGTAGCGACCCCTAAAAATATCTTTATATTCATAAAAAATTCAGCAAATTCGTTTTTTGATATATTGAGCATATTTATGGGTTGGGAGGAAACAAATTCCAAAAAAAAAATTTTAAGGCCCACCCTAGTCAACAGCATAGACTAGGGTGCATGTTAAAATCTTTGTTTTACAGTCATTTGAAAAATTTTAAGACCAATCATTTTTTTACCATTTCATCAGACTGCATCCTATCATTTTGTAACTGGATCACATGTCTACAGCAAAGGTCTATGAAGTTGGCCAAACATTTGAAGTTCAGTTGGCCACTAGTTTCCATGGAGGGAGGTTGTGATTTGCATTTTCTTTATCTCGCATTATGGGCAAAGCATCCCTGGGCACTGCCCAGAAGGCACAAATAATAAATTTATACAAGGATACTCTAAACACAAACAAAGTTGAATGTCAGCAAGACTGCTATCCATAATGCAATCATGAAATTTAAAGATGAAACATTTAGTGATCGTAAGAGGAATCGCTGCCCAAGGAAAACAGTGCCCCAAACCGTACGATTTTTTTTTATTCAAGGTTTAACGACTACCGTGAGCAACTCAGTGGGCTATAAGCAGTCACCCGCCCCTAATTTAGGGCCACTGGTTCTAGGTAAGAGTGAGTCAGCGCCGTAAGACAAACACAACGTTCATGCTTCACCGGGATTGGAACTTGGACTAATCTCGAACGGCATGTATGACGATTCATCATGCACTCCCCAAGGAGTTCCTGCAGGCGTGCCGCCAGAGGTTAAGCTACGGTTGCTACTTTCGCAAAATGCGATGAGCTAATCTAAAATACTGGAGAAAAATTAGTAGCCATCACAAAATGGCGCCAGCCGTTTAAATATCAACCCATCAGCAACTTCTGCTGCAGCTTTTGTACAATTTGTATTTCTGTGAAAACAAAAGTTTTCCAAATTCTGGCTGTTATTCACATTTTGCTAACGTTCATTTCTTAATGTTTAAGGTATGTTCATACAGCCCCTGTTCACTCAATCTCCCATCTCCATACATTGTAGAGCCATAAGCACTCCATAAAGGGTGGGGTGGGGTAAGATCATGGAGGCTAGAGGAATTACATCCCTTTTTTTTTTTTTTTTTTTTGATTGGAGGTTTAACGACCACCGTGAGCAACTCAATGGGCTATAAGCAGTCGCCCGTCCCTAATTTAGGGTCACTGGTTCCAGGGAAGGGAGAGAGCCAGTGCCGTAAGACAAACGCAACATCCATGCCTGACCGGGATTCGAACCCAGAACGAATGATCAGAGGCCAGCGCCTTAGACCACTGCGCCACCGGGGCGGCAAATTACATCCCTTCCCCCATTCAAAGTTCAAGTTTAAACCTGAAGACTGCTGTGACATTTACAGCTTTCCCCCAAGAACATCATAAACATCAGTTTACCACTGATGCCCAAAGTGTTGTTGGTGTGAACAATTCACCTGATATGATTTTCTGAGCGATTAAAGCTTTCTTTAGCATTTTGCCACAACTTTTTTTTCCATTTTTGCATTCTCACTACAGCATTTTTTGAGCCAGCTTAAATAACTTTTCTTGAGCCCCACCCCTATCCCATTATTTAAGAAATTAGAATACATGGCGAGTCCAGCCATCTACGATTTTAGGTGACTTAGATAAATTTTTGAATTCAGAGAAATTTTGTTATATGAAATTCATTTTCTGTTAAATTTAGTGTTGTACTATTCTGTGAAATGGAAGGTGTTCTTTGAGCAAATGTTTAAGAGTAGTAGGACACCATTTTCATAATTATAGCTTAAAAATATAAGATATATTCCTTGCCAGGTTACACTCTAAAATTCATAAACAGCTTTATGACAGTAAATATTTAAAAAAAAATCAAAATGATGTAAGTAAGCTAAAGTTACAAAGAAATAGTAACTTTTTAAAGGCCATGAAGGCTCACAGCCATGGTTTCCAGTTCTGTATACCTTGATACAAAAATACTACATAGGGGATATACCTGAAAACTTTTTTTTTTTTTCACACTGGGGATAACATCAGATATCAGCATGGGGTAAAATCTACACAAACATAATTTTTTTAGCAAAATTACTGCCAAGTTCATTAAAATTTTTACCCTACCCCTGGTTTCTACATCAATGGCACAAGTTATCACTGAATTAAAATGATGAAAGCTTGCAGTCACTGTATCGCTGATATATTAATTTCAATTTTCATTATTTTCTATATCACTTATTTTAACGGCTGCAAATTAAATTTCTTGATCCATCTGGGCATAGTTTTAATTTGCATGAACAGCAACTGGTAAAAAAATCTTTTAGGTTCAAAAATTTAGCTAAGTGTGTGTGCTTAAAACAGAAGCTACAAGTTATGGGTTGAAGATCTCGAAAAGCATTTCCATGTTAGCATCAGAATAATTAATCGCCATTTAGCAGTTTTACACCCGGAACTTTATCGTTTAAAATGTGTTTGATCTTCTAAAACACCTATGCGGCAATTATAAATCGTTATGTCATCGCTATTATTAGTACATGACAACATACGCAAAAAAGCTAATGCGACACTGAGTCAACTGTTTAAAAAACTTGGACACACAACTGACGTTCGTTTTTTAGATGAAATGAACAAAATTACCTGATACACGGATTCACAAACTAGGAAACTATTAAAACAATAGTCACCAACATTTTATAGACGATGACGACAATGTTTCTCACAACACCACTGTCTAACAAAATGGCTTCATTTCAATGACGTAAGAAAAGCATATCATGGGCATAACAAGACAAGAGAATCATAAGGGGAAATTAAGTGAAAAATTACTTAATTCACACATACAGGGAGAAACAGTGAAGCCCGTGCTGCATTGGAATGAACCGTCTGCTCCACCCAGACGACTTGGAAGGTGCGACAGCACGCCAGCCAATGACGTGACTGCAGTCAGACATGCCGACCGTGACGTCACGGATTCGAAAAGAACACTTTCACGGACGCACAGCGATCTGAATCACCGGCGAATAAACTCCAGGATGACTGCCTTTGTGGAAGCAAGGCCGGTCCGTTGCGCTCTCGAACGTTTGATAGCCCGCGAACAAATACAAACGAATCATTCAACATTTCAACCATATACACCTACTGCAGGGAAAACGCCTAAATTTAGATGACTCGTGGAATGCCAAGGAGTAAAAGGAATTCTTGTCTAACTGGTGTTAAAATATTGGGGTGGATGCTCCTCCTAAACGATTTCAGTTACCCAATTTTTTCACATAAATATTAAACATTTATTCGTGACTTTTTGTAATCCTTCTGGCTTTCTCATTTAAGATTTTCTTTTTTTTTTTTTGTTTTTACTGTCTCGTGTTTATTTTGATATATTGGTACATTTTTTACTTTTTTTTTTTTTTTACTTTTATTCTCGGCATACTTGGTTGGCAGACAATGTTTTTTGTTTAAATAATTCGATCAAAAATTTTCAAATTATGGTTGAGCTCGCTGTGGAGTGTCGAAACTCCTCGCACAGCTAAATAAGAACACCAGTGAGTTTTACAACCTGTGCTCTTTTCGTGAGGCACAGGCTGTTTCCCTTCCCTTGACTTGGCGATCTCAAACTAAGAACGAGTAATTCATTCTAACTTTCAGTATGATATAAACAATAACAGAAAATAATAGCCCAATATTTATGGCGCGTCCTGAACGGTTACAGTAAGATGAGAAAGGCTAAAATTTCGTATCTGCGCCCGTTCGGTTTTGTGGTAAACCGCGCTGCTGAAATAATGCGTGTACATCCTGGTTACTTCGTTTAACTTCTGCTTGGTGACAGATATATTCTGCCATTTTTCAAGAGAACTGCTATTGACGTCACGCTGTTGTTCAATCCTTCCTTTCATTTTGTTTTGTTTTCTTTTTTTCCGTTCTGAACATTTCCATTAAATGGCCCAATTCCTTTTAATTGCTTACTTGCTGCACAAATCCTCTGTGCCGCTGGGTGGCGCAGTGGTCTAAGCGCAGGCTTACGACTATTCCTCCGAGAAGGGTCCGAGTTCGAATCGCGCTGAGGCATGGACGTTGTGTTTGTCTTACGGCACAGGCTCTCTCCCTTCGCTAGAACCAGTAGCCCTAAATTAGGGACGGGCTACTGCTTGTTGAACCTTCAATAAAAAAATCAAATCCTCTGTAAGAACAGCGTGGTCGACTTGGTGGTTGAGTTTTCAATCGATTAGAGCCCTTGATGGCACGTTGTTGTTGTTCATTGTTTTGGGATTTAATGACTGCCGCGCCGTACCCGCTAACAGAGTAATCTGAGAGGAGCTGGCTTTTAACATTTTGCCCGAAATGAACCCGGATTCGAGTCCCGGGTGAGGTGTTTTTCCGATGGCACTGGCGCTCTTCCTTCCCTGCAATCAAGTGTCTTTAAAATAGGGACGGGAGACTGCTTATAGCAATTATTATGATTATTTATGGCCGCCGTTAAACTTCTATACAAAAAAAGTGGGGGTGCCACCACAACAACTCATACGGCTACGAGTGTTCACCAGTCCCAAATTTGGGGCCACTGGTTCTACGAAAGCGACGGAACCAAGGAGGTTATAATAATAGATCTGGAGATACAGTGAGACTCTTAACCGTGAAGCCACAAAGTGTGGGAATTTGATTATATTTGCATGATACCCATGTAGTTTCAGCTGTGTGTAATTCGGAATTTCGTGGTTTGGGGTTGCAAAAATCGTGTTAATATAATACCGTAATGAATTATAATTTGTGCAAGAGTAAAGTTTTCAATTTTAGCATTATGTTTTGTTTTGAATTCGCACTAACGTTCATGTAATTCAAATTAAAATAAAAATGGGAAGTAGCTTAAAAAAAATTAAGAATTTTAAACATCCAGCATTTTCTCAGACATCGGCAGCGAATTACGATGCAAAATTAGAAACATTTGCGACGGAAGAATGTGGTTCAGCCAACACAAAATGCATTGCAATAGCCTTGAAAACCACCAGCTTTCCTACACTTTAACGGCCGTCGCTCGAGGTAATAGGCTTCACGCAAAGTGCTACTGCTGCATTAACAAGGGCATCTCCAGATATCTTATTCTAAAATAAGGTATCTGGAGATGCCCTTGGTGCAGTGGTCTAAGCGATGGCCTCTGATCATTCGTCCGAAAGGGGTCCGGGTTTGAATCCCGTGAGGCATGGATGTTGTGTTTGTCTTACGGTACTGGCCCTCTCCCTTTCCTGGAACCAGTGACTCTAAATTAGGGACGGGCGACTGCTTATAGCCCATTGAGTTGCTCACGGTGGTCGTTAAACCTCCAATCAAAAAAAATAATAATAACCTTCTTAGATGAAACTAAAGCACCATCAGGCAAGTAAATTGCCTTGCCTCATCCGGAACCCGTTCCCACACTCATACCGTAAGAATGGTTAAAGCCAGCTCTTCAAACCACTCAATCCCCAGAATAGCAATGACGCACCGGTGGTGTGTCATTGTTACTCTGGTGGTGGCGCGCTTGCCCCGATATCATTGCCTTCCCCACACGGAAATAGAATTCCCAATATAGGAATGGATTTGTAGCTCTAAGAGCTACACGTTGTGGTCGTCAAACCTCGAAACGAGCCAGCGAGCATACAAACCAGCACCATGTTTATGTTGTTAGATTGTCTGATTCATGATGTCAAAAGACAGCCCATTTTCAGCATTTCTCGACATTTCGTATTTATTAGTATATAGCCTTAAGCTTTTATTTCACTTCGGTGAGAAATCTGCGACACGGGGATTCATAACGTAACCGCTCTCTGCGACCGGAGCAGTGTTGAGGAATGACGTGCAGAAAGGTCTCCATCATACTCCTCAGGCCACTAAGAGAAAATGCGGTATGGTGCTTTGTCTCGCTGGAAGAATCCTTCACCACTTGGGTGGTGAGTGACCATGGTTGCTTGAACTTGATCACCACCGATGTTTAAATACGTTTGAGCATAAAAGCGTAGGTTAAGGTGACCAGATATCAGAACACTGATTTGAGGACAAAAGGGCGTGGCGTCCCCAAATCGACAGTTCATTTGGGGACATATACGTACTCAAAATAAATATGCAAATCTTTTTGTCACAAAACTGCATTGTTTCAATAAGTGTGATATTACATATGAAAATGTGTGTCTTAAAAAGATATATCTTGTAAAATGTTGGTAATTTGTAATGACAAAGTAGAATTATGGGCGAGAACATATTAGCAAAAGTGAAATGCTTTACCTTGTACATGTGCCGAATTAAAATCAGGCTGCACACCAAACTAATTGCATAGCGAATTTTTCATTTTGCCAAAGTTTTTGGAGAAACTTAGATCAAATACAGTCGAAGTTTGACCACACCAGTAGTTCAGTGTCCTAGTGCTGGCCACTGACCATTCGTACAAGTGGGTATGGGTTCGAGTCCCGACTGAGACATGGATGCTGTGTTTGTCTTACAGCACTTTCTCTCTCTCTCTCTCTCTCTCTTCCCTAGAACGAATGTTTCCAAATTAGAGACAGATGACTGCTTATAGGCCTTAGAGTTGCTCTCGGTGGTCGTTAAACTCCCAAAGAAGAAAAAAAGAAGTCAAAATTTGTTCTCACAAGAAGCATGTCGGAAAATTAGTACAACGAAAACTACTTTTAAAAACATTTTTCATTAGAAATCTAACACGCTAGTGAGGAAGTGTAAATTCGAGGACATTTGAGGACAAACATCAAAGTTTGAGGAAAATTTGCGTCCCCAAAGGCATCAGACGTTTTTGGGGACAGTAAACAAAATTCGAGGACTGTCCTCAAGATTCGGGGACTTCTGGTCAGCTTAGCGTAGGTCCACTTGTACCAAGAGGCTTAAAGTCTCTCACAAAAGCATCGCACATACCATCACACTGTCTCCATCACCCTACACAGCCTTGACCATACAAGATGGATCAATGCTCTCAAGCTGTTGTCCCAAATTTTCTCCATCCGATCAACATGACGTAACTGAAAACACCGTGCACTGCCTTTGCTGCAGAGCTCACACAAAACGTTTTTGTGCGTGGCATATGGCATTGCAGAATGGCAAGTCTTTCATTGTTTTAACGCAGTATGTCGAACAGTGCTTTGGGTTGTACGCTGGATTAAAATCCTTAGCTGGATTAAAATCCAGAAGTCCGAAGGCGTCAACAGAGCTGCAGGTACCATCCACTGTTCATATAGTTTAACAAAGGATTTTTAACGTCATGTCTACAGGGTTCTGGCCGTCACCCGTTCCCAGATATCAGGCCTCTAGAAATCATTTTCTGGAAATCTCGTTCAGGACCGGACTTCAGCGTAGGCGAGCAAGGCGGCTGTCCAGGGCCACCATTCTTTTTTTTTTTTTTTTTTTTTTTTTTTTGATTGGAGGTTTAACGACCACCGTGAGCAACTCAATGGGCTATAAGCAGTCGCCCGTCCCTAATTTAGGGTCACTGGTTCCAATGAAGGGAGAGAGCCAGTGCCGTAAGACAAACACAACATCCATGCCACACCGGGATTCGAACCCGGACCCCTTCGGACGAATGATCAGAGGCCAACGCCTTAGACCACTGCGCCACCGGGGCGGCACCACCATTCTAGGGGCCACCGATCTTAAACGAGTATTGGTTTTTACGATTTCAATTTTTAATCTGTATTAACCTTGAAATCAAAAAGGAATAAATAAAATCAATAGAATGATGACTAGTCGAAGCAGCACGCCGTTTCGCTTTTCTTTCTTCTTTTTTTCTGAAAAGTATAGTACCTTTTCCAGGTTCCTTAATTAAAACGGCAATAACAAAGGAGGAATATGCACCCAAATAAACAAAGCGGCAGATAAAAGTTTACAGGGTCGAATGGAAAGCAGATTTGTTAATTTAGCAGGATTACAATCTCTACACTTTTGGCTAAAGACTACAGCAGATTATCTGAGTAATGTCAATCTACAGTGCATACTGTATATTCCTTACCAAAGGACGACGGCTGAAAACTCTGGGAGATTACAGAAGGTATATGTATTATAAAAATTATGGCCTTCTAGGGGGGAGTAGAATATTTCCTCGTTTGAGTTTTCTGCCACAGCTGCGAACAGTGTGTGCTTAACGTTAAACTTTCGGTTATGTGACAATCAGTTTGTGTAATGCTAATCACGAAGCCATTATACAATAACATTTACAAATAAGATACTGTAGGCAGCATTCGGGGAGTTTGGTAAATTACAGGTACGCCCTAAAAGTTCATATATTCAATTATATATATATTTTTTTATTTTAATTTCCCCTGATTGAGGAACAAATATGTTCAAATCCGGTTGAAAATTGATATTCTAATGATTAAGAACCGCATGTTTTTAGTCAAAAATATTATTAGAGGCCGCCTTAATTATTAATCATTGGCTAAGGTCGCCTAAGTATTAAGGCTGGGCCTTTTTTTTCCTTGCTAGGAGGGTTTTTTTGGGGGGAGAGGAGCGTCCAAATGGCAAAATCAAACTTGAAGGCTATTTCAAGTACATACTAAAGCAACAAAGACTGAATGGGCTGGCTCTGACAGCAAATGGAATGGGATATTGCACATTCCTTGGATGTAGAAAAACTGGTGGAGAAACTTGCTGTACGAAAAACAAGAGAATTAAAAGTTTAAGCGGAGAAATTTAGCAAATTACAATTGTATCTTTAGAGCATGAATGTCTGATTTTTTTAGCATTTTGTGGTGACTGGCAATGAAAACATTGCGTAGTGCAGATTTAGTTGTCTCAATCTGATTTTCTCTACGTATACGGCCAGTAATGTACAAGGGCATCAAATCTGAGAAACTACCCTCCTCCCTCCCCAACACATGATCCCCTGGGCATTATATTTTTCTTCGTTTCACGACTTCCATGACTAACTAAAACCATTAGGAGTGACCCACCCTGAGTTTAGACCAACTCAGGGTATAAGGAGACGCCCATTTTAAATTTAGAGCAAGGAAGGACATAAGGATTGGCCCAGACGCTCTGGTGGCACAGTGGACTAAGCTCTGGTTTCTGACCGTTCTTCGGAGTGGGCTCGCGTTCGAGTCCTGGATGACGCATGGGTGTTTGCTTGTCTTACGGCACTGGATCTCTCCCCTTCATGGAATCAGTGACCCTAAATTAGGGACGGGCGACTGCTTATAGCCCATAGCGTTGCTCAGGATGCCATTTAAACGTCGAAACAAAAATAGGAATGGCTTATACCGAATTTAAGGAAACTAATGCAACAAGGGGTGGTTTTACAGTAGTTTCTCCGAACGGTGATGAGGACACATCGTGTCAATGTAATCCTTCCACCCCTCCTGTTAGTTTAGAAATGTTCTTGCTTCTGCAGTGTACATCATAAAATTCGATCGTGAACCTCCACTTTTTTAATACCGATTCCCAGCAAAACGAAAGATGCCCTCCAACTTTGTAATTGACGCTTTTGCTCTATCTGTCATATTTTCGGAGTTCAAGAAGCCCGCAGCTCTGGTTGCCAAGACGTGCCTGGCTGGGTTCGAACCTTAGATTTGGCACAGGTGTTGTGCTCCTCTGATGGCCTTGGCTATGACCTTTCACTGGAACCAAGGCCATAAATTACGGGCTGGCGACTGCTTACAGTCTGGAAAGTTCCTACGGTTAGTTGTTAGACCCCGAGGAAGAAGAAACAAAAACTCCCGGAAACCGGGCACAGTTTGTATCCAGTTCGTCGCAGATTTGAAACATTCCAGCGCGTTCATCTGCGAGTCAAATGGGAAAAACTGGAGAAGCAAATCAACGAGGGAGTAAGAGAAAACTTTTCATGCGCTAACTCAAATTTCCGTGTTATGCAATCATAACAAAGAAGCAAACAAACAAGCAAAAACCCTGCAACATAATACTACCGAGTTCATTAACAAGGCCGGTTTATACACTGAGTTAGTTTTGCATTAGGAACATCCCCCGTTTTACATATTCGAAGCGATAACGAATTACTACGTGATATCAATGTCACGTACGCCCACTATAAATTGCGCACACCGACTTAAGCCAGTTTGACAGCGCCCAGATAATTGGGGCAATAGCGTATTTGGGGTATGAGACCTGGGCTATACCCCCCCCCCCCCCCAGTACTGTTTTTTTTAATTGCGAAGTTTAATTTTTAATTGTTAAGCAATAGAAATAACTTTTTTTCCAAATTTCAGGTACATGCTATTGCTTACATGTACCAAATAATTCTGAGAATTAGGATTTGTTTTTTTTTTTATTGGAGGTTTAACGACCACCGTGAGCAACTCAATGGGCTATAAGCAGTCGCCCGTCCGTAATTTAGGGTCACTGGTTCCAGGGAAGGGAGAGAGCCAGTGCCGTAAGACAAACACAACATCCATGCCTCACCGGGATTCGAACCCGGACCCCTTTCAGACGAATGATCAGAGGCCATCGCTTAGACCACTGCGCCATCGGGGCGGCGAATTAGGATTTGAAAACTTATTTGTATATGAACTCCATTGTTCTTCGGAATACTTTATTTGTACATGAACTCCATTCTTCTTTCCTTTTGTGTGAACTTGAGTGTTACGTTTTCACAAAACTGTTTCTTCCGAGTACTTTTTCATATTTAAAAATAATGTTTTTCTCTATTAACAAACCAGCCAAGTTGCTCGAATGTGTCCTTATGTGGCTCTAAGATATATCTTGATTCTTTTTTATACAGAAAAACTTATTTCGCCAGTTGCAATTGTTGATGGAAAGTTTAACATTAGGTCTGCTAATTTGTACATCTCAGTAAACACTATGTCCAATTTATTCAACTTTATGTAACACGTAATATCTCTTACTGATTTGTTTTGTATTCATCAAGGGAATAAAACACCTTCAGTTCATTTTTTAGTCGAGCTGCATCAAAATTTGAAGCACAGTTTTTTAAGTTCTGACAGTAGATGTTCAGGGGAGCTTTCACGAAATTTATCAAAACATCCAACAAAGCCACGAATTTAAGATATAATATCGCTGATTTTAATTCATTGACACTTCACACAAACTGAAACAACTCTCGCGAATTACGCGCTGTCACACGCGAGTGACTGAGATAGTCCAAGGCTTCTCTTTTTCTGAGCGAACAGTTGCGCAAGTCAATGATCCATTTACTTCCTTTCGCGCATTCATGTTGTCATGGAAACGCTAGCAGGTGATTGTATCAAAATTCTTCGCATCAAAACAGCAAGGACTCTGGAAGACCTGCTTGCGTCTAGACCCACATGTGATTAGAGAAAGACCTAGCCAAATGGCAAACTGTAGCGTCTCATTATTTTAAATGTTTACGCACAAGCGTCTCACCAGGGGTCTCTTACTACCCGCACAACTCACAGCGGCTTAGATTAATTTTGCATTGTTCCTAAGTGTGAATATCTCTGCAACTTAAAAATCTAAATTAGTCATTTTTGTTTTTGCACTTGCACCATGCGATGCTGTGTAGCATTCTGTGCTTCATTCTCATGTGTTAAGTACTCTTGGTATTCTACTAGTTACATATTTCATGTCTTCATATCTTCCAATGAGATCTAAATACACTGCTTTTACGTTCGTACAGCTTACCGATACCGTCCTATTACGAGCTCTGTTAATTTCTTTTTTTTTTCACGAGTACGATTCTTCAAGCTGACTGACAGTCAATTTAGCTATTTATTTTAAATTCTAGGCAATTTCCTTATTAAATACTTCGGTATTGATACTAGACAATATGCAAATACGGAAAGTTGATAGAATGAACATCTGGGCATCCCACGTCATTCACACAATAAAAAGCGGTTAAAACGATGACGCTAACTTATTTAAATGAAAATATTACTTATGCATCACTTGGTGCAACATTTTAAACTTCAGAAAGGTAAGTTTCAACGGCAAATTCCAAACAAACCCCAATTCGGCGAGGGCGTGAATTGTGAGGTTTGTGCGTGTAACTAGTGCCACCATGCAGTCACTTCTGTCGTAACTCAAAAGAACGGGACGCTTTTTCGGCGTCATTTCGCGTTCTGAGCAGGTCGTACCTCTAATCACATGTGGGTCTAGCTTGCGTTATGCAGTTGATCATCGCTCGCCAGACTGATTCTCATAATCGAAAGAAGCGAATCCGCTCGTGTTTTTTTCACACTGAAAGCATCGACATATCTTAATACCGTTCATAATTGACTTTTATTTGTGTATATTTAATTGGCTTTTATTTGTGTATATTTAATTGGCTTTTATTTGTGCATTCTCTGGGCTTCGTAGCTAGCCTTGAATACACGCCACTGAATTGAGAGCCGGAGGGCAGATGCCAGTATTTCAGAACAGCAGCGTTTGTTGGCTGCTCCCGTACTTCTGTATAAAAGGTGCAGCAGGGCTGGATTAACCATGCTCAGACATCCAGCAGAAGAAGGGCTCACATTGGTCAGCAGTGATGTAGTTCTAAATAAAAAAAAGTGCCTTAGCGGTGAACGGAAAAGGAAAAAAATACATTCGAAATTTTCAAAATATGAGTCGTTGCTTTTATTATTTATTAATATTTTGAATTTTCATTATTAATTAGCAATATCAATTTATATTAACACTGCTTAAAACTGTGTAATCTAAGCAATTTTAAATAACAGAAAGAATGTAACGTGAGAGACATATGCTAAGGTAACGTTTTTATTTAAATACGGCCATAGACCATACCATATGTAGAGGATTTTAGGAAGGGAGTGTCTGAACCCAGGGTCCGACGGTTTAACGTGCCCATCCGACGTACGGCGGATATTTAGTGGTTCGAGCGTTCGTAGCTGCTGGTATCGAACCTGAGGTTTCTCCGTGTCAGGCATGAACGTTGACCACTAGGTGTCAGAGTGAACTTAGGGGATTATTTTTATTGGAGCCGATACCAGTGGCGAGTTGTGTAATACAAATGTCTATCACTACCGTTTTATCTCTGAGCACTGTAATCTTAACCCCACGCAGTAGCCATTCCTACAAAATAATTTTGACTGTCTAGACAAAGGAGTTCAGATTCTCTTTGTGATAGAATCTTATGATTTGTGAGACACCTATTGTGTTATCCAACTGAGTAGATCAGTCTACACAGTATTTTTTATTTGTTACTGAGTTTAACAACTACCATGGGCAACTTGTATGACTATAAGTAGTCGCCGGTCCCTAATTTCGGGTCACTTATTCCATGGAAGAGACAGATCCAGCACCTTTGACCATGCACACCACCCATGACTGATCAGGGGTTGGAACTCAGTCTTAGCTCAGAAGAATAATCAGAAGCATGCGCCTCATACCACTGTACCACCGAAGCAGCCATTACTGTAGTACGAACATTCGGTTAAGATACAAGTATGTATGCATGCATAACACAGTTTTCCCCATTTTTACATACATGATCGTTTAAAAAAGTTCCTTAGTCCAGATTCTCTTACCATGTACGCACGAAAAGTGCCTTAGCGCCGCTAAGGCCCTTCTACATCACTGTTGGTCAGTCACGCGCGTTGTTCTGAGAGGCGAGAGTTTGGTGTCATGGCTGGTTTATAAGAAATGACGTGAAACAGTCACCCAGCTTACCCACCAGTACAACAGCGGTTCAGTCCGACCTATTTCCACAAGCACCATACCTTGCTTCGCCTGGGTCTCCACAGTCGGAGACCAGCGTGCGTACCCATAATGACGCCCAATCATCGCAAACAAAGTCTCGCATGAGCCAAGGAACATCGGCTACGGACTCTCAACATATGGACGAAAGTCGTCTGGAGGGATGAGTCCCGTTTCCTGCTGCACCATGTTGAAAGCCGGGATCGCATATGGCGTAAACAGCATGAAACCCTATTCCCTGGTTCTGCAGTTGGGGTTCAATAGGCCGGAGGAGGTGGTGTTCTGGTCTGGTGAGTTGTTTGTTCATGGCAAGTCGTTGTTTATCATCCCACAAACACTGAATGGTGGACACTACAGGGACCTGTTAGCCGACCATCTCCATCCAGATATGCAGGAGGTTTACCCGTCTTTCCTGGCAAGCCCTAGGTCCGTTGGTTAGCATCCCACAAATACTGAATGGTGGACACTACAGGGCCTGTTAGCTGACCATCTCCATATCTGCAGGAGGTTTACCCGTTTTTCCTGGCAAGCCCTATGTCCGTTGGTTAGCATCCCACAAACACTGAATTGTGGACACTACAGGGAACTGTTAGCCGACCATCTCCATCCAGATATGCACGAGGTTTACCCGTCTTTCCTGGCAAGCCCTAGTTCCGTTGGTTATTATTCCACAAACACTGAATTGTGGACATTACAGGGACCTATTAGTCGACTATCTCCATCCATATCTGCACGAGGTTTACCCGTCTTTCCTGGCAAGCCCTATGTCCGTTGGTTATCATCCCACAAACACTGAATGGTGAACACTACAGGAACCTGTTAGCCGACCATCTCCATCCATATCTGCAGAAGGTTTACCCGTCTTTCCTGGCATGCCCTAGGTCCGTTGGTTAGCATCCCACAAACACTGAATGGTGGACACTACAGGGAACTGTTAGCCAACCATCTCCATCCATATCAGCAGGTGGTTTACCAGTCTTTCCTGGCAAGCCCTAGGTCCGTTGGTTATCATCCCACAAACACTGAATGGTGAACACTACAGGGACCTGTTAGCCGACCATCTCCATTCATATCTGCAGAACGTTTACCCGTCTTTCCTGGCAAGCCCTAGGTCCGTTGGTTTTCATCCCACAAACACTGAATGGTGGGCACTACAGGGATCTGTTAGCAGACCATCTCCATCCATATCTGCAGAAGGTTTACCCGTCGTTCCTGGCAAGCCCTAGGTCCGTAGGTCCGTTGGTTATCATCCCACAAACACTGAATGGTGAACACTACAGGGACCTGTTAGCCGACCATCTCCATCCATATCTGCAGAAGGTTTACCCGTCTTTCCTGGCAAGCTCTGTCCGTTGGTTATCATCCCACAAACACTGAATGGTGGACACTACAGGGACCTGTTAGCCGACCATCTCCATCCATATCTGCACAAAGTTTATCCGTCGTTCCTGGCAAGCCCTAGGTCCGTAGGTCCGTTGGTTATCATCCCACAAACACTGAATGGTGAACACTACAGGGACCTGTTAGCCGACCATCTCCATCCATATCTGCAGAAGGTTTACCCGTCTTTCCTGGCAAGCTCTGTCCGTTGGTTATCATCCCACAAACACTGAATGGTGGACACTACAGGGACCTGTTAGCCGACCATCTCCATCCATATCTGCAGAAAGTTTATCCGTCTTTCCTGGCAAGTTCTATGTCCGTTGGTTATCATCTCACAAACACTGAATGGTGGACACTACAGGGACCTGTTAGCCGACCATCTCCATCCATATCTGCAGGAGGTTTACCCGTCTTTCCTGGCAAACCCTAGGTCCGTTGGTTTTCATCCCACAAACACTGAATGGTGGACACTACAGGGACCTGTTAGCCGACCATCTCCATCCATATCTGCAGAAGGTTTATCCGTCTTTCCTGGCAAGTTCTATGTCCGTTGGTTATCATCCCACAAACACTGAATGGTGGACACTACAGGGACCTGTTAGCCGACCATCTCCATCCATATCTGCAGGAGGTTTACCCGTCTTTCCTGGCAAGCCCTATGTCCGTTGGTTATCATCCCACAAACACTGAATGGTGGACACTACAGGGACCTGTTAGCCGACCATCTCCATCCATATCTGCAGAAGGTTTACCCGTCTTTCCTGGCAAACCCTAGGTCCGTTGGTTTTCATCCCACAAACACTGAATGGTGGACACTACATGGACCTGTTAGCCGACCATCTCCATCCATATCTGCAGAAGGTTTACCCGTCTTTCCTGGCAAGCCCTATGTCCGTTGGTTATCATCCCACAAACACTGAATGGTGGACACTACAGGGACCTGTTAGCCGACCATCCCCATCCATATCTGCAGGAGGTTTACCCGTCTTTCCTGGCAAGCCCTATGTCCGTTGGTTATCATCCCACAAACACTGAATGGTGGACACTACAGGGACCTGTTAGCCGACCATCTCCATCCATATCTGCAGAAAGTTTATCCGTCTTTCCTGGCAAGTTCTATGTCCGTTGGTTATCATCCCACAAACACTGAATGGTGGACACTACAGGGACCTGTTAGCCGACCATCTCCATCCATATCTGCAGAAGGTTTATCCGTCTTTCCTGGCAAGTTCTATGTCCGTTGGTTATCATCCCACAAACACTGAATGGTGGACACTACAGGGACCTGTTAGCCGACCATCTCCATCCATATCTGCAGAAGGTTTATCCGTCTTTCCTGGCAAGTTCTATGTCCGTTGGTTATCATCCCACAAACACTGAATGGTGGACACTACAGGGACCTGTTAGCCGACCATCTCCATCCATATCTGCAGAAGGTTTATCCGTCTTTCCTGGCAAGTTCTATGTCCGTTGGTTATCATCCCACAAACACTGAATGGTGGACACTACAGGGACCTGTTAGCCGACCATCTCCATCCATATCTGCAGAAGGTTTACCCGTCTTTCCTGGCAAACCCTAGGTCCGTTGGTTTTCATCCCACAAACACTGAATGGTGGACACTACATGGACCTGTTAGCCGACCATCTCCATCCATATCTGCAGAAGGTTTACCCGTCTTTCCTGGCAAGCCCTATGTCCGTTGGTTATCATCCCACAAACACTGAATGGTGGACACTACAGGGACCTGTTAGCCGACCATCCCCATCCATATCTGCAGGAGGTTTACCCGTCTTTCCTGGCAAGCCCTATGTCCGTTGGTTATCATCCCACAAACACTGAATGGTGGACACTACAGGGACCTGTTAGCCGACCATCTCCATCCATATCTGCAGGAGGTTTATCCGGACCACAGTGCCATCTTTCAACAGGACAATGCTTCATGTCATTGGGCTCGTGATTGGAGGAACACAAGGAATTCGCCATATTGCCTTGGCCCCCAAACTTCCCTGACTTTAAACCAATTGAATATTTGTGATATATGCTAGAACGGGGTGCGAGAACTGCTGAGCCTCCTCCACGGAATGAGCGTGAACAGCGGACATGGGTCATGTTACGCATGGAGGATGTGTGACACCTTGTAAAATCTGTTCCTATGCGTCTGCTAACCGCAACTGCACAGAAAGATGGACTAACGCGTTACTATGTAGGTATTCCGAAAGCAAAGCTTACTCAGTGTATATCTCAAAGACAAGCGACAGCAACACGCACTCTGGAAATCACGTGTATGTTAAATTATTCAGGGAAGTTTTTTTTTTTTTCTTTTCTCCAGTGTTTATTTTTATTTTTCACAACTCCTCGCCCCCAAGCAAGAAGGGGGATAAATATTGAAAAAGCAAGGAATATCTCTTTTCTCTGCTATATTTATTTATTTATTTTTCGGTACTGCAGCCTTCGACAGGAGGTGGTGTCAGAGTTTTTTTCCGATCATGGATGTCAGTGGCGTGTGTTCGAGGCTAGCTAGCCTAGCTGCGAAGCCCAGGGAATGCACAAATAAAAGTAAATTAAATATTTACAAATAAAAGTCAATTATCGACGGTATTAAGATATGTCGATGCCTTCGGTGCGAAAAAAACACGAGCGGATTCGCTTCTTTCGATTATGAGAATCAGTCTGGCTAGCGATGATCAACGGCATCAACGGCGTAACGCAAGTATAGGTCTTCGAGAGCGCTGTTCCGATGCGAAGAGCTTCAATACTATCTCCTGCTACCGTTCCCATGACAGCATGAATGAGCTACGGAGCTCGTGAGTGGTCATTGCTTTGGCCAAGAGTTCGCTCCGAAAAAGCGAAGACTTCGGACTGTTTCCGTTCTTAACAGCGCGTGTTTCACGAGAGTTGTTTCAGTTTGTGTGAAGTGTCAAGGAATTAAAATCAGTGATATCTTAAATTCTTGGCTTTGTTGGATTCGAACTGTTTTGATAAATTTTGTGAAAGCTTTCCTGAACATCTAGTATCAGAGCTTAAAGAACTCTATGCTTCAAATTTTGATACAGCTCGATTAAAAAATGAACTGAAGGTGTTTAATTTCCTTGGTTTATGCAAAACAAATCAGTAAGAAACATTACTTGTTACATAAAGTTGAATAATTGGACATAGTGTTTATTGAGGTGTACAAATTAGCAGATCAAAATTAAACTGTTCATCAACAACTGAAACTGCCGAAGGAAGTTTTCCGTATTAAAAGAATCAAGATGTATCTTAGAGCCACACAAGGACATGTACATTCGAGCAACTTAGCTGGTTTGTTAATAGAGAAAAACATTATTTTTAAATATGAAAAAGTACTCGGAAGAAAGTTCACACAAAAGGAAAGAAGAATGGAGTTCATATCCGAATCCTATTTTTTGGTATCATGTTAGCAATAGAAAAAAATGTTACTTCTATTACTTAACAATTAAAACATAAACTTCGCAATTTTTAAAAAACAGTACTCTGGGGGGCGCGGGGAGGTAGCCCAGGTCTCAGACCCAAGATACGCCACTGATGGATGTGTTGATTTTGTCAGCCAGATAGGGTGATTATGTCCTAGCAGCAGCCCATTCGTCATTTTGTTGTCCGCTGAGGATCGCTAAGACAAAAAATAATAGGTAATTAAAGGAGTGCTGCCTTTGTTGTTTCTTTTATAAATATAATCATTATTAATATTATTTATAATATCTATGAAAATATCAGTGCAAAGGATCGACTCTTCGAGAAACAGCACTTATAAAAATTGGAAAGGGAGTGAGACAAGATGTCACAATATCTCTCTAGTTCCTCTGTGCTATGTTTTAATCATTAAACAGAGAAGACAAAGGGACAAACATTAAGAGATATTATTAACGCACCTGTGTTTTGCCGATGATACAGTCATTTTTGTAAGTACCCACTCAGAGCTGCGAAATATGGTCCAGATGAGAGTAAAGAAGTGGTTTAGAAATGAACATTACAGAAAACAAAATTGATGTACAATGCTTTTTCGGAAACTGAAGGTTTATTGATCGATGAAGCAATTTCAGAACTAACCAATACCAACATTTATTGGGTTGGTGCGAATGAAATGTCCGGCGCGAACGAGCAGTGGAGACAGGCCCCCCACCACAGCGGAATGGAACCACCCACAGGTGTTGCGGGTATTACGTCACAGAGTTACTATAAATAGATAGCACGTGTGTGAAGAACAAAGTTCATGCGTCGTTTGTTTGGACGTAACGTGGCATGCAAAGGAAACACGCAGACTCGGGATTTGAGAGTCATCTTCTGTATGAATTTAAACTGGGCCAATTCTGCAGGAATTACCGCTCTAAACGTTAACAAAACGTTTGGGAAGAATACAGCCAACGAACGAACCATTTGGCGATGGTTTGTGAAGTTTCGAAGCGGAGATACGGACCTGCAAAACGAAGCACGTGTTCACCGACCTGTTGCTGTTTCTGAGGATGATGTGTGGTTGAAGCGGACCCCGAAAAACGTGTCGTGAGATAGCGGCTGAGGTAGGTGTCCACCACACGACAATTGTTCGGTGTGTGGCTGCGCTGGGTAAGGTCAAAAAGCTGGACATGCGGCTGCCGCAGGAGTTAACAACTGCCAACAAGAGTAGGCATTTGGAAGTCTGCACGTCGCTGCTTGCCGGGAATAAACAGGAACCTCTATTGCATCGAATCGTAACCTGTGACGAGAAGTGGGGGTCCTTTATGATAATTGGAAACGATCTGTACAATGGTTAAGCAAGGCACAGCCTGCTGGACGGCATCCTAAGCCACCCCTACACACCAAAAAGATGATGCTTCTTGTCTGGTGGTCCACAGCCGGGATAATGCATCGGAGTTTCTTGACAAGAAGCCGAACCACCACTGCAGAACGTTATTGTGCTGAATTACACCAGATGCACCTGAAAGTGTTGCAGAAACAACCGGCTTTGGTAAACAGACATGGTGTTCTTCTGCTCCAGGACAACGCTCGCCCTCATGTTGCACAACGAACGATGCTGACCGTAAGTGCCTTGGGCTATGAAGCACTGCTTCATCCTGCCAATTCACCGGACTTGTCTCCGACAGACTATCATCTGTTTCGTCGCCTGGATCACTTCCGGTCCGGGAAACAGTTCACGACAGACAACGAGGTTCAACGTGCAGTTGATGACATCTTCGGGTCCCAGCCGCAAGACTTTCTTCGTTCTGGGATCATGGCCTTGTCGGACAGATGGCAACTGTGTCGCTGCCGAGGGTGATTATTTTGCCTAGGTAAGTTGTCCTGCTTTTCCGTTCTCGCCGTCTACGCGTGCTGGTCCTTTGCCGGACATTTCATTCGCATATATGATTCCAAGAAATCTTATGAGCAGACAGATACAATGGAAACTGGTATTCAACTGGATATACTGAGTGTCCACAATCAAAGTTCAGATTTCTGAGGGCGCTACACATGGAACAATTTTGCTCGGAACGACTTCAAATTTGGTATGATTTCTAAGGCGATGGAATTTTGTTTGACGGTAAAACAAAATTTAGGTTCAAAACTCGCCTTCAGATTGAAAAGTGGCGCTTTATTACAGTAGCGAAAAATAGAAAAATGAAAAAAAAAAAAAAAACTTACAATACAGAAGGTACATTTTGTGATTGCGCAGCAACATGTTCTACATGCTGTCCTTCGTCTTTCGCAACATGCTGAAATCGAAAAATAGCATGCTCAACCACAGATCAAAGAGTTTTACTGGAAATCGTGTGGATATGGCGTGTAGTGCTTGCCTTGAAGTCCACCAAGTTTGCTAGGTGACCACGATAGACGCTTTGCATATCCCCAAAGCAGAAAGTCACACGGGACCAAATCCGGTGAGCGCGCACGTCAAGTTGTAGGAAACTTGCGGCTGATTATTTTTTCGTTGGTTAAGTGTGCCTGCAGCAACCGTTTGACAGGTGTTGGTATATCAGAAGCACCATCTCCAACAAAAATTGTTAAATCGTGGCACTGACGCTGTTAAAGTGTTAGAATCACTTAGTTCGCCAGAAGAGGTGCGTATCATGAATGGAATACGGGATTACACCATACGATACATATTTTGAAGATGTGAATCCGTTTTTTTTTTTTTTTTTTTTGGTGTAAATATGACAAGGATGGTAAGTCAGATAATATCCAAAAACTTGAAAATTTTGTCCTTCTGGAGCAAGAATCGAACCCGCGTCTCCTGAATAGAGGTCTGCACGGGCCTTAATTTGGAAAGCCCGGCTCAGTCCAAGCCCGTACGTCCAAGGCCCGGCCCGTTTCAATTTTTTTAATTAAAGCCCGAACCGGCCCCTGTTTCCAAGGCCCGGGTTGGCCCGTAAAATGTTAACAGTTACTAAAACACGAATTTGACACTTGGTGCACTCGGTCATTCGACTCCTGAAGAGTTTTCGTTTTTTTAATTGCTACACGTATTCTATTACAATAAACGTTAATGCGGAATATTTCTGTGACTCTGTATAAGTCACGTGACGTCTGAGGAGGGGAGGGCTAGTATACTCAAAAATATTGCATGTAAACGACAATTTACATGCCTTTCAAATTTTATGGGTTTTCAAGTTATCATTGCCTACCGCTGGACCCGGAATATCCTTGGGAAGGGGGAGGGGGTAATTCGAAAAGTACAAAATATCCAGAATTATGAGTCCTATCGTTCTACTTTATATTGTCTACAAGCACATATTCTCCGGAAGCGATTTTTTCGCGAAAATGTTTCACTTTCTTAAACTCCATTATAAGTATGGAAGAGTATTTATCAGCAACACTTAACTGAGCATATGCTAGGGAAAACAACGACAGACTGCCGAGCTTTCCAGTGTCACAGAAGTTTTGAAAACCTAAGGGTTCATTTGGCATCTAGAAGTTCTGAAAACCTAAGGGTTCATTTGCCATCTGCTGACTCCCTGAGAGTACAAATGGGAAAAATACGACACAGATTTATACACAGAAGTAAGTTTCTCCCAGCCCATTTCTCCCGTGCCATTTAAGCAACTTAAAAGCTTTTCACACATCTAGAAAACAAAGTGCCGCCGACCTGAACAATAAAAAAGATCGTCTGCGAGCGGGTGGCTCAGTTTATAAATGCTGCAGTTAATAGCCTCCCCTGAAGTTTGAGAGGAGGGTGGAAGTTAGAGAGAGAAGGCACCACATTCACATTGAAAAACTAAGGGAGCTGACCCACTCCAATTGTTTTGTAGGAGGGAAGGATGCCGTAAAACTTCTATTTTTTCCAACAGCGGAAATTATTCATTCTTATCCTGCTGCTGTATGTTGTGAGATTTCCAAACAAGAAAGGCACCGTACAGCGATTGTTTTGCTCATTAAAAAAAAACCTGCTCGGCCCGTGTCTGTTTTACATTAAATATTGAAGGCCCGGGCCCCCGCAGACCTCTACTCCCGGATAACGCCCGACTAAGCTAACCACTACACCTAGAACGCCAAGTCTCAATTTCCGATAAATTTGATAGGGACGACCAAGTCTCAAGTTTCCCATAAATTTGAATTTAACGGAAACTTGAGATTCGGTCGTTCTGGGTGGTGGTGTGGTTAGCATAATCGGGCGCTATCCGGGAGACGTGGGTTCGATTTCCGCTTCAGGACTACGAAGTTTTCAAGTTTTCGGATATTATCTGACTAACCATTCTTGTCATATTTACTTCAAAAAACGGATAACTCTTCAAAATTTGAGGTGCATATCGCTGGCCATTGACAGAGTATGTACTAAAACCCGCAGAAGCGAGCTCCTCGTAAAAGAAGGGTCCAACGATGAATTCTGCTGCAAAACAACATCAAACGGTGACTTTTGGAGAATGAAGTGGAATCTCGGGCACGTTGTTGGATTATGTGTTGCCCAAATTCTGTTGTTGTGCGCATTAGCAGCACTATGCAGATGGAAATGGGCTTCGTCTGTCCACAAAATGTTCGATGGCTATTTGTTGTCCAATTCAACGCAAGCAAGAAACTGCGATGCAAATGCTTCTAGTGCACCTCCGTCAAGGAGAAGCAAGTGATGAATATGGGAAATCTTGTAAGGAAAGAAGTGTAGTATTCCTCTTATAACTTCGTGAACTGTGCTTGAGGACTGCTGGCCCTAAAGACTGAGCAATACGCCGTATATTATCGCTTCCCAAGATATTTCATGTCCTGTCTTCCTGTAACACTGTGGCTACATCCTCTGTGATCTGCTGGTTGACTGGCTTCCGTCCTCTGCCAGGTTTGACGTCCAAACAGATTGCCTCTTGAAATTTCCGGATCCTTTTACGCAAATGATTTGTAGCTATTGGCATAGTTTTTAATATCTTCAACGTTCTGAACTTGCTTAGTGATCTTAATAAGGCAGTTGTTACTACTGAAGAAGTGCACGATATTTTGGTGACAGTGCCATGCTCTATAAAAGGTTAACCTATTCACCTGTAGTGAAATGACGCATTCCTGCTTTTATAGCAGCTTCTTTCCAAGCATGAGGATATTCCGATTTCTTATACGTAATTTCCTTATATGGACGGTGACAGCGCACATGACTGCAGCTTCTCATTGTTATAAGTGATTATAGTGCCGCTTACTCCCTGGAGGTAAGTTTGGGAACAAATTTTTGTTTTTCTGTCAAACAAAATTCCATCGCTTCAGGAGACATCATATCAAATTTAGTGTCGTTTCTAGCAATAGTTCCACTTTTAACGGCCTTACAAATGTGAACTTTAATTATGAGTACTCCATGTGGGTAGGGGGAGATCACGGCAATTTGTATAATATATATCTCGAAATCATTCAAAAATACTTCTTCAAAGGGGAGTCACTGTTTCATGCTGTGCAAATCCGGTGCATTTAAAACCTGTTGAAAGGGAATTGTTCAGAATCGACAAGCCAAAAAGAAGCTATTTTTCATTCTTTCGTATGAAAATAACTGCTTTGATTTACGACGACCTCATTTTACAGCGCGCGTGCCCTTCAACAACCAATTATTGTGGTAAATGCCAAGAAACAACGGTAAACACGCTTTTGATTAAATTTTCTTTTGTACAACTCTATAGCGCCATTACGGAAGGACCCTTGTGGCTATGTGGAAAAAAAAATGCTCTTTCTTAGGCAAGTGTTATTTTATTCGGGAAGGAAACTCCCTCGAAGGTCAAATTCCACAGCTCCCTTTATTCCTTCATGTCGCATTTATTGAGCAGAATGCCGTGACATTCTTAATGACAGCAGAAGTGATGCCAGGTGGCCCAGATCTTGTTTGAAGGTTAACTTTCTCCCAACATGCTGCGCTATTCAAGTCTTACATCTGTTGCCAGTTGCGATAGTTCTCTCACGACTCAGCTAAGTGAAATGTCTTATTGAAGATAACTACTGTTTAATATGGAAATGGATGTTTATACATGGACTTAGCGCGTCATTTATTTTGAAAGGTCACTGAATGCATCTACTTAACAAGTCAAACTAGTAATTTATAAGTATTACATAACAACTATCTAAACAAGTCCAAACACACTCATCGTCAAAAAAATAGTTGCACCGAGAAGGACGTGTCGGATTGCAATGCTATTCGGGAGGAAGGTAAAGGTTACCAGGAACAAAAAATGATTAAACATTGAGATTGATATGGGCAATATTATTGAGCCACACGACAAGAAGTAGTGTCTCTTAGTATGGCGTCGGGCCGCCATGTTTGCTCACACAGCATGCCAGACGTCTCGGCATGGAGTTGTAGAGGTTCCTAATGGTGTCCTGCGATAAGCCATCCCATGCGGCTTGAATCTTCTCACGCAGTTCCTGCAGATTGTGCGGTAGGGGCGGAGTGTGGATAGCGCGTCCAATAGCACCCCACACATTTTCCATCGACCATACGTCTGGCGATGCGGCTGGCCATGGCAGAGTGTCAGTCCCTTGAAGGCAAGCTCTCGAGACAGCATCAGTATACGGACGAGCGTTGTCCTGTTGGAAAATCGCATCGGAGTGAGCATTCAGAAAAGGTAGGGTCATTGGTTGCAGGACCTCATTAACATAACGTTGGGCTGTTAAAGTGCCTGTAATGAACACCAAAGGCGATCTGACATCGTAGGCAGGTGTCCTGTAGGCAGTTGTCCTGTTAGCACCCTACACCACGACACCCGGCCTTATGGAGGTGTAACGCTCGACAACAAATTATCATGGCGCTGACCACGGTGCTTCCACACTCGGATTCGTTGGTCGTCTCCTCCAAGACAAACGCGGGACTCGTCGCTGAAGATCACCCGCTGCTATTCTGAGTGGATCAATGACAGTCTGACACGACACCATTGCCGTCTTTGGAACGATACAATGATTTTAAGGGCAGTCGTCGTAACGGTCTGCGTGCGTGTAGTCCTACATCATGCAGCCGTCTGCCAATGGTGCTGGCACTAATCGGACGATGCATGAAGGGCACCACTGCTTACTGAATATCCGCAATCGTGGCTGTTGGGTCACTCCGCGCATGTCTGACAACTCATCAGTCCTCTCTCTCTCTCTCTCTCTCTCTCTCTCTCTCCGTGGTTCGTCTAGATCTCCTTCCTCTTCCTGTCGCTGCTGCGTGCCTTGTTCTATCCACTGCTGCCAACAGCGTGCTATGGTGATATCCGCACGGCCGGTATTGCGATGCGGCCCCCTCTCGAACTCCTCCAACTGCTCGAATTGCTTTCGAACTCATCTCCGAGGCATATTTCACTTGCAAAGGATGCAACCAATACAACAGCACGATTCAGAATGGCAAGCGCGCGCAACGGGACGACCTTATATAGCCGGTCAGGCACAGCGCTACGACCCCTCCTTATGTGCGTCCTATATGCGGGCGAGCGTGACACTTGAATCATTTGCATGTCTGACGATGTCAAACCTACCACCAAGTTTCATTACTATCGGTTACATCCTTCTGGGTGCAGAAATTATTTTTTTGACGATAATTGTAACATCTACCTAACAAGTCCCTTTATATCGGCAAAAAAGAATATACAAATGCACCCAGCTATTGCCTGGTAAACGGCAAATTTATTTACGTGAGAAAAGTACCAATACGCAGAATAAGAAAAAAAAACCCGTTAAATTTATCAAAACCGCGAGAGTACCATACCATGTATTGCTACAGCCAGGCGGGCTTCCTATGACCTCGTGCTCCAGCCATGATTCAAATCCGTTAAAGCGTTGCAGTTTGAAGTATCTATAGTTAGCAGCTTTAACGGTGGGCTAGTGCTAAGGTACGATAGTGACCTAGTGGTTAGAGCAACCGTCTTCTGAACAGATGGTCACGGTATCGATCACAGTTAGGTTGAGTTGCTCTGAACCACTGAATGCTCGCCGTGTGTCAGATGTGCACGTTAAGCTCTCGGCTCCAGGGTGTTGGACCCCTGATTACAAATAAGATTACCTGTTCTTTCCCCTGCCCCTGTTTTCGCACCCTGGAAGTGCTCGTTGTGACGTCATAGTCTAGCACTCCCAACTAAGCACACCGGACACAAATTTTGTCACCCCTGCCAGAACTTACCTAATAAAGGGTGACGACCCTCTTGCCTTGATAACAGCATGAATCCGGTGTGGTAGAGACTCCACGAGGTTGTGGATGTATTGAACATCGATTTACAGTCACTCGTGTGTCAATTGGTCCCGAAGTTCCTCCAGATTACGTGGGTGTCTATTACAGCGTTTTCAGCTTCTGTTCCAAATAATCCCACAGATGTTCAATAGGATTTAAATCTGGTGATCTGGCAGGCCAGTCGAGGTGAGACAGCGTTGTTGATTGTTCGCCGTGCCACTCAGACACAGTTTTAGCCCTGTGCACACGGGGATTCTCATCTTTTAAGATAGGAGTGGCAATGTGATGCTGCTCCTGGAGATGTAGGGCATAGGGCAACACTTCGTCATCCAGAATGCGGAGGTACGCATGCTGGTTCAAATTCATCGTCACTGCAACGAGACCAATTTCGTGGTACGAAAAGCATCCCTAAAACATTACAGAATCCCCTGCAGCTTGAACAACATCTTCGACACCTTCACGATTAAAGGCTTCATTATGCCTGCGATGCACTCGTCGCCTCTCATCACTGGAGAACAAACAAAAACGAGACTCTTCAGACCAAATTACTCGTTTCCAATCCTCCACAGTAAAGGTTTGGTGCCTCTGAGCCCATTGATAAAGTGCGACTTTGTGACTTGTTGTTAAAAGAGGCCTCTTCCGTGGTACTCTGCTCCAGATGTCCATCGCATGCAGTTCTTGTTGCAATGTCCTTTCAGAAATTGGTTGGAGTGGACTTTCATTGACTGTTTGGAGCAATTGTTGCCTGGTTTGAAACCGATTTGCAGTTACTAGGCGTGAAACATGGCGGTGGTCCCTGTTGGTGAGAATCGTTTTCGGACCACGTCGCCGATTATCAGTTGACTGCGAACTACACCACTGTTTGTAGACCCGCTGGACAGTACGCTTTGACACACCAACAAATTGAGCGACTTCATTCAGTTTGTATCCGTGGGCACGGCCAAATACGATGGCTTCTTTTTGCCACTCAGTAACGTCTGCCTTACGACCCATATTGCAGACTAAATTCAACACACACGTTGCTCTTCACCACTGCACGAGACAAAAATGATTTTGCAGACCACGTTAGTGTTGTTTATCTCCCAACAATGCTATCACGGTGCCCTCTGTGCAACTGGTAACTTTCTACTGTCATTTCTGTAAGGGGTAACTAATTTTTTGTCCGGTGTGCTTATGCCGACCTACACTTTAAATCTGACACTCCTACTTTTTTGATCTGTCTATCCTCCCTCCTATCTGATCCTCTAGGTTCAATCAAATGAAATGAAACTTCGTTTCCGATAGGCAACGCAGAAATTCCATGGGACATACATAGTTGCGTCTAAACCTTCCCTTTGGGTAAATTGCTAGATGCTGCATAGTTGTCTAAACCTTACCCTGCTATAAATTGCTACGTACTGCATTTCCGTTTTGACTGAGTGCGCATAATTGTCCAAGGACGACTCAGTTTCGAATTCGGTATGAGACATAGATGGTGTGCTTGCCTCATGGCTCTGGCACTCTCCCTTTCCTGGAACTAGGGGAGGGGCATACACAGGGACGGCCGATTCCTCATACGCTCACGGTGGTCGTTGTTGTGGTCGTTGTTCTCTTTCCTGGAATCAATGGTCCTAAATTAGGACTTACATGTTCACATGGGCTGTTACACCAAAAATAATAAGCAAGTTATTGTATCTCATGTCACGAGGTCACGTGACAGTTGCGGTTTGGTTCATTCAAACCTAACATTTGCGCCAGACTTTCGGGAGTTCAGCTGATACTTGATTGCTGCGTAGTTATGTCTCTGGTAATATCTCTTAAGGTTTACCAAATGACAACCGTCCCTTTTAAGATGTTTCGCACCAGTTGTTTCATTTCATCTCACTTTGTTCGGTTGTTTTTTTCAGTCAAGTGCTACTGTTTTTTTACGTAACGAGCATCGTAAAATGTTGAATAAGTATGCTGCTTGGAAAAAGATCTTTGTATAAGGCAGATGCAGTATTTTCGTTTATCATTAGCTATAAATTGGTGGCATTAAATATTCTTTTTGTCACTGTCTTTACACACATTTTTTTCTTTTATTTTGTGAGTTTGATTTGATAGCCTTTTCATCTCTTTGTAAGACGAAAGCTAAAGTTTTTGCCGCCCCGGTGGCGCAGTGGTCTAAGGCGCTGGCCTCTGATCATTCGTCCGTGAGGGGTCCGGGTTCGAATCCCGGTGAGGCATGGATGTTGTGTTTGTCTTACGGCACTGGCTCTCTCCCTTCCCTGGAACCAGTGACCCTAAATTAGGGACGGGCGACTGCTTATAGCCCATTGAGTTGCTCACGGTGGTCGTTAAACCTCCAAACAAACAAAAAAAAAAAAAAAAAAAAGCTAAAGTTTCTCCCTCTGTGTGTGTGTGTTGTGACGTACCTACCTCAGTGGTGACACGCATCGCTAGACGGCAAAGTTTTAGTGACAAACTTCGCCGGTGTTGCTTAACTGGGAAAGCATTCGGCTCCGGAGCAGAAGGATGCTGGTTCGAAATATGCCACCGGCAAATGGGTTTTAAGCTATATTGGCGTCCGAACGTAAAATGAATCTCCTGGCTGTTGGGTTTTTCGAAACATGTGTGATGTTTGTTTCGCACATCACCTGGAATTAATGAGAATTCCTTCTTCTGCAGTGGCCTCCTTCAAGCTTGGTTTGCCGGCTAACCCGGAAACCTACGATTCCATTGCAGCCCTTTCCCAAGGGGAGGATATATGTGACGTACTTATCTCAGAGGTAACACACACACGTCAAAACGGTGAAGTTACAGCGACAAACTTCGAAGGTGCAGCTTAATTGGGAGAACGTTCGGCTCCGGAGCAGAAGGATGCGCCTTTTATAGGCGCCACCGACAAATAGCTTTTAAGCTATAGTGTGTTTGTGATAGGAGAGAGAGAGAGAGAGGCTATAATAAGTTGACAGTCCCTAATTTCGGGCCACTGCTTTCTCGGAAGGGGAAGAGCCAGTGGCACAATAACGAACGCGATACACCTGGTATCCCTATCCTCACTCGAAATCAATAATATATAATAGGAGATAAAATTCCGTAATCTAAACCATTCAATAGCACCGGGCAACCTAATTAATTTATGATACAGTTAAAGTGTTTGCTTATTATAATTTAAAGTTATCTTTATTTTCTCACCAATATATGCAGTAAAATGGTAACGTGAAACCTTATTCCTCCATGCGCGCTACGGACACAAACGATAAATACAGAATATTGAAAAATTAAAAAGAACAATGTTTATTTGTTCGGGGGGGGGGGAGGGGTTAACGATCACCGTGAGCATCAGGGCCACTGGTCCCAGGGAAAGGAGAGAGCCAGTAGTGTAAGACAAACGCCACAGCCATGCATGCCTCACCGGGATTCGAATTCGAACCGATCTCAGACGAATCAAAGATCTAACTGAGAATAAGTTAAGGCTCGGCGAGACGTAACTAGCGCCGCCATATCCTAAGTACAAGATGCAATGCACAGAAACCAACATACAGGCTGATGCCGGAGCAGACTGCGCATGCGTATTTCTGTTGACTTCAATTCTGGTAAAGAACAGTCAGCCGAGCTACTCACAGTCACATCATGTGATTGTTACCTTCTCGGTAGCATAATCACTTCGCAAATCAGATATGTTAGTTTTGTTACGCCAATTGGGTTAGTTAAAGCTTTTGTTTGTTCTTCAATTTTTTGGAAACATTTTCAGTAATGCCAGATACTAGGGATTGCCTGCATTTTGTGCGGATCCTTAGGCCTAACTATAATATTTGCTAAAATTTAATTTAAATAGTAATACTAGTGTTATTGCACATTTTTCTCAACGAAAATAAGGGACGGGCGGGATATCAGTACAACAACAACAAAAAACTACTCTAAGCAAGTAGTCATCAGATCGAAGAAAACCATCGTGGATCAAAGAAAAGCTTCACTGCCATAGTCCCCGTAACGTGTTTTGCTCCTGATTGTTTGCTTTCAGGCAGAGCACATAATCTCTTACCTTGTGGTGGCGCTGTTGTCGCCTGTTTTACGTTATCTCTACATGAGTCGACGTTCTTCACGCGAAGCTTTATATTCTTTAGACGAATGGTCGGAATTCAGCTTAGACCACTGCGCCACCCGGGGGATATAAAGAATATGATATGATATATATTTTATTTAGTTGTCGCATTCAAATACACAGCATAGTTATATTGTGATAACTAATGATTGCTGAAACAACTTGGAAGAAAGAGGGAAAATGACATCAGGCCTGACATAGCCCTCTTCTCCATGAAGGGAAAGTTACAAAAAAACATATTTTCCGTTTTTTGTTTGTTTGTTTGTTTTCTCTAAACTGCTTCAACATTTCTGAAAGAGAGAGTTATCTTTTAAGCATGTGGGGCAGTTGATCAAAACTGCATATTTCCCCCCTTTTTTAAGGTTAAATATTAGTGATAATTACAGCAAAAATGGATAATAATATTCACATCGGTAGCACGTGACAGCCCCAATATCTGAAACCAGATGGCGCAGAAAACAAGCAGATGTAGGTCCACCATATTACATTGGCTGGACAATTAGCAAATCAAGCAGACGTGACAGTGCCATAAAGACACAGTAACACCTATTAAAAAAGTCACACAGGCGGTATTCGCTGCCTGCATGTCCGTAAAAAAAAAAAAAAAAAGCCAGTCGTGATATACTCCTCTGATAACAAGAATCTCCCCACAGCTAGTCAGTTCAAAGATGTGGTACATATCCAGCATGCATCGGGAAGTTTCTTCCACAGTAACAGAGTAGACTGCGCTTTGTGACATCATCGCGATTGCAGCCACTGCGGCCCGTAGCTTAATTTTCAGGAGGGGAGCAAATGCAAATTTTAAATACAAGGAGCATACACAAACACTATAAGCAAATTTCAACACTGCCTTCTCTGTTCTCTAGTCCCTTTTACAACACAAAAACACATAAACTTAACTGAAAACCGGAAGTCCCAAAAACTACTTAAAAGAGATGGATAAATGAAGTTCGACAACATATTGGGACACTAAGGAAAGTTCTTTGATGTCCTTTAGGATCTTGCGCCTCTTCGCCACTTCTGTCCCACGTCCCACAAAAACCCGCCGATCACTCAATGGGTCATAAAAAAGGTATAAACACCTTCAAGACGAAATTCTGGAAAGATCTATGGGCGATCGTTGTTCAACACAGTCCAAGACTGTGTGACGTATATTCTATTTTAACTTTCATTTTTAGTTCCTTTTTCTACGTAAATTTGAGATTGTTCTCTTTTACACTTTCCAAACTTAACGTGATATCTTCTCTCTCATATAAATGGAGGTTGGCAACATCATGTGGCCCATGCGTAAGAAACGTATGCATGTGATAAGAACAAGACGAGATATATAATGGCTACGCAGTAGCTGTGAGAGGGGATTTTGATGGTGAACGTTGATGCTCTTTTTGGATAAGAGATTGCTTAGTTGCCGTTTACGTATTTTGAAGGCTACGTGTTCTATGTTAATGAAAGTGTTGTGTTTCACAGTCAGTTGTTATTGTGGATATTAACACAAGTTTTGTGATTTCATCTTGTTGAAGTACAAATCAAGTGCTTTTTAACAGCAATAAAGGATTAGCTGTAAGTAACAACTTCCTAAACTTTATTTGAGTGACTCGTATTTCACTGTAGGTGAAGTTTTTGATTTAAGTAGAGTTTTAGTAAGTCAGCTACACATAAAACGCTACAACTGCTGCTGAAAGGACGATATATTTTTCATTTCTTCGCCCTTCACACTTTTCCATGCTGTAGGCATGTACGCTGTGCTGTGTTCTGACACACCAATGAGAAATTCCAACAGTATAACTTCCTACTGCAAATTGCTAACGCTTTTAACTATTTTTACTGTACGCGCACGCACGCACGCACGCACACACATACTTTCATTCAGAAGTTCAGCAGAAAAATTTACAATCAGAATGAGTTTTATTGCAAATCTTTGCAGCATCACCCAAGAACTGAAATGGCATAGTCAGATTTCCAGGCGAGGACAGGTGCCCGCCCGCTCTTGGCCCCCATATGGGCGCCTATGATTACAGCTTTGAGTTCCGTGTCACGTGTCCTTAATACATTAGTTGTAGGATAAAAATAGTTGTGTTGGACTGAGATTACAGTGCGTCTCGCACACCAGATCGTTTGACCACATCATACATTCATATCAATAACAAAATACTGTGTGCTCAATATGAAATTAAAACAATATTTACCAAAATAAAAAAATTTAAAAAAATTTCATCACGTAATGTTACTAAATGTTTTGTAGGAACCTCAATTCGGCGAGAAGAAACTGTGTTTCAAGTAAATGGCAAATCTAAACAACGCTTTAGATTATAATGAGATCGCCTAGCGTAACGATTTTGCTTAGAATAAACAAGCAAATTCGCCAACTAAATGCTGCCAGTACAGGACTCACAGAATAAAAAAACGTAAAGAAAAAAAAATCGATTTACGCAAAAGAATTCAATTGCTTCAATCTCTATTTACACCGGAAATCAAACTGTATGATAATATACCTTACTAGAGAATACAAGATCGGAAATCCAAAACGTGAAGTAAAGAAAAAGAAAGGAAATGTTAATGATTTGTTCAAAGCAAGACTGTGACGCAAAGAAGGATCGGCCACAGAACTTGGGAAGGGGAGGGAGCTGTGTGTTTGAACAAATAATTTAAATTGTTTAAACACAGAGCCTGGGGGAGGGGTCAACTACAAACCATATTTTCCCACGAATACAAACACAAGTTTCCCTTCGGGTTTTTCGCTCCTTTTGTTAATTTACTTCACGGGCGAATAATGTCTCCATGCCGAAAAGGAAAAAAACTTATAAAATAAAATACAAAATGTCAAAAGAACAACATGAGAAAGAAGACAGAACTCTCTTGAAATAAAAAAAAAAAATGAATCACCTGAATTTACTTGATGATGGTTGAGTTGAAAGTTCCTTATCGCCGGAGGTAAGATTACTCCCAATTTGCTAAAAACGTTTTTTCTATTCTGGTTCCTTTCCATGCAATGGAATCAAGGAGTTATTTTATGTCGCATTTAGTCTCTTTCTCCTTCTGTTCTTCGGTTCCACTTCCTTCATCATTAATCGCGCATTCTCCTTCGCTGGTGTTCGGAGGTAGTCTCTTCTTACTGTCGTCAACAGCTAGGCCCTCCTCCCTTCCCCACTCAAAAATCAATAGTCCTCAGATTCACGCCAACAAATCCTAGCGCCAAAAACATTGTACACCAGTCAATCTGATTGTAAAGCGATGGACAGGAAAAAGTTGAAAGCTCTTTCTTTTCCTCTCTCTCTCTCGCACAACGACTCCCTTTGAACATTATTTTCAGTGCCTAATGAAATGCATTTAGCTAAAATACCTTTCGCTTTTTCTTTTCTTTTTGGCAATGTTCTTCCAAATTTAACGTTTCACCGAAAGAAAAGAAGTCATTTCACCCTTCCCTGACCCTTAACACAAACAATTCAGCGCCCAAGTGGTACAGAATGATTACCACAGCTGTTCCTACTGGTTCAACTCGAAAAGCAATTTCTTTTAAGTTACCCATTGTTCGTACTGTACAACCTTGCGAATAAATAGTACAGGGGTCGCGCTGTCGATCGCCATCTTAGCTATTTGCGAAAAAAAAACATTTTGGCAATGGAAAGATAGCTTTGGCGATTACCTTTTTGCACTGTTATAACACTTTGTCGATTAATAATTGAATTTGTCGAATACATTGGCGAAAACTTTAAAAAGAGCCAGAGCGACCCCTGATAGTATGTACCTTAAAAAAATACAATACGCGAATAAATAAGGAAACGTATTGCTTATAATTAAATGCAAAAGAAATTTTCATTTTCACAAACCACCGAAAATAAAAGTTTACAAAAAAATAAAAAAGTTCTTAACACAAGTATCTATTAATATTTTCAAATATTAACGTTTATTGTAAGTTTTGTCTGCATAGATTAGTTTCGTTCTGCCTCGATAAATCCACCAGTTCGAGTGCGAAAGCTTGGCAATATCAGTTCTTTACGCCAATATAAAAATGGATTTTCGTAAAAAAAAAACGGTTGGCTCAGTTTTGATTGAGCCGTCAGTTTTGAACGTAGGACTACGATCGGTGTTTTGGATTTTTGTTTGGCAGCGACTGCTTTCAGTCATTCTCGATACTCTCTAGTTCGTTGAGCTGCAGTCTTCTTGGGCTTCATCAGGGTTGGCAAGGTAATTTACTCGTTACGTATTTTACGTAAATTACGCGTAATATACAGGTAATTTACTTGGCGTAGAAAACCAGTTTTTTACGCAGACGTAAAAAACTAATTTTCTTTCACGTGTGTGTATAAATAATATAATATAAAAACCACTAAGTATATTACATTTTAAACTTAAAACTTTTTGTATATTTCACTACGAAATCATTATTCTCTTAAGATTGTTCATACAGCTCAGCCACCTATTAACAGATTTCTTTTTAGAAATTATAATGTATCTGTTCTTTCTTGTATATTAAAAATGAAGAAAATCTACCTCTTGCACTAGCATTGATAAAAATCACAATGTATATTGAATAGAATTCAAGATTTTATTAACAGCTTCAAATTCGTCGAGTGTATTTTCATATTTATGTAATTCTATAGAAAAAACAATTATGTTCAGTTTGTTCACCAAAGATAATATTTTGACATGAATGTCAATGGCATGTCTATAATGCAAAATATTGAACATTTCATTTAATAATATTTGTGTTTGACATGTTATCCAGGTGTACACTTCAAAATCATAATGTTACTCTTTTAAAACTCTAAACGTTTTTCATATTGATTGTGCTATACTTATACCCTTAAAGGAAAAAACTGTAGATTTGACAGAACATTAAACTACTTGTTTTAAATGTAACTCTTTAAATGTTTATAATTGTCACTTTCAGTTCTCACACACCCTTAATCACACTAATAATTCTCACTGTTATGATTCTAACTTCAAAGTATAATATATTTGAACCAATTTCTTCGAACGTTCGCAGCTGAGCCGGTTTCTTGTATAGTATTATGGACAAAAGACCAATTAGAGAAAAGTATTTCGAGTTGGGATGAAGATACTGGGATGTTGATTAACTTCAAAGCAACTGCTGATCACTTCTTATGGTGCCGACTGGCGAAGTACCAGAATGTCTGTGGTGATTTAACACCCTTCTTCATAAGCGCTCCAAACTTTCCAGATTTTTATCGATACTGATAGCAAGTTAATTAACAGCACGAAGATTGCATAGCGAGTTAATTAACAGCACAAAGCCATGTTTTTTTTAATTTTGTTACCCATTTTACGCGTTTTTTACGTATTTTACGTTTTCTACGTATTTTAAGCGTTTTTACGCGTAATTTACGTGTCACGTAGAAAACCTTTTTTTTACCCGTAATTGCACAACCCTGGGCTTCATACATTCCTCATCACTTGCTGTTTCCCCTTGTTTTGATTTTCTCCACTTTTGCTTGCGTTTATTCTACGAATTCCGCGGCATTGTCGAAAATGTTAACCCGTTCACACAAAAACAATTTTTTAAATTTTAGTTTAAACCAATGCGATATGTTCCTTATATATTTGAATAGATCTCATCGCGAGCCTTAAAACTATACCACGTGTGACGTACCTGCCAGCAGGACGCACACGACATAAAGGCACATAGCAATCAGAACAAATGTCTGCGTAGCTCAGTTGGTAGAGCGACTTGTTCCGGAATAAGCGGCCTCGGGTTCGAATCCCGGCGTAGACCAAAAATGACGGATAAATTTACTTCGTTATAATTGGCGCCCGAACTATCCGGATGACCCAGCCGTTCAAAATCTCGCATTGGTGTGATGTTATTTCCACACCGCGAGACAGGAAAAATCAGAGAATTCCTTCTCCAGCGCTTCGAAAAATAAAAATATGTGATGTTTCATTCCACACAGCAGATTGACTGGGAGTTCTCAAGTGCACGTTCTACAGTGGATGGCTGCCTGCAACGATTCATGGTCACGGCTGACCCGTGAGCCATGCCCCCGGCCCTCTCTCGGGGGGGGAGATGTGACGTACCTGCCAGCAGGACGCATACGACATAAAGGCACATAGCAATCAGAACAAATGTCTGCGTAGCTCAGTTGGTAGAGCGACTTGTTCCGGAATAAGCGGCCTCGGGTTCGAATCCCGGCGTAGACCAAAAATGACGGAGAAATTTACTTCGTTATACACGCACAGCCGTTTTGCACTCACGGTTGTCCAGGTAAACCGCGATATTGTCGAAAGTGCTCACCGGTTCACAACAATTTTTAAAATGTTCAGTTCAAACCACTACGAAATGTTCTTCGTATGTTTGAATAGATCTCGTCGAGAGCTTTAGAACGATACCACGCACAGTCGTGTTGTGCTCACGGTTGCCGAGATAGACTGAGTCAAACGCGGCGGCACCCCCAGAAATATTGCATCATCTCTCCCCGCGCACAGGGAGCGAGGGGAGCTTCGCGCACGGGATGTATTGCGCAGTACGCGAATTGGATTCCATGCTGTTTACGAATATGCTAACACGATTAGTGTGCGATATGTATTTTTAACGCTATAACGATTTCAATTGGGATCTATTTTTGTTACAGGCCGTCGATTGTAAGTCGCTCCATACTATTCGCGGAGTTAGACTTAGTCCCACGCCAAAAAAAAAAAAAAAAAAAAAAAGATTTTTCGTAAAATGTTTACAACGTTCACTTTACAGGGGTGCTTGCTTGCCCTACAGGTGGCTGAGGACGATGTTCGCTACAGTCCAGACGCATCATAGGTGCCATTCTATACATTTCGGATAAAAATACATAGATTGAAAACAGAGTGTACCATGAGATATTTGAACTTTCTACAACATGCACGGTTTTCAATTCACCAAGAACTGAATGTAATGCATGTGACAATAACATCATTTACAGGGGTTGCGCTGGTTTTTTTTTAAGTTTTCGCCAATTTAGTCGCCGAATTCAATTTGTTTTCGCCAAAGTGTTATAACACTGTGAAAAGGTAATCGCCAAAGCTTTTTTCCATCACCAAAATGATTTTCCACCCCCAATTGCGAAGATGGCGATCGGCGGCGCGACCCCTGATTTACGCTTATTACACTTAAGTTAATAACGTACGTTTTTTTTTTAACGAATAGATATACTTCTGCTTGTGAAGAAAAAAGATCTACAAACCTACGGAAAAATATGTACAGTCAAATTCCTATTTAACGGACTGCGATTTAACGTACATTTTTTTATGGTCCTGACGGAATCACATTGTAATTAATGCTTGACGTTTCCCGATTTAACGAACACATTATGTTAATCAGACTATGTTGCCAAACTATATTAATCAGCATCTTTACATTAAAGGTTAGCCCAAATGCAATCCCTTGATGACGTTTTCGGTGAACAGATCGGACTAAATGCATCCTATTCTGATGAGTATGAAGCAGAACTGAAAGTTAACTGCTTTAATGATGCTGTTAACGGTATAGAGTGTGCTAAAAACTACTTGATGTGCTTCGATATTACTGATGACGTTTTTTATGCACTTCATAAAATTGAAGCTGCAATTTATAAAGCTAAACGTTCACAAAAAAATAAGCAATCTTCTCATGTCTTTTCTACAGCGTAAAAAGGTAATAAACACATATTCTGTTTTTACAAGTTAATTAGTACTAATTGATGTTCTGTTTCATGCAATTTATAAAACTGAAATCGTTAAGAAGCTAAATGCTCAGAAAAAAATCAACTCGTATTTTTCTCGTAATTTTAAAGAACGCTTAAATTTCGATGCTACATATTGAAGTCTAATATCTACGAATTATGTATTTAATATGCAAAGTAAATGTACATGTATTATAACTTTTATGATAATAAACTTCGTAATTAAAAGTACTATACATATTTTAAATTTCACTGAAAGAAAGAGATCTTAGCTGCCTATTTATTCTGTTATGAACACTAGCTTAATTTAAATGTTTCATTCGAAAGGCTTCCTCGATTTAACACGGCCGCTGGTCCCTTGAAGTTTGTTAAATCGAGGTTTGACTGTATATATGTGGCGATGAAAACTAGCTTAAAATTGACATTTGAATAAAGTGTTTTTGCAAGGGTTGTGCAAGTTGTTTTTCTAATTTAAATACAAGGGTTGTGAACGATGTTTTTCCGTTTCGACTAGACTGGAAAATTATCTCCTGAATGTTTTAAGTCAAGAAAAACCCAGCAATCCAGCAAGATTCTTAACTGAAAAATAATGACAGAAGAAATTGACTGAGCTATTACAACTATCAAATGTTCCATTGCCACAGAAGAACAAACGGAATTTGTTTATTTTTTATGCGTTATTGTCGCTTCAAAGATGAGAAATAAAACATAGTTACATTCATTTTCTTTTCATATCATTAATACAAATTGATAGATTCCTCTTGCCGCCAATTCCCAAGGCCTTTCCGAAATGCGTATTATTTGTCCCTGCTCTCAATTTCACTGGTACAGACAAAAAAGAAAGAAAAAAACTTCCAGATTTCTTCACCGGAGGCATTACGTCAACTTTATTAACACGTCTGGGAGGCATATTTAGGGAATTAAGGTCATGATGAGCAAAGAAAATAAAAAATTAATGAGTAAATAAACGAGATCACGAGGGATATTCGCGCGCACGCGCACACACACACACACACACACACAAATGCTAACAAAGGGCATGCATCATCAAATAAATTACACTGGCTCATTACGAAGCTGCGTTCAGTTAGCGTATTTACGGGCAACGCAAGACGAAAATACTGTCCACACACAGTGAAATACACATACAGAAAAAGTTGATTGTTTGTTATACCGAAATATTTATCAGAAAATGAAATTAAGAGTGACACAGTACAGTGGAACCTCGGTTATACGTTTTTCAGTTTTATATATAGGTATTAGGTGTGCAACTTAATTCTCGGCCCCTAACCGCAAGCGATCATAGACCGTCGCCAAATGCCAATAGCTGTGTGCGATAATGGCTCATTGCAGCGCCATCCAACAGCTTTCCAGGCAACCGTAACCTCTCACAGCTGTAGTGACAGAAGATACGAAAGTTAACGGTGAAAGCAATGTCGTTCGAGAAGCAACATTTGAGGCACTGCTTCCTATTCGCGTTTCAGCTGAAAAAAAGTGCCGTTTGAAGCCCAGCAAATGATCTGTGCTGCTTTGGGTGACGCTGCTGTGTCCTATACAGTACGTGTAGGAAGTGGTTCCAGCGGTTTAAGCAGGGAAATTTCGATATCCGTGATGCAGAACGTCCGGGACAGCCACAAGAAGTTGACGATGAGGAACTGGAACAACTGTTGGACGCGGATCCCTGTCGCACACAGTCAGAGCTCGCCCAGGAACTCGGAGTAACACGGCAAGCCATTGTAAAGCGTCTGCACAAGCTTGGACAATGGCAACGACGCCTGCAGTTAGAATGAGACTACCGTCATTAGACATTGGAAGAGTGGGAAAAGGTTACCTTCGTTGACGAATCAAGGTTTCTACTCCAAAGAAGTGGCGGACGGTGGCGGATGCGGCGTCAGACACACGAGAATCAAAACCAAGACACGCTTGTCGGTTAAGTCAAGGCTGAACTCGATCCTCTATCAGGCTGTAACATTAAGCAAAAACAGCGAAAACAGAAAAGATGAGTTGGGACGCAGCGCCATCTATTGACGTTGTTCGCATTAACAAACTGATTCCGTATCATTATTTACATTTGAGATTTTATTTATATTCACTTTCACATTAACAGATGGTTATTTGTATTCTGAATTCGTAGTACTTGGGCAAGATAATTTTTCTGTAGGAACTGGTGTAATTCATGTGTAAATCTCATTCCTCCTTTATTCTTCAACGATCTAGGGCCGAGATTTTGGTAAATGTGTAGATTAGTGTCTTAAATTATTTCGTCGGAACCTGGAAAAAGTGTTAGTACCTGGAAAAAGTACGATGTACAGATTTTTAGAGTATGGAAATTAATGGCAAATGGTGCAGAAATTTCGTACTTTAAATGTCTTTTAAAGATTTTTATCGTAACATTTACCTGCAAGTCCGATGCTGTGAAGAGTAGGCCTAACGTATCGAACGTACAGGTAAATGTTACGATAAAAATCTTTAAAAGACATTTGAAACCGAAAATTTCTGCACCATCTGCCATTAATTTTCACAATCTAAAACCTGTACGTCGCACTTTTCCCAAGTACTAATATTTTTCCGACGAAATAATTTAAAACGCAAATCTACACATTTACCTACTATTTTACTTAATATGAGTTTATAGAGCTGAGGTTTTTTTCTAAAATTGAATTAGGTACGTAATTAATTATCAGAATGAAAATGCTTACCACAAACAACAGTTGAAGGTAACTTGTCATTTGGAGCAAAATCCTGACGAGATATTTCTTTCAGCAACAGTTGCTTTAGGTTCTGATTTGAGGGAAACTCATGGAATGAAAATCGCACGTTTATCTTCTTAGAAGATATGCACATCGGCACACAGCAGTAAACCATTTTGAAAATGGGTTAGATTTTGTTGTGAAAACAACAGTTTAGTTTTAAAACTAGAAGTTTTTTTTAAAAGAAACAAGAAAAAACGACGAACATACACAATCCCGCAATTCAAACAACGCAGAAACTGAGGTGTTGACACCTTGGGACGCAGTGCCATCTAACGGCTGAAATCGTCCCTAATGCCCACTGGCCAATAACCAAAAGTCTATTGTCTTCAACGGTAATGTTACAGCCTGATAGGATCCAGTTCAGGTTTGGTTAAGTACAGGCCAGCGGCAGTGCGCATGTCTGGGGGATGTTTTCCAGGTATGACCTGGGATCGCTGGTACCACTGGATGGGTCCCTGAATGCCAATGGCTACCAGTCCATTCTCGCTGACCACATGCATCCCTTCATGTTGGACGTTTATCCTGGTGGTGATGGTGTCTCCCAACAGGACGATGCGTCGTGCCACGTCGCTAAAGGGGTTCGTGACTGGTTCCAGGAACACGACAGCGTTGTCTCCGTTCTCCCTCTCGTAGAGTACTTGTGGGACTATTTGAATCGACAAGTTCGACGTTCTAACCCACAACGAGGTCAACTGCGGGACCTTCGTAACTCTCGCTGCTATCTGCCTTTATCTCATGCGCGTCCTGCTGTGCAGGCACGACACAACCGTGTAGCACGAGAGTGACGTCATAAATGGAAAGAACTCGTCTCTCATGGCCTTGTACTTTCTAGACGGCCTTTGGGTGGCTAAGTATTTCAGGGCCGACTTCGCTGTGTCTGCTTCCAAGAGACGCATTTTTAAAATTATTTTTCCTTAGCATAGTTTTTATTATAAAAAATACTTTTCGCATATTTTCAACTTTTCCATTATTCAAAATTCCTTCGCTAGGAGGAGTCAGGGTATATATCTATTTGAATGAACTAGTCGATTTTAAAAAAAAAAAAACCTTGGAAAAATCCCTTTTTTGGTAGGATACTCTTCATTAGGAAGAGTAGTATGACCTACTCTCTTCTTTAAGTAGCACAAAGCTTTTCTTCTAGGGAGCATTACGTGATATCATATTTTCCTCAATACCTCTTCTTCTAAACTATACGATTTAAAAAACCCTTCGTCTCTGACACTTCCTATCGCTATGAGAAACTTTTTGTGCACAATTTAATTTTCGTAACATACTTTTCTGCCGCTAATGGATATAAGTAGCTACTTCTATTTGTAAATGTTTTATCGATTCCAGAAATCCAGTTGACGTTCTTTTTTTTTTTTTTTTTTTTTAAGGCGGACGTCAAGCGGTTTTGCTCCCTATACTTCCATGATAAAAATTCCGACCCTATTTACTCAGCGAAGAATGATTTCCCATACATCAGAATTAGCTCACTGACGAAAAATAATCGGTGTTTTATTGCAAAAAAATTCCCCGAAATATTAAAAAAATTAATAACATTACTTCGACGTAGTAGCAAGGAAGAGTGACGCTACCTGTAAGCAAGTATAACTACATCGAAGTAAAGTTATTAAATTTTTAACATAGTTCAAGAAAGTTTTTGGAAAAAAGCACCTATTGTACAATCTAAGTTAGGGTGTTTTCTTATCAGCAGCCCAATTTTGATGTATGGGAAATCTTTCTTCACTGAGGAAGTAGGGTCGACATTTTTTCCATTGGAAATACAGGAAGAAAAATCACAACGCGTCCACCTTAACCGGTTCTACTGAAAATGAATAACTCTGCTCATGTTATGAATTTTAAATTGTGCGCAGTTTTTTCTTAGGTGGTGGAAGTCTATTTTCTCATTTGCCGATTTTTTTTTTTTTTCTAAAAATCTGATTTGAAATATATTTTTCGTGTCAGAAAGGTTTCAAAAGACACTACAACTGAAAATTCTGCGTCATTTTTTCTTGTTTTTAATCTTACGGATCAGGAGATATAATGTCCACAGGCGGACGGGAAAATAATACTATAAGTAGCTTTCATTATAATAAGAGTGCTAAAAATAGACCGAGCTCCAACGGTTACCTCTCATTCGTCCTTTGTCTTATCGTAATTTTGAAAGTGCCATTTTTTGTAAGTACTAATGTATACGATTTTTTTATTTCTTTTTTTCCTCTTTAGTATTCAGCAGGGACTTCTCTAGACATCAAAATCAGGGATGCGCGACGGGTGGGCGAGCATAATTTTTGCTGGGGAAAGCTTGATAGTAATTTTGTTTCTTACGAAACACTGAAGGAACTAATTTTTAAGGCTTTTATTTTCTTTTAATTGAAGGTTAACTGGTTCCATGGAAGGGAGCCCGTGCGGTAAGACAAACACAACATCCACGCCTCACGGGATTCGAACCCGGATTCTTCTCTGACGAATGGTCAAAAGCCAGCAATTAGACCACTGCGTCACCGGGTCGGCTTCAATGCTTTTCACTACCGGCTACAAAAGAATTTGTGCAATTACGACCCTTCTCTACCTGGACACACTGTAACGTACCAGGAGATGTGACGTACCTGCCAGAAGGACGCACACGACATAAAGGCAGATAGGAATCAGAATAAAATGTCCGCGTAGCTTAATTGGTAGAGCGACTTGTTCCGGAATAAGCGGCCTCGGGTTCGAATCCCGGCGTAGACCAAAAATGACGGAGAAATTTACTTCGTTATAATGGCGCCCGAACTATCCGGATGACCCGACCGTTCACAATCTCGCAATGGTGTGATGTTATTTCCACACCACGAGATAGGAAAAATAAGAGCAGCACTTCGAAAAAAAAAAATAATAATAAGGGGGAGATGATGTAACGTACCAGGAGATGTGACGTACCTGCCAGAAGGACGCACACGACATAAAGGCAGATAGGAATCAGAATAAAATGTCCGCGTAGCTTAATTGGTAGAGCGACTTGTTCCGGAATAAGCGGCCTCGGGTTCGAATCCCGGCGTAGACCAAAAATGACGGAGAAATTTACTTCGTTATAACACATATATACATACACCAGTGGCGTAATTAGTCAGATCCATGTAAGATAAAAGTGTTGGTAGAATGTCGCCTTCAAATTTTTGCCTGCTCCGGATGCATTGTCTTAAATTTCTTTTCAAAATTTTCCATTTTTGCTTACGAAAATAATACTGTACTTGAACATTTATCTAAAAAAAAAATGTCGTTTTTGTTTATCCAAATAAAATTTTAACGTTGTGCCATGCAGACACAATACCTCCCCCTCCTTAACTTGCTTCCTTCCAGACAGCGACTTTGCCTTACACTTCTCTCCTGTAAAGCAGTCGTCAGCCACTTTCTGCACTTTCACTATTCCGGGGCAGTCTTAAGAGCACTAGTATAGCTTTAGACTCCACTTTCCGTGTTAAAATCCCAAATTTTGTAAAGAAAACAAACATAATAGCGATTAGCAATTACCACCCTCAGTGAATTGCTATCCACCCTCCTCATTCGCCCCATGCCCATACAAACATCAGAAAGAGGATTAAAGTAAGGAATTGGAAGAGTGGAGAAAAATTGAATTTTCGTGGCCTATAGATATGCTGCTATTTTGATAGCCTTTCTACAGAGATGTAAACAACGCACTTCCTATGGGAAAATACGTAGGACTACATGAAGACTTATCATTACTTGGCGAGTCCAGATTATATTTTAAGGTTAAGTATATTGAAAAATGGCCCCTTTTAAACTGGGTGGGCGGCAGGGTGGGCAAGACAAATTTCAGGATGGGCTCAAGCCCACCCTAGCACCCCCTTGGCGACGTCCCTGCTATTCAGACAGAGGTGGCCAGGAAAACGTCAGTATCAAGACCCAAAATTTCTGTCGCCGGCCATTTTTACTCCAACGGTGATGTTTGTAACTCCTGAGCTTTTCCACTTTTTTGCTTGTTTGATTGTTTGAGGGTTTAACGTCCACCGCGAGCAGTTCTATAGGCTATACGCAGTCGCCCGTCCCTAATATAAGTCCACTGGTTCCAAGGAAGGGGGAGAGCCAGTGCCGTAAGACAAATACAATATTCATGCCTCAGCGGGATTCGAACCCAGGCCCATCTCAGACGAATGGTCAGAAGCCACAGCTGAGAACGCTGCGCCGAGGTAGCTTTTCCCAGACGCACGAATTTCTGTCATTTTTGGTTATATTAATTTTCCAGTACATACTTTTTGGAATGCTTTGTAGCACAGATGGGTCGGAAATCGCGTCGCAGTAACTTTGTCACCGTTACGACCAGTAACAAAAAGTAACAGTTCCAAATTCACTGAAAAGACGTTTAGACGAATTCACTGATATGTCACCATTAGCCATGTTCAAGCAATGCTTGGGGTCCAAAATAACTATTACGTTATACACTGTTAAAAATTTTGTGGTAGGTTGCACCAAAAAGTGGTGCCACACCACTTTCCGAGAAAAGATACACCATTATATGGTGCAAACAAAACTCAACAATATGATGCAACCTTATAACATAATGTGGGGCGACCTTGTACCATAACGTGGTGCAAAGTTGCACCATGTTGTTGGTCTTTGTTTGCACCACATAATGGTGTATGTTTTCTAGGAAAGTGGTGTAGCTGAACTTTTTCGTGCAACCTAGCACACAATTTTTAACAGTGTAGTTTCGGTGATTATGTCACCACACCAAACAATGTATCCCCTTTCCTGTTGAAACATCATAGAGGTCGCTAGTGCAGTGGGCTTTCTTTCCGTCTCCCCTTTTTCCCACGCTTAAGATAATTTTTGCAGTGGCTTCCGCTGTGCGTTCGCTTGAAAGCAAAGAATTGAAAGCGAGCCGATTGCACCGGTAATTTTATCAGTGTTGCAAGCGAGACGGACATCCGCCGTTGTTACTGCTCCGTCACCCCTGTCGTAAACAAAGATTTCGTCCTTGTTACAAGTAAGGCGGTGACTCGCAGTTCCGGCTCATTTAGAGCTCTATCACAGCTGTCGTAAAGAGTGATTTTGTCATCGTTACTTTCGTGTAGTTGTCACTTGACAGAAAAATCATGTTTAAACCCACCTCTAGTTTGTGGTGACTGCGAAATTTCCTCAGCACGGACTCTAATTTCTTCATCCATAAGAGAGATCTGCTAAAATATTCTGCTTCAGATGTCATAGCTAGACAAGAATCCGCATTCGAAGCTGAGGACAGTCACGGTGACGAATATCCTGGGGAACAGGGATTACACTGAGGTGATTTCCCGTTGCCTTCCTCATCAAGTGTCTCCTCTTGTTCTTCAGGTGCCATGTCCAGACAGGGACGTTTGTCAATTCATCATCTTAAGTGCCGCACCGTCACGGTGACGAATATACTGGGGAACGGGAAATGCGATAAGGTGATTTCCCGTTGCCTTTCTCATGAAATGTCAAGGCGCAGCCCAGAAAATGGTTCAACACTTCTATAGCCGATTACATTACGCAGAAACCCTGGAAAACCGCGAATTGGACGGTCGGTAACGCGATTTGAGCCCGCAACAGTCGCCTACCACACAAGCGATGGTCGCGATTAGCCAACTGTTATAGTTAAAGGTATCTCACGTGAGACATAATGGTACTTAGCTCTGACGGTTTGGCAATTATCAGTTGTTATCAACACATATGCTTAACTTTACACCATTTGAGCATATAAAACACCCAGGAAGAGAATGTTGTGAAATACCCAAAAATAATACGAAATTAGAAAGCATGCAGAAAGCACAGATTAAATCCAGCTGCGGTTCAGCGAGTCAAATGGATAACGTGAAAAGTTTAGTAACCCGGTCGTACCGACTTAATGTTTCAAATAAACTAAATTTTTATATAGAAAACGGAGAAATAAATATCTGCATAATTCCTTTGATTCAGGCGTTTTCTTCTCCTCCAACATTTCCCTTGCAGTGCGCAAACGAAAACAATTTCCCTATGAATGCATTACTTAAGGGCATCATACGACACAATTTCATCTTCTTTTCAATAAATTTGAAACGTCCGTTTGATATTTAATATGCCGCCCTGGTGGCGCAGTGGTCTAAGCGATGGCTTCTGATCATTCGTCTGAAAGGGGTCCGGGTTCGAATCCCGGTGAGGCATGGATGTTGTGTTTGTCTTACGGCACTGGCTCTCTCCCTTCCCTGGAACCAGTGACCCTAAATTAGGGACGGGAGACTGCTTATAACCCATTGAGTTGCTCACGGTGGTCGTTAAACCTCCAATAAAAAAATATTTAATATAATGTCTGCATAAATTACCAGCAGTCATGAGGTATTCTGTATTTTTTTACGAAATAATAAAAGTTCTGCTCATAAAACCAGTTCCCAAAAACACATGAGCACTTTCGGATTTACTTGAAATCCTTCATCAGATGTGATTAAAAATATACAATAAAACAGGTTAAGATTTGTCCCGGCTGAGATGTGTGATGTTATACAGTGTGTTTGTTAGTTGCATTGGTTGTGACGTACAGATTTACGTAGAAATTGTGGGGTTAGCTTCATGTCCGTGCAGTTCAGGAGGAACGATAAGTGTGGAATCTTAGCTGACAATTTTCGCTGACATTTACTATATATTGATAACGATAAGTGTGACAATCTGAACTGACAATTTTCGCCATTTACTGTATATCGATACATAGTAAATGTTGGCGAAAATTGTCAGCTGAGATATCACACTTATCGTTCCTCCTGAACTGCAAGGACTTGAAGTTAACCCCAAAGTTTCTACGTAAATCTGTACGTCACAACCAACGCAACATAACATCACACATCTCAGCCGGGACAAATCTTTTAGACTGTTTTATAATGCATTTTTTAATCACATCTAATGAAGGATTTAAAGTAAATCCGAAAGTGCTCATGTGTTTTTAGGAACTGGTTTTATGTATCACAACTTTTATTATTTTGTAATCGAATCGTACATGCTTTTAAAAAGTCTGGTCCCACTCTTAAACGTTATGTTCGTGTGAATCGGTAATATCAACACAAAATATTTACGAAAGTGGTAAAAACTGGAAATTTAGCAATTATTAATTTAATGCTATTAAAAAACTATTACAGTTGCTGAAAATTTGCAAATAAAAAAACCCCGGCGTTATCGAAAGAAATTTTTTTCAGTAACATATTTAGCAAAGTGCTCGGAAAGTAGATTTCCCATGTTTTAAGAAAACTATCTGAAAACAGCTAGAGTTATATCCTACAGATGGAAGAATTAACGACTAATAGCTTAGTTGTTAACGAAAAAGCCCCTTCCCTCCCAAAGCCCCAGTGGGTCGAGCCGTGACCCCCGGTCGAGCGAACAGCTACAGCAGCGGTCTCCGTCTCACTCCTAAATTTAATCTTCGTCTCTCGGCAGTAATGCAGGAAGTTGGTCAGTCAAACTAAATATCAAACTAATTTTAAGAAAAAATATTATATTGGGTGTGATTAAATTTAGAATATTGTAGAACCAAAAATAGAATCTGATTTTGAAAAAATCCAGGTGGGTTTTTCAACTGGGTCCAGCCCGAAAAAACCCGGTAGTTTTTCAAGCTGGTCCCATCTTGGCGAACTCTGCCAACATACCCCGAAATTCCCTCAAACTCCCTCCCCCATAAAAATCTCAAATTTCCCTCCACCTGAACGTGTGTAACACACGAACACAGAGGTATATATACAGATATTTTTTTAATTTTTGTATTAGTGCTTTTTATTATCATATAACATACTTATCAACAGTAGTTAGCATGCACATGAATTCCTTAGCTTTTCCTTGAAGTATCTTTAACCACAATGTAATATATATTTTTAATTTGAAGCCTATGTGTACAGCAGGCTAATGCGCCTATTTTGGTTTTCTTGTTTAAACCATATTTTCAAAGTAAATCATCGGAACCATAAACATATATGTAAATATCTCTCCATTTTAGTCTGTAACAGATTTGGCAGACATACTTCTGGTTCTCAAAATAGTATAACTATACTGAAAATCCGAAATTTCTTGGTGTAGAATACAAATAAATATTTCGCACATCAACCAGATGGCTTTTTCTCAGACCCCCTCACCCATAAAAATCTCAAATAATAGAACATTCAAAGTGTTGAAACGTTCTATTATCCAGTTTGCAGTTAGCTGCCTACCTTCCTTGAAAAAGCCATCTGGTTGACGTTTTTTGTATTCTACGCCAAGAAATTTCGGATTTTCAGTATAGTTACACTATTTTGAGTATAATTTGGTGTACAGTTCCTACTTAATGATACCTCTGGTTCATTTAAGCATGCACAAAATTTGGGAAAATATCAATGTGTACTGGTTCAGCAACCCATGTTAATACTTCTTTGCTCTAGCTTTGTTTAGGGAAGCATTTTGACATGAGAGAAAAATAAAAAGCAGCACAAAAACAAAATAACCGAGTATAGTTTCTGGAAAAAAAAGTTATAACAATTCTTAAATAAAAATTCAGCAGTTCTCCATTTTTTGAAATTTTCCCCATTTTTAATCCCAGGTTTAAAGTCTAAATATTTCGCTATAAGAAATTTTCAGCCTTCGAAACATTTCTTTTTATTCAACCCCCCACCCCTCACCTCAAAGCTTTCGGCACTCCCCGATCTGATATTCCTGGGAATGCCAAAAGCTTTTAGGGTGACTGGACAAGCCCCTGGCCTGGGACTGTATTCACACAAATGCGCGCGCATATGGAAAATGCAAAAGCACACATGCTAATGTAATCGCATAAGTGCATCCTGTATGTTGATCAATTTGCGTGTCGTGATGGCTCTGTGTGTGTGTGTGTGTGTGTGGAGGAGAAGGGGTCTCGAAACGCACTATTACTTCGGAACCAAATACACGCTGTCCGAGTTGTAAGTGAAATGATGAATAAACTTCCAAATTTGAAACTATAGAAGCTTTAGTAGTCTCATGAGCTGTTCCTCCTCCTAGGGTTATGCAGACGGGGGTGGATTTCGCCGGGGAAATATGGCGTCATAGAATGACAGGAAACTCGTGTGTATTCTAAGCTAGTAGCGCGCAGCTGTTCAACAATTTCAAACCCTCGACGAGGGGGCCCACGAGGGAAAACAAGACGGAAATAGACGTGAGTTTTAGGAGTGCCATTCAGTCATCCACTCTACGTCTTCCCATGCGTTTTTCCGAAAAAGGAATGACGATGATCTCATGATATTAATGTGAGTAACTGGGATTAGGTGTCCACTGAACTGGAACGTTTGCTCTTAGTTTAGATGCGAAGGTCGGAAATTTTGCAGTTTAAACGGGGTGTGAATCCACCCTCATTCTTTCCTCCCATCAACCAACAGAATCGAAGTTAAATTACCTTTCACTTCTCATCACATTCTAAAATTTCGAGTGCATTCATTCGTGAAATTCCGCTCCAAATGATCTTTGGGTGAACGGAAAACACGCCGTCCATTTTTTAATGAAATTTCAGACATAGAAATTCATTTTTTAAAACAAAGAAAAAATCAATGCTGTACCCTTATTACCACCCCCTACTCGATGTGAGGGCGAACCATCTGCTGCGTCCTATTCGCTGCAGTGGGATTAATTATTAAGAAGGCCGTTAATTTTCGTAACTCTTTACTCTCTATTATCTTCCGCCTATGGGTGTCTACCGTGAAGTTGGGTTCCCTAATGGAGGGTCTCCAAGTTCAGGGTTGACAGGTGCATTGCGTTGTGTTTCATATGGGAGAACATGGGAAACCCATATTCCTCCATATGCCGCTTGAAATTTAATAAACTCATGTCAGATTTGGACCTTTTATTTTCCTGCGACTGGGTTTGCTAAATGTTAAAAGTTATTTTCTTCTTAAAATCTTGGAGTTGTTACTCTACCAAAACTTTACGATTGTTCTACTTAATTATTCAGGTTAAAATAAACAAAGATTCACTTATTTTGAATTTTCAAAGATTTGAGAAACTCGGGTAAATTTCATTATAAAATACAGAATTTATTTTCATTTGTGTTTCCTTAAAATCTATTACACTGATCGGTGGAGATTTCTATTAATTTAAACCAAAATATATTTTAAGTTCAGTATGCTTTTTATATTCGTAATCATATTTTAACGTTCACCTTCCGCAAAATATAAGACACATTATGTTATTCAGCACTTGCAAGAGATTAAAATTATCTTTTCTACCGAGGATGTATAGGAGACAAAATCATGATCATGCTAACGAGATATTGGGAATTATGAAATTTTTCTCACCAAATTCTTTTCTTTTCATCTATTTCGTTGTCGTCCGGTATTACTTATAGGTATAAAGTCTATGGTTGGGACCTCATCCGGTCCTGCTGAATGCACACTGCCGCATAAGATCACTCGATGCTTCACCCAAAATTTGCGTAAAAACCTCTCAGGGAAAACATCATACTTCCCTTCACCTGGAAATCATCTTGCTCAATTTTGAGCGTCCTCCCAGGAAAACTCCTAACTTAATTCTTTCTGCGATATTCTGCCCAGGATTCATCTAGAGTCCATCTTTCCTCTCTGCGTTCACCCAGAAATAGCAGTCATCATTCCATCCCGTGTTCTCTCCAAATCATCTCCGCCTAAAAAAAAAACTTTTTCTCTCGTCTATGTTTAAGGGGTTCGGGGGTGTTCCTGTCCTACCCAAATGGTTCTCCCCTTATTGGTTGGGCCGCTTTTCCTCGCTTCGGCATTGGTTTACATCCCTGTATGGGAATCCCTCCGATTCGTTGGCAAAGGCTTGAGAACATCGAGTTTTCTTGAAGATGAATATTCCTTTATCTTGTCAACTGCTCCGCGGGATGTCCGCGCTGCCTTAGAATTTTCACGTACGCTTCCTGTGTGACTCTTTCTGTTGGTGTCAACCAGTTACGCCCACTACGAGAAATATGCCCTGTTCGTTCCCCGCTAGCGTGCGTAAAACGTGACTTCGATAATAGCGAAAGGTCCAGTAAATTGGCCCCCACCTGTGATTGCGAGCATTTCATTCTCGTAGCGTTGCTTGCTAAAACCTCCGAGTTTTCTCTTTACTAACCTAGGGGTGTGTTTCGTGCGTATTCTTACTGGAATTTCCGGAGAGCTCGGGGAACACAAAATAAAATAAAAAAACAATTCAAAAGAATGATGAAAAAAAAATAAGGAATTTCCTCCTCAAGAAAGAAATCTGCTCAGCCAGGTCTTAGAAAAATTATGAAATAGGTATTATAATTATCCTCTTAGAACGCCTGTCCACATTATGCTTCTCGGATTTTCTTTCCCAATTCCCGCGCTCTCTAAATTGTTTACTTGGTAACTACTCTTCCTCGTTTAACTATTTCCTCGTACTATGCGATACCGTAGGAATTATTTGGTGAATATATTGCTTTCCCACACTTACTAATTTGTAGGCCCCCTTTCCGAAATTCATACCTACGAAATCATGGTCCTCCAATGTTACACGATATTCCGGAGGACATACGGGTAACATTATCTCCCTCTCCCATAGGGTTGAAGAGCTTTGTCCCCCAAAGTTAGGTGCTGTGGATTCCTTCCTCTCTTGCAAGGCTGCTCGTTTCGCTCATTTCAACATGCGATGAATTACAATCATTTGCGAAAACTTATGCGCATATATGATACATAATGTAATTATAAGCACATACAATAAGCATAAAACTACGAGTAAGATTATTATAACAATGTTCAATAAATATTAAATTCCTCCACCGAATCTAATTCTAAGTTTGACATTGACAGATAACATATGCACTGTATATATATATATATATATATATGAATTCTTTCCGATAGTGACAGATTTCTTCAGCCGCCGTCTTCTCGGCGACACACAATATTTGCTCGGGTACGCGCCTCCGTTGGGCGATATGGTTTCGGTTTTGGGCGTTCCCATCTCTTAAGCACTCAGCTAGTTTCTCAGAGTTCCTTTGGAGATCAGCCTCCCAGACGGGAGTGATGTAGGCTAACACCATCTCCACGTTCAGTTCATAAGGGTGCCGTACCATTACGCCGAGGAATAGTTCCCGGTAACATTTACCGCCTGCAGCAAGTGATGACCGACGAAGCGATAAACAAAATTATTATTACCGCAGCGGCTCCGGCTGCGATTATTTTAAGCTCCGAACAGGGAAGTGCCGAAGGCGTTGAACAGTAGCCCACTGCTCCATTCGGGTGGGCCTGCTGGTTGCCAGTATGCGCTGGAGATATTAGGATAAGTCAGCTGAACTGAAGGTTGTTCTAAGCAAAAGTCTAAAGTGGTACAAGCGGTAACGGTTCGGGCCTTTAAGCAGAGTTTTTCGCTGTGGCACTTAGCGTCCGTCTTTAGATTTATCTTGATCGTTCGTCTTTCCGTCTGTAGTTTTACCGAACGAGAGTGCACCGTGAGTTTTTCGAAGTGAACGTCCACAATCCCGGCTGCGCACGATGAGAAAGCTTCGATCTCTACCGTAGCCAAGGGCTCGCATGCAAAACAGCCTGTTACCTTGATTTCTGCCTCCGTGAATTTTGGGCAGACAGTTCTGGTTTCGATCGAGTACTTGTACTTCTGGAATTGAAGATTTACCACTATAGGGGCTGAGTGTAACAGTTCCGAAACAAGTTGGCCATTTCCGTCAACCTTCAGTTGATGCCATGCTGATGCCATTGGTAAGGCGCTCTTTTTTTGTTCTATCATACTCAGTAAATACGACTGTTGTCGGTGGCATTTCATAGAGTCCTCATAATAGCTACAAGAAAACATGCTTTCGTCGAAGATAAAATTTTTCGACATCGATTCGTTGCTCTGCGTATCGCCGATATGTCCTTTCATCGGTCGTGAAGGTAAGCTTGCCCTTTCAATATAACTCTCTTGAGGGTTTCCCACTCGAGAGATCAGATGGGTGTTCACGATTTGTGTAGGCTGGTCCAGTGATCCGACTACTTGCACTGTGATGCCCGTAGAGGTCGTGGCTTGGTTCTTAACCGTCAGAGTCTCTACGGTGTCGTTGTTGTGCTGTTGAATTAGTAGCTGATAACTACACTGCATCGATACTATTCTGCGTACGTCGTATGCTCGCAGGAAATCTGCTTCCAGCCATATTCGAAAGAAATGGCAATGTTGCGAGTCAATGATCCAGCATGACGTGGACCCACTGTCGGACGGCTGACAGCCTGTGATGCCGGGCCAGTCTAGCGATTGTTTTGTCAGTGCGTCAAATTGTTTTGATCGCACACATCCTTTCCCCAATTGCAAGTCTCGTGATTTGCACAAACCAATTGGCTGAGATAACGCATTGTAGTCACGTGCGTAAAATAGTCTCTCGTCGTGTGCCAGATACAGTTTGCCTGCTGGTAGGTTACTTTCAAGGAAAAAAGTGTATGGTCATTTTCCTGGTCCGTAAACCATATGCATTGTTCATGCCCCAAATTCATTAGGGTTACCTGCGCATTAGTAGTTAGACGGCAGTTGTGCTCTACCTCTGAGTCCGTGCACTCCTTCACCTTTGATGCAACAATCGAATGTGCGTTACATTCCGCGGAAGTTCCGTTTACCAACAGAAATAAGCTCAAAAGTACCAGTCCGTGTAAAGGCGGTTGCGCCGCTGGACGGGCAACTTGCCTCTCCAAATATTCGTGCATCTGATTTACTCCGTTACGTAAAACATTTCCTGTTAGGGCTCCTGTCTTTACTGCCACAAACGTTGTTCCTCTGAGGAATCTATATGACTTCCAAAGAATTATTCCGACTCCACACAACAGCTTCCAGATGCTAATTACTACTTTCCTGGCATATAGAAAGGTTACCGCTGAAATTAAAACTAGCACAATATACACTACATAAGTGACTGCGTGGGGTAAACACTTTAGCTGTCGTAGCATCTCACGACACAGTATGCACTGTAGGGGTCTACACGTTGTTCTACCTACGATTTGCAAAGCACCCCTTAGGGTTTTTCCATCCGTGGTAACGAAAATCAAAGTTAGTTCCGCAGAAAGCTCTAGTAGTTCCGGTGGCAATGATGTCTGATACGGAGCGTTCCTTAAAGTGATAACCCGCTCCATACCTCGAACTCGAATCACCAGGGTTCCTGGAAGTGAGCTGGTGATGATTGGGTCGTTGTATGATACTTTGATATTTTCCCTTTGAAATACTGCCTCTTCGTCAGACAGCAAATGTCTCTGGTGACGGCGCCGAGGTAAAATATTAGTGCGCGGTTTTCCAACGCACTCTGTGAAAGAGATCAGCGCTGGGTTCGAAATCCGTAGTCCTTCCGCTTCATGTATCAGTGTAGATACTGCTGGCGTCAGGCGGCAGTTGCACGTAGTGACGGATTTATTCACACAGCTCGCCAGTGCACAATATTCGCTCGTTCCACTGCACGGTGCATCGGCTGTGCAGGCACAGTGTAAACCGTCTCTTGTGCACTCCATTAATGAAAGGGCTCCTTGTGGGTTCGGTTCCTGCTGAACGAAGAAATTTCTCGGTTCGATAAGCTCATGGTTGTGCGTAATGAATGTCCTCCAGGCTTTCACGCACTCGTCGCATGAATGTGCATGACAAGCACTCCGCGGCATTCCTAGTTTCAAAAGTTCGGCACGAGATGCTACAGTGCACTGATATTTATCTCCCCTTGAAATGACAAAGTTCGTGATTAGCAGCTACTCCGCTAACTGTCCAGATTACCACGGCGAACGCAATCACGTTCATCTTGTCCATTTTATTGACGAATGTCACTCTCTTCAAATACCCTAAAAGTGGTAATGGTTCTGTCAACACTTGTCGGCCATAATTATCTCAAAACAAACATACACATGAAATCACTCCTTATCACCTCGGTATTTCTCTTGCACATGCATTATATACGCTTTACATTAAGAACTAGTAATATTTCCTTCGAAAAGCTCGTTTCACTCTGACCTACGAGAAGTGAGGGGTTTTTATGTGCATATTTATTTATATATACATATATATTTTTCGAAATTCCGAAGCGCATTCCATCCCAGGCTTCCCTTTTCTCTAATTGTATTTTTTTTCTTCCTACTTGTAGGTTTTCTCCAACAAAACAACAAAAATAAAAATCTCATCACTCGTGTTTCTTAAGCTTACTAAATTATAATTAAATAACGGTTGTTTACTTCCCATTTATCTCTTCTGCAGCTATTATTTCCATTCGCTGGTGCGTCTACTACTTCTAAAAGAAAAATTATTAATTTCCCTTTTCGTGTTTGTCGTATTGTCTACCAGATATTACCCCGCGTATAGTCGCTTATTTCCCTTTTACGTTGTTTAACTTAATCGTTAGTTCTTTGCTGAACTATTTCTTGCCATTTTATCTTTAGTGCTTTACTCTTTTTTTTTCTTCTCTCTCTTTTTTTCTCGCGTATTACCATTGTATTCTCATTCCTGGCTATTTCTGATTTCACGACCAGATGCTTTTCTCGTGTATTCGCAGGTGTGCGGCGACCATTTAAGGAACGCCGATGATTTCGGAAAATAGGGGATTTCCTCGAAAATGCTTGCGAGGGTCCCCTTTGGGCGATGTCACCCCTGCAAATTCGTCGCTCCAAAAATTTTGGGTCGTTCCTGTGTTGACCGTCTCTCACGGCTCGAAATCTGAAACACCTGCGCTGATGATGCCTGTGGGTGTAAGTGAGCGCACAATAGCGTAGCCTCTTGCATGTTTTGCTTACATCGGAGGCTTCTTGTTTAGCCTATGTAGAAGCATCCACTTAGTATTCTGTTACCTGGGGCTAAAACTACCCCTCTAATTTCTGCAGGTCAGTGCTCAGTTCGCTGACGGATTTCATTGAAACAACACGCTTCTTTTGGTCTGGTGAACTTGTCATTCAAATTTCCTCTTCTGCTTTATCTCTTTTTTTTTTTTTTTTTTTTTTTTTTTTTTTGGTATCGTTGCACCATGTCTGCACGTATTAATCCTCATCTCACCTCGTCGCATTTTTCGCATGCTCGACGCCAGTTGTGGTTTGGGAGAATCTGCAACTGCTCCTCGTGTGCTGCGGTGGTAGAGGATGGGGAGCTGGGCCTGGTGAATTTGTCATTCACATTTCCTCTTCTGCTTTACTCAACCTCTAACCTCACGATGTACCTAGTGCATTTCTACCTCGATTTCATTTCTATACTTTTCCTTCCGTTATACTTGCCTTCCTTATCAATTAAAACTGAATTTTCCTACTATCCACAAAACAAAACAAAAAAAAATATAGTACCTTTGGATATTTCACTTCAAGGTAAGTGCTTTTTACTGTCATTTCGATAGGTTATGGTTAGGCTATGTTAGGTGACGTTTAGGCTACGCGTCGATCATGTTTGTTGCTACTTTCTTATACCATGTTTTGCTTCAGGTTCGCGTATTTTAATTGCTTTGAATACCTGCCATGGATACTAATTTTGAACCACTGCATTATCCGATACGCTGTTAATCTCATTGCATTCCGTCGGTGTTTCCGCACGGCTATTTCTCCGCAGAAGGTGCTTACGTTTTTTTTTCTAGTGATATATTACTCCGGCCTATGCTTCTGCTACAGAAAGTTTTGAGAGAAAAAAAAAATATTTTTTTTTCGTCGTGCTGTGCTCCCGTTTATAGTTTCCATCCTTTGAAATGCTCGGCCTTTGCTGTACAAATTATTTTACTGAGCGTTCCCGTTCTTTTACCGATAAATTTTCCTTCTTTGCATTCTTGCTTCAAGATGGCGGCCCAAGATGGCGTCTTCCCATTCTTCCTTTTGCTCCTTGCCAGCCAGTTTGAGTACGGGGTTTCTCAAACTGGAAACACGGTCCGTCCGTTCCTCTACTCTTGCAAGCCCCGTGCATGAGCGACGTCATTCTGCCTACGATTACCTTCGCTTATCCTCCTACTGCCTATCATTAATAAAATTTGAGCGGAAAATTATTATTTTTTCTCTTTTTTTTTTCTTCTCTTCGAACAAAATTTTTTTTTTTTTTTTGTAAAAGGAATGATTGCTACCGTTCAGTCTTTCCTCTGAAATAAAAACATTGCTTCCTCCACAGGTTTTTTTTTTTGCTGGGTGCTTAATTCCTGACCCATTCTTTCTCTTTTTACTTACGTAATGTATTTTCCTTACTTTAATATTAATTTTCCCCTTATCGTAGCAATTTTTTTTTTTTTTTTTCGTGTTTCGTGAACTCAAAACTGGAAAGATTGCGATGCACGTACTAGGCTGCGGTCCTGCTATGAATATTATTAATTACTTCCTGCATATTCTTCCATGTTTATACACCATTTTCTAGCTAGACTCTTTTTTTACGAATTATTTTCGATTACTGATCAGATCGCAAAATTGTTTTTTTTTCTTCTTTTTTTTCACCTATCAAATTTATTTTCTGCTAAACGTTTACCGTGAAAATTCAGGGATCTTCCCTCTTATTGCGCATCGCTGTTTCCTTTTTTTTTTCTTTTTTTTTTTCACAACACACACAAATTTTTTTTTCTTCGCCCAGCGTTCTTCCTACTTCCTCGGCTTAAACCAATGATTCCTGAGGTTTCGCCACGATTTTCCTCCACTGTGGATAAAGATTATTGACGGGTGCTCCTTCTGGTGTCCCTGCGCTTAGGTTTTCTTGAATGCGCTGCGACAAATAGCGGTCGGCTAAATCGAACCAGAGGTTCCCTCTGGATTACTGGGTTGACTGAGACTTTTCAACATTCTATTTACAAAGCTAGTATCTTCCGGCTGCTCAAGTCTTTCGGTCGAGTCGCTGACCACAATTTCCTTTGGGTACGTGCGATTCAGGCCTATTTCCAAAGTGTTGGGCCCTTGTGAATTTGCTGTGGGGTGTATTGCTGCTGTTTGCTGAATTCTGTCCTGCGAACGTAGTAGATATGGATCTCTAATAACCCTTTGGCGCATTGCTTCTTGTGTTTGTCGGCTGCTACTTTCCTGATAGGAATCTTGTGACGGTATGGTCTCCTCCGTTGGTTCCGCGATTGCCTGTGTGCGCCTCGGCTCTTCAACATGTTGCGAGGGCGGAGGTACTTCCCTGCTTGTCTCCCTTCGCGCTGAACTCGACGTAGCGGGCGGCGAATTTATCGGTACTCCGATGTTGGGCGGTTGACTTACGGGCGGCATTGCTCTACTGCTTGTCGGTTGCGGCATGACTACTCTGGGAAAATCGACCCAATCCAGATAGTCGTAGTCCTGTGTGCTCTCCGATCCGTCGTCAGAGAAATCCTGCGATTGTCTGGGTACTTGTACCTCTATATTGTCCTGTACCGGTGACTCTGCTATAAGCTGGGGTAGGCGTTCAGTCCGCTTGAAGACTCGATTTTTATGCACGGTCTGATATTTGTTCGGATTTTCGACTGACCTCAACTGAACATTTACTGGGGTGGGGAACGAAACTATCTCCCAATCTCCGCAGTTAGTTCGAGCTAGCTTACGCGATAAATGTGGGTGTGAAAAAGGGGTGTGCAAAAATACTCTGTCACCTAAATGTAGATTCTTTTCAGCAGCGTGCCTGTCTGCATACTTCTCTTGTTTCGCCGCAGCTTCTTTCAAATTTCCGTACACACTTGGTTGAATTTTCGCTAATCTGGTCTTCTTATTGAAGTGAATGGGGCGATTTGTGAGGTTAGCTATCAATACGGGTATGATGCCTGATTTGTCCAGCGTGTTTACTGAACGACCCAAGCGTACTTTTCCCTGGGCGTATCTTTCTAACGGCTGTACTAGCACTTGGTTAACCTGACATCCCGAAAATTTCCCACATCGGATCCGAATAACCCTTTCCGAATACGGTTTGATGAGCTCCTTATGGACGGTCCTTCCTATCTTGGTTACGTCGGAGTTAATGGGATTGGTCCTTTCCGCTGAAGGCACGGACAAGACCTGGGTTCGAATTTTCGACTGACGTGCTTTCCTTTAAAATTTCTTTTCCGGTTATTCCTTCCTCTACCGTACTCTGCCGTAGCTAAATTTGCTCTGCTTTCCCGTTTCAAAATTCCTTTTCCTGCGTCGAATACGTATCCGTGCTCCTTCAATAGATCCCAGCCTAAGATTAGAGAATAATCTTGATGCAACTTCCGCTGAGTAACGTGATAGGGATGTAAAATGGTTTCTCCTCCGATTTCTACCGGTATCTCATAGCACTGAGATGTAGGTAAAGTGTTTCCAGTAATGCCTTTCACTAAAACTGCTGATCCTAAGTCACGTATACGAATCTTTCCCTTTATCTCCTTTAATAGTGAAGCACAAAAGATTGAGATACAAGCTCCGCTGTCGATGAGTGCAAACGCGTGAGTATCTCCTATCCTAACTTTCACCAACGGGAGTGCTCCATCACCTCGGACGTAACAATTTGTTAAAGTAACTCCACGGACCTTATTATAATTCCGGCCAAGGGCGGTCCCCTTATCTTGACCCGAAATTAGTTTAAAGGACGCGAATTTTGCCTGGAATACCTATTGCAATCTCTTCCTGGTGCATCCTCTTCAAAACGAACGCGGTTTTCTCTTCTGTTCCCCAAATTCCTTGGATTCTGTGGGACGTGAGCGTCCTGTCGGTAAGTGGCGCTGTAGTTCCTGTAGGAGCGATACTGATTACCGCGGCGGTCGCCAGGGGAGAAGTTATTCTGCTGTCGCGGGTACGAAGGGTTGGGTGCCCTGTCCCACGAACCTCTTTGAGCTTGCTGCGATGGTTGCGTATAAACTGCTCCTTCCCGATTGTTCCGATAACAAAATCGCTTGATATGGCCAAAATCGCCGCAGTTATAGCAGATGGCCGAAGTAATGTCTACGTCGGGTAAATTTCCCCTAGATTCATAATTAGCGCTCTGGAAATTTCTAATGCGATTTACGTGCGTCCGGTGCGAATTCTCTGCTTTCCTTAGCCTTTCCCTCAAATTTTCTGCCTCACTTTTCAGAGCGTTCACCTGCATCTCATGAGTTGCTAGCTGCTTCGCCATCATAGAACACAAATCGGCTATCTGGTCCGTTGAATTGCTCTGTTGCCCTTGTGAAGTCCCTGGGATCGAACTCGATTCCTGCTGTGCATCGTAAGCGTTAACGTCCCGGTCTAATAAGAGATTGTGAGACTCTTCGGCCAGCGCTCTCTGAACTGCTGCCTGAAAATTTTCCGGGGCGAAGGATAAAACCGTGCGCCTCAATTTGGGGTTTAATCCATTCAAAAACTGCGACATTTTAGTGCTGTCTACCAGTCCTCGCACTTGCTCATTTTCTAAATCCATCGTCTCCATGTAGGAATAAGCTAAGCCGTTAAGACGAGCTACATACTCGGCCACCCGTTCTCCTGGTTTTTGTCGGCAAGTCGTAAATTTCTGCATTCTCACGGTAACCGGTTGCAATGCGTCGAATCTTTGTACTATCGCCTGCTTAAATCGTTCGTACTCGGTCTCCCTCCTAATATCGACGGCCTCCGAAAGAAAGTGACTGGCGGCTCCTTTGAATTTTGCTTTAGCTGATAAAATTTTAACGGCGTCGTTCCATCCTGACAGTTCGGCGGTGCTCTCCAACGTTTCGAAAAATTGACGTGCGGTCAGATTTTCATCCGATCCGCTGAATGTGGGGATATACGCCAACATTCCCGCCATTATTGGTACGTTCTGCGGGGCTACTACACAATTTTCTGACACGGCTTCCCCTTCTAGAGTGCCCTGAAGGTCGTTCTCCTGGTTCTGTTGATCAACTATGCAATTTTCCGAAACAAAATTCTGTTCACCGTTGCTCTGTTCTCCGTTCTGTTGGTTAGCCATATATTTATTCTTTAACCTTACTAACTTAAATTCCCACGGCTTCTATATGCTTCGTAATCTCGTAAAGTCGCATAAAATTAGAAAAATTCCGGTGAAGCTACCACGTAAAAATAAAAAATTCACTCTAACGTAACTCGCTGCTTCGTCTGCTAACCCACTTGACTTATGATCAGAAAACAATTGTCTACGAATAAGATGATTAACGTTCCTAGCTTACTCCTAAATTGCATTCGGCTTTCAACTTAACTCTACCTAACTCGCGACACACTAAACAAAATTCCCTCAAAATATGCACATATACAACCAGCACTTCACACTAAGATATGTAATAAATTTGAACGTCTTAAATATATATATAAATACACTAGAAACACTTGAGATCAAATTATGCACTTGCAACAAAATTATATACGATAACCACTTTTTCAAGAAATTAGAACCACACCTCAAATACTTATGCTGACTTCCTAAATTCATTAAATTTTAGTATACTAGCAATAACCTCTGTCTACTTCCCTTGCTGGATGCATATAAATCACACATTTAAAGCACAATAAATCACACTTCAATAAACACTATTTTCATTTCAAAAATTTTTTCCAGCATTATTCAATTATTACTCCTACCAATTATTTTTGCACTAGTCCTTTTTGTTACTCTTTTCCAAATATTAATCCACTCAACTACTCTCTGTCTACACTCCCAAGTACCTCTACACATTTAAATGCACAATAAAACACACACTTAGATATTACATTCCCTTTTAGTCTTCCAAAACAAATCAAGATTACTGCTTAACCTTCTATTAGCTCCTATATCTTGCAGAAAAAAAAAAAATTCCTCTTATCAATAATTAACCTGCCTATTCCTTCTTAAATTATCAGTTTCTTATCAATGCATTAACACACATAATAAAATCACACTTCAATAATAATGCACTTTTGATTTTAAAATATATATCACCACCACTTCTCATCACTACTCTTCTATCAGTGCCTCACCGTTAAATAATACAATCCCCAAGTTATCAAAGAACCTATTATTCTCCTTAGTTACCGATTTAAAATCACAACACTCAAATGCACAAATAAACAACACATCAAAAATAAATTTCACTTTGAGTTGCAAGGAATTTTCCCTTGATTTTCAACTATAAATCAAAATTATTCATGAATTACACTTGTATAAATTTATTTTCTCCGTACTATTAATTTTCATGAATTTTCTGTAAAATTTCATCTATTCATTTGCTAAATTAGCAGTATAACTCTTATTTGTTTTTCTGCCTATTTCCTTAGAAATTTAAATTTATTTCAGCATAATCTGATTTCCTGCAACTTATTTACTTGCATTTCACCTTCACTATTTTTTTTGAAGTTAAAATCTTGCTACAATTTCCTTAATTTTTCTATAAAACCTGCATCTTGTTACTCAGAATTGAAGGGGAGATAATAGAAACACATCGCATTATTCTGCTAATTCTGTATACTTGATTAATTATCCTGACCACCGAAAACAAATATTCTTTTTTTTTTTAAACCACAGGATCAAAGAAATCCTGGTCCTAGCACAAATTTTATATTAATTAACCAAAGAACTGAAAAATCCTGGTCACACGGCACCAGTTTTATATTACCACCCCCTACTCGATGTGAGGGCGAACCATCTGCTGCGTCCTATTCGCTGCAGTGGGATTAATTATTAAGAAGGCCGTTAATTTTCGTAACTCTTTACTCTCTATTATCTTCCGCCTATGGGTGTCTACCGTGAAGTTGGGTTCCCTAATGGAGGGTCTCCAAGTTCAGGGTTGACGGGTGCATTGCGTTGTGTTTCATATGGGAGAACATGGGAAACCCATATTCCTCCATATGCCGCTTGAAATTTAATAAACTCATGTCAGATTTGGACCTTTTATTTTCCTGCGACTGGGTTTGCTAAATGTTAAAAGTTATTTTCTTCTTAAAATCTTGGAGTTGTTACTCTACCAAAACTTTACGATTGTTCTACTTAATTATTCAGGTTAAAATAAACAAAGATTCACTTATTTTGAATTTTCAAAGATTTGAGAAACTCGGGTAAATTTCATTATAAAATACAGAATTTATTTTCATTTGTGTTTCCTTAAAATCTATTACACTGATCGGTGGAGATTTCTATTAATTTAAACCAAAATATATTTTAAGTTCAGTATGCTTTTTATATTCGTAATCATATTTTAACGTTCACCTTCCGCAAAATATAAGACACATTATGTTATTCAGCACTTGCAAGAGATTAAAATTATCTTTTCTACCGAGGATGTATAGGAGACAAAATCATGATCATGCTAACGAGATATTGGGAATTATGAAATTTTTCTCACCAAATTCTTTTCTTTTCATCTATTTCGTTGTCGTCCGGTATTACTTATAGGTATAAAGTCTATGGTTGGGACCTCATCCGGTCCTGCTGAATGCACACTGCCCGCATAAGATCACTCGATGCTTCACCCAAAATTTGCGTAAAAACCTCTCAGGGAAAACATCATACTTCCCTTCACCTGGAAATCATCTTGCTCAATTTTGAGCGTCCTCCCAGGAAAACTCCTAACTTAATTCTTTCTGCGATATTCTGCCCAGGATTCATCTAGAGTCCATCTTTCCTCTCTGCGTTCACCCAGAAATAGCAGTCATCATTCCATCCCGTGTTCTCTCCAAATCATCTCCGCCTAAAAAAAAAACTTTCTCTCGTCTATGTTTAAGGGGTTCGGGGTGTTCCTGTCCTACCCAAATGGTTCTCCCCTTATTGGTTGGGCCGCTTTTCCTCGCTTCGGCATTGGTTTACATCCCTGTATGGGAATCCCTCCGATTCGTTGGCAAAGGCTTGAGAACATCGAGTTTTCTTGAAGATGAATATTCCTTTATCTTGTCAACTGCTCCGCGGAGATGTCCGCGCTGCCTTAGAATTTTCACGTACGCTTCCTGTGTGACTCTTTCTGTTGGTGTCAACCAGTTACGCCCACTACGAGAAATATGCCCTGTTCGTTCCCCGCTAGCGTGCGTAAAACGTGACTTCGATAATAGCGAAAGGTCCAGTAAATTGGCCCCCACCTGTGATTGCGAGCATTTCATTCTCGTAGCGTTGCTTGCTAAAACCTCCGAGTTTTCTCTTTACTAACCTAGGGGTGTGTTTCGTGCGTATTCTTACTGGAATTTCCGGAGAGCTCGGGGAACACAAAATAAAATAAAAAAACAATTCAAAAGAATGATGAAAAAAAAATAAAGGAATTTCCTCCTCAAGAAAGAAATCTGCTCAGCCAGGTCTTAGAAAAATTATGAAATAGGTATTATAATTATCCTCTTAGAACGCCTGTCCACATTATGCTTCTCGGATTTTCTTTCCCAATTCCCGCGCTCTCTAAATTGTTTACTTGGTAACTACTCTTCCTCGTTTAACTATTTCCTCGTACTATGCGATACCGTAGGAATTATTTGGTGAATATATTGCTTTCCCACACTTACTAATTTGTAGGCCCCCTTTCCGAAATTCATACCTACGAAATCATGGTCCTCCAATGTTACACGATATTCCGGAGGACATACGGGTAACACCCTTCCTCGTCGCATTTGGTAGAAACATACCCCTGAATAATTTACTTTTTTCCTCCTTTTCAAGTCCTGCGTTTACTGAGCGTTTTTCGGAAACTGATCTCGTCGTAAGTCGAAGCATTCAGTTCCGTAAGAAATATTCGGAATAAATTATCATTGGTTTTGTGCGTTCTAAGCGGTTTTTATTTGGAACATAGTTTAAAATTTCTCGGATGTCTTACGATGTAAGTCAAATGAAATGCTTTAAAATAACTTCAAACCATATTTTACAGAATCTGCACTGCAAATATCGGGAAATAATGCCTCCCTCCCCCGCCCCCTTTCCCTTTTTATAAATCAGTTTGTTCTTTTAAACTTTTTCTCAATGAAATTCCATTCTTTTCGGCTACTGCAACGAACTGAACAGCGAAGTAAAAGCCAGAGGTTGTGAAAACACAAATTTGTCCGAAACGGAAATCGAAATCGCGCCCCCTCACTCCGGAGTAAGTTGCTCTCCCAACTTAGCGACACTGATAGAATGTATCGCTGCAGCTTTGACGTCTTGACAAGTGCTTTACCTCTGTAGTACGACACATCATCTCCCCCTTAATTTTTTTTTTTTTTTATTCGATGCGAAGTAGGATTTTATTTTTTCATTAATTCCTGACAATGTGTGGAACAAATAGCACACATTTTTCGAAGAACCTAACGGCCAGGACATTCATTTTAACGTTTGGGCGCTAATGTGAAAACACAAATTTGTCCGCGCCCCTCACACCGGAGTAAGTTGCTCTTCCAACTAAGTTACATGGACAGAATGTATCGCTGCAGATTTGTCGTCTTGACACGTGCTTTATCTCTGTAGTATACGTCACAAGGTACAGTTGAAAGATTTTGGAAGCCAGATGTTCAGAACAAAATCTGGAGAATAAAGGTGCAGGAATGTAGACAGTGTAAGTTGAGAAACGCACAGAGCCAATTGAAAGAGACAGGGGGCCCGGGGCTGGGCAGTATTTTGGGGCCCCAGTATTACTAGTAGTGGCACATCTACGATTTGACTATGGGTGGCCGAATAAAAATCCCCAGGAGAAAATATTTCCAAAGTATGAAGAGGGATCCATAGAATTATCCCCGTCATATTGAAGTGATTCATGGATGAATCGGTGTTAGCAAGAAAATGCAAAAATGCATGATTGAAAAATGGATACCAGTTCAATTATGCTTTCATTACCCCAGCCAACACCCCCCGCCCCCTCGGGTTCGGCTTGTTGGAAGTATATTAAAGTAGTGAACAAAATAATACAATCCAAATATCATGATTCAAACGAATTATTAATGTATGAAAATTTCCCCCAATTACAGATGTGTACAAAAAAAAACATCTGCGATGCTTTTGAAAGATTAGAGAATGGACTGGGGGCGACTACTCTTTTGCGGATTCCTGCTAAAAAAGGAGAAAGAAATAGAAAAAAATTCACAAGGCAGTTTTTTACAGTTTTCACTGTGATATCTGAAAAAAAAACCCTGCAAGACACTGTTAATTATTTAAGCATCCTGCAGGTAACTGGGGCCCCTTGAAAATGCGAGGCCCGGGGCTGCAGCCCTCCCCCTAGCATCCCTCTTAAATGGACTCTGGAAACGCAGCCATAGCAGTATGGATAAAATAAATTGGAAAGCAGTGATAGAGTAATTCGTACTGAATACGTTGGGAAATATGGGTATACTAATGCAGATAAATTACGTTAAACACAGGACAGCGAAACAGATAAGTTGGAAAAGAAAAGCATAACGATGTAAATTGAATAACTTGTAAAACAACACTCAGTAATACAGATAAAGTACGTTACAAAAGGAGACGTATATATACGTATATACATACGAAGTAGACTGTAATAAAGATACAGTAATGCACGAAAAAAAATTTGAAAGCAACTTAGCAAAACAGATTGTTTCTCAGCATACGGCTGATATTCTATGATATGGTAAAACAAGTTAAAATACATTGAGAAATTGCGTATACATGTAAAAACTGTTGGAAAGCAGAGGTGTACAACAGCATTGAAAAAACGAATTTGAAAATAAGACAATAATGCACATAGAATGTGTTAGGAAAAGAGAGGTATTGTGATCGAGATAAAACAGGCTGAAAAAAATAATATACAGGAATACAGGTAAGATACTTGGAAATTAGGGGAGGTTTCAGCATTGTATGGAGATTTTTCGTTGAGATACACGAGTATTATGAGGACTTTCATAACCTATAAGATGAAACTAGTCCATACCTGAGAAGAACGTTGTCTTTTACACGGAACATCAAAGTTGTTCGTTACAAATGTTTTTGGCGTGACGGGGGGGGGGGGTAGATTCCTATGGCGGAGCACTCAGGCGATACAGCAAGGGAGGGCAAATGACAGTGTGAATTACATACAGCGAAAATATGGATGACACTGAGAAAACACGGCGGTGTACTGTGAAATTTATGTGAAACCGTGTACGCATAAGACAAAGTTTTTGCCAGGGGATATGTGCAAAAGACACCCCCTAAAAAAAGAAAAAGCAGGCGAATTATTAAATGTTCTTTTTGAAAAAGCAACAGTTCTCATCCAGTGTCCCCCTTTGACAAGCATATCCACATCTACCTTATTTGTGAAATATATGTTTGCGGGAAGTCTAAAGCCCGGATAAAAACTTTCTTTTTCTGATTGAACGTTTATTTCGCAGCAACAAGTACAAATCATACATGGATGACAGCATGACAGTTGATCCATTTACACAGATATAGACAGTGTTATTAATCATGCAACATATTGTGAACAAGTATACATCAAACATGGATTTCACAGTATGCTAAATGACCAATGTACACAGATAACCAGTGTTGGACAAGTAACACATTGAGAGCCAGTGCTGAAAGACAAACACAAACACCCATGCCTCACCGGGATTCGAACTCGGACCCAACTAGGGCGAATGGTCAGAGGCCATCGCTTAGGCCACCGGGGCGGCAAATATATGTGCTCTAACTTCATTCAGTTTTGATAGGATAGTTTGTAAATGAGAAAGAGCACACTAGATGGCGCCACCGTACAAGCAAACGATTTTTGCACATAGAAGGCACAGAGAAATTGAGGAAGGGGGAGAGGGGACTGAAGAACTTCAACCGGGGGCCGTCATTTAACGTGCTCGTCTGAAATTCCGGGATTGCTAGAATTTCACACCACCACGAAAAACCCCAGGTTCAAGCCTATCGCTAGGTTTGAACCTGTGGTCCCTCCATCAGTAGTCTGAATCTCTAACCACTAAGTCATCCGCGGCTCGATTTTAAATTTGGAATGCGTGTACTCCATGCATACTCATTTATTCATAGAATCAACTGGAAGTATATTATTCGATGGCACATCTGGGATAATAGATATACTCGTTGTCACATGCTGGGCAAATGGACCGCACAATTTTATGACAAATACAGTGATGAAGCAACAATATATTATTTATGAGATTGACACAAATGTAGTTAATGTAAAAACGCACGCAAAGATACTTTATGCATAAGTAAATTACTTGTGATCAGTTACTTTGTTGTATTAATTATTTATGTGTGTCACTTTACACATTAAACAATTTCTCTTGAAATCTATATTATCTAAAATGAAGTAATACGAGATTATATTTATATTTATTGACGCAGTTATTTGTAAGTACGTGTGGTTACTTATATTTGAGCACGTCATGTATTCGTTTACGATACGATTGTACTTTTAAAAAAAACGAGTAGGTACAGGCTCTTATTTTTAAGTAGATTTTATTTAACAGTGCAGCCTTGTCTTTTGATGTATAATATTAAATGAAACAACTAGTGAAAAAATGCACTAATCCGCGCCCCACGTATAATGAATAAAGTCCTCCGCTGGACGTGTAGTGCAGGGAAGCTTACGTTAAGTCATGTTAGGGTTATTGGAAGGTTACTTGACGTAGCTAAAGTGTACCTAATCTTCAAAGTGCTAGAGTTTGTTTAGGTAAGACTCGCACGTGCAATAAATTCATTGAATATGGAACTTCTTTTTACTCAGCGTGCGGTTTACTCGTTCCGCGGGATTACTCAGTAACAAATTCGTTATGTCTATAGGATCTTTAGGAATCACTTCGACAGGTTCCGGAAAGGAAATAACATGTTGTTCGAAATTCATAGTAACTTTAAAAGTATTGATAAAATCTATGCCCATTAGACATTTAACAGGTGGGTCCGTCTATGAGCAGGAACGAATGCGTAAAACGAGCCTTTCCCAGCCCTAGAGATAATGTGACAGTTCCTGTGATACTGAATATTTCGTTATTTGCACCTCGCAAATACTGCGTCGCAGGCTGGACGTGTATTGCAGGAAAACTTTCAGTGCATAACATCGTATTTAGGGCTGATATTTCAGAACCACTGTCGAACTTTGCCTCGACAATAATATCTTCAATTGTCAATAACACATCAGGCAACTGAGGAGTTTGGACAGTCAATAATACTATTTTAGGGTCAGAATTCTTGGTATCAGGAAGCAGTACCGACCCTTGGTCTACTTCCTTTGGAAGTTTAAAGGATTCCTGGTTGGATTATCATGCGGTCTGAAACCTCGGCCTTGCCGGGTATCGGGAAAGTTTTCACGCTTAGGAAAACTTCGTGAAAACTGCTGCGGGAACTCCGCCTGTCTGTTGAAATTTCCATTGCTATTACTTCTTCCCTCAGCACGGGCAGAAAAATCATTATTGCCCTAAGCATAAAAACGTTCCGAATTCTGTGAATTGGAACGGGGTCGAGCATACTGTGCATTTGTACTGTACCCAGAAAATTGTTTAGAAACTAGCGGTTGGTGTACCACTCTTCTATGCGGTGGGACGTATGATGCTTGGACCTGCACCTGTGTACGCTCGCGTTGAAAGTCATTAGGCCTATTATGCCGCTGAGGATTTTCGTGATAAGCCTCCCGGGGTACCCGAGCATGTTGAGTTGGTCCATGTTTGCCGTGTCGCTCCTCATACGTTCGTATGAGGCGAAGGCATTCATGAATTGTAGCAAGGTGTCGGACCTCAAGAAAATCCTGTAGAAATGGATCGAGCTGTTGCAATAGGGTGTCCAACATGTCGACATGACTGCCATGTGGATCCCATAATTTATACAGGCGTGTTGTTTCTAAAGCAAACGCAACAGGTCTATCGTTGGGTCCTTGCTGACGAGAAAAAAGTTGTTGTGCAAGGCCAGCTCGACTGAGGCCGAAAGGAAAGACGTCCAAAAATTCCGCTCGGAAATTCTCATAACGAGAATCCGGGTTCGATACTCTCCACTGCCGATACCAGGTCTTAGCGGTATCTTTCAAGCAAGTGCCTGCTATTTGCACTTTGCAATCTTGAGGAATATTGTATAAGTCGAAATGATCCTCCAAATCCTCGAGAAATTTCAAGGACCCCTCCAAACCATTGAAAGTAATTGTTCCCTCATGAGGCACGAAATGTGCAAGCATTTTTCTTTCGTAAGAGGATTGAAATACCTCAGGTACGACCCGCGACTCAGAGTGATATGAAGCTGGTGAATGACGAAATTGTGAGGATTGCCTGGGTACTTGCAAATCATTGACATCAAAGTTAGACCCACAGGCTTCCTCTGCAAATTGTCGAAAATAACCCCACCTCCACCGAAACTTGATTCAGGTGGAAATAGTGAAGTTTTCTCAGGTAATGAAGACATAGTCAATAGGTGTCAATACTCGTGTTCAAGAAATGTTCGGGCGCCAATTATAATGAACAGACGTCCGCGTAGCTCAATTGGTATAGTGACTTATTCCGGAATGAGGGGATCCGGGTTCGAATCCTGGCGTGGACAGAAATGACGGAGAAATTTACTTCGTTATACACGCGAAATCCATGCATACCTACGGACATCTCTGATGCTTCCCCTACAACCGTATAGCAGTACCGTTGGTAGTCTCTCTATAGCTGCACTGTCGATCTTGGATATTCGAATTTTATCAGCTATGGCAGATAAAATTCGAATATGTATATTAATTAGGCTTGCAGCGTCGTGTACAGACAGGCTACAAATATGGCCTCCAACCAGAGATGGAAACGGATCACTGGTTGACAATTTCTTGTAGGTCAAACGGGTCGGGTAAAGGTCTTTCTGACCCGATTTTGACCCAGTTTTATTTCAGTTTTATTTTTTCAAAAGAAAAAATATGTGCCAAAGAACCATTCAAAGGTCTTTGAAATAATACTTCAGAGCTGCAGAGTATGATCCAGGAACTTACTGAAAAAATGAAAAGGGTAAAGAAATGGGGATTAAAAATAAACTTCCAGAAGACAAACTGATGTGCAATGCTTTTACAAGAAATAAAGATTTATCAGTTTCTGGGGGAAAGCTGGAGATCACCCAATTCCTACATTTACCTTGAGCAGCACATATCAAGCGAGGGTCACACTGATGAAGAAATTTATTGGCGTATAGAGCTTGCTTGGAGAATTTTTTGTAGAAGTAGCGCAATTTTTAAGAGCAATATGCCATCATGTCTTAAAAGATAAGTTTAATCAATGCATCCTTTCATAGCTTATAACGCAGCAAAGACGTGGACCTTAATTAAAAAAAACATACAAAGACTACAAACAACTGAAAGAAACATGGAGAGACGCATCCTTGGTGTAACCAAGAAAGGTAAAAAGAGGAACTCGTGGAGAAGGAAAATAACAAAAACGGAAGACCTCGTGATTAGAGTAAAATCCCTGAAATGACAATGGGCTGGACATATTGCAAGGACGGACAGCATATGGACAAGCGAAATTTTAGCCTGGATTACAAAGGGGCAGAAAAAGGACCCAGAAGAAGGCCACGTGGGAGATGGGTGGATGAAGGAGACTGGCCCAAGACAGTCCGTTGGGGAAGAAACTTGGGAGACCTTCATCCAGCAGTGGATTGATAATGATTGACAATGATAATGATTTTATATTCGAGTTTATAACTCAAAGCAGATTTGCCCGGGTCGGGTCCAATTATGTGACAGCCGGGTCTGGATGGGGTCGTTGAAACTTTGTAAAGTTTCGTTGTGCGTGGTATTCTGACTTCAAACGCCCTGCTACTTCTTCTGAAGATTCAGGCATTTAACGCAGAATTCTCACAGACACAACGACAGCATAAAGAAGCGCGTAAATCTATAATTTACGTAATCAATCAGGTGTCCGAATACTTTCGACAACATATTGTATTTTATATCGAGCAAGCTTTTAAAAATGGTTCGTAACATTCATTAAAGACAACGAAGCAGCTGCAGTCTGTAACATATTTTGTGGTAATGCAATACGATATTATTTCGTCACGGAGCATAAACACGACTTCGAGGAATTTTGTCAAGCTGCGAGAATATCAGTTTAATATCGTGACTCACATTTCGAATCGCTTTGGTTGGAAGATAAGTGGGTGAGTGCGCCAGATTTGATTTGCCCGCTTAAAAAAAAATCTGCATGCATTCTTGGCTTCTATACATAGGGTGAGATACGTAATGAGGCTGTGGATTTCAGTGCCAAATTATGTCATTTTTAATGCCTTTTTTATCTTCCCCCTTTTTTTCCGTACTCATGCTAAAGTTCGTCATGACAGAAAAATGTGAATATTTTCGACTCCCGAATCAGCTGACTCAGAGTACGTACGCACATTGTGTTTCTGTTGCCAACGTAGGAAATGAGGCCGAGCAGATGAGTTACTTCCTTAATAACATAACTGGCGACGTTTGATGTTAATCTTCTTATTCGAAGTTTATGCATTTTGTAATTCAGAAAGGGTATATATATTATCAGTTTCCAAGACCTGCAGGTCCTCAAAGGAAAAGAAAATTGATGAAATTTTCTAAGTAACAAAACACACACACACACACACACACACACACACACACACACACACACACACAAAAGCGATAAAAGTACACTGCCTGGCCATTTTAACAACATCATATTCTATTACTCATAGTTGGCACTGAAATAACATTTGCATGTAACTATTGCGTTTAAAGAATGCTGAACCAAAACAAATCGGTATAAAAATCCTAAATTTATCCTCATTTATTTACCAAATTTCGAGACCATGAAGTGATGTATGGCAAGTTGCTCCATCTCTTGTTGAAAATAACCCGTGGTCAGCTCTTCAGGGTGCAGTTAAATAGACGGTTTACTTGCTGCTGTCCGACATCCGAATTTCCTACGAAATTCACACTGACACTTCTTCATCAACTCACTCTTCCAATATACGGACAAGAAACACACGCTCGGGTATGGTTAACCGGAAGGACATGGTTAACGCATACGATCAGCCTCGCGACGAACAAACAACTGAACTAACCCCGGAAAATTACAAACCTGACATGCGTGACGTCCAAGGTCACAACAACAGGCACTAAAGAATAATCTTGGCGAGGCAGTGGCAGGAATTATGCCGGGGCAACTGGAGCGAACTTTCCAAAATATGGAGTCTCGGGCCGCGGGTGGCCTAGTGGTCAACTTTCGTCACTACCACGGAGAAGACCTTGGGTTCGATCCCAGGCAGGTACGAACGCTCGAACCCCTAAATATCCGCCGTGCGTCAGATGGGCACGTTAATCCGTCGGGCCCCGGGTACTACCCCCCCCCCCCCCAAATAATAAATATGGTCGTCTTCCTCCCCCTTTATACCTCGCTTCCGTGTCACTTTCCTATCGGGCACTCTTGCCCAAATCTCCATTTCTAAGGGTTGTTTAAGACCTGGGGTCAGATACTCCCTTCCTAAAATCCTCTACATATGATCTGATCTGAAATATGGTCTCATGTTAAAGCCTGTCTCGATGCACAGGGCGGACATTTTCAACACCTCTTATGATACGGTTCTGTTTTCCAAGGATGAAGGTATGTTCTTGCCAAATACGATTCAATTACAGTAATTATTCACGATGCTATTAACAAAAACTTGGGTAAAGTAACGAGTGGGACACCCTGTAGTTTCCAATGATACCAAGCTTGCTGACTGCCCGGTTATGTTCTGCGACTCTGATTGGGAGAGTACAGAAACTACTCAGTCCTGCGCACACTTCTCCTAAAATACCTTACAACTGCAGCTAGTAAATTACATTACATGCGGGACAGAGACTGAGTCTGCAAAGGTCGCTTTGAGGGCAGTTTTAAGATGGATATTTTAATTTCTAATGCTGAAGTACGGTGGTCCCAGATATTTTTCTCTCAACAGCTTGCAGTGTTCTCTGATTTCTTCTTCGTTGAAAATTCTGAAGCGGTGAAACCACACTAGAGATTTGGTTCATCTGTTTAAAAACCGTGCTAGAGTTCGGATATCATGGAATTCGCTATTCCGAGGAAAGGATTTCTTTTGAATCTCACTTCCGGATGTACACCAACTTCACCATCATTTGTAAATTGTAAGTACATTCCACGCCGCGACGTAGTTAGCATTTCGTTTCGAGCCGGGGCTGCGGAATAATACCTTACACTTTTAGTCTGCATATGTGGCATACGTGTGTTAATTTAAGTTCGTTAAAATATATTATATTTAGTTCAATTAAAATACATTTAATTTAAGTTCAACTGAAAAAATACATTATGTATATACAGCAGTTAGACAGAATAATGTAAACACCACGCTTGACTTTTAATGCAGCTGCGTACGTCGCAATACGCAAAGGTATGCACCACTGTTTGGTTGTAATAGCTTTGTTTAGAACCTCAAGGTGCTGTTAAAAGTGCATTTAAAGGGTCTTGTCGCGAAATTTCTTTCAGAGTGACGACGAAATGAGCGACCTAACGGACTTCGAAAGAGGACTCATTGTTGGTGACCGGCTAGTTGATGCCTCCGTGACAAGTCGCCAAGATAGTAGGGATATCCAGAGCTACTCTGTCTAGCGTCATGACAACATACCGTGTTCGTGACAAAACCTCGTCTGCGAAACAGGAGAGCGGCCGGAAAACGACCCTGACTAATAGAGACAGGAGAGCATTATAGACGATTGTTACCCGTAATAAGAAGACCACGGCGCCGAAAATTAGTACAGAGCTCAATCTGCATCTTCAGATCCCAGTATCAACAAAAACAGTGCGCAGGGAACTGCATAAACAAGATATTCATGGCAGACCTACTATTGCAAAACCTCTGGTGATCCGGATGAATGCACAACGGCGACGGTATTGGTGCCAAAAGCATACAACGCGGACTGCTGCTGCATATAGAAGCGTGTAATGTGGTCGTATGAATCCACATTCACACTATTCCCCACGGCAGGACGTGTTTACGTATGGGGAACACCGTCAAAAGTGTACAACCCAGGCTATTTGCTCTCAACAGTGCAGCATGGTGTTGGTTCTGTCATGCACTGGGCGGTCATATCGTGGTTTTCAGCAGGTTTCCTGATTACCTTGAAAAGACGGATAACTGGCAGAGCGTATGAAATCATTTTGGCCGATCAAATCCGTCCAATGGCTCAGGCAGGGGTTGCGTTGGCTTTTCTAAAGTTTTCGCCAATTTCGTCGCCAAATTCAATTTGTTTTCGCCAAAGTGTTATAATACTATGAAAAGGTAATCGCCAAAGCGTTTTTTCCATTGCCAAAACGATTTCTTTTTCGCAAATTGCGAAGATGGCGATTGGCAGTGCGACCCCTGGGCTCAGGCATTGTTTCCTGCAGGGGATGCCGCCTACCAAGATGATAACGCCCCCGTTCACAGAGCTCGGAATGTTCAATTATGGTTTGAAGAACATGAGGACCATATCACCAGGTAAAGCTGTCGAAGCACGATCTTGAAGAATCAGACGTAAAAACACAAGTGTATACTGCAACTCATAAAAATTACATTAAAATTTATTCTACGTTAAAATATACACAGGTTAAAAGTCCTACAAGTACTTTCGGTAAGGAGATCTCTTATACAGTATGGAGATCAGTATGGAGATTCCTACGGTATGGAGATCTCTTATACAGTCATCAACCCAGGATATGCTAGATGGTAGAAATATAATACTTGATGTAACAGAGTAAATGCTTACTAGCCCATAGGGTCGATCAGATTGCGCAGTCTCCATGCAATGCCGTCATACATTGTTATTTTGATCATGTAGTACAAGTTATGTCTCATTTAACTTGTACTACCTGAAGATGGGTGGATAGTCCACCCGAAAGTACTTGTAGGACTTTTAATCTGTGTATATTTTAACGTAGAATAATTTTCAATGTATGTTTTATGAGTTGGAGTATACACTTGTGTTTTTACGTCTGATTCTTCAAGATCGTGCTTCGACAGCTTTACCTGGTGACATAGTTATTATTAGCACGAATGCTTTCACCTGATGAGAACCGTAATTGGAACTTCACACTTTCCTTGGCCTCCTTAATCACCGGACTTAAACATCCTCGAGCCACTGTGGTCTGTGTTGGAAAACAGAGTAAAATGGCGTTATCCTCTTCCTGCGTCTCTCAAGGATCGGGAGTAGCTTCTGCATGAAGAATGATGTATCATCCCACTAACCACCATCCAGGTTTTGAATGCATCCATTCCAAGGAAAATTCAGGCGGTTTTGAATGCCAAATGTGGTCCCACATCCTATTAGGTACGTAAAACCTTCTTTTCTTAGGTATTCATATTATTCTGTCCAGTCCCTGTATATATTTTTAATTGAACTTACCAGAAGTTCCTGAAATTCAATTCGTTTATTCTATATCTCATAACATGTACGCATTTCATGTTTTATTCTGTAATTATGCGTAATTAGTGGAAATGTTTCATCACTACAAATGTATTTTGTTGGATAGCAAAAGGAAGACTCTTGGGCAGAGAAACATCCCACCTAAGACTTCGTCTGCGCTAAGAGAAACATTTTAATACAATGAAAGAAGAATAAAACCACATTCTATCATTGCTGTCCAGTTTTGTTCATTACACAGATTTAATCTTCTGGGATCTCTAACTCCTAAAATTATCGTTTATTTGTTGTTGAGGCTGGGAGCTAACCCAAAACTTTTCATTGCCTACGAATAGTTGGGTAGAATTCCCATTCAAAGGTAGCAAAAGCTATAGTAAGGTCCACAGGTAAACATTTTTCTGGTGCCTGGTTCCATTTCTAATTTTTCTGGTGTCACCGTTTCCACTTTTAATTTTTCTGGTGTCTGTTCCCGTTTCCATTTCTTACATCACGTAAGATATTCTGACTTTATTGTTGTACGATCCAAATTCCTTCGTTCAAGTTTCTTTTTCAGAGTACTTTAGTGTCCTCCTTGAAGTTATATAAAGTATCTGCATTTCTTTTCATCTAGTGTCTACACCTTTGTCTCATTAAGCACACAATTAAATGGCTGCATAACTTGGAACGACACGCAGGGGATCAATTTTCGCGAGTTGTGCCAGAACAAACGTGCAACTATATCAATAAACTTGACACATACGCACAAGCACTAGCGACTCTAAATTCTAATCGCTTCGTTGAATCACGCTGTGTGTTGTTCATGACCTTCACTTTGTGCATAACTAGCAAAGATTGCACATACATATATGCAAATCTGAACTCGGCGTTTCCTTACTGGCGAACGTGCGCAGAAACTTAAGTGGATTTGATTTTCTGGCGAATGTTTCAGTAAGTTCTTCTGTGTACAGAAGCTTATTATGGCACACTTTTACATTTAGCATGTGTCACAGAAAAGTAGGGTGTGACGAATCTTGTGACCTGGGCCGTCATGTGACTTTTCTGAGAGTCCCGTCCACGAAAAGTCTTGTAATTTTTGCCATACTTGCATGTGTTATGTGACAGATACCTCCACATTGTTGAAAATATTCCTGCGCTGACATACTGCAGCTTAACTTGATCAACTTAATGAAATGATATACGGGATTACACCATAGTACGATACAAATTTGGAAGATGTGAAGCCGTTTATTGGTGTAAATATGACATGGATGTTAAGTCAGATAACATCCAAAAACTTGAAAATTTCGTCTTCCTGGAGCGAGAATCGAACCAGCGTTTCCCGGACAGAGCCCGAGTCTGCTAACCACTACACTACCCAGAACAACCAAGTTTCAAATTTCCGATTAATTTTCAAACATTTAATCTAAACATACCAAAATTTCATCGAAATCGAACGATTTTTACACGAGTTATCGTGCGGACGAACATACGCACAAAACGCGTTACGTAATGAGGCACATGGGAATCGCGACCATCTGCTCCCAAGAGTGTGACGTCATAAAACTTTAATAGGATCCACACACAACGCGTGGCGTAATGAGACAGATGGCGTTACCGCGCACCAACATCTAATGGCTCGACGCCATGACACTACACTAAAAACGTGGTAATTCGGGGTGGTTATTTAACCCACTAAACGAATTTTCCTAAAATCGAGATCAAGCTAAATCGATTTCTAGTACCAGAAAATGGCAGGTTAACGATTTTCATCAAAATCCTTAGAGCCGTTTTCAAAATAAAATTTACATACATACAAGAATTGCTCCTTTAAGGTGAACGTCAAGTAATTTTGCTTCCTGTACTTCGAATGGAAAAATTTCTGTACACATTTTCTTCCCAATTAATGCGTTCCCAAGGATGAAAATTTGAACATCGATTAAAATATCTTCATATTATATCTTGCAATACTTAATATTTTCTAAAACATAACCGTAATTATGCAATCCAACATTTGTTTGTCTACTGACGTCATGAAAATACAGGTCGCGCCATCTTTTTTCTGGACAATTAATGCGTTCACAAGGATGAAAATTTGAACATCGATTAACATAGCTTCATTTTATAACTTGGAATACCTAATATTTTGTAAAACAACCATAATTATGCAATCCAATATTTGTTTGTCTACTGAAGTAATCAAAGTACAGGTCGCGCAATGCTTTTTCTGGTTTCAACACCACCAAAGGAAAAGTTATTGATTTTTAATAAAATTATGGTTATGTTTTAGAAAATATTAAGTATTCCAAGTTATAATATGAAGTTATTTTAATCGATGTCCAAATTTTCATCTTTGGGAACACATTAATTGTGAAGGAAATGTGTACAAAAGTTTTTCCATTGGAAGTATAGGAAGCAAAATTACTTGACGTCCACCTTAATATGGGATAAGGGCGATGGAATGGATCGCAATCCTATATCCTAACCTATGACCCCATTTCATCCACTTTCAAAAGCGTTCGTCCCCATGCGGTCCCCTACCACATAGTAAAATTTCATTGAAATCGAACCATATTTACGCAAGTTATGACGCATAAGTGCAATGGAATGGATCCCGCTCCTACGTCGTGACCTTTGACCCCATTTGTCCCATTTTCAATAGGGTTCCGTCCCCAGGTGGTCCCCTACCACATACTAAAATTTCATCGAAATCGAATCATTTTTACGCTAAACTATCGTGCGGAAGTACGGACGGACAAAGCTGGACCATATACGCTTCTTCAAACTACGGTTGGAAAGCGTAAAAAAACGAAACCGAGGACTGATGTATATTTTAGACTCTGTATGAAAAATTGAAAGGCAAGTTCCAGTGCCACTAGTTCATTCTCCAGAAAAAATTACAGTATATATAGGACATTCTTACCATGTCTGAAACACACGTTTCTCAAAAAGCGCACAAATCTGACCGCCTACGGGTTGGGTATGACATCGCTGCTTGCAGAACAACTCGAGGGAAGATCTTCCGTTTGGTAAATGGAAGCTATGGAAAATTTTGCCGTGAACCTATTTTGCTCCAGACACAATCAATTTTTTTCTGCTTACCTATAGTTGCATTTGTTATACTGAAGACACGTCAGAAAAATTATTTTTGTACTGGAAAGACAACGCAGAACCGGTAGAAAGCAATTTTTTTTTTCTTTTAAAGAGAAGGGATCTTTCACATGATAAAAGGAACGACATATTTCTGCAAATACTTAATCCAAATTACTATTTACAGGATTATGCTCAAACAAGGTCCAAACACGCACACCTTTTTTTGTTTCTTAGGCGCAGTATTTCTGGTTCATAATACAATAAAGTATAGGTGAAAACAAACACGCACGCGATATTGTAGGCACATATTTTCGTTACCTACAATGATAACATGCCTATAAGATAAACCAGATAATTTTAGTAATGCGTTCTTGTTTTTTAAGGGCGTAATATTACATCAGCAACCAGCTTCTGTCTTCCCTTTTTTGGTCTCGTAATCTATGATACCATATTACGCACGCCATCTGCGCCAACGTCATGAAAACTTCTTTTTACTTGGAACCTTTGACGGAAGAATGGTTACACGTAATTCGAAATCCCACGAAAATGGCTGCTCGAATTCTTCGCTCGGTTGGAAGACCAATAGACCGTGAGCTGCCCGTAGGAGCCCATTTATTACCAGTACGTCTACATCTGGGAAACGGAGAGGAAGGATATATTCCTTCCTCTCCGTTTCCCACATTTTCATCTTTCAAGCTCATGGGCGAAAAAATGAACCGATTAGCTCGAAAATAAATTTCGAGGAGTTTCTGTTGAAAAATTCAAAGAAATTGCCAGCAAAACTACACCAGAAAACAACACGCGAGAATATTTTCATTAAAACTACTTGATGCCTTTGTGTGTGATTTTTGGATAGTATGGAAGAGCCCCGTACGTAAGGCAATATATAGCCAATCGTTTTTAGTTGCAATGTGTCCAATTTCTACAGTGAAAAATGGAAAAATCTCAGCACTTCCCCGGTGGCGCAGTGGTCTAAGCGATGGCTTCTGATCATTCGTTCGAGATGGGTCCGGGTTCGAATCTCGGTGAGGTATGGATGTTGTTTGTCTTACGGCGCTGGTTCTCTCCCTTCCCTGGAGCCAGTGACCTTAAATTAGGGATGGGCGACTGCTTATAGCCCAGCGAGTTGCTCACGGTGGTCGATAAACCTCTAATCAAAAAAAAAATCTCAATTTAACTTTGAGCGATGATAGTGTTTTATGATATACTGTCCCATGTTTATCGTTTGGTATTTTTAAGTAGCCAGCACATTAGCTTTTAACAGATACACAGGCATGTCAAATCGGGAAAAGCATGCAGGATGAAGAATGGTTCCAAAGCCACACGTAATGCAATCAGTCAAAAATAAGCGGTTTTCTTTTCCTGAAATGCATTAAACTTCTATAAAGAAAAAATAAAGAATCTCTGCCAAACATTGTCTTTTATCATGTCTTGGGGGGGGGGGAGTACGCGTTTCACTTCGCCTGTCCGTCCGTCTGTGGCGTCCATACCTATGCAACTATTTGACCGATCAGGAAATTTCTTTTTGCATTGGGAAGCTTGAAACGTAAGAATGATGATCCTTGCATTCAGATTCTTTTCGAAGAATAATTTCGTTGCTACAGGGCGCAAATGCAGATGTTATTGAATTCAAAATACGTTTTTATTTCATATCATTACTTCGGAATATCCGACTGAAAAACTTGTATCTTCCCTTCGATACCATTTAAAATGAAGACTATTCTGGGTACAGTTTCTCTTTTAAGTAGTACAAAAATTTTTCGCAACGGGTGTAAAGAAGAGAAGTTGCTATTTCCCCGACATTTCTACTTCTAAAAGTCCAATTTGAAAATTCGATTTATTTATTTTTTACTGTATGCCATTCGTTACAGTACAGATGGTGAACATTATCCTCTTTAAATAATACAATTTTCCCGCTGGAAGGGGGATGGAGTGATATTTTCCTCGCCATCTCTCTTTTCAAGGGACGCGTTGGAAAAATTATTTTTCCTTAGCATAGCTTTTGCTACGACGAGTACTTTTAGGTCTTCTACTTTTCAATATTCGAAATTCTACCGCCAGGGGGCGTCAACGTAAACTTGTATTTGGAAGAATTTATCAAATTTTAAAAGTCTCTTAGAAAAATAATTTTTTTGGTAGGACACGCTTTATTATGAAAAGAATTTTGGACTCATTTTTTTCTTTGAGCTTTTCAGCTAGGTTGTGCAAAGTTATATCATGTTTTTCTCTTTACATCTTCAACCGATTCAATTTGAAAATACCATTGTCTTTGATACCTTTCTTCCGCTATGAGAAATTTTTTGTGCACAAATTGTTAATTTTCGTAACATACTTTTCAGTCACTAGTAGCAATTTCTATTTCTGGATACTTTTTTCATTATAAAAATCCGGTTTATAGGCTATATTTTTTTAAGCGGCTCCATTTGCTATGAATAAACCTACTCGTATTACGTATTTTAAATTATAAGCGCAGTTTTTTCGTATGTGGTGTAAGTGTATTTTCTTTTACATGTTCACTAGTAGCATTTTTTTTATAGATTACTAGTGTATGTTTTTGGGGGAGGGGGGGGGGCTTAGCAACCACCGTGATTAACTCAATGGGTTATAATCAGTTGCCCGTCCCTAATTTAGGGCAACTAGTTCAAGGGAAGGGAAAGAGCAATGCCATAAGACAAAAACAGCATTCATGCCTCACCGGGATTCGAACCCGGACCAATCTCAAACGAATGGCCACAAGCCAACGCTTACACCACTGCGCCACCGGGGCGGCAAAATGGTGTATGCTGAATACATTATTTTAAAGTATAAAGAAATTCTGTAATAAATCAGTTATAATTTTTTGCTTAATTCAGTGCAACAAGCATGTTTAAGATTGATTGATAAATGACACAGTTAAGAAAATTATGAAATAAAATAAGAAGTCGCCCGATGGCCGGGTGGTACGAGGCGCCGGCTACCAATCGTTTACCCGATCCCGAATCCATGGTGAGGCGTGAATGATACGCTTGTCTTACAGCACTGACTCTTCCCCTTTCCCTAAAACAAGTGGCTTAAAATTAGGGATGGCGACTGCTTGTATATTTCAATGAATTGCTCGCGGTGGTCGTAACCTCCCCCACGGTTTCCCTCCCGAAAAAAAACAACTCACAAGCATGTTCTGGTCGAAATCTCCATCACTATTCTTAGATTTTCTCACCTAATGATTCACAGCACTTACACTATATTGACAAAAGTCACGGGACATCACTTCAAAAGCAAATGAACGGATTCGCTGCGTTGTTAAGATACGCGGTACAGCTGCAAACGGTATAAAAACAACCCCGCATCTGACCGGGATCATATCGCACTGTGAGGTTGAGTAAAAATGCCGCGACGGAAGAGAACTAACTTTGAGAAAGGAAAGATTGTTGGGTGTTATAACAGTGGGTTCTCCATAAGAGGAACCAAGAGGCGTTTAAACATACCCAAGTCAACTGTTTTGGATGTACTGAATAAGTGGAAGACACATGGCGTGCCTGAGGCAGCAAAACGTACTGTCAGACCAAAGAAAATTAGTGATAAAGGACGTCGAAGCCTCGGGAGAGTCGTTACAGCTAATCGCCGGAATACTGCACAAGACCTCAGTGTACAGGTGAGTAACAATGATGGAACCTCGGTATGTACACGTACCATTCGCTGAGAACTTTATTCCATGGGTTACCGTGGTCGTGCGGCTGCTCATAAGCCGTTCTTCTCCACTCGGAATGCTACTCGTCGTTTAGCATTTTGTAAAGCTCGTTAAGCGTGGACCGTAGATCAATGGAAACGTGTCCTATGGGCTGATGAATCCAGATACACGATCCATCAGTCTGATGGCCGTGTGTGGGTATGGCGGCAGCCGGGGGAACTATACGTACCGCAGTGTACTGTCCCTACGGTCAAGTTTGCAGCTGGCAGTGTACTCGTGTGGGTGTGTTTTTGGTGGTATGGTCCCGGCCCATTGGTTATCGTGGACAAACCTGTTAACCAACACGTCTACCTCGATATTCTGGACAATTATGCCCTACCAACTCTGTGGCAATATTATGGAACCGAGCCTTGTTGGTACCAGCAGGATAATGCACCAAGCCATAAAGCAACGACTGTTACGGCGTGTTTTGACGATAATTCCCTATCGTGTGTGGAGTGGCCAGCACAGAGCCCTGTTCTTAATCCCATAGAGCACCTATGGGATGAATTAGAGCGCCGCATCGGAAGTTTGGAGCCAAGGCCTACTATTAAGCAATAGTTAGCGGCAGCATCATGTACTGAATGAAAGCGCATACCTATCGCTGTGTCCCAAAACCTTGTCGAAAGCCTGTCTCGAAGGGTCAGTGCATGCGTTAAGGACAAAGGTGGACCGACACCGTACTAATGTATGTCAATAAAGGCTATGTTGTGTTTCTCTTCTATGTGTCCGGTGACTTTTGTCAATATAGTGCATGTTCACAGTGCAATATTCACACTATATACGTACGTACAGTATGTATGCATGCATGCTGCCTTTTCTTCATTTATTTTCAGACCTATAAGCTTAATTCATCTTCGTTTGGCGAACGACAAAATTATTTTTGTAGGCACCCCCTCACAGCTGCACAGCTTGACGCACGAACCTGCGGATGAGAGTAAAGCATTGGGATTGAAGATGAACTCACAGAACATTGAACTGTCGTACAATGATTTTACAAAAACTGAAGATTTAGATTCTAGAGCCTGTTGGGGCAAATTTAGAATTAACTGATGCTTACATCAATCTACCTTGGACAACAGATATCAAGGGACCAGCACATCGAAAAAGAAATGAACAGACGTACAAAACTTGGATGGACAGCATTTGAGAGAAATGCTTCAATTTTCAAGAGCAATTTTCTATTATATCTTACAAACAAAAAAAGTATTTAATCAATGCATTCTTCCAGTTCTTACTTATGGATCAGAGACACGCATCTTAACTAAAAAATCCAGGGACGCTGCGTGCAGCTCAAAGAATTCTAGATTTATCCTGCAACCAAGTAAGATAGGGAAAGGAATCCTGTATTTATCCTGTAACCAAGAAAGGCAGGAAAAAGAATTCTGGATTTATCCTGTTACCAAGAAAAATAGGGAAAAGAATTCTGGATTTATCCTGCAACCAAGAAAGATAGGAAAACGAATCCTGGATTTATCCAGTAACCAAAAAAAAAAATAGGAAAAAGAAATGAATCAGGAAAATCACAAGAGTTGATGACATCATCATCAAAGTAAAGAACCTGAACTGCCAATAATGTGCTGGACATATAGAACTGACAAGCACTGGACAACTGGAGTTGATACCAAGGGACAAAAGAAGATCACGTGAGAGATGTGTAAATAAAATTAATAAATTTCGTAAGAATGACTGGAAGAGAATTGCCTACGACGTGAAGGCAACTCGATGAAACCTTTATCCAGTAGAGGATTGAGAATGGGAGACTATTAATCATCCAAGTCATTTAGTATTTCATTTAAACTTCTCCTCTCATTTGAAATGGGGACAATGTCATCAGAGCATCTTACGAGGTGAATTCTTCTGTAGCTATTTTTATGAACCTTTACCGTCGTAATTAAGACTTTTTTTCTTTCTTTCTTTTTTTTTTTTTTTTTTTTTTTGGATTGAAGATTTAACGACCACCGTGAACAACTCGATGGACTATAAGCAGTCCCCCGTCCCAAATTTAGGGCCACTGGTTCCAGGGAAAGTAGAGAGCCAGTGCTGTATAAGACAAACCCAACATCCAGGCCTCACTGGGATTCGAACTCGGACCCATCAGGAAGAATGATCAGAAGCCAGCGCTTAAACCACTGCACCACTGGGGAGGCGTAATTAAGACTTTAAAGAACATATTCAAGATTGTAATGATGAGTCCAGATTGTAGAGTCTCTTTTGTCTGTGACGTACCACTGAGTTGACGCAAGAGTCAAAACGGGAAGTTGTAGCGATAAGCTTTACCGTATTGGTAAATTGTCTGAATCCGGAGAAGGAAGATGTGGATTCAAAACCATCACCGGCAACAAAAGGCCATTCTTTCACATTGGCGCCCGAACGTAAAAATGAATCTAAGGTTCAAAAAAGATGTATGATTCTTCCATATATTGTTTGGAATTAATGAAAAAAAAATTCCTTCTAGCATGGTTTCTCGGCGAACCCGAAACCTGCGATTTCGTGTCCCCCGCCTTTCTCAAGGGGAGGGAGTATATGTGACGTACCACTCGGGTGACGCAAAAGCCAAAACGGCAATCTGAAAGGAAAAGCTGTGCCGGCGCAATTCAGTTGGCAGAACAACCAACTCCGGAGAAGGAAGAAGTGGTTCCGAATTTCCTCACTGGCAGAAAAAGGGTAGTTTACCATATGTTTTATTCCCTTTTGCCTACTTTAATCTTTACCTTATTTTTTGGTGCTATATTAGATGCATAGCTTATAATTTTTATGGAACAAAGAAATATTAGCCCTTCTAGGATCATTCTGATTTTAGCTTCACGGTGATGTATGACCTGTGATTGTTCATGATCTCTTCTGTTTAGCTGATAAAGGAGAACATTTTTTGGTGATCCCTGTCACGGCAACGAAGATTTAATGCCAACTCCCACTGAATGGGTGAACGTACTCCTGTGACGCAGACTACGGACAAAAAGCCTTTTGTTTTCTTGAATGTCGTCACTGTCGGCAAACCATAACGCAAAGTTGGTGCATTTTAGGGCGGCAAAACTGAAGAACCGCAGATAAGGAGAGCTATAAGGCTTCCTTAAAAGGCGGCATTACAAAAATTCATAAGTCGTGGAATCACTGCGAATCTCAACTGCTAAGCATTTCGAAAAACAAAGTACTTAATGCTAACACTGTCCGTTTATGGGCACGATGTCGCTGCTTCTGCACATCGTACTTGAAAATATGTTTTTCGCATATTATAGATGCAATCGTATCTAAAATAAAATTTTCCTACATTTGCAGCTCTTCCTGAATGAATTCATATTTTTATCTATTATGATATCGTAGTTACTAGCAGATGGATTCGTACAATTCCTTTGTGTTGTATATAGGGGCAAATCTCGTCAAAATTTTCAGCGCTTCATCGGATTTTCTTGCTACATCGAGTGAGAACTCAGTGAAAAACTAACATGCTTAAGATCTTCCATGTGAAGGTTTTTTTCCAGATTTTTGTGATGCGTGATTTCCCCACTAGGAGACGTAATGATCGTTTGTATTTCTTAGGGTTACCTTCGTTTCAGGAAGATTACAACGCTTTGTTAAGCGCACACAAAAAAAATTCGTGAGCAAGATTTCCCATTTTTTCTTAACACGTGCGTTTTTTTTTAATTTGGGTGATAGCAACATATACGATACCTGAAAAAAGGAAACACACGATACTACTATTACTGACTACAGGTTGACACCGAATCTTCGTTGCTTTGGGATTTTTTTTTTTTTCATTGGGGGTTTAACGACCACCGTGAGCAACTCAGTGGGCTATAAGCAGTCGCCCGTTCCTAATTTAGAGCCAAAGGTTCCAGAGAACGGAGAGAGCCAGTGCCGTAAGACTAACACAACATCAATGCCTCACAGCGATTCGAACCCAGATCCATCTCGGACGAATGATCAGAAGACATCGCTTAGACCACTGCAGGGATTTTTTCAGAAAGTTTGCAATAAATGTTTCATCTTCAGAACGGGTTTTTTTGTTGTTGTTGTTGTTGTTGTTGCCGTTTTTTTTTTTTTTTGTTTTTTTTTCTAAAGACATGCTCGATAAAACAAAACCTCCCCCTCGGCAGAATTACTGTTACTATAAATACGTGAAAATTTTGGGCTTTGTCTAGCAAACAGACTGCATGCCCACACATGATCATTCTTCTCTGAAAATCTGCTTCGAAGACTCACTAAAATCAATATTCAACACAAGAGAGTACATGACGAGCTTATGTAAAACATCAACGTAATTTCACTACAGCGGCTGAAGCTGAAATACGTCCCCAAACTTCTGAACACTGATATTTGGGACCATTTCTTGAGTTCGAATAGGTCTCCTACCTTTAGGTTTGTACATCACCGACACTACAGTACAGTGGAGGATTTTGAGCCCGGAGACAGGAGCTTGAACTGGGGTCCCTAAAACGTATACTACGTTACAAGGGCGCCAAATTCATCAAATTATTGTGGGGTGCAAGGTGTGAACAGATCAGACGTGAGAGGGGCGCGTCTCTCCCATTGTCAGGAGGAAAATAAAAAATAAAAAACGACAAAAAAATTAAACTACGAGATTCGACGTATATTTTAAAATGCAATTTTAATTATTTTGTCATCAAATGAACAAGGAAACAAATGTTCTTTTGCTGAATATTAATATTTTTAAAAATAAAATTCAGCCTGTAATTTTATTAAAACATCCAGAGGGATTTTATTTCCAAACGTTTACAAAAAAAAATGAGAAATTAGCTGGTAACTTATGCAAAGCACATGAAGCGGAAAAAAATAAATAGATAAATTAAGACGCTGGGGATAATACGTTTCTGTATTTATATTTATTTTATTTTTGAAAATTGTTTTAAACATTTACCACTTATCACGAGAGCATGTCAAACACAATACGGGGTTGGCAAACAATTTTCTTATCGAATGAGCAATGCTGAATATAGGAAAAAAGTTTACTTTGTTATTTATTAATTTTTCGGAAATAAATCGCTTTGGCCTCAAGCTGGGCCAAGCTCCACCTTATGAGGACAAAACGATTATTTAATTAAACAGGACGAAAAACATTGGGTGGGCACTGCTCCCCAGTAAAAATATTGGAGGAGGGAAATATTCCCCTTGCCCTCCCCTAACCCCCCCCCGTCCCTATAATAGGGGCCTATGCTACGTTACATGACGTAGACGACGTGCTACTGAGATTACCCATGAGTCAAATCGACAATTCTGCAGCAATAAGTCAGTCGGCGTAGTTCAGTAGGACAGCATCTGTGGAGTACGAAGACATAGGTTCGAATATACTACCGGCATAAAGGTTCTATATCATATTGGGGCCCGAATGAAAGTGAACCTGCTCGCCGTTAGGTTTGAGAAATTTATGTGATGACTCTTCCACACCACGCCCGCAATTAATTCTTCTACAATGAGATTGTCCTTCAATCATGGTTGTCAGCTAACCCGAAACCTGAGATTTCGTGCCCCCGCCTTTCTTAAGGAGGGGAGGAACGATGTTATGTACAACGTGGCAGTAACTGGCGCTCTACTGCAGGGGCTCTGCTGATACGACGCAACAGACAAATCGGCAATCTTGTACAGATAAGCCCACGGGCGTAATTCAGTTGGGAAAATAGCAGCTCCGAAGTAGGAAGACGTGAGGTCTAATACCATCCGCCGGCAAAAGGTTGTATTCTTTACCCCTACTACTCAAAAGAAGGGAAAATTAAAGTTGATTTAGTAATAAACCACTGAATATTGTGGAATAACTAATATACACAGGTTGCTGAAATAAAGCAGGCACCAGTGTGAGGGAAAGAGGGCAGCCGTTTGCAGTTGACAGGTGTGACATGCACACATCTTACTACCACCTTTCTTGAAACAGTTAAAAAAGATGTGGTCACTATACATCAATGACGCGGTTGTGTACGGAGTATAATGTAGCCTCTTAAATTAGCTAAAACACGCACAATCGATGGAAGCTGGAAACTTACTACGGTGTCATCAAGCTGATAATGTCAGTGAGAATGAAAGAATGTCTTGAAATAGTGGTCTAAGAAAACCCAATCCCGTTTTTTTGTTTTATTTATTTATTTATTTCGGAAACTGCTGGGAACCATCTTTCCTTTTTTTTTTTTTTTTTTTTTTTTTGCGGCTGAGTCATAAAATTTAAGTGGTTTTCTGACTTTCATGTTACCAATTAAATGAATGCCCCCCCCCCCCCCCACGACGAGTAAGACGATTTTAGAATGATAGAATGAGAAGGGGTTTGTCTACCGCGTGTGTGTGTGTGTGTGTGTGTGTGTGCGAGCGCGCGTGGCAGTTCTTTTGTTGGGAGAAAAGTAAAGGACGTGGGTGAAACGGACGATCCACTGTCCTACCCAACATAGGTGATAAACTTTTCCTCGCACCATAAAAAGGATAAAACGTATTTTAAAAACCGCGTAATTTACTCATATCTGTATCGTTCTTCAAGGGAGTCCAGTGCATGCGTAGCAATAGGCCTCCATCTACAAAGCTCCCTCAGGAGTTCTCATAACTAGCAATTCGGATATCAAGTTACCCTTTACCTATTTTTTTTTATTTAGTTTGTTGGGGGTTTAACGACCACCATAAGCAGTTGTCCGTTCCTAATTTAGAGTCACTGGTTCCAGGAAAGAGAGAGAGAGAGAGAGAGAGAGAGGGGGCCAATGTCGTAAGACAAACACAAATCCATGCCTTACCGGGATTCGCACTCTGACTCGGACTCATCTCAGGCGAATGGTCAGAAGTCAGAGCGGAGCAGGGGCGCCGACTTCTATAAATTATTGAGGGGGCAAACGTGAAGAGATCGGATATGGGAGGGGCATGTCTCTTCCACTGTCAGGAGGAAAATAAGGGAGGGGGCAAAAAGATTAACTACGAGATTAGACGTATATTTTAAAACACAATTGTAATTGATCCTCAGCAAATGAACTAGGAAACAGAAATATTATTTCGCTGAATATTAATATTTTAAAAAATAAAGTTCAGGCTGTGATTTTATAAAAATACCCAGAGAGATTTAAAGTTTAGTAAAAAATATGAGAAATTAGCTGAGTTACTCAAACAAAGAACAAGAAGGGCAAAAAATAGTTAAATAAATAGTTAAATAAAGGCGATAGATTATACGTTTCTGTATTTTATTTATGATAAAGTTGTTTTAATCATTTACCACATATCACGAGAATATGTAAACACTATTAATACGGGCCTGGTAATCCAGTTTCTTATCAAATGAGCAATGCTGAAAATGGGAAAAATGTTTTTATTTATTTTGTTATTTATTAATATTTTGGAAATAATAACTTGGTCCACTTATGATACTAAAGCGATTATTTATTTAAACGGAACCAAAAATATTGGAAAATTATTGGAGGGGCAAGATTCACTTTGCCCCCTTATAGCCGGCGCCTATGGCGCGGAGACCACTGTGCCACTGAAACGGCCCCTTTTTTAGGAAACGCAGATTCTTCCTGGAACCTTACAATTGTACTCATATTCTTCCCAAAACCTTACAATTGTACTCATATTCTTCCCAAAACCTTACAATTGTACTCACTCTTCCTAAAATCTTACAATTGTATTCATATTCTTCCCAGAACTTTACAATTGTACTCATATTCTTCCCAAAACCTTACAATCCTACTGATATAATTCCCCAAACCTCACAAATGTGCTCATATTCTTCCCAGAACCTTACAATTGTACTCATATTCTTCCCAAAACCTTACAGTCATACTGATTTCCTTCCCCAAACCTCACAATTGTACTCATATTCTTCCCAGAACCTTACAATTGTAATCATATTCTTCCCAAAACCTCACAATTGTACTCATATTACAGTCTGACATTGTATAGCATATTTTCTTCATTTACAGCTTAATTTTCGTCCGACTCTTTATTACTTACTAGGTTCTGTCACATTACAGTTACTGTAGCATTTTGCGTGTGCCAGCATTAAAGATTTTTCCTATCTAAATAAAATTAATGTTTCCCTGTTGCAAAGACCTACTTTTTTTTTTTTTACGAAGGGTTAGTACGGTGAACTTACTGCTATACAACGACAACAAAAAAAAAAAAAAAAAAGAAAGAAAAAAGAAAACCGGATCCAAGAAATGCATTGCATACTAAACTTGACCCATGCACTTTTCTCCAAAATATACCGCCTCGCCAATCTTCTCAGAAGTCGGGGGAGGGAAAGGAAAAAATAATTGTGCTTACTTCGTTGGACCTAGTACTCACCGCTGAATACAAAATTGCATGATAATACCTGTTATTTTTAACAACTGCCAAATGCTAGAAATTTAAGGGTTATTTGTATGAACTCATAAATATTTTATATTTGCTTATACATTTCATAATTAACTGCATGGATCAAGAGACATCTGCATGGATCTCTCTTCGTTCAGAAATATTCGTATGGATATCGAAGTAAGGCATATTTGTATATGCATGTACAATATCTCGTAATTAAATGCAGGGGTCGCGCTGCCAATCGCATTCTTCGTGATTTGCGAAAAAAAAATCGTTTTGGCGATGGATAAAAAGTTTTGGCGGAAATATTGGCGATTATCTTTTTTTAACGATGTCCGAGCAAAAACAATCTTTAAAAAAGTTTTAGCAAAAACAATCTTTAAAAAATATTGTTTTTGCTCATGTCAAATTTTGCTTCGGCAATGGCAAGGATATTTTAAAAATCAATATAAATTTTTTTAAATGCGATCACATTTATGGATTTCTTACTTTTTGATGTGAACCATAATCAGATCAGATCATATGTAGAGGATTTTAGGAAGGGAGTGTCTGACACCAGGTCTTAAACAACCCTTAGAAATAGGAAGCTAGGAGATTTGGGCTAGAGTGCCCGATAGGAAAGTGACACGGAAGCAAGGTAAAAAGGGGTAGGAAGACGCCCTTATTTATTACTGGGGTCCACAGTAGCCGGGGCCCGACGGCTTAACGTGCTCATCCGACGCACGGTGGATATTTAGTGGTCCGAGCGTTCGTGCCTGCTGGGATCGAACCTGAGGTCTTCTCCGTAGCAGTCACGAACGCTGACCACTAGGCCACCCGCGGCCCATGTGAACCATAAATCAATATTGCACGACTTAGATCAACGTTTTATAAGTAATAAAGTGCAATTTTTCAACAACGTATGTATTATTTTTCCACTCACCCTTTCAGAGCCAAGTCACAGAACAAATGTAATACCCAATTTTTCAATTTGAAATTTATCCTGTCAATAATGTTTTGTTTAAAAATTTTATAAATAGTAAATTCAAAATTGAAATTAAAATAGGTATTTATATTTCTTTCTACTCTTATTAGGATTCGGGATCTCTAACATAATATATTGCTGTTTAATTGTAAAGAATCTATAACTCATTGTTTCTGTACTATTATAACACTTTATATTTGCACGGTTTCCACATTTCCAATGGAGAGAAAAAATGGCGACTTCAAATTACATTAGGTGAAAAGTAATTGAATTTGGTGAATTTGTTGGTGAAAACTTTAAAAAGGTCAGAGCAACCGCTAAAACATATCTTAAAATTAAATTTAGGGATACTTGTATGGGTTTTGCACTCATGGGATATTCGTATTTTAATTAAATACATCTAAAAATTTAGAAATACTTACATAGGCTCTGCACTCATGGAATATTCGTGTGCATCTTTCATAATGATGAGAGGTTTATATGGATCTTATAATTAACGAAGATTTGTATTGATTTAATAATTATGAGATACTGTATATTTTTGGATCTCACAGTCAAAGATTATTTTATATATATCTTGTAACTAATTGTATAGATCTTAAAATCTATTCACGAATACTTGTATAGATTTTATCCTTACAGAACATTTGTCTAAAGCTCATAATTAAGATATGTTTGCATATATATATTTGTACAAGTTTAACAACTATGGGAAATTTGTATGTATCCCGTAATTAATTGTGTCGATCGCAGATCTCAAAATTAAGGGATACGTTTATGGCTCTCATAATTTTGGGGCGGGTATCTAAAAAATACGGGAAGTTTTTCATGGATTTCATAATTAACGAACAATTGTTTGGATCTCGAAATTATACGGGACATTCACATGGATCTCTTTATTTAGGGCAATTTGTATACAACTCGTAATTAAAACATTTGTGCGCATCTCATTATTAACAGATATTTGTATGAATCTTTTAATTAAGAAATATTAGCATTTCCTTCCTAAAATGATGTTGCTACACCGTAATAAGTCCTTCGCACTAGGAAGACATCAAAGAAAAGTTCTGCGCAACAGACTGTCTGGTGGTCGTTGATGGCTTTTTCGGAAATGGGAAACAAGGTCTTCCGATCGCAGTCATTTCACTTTCTGGAACTCGATCGATCTCCGTTATTCCTGATCGACACATACACACAGAGAACGTTGTCTGAATGGGCAACTCCCATTTTCCTAGAATAGTTCTTATTTTTTCTTTATTTGTGTGCTTTTACCTCTTTCCACGCGTATGCAGAAACGTCAGGTGGCTGAAAACTTAGGTAATTTAAAAACAAAAACTTAGATAATATCTAAGACGACATTATGAAATTTTATAGTTATTTTTTCCGCGGAAATATATTTCACATCTTTTAATGCCATTTTTGACAACAACTTTGCAGTTATATCACAAAATGACACGCAAAATCAGTTTTACCCCTGATTCTTAACCAGAAAACGTGTTATTTAGAGTTCTAAGCAGCAGAAGTTGGTCTGTTCCATGTCAATAACACTGCATTAATTTTACAGTTCCAACAGCGTCAGTCTCCTTCTCGATATTTACAGCCGGAAGGTTCTTTTTCGAAATTATAAGATTTCACAGCAATTTCTGCTCGTAGTACGCGCAGAAATTGCTATGTTGTAGCTGTGCATCAATTTGCTTATTGAATATGTCACCAATTTGCTTATTGAATATATACAACATACAATTCCAATAATTTGCTTATTGAAATTGTATGTTGTAGCTATGCACCATTTGCTTATTCTTTCGCATGTCAAAATCTTATCCACATTTTATTTTTTGTGTCATGGTTTGAATTCCACGTCATTTCCACCACCAGAAATTACTTTTACACCCCATTTCTTCCGTTCTAATTTTACTATTAACCTCAGAAATACATTTCTGCCCTATTCGTGCTGAATGCTTATTTGTACCACCACTTCTTCCCCTTTATTTTTTATTGTTCGCCCTGTGTCTCGTTCTCTACCGCTACACTCTTCCACTGCTAAATATTGGAATGATGTACGATAAATCCATTGAAATTTATAGTAATTTCATTAGCATTGTTCCATGATTAATTCATGGGAACAAAGCTCATAATAATTTTATCAAAGCTCATAATAATACATCAAAGCTCATAATAATTTTATGAGCTTTGCTCCATGATAAATCCATGGGAGCAAAGTTCATAATAATTTTATGAGCTTTGCTCCATGATTAATGCATGGGAGCAAAGCTCATAATAATTTTATGAGCTTTGCTACATGATTAATACAGGGGAGCGAAGCTCATAATAATTTTATGAGCTTTGCTCCATGATTAATCCATGGGAGCAAAGCTCATATTAATTTTATGAGCTTTGTTCTATGATTAATCCATGGGAACAGAGCTCATAGTAATTTTATCAAAGCTCATAATAATAATATATCAAAGCTCATAATAATTTTATGAGCTTTGGTCCATGATAAATCCATGGGAGCAAAGCTCATAATAATTTTATCAGCTTTGTTCCACGATAAATCCATGGGAGCCATAATAATTTTGTGAGCTTTTTGCTCCATGATTATCCATGGGAGCAAAGCTCATAATAATTTTATGAGCTTTGCTCCATAATAAATCCATGGGAGCAAAGCTCATAATAATTTTATGAGCTGTGCACTATGATTACACTGGTGTGCAAAAGTATCCCATCATCGGCAAAAACCGTGAATTTTTAAGTTTAAATATGTGTTCAACTAACCAATTTTCAAAGTTATTTCATCATTTATATGTTATTACATACGAAATTTAATGGAGATTTTAAAAAAATTCTTAGTTTTTCATGTAGCTAATTCTGTTCTTAAGGTGCATTACAAAAATCATGATCAAGTCCAAATTGTTATGAAAGGATCATTTATCCAGTACGTAGGTTTACAGCAATAAATCGTTTTTTGTAATTCATAAGAATTTAAATACAATTCAATACATTGTCACGTGAGACGTGACAACGTAAGCGCCATTTTGTCCGATCTAGCATCACATATACCAGTGTTTCCCCACCTGTGGTCCACTGACTGGTACCAGTCCGCGAGAAACGAGTGAATATATTTTTCTTTTAAATAGAAACGGAGTCGAAGTAAGAGGAAATCTAGATCTAAATTATTTAAAACTTGTCGCGGAAGATTAAAGGAAGCTTGGATCGCTAATCCCTTCACAGAAGATCTGAACTCCTGCAGGCTAAATCACCATGAAGAGGAAAGCTTTGTTGACCTTCCTTCTGATGCCGGTCTGGTATAGGTATTCAGATCCAAATGGCCGACTCAGTTTTTGGGGTATTATGGAGAAAGAATATCCAAGTCTCAGCGACAAAGCTCTAAAATTATTGGTAGCTTTTGCGACCACGTATTAATTGCGAGAAAACCTCTCAGCCGTTTCGGCAATCAAAACAAAGCACAGGAACATAATGGACATTAAAGCTGCACTGCGACTTGCAGAAACGACGCTGGAACCACGGCTCGAGAAGATTATAACGAAGCAGCAGCAACAGACGTCGCATTGACCTCAGAAAATGATATTAACGGTAAGGAGAATATTGTGGTATATTGATTATGGATTGCACTTATTAATCATTAAAGAATATTAACAGATTAAATGATATTAGCTGTAGGTGACATGGAATAATCTGGTATATAAATTATGGAATAATCTGGTATATAAATTATGGATTGTACGCAGTGATCATTATAATATAGAACCTACAAGATAAAATACTCGAAAATGGCTTAAAGGTTTTGTTTCGGTATCGCCGGTCCGCGAAAGTTTTCCCGACGTTCTGCCGGTCCGCGAAAGTTTTCCAAACGTTCTGCCGGTCCGCGAAAGTTTTCCCAACGTTCTGTCGGTCCGCGAAAGTTTTCCCGACATTCTGCAGGTTCGCGACTGCAAAAAGGTTGGGAACCACTGATGTACACGATATCTGTGGTTACACCGAAACTTTTGCGGTGAAAAAAGAATGCAAAATAGCATACTATAAATGATCGTCCCCATTAAAAACTAGAAGGTCATGCTTTTACATCGCAAGCAGCAAGGCTAGCATCATTAAAACGACAGAGAGATTACATGCTAAACTTATTTTCGCTACTAGAAATCACCACGAAATATCATTATCCACTAAATGCTATCGTTTACCCATACAAATTTGATTACAGTTACTAACATCGTAGGAATACAAAGAGCAAGTCCGTGCAAAATTTAATAAATCCTGACGAAGTAATGTTAAATCGCAATTAAAACTATATAAAATAAGTGTTTCGTAAATTTTCGTACGGAAAGTATTACAATCAACTCAACTGAAGTACCTTCCATTAAGGTGGACGTCTAGTGATTTACCTTCCTATACTTCCAATGGGCAAACTTCTGTACACAGTTTCTTCGCAATTAATGCATTCCTGAGAATGAAAATTTGAACATCAATTAAAATAACTTCATGTTATAACTTGGAATACTTAATATTTTCTAAAACATAACCATAATTATATTGAAAATCAATAACTTTTCGTTGGTGGCGTTGAGACCAGAAAAAAGATGGCGCGACCTGCACATTGATGACGTCAGTAGACAGATGTTGGATTGCTTAATTATGGTTATGTTTTAGAAAATATTATGTATTCCAAGTTATAATATGAAGTTATTTTAATCGACGTTCAAATTTTCGTCCTTGGGAACGCATTAATTGTGAAGAAAATGTGTGCAGAAGTTTGCCAATTGGAAGTATAGGAAGCAAAATCACAAGACGTCCACCTTAAAAAAGAAGGCGAAGTAGCGTGTGCCCATCTCATCTCATTGTCTGCATAATGGTTAAATTCGAGTCTTCTTAAAAAGCCATATTAAATAACTTTTCATGCCCTACGAAATGTACACAAAATAATAACGAAAGAAAGACGATATTCAATAATATTTCAAATGGATCTCATGCACTATTTTAGTTTCTGTGGTTTCTTTTAATGCGATTGATGAATACGTTAATTTATGCACAAAGATTCCTATTTTTGTCTGATTCTGAAGGGTGGTGGTTAAAAATTTAATACATGCTTTACACACGAAAGGATTCACTGAATCCTTCTAATTGAAACAATATTTTTTTAAACGCCTGCGAATTTCAGATGCAAGATCATGACGTCGTTCCTGGCGAGCTAACAATTCACAAGCGACCTCTGCGGGATCGAAACCCTTCGGTGTCTGAATTTCGCAGGTCGTCTTACATGAAACTTGTTCAAATCCGTATCCCCTTCCTTACAGGCTTCAAATAAAGCTCCACTGCAAATGCATCATAACACACATTACAGAAAAGCAGTTTTCAAGATAATTAAACTTTCATGGCCTGAACACTAGATTGAGAATATTATTCCAAGATACGATCTGCATACTGGACAGAAGTTTCCTTGGAAAGCGCAGCTTTCTTTAAAGAAAAAAAGAGGAGAAAGAACGCACATCAAACAAGCAGCCAAGAAGACGCGTTGCTACACAAATGTACTATATACCGAACATTCCCAAACAATAGCGGAACTTCTGGTTGTCAAATAGTTCTGCAAGCAACGCCATTTTTGTCGCTTTACGCTCTTCAAGGTAATTTAAACTTTCATAGCCTGAACACTAGATTGCAAACATTATTCTAAGATACGATCTGCATACTGGACAGAAGTTTTGTTGGAAAGCGCAGCTTTCTTTAAAGAAAAAAGGAGAAAGAACGCACATCAAACAAGCAGCCAAGAAGACTCGCTGTTACACAAATGTACTTGCATTCATCATTCACAAATGTACTTGCATTCATCATTCACAAATGTACTTGCATTCATCATTCACAAATGTACTTACATTCATCATTCACAAATGTACTTACATTCATCATTTATGTACTAACACAAATGTACTTACATTATACTTTACATTCCTAAACAATGGCGGAACTTCCGGTTGTCAAATAGTTCCGCAAGCAACGCCATTTTTGTCGCTTTACCCTCTTCAAGGTCTCTTCTGGTTTTGTTCGCCACGGATCACATGGGGTTTGGATAATATATGAGTGCCACCTAACTGGGTCACAAAATTTGACCGAAACGAGTTCAAGGATCAACAAAAGTGTTGTTCTTGCAAACTTTGATCATAAACTTCGAATTTCGCAATCTTGTGTTTAATGGTTGTGTTCGATAACAGTCCTAAACCCTACAAACAATATCTACTAGCCCTCGAACAGAGGAACTCCCATTAAGTTGAAATGGGCTGCACTACACTTTTAAAAATTGTGTTGTACGTTGCATCATGAAGTGGTGCCGCTTTATCTTTTGAGGCAAAGATAAACCATTTTATGGTGCATGAAACATGCACAAAAACATGATGCAATTTGCACCAAGTTATGTTATTCAACCTGATTAGTGCCAAGTTGCGCCCATTGCACCATGTTGCTGTGTGTTAAATGCATCACACAACGATGTATTACCTCAGCCCTAAAAGGTGGTGCACAGCTGGTGTAGCACAAAACTTTTAACAGCGCAGCACAGTCTCAATATCACCATGGCGTCACTGGATTTCAGGGATCCATGCATTTGATCCTAACGCATTACGTTAAGCGTCAGGTCTACGTGAAGTCAGGTGTACGAAAATGGTTGTACGTAACGCGATGTAGCGTTTCGTGTGGTAAGACATAGTCTTATTAGGTTTCGTGTGATAAGACATGGTCTTATTCATCCATCACATGTATGCCGCCATGCGCTAATTCATAGTCTTATTCATCCATCACATGTATGCCGCCATGCGCTAATTCATGGATCAAGCAGGAAGTCTTTCATCCATCAACCATGCGGTAATACATTCAGCGTCCACGCTCCAATTTGTCCACCACACGGCACGGCGCTTATTAATTCAACATGAGGTTATCCATGTTCTTATTTACCAGCCGTACGGCACATACTGTGTGAGCACCTTGTTCGCACACCATGTAATGATGGTAAGCAATGAAAGCATTCATATATGCTTTGACTCGCCAACAATCGGTAAAGCATGTCCTTATTCATCCAACTTGGTGCGATACAAGCTTTTATCCTTCCACCAAGTGTAATGCATGATCTTATCCACCATAGTACAGAAATCATTTCTTTATTCGTCAGATAGATAACAATGAACAATATTTGTAGTTCTGTGTTTTGACATACTTATTACCGACCAGTAAGTCCGTGACTTAAAGGAAATGCTTACAAAACTACATAGTAAAATACCCCGCAAAGAGGGGATTCGTTCACATTCTGAGAAAACAGTGACATATATTGAGATATACACGAGACCCACAAACAGAGGGGGAAGAGCCAAAGTTATAACAACTTCATGGTAATACTGTCATTTACTAACCATGAGAGAACGCATCTACTTACTCTATTGCGGCAATGCCGGCACTTGTTCACTTACCATGTTGGAAAGTACGTTCTCTTATTATTGTTGGACCAAGCGTCGTGTAAAAGGTGAAAGCTAGACCAAACAATGAAATACGTGATGAACTTATCTTGAACTTACCACTTATCTTCCAAAGCAAGGCGAATGCTGGACCATGTGTATATTAATACACATAATTGACGTGGATTGGGAACATTAAACAGGATTCATCGCTCTTTCCACGTTTATAAGTGAGTCACAGAAAAATTATTGGCCTCCACCGGGAATCGAACCCAGGGTCTTCCAGTTACGCGCCGAACATGCTACCACAGCGGCCTCGAATTCCCGAGACTCTCATACGACTAACTGCCAAGCCACGTGGCAGGTTGCTTCTTGGAGCCTCGCACAATGCTGGGGATTTACCAAAGATGGTAAACAGCAACTGAACAAATAACTAGAAGGCGAATTAATAATTAATACACATAATTGACGTGGATTAGGAACATCAAACAGAATTCATCGCTCTTACCACGTTTTATAAGTGAGTCACAAAAAAATTCTCAAATTCTCAATCCAAGAAGCAACCTGCCAGGTCAGGGGTCGCGCTGCCGATCGCCATCTTTGCAATTTGCGAAAAAGAAATCGTTTTGGCGATGGAAAAAAAGTTTGGCGATTGGCTTTTTATAGTGTCATATAGTGTCATAACACTTTGGCGAAAACAAATTGAATTTGGCCACTAAATTGGCGAAAACTTTAGAAAAGCCAGCGGAACCCCTGCAAGTGGTTAGGCAGTTAGTCGTATGTGAGTCTCGGGAATTCGAGGCCGCTGTGGTGTAGTGGTATTATGTCCAGCGCGTAACTGGAAGACCTGGGTTCGATTCCAGGTGGCGCCCGATGACAATTTTTACTGTGACTCACTTACAAACGTCGAAAGAGCGATGAATTCTGTTTGATGTTTTTAATCCACGTCAATTATGTGTATTAATCATTCATTCGCCTTCTAGTTATTTGTTCAGTTGCTGTTTACCACCTTTGGTGAATTCCCAGTATTGTGCGGGGCTCCAAGAAGCAACCTGCCACGTGGTTCGGCAGTTAGTCGTATGTGAGTCTTGGGAATTCGAGGCCGCAGTGGTAGCTGGTGGTAGCATGTCCGGCGCGTAACTGGAAGGCCCTGGGTTCGATTCCCGGTGGCGGTCGATGAGAATTTTTCTGTGACTCACTTATAAACGTGGAAAGAGCGATTAATTCTGTTTGATGTTCATGTGTATATTTAGAGGTCGCGCTGCCGATCGCCATCTTCGCAATTTGCGAAAAAAAAAATCGTTTTGGCGAAGGAAAAAGAGCTTTGGCAATTACTTTTTTGTACTGTTATAACACTTTGGCGATAAAATATTGAATTTGGATTGGCGAAAACTTTAAAGGAGCCAGCGCGACCTCTATCTAGTATATTGTTAAGTATCAAATTTACTGAACTGTGTATCGCCTGACACACGATTGATGCTGGACCAAATATTTTTGGAAAGCAAGGTTCACCTTACATCACGTTTTTAATTGCATTCATCGTACAAAAACACGATGGATGCAATTAAAATATCATTTTATTTGAACTGCAAAACTGCGCAAAAATTAGGTCACTTCAGAAGTTTGATTCCGGTACTAAACAATGGTACATTTATTTAATTTACAGTTCCCCAATACAATAACCATTCTATCTTACAAACATTCTCCAGGCTTTGCACTCACGTACTTGTAGAACTTCAATATCTACGTTTTGAACAGCTCGGCTAGATTTAGCTGGCGTAGGCTTCATATCCGAAAACGTCTACCTTATTTTTGGATAGGTCACGCAAAGACCGGAGATACAGTCCAGTCACTGTGACCCGGATCAGACTGCTCTAAACTATGAAATACCAATAACTAAATAAAAAATTATATGCAATCCACCTATATCAAGGCCTTAGTGAATGAACTAAGTGATCTGATTCTTCTGCACATCCAGCAAACACTTTTGATCACTTCAATAAAATACAATAATCAACATAATTTTGATATATAGAATCCTAATTTATTTTTGGATGAGAAACTATTGAAACAGGCATATAACGATCAAGGCAATAAACAAATTGAAGAAATACAGTTGTGGTCAAAAGTCCTGCACCAGTTGACAGAAAGTCAATTTTTGATGTTTGAAGTCAACTTATACAGCGTAATGGTAAAGCCAAGAATACATATTATGCATCATTTTAAAGGAAATTTTATGCTGAATTCAAATATTTTTACACAATGTTATTACCAGTAATAGAAGTGAAGTTACAAACAAAATTAGATCGTCTAGTCATAAAAAGCAAAAAAAATAGTGGAATTTATGAACTTAGTGTACAATGCGTTTAACGTAAAATTACTGTACAGTACATTATTGAAACTTGCAGGACACTTGAAATAACTTACCCACAAGCAAAATACGCTTTAATATTTAATTGCATAGCCACGATTTCTTAGTACCAAAGTGCACCTACTTGGCATGGAACTAATGAACTCACAGTGCTGTTAAGAGGCTATCAACTAATAATGGCGTGTTTTTGTTTGCATACCACAAGGGAAGCTTCAGAAGAGAACTTTTGGTGCAACATCGTGGAAGAAACTACAATATAAACGAACTTCGCATTTTTACCTATACGGATTTAATATATTTGAAAATAAAAAAACGGATTGAAACAAAATCAAGAAGTTCTTGACCTGTTCTTTCTCTCGACTATAAGGAAGAGAAGATGAGGGAGATCCCCAATTTTCCCAAATGATCGGTAAATTCCGAAAACTGCCAAATCTGCTGTTGTTAACTTTCCGTTGTAAATTACTCTTAGCACCGGTTAGTACATACAGTTCTGTCTGTAACACCGTCTTTCTAATTACCATACTCTTGACTTTTGACTTCCGGCAGACGAAACGTTAGATGCACTTCTTGTTTGAAATTTCATATTCAAGTTTCACTAGTCGCGACAACCCATTTAGAGAAATCGCGTCCTTTGTCCTCAAACGATTTAGAAAGTTCGTGTGCGATCGTGTTTCGTTGTCACTTCAAGACTTACTTACGTTGCAGCAATTTTTAACTCACGCATGAATTCGGTCGGAAACCGGAACATAAAGGTCGTGGACATGCTTGTCTGCATGAGGAATCCCCTCAGATGTTTTGGGACGAACCTTTCCGGAAATTCAGCCGACTTCGACGTTTCACATGTCAAAGACAACAACCATTCGCTGCTCATGTCATTTGCACTAATTGAAGCACCTTGACTAAAGCCCCACTTACCACCCCGGTAGCCGAGTGGTCAGAGGAGTACTGACTAATAGTTCGGATGAGGCATGGGCGGAGCGTTTGTCTTACGACACTGGTCTCCTCCTTGGAACTAGCGACGCTAAATTAGGAACGGGAGACTGCTTTTTTTAGCTCTTGGATTTGCTCATTAAGCTGTCGGAACCTGGGCACCGCCCCCCACCCCAACCCCCAACTCCCACCCTCGTGGTCAAAAGTAAGGGGCACAGTATTTTGTCATTTTCTTGTAGGACTTCCGTCCACAGTGAATAGAGTTTACGTCCCAGCCTCCTACAGCGAGTTCGCCTTTTGGGAAGGACACAGAAACGGAAGGAATGAGAGCAAGTGCAGCGACTTTGACAGAACAGTTTGTAGTGAGATTAGAGTACAGTAGATGGCGCCACCGTACAATTACGATGATGCACATAGAAGGGTGAGAGAATTTCAGGGGGCATAGGAAAGGATGTCCATTTAACCAGTGGGTCCAGCCTGGGGGGCCGTCACTTAACGTGCTCGTCCAATGCATGGCGGATATTCAGCGACTGTTAGCAAATCACACCATCTCTGAAAGATCAGCCCAGGATCGAACCTGAGGACCTTGCAATGACAGTCTGACTTGCTAACCACTAAGCCATCCGCGGCTCAAAAGTAAGGGGCATCTGTTCTCCACTCTTTTTATACCCGACTACTAGTGCACACGTTGACGTCGTGTGACATCAGTTGTTCCTGATGTGACACGACGTCAATTCCTGCTTCGCACACTAGTGGCTATACCTACTGACCTCTCTCTAGCTGCCAACTGTCCCATCGTGAGCCTCTAGGTTCCACCAAACGTCCTTCCGTTTCATTAGTCGGCTCAAAAGCCTGCTACAGACGTAGTTACTCGAGCCCATATCTTCTTCAATTTCATGAAATACAGCAATCAACATAATTTTGATGTACAGCACCCTAACGTTCTCTGTGGCTGTAAACCAACTGATTTCTGAATCAGGGATGGTATAGTCCAACAGAGATTGTAAAACTTAAATGTTTGAAAATCAACTAGGCGGCATGAACCCTAAATTTGCCGCCCCGGTGGCGCAGTGGTCTAAGGCGCTGGCCTTTGATCATTCGTCCGTAAGGGGTCCGGGTTCGAATCCCGGTCTGGCATGGATGTTGTGTTTGTCTTACGGCACTGGCTCTCCCCCTTCCCTGGAACCAGTGACCCTAAATAAGGGACGGGCGACTGCTTATAGCCCATTGAGTTGCTCACGGTGGTCGTTAAATCTCCAATCAATAAAAAAAAAAAAAACCCTAAATTAAAACACATTAAAATTTCGTGCACTTTAAATTACTGCCATTTTTCAGTTACAATCATGTCGTCGTCGGTTAATAGGTCATTTATCGCAATAGTATTTCCAGTGACTCAGTAAACGGCAGCTTCGTATTCTGCCCTCCAGCTCCCGATCGCTTCAATCCTTTGTACTAATTAGAAACTACATGAGCAAATACCAAATATGGTAGAAAAACTGCTTTTTGGTTCACATTATTTGAATTTCATACATAGCACGCATTTATTCTTTCAAGTTAGTTAACTCTGTTACCACGCATATTACACATAATGCGAAATGCAGGCAATGACATTACCACGAACTGTGTGTTATACGTAATTTCGTTACAAAATGGTCTTTGTAAAATTTAGAATAAAATAAAACAAGTAAATCACAAAATTATAATGTAATGAATAAAGTTTTTTTGCAGGGTTCTCTCTGCACAGAAATAGAATATTTGGTGAGCCTGGAATAGAGAAAACCCTAAAAAAAAATGAAATATGAAAAAGACACAACTTAAGAAATATAATAAATGATTTAGAGACTGACTTATGAAATGTAAAACTCTTAGAAAAAAATTAGGGCGAAAAAATTCTAAAAAGAAAATAATGAACTGTGTGTGGAACGTTGACTTTTTTATACACAGAGAGTTCCTGAACACCAGAAAACTATTAATTGTACGGATACCAGGAAATCACGTTCCTAACACCTAATTCGGAAAGTTTCTTCAATGTCACCAGGGGCGTATTCGGAGGGGTGAGGCAACCCCCCCCCCCCCAAGAAAATGTTTCAGGTTAAAATGTGACTTACAGAGGGTGATTCCAAAGTTCTGCAATATTTGAATCCCTTTATGTCTTCATACGTACCTTTACGACGAAAGCTGACTAGCATTCAAAGTATAGACCATCGTGCTGCACCGTCTTTAGCCATCTGTCTGCCAGTTCTTCGATCCCGCGGCGGTACCAGTTCTTGTCCTTCGCGGCGAAGAACTCCTTCACCGCAGCTGCCACCTCCTCCTGGTTGTTGAAGTGCCGCCCGCGAAGAAAGTGGGCCATGGACCGGAACAAGTAATAATCCGACGGGAAAAGGTCCGGACTACATGCTGTGTGTGGCATCAGTACGATGCCCTCAAGTTCCTGGAGTTTTGCCCGGGTCGTTTGCGCGGTATGAGGCCCAGCGTTGTTCTGCTGCAGGAGAGCGAGCTTTCTGTTCACCAGTGCCGGGTACTTCTCCAAAACGGCATATATCCGCTCCTGCTATTCAGAGTAGAGCTTGGCGTTGATGGTCCAACAGTATGGAACAAATTCATAATGGATTATCCCCTCGAAATTCCACCAGACGCAGAGCATCACCTTGTGTTCGAAGCACCGAAGTTTGGCAAAAGGTTTAGAAAGCTGGCCCGGGCTTAACCACAGCCGCTGTGTGTTAGGATTATGGAAATAGACCCACTTTTCATCGCACGTAACAATTCTATTGATGAAACGTAGATCGCGCGGGTTTTCCAGGAGTGTTGTGCACACTTCCACTCGGCTGTTTGCTTCAACTGGCGTCAATTCGTGAGGGACAATGCAGCAGCTCCTGTAGACCTTGCCAAGGTCCTGAAGGGGACGAACCACGGTGGTCTGTGATATGCCCAGCTCGCTTGATAATCTCCGAGTGCTGGTTGTCGGATTTGTCTCTACGGCGTGGCGCACGGCCTCCGAATCCACGGTTCGCGGCCTACCTAACCTTGGCTGATCGTCGAGGTTTTTGGCACCCGAGCGAAATTTTTTGAACGACCTGGTTGTGGTGCTGTAGTTCACGGAACCTTCCCCTTTCTCATGACAAATGTTTCGTGTTGCTCGAGCAGCGTAGTGGCCGAGTTCAAACTCGTAAAGCAAAAGTTCCCTAATTAGCCGGTTGTGGCTGTTCATTTTTTAGGCGTCCTAACCACAGACAGAACGACGACATGCAATGCTGTTCACAGCAACGATCACCACTTTATATCCCTTTCGACTGACTGTAGTGCTCGACGACTTGAACTAGTTTAAACACGTGACATACCTGCCACAGCAGATGCGTTTATGCAAATATTGCAGGACTTTCGACTCACCCTGCGTACATTAGAACAAAATGCTTTAATTTTATTAAAAAATGCATCAATTTACATTAGAAAACAATGCTTTAATTTTTTTCTTCTATTGGGTTGTCGGAAAAGTCATGACGTATTTTGGCACCCGATGGCGGTTGGGCGGTTTTGGAAGTACTAGAGGCATGCGCAGATCTGTTATCGCTACGGCATTCGGCAGGTGTCAGTTCCAGCTGCAGTCTAAAAGGAATAGTGAGCGATTTGGTTGATTTGCGGAGATTTGACATTAAGTTGAAAATGTAGGACCAAACTGTGCATTTTCGCCATATTTTACTGTTTTACTTCCGTAACGGGAAGAACGCGCGTGAAGCTTGTGAAAAGTTGCGCAAAGTGTCTGGTGATAATGCTCTAAAAGAACGTCAGTGCCAGCGGTGGGTCGCAAAATTCCGTGCTGGTGATTTTGACTTCAACGATGCTCCTCGGTCCGGGAGGCCAACCGAGGTTGATGATGACCAAATCAAGGCATTGATCGAGTCAAACCCACGTTACACGACACGAGAGATTGCTGACACATTGCACATCCATCATTCAAGCGTTCACGACCACCTGAAGAAGCTGGGATACGTAAGCAAGCTCGATGAGTGGGTTCATCATGAACTCAAAGAAGCTCAATTGACGGCGCGTATAAACATCTGCGATATGCTCATTAAACGTGAGGAAACGATCCTTTTTGAAGCGACTGATAAGTGGTGACGAAAAGTGGATTGTGTACAACAATGTGCTGCGCAAACGGTCTTGGTCCCGACGTGCTGCTTCGCCTCAAACGACATCCAAAGCAGACATTCATCAGCGGAAGGTTCTGGTCTCAGTGCGGTGGGATTTTAAAGGTGTCGAGTTTTTCGAGCTCCTATTACGGAACCAAACAATAAATTCGAATGTGTACTGTCGGCAATTGGACAGTTTGAACGAATCCATCATCCAGAAACGTCCAGAGCTCGTTCATCGTAAAGGTGTTGTGTTCCATCACGACAACGCGAGACCACACACAAGTTTGATCACCCGCCAAAAATTATTGGAGCTTGGGTGGGATGTGTTGCCACACCCAACATACTCGCCTGACCTTGCGCCGTCAGACTTCCGCTTGTTTCGCTCTCTTCAACAGTCCTTGCGTGGTATAACGTTCAATTCAGATGAGGCTGTAAATCAGCACCTTGTACAGTTTTTCGCCACGAAAGACAGGTCCTTCTATGAACGAGGCACTCTGCAGCTCACTGACAGATGGCAAAAGGTCATCGAACAAAACGGGCAATATATCATTGATTAAAAACAACCAAGGAAAAAAACAACCAAAGCCTAAAGATACCAAAGGGACATCTCAGTAAGGGAAGAAAACAGATTATGGCACTGAGAAAAGAAGATGGTTCTGTAACAAGAAATAGAGGCGAAATTTTGACAAGAGTGAAAGATTTCTACTCCAAATTATATGAAAGGGATGATACATGTACTCCAGGCATCATGAAAGATACCAGAGTTCTTCCAGTCCTTCCAGCAGAAGTTGCACATGCAATCAAGAACATGAAGCGGGGAAAAGCTCCAGGAGAAGATGGAATTACTATAGACATCATACAAGAAGCAAGTGGAGAAATCGAAACAGTACTCGCCCAAATTTTCACTCGATGCCTTAATGAAGGGAAAATTCCTGAGGATTGGAACAACGCTACAATGATCTTGCTACATAAAAAAGGTGACATTGAGGATCTCAGGAACTACAGACCTATCAGCCTCCTATCAGTGGTTTATAAAATCTTCACTAAAGTTCTTTCACACCGCTTGAAGGTAACACTGGACATGGCTCAACCGAGAGAACAAGCTGGATTCAGGAGTGGCTACAGCACAATAGATCATATCCACGTACTGAGAGAACTAATTGAAAGAGCGAGGGAATATGAACTTCCATTGTGCATGGCTTTTATCGATTATGAAAAAGCCTTTGATTCGGTGAAACCATCAGCAGTTGCAATGGCTCTGAAATCCTGCGGTATTGAAGATGCATACATTAATATTATTAATAACATCTATGAAAATGCAAGTGCAAAGATTCTGCTATTTGGTAATACAACACACATAAAAATTGGGAAAGGAGTGAGACAAGGTGACACCATATCTCCGAAGCTCTTTAATGCTACATTGGAAAATGTCTTTCAATCACTGAACTGGGAAAACAAAGGGATAAAGATTAATGGAGATTATCTAACCCACCTTCGTTTTGCTGATGACATAGTCATTTTTGCAACTACCCCATCGGAGCTACAGAGTATGATGCAGGAACTTGCTGACAAAAGTAAAGAAGTGGGATTAAAAATGAACTTTCAGAAGACAAAAGTGATGTTCAATGCTTTTACAAGAAATGAAGATTTATCGATTGATGGAGAAAAGCTGGAGATAACAGACACGTACGTTTATCTTGGACAGCAGATATCAAGTGAGGGTCACATTAGTGAAGAAATTAATCGGCGTACAAAACTTGCCTGGAGAGCTTTTGGAAGAAACAGCATAATTTTCAAGAGCAATATGCCATTATGTCTTAAAAGAAAAGTGTTTGATCAATGCATCCTTCCAGTTCTTACGTATGGTGCAGAGACGTGGACCTTAGCTAAAAGAGACATACAAAGGCTGCAGACAACTCAAAGAAGCATGGAGAGGTGCATGCTTGGTGTAACCAGGAGAGATAAGAAGAGGAACACGTGGATCCGAAAAATGACAAGAGTGGAAGACATCATGATCAGAGTTAAATCCCTGAAATGGCAATGGGCTGGACATACTGCCAGAAGAACAGACCATCGATGGACAGCCGAAATTTTAGATTGGATTCCAAGGGACAGGAAAAGACCCAGAAGAAGACCACATGGAAGATGGGTGGATGAAATTCGAAAGTATGCGGGAGTGACCTGGAGGAGACTGGCACAAGACAGACCGTTGTGGAGGAAACTTGGGGAGACCTTCGTCCAGCAGTGGATTGATAATGGTTGACAATGATGATGATGATGATGATATCATTGATTGATCTTTGTTCTTTCTATCAATAAATGACCTTTGCAAAACATGGCTAAAATGCGTCATGACTTTTCCGACAATGCAATAGTTTTCATAAACCTTTATTTTGTTCTGGTGGGATTTCAGAAATTTCCATTTTCTCCCCCCCCCCCCCCCCCGCCCGAAATTTTTTATTCATGCCCCTGGCATACACCAAATCTTTTAAGTGTAAAAATTTAAGAAATTACTGAAATGCAGAGTGTGGCATTTGGTGTGTTAAATTTGGATGCGAACGAGAACATTACATCAACAAGGAAAGATCTTGCGAAAATCGGCAATTCGTATCCCTTCCGAGATAATCACTGACCCCAGAAGATTAACTATTGCTCACATCCTCTTCTGACGTCACAGTTCGTATGCTTCTAGCTGATGAAAGAACTTAGGGGTGAATAACTTCCGACAAATTCAGTTTCTCTACGAGCTTTTGGCAAAAGCTAAAATGTATTTACGTCTGAAACCTTGCGCTGTTAACCTTCCTCGACTCTGTCAGCGTACTTTAAATAAAAAATCTATTTCCTTATTAAAATTTAAATATAAACTGAACTCTGACCCAGACACTTATTCGAATTTTTAAATGGCTACCGAACACTTATCTACCAGCAAGACCTCCTAATGGATGGCCATTCTTTTTTGGAGGAGGGACGATTAACGACCACCACGAGCAACTCTCGATGGGTTATAAAAGAAGCCACCCGTCCCCTAGAATGTTTGCAATTGAACTGTACTCTTGCTCAGTCTTCGAGCAGGAGTCAGCTACGAAATTCGAGTCTCGGCAACCAATGAAAATTCAGCATTTTACACTATTTCCAGAAAAGCTCTTAATTTCCTGGACAATCTCCGTCTATCACCAAATCCTAGTTCACGGTATCCACAGTCTCTTTACAAATTTCGACATTTGTTACTGACACCCTGTACTATGTAAGTTCATGGTATTGGCTGTACAATATACTGTAAATATCAAAGTTTTAATTGGCATTATCATTTTTTGTTATAGGTTCCTCACTGACGTAGTAGATGCTGTTCTATGAAAATGTGGTCCCCACAAGAGAGAGCGGAGTGCGACGCTTCGTTCATCGAAACAAAATCTGATACACAAACGCAACGACATTTCCGGACTAAGTATGGGGAAACCCTGCCATCTCGTCCTAGTATCCGCCAATGGCACCAGAAATTCATGGAGATTGGGTTCGTGTTGGATGAAGATCGTAGTGGTCGCCCACGAACATCGAAAGAAGACATCGAAGGTTTTCGTGATTCATTTTCACGAAGCCCGAAGAAGTCTATTCGTTCCGCTGCCAGAGAACTACAAATACCCATGTCCATGGTACACAGGTTGCTACATAGACATCTACGCTTATATGCACACAAAGTGCAACTGTTACCATCACTTGAGGCGAACGATAGACTACAACGAAAAGAATTCGCAGTAACAATGCTGGATTGACTGATCCTCGCAGTAACAATGCTGGATTGACTGATCCTGAGTTTCTTACACGTTTGTTTTTGCGGAATGGGGATATGTGAAGGATATCGTGTATCGGACAACCGTTCAGGACATCGATCATTGAGGACCAACACATTACTGAGACATTTCAACATTAACATTACTGAGACATACTGCAACATTTCGACATTACTGAGACATACGGCAGCGCACATAGTTGGAACTGGAGTTTCGGCTAGATGTTCAACGCGAAACAAATAGTGCGCATATTGAGCTTTTGTAATGAGGTAGAAAAAACTTTTTAGTCTTTGCTCTTACTTATGTCCTCAACCACATTTGTCTATCTCATACAGTGTATCCGCAATAAATGTGCAAAGTTGTAAAGATTTTGTGGACGCCCAGTATTTCTGTGTTAAACATAAATTAGTCCCAGTTTATCCCTTAAAAGGAAAAATATAATTGACTTCTTTTTTTTTAAATCTTCTCTCCTAAAAGTACTCAAAGTTGGAATATTTATGCATTCAAATATTTTTTTTAATTTAATTGGAGGTTTAACGACCACCGTGAGCAACTCAATGCATTAAAAGCAGTCGCCCGTCCCTAATTTAGGGTCACTGACTCCAGGGAAGGGAGAGAGCCAGTGCCGTAAGACAAACACAACATCCATGCCATACCAGGATTCGATTCCGGAACCCTTTCGGACGAATGATCAGAAGCCATCGCTTAGACCACTGCGCCACCGGGTTCAAATAATTTCCAGTACACCACTTATTTCCCCATCTTATGCTTTCAAATAATTTCCAGTACACCACTTATTTCCCCATATTACGCTTTCAAATAATTTCCAGTACACCACTTATTTCCCCATCTTATGCATTCAAATAATTTCCAGTACACCACTTATTTCCCCATCTTAGCTTTCAAATAATTTCCAGTACACCACTTATTTCCCCATATTACGCTTTCAAATAATTTCCAGTACACCACTTATTTCCCCATCTTATGCTTTCAAATAATTTCCAGTACACCACTTATTTCCCCATCTTATGCTTTCAAATAATTTCCAGTACACCACTTATTTCCCCATCTTATGCTTTCAAATAATTTCCAGTACACCACTTATTTCCCCATCTTATGCTTTCAAATAATTTCCAGTACACCACTTATTTCCCCATCTTATGCTTTCAAATAATTTCCAGTACACCACTTATTTCCCCATCTTATGCTTTCAAATAATTTCCAGTACACCACTTATTTCCCCATCTTATGCTTTCAAATAATTTCCAGTACACCACTTATTTCCCCATCTTATGCTTTCAAATAATTTCCAGTACACCACTTATTTCCCCATCTTATGCTTTCAAATAATTTCCAGTACACCACTTATTTCCCCATCTTATGCTTTCAAATAATTTCCAGTACACCACTTATTTCCCCATCTTATGCATTCAAATAATTTCCAGTACACCACTTATTTCCCCATCTTAGCTTTCAAATAATTTCCAGTACACCACTTATTTCCCCATCTTATGCTTTCAAATAATTTCCAGTACACCACTTATTTCCCCATCTTATGCTTTCAAATAATTTCCAGTACACCACTTATTTCCCCATCTTATGCTTTCAAATAATTTCCAGTACACCACTTATTTCCCCATCTTATGCTTTCAAATAATTTCCAGTACACCACTTATTTCCCCATCTTATGCTTTCAAATAATTTCCAGTACACCACTTATTTCCCCATCTTATGCATTCAAATAATTTCCAGTACACCACTTATTTCCCCATCTTATGCTTTCAAATAATTTCCAGTACACCACTTATTTCCCCATCTTATGCATTCAAATAATTTCCAGTACACCACTTATTTCCCCATCTTAGCTTTCAAATAATTTCCAGTACACCACTTATTTCCCCATCTTATGCATTCAAATAATTTCTAGTACACCACTTATTTCCCCATCTTAGCTTTCAAATAATTTCCAGTACACCACTTATTTCCCCATCTTATGCTTTCAAATAATTTCCAGTACACCACTTATTTCCCCATCTTATGCTTTCAAATAATTTCCAGTACACCACTTATTTCCCCATCTTATGCTTTCAAATAATTTCCAGTACACCACTTATTTCCCCATCTTATGCTTTCAAATAATTTCCAGTACACCACTTATTTCCCCATCTTATGCTTTCAAATAATTTCCAGTACACCACTTATTTCCCCATCTTATGCTTTCAAATAATTTCCAGTACACCACTTATTTCCCCATCTTATGCTTTCAAATAATTTCCAGTACACCACTTATTTCCCCATCTTATGCTTTCAAATAATTTCCAGTACACCACTTATTTCCCCATCTTATGCTTTCAAATAATTTCCAGTACACCACTTATTTCCCCATCTTATGCTTTCAAATAATTTCCAGTACACCACTTATTTCCCCATCTTATGCATTCAAATAATTTCCAGTACACCACTTATTTCCCCATCTTATGCTTTCAAATAATTTCCAGTACACCACTTATTTCCCCATCTTATGCATTCAAATAATTTCTAGTACACCACTTATTTCCCCATCTTAGCTTTCAAATAATTTCCAGTACACCACTTATTTCCCCATCTTATGCTTTCAAATAATTTCCAGTACACCACTTATTTCCCCATCTTATGCTTTCAAATAATTTCCAGTACACCACTTATATTCTCATCGCAAACCAGCTCCTACCTCCTTCTAGGCAATAATTGGTTGTCATTGAAAGATCCAATTCCCCATTCTTCAAAGGCTCTACTCCATCGTAACAAGCTCATGATTTGTGTATGGTGGACATCGGCCAGTATTGTGCACACAGAAGTTCCTTCAAAAATGCCAAACAATTACAGATGATTGAGGTCTACACTTGTCTACTCAAACGTGTGCAAGATGCATTGATTCACTAACAGCCAGCACTGGTGAACAGCAAAAAAAGTGAGGTTCTTGCAGGACAATGCCGAAACACATACAGCGGAAGTTACCCACAATATGATTAGCGCTTTAGAATGGGAACTATTGCGTCATCCATCTTATTCTTCTAACATTTCCTAAAGTGATTATCATGATTTTTTTGCTCTGGACAACCACATGCGAAAAGACAGTTTAGAAATAAAGCAGAGGAAAATCAGAGGTGGCCAGGTTTTTCTATTCTAAAGGCAAGACATTCTACAGAAACGGTATCCATGAGCTTGTATTTCGTTGGGAAAAGGTTGTCAAATGTGATGGTGCTTGTTTTGACGAGTAAAATCATTTTTGAAAAAATTCTATAGTTTTTTACGTTTTCCAACCGCAGGTTGTACAAGCGTATATGTTCCAGCTTTGTCCGCCTGTCTGTCGGTCTGTCAGTCCGTCCGTTTGTCCGTCCGCACGCTAACTCACGTAAAAATGGTTCCATTTCGATGAAATTTTAATATGTGGTAGGGAATCACCTGGGGACGAACCCTATTGAAATGGACGAAATGGGGTCAAAGGTCAGAACATAGGAGCGGGATCCATTCCATTGCCCTTATGAGTCATAACGTGCGTAAAAATGGTTCGATTTCGATGAAATTTTAGTATGTGGTAGGGGACCACCTGGGGACAAACCCTATTGAAAATGGACGAAATTGGGTCAAAAGTCAGGACATAGGAGCGGGATTCATTCCATTGCCCTTATGCGTCATAACTTACGTATAAAAATGCTTCGATTGCGACAAAACTTTATCATGTTGTTCCGGAGGCATGCTGAACCGGTTCTGTTGAATATCATTGAAATGGGGTCAAAGGTCACGACACAGGAGCGAGATTTATTCCACAGCCATTATCCTCATAACTTGAAAATGTTTCTATTGCAACAAAACTTTAGTATCTTGTTCCGGAGGTATACTGAACCAATTGTGTTTAATATCATGGAAATGGGGTGAAAAATCAGGATACAGCTGAGCGAGAATTATTCCACAGCCATTATCCACATAACTTGAGTAATGATTTCTGGTATATTGGAAAGCGTATCATAATCAATGCATCGCGTGATTTTACTAGCTTGATTAATTTTCATACGAAAAGGCGACAGAACGTTTTTGGTTGCCTGATACTTTGCATGATATTCTTAATAAATCTACACTTTTCAAAAAGAAACTGTTTTGATTGTGGGTTAGAATCGCATCCATGCGGTTCAACTAGCAGAAATTAATGTTACACATTTTTTTAAATCTTTGTAGCAACATTACACTTTACGTGCCAAGGCGTCTCTGTGACGTAAAGTTACGCGGCACAGTATTTTAGAAAAGGCTTTTCCTAATATATATATATATATATATATATATATATATTCTTAGCACCCTCTGCCTTCATGTCGCACTGGCCGCTGCCTTGGCCAGGTACATTCCAGCTGCCGGAGACTGAGGGCCAAGATTTAAGTTGTAGAGTCATTTTGGAGGTGTTTGGCCATAACTCACCACGCTGGCCAAGCGGGTTGGTGAGTGTATCAATTAGTGAATCAATGCAAGATGCATTGATTCACTAACAGCAAGATGCATTGATTCACTAACAGCCAGCACTGGTGAACAGCAAAAAAAGTGAGGTTCTTGCAGGACAATGCCGAAACACATACAGCGGAAGTTACCCACAATATGATTAGCGCTTTAGAATGGGAACTATTGCGTCATCCATCTTATTCTTCTAACATTTCCTAAAGTGATTATCATGATTTTTTTGCTCTGGACAACCACATGCGAAAAGACAGTTTAGAAATAAAGCAGAGGAAAATCAGAGGTGGCCAGGTTTTTCTATTCTAAAGGCAAGACATTCTACAGAAACGGTATCCATGAGCTTGTATTTCGTTGGGAAAAGGTTGTCAAATGTGATGGTGCTTGTTTTGACGAGTAAAATCATTTTTGAAAAAATTCTATAGTTTTTTACGTTTTCCAACCGCAGGTTGTACAAGCGTATATGTTCCAGCTTTGTCCGCCTGTCTGTCGGTCTGTCAGTCCGTCCGTTTGTCCGTCCGCACGCTAACTCACGTAAAAATGGTTCCATTTCGATGAAATTTTAATATGTGGTAGGGAATCACCTGGGGACGAACCCTATTGAAATGGACGAAATGGGGTCAAAGGTCAGAACATAGGAGCGGGATCCATTCCATTGCCCTTATGAGTCATAACGTGCGTAAAAATGGTTCGATTTCGATGAAATTTTAGTATGTGGTAGGGGACCACCTGGGGACAAACCCTATTGAAAATGGACGAAATTGGGTCAAAAGTCAGGACATAGGAGCGGGATTCATTCCATTGCCCTTATGCGTCATAACTTACGTATAAAAATGCTTCGATTGCGACAAAACTTTATCATGTTGTTCCGGAGGCATGCTGAACCGGTTCTGTTGAATATCATTGAAATGGGGTCAAAGGTCACGACACAGGAGCGAGATTTATTCCACAGCCATTATCCTCATAACTTGAAAATGTTTCTATTGCAACAAAACTTTAGTATCTTGTTCCGGAGGTATACTGAACCAATTGTGTTTAATATCATGGAAATGGGGTGAAAAATCAGGATACAGCTGAGCGAGAATTATTCCACAGCCATTATCCACATAACTTGAGTAATGATTTCTGGTATATTGGAAAGCGTATCATAATCAATGCATCGCGTGATTTTACTAGCTTGATTAATTTTCATACGAAAAGGCGACAGAACGTTTTTGGTTGCCTGATACTTTGCATGATATTCTTAATAAATCTACACTTTTCAAAAAGAAACTGTTTTGATTGTGGGTTAGAATCGCATCCATGCGGTTCAACTAGCAGAAATTAATGTTACACATTTTTTTAAATCTTTGTAGCAACATTACACTTTACGTGCCAAGGCGTCTCTGTGACGTAAAGTTACGCGGCACAGTATTTTAGAAAAGGCTTTTCCTAATATATATATATATATATATATATATATATATATATTCTTAGCACCCTCTGCCTTCATGTCGCACTGGCCGCTGCCTTGGCCAGGTACATTCCAGCTGCCGGAGACTGAGGGCCAAGATTTAAGTTGTAGAGTCATTTTGGAGGTGTTTGGCCATAACTCACCACGCTGGCCAAGCGGGTTGGTGAGTGTGGGATAGCATTTCCTCTGATCCCGATGGTATAGTTATACCGCTATTGGCGGTCGTCAGAGCCCCTTTAGTGGGAACAGGATGCACCACGAGAAGGCGGGGTTGACATTTGTCAAGGAGAGGCTGTGATGTTACGCATGGCTGCCATTTGATGCTGACCTTGGCTACCTATAACGGACGCTCCCTATCTTCTGATTCAAGGCTTCTTGAATTGGAAGAGGAACTACAAAGGATCAAGTGGGACATCGTCGGGCTAAGTGAGGTAAGGAGAAAAGGAGAAGATCTCATTGAACTGAAAAGTGGACATCTCTTCTATTATCGTGGGACAGATACTGGCAGAACTAGTGGTGTTGGATTTATAATAAACAAGAAACTGAAGGATAAAGTGGTAGAAGTTGAAAGTTCCTCTGACAGAGCTGCACGACTCGTTATCCAACTATCGAGAAGATACCAGGCTCAGATTATTCAAACTTATGCACCCACCACAAGTCATCCTGAAGAAGAAATTGAAGAATTTTATGAGGAAATTCGTCATCTAAATAATAAAGGTAAGCAGCACTTGAAGATAATTATGGGAGATTTCAATGCAAAAATAGGGCAACGGCAACAGAATGAAACTTCAGTAGGTAAATTCGGTCACGGCAACAGAAACCAGCGTGGAAATACTCTCGTTGAGTTTGCAGAGGCAGAAGGATTTTTCATCTTGAACTCCTTTTTCAAGAAAAAGCCACACAGGAAATGGACATGGAGACATCCAATTGGGACGACAAGTGAAATTGATTTTATTATGTGTAACAAAAAATTCGTCATCGAAGACTGCAGTGTGCTGAACCAGTTCAACACAGGTAGTGACCATAGATTGGTGAGATGTAAGATGCACCTCAACACTAAACTGGAACGTGGCAAGCTCATAAGACAAACAAAATGTATTGACATAACCAACCTTAAAAAACACCATAATACTTTCAAGTTGGAAATGAAGAACAGATTCTCTGCTTTAGAAGGCCTAACATCGGAAGAAGTGGATATTTCGGAAGTTAACAGAAAAGTAACCAAAGCTCTAATGGAAACAGCAACAAAATTAGCTGGGTCTAAGAACAAGTTGCATGTGAACAAATTATCAGGAAAAACCAAAATGTTGATGCAAAAAAGAAGAGAGATGAGGACAACTAAAGTAGATGTGACTTCCAAAGTGGAATATATAGAGCTATGCAAGACAACACGAAAAAGTATCACTGAAGACGTAAGGAAATTCAACTGTGAGCTAGTGAGGAAAGCAATTGAAAACAACCAAAGCCTTAAGATAGCAAAGGGACATCTCAGTAAGGGAAGAAAACAGATTATGGCTCTGAGAAAAGAAGATGGTTCTATAACAAGAAATAGAGGCGAAATTTTGACAAGAGTGAAAGATTTCTACTCCAAATTATATGAAAGGGATGATACATGTACTCCAGACATCATGAAAGATACCAGTACCAGAGTTCTCCCAGTCCTCCCAGCAGAAGTTGCTCATGCAATCAAGAACATGAAGCCGGGGAAAGCTCCAGGAGAAGATGGAATTACTATAGACATCATACAAGAAGCAAGTGGAGAAATTGAAACAGTACTCGCCCAAATTTTCACTCGATGCCTTAATGAAGGGAAGATTCCTGAGGATTGGAACAATGCTACAATGATCCTGCTACATAAAAAAGGTGACATTGAGGATCTCAGGAACTACAGACCTATCAGCCTCCTATCAGTGGTTTATAAAATCTTCACTAAAGTTCTTTCACACCGCTTGAAGGTAACACTGGACATGGCTCAACCGAGAGAACAAGCTGGATTCAGGAGTGGCTACAGCACAATAGATCATATCCACGTACTGAGAGAACTAATTGAAAGAGCGAGGGAATATGAACTTCCATTGTGCATGGCTTTTATCGATTATGAAAAAGCCTTTGATTCGGTGAAACCATCAGCAGTTACCACGGCTCTGAAATCCTGCGGTATTGAAGATGCATACATTAATATTATTAATAACATCTATGAAAATGCAAGTGCAAAGATTCGGCTGTTTGAAAATACAACACACATAAAAATTGGAAAGGGAGTGAGACAAGGTGACACCATATCTCCGAAGCTCTTTAATGCGACATTGGAAAATGTCTTTCAATCACTGAACTGGGAAAACAAAGGGATAAAGATTAATGGAGAATATCTAACCCACCTTCGTTTTCCTGATGACGTAGTCATTTTTGCAACTACCCCATCAGAGCTGCAGAGTATGATCCAGGAACTTGCTGACAAGAGTAAAGAAGTGGGATTAAAAATGAACTTTCAGAAGACAAAAGTGATGTTCAATGCTTTTACAAGAAATGAAGATTTATCGATTGATGGAGAAAAACTGGAGATAACAGATACGTATGTTTATCTTGGACAGCAGATATCAAGTGAGGGTCACATTGATGAAGAAATTAATCGGCGTACAAAACTTGCCTGGAGAGCTTTTGGAAGAAACAGCATAATTTTCAAGAGCAATATGCCATTATGTCTTAAAAGAAAAGTGTTTGATCAATGCATCCTTCCAGTGCTTACGTATGGTGCAGAGACGTGGACCTTAACTAAAAGAGACATACAAAGGCTGCAGACAACTCAAAGCAGCATGGAGAGGTGCATGCTTGGTGTAACCAGGAGAGATAAGAAGAGGAACTCGTGGATCCGAAAAATGACGAGAGTGGAAGACATCATGATCAGAGTTAAATCCCTGAAATGGCAATGGGCTGGACATACTGCCAGAAGGACAGACCATAGATGGACAGCCGAAATTTTAGATTGGATTCCAAGGGACAGGAAAAGACCCAGAAAAAGACCACATGGGTGATGGGTGGATGAAATTCGTAAATATGCGGGAGTGACATGGAGGAGACTGGCACAAGACAGACCGTTGTGGAGGAAACTTGGGGAGACCTTCGTCCAGCAGTGGATTGATAATGGTTGACAATGATGATGATGATGATGATATATATATATATATATATCGCACCCTAATTTTCTCCAACTGATTAGCACTTTTCATAGAGTGCTAAGAGCTTTTACGTACTCGTCTAAATACACTTTTGCACTATCTAAACAATGCCTCAACTTCATAGACATTTGCATTACGACAGCAAAATGATAAATTTATTTTCTCGCTAAAATATTGTAGGAAATTTGCCATTTCAATTACCGGGAGTAAGAATTTTTTTATTATTATTATTATTATAGGTTTAACGACCAGAATGGGCTATAAGCAGTAGCCCGTCCCGAAGTTAGGGCCACTGCTCGAGATAAGGGAGAGAGCCAGTGCCGTACGACAAACACAACATCCATGCCTCACCGGGATTCGAACCCACACCCTTCTCGTACGAATGATCACAAGCCAGCGCTTAGACCACTGCGCCACCGGAGCGATAGGAGCAAGAAATGCAAAAATATATGAAAATGTAATACATACTAACCTGTCAATTCGCGAAACCATGTTTATAACGATTCCGCTTTTTACAATCCCTTTTATTGGTCCTGGAACAAAACATTGAAATAATGTCACTTTATAATATTAAAACGACGTTTGTTCACAATGATTTCATTTTTTTGTGTCGACCAAGGATTCTCTGAGTCCTGGCGCAGCTTCTTCGGGACAAATGACACGTAAATATCCAAATCGCATGTGATATCATCAACGGTGCTTACGGTCACGGGTTTTGTGACTGAATTTTTTCCCAAAGAAGCTGAGCCAGAGCCCAGAGAAACCTTGGTCCGCACAAAAAAATAAAATAATTCTGAACTAACGTCGTTTTCCTTAATATTATAATCATAATACTTGTTTGCAATTCATAGAATGTTGTTTTAGCCAGATTGTCACGATTCCGTCTAAAATGAACACTTACTTAACTGCAGTGCATCGCATGCCCAATTTTTGGCAAATTTCCAAAAGCTTTAATAGCGTTTATTAAAGCTTTTGGAAATTTGCCAAAATACTGGATCACGGAAACAAGGGTTCGTGAGGTCCAAGAACCCCCGATCTGTCCTTCACGGGGCATGTGGACAATGATAAAGTACAAACTACGATATTCAAGGTTCAGGGGCACAGGAGAAGGCTGGGGCAGAACAAAAAGAGGAGGCAGCAGCATGACGTCATAGCTCTAGCTTCAGTTGCAAGTATGCAATCAGGGGGACTGGTTAATGCTAAAGCTCAATAGTGCTGCAACTATGTTAAAAGACAGAAGTTTTCAACAGCTCTGAACAACTCAACTTGCATTGGTCGCACCCGGTGACGGAGTGGTCTCGGGCGTTGGCTTGCGGCCACTCTTCTCAGATGAGTCCTGGTCGAGTCCCCGGGTGAGGCATGGCTAGTGAGTCCCGGTTACGGCAGTGGCTCTCTTCCTCCTCTGGAACCAGTGTGCCCAAATTAGGGACAGGCGTCTGCTAAAAAGTTAATACATGCTGAAATATAAGTAAGTATATCAGGGCTTCAGTAACATAAGAAGGCTCAAGTAAATATATAGTAGCCGCCCCGGTGGCGCAGTGGTATAAGCGCTGTCTTCTGACCATTCGTCCGAGAAGGGTCCGGGTTCGAATACCGGTGAGGCATGGATATTGTGTTGGTCTTATGGCACTGGCTCTCTCCCTTCCCTGGAACCAGTGACCCTAAATTGGGGAAGGGCACTGCTTATAGCCCACTGAGTAGCTCACAGTGGTCGTTAAACCTTCAACCAAAATACACTGAAGAGCAATTTAATTAGAGACAGCTGGCGTTATGCAAATGTGACGCTGTGGGCGGCCCTGTAAACGGAAACGACATGACGTATGCAGCGATCCGACAATATAAGAAGTGATGCGACGGGAATTAGTAAGAGTCGGACGCAGTATGGGTAAGACGAAGGATCTAAGCGCATTTGATCGTGGGCAAATTGTCGGGGCTCGACGAATGGGTCACTCGATCTCGGAAGTCGTACAGGCACTGCGATTTTCACGAGCCACTGTCTCACGGGTGCATCGTCAGTACATCGAATCCGGTAAAACCATCCCTGCAAGGGCCAACTGCAGTGGACAACAGCGTGTGGATGAGCGGGGTCATCGTCGGCTAGCTCGCATTGTAACAGCGGATAGACGGGCCTAAGTGCAAGAAATCACTCGGCAATTTAACGCTGGTGCACAAAAACGTGTAAGCAGACACACCATCCAGAACCATCTCCTCGCTATGGGGTACAGAAGCCATCGTCCCACGAGGGTACCGCTGCAGACCGCACATCACAGGGTGCAAAGATTACAATGGGCGCGGGAACACCGCCACTGGACCCTAGACATGTGAAAAAATGTTGCCTGGACTGATGAGTCGATATTCACGTTGATACATGCGGATGGAAGGATACGAGTACGGCGCAAACCACATGAAGCGATGGATTCTTCTTGCCAGCAGGGTACTCTTCAAGCTGATGGGAGTTGCATTCTCGTCTGGGGACTGTTTACGTGGACTGAAATGGGACCCCTGGTACGTGTGATATCGTCCCTCACAGGTCAACGTTGCCGGGATATCCTGGACGACCATTTGCTCCCATTTGTGCGTCTTCAACATCCCACTAGGGACCTCATCGTGCAACAAGACAATGCACCATGCCATCGCTCCCGAATAATATCCGAATGGTTGGATGAACACTCCACCGACGTGACCACGCTTTCTTGGCCAGCTAGGTCACCTGACCTCAATCCCATCGAGCACATCTGGGATGCCATCGAGAGAGATGTTCAAGGCTCTGACCCCTCCATCAAATCTTCGTGAACTGTGGGAGCTTGTCCAGGGGTCGTGGATCCGTACGGCTTCCCAACGCTTCCGGTGTCTTGTCGAGTCCATGCGGAGACGAACCGCCGCAGTCATCAAGGCGAAAGGTGGTGCTACACGTTACTAGACAGGTATCTCTAATTTAATTACTTTTCAGTGTAGTACGTATATTTTTTACTTGAGCCCCCGAAAAAAAGTGGTATTGCACAAGTTAATCCCAGCCGTCCTGGTAGCGCAATGGTCTAAGCGCTGGCTGGCTTCAGACTATTCGCCTGAGATGAGTCTGGGTTCGAATCCCTGCGAGACATGGATGTTGTGTTTGTCTTAGGGCACTCTCTTTTTTCACTTCCCTGGAACCAGTGGCCCTAAATTAGAGACGGGCTACTGCTTATAGCCCATCGAGTTGCTCAGTGTGGTCGTTAAACCCCCAAACAAAGAAAAGAAAAAGTTAATCTTCAAAAACGAAGTGGTGATAATGACAGCTCTGACACGGATTAATGTGAATCTGAGTCCAAAGCTGCTGCTCTTGTCAGTGAATCCCGTCAGATCAATGTACCACCGTTTCTTAACCGAAAATCGATGTACAGTCTGTCCAACTAGAAAAGAACCATGAGTTGCGCTGCGTTCACGTGAATATTCCTACTTCTTTTTTAGTTAGACCGACAATGCGAAAAAACATAACGAATTATGCTGTCACTGTAGACAAAAGAATTAAAACACTGTTCCTTCAAAATAGACTGTGGCAAAAAAAAAAAAAAAAAAGTACAATTTTTTTCCATACTGAAAGTGTGAAATATTTTTTACCCCACGAATCATTTACTTTATACTTTTTCACAATCTATATGTAAACAAAATAATTATTGCTTTGTATTATTTACTTGCAATTTGAACTCCATATATATATATGTGTGTGTGTGTGTGTGTGTGTGTGTGTGTGTGACAGACCATCGATGGACAGCCGAAATTTTAGATTGGATTCCAAGGAACAGGAAAAGACCCAGAGAAGACCACATGGGAGATGGGTGGATGAAATTCGAAAGTATGCGGGAGTGACATGGAGGAGACTGGCACAAGACAGACCGTCGTGGAGGAAACTTGGGGAGACCTTCGTCCTGCAGTGGATTGATAATGGTTGACAATGATGATGATATGTGTGTGTGTGTAGGCATACAAACAGGAGGTATAATAACCTAATTGAAAAATAGCTAGTAGGAAAACGAATGCAGAAATTTCAAGATTGCTAGCCATGGCTTTTTCAAGGGCCAGCCAGCATGGATGGCCAACATTCTCTCATTTCTACAAAGACCTAGTGAATTTGGGTTTGTGCTACGACAGGCTTGTATTAGTGCTAATTAAATAACAGCCAACTTACATCCCACTTTTGAAAGTACAAAGAATCCATTAAATAACCTTTAATTAATAAAAGACAAAAAAAAAATTCAAGCATGCCGCAAGCTAGCCCGACCCAAACATTAGGAACACGAAATAAATAAATAAGTTAAATAAAAGGCTACCTAATGAAGAAATAAGCTTAACTTAGAATGTTACAATATTGTAACGAAGTATTGTAACAAAATATTGTAATATTAAAATATTGTAGCACTCTAAGTTAAGCTTATTGTTTCATTCGGCAATCTTTTATATTTAACTTTACTGTTTATTTCCTGTCCCTAACGTTTGGGTCTGGCTAGCTTGCGGCATACTTGAAAATTTATTATTTTTTAAGCGCTATGTCTTTTAATATTAAAGGTTATTTACTGGATTGTTTGTACTATCAAAAGTTGGGTGTAAGTTGGCTATTAATTAATTTGCATTAATACAAGTATGTCGTAGCAGAAACCGAAATTCACTAGGTCTTTGTAGAAACGAGAGAATTTTATCCATGCTGACCCTTGAGAAAGCTATGGCTAGCAAACAATTTTGAAATTTCTGCATTCATTTTCCTACTTAATTTTTCTACTAGCTTTTTTTTCAGTTAGGTGTCTCAGTTCAGTTGTAAAGACACATGTACACTAGAGAGTGTAACATGTGCAACATGTTACACTCTGCAAACATGTTACACTAGAGTGTAGCATGTGTCTTTAAAATCTAAAGGTTGAAAAAAAGAAAAAGGAAATTTCTTGGTCATAAATAAACAAAAATTTACGTTTCTCCGCGTTCGTTACCGAAATATTTGACAGTACGTCTCTTGTCAGACATCGGCCAAATCTGTACGACCACTGTAAACTGCTATTTAATACTGCGTTTAAGTGTTATACTCATTCCTGGGAGTATTGTACTATACGTTATCAATCTACGGAACTGTATATTACACTTACTGAAAATAAATTGATCTTTCATTTGTATTCCACATCCGTATAGCTGCTACGACCTTTTTCGTCAGCAGCTGAAACCGTAAACATATTTCGGTTTCATATTTAATTTTGAGCTGATGAGTGATATGTTTATAATAAGTTTCGGAATGCCTGCAGCTGTATTACGGAGACTAATATTTAACACTCAACGAAGAAACTATCTTTTAATTTATTGCATGTAATATACACGAGTGTTTTAAGCTCCGCCACTAGCAAGAGAAATAATGACAATCACTCTCCTGTTCGTCTGACAACGAATGCAGCAGAGAATTGGTCTAACCGACGTTAAGTTTGGAGGCTTGATAAAATAGAAATTTTAGCCGCTTACCCACAGATAAGGCGCGAGAATCAGTGAAAGTAATCCACTTCAGGCAAAGACTTGCACAGAATATTTTATCCAAAGCACATGATGAGTAGTAGTATTCCTTGGACAGCGCCCACAAAACATCCCAGAATCTGCGACTCCGAAATATGGACAGGGAATGGGTGCCAGCCAGACGAAATCAAGGAGCAAGCTGCACAGAGAGACCGCCGCCGCAGTCGCGCACAGCTACGTCACGAACGGGAAATGACGTCATTTCGTTGAGTCAGCGCATGCAGAAGAAGCGTGTTATTCCTCTCCCACATGGACAGCAGAATGATCAGCAGCGGCACAGCTGGAGGAGGAATGTTTGGGGGAGCTACTGATGATGATGCTTAAGAGAGCACGTGCAGTCGAAGGCACTTCTGCGCCTTTTCTTTCTTCAAAACTGATAAGCAAAAATTTTAAGCAGTTTCGTGACAGAATGAGCGACAAACTTCATTTCTTTAGTGTATGTATACCGTATTTTCGATTAAGGAGTGGCGTAGTGTAAGACTCCGCCCCCCTCACCCTTCCTTCCGAAATCCCTGTAAATAGATAATGAAATACTTGTTTTTATCATTGTATAGTACTTTATTTACGTTACGGAGAAAAACTGCGTTTACTTTAAAGCAGGTTTCATAACCATTTATTTCTTACAGCACTAGACTTACAGGGCTGTAAGTTTCTGACTACTTCATCATCATCATTGTCAACCATTATCAATCCACCGCTGGACGAAGGTCTCCCCAAGTTTCCTCCACAACGGTCTGTCTTGTGCCAGTCTCCTCCATGTCACCCCTGCATACTTTCGAATTTCATCCACCCATCTCCCATGTGGTCTTCTTCTGGGTCTTTTCCTGTCCCTTGGAATCCAATCTAAAATTTCGGCTGTCCATCGATGATCTGTCCTTCTGGCAGTATGTCCAGCCCATTGCCATTTCAGGGATTTAACTCTGATCATGATGTCTTCCACTCTTGTCATTTTTCGGATCCACGAGTTCCTCTTCTTATCTCTCCTGGTTACACCAAGTATGCACCTCTCCATGCTTCTTTGAGTTGTCTGCAGCCTTTGTATGTCTCTTTTAGTTAAGGTCCACGTCTCTGCACCATACGTAAGCACTGGAAGGATGCATTGATCAAACACTTTTCTTTTAAGACATAATGGCATATTGCTCTTGAAAATTATGCTGTTTCTTCCAAAAGCTCTCCAGGCAAGTTTTGTACGCCGATTAATTTCTTCATCAATGTGACCCTCACTTGATATCTGCTGTCCAAGATAAACGTACGTGTCTGTTATCTCCAGCTTTTCTCCATCAATCGATAAATCTTCATTTCTTGTAAAAGCATTGAACATCACTTTTGTCTTCTGAAAGTTCATTTTTAATCCCACTTCTTTACTCTTGTCAGCAAGTTCCTGGATCATACATACTCTGCAGCTCTGATGGGGTAGTTGCAAAAATGACTACGTCATCAGCAAAACGAAGGTGGGTTAGATAATCTCCATTAATCTTTATCCCCTTGTTTTCCCAGCTCAGCGACTGAAAAACACCCTCCAATGTGGCATTAAAAAGCTTCGGAGATATGGTGTCACCTTGTCTCACTCCCTTTCCAATTTTTACGTGTGTTGTATTTTCAAACAGCCTAATCTTTACACTTGCATTTTCATAGATGTTATTAATAATATTAATGTATGCATCTTCAATACCGCAGGTTTTCAGAGCCATTGTAACTGCTGATGGTTTCACCGAATCAAAGGCTTTTTCATAATCGATAAAAGCCATGCACAATGGAAGTTCATATTCCCTCGCTCTTTCAATTAGTTCTCTCAGTACGTGGATATGATCTATTGTGCTGTAGCCACTCCTGAATCCAGCTTGTTCTCTCGGTTGAGCCATGTCCAGTGTTACCTTCAAGCGGTGTGAAAGAACTTTAGTGAAGATTTTATAAACTACTGATAGGAGGCTGATAGGTCTGTAGTTTCCGAGATCCTCAATGTCACCTTTCTTATGTAGCAGGATCATTGTAGCGGTGTTCCAATCCTCAGGAATCTTTCCTTCATTAAGGCATCGAGTGAAAATTTGGGCGAGTACTGTTTCGATTTCTCCACTTGCTTCTTGTATGATGTCTACAGTAATTCCATCTTCTCCTGGAGCTTTTCCTCGCTTCATGTTCTTGATTGCATGTGCAACTTCTGCTGGAAGGACTGGAGGAACTCTGGTACTGGTATCTTTCATGATGTCTGGAGTGCATGTATCATCCCTTTCATATAATTTGGAGAAGAAATCTTTCACTCTTGTCAAAATTTCGCCTCTATTTCTTGTTACAGAACCATCTTCTTTTCTCAGTGCCATAATCTGTTTTCTTCCCTTACTGAGATGTCCCTTTGCTATCTTTAGGCTTTGGTTGTTTTCAATTGCTTTCCTCACTAGTTCACAGTTGAATTTTCTTACGTCTTCAGTGATACTTTTTCTTACTGTCTTGCATAGCTCTATATATTCCACTTTGGAAGTCACATCTTCTTTAGTTGTCCTCATCTCTCTTCTTTTTTGCATCAACATTTTCGTTTTTCCTGATAATTTATTTACATGCAACTTGTTCTTAGACCCAGCTAATGTTGTTGCTGTTTCCATAAGAGCTTTGGTTACTTTTCTGTTAACTTCAGAGATGTCCACTTCTTCCGATGTTAGGCCTTCTAAAGCAGAGAACCTGTTCTTCAGTTCCAACTTGAAGGTATTATGGTGTTTTTTAAGGTTGGTTATGTCAATAGATTTTGTTTGTCTTATGAGCTTGCCACGTTCAAGTTTAGTGTTGAGGTGCATCTTACATCTCACCAATCTATGGTCACTACCTGTGTTGAACTTGTTTAGCACACTGCAGTCTTCTATGACGAATTTTTTGTTACACATAATAAAATCAATTTCACTTGTCGTCCCATTTGGATGTCTCCATGTCCATTTCCTGTGTGGCTTTTTCTTGAAGAAGGAGTTCAAGATGAAAAACCCTTCTGCCTCTGCAAACCCAACGAGAGTATTTCCACGCTGGTTTCTGTTGCCGTGACCGAATTTACCTACTGAAGTTTCATTCTGTTGCCGTTGCCCTATTTTTGCATTGAAATCTCCCATAATTATTTTCAAGTGCTGCTTACCTTTATTATTTAGATGACAAATTTCCTCATAAAATTCTTCAATTTCTTCTTCAGGATGACTTGTGGTGGGTGCATAAGTTTGAATAATCTGAGCCTGGTATCTTTTCGAGAGTTGGATAACAAGTCGTGCAGCTCTGTCAGAGGAACTTTCAACTTCTACAACTTTATCCTTCAGTTTCTTGTTTATTATAAATCCAACACCACTAGTTCTGCCAGTATCTGTCCCACGATAGTAGAAGAGATGTCCACTTTTCAGTTCGATGAGATCTTCTCCTTTTCTCCTTACCTCACTTAGCCCCACGATGTCCCACTTGATCCTTTGTAGTTCCTCTTCCAATTCAAGAAGCCTTGAATCAGAAGATAGGGAGCGTCCATTGTACGTAGCCAAGGTCAGCATCAGATGGCAGCCTAGTCCGGTCCTCCGGGGATTCTTAGCACCCTCTGCCTTCATGTCGCACTGGCCACTTACAGAGCTATATATCTCTGAAGAGGAGACCAGAGACTTATAATTCTGTAAGAAGTCACCCGTCCCTTATTTAGGGCTATTATTTCCAGGGAAAAGAGAGTGCAGAGCCATACGAAGAACACACCACCTTGTCCCCATACTAGAACTCTGACTCAAGTCGAACCAGGAGCGTACTGGGGACTCCGGGATACCGGGAAAATTCCCTGTGGGCGTCCATATTCTGTGCCGGTAGACCTTATGCTCACTCAAAAAAAAGTATATGTATATATAGAGAGAGTTGGACAGAAGAATGTGAACACCGCGCTCAGAGATGTGACTTTTAATGTAGCTGCGTACGTCGCAATACGCAAAGGTATCCACCAGTAGCGTATATTCGAGGCTAGCTGCGAAGCCCAGAGAATGCACACATAAAAGTCAATTAAATATGCACAAATAAAAGTCAATTATCAACAGTATTAACATATGTCGATGCTTTCGGTGCGAAAAAAACACGAAGGGATTCGCTTCTTTCGATTATGAGAATCAGTCTGGCGAGCGATGACGAACTTCATAACGCAAGCAGGTCTTCGAGAGTCTTCGATGTTCTGATGCGAAGAACTTCGATACGATCGCATGCTAGCGTTTCCATGACAACATGAATGAGCGTATGGAGGGGAATGGACGATTGCTTTGCGCTACGGTTGGCTCAGAAAACAGAAGACTTCGGACTACCTCAGTCCCTCCATGCTTCCGCCTTTAACAGCGCGTGTTTCGCGAGAGTGGTTTCAGTTTGTGTGAAGTGTCAAGGAATTAAAATCAGTGATATCTTAAATTCGTGACTTTGTTGGATTCGAACTGTTTTGATAAATTTTGTGAAGGCTTCCCTGAACATCTACTATCAGAGCTTAAAGAACTTTATGCTTCAAATTTTGATACAGCTCGATTAAAAAATGAACTGAAGGTGTTTAATTCCCTTGGTGAATACAAAACAAATCAGTAAGAGACACGACTTGTTACATAAAGTTGAATAATTGGACATAGTGTTTATTGAGGTGTACAAATTAGCAGATCTAATATTAAACTTTCCATCAAGAACTGCAAGTGCCGAAAGAAGTTTTTCCGTATTAAAAAGAATCAAGATATATCTTAGAGCTACACGAGGACATGCACATTCGAGCAACTTGGCTGGTTTGTTAATAGAGAAAAACATTATTTTTAAATATGAAAAAGTACTCGGAAGGAACATTTTATGAAAACGTAACACTCAAGTTCACACAAAAGGAAAGAAGAATGGAGTTCGTGTACAAATAAGTGTTCAAATCCTAATCCTCATAATTATTTGGTATCATGTCACTGTTGCCGCGAAAATTCTTCTAATTTCGGGCACATGCTTTTGGTAAAGAAATACCCAAATTCGATATTTAATTACCTAATTAATTGTGTTAATTAACATGGCTAATTGTTTATTTCTTAATTGGATTAGTTCTTAATTAGGTGTAAGAAATATTATCCCGACATCCCGACCCAGGTCGCATAAGGATTCGCTGGGTTTTTTTTCTTTGTTTTCCCTTCGCGTGGGAAGGAGATCGAAACGCAAACTGTGCAAAATTCTGCAAATCAAGCGCAATGTATTTTTATTTTTTTATTTCCCGGCATTTGCGTAGCAACAGTACTGCGGATTACATAATGCAACCCTAGCTAACAATGGGTCAGTGGTGACTATACGATGGAAGTATATAAGAAAGAATCTGGTAAGAAGGTAAGGCTAGGGGATAAATGTCACCCAAGCTCTGTGTCGGGAAATACACTGCTGGCCACCTAAAATGCAGCACCAAGAAGGAAGTATCCGATTGGCCTGAAATTCGCAGCATATGTAGCCCGCGAGGGGACATGCAAACGATTAGTATTGTAGGGCATAAGCAAATCATGTGCGCCCGGCACGCCACCGAGAAGCACTTATCTCCAGCTTTTCTCCATCAATCGATAAATCTTCGTTTCTTGTAAAAGCATTGAACATCACTTTTGTCTTCTGAAAGTTCATTTTTAATCCCACTTCTTTACTCTTGTCATCAAGTTCCTGGACCATATTCTGCAGCTCTGATGGGGTAGTTGCAAAAATGACTACGTCATCAGCAAAACGAAGGTGGGTTATATAATCTCCATTAATCTTTATCCCTTTGTTTTCCCAGTTCAGTGATTGAAAGACATTTTTCATTGTGGCATTAAAGAGCTTCGGAGATATGGTGTCACATTGTCTCACTCCCTTTCCAATTTTTATGTGTGTTGTATTTTCAAACAGCCGAATCTTTGCACTTGCATTTTCATGGATGTTATTAATAATATTAATGTATGCATCTTCAATATCGCATGATTTCAGAGCCATTGTAACTGCTGGTGGTTTCACGTAAGTCACCCTAAGTCTGCTTCTTTGAGTTGTTCACGGCTCTGTATGCCTTTTTTTACGTGAGATCCATGTCTTTGATCCATAAGTAAGAACTGGAAGGATGTATTTTTTTCATTGAATATTTTTTTATTGGGGGTTTAAGGACCACCGTGAACAACTCAATGGGCTACACGCAGTCGCCCATCCCTAATTTGAGCCACTAGTTCCAGAGAAGGGTGAAATCCAGAAACGTAAGACAAGCACAGGATCCATGCTTCACTGGGATTTTAACCCGGACTCATCTCGGACGAATGGTCAGAAGCTAGCGCTTTGACCACTGCGCTACCGGGGCGGCCACTTTTCTTTTAAGACATATTGAAAATTACATTGTTTCTTTCTTAGCTTTGTGCAGATCTATGAATGCTAAAAGCAAGTCTGACGGAAAATGCTACTGGTAGTGTTTTAGGCATCTTTCGCAGTCCTGGATTTCCTAAAACACGCAAGTTGCCCTCTACTTATTGTTTAGAACTCCAGGTAAAAATATAAGGATCTTATAAAGCTAATATATAATTTCTACTTTATCGAAAGCCCTGAATTTCCGTGGCTCGGAGCAGATGATTCCTGTGATGATTGCGTTCCTGATGGCTTATGAGGCTTTCATTTTGTTCTGCTTACAGTGTTGTAAGTAGGCTTTATTCTACATTTTGAGCTTAATTAAATTACCCTCTTTACAAATGAAACTTGCTTTGCATTTTGCTTAATTTGTTTCTTTTTTTTAATTACTCTTTGTAAACATCTTCAGTGAGTTCATTTAACGATTTTTCGTGTTTGCTGCATTTTCTTTCACATAAGGAATTTTGGGCCGCTTCGTTGAAATGGCAAAGAGGGTGCTTGTATATTCAAGAAGAAGGCAACATCTCTCAGAAATCAGTATCCTATTCAAAGTTGAAAAACTCTTTTCAACGCCATTGTTACCTACGAGAAAGATATTTTTCTTCCTGCTTGTATTGAATGTTGGAATAAAAACTTTCTTTTCAAACCGAAAACAGAAATTCTTCTTCATGTCTCATTTATCAGTGCTGAACTTTAAAGAAATTTTAAGGTTCTATCAAACTGAAAACAGATACTGAAGCAAAGATTTTTTTTTTTTTTTTAATTTACTTTGCATTTCGTCTTGTAGCTTGCACTGAAAGGTGGAATAATTACTTTCTTTTTAACACGAAAGCACAATTACTTTTTCATGCCTCGTTATCAGTTTTAAACTTTAATGCAATTTTAAAGCTCTACAAAATTTTAAACTGACATTAAGGCAAAGCAACATTTTCCATTCAAATTTTAAATCATCCTCAGGAAACTTTACATTTTTGGCATTGTTTTTAAAGTCAGGGTGCCGCCCCGGTGGCGCAGTGGTCTAAGCGATGGGCTCTGACCATTCGTCCGAACGGGGTCAGGGTTCGAATCCCGGTGAGGCATGGATGTTGTGTTTGTCTTACGGCACTGGCTCTTTCCCTTCCCTGGAACCAGTGGCCCTAAATTAGGGACGGGCGACTGCTTATAGCCCATTGAGTTGCTCACGGTGGTCGTTAAACCTCCAATCAAAAAAAAAAAAAAAGTCAGGGTTTGGCTTTTTGTTTGAGTATTTAACGACCACGGTGAGCAACTCGATTGGCTATAAGCAGTCGGCCGCCCCGGTGGCGCAGTGGTCTAAGGCGATGGCCTCTGATCATTCGTCAGAAAGGGGTCTGGGTTCGAATCCCGGTGAGGCATGGATGTTGTGTTTGTCTTACGGCATTGGCTCTCTCCCTTCCCTGGAGCCAGTGACCCTAAATTAGGGACGGGCGACTGCTTATAGCCCATTGAGTTGCTCACGGTGGTCGTTAAAATTCCAATAAAAAAAAAAAAAAATAAGCAGTCGCCCATCCCTAATTTACTGCCACTGGTTCCAGGGAACGGACAGAGCCAGTGCCGTAAGACAAACACAGCATCCATGCCTCACCGGGATTCGAACCTGGACTTATCTGGTGCGAAAAATCAAGAGCCAGCACTTACGTGGGCCACTGCGCTACAGGAGCAGCGACAAAGGTTTTCAAGTTTGCTTTGAAGAATTTTTGGATCAAACTTAAAAATCCATCTGCGGATCTCATATCCATATCATCAACAGTTAAAGCAATATGGTCTCTTGCCACTTTATGAAGACTTTTAGGGAGCATATCTAAGAGCTGTGAGAGATGTTACCCGTTCCTAATTTAGGGCCGTTTGTTCCAGGGAAGGGAAACAGCTAGCGCCATCAGACAGACATCTAGGACTTGAGCCCCTACCTATCTCAGAAGAAAAATCCGATGTCAGCAACTGGGCCACTTATGCAATTTAGTTGTTGAACATTTAGTTTCATGTTCAAGCATTGCATCATTACGTTACGTTATCGTTATCAGCTCATTTGTAGCTTCCAGAATAACCTGCAATATCTTCAATGTTTTCGAGGATATTCATACTCGAAAACATTGAAGATATCGCAGGTTTTATGTGAGTCAGGATGTTATCACAGCACTCGAAATCCCCTGAAGGGATAAAGTTAGCCTAGCAAGAATTTTTAATAACAGAGGAAGCGTCATCGGAGTGAATGAGATACTGTTTTTATTCAGAGTTAAAAGCAATTCTCAGCAACAGAAGATAAGACACATGTGTCCCAACAAACTTTCTCATGTGCAATCAAAACTGAAATAAAGTATTTCACCGCAACTACAACCACGCCTTTATATGACAACTGTCGTGTTGATCGTAGTCTCACAAGTTTATGCGAAATTCCTTTAAAGACTTTTTCTGTGTCACTTAGAATACTAAGTTCCACTTAAATACCAAACATTTTCTTAACAACTGGCATTGAACCTGATACTCAAAGAAGTGTCAACGGAAGCAAGACGCTTCGACATTGCATAAAAATTAAATTACGTGCTTTAGTTTTTGTAAAACTGCTTGTGCACCAATATGCTTCCCATTAAATTTCACAACACCATAAAATGCCACAGAAATTATTTTACTAACATCAGTGGCGTAGAGATTGAGAAAGTGGTTCCGGAAAGTGATTTAAGAATCGGTAAACACTTATCCAAGAAACGTTTATTCTATTTCTACAACGGCCGTTCCATAAAAACAGGGTAAAATCACACAAAATGAAGAAATATAGCTACCGCAAAATATATGTATCTTCCCTCAGATGATATGCAACGGTCCCATTTGTCGGTTCACTTTCCAAAGCATGTGGCGAAGGCATTTTGTGGAAGCTGCTTTTGCGACCCCTGTACAGTTTGAATAACGTCAGCATCTGTGTTGAATGTTGCGCCACGGAACTTCTCCTTCATTGTTGGAAACAACCAGAAATCGCACGGGGCGAGGTCGGGACTGTACGCAGGCTGTGGCATGATTTCAATACTGCATTTCGTAAGAAACTGTTGAACACAAGCAACCACATGTGGGCGGGTGTTGTCATGGTGTATCACTTGCCCACCAAGTTCCGGCCGCATAACACTTTAAGACTGAAATGTAATACTCGTCGCAGACGCTTTAAGGCTGCAATGTAACACTCGGCAGTGACAGTAATTTGTGGAGGAACGACATGTTGGTAGACTGCATCTTTATGATCAAAGAAAATTATCATCATCCCCTTCCCAGCTGATTTGGTTTGGCGGACTTTTTTCGGAGGAGGCGAGGCTGTTTGTTTCCAGACACTCGTTAGGCACTTCGTGAGGTGGTCGAAATAGTGGATCCATGTTTCATCAGCAGTTATTACTGTGTTTAGAAAGTTTGGATCCTTTGCAATCATTTGTTTCCACTCATGACACACCTGACCTCTGGTTAACAATTGTTCTTTCGTCAGGCGATGAGGTACCCATCTGGAACACACACGATGCAGCAGTAATTTGTCGCGTAGAATGCGAAATGCCGACGTTTTTGAAATATTAGTTGACGCCGCTATGTCTTCACAGGTCATTCGTCGATATTCTTGCAGGATTGTCCAGTGTTAACAATACGCTCCGTAACAACACTTTCAGGTCTTCCAGGCCCAGCAGCGAGTTCTGCCGACAAATGCCCTTTTTCGAAATCATGGTGCCATCTAAAAATCGTTGACTCACCCCAAGCATTTATCTTTGTAAGCTTTTTTCATTAAAAAAACTGTTTCTAGAACCGTTTTACCCAGACGATAGCAAAATTTTATCGCACAACGCATTCACTCCTTAACTTTGAATCACTCACCTTCATAGCTGTATGATTTAAAAAAAAGGGGGGGGGGGGAGGGGGTGTTTAGACGGATTTCAAACAAGTGTTTAATAACAAAAAAAAAACAGAATCCTCTGCCACCATTAATAACTGTTGTCATAGATAGTTCCTTAATTCAGTTTCTCGTCTGCGTGATTATTTTCTCCCTTCGCACTGTTGCCAACTAAAAAAAAAATTATCAATTTTTATGAAACGGCCTTTCTATGTTGATCTGTCTTCATTTTAAAATATTGAATCCATTCTACACCACTGGCCACCTAAAATGCAACACCAAGAAGGACACGAGATAGCAAAGCCAGATTTACTGGACACATAACAACAGATACAAAGATGAAACGATTGAGCTTACAGGCCCGTGCGACTTGCGAAACACGCAGACATCAATAGTTCATGTGGCCCCCATGGCTGGCAATAACAGCCGCTATACGCCGCGGTACCGAACGAAAGAGGATTTGGGTGTGGGCTTGGGGTATGTCGGTCCAGGCTGCTTCCACACGTTACCACAGTTCATCAGGCGTAGCCGCGGGTGGTGCTTGCCGGGCCACTCAGTTGCCGATCAGCGACCAGACGTGTTTGATGGGCGACATATCGGGAGAACAGGTGTGCCACGGCAGCAGTGACACCTGGTGGACCGTGAAGAATTGTTGCACGATGCGTGCCACGTGCGGGCGCGCATTGTCCTATTGAAACGTGGCCGCTGGCAGGTCCTGCAGATAAGGGAGGACTACAGGCTCCAAAACGTCGGAGATGGTGCGGTGGCTATTGAGTGTACCGGCGATGCGTACCAGAGGGGTGCTAGTGTCATATCCAATTGCGCCCCAAAGCATAACGCCAGGCGACGGACCGGTATGGCGATGCATAATGCAGGCGTCATACAGGCCCTCGCCACGGTGCCGCCACACGCGGATCCGACCATCGTGGTATTGCAGGCAGAAGCGGGATTCGTCGGAGAAGACAATGTCGTGCCATTCCGTAGTCCAAGTGCGGCGTTCAACGGCCCACTGCCGCCGCACTCGCCGGTGGTGTAACGTCAATGGTAATCGGAGCAATGGACGCCGTGCGACAAGTCCCCGCTCCTGCAGACGACGTCGAACGGTACGTGCTGACACAGGTTTTGTTGCGCAACACAACCTAAGTCCTGCGCTAACGTTCGTGATGTGGCGGTGCGAGCCGTCAATGCCCGACGCAGAACATGCCAGTCCTCTCGTTCGTTGGTGTGCCGCGGCTGCAGCAATCGCTCACGTCGGTCCGTCCGTCCCTCCTGCACCCACCGAATCCATACTCGCCTCACTGTGGTTGGATGTCGTCCCACACGGGCGCCGATGTCTCGGTACGATAAACCGCTGTCGCGATAAGCCTCTATTCGTCCTCTGTCGAATTCCGAAACGTGCTGGAATGACTGCCGTATTCTGCGACGAGGCATCAGGAAGCTTTCCACGCACAGGTCCGGCAGCACAACACACTTCCACTACTTACACCCCGCCTTCTGTGCACCCTTCTTATAGTACTTTTGGGTGGCGTGCCGGGCGCACATGATTTGCATATGCCCTGCAATGCTAATCGTTTGCATGTCCTCTCGCGGGCGACGCATGCTGCGAATTTCAGGCCAATCGGATGCTTCCTTCTTGGTGTTGCATTTTGAGTAGCCAGCAGTGTATATTGACTTTTTATCTGGGTATTTTATTCAAAGCAAATTTTATTTTAGATCATGATACGCTTAAAACATTGACTTTAACCTAGATTAAACAGCGAAAAAGAAGTATGTTTGAATCAGTGACGGGCCGAATGAAGAAGCACCACAAACGCACAGAACCTAACAAAATGTCAAATTAAAAACAAACACAAAAAATGTTTCTCCACCTCGGAGGCAGAGAGATCTAACGCTCTGGGTTCGGAGCATTCGTTCGAGATGTGCCCAGATTCAAGTAGTTACGGGTGAAGGAATGTGCAGTGCATTTCTCTGATGGCCCTGGCTCTTTCCCTTTCCCGGAACCAGTGGCCCTAAATTAGGGACATGCCAGCACCCATAGCCCTTAGAGTTGCTCATTGTGGTCGTTAAACCCCTAAACAAACAAACAAAATATCCGAAACATAAAAAAAGAAAAATTTATGGACATTCAATTGAAATGAAATTTTCTGCATGTGAAAAGTGCATGTTTCCATACCATAAAATCACTCAGTCCTGCAGTCACTACACCTCTGAACAGGATCAGGATCGTAGCAAGCTTTTCTTATCTGGAAGGGCGAGACTAACGCACCTTCAAGTTCAAAATTAGCCCCTTCGGGTTCAAAATTACGCTCCTTCGACTTCCACTCAAATAATACATGGTTTTTACTTTCTCAAACACCACTGTTATAGGAAAGTATTATGATCGTTCAAAAATCGCACTTCAGGTTTTTGATATAATTTTATTAAAAATGTCAAAACTAGGTAAATACCCTAGAACCACAGATTGTAAATACCTAGTAAAGCGTAAACGTTCTTTAAACTCCAACAACACAACACTCCACAGAAATGCAGAACGAAAAATAAACCAGCGCAGAACGAATGAGTATCAGATAGTGAACGTAACAGTAGGAAGAACCTTCAGGGGTAGGGCTTGGAAAAATTCCGTTAAAGCTTAAAATCTCAGAGAATCTTCTTGCGACAGAGCACAGATGTTTAATTAGCCCTTCATTCCAATGACTTATTCGGAAAGGTCATGGAGGTTAGGCATATCAGCGTATTGTTTTCTATGCCTCCACTGTTTCGGAAAATCTCCTTCATGAATATGAGATGTTCACGCCTCATACTGTGTATGTTACTCTGTATCCTAGTTAACAACTGTATGAAACTAAGTCAAGTCCTTAAGACAATACTGAAGGGTGTTACTTTCTTGTTTGGTAACAATTTATGCTTTTTACATTCCCAGAACATGAATTTATGCCCCTAAAATGACCAATCTGGGAGGACAACCGCCTTCCCTGCTTCTGAATGACACCTTTACCACTCATCAATTTTTTTTTCATGTAACTTGAGTTAAATTTTCCCCTTTTGCCAACCTTAAGATGTACGCACAAATTTCTCAACACTAACCATTGTTCAGAAGAAATCGAATATGTTCACTTCTGTTTATAGAAATTAACGCAACAAAATAGATACGAAATGACCAAGTGGAATTTATATGGTAGAGGCACCGACTTCAAGAAATTATTGGGGGGCAGGCGCGAAGACATCAGACGTGGGAGGAGCACATCTGCTCCTTAAAAATAAAAATCAAAAGGGGTGGGGAGCAGAAAGATATACTACGAGATTGGACGTATATTTTAAAACGCAATTACAATTGTTCATCAGCAAATGAACAAGAAAATAGAGATATTCTTTTGCTGAATATTAATATTTTTTAAATGAAATTCAGCCTGCGATTTAACAAAAATATCCCGAGAGATTTTGTTTCCAAACGTTTATCGAAAATATTAACAAGAAAGATGACACCGAATTTTCGGCTGTAATAACCACGTCTTTTGAATCCGTTCTGAGGCAAATTAAATTTATCAAAGCTATTCAAAGTCAATGGAACCAGTATGGAAAACAATAGATTTGACGAAAGAAAGAAGATTTTCAATCGGGTTTTTAATCCCTCAGATATTGCTGTAAACGGAATCGTGAGCTTACGAACTCTTAGAAACAGAGATATCGACAAAAATAAGATGTGGCTTTACGTCCCCTGGTGGGAAAACCATGCATTATTTTAGTAAGAAAGTATTCTCAAAAGGTTTATCCATATCAGCGGTATCGGTCCAAGAAAAAAAAAAATAGTCGAGTTTTCAGGAGCCCAAATTTTGCTACAAATACATCAGAAGCACAAATTAACCCTTATGACCCCTGGTGGCCAAACCATTCTTTACAAAACATTAAAAATTCTGTGAAAAATATTTTCCATCAGGTCTTGTATGCGATGTAGGAAGAATTTTTCAAATCGGAACTATAGGAGCAGAAATAACGCAGAAAACGCAATTTGCGATTGTGCCCCCTAGCCGAAAGTCTATGAATTACTTGTAAATTTTGAATTTATAGGAAAAACATTTCGCATCGGAAACACTATCCAACAAAGAAAAAATTTTTCAAATCGGACTCTTAGAAGTAGAGATATTGACAGAAATAAGATATACATCTACGCCCCCTGGCGTAGAAACCATGCATTATTTCAAGAAGAAAATGTTCCTGAAAGGTTTGTCGACATGAGAAGTATCGGTCAACAAACGACTTTTTTTTCAATCGAGATTTTAGAAGCTCATATTTTGCTGCAAATACTTCAGAAGCAAGACTTACGCCACCTGGTGGCCAAACCATATTTTTACAAAAATTAGAAATTATGTGCAAACGATTTCCCATCAGGAGCTGAATCCGGTGCAGAATTTTTTCAAATCGGAGATTTAGAAGCACAGATATAGGGGGGAAACGCAATTTACCGCTACGCCCCCTAGCGGAAAGTCTATGAATTACTTGAAAATTTTGAAACTATATGAAAAACATATCACACGGAAAACACCTATCCAACAAAGAAGGAATTTTTCAAATCAGACTCCTAGAAGTAGAGATATTGACAAAAATAAGATGTACATCTATGCCCCATGGCGGAGAAACTGTGGAATATTTTAGGAAAAAATATTCCAAAAAGATTTATCGATGTGAGTGGCATCAGTCCACGAAAGAATTTTTTCAATCGATATTTTAGAAGCTCAGATTTTATGGTAAATAAATCAGACGCAAAAATTAACACTTACGCCCCCTGGTGGCCAAAGTATTTATTACCAAAAATTTAAAATTTTATGCAAAAGATTTTCCATCAGGGGATGTATCCGTTGAAGAAATTTTTTTCAAATCGGAGTTTTAGAAGAAGAGTTGTCGGGGGAAATGTAATTTACTTTTATGCCCCCTAGCGAAAAATCTATGCGTAATTTTTTGAAAAAAGTAACTATATCTAAAATACTCTTCGACATAAATGGAATCGAAAGATAAAAGAATTTTTTCAATCGGATGTTTAGAAGCAAATATGTGGAATAAAACGTATTTTTGAATTCAACATCATCTGCATTTACGCCATCTAGCGGCGAAATTGTACATCGTAAAAACAAAAACAAAATAAAGGATCGTCATTCGCATATTTCAAGCTTCCCAATGCAAAAAGAATTTTTCAAATCGAACTGATAGTTGCAGAGATATCGTGGGTATAGACTGACTGACGGATACGGACAAACTGATAACATAAGCACGATCTTTTTTTACAAAAGACGTGCTAAAAATTAGCGCTGTTACTCAAACAAAGAACGAGAAGCGCAAAAAATAAATAGGTACATAAAGGCGCTAGAGATTATACGTTTCCGTATTTTTATTTATTTTATTTTTCATTATTATTTTAAACATCACGAGAACATGTCGAACAAAATACGAGGCTGACAATCAAGTTTCTTGTTAAATGAGCAATGCTGAATATGGGGGGAAAGTTTACTTTTTAGCACGCCTTTTGTAAAAAATGATCGTGCTGATGTTATCGGTTTGGCCGTCCGTCCGTCAGTCCGTCCGTCTGTACCCACGATATCTCTGGAACTATTAGTCCGATTTGAAAAATTCTTTTTGCATTGGGAAACTTGAAATATGAGAATGATGATCTTTCATTTCGTTTTTTTTTTTTTTTTACGATGTACAATTTCGCCGCTAGAGGGCGTAAATGCAGATGATGTCGAATTCAAAAATACGTTTTATTCCACATATTTGCTTCTAAACATCCGATTGAAAAAATTCTTTTATCTATCGATTGCATTTATGTTGAAGAGTATTTTAGATATAGGTACTTTTTTAAATTACGCATAGATTTTTCTCTAGGGGGCGTAAAAATAAATTACATTTTTCCCGATAACTCTTCTTCTAAAACTCCGATTTGAAAAATGTTTTTTTCAGCGGATACATCTCTTGAAGGAAAATCTGTTGCATATAATTTCTAATTTTTGGTAATAAATACTTTGGCCACCAGGGGATGTAAGTGTTCATTTTTGCTTCTGATGTATTTGCCATAACATCTGAGCTTTAAAAATATCGATTGGAAAAATTCTTTCGTGGACTGCTGCCACTCACATCGATAAACCTTTTCGGAATACATGTATTTTCTTCTTAAAATATTCCACATTTTCTCCGCCAGGGGGCGTAGATGTATATCCTATTTTTGTCAATATCTCTACTTCATTGAAAAATTCCTTCTTTGTTGGATATTGTTTCCAGTGTGACATGTTTTTCATATAATTTCAAAAGTTTCAAGTTATTCATAGACTTTCCGCTAAGGGGCGTAAAGGTAAATTGCTTTCCCCCTATATCTCTGTTTCTAAATCTCCGATTTAAAAAATTCTTTCTGCACCGGATATAGCTCCTGATGGGAAATACTTTGCACATAATTTCCAATTTTTGTAAAAAATGGTTTGGCCACCAGGTGGCGTAAATCTCAATTTCTACTTCTGATGTATTTGCAGCAAAATATGAGCTTCTAAAATCCTACTCATGCCGACAAAACTTTTAGGAACATTTTCTTTTTGAAATAATGCATGGTATCTACGCCAGGGGGCGTAGATGTATATTTTATTTTTGTCAATACCTCTACTTCTAAGAGTCCGATTTGAAAAATTCCTTCTTTCTTGGATAGTGTTTCCGATGCGAAATGTTCTTCCTATAAATTCAAAATTGTCAAGTACATCATAGACTTTCCGCTAGGGGGCACAAAAGTAAATTGCGTTTTCTGCGTTATTTCTGCTTCTAAAACTCCGATTTGAAAAATTCTTCCTGTATCGCATACAAGACCTCATGGAAAATACTTTTCACATAATTTCTAATGTTTGGTAAAGAATGGTTTGGCCACCAGGTGTCATAAGGGTTAATTTGTGCTTCTGATGTATTTGTAGCAAAATTTGGGCTCCTGAAAACTCGACTATTTTTTTTTTTTTTCTTGGACCGATATCGGTCATATAGATAAACCTTTTGAGAATACTTTCTTCCTAAAATAATGCATGGTTTTCCCACCAGGGGACTAAAGTCACATCTTATTTTTGTCGATATCTCTGTTTCTAAGAATCCGATTTGAAAAATTTCTTGTGTTGGAGAGCGTTTCCGGTGCGAAATGTTTCTCATATAAATTCATGTTTTTCTTAACGCACAAACCAGCAACCAGAGGGCGTAAGTTCACGATTTCGTTTACAGCAATATCTGAGGGATTAAAATCCCGATTGAAAAACTTCCTTCTTCCGTCAGATACTATTGTTTTCCATACCGGTTCCATTGACTTTGAATAGCTTTGATAAATTTAATTTGCCTCAGAACGGATTCAAAAGACGTGTATATTACACCCGAAAATTCGGTGTCATCTTTCTTGTTTTTTTATGAATTTATAAATTTTTCGGATATAAATCGCTTTGGCCTCATAAGGTGGAGCTTGGCCCACCTTATGAGGCCAGAACGATTATTTAATTAAACAGAACGAAAAATATTGGGTGGGCACTGCCTCCTTAGTAAAATTATTAAGGGGGGATTCAGCTTGCCCCTCTATAGTCGGCGCCTATGTTACTTACAAACTTACAACAAGACATGAACGATCAGGGGTGCCACCCCGGTGCGCAGTGGTCAAAGCGCTGGCTTCTGAGCATTCGTCCGAGATTAGTCCGCGTTCGAATTCCGGTGAGACATGGATGTTGTGCTGTCTTACAGCACTGGTTCTCTCCCATCCCTGGAACCAGTGGCCTTTAAATTAGGGACAGGCGACTGCTTATAGCCCATCGAGTTGCGCCCGGTGGTTGTTACCCCCACCCCCAAAGATCAGGATCACGGAAGGAATGTTCAGCGTAACCCCACGAGCTGCGGTAACGCGTGCACACGGCTTGCCATTGAACTGAAAACTGAAAAGGTCCCGAATGTCAGTTAGTGGTATGTCCGGCCATATGCTGAAAGTTTATTAGCGTACACAGAATTATTTTCGGAGGAAGGGGGAGCAACAGAATATAGAAGTTTTTGAAATCCATAAAGACAAAAAAAAAAAAAAAAAAGAGTTAACGAAAAGTAGAAAAAAAAATGAAAGCATTATTTTGTGATGTAAGTTGATGCATTTTTTCTAATGGAAGTCGCATTATAACAAAAAACGAAACATTTTCGGGAGGAAAGGTCCCCTGGGCCTCTAAATATGACCCTGCCAAAGGTCATGCATACTCAGCAGATGCCGAAAATTTGATGGGCCAGTCGCCGAGGGATCATGCCCCAATCATGTCCAATCACCATAAATCTGGCACAAGTCGGGCATCCAGGAGATCTAACGCATTCCGCGCCGTAAGTGGTCGGGCGTTTCCTCGTTGGAAGATGGAGACAGGGTCATAGCCGGATAATAGAGGGATAGGGATTTTTAGGGAGCTGAAGCCCCGGGCCGCAACCTCGGTGGGGGCGCCCCAGTGATATACTTAAACATAAAGTTTGTACCTTTCACTTAAATTGCTTACGCATAAGTTTCACACGGATTTAAAATGACTTTTGCGAAGAGCAAGCCGGAGAATTTTTTTCTCGGTTGGCGGAAGACCGCCACACAGGAAGACTGCCACACAGGAAAACTGCCACACATCTTTCAGCAACTTAGAAAACTGCCACACATCGGAAAACTGCCACACATCGGAAAACCGCCACACAAGAAAACTGCCACACAGGAAAACTGCAGCAGGCTTTTCATTAAGGGGCTGGACACAAATTGCTATTCCTCCGAGGAACAGTTTGAATGTGCGGCAGTTTTCTGGTGTGGCAGTTTTCCAAGTTTCCGAATTATGTGTGGCAGTTTCCCAAGGTGCCTAACGATGGGAAGGAGCTCTTTTGTTTGTCGGAATTTTCATGTCGGTTTATACTTAGGGCAACTGGCCACAGAAGTTTGAGAGGGTGGGGGAGATTTAAAGATTGCCGTTTCCTGGCCTATATTGAGAATTGAATTAGGAACTCCAAGCAAATTTCGAGAAAACGTTGAATGTAAGCCAAGCGAGAATTACAGCATATTTCATGCTGTATTCAGGAAAGGACCGTAAGGTGGGATATTTTTAATAACGCTGCACTTTTACTTAGGCACTAAATATTTACATAACATGCCAAATTTATAATATTTTTCTTTTACTTAATTAATTCATAGGCCATACACCTCGGCCTTTTTAACAGCTTTTAATCCGCCGACTTTATATTCATAACGCGTAAGTACCAAATCAAGTCAATAGCATTGGTCTTTTACTTAGGCACTAAATAGCCATAGACCATAGGCATGGGTCTTATTAACAGTTTTTATTCTACCAGTGTCATATTCACAACGTTTATACATCAAATCAAGTTAATAATATTGCGCTTTTATTTAGGCCTGAAATATTTATTCACAGGCCCTAGGCCTAGGCGTAGACCCTTTTACCAGTTTTTATTCTACCAATGCCATATTAACAACGTTTACACAGAAAATCAAGTTAATAATATTCGGCGTTTTCTTAGGCACGAAATATGTATTCATAGGCCCTAGGCCTAGGCTTTTTTAATAATTTTTACTTTAACACTGCCATATTCACAACATTTACACAACAAATAAATGTAATAATATTGCGCTTTTACTTAGGCAGGAAATATTAATTCATAGGCCCTAGGCCTGGGCCTTTTTGACAGTTTTTATTCTACCAATGCCATATTCACGTTTACACAACAAATAAATGTAATAATATTGCGCTTTTACTTAGGCAGGAAATATTAATTCATAGGCCCTAGCTAGGCCCAGAACTTTTTGACAGTTTTTACTCTACCAATGCCATATTCACAACGTTTACACATCAAATTAAGTTAATAATATTGCGCTTTTATTTAGGCACGAAATATTTATTCACAGGCCTTAGGCGTAGGCTTAGGCCCTTTTACCAGTTTTTAATTTACCAATGTCATATTCACAACGTTTACACAGCGAATCATGTTAATGATATTGGGCGTTTACTTAGGCACGAAATATTAAGTCATAGGCCCTCGGCCTTTTTGATAGTTTTGACTCTATCAATGCCATATTCACAACGTTTACACAACAAATCAATTTAATAATATTACGCTTTTACTTAGGCACGAAATATAAATTCATAGACCCAGACCTAGAACCAATAAACGAATATTTCGTGCCTAAGTAAAAGAGCAATATTATTACATTTTTTTGTGTGTAAACGGTGTAAATATGGCATTGATAGAGTAAAAACTATTAACAACGCCTAGGACTACAGCCAACGAATTAATATTTCGTGCCTAAGTAAAAGCGCAATAGTATTACATTTATTTGTTGTGTAAACGTTGTGAATATGGCATTGATAAAGTAAAACTACTAAAAAGGCCTAGGCCTAGGGCAAATGAATTGATATTTCATGCCTAAGTAAACGCCTAATATTATTAACTTGATTTTCTGTGTAAACGTTGTGAATATGGCATTGGTAGATTAAAAACTGATAAAAGGGCCTAAGACTAGACATAGGGCCTGTGAATAAATATTTCGTGTCTAAATAAAACCGCAATATTATTAACTTGATTTGATGTGTAAACGTTGTGAATATGACACTGGTAGAATAAAAACTGTTAAAAAGGCCTATGCCTATTTTGTGCCTAAATAAAAGAGCAATGCTATTGACTTGATTTGATACGTAAGCGTTATGAATAGAAAGTTGGCGGATTAAAAGCTGTTAAAAAGGCCAAGGTGTAGGGCCTATGAATTAATTAAGTAAAAGAAAAATATTACAAATTTGACATGTTATGTAAATATTTAGTGCATAAGTAAAAGTGCAGCGTTATTAAAAAATCCCGCCTAATTGTTCTTTCCTGAACACAGCAATTTTCGCTTGGCTTACATAGAACGTTTTCTCGAAATTTTTTCGGAGTTCCCAATTCAATTCTTAATATAGGCCAGGAAACGGCAATCTTTATAACCCCCAACCTCGTACTTCTGTGGCCAGTTGCCCTAAGTATGAACCGACATGAAAATTCCGACAAAAAAAAGAGCTCCTTCCCATCGTTAGGCGCCTTGGGAAGCTGCCACACCAGAAAACTGCCACACATTCAAAGTGTTCCTCGAAGGAATAGCAATTTGTGCCCGGCCCCTTAATGAAACGCGTGTGGCAGTTTTCCTGTGTGGCAATCTTCTGGTGTGGCAGTTTTCCTGTGTGGCGGTTTTGAGTGAACCTTTTTTCTCTCCTTGTTGAGCGTTACAAAATCTACATATTTCAAAAATTCGGTCCAGTTTTCTCTCCTGGCAATTGCTTCTAAAAAGCCAAAAAACAGCACTTGCGTGATGCAGTTTCTCATGAATGAATGCAAAGTCTATGAAAGAAATAGTTTTCTGAGCCTACACCCATCGTATTGGAGCCTTTCCAATCTGCGTCCAGTGTGTTATCTCCTGAGCTTCGAAGGGATGCGATAAAGCGAGAGTGGGAAAAAATATTTTTAGTTAAATGCGCTTGATTTGGGTAGTTCGGTTCTGAGAAATAAACTATACATACACGGTCGAGTCGCATTAGTGTGACCACCAGCTAATATCCAAAGTAACCGCCATGTGCAGCGCGGACAGCAGCTAGACGGGCTGGGAGAGACTCAATAAGGTGCTGGAAGGTGTTCACAGGCATGTGGAGCCATGCAGACTGCAGTGCGTCTGACAGCTGCTGGAGGGTGCGTGGTGGAAGATCCATAGAGTGAACAATACGATCGAGGTGGTCGCACAGATGCTCAATTGGGTTTAAGTCTAGGGAATTAGGGGGCCAGAGAAGCACTGTGAAGTCTTCATCGTGCTCTTCCAACCACTGTCGGACATTTCTAACTGTGTGACACATCGCATTGTCGTTCTGGAAGATTCCATCCTCCGCAGGGAATACAATCAGTATTTATGGGTGTACGTGGTCTGCAAGGATGGATACGAATTCCGTCCATAGGGCCTTCCACAGGTATGAGTGGGCCCAGAGAATGCCACGAATACATTCCCCAGACCATAACGCTGCCCCCACCAGCTTGTGTTCTGCGAGCAGTGGTTGAAGAGTGTTTGTTCTCCGATGTTTATCGCCTTATATGTCAACGTCCATCCTTTCGCTGAAGCAGAAAACGTGACACAACGGAGAAGGCAATCCTTTGCCAATCAGCGGAGGTCCAATTCCGATACTGCAGTGCAAATATAAGCCTTTTCTGCCGATGCACCTTCGTTAGCATAAGTGCAGTGACCATCCGTCTGCATCGGAGCCCCATACGCAGCAGGGTTCGCTGAACTCTCGTTTTAGACACACTTCCAGTATAGCCCCGTGGTTCATTCGGCCAGGGAGTTGCTCCACTCTACTGTGTCGATCGGCCCTCACGCACCATCGAACCGACGTTCACCTCTCACATCAATCGCACGTGGTGCTCCGCAGTTTCTACGTCGCTTATTCGCAATGGTGCCATCTCTCCAATTACGATACATTTTAACCATCAGCATGCGAACAGTTCACTAACTGCGCTGCTTCAGAAATACTGCCACCCTTGGCCCGAAAGCCGATAATCATCCCTTTTTGTAAATCTGACAAATCGCTCCTTTTATCCATGACAGTAACGAGTGATATGTTTTCAGAATGCCTACAGCACACCTTATATCCCTGCAAACCAGCTCAAGACACGTGCCTTCTTTCAATGTCTACGCACTTTTGACGTCAAAAGTAGGAGGTGGTCACAATAGTGTGACTAGACTGTATAAACACCCAGATCTCTTTGTCTGGAACGATCTCGAGATGTCATAGTGAGTCAACTCGAGTCATTTCTAATTTTTCTAAAAAAATAGTTTGGCAACCATGGGGCGTAAATCTTAATTTCCGCTTCTGTTGTCATAGTGATTGCGTGCTACAACGGCGGTTCCATAAAAACTGAGAGTAAAATCATACAAAATGAAGAAATATAGGTGCAGCAAAATATATGTAATTCTTTCACAAAATACCTTCTCTCGGATAATGTACAACGGTCCCATCGTTCAGTTCACTTTTCAAAGAATGTGGCGAAGCCATTTTGTGGAAGCTGCTTTATCGACACCTGTACAGCTTGAATAACGTCAGCATCTGGCCACGGAACTTCTTCATTGTTGGAAACAACAAGAAATCGCACGGGACGAGGTCAGGAGTGTAAGTAGTCTGTGACATGATTTCAATATTGCATTTCGTAAGAAACTGTATAACGAAGTGAATTTCTCCGTCATTTCTATCCGCGCCAGGATTCGAACCCGGGTCCCCTCATTCCGGAATAAGTTGCTCTACCAATTAAGCTACGCGGACGTTTTATTCTGATTCCTATCTGCCTTTATGTCGTGTGCGTCCTTCTGGCAGGTACGTCACAGCTCCTGGTACGTTACATCATCTCCCCCTTATTTTTTTTTCGAAGTGCTGCTCTTATTTTTCCTATCTCGCGGTGTGGAAATAACATCACACCATTGCGAGATTGTGAACGGTCGGGTCATCCGGATAGTTCGGGCGCCATTATAACGAAGTGAATTTCTCCGTCATTTTTGGTCTACGCCGGGATTCGAACCCGAGGACGCTTATTCCGGAACAAGCAGCTCTACCAACTGAGCTACGCAGACATTTTATTCTGATTCCTATCTGCCTTTATGTCGTGTGCGTCCTTCTGGCAGGTACGTCACAGCTCCTGGTACGTTACAACTGTTGAACACAAGTGCCTACATGTGGGCGGGCGTTATCATGCTGTAGGGGCCACTAGCCTACCAATTCCGGTTGCTTAACTGATATGTGTCGTCGCAGACGTTTCAAAACTGAAATGTAATACTGAGCATTCACAGTAATTTGTGGAGGAACGGATGTTGGTACACTACACCTTTACGATCAAAGAAAATTATCATCATCATATCCCAGCTGATTTGGCTTGGCGGACTTTTTTCAGAGGAGGCGAACCTGTGTGTTTCCAAACACTCGTTGCGCGCTTCGTGAAGGGGTTCAAAATAGTTTACCCATGTTTTATCGACAGTTATTACTGTGTTTAGAAAGTTGGGATCCTTTGAAATCACTTATTTCTACTCATGACACACCTGAACTCTGGCTAACAATTGTTCTTTCGTCAGTTGATGAGGTACCCATCTGGAACACACACGATGCAGCAGTAATTTGTTGCGTAGAATGCGGAAGTTTTTGAAATATTAGTTGACGCCGCTATGTCTTCCCACGTTTTTCGTCGATATTCTTGCAGGACTGTCCAAACAGTGTTAACAATACGCTCCGTAACAACACTTTCAGGTCTTCCAGGCCTAGCAGCGAGTTCTGCAGGCAAACGCCCTTTTCTGAAATCATGGGGCCATCTAAAAATCGTTGACTCACCCCAAGCATTTATCTTTGTAAGCGTTTTTCATTAAATCAACTGTTTCTGGAACCGTTTTACCCAAACAACTGCAAAATTTTATCGCACAACGTATTTCACTTCTTAACTCTGAATCACTCATCTCCATAGAGGTATGGGGAAATGCAGACGTACGTTAAACAACTGCGCAATAAGGAAATCAGAATCGTCTGCCACGGCTAACAGCTGTTGCCATAGATACTTCCTTAATTCAGTAAGTCGTCTGCGCGGCTATTTTCCCCTCCGCACTTTTGCAACTCAAAAAAATTATTCTTAGGTTTTATGGAACGCCTTTGTATACTGTATATACGGTGATATCAGGCGATCACTTAGAGATGTCAAGGTGATCAGGTGCTGATTTAAAAACATTGGATTATCAATTAATCGAGTTCTATTTATCCGATCTATAAAATTCGAATTGAATTCTTAATATCACGTCAAGTTGAGTTTGTATATTGATTTCATTTAGCACAATTCGAATATTAATTTGCATGCTTTAATTATTTTTTACTTTTTTATTTCATCGAACTTTCCCAATTAGTGTCGATTATACGTATGGATTATACCTGATACGTTGCAAAAAAATCTATCTATCTATAGAAAGCTCTAACCTACAGCAAAAACTTTAATCTTGTGATGTCAAAGTGAGCAAAATTGCATCTATAGACAGATGTCGCCCCAATAGCACATTGTCGATAATTTAGATAGTTCCGATATGTAATACCAGAAGTCGCATTATTTTGTAAACAAAGCTTCGGTATAAAGTTCCAAACAACTCGATAAAGCTTAATCAGTGCAGCTGCAGAGAATGAAATACAAGCATATAAAACACAGCAACTGGGATAAATTAAAAAATAAAACTCGACAATTAATTTCTTACAATATGATAATTCTTCTCTATTTAAAGCTTAAAAATAAAAGTAACTGTTAAATAGGACATTCCCAATATATTAATATATATTTAAAGTTTAAAAACAACCGTCCTGAGACTGACTAGTAAAGATAAAATTAATGCGCAAGACGCAAGTTAGGTAAAGTAGAGTGTGTGTTAACAATACTAAAAATAGGAAATATGATTTTATAGCAATAATAATAGTGATGCAATGATTTTTTCTGATAATATCAAAAAATATAACAATAATATTTCATTAAAGTTACTTAAAATGAGAATAACTTATAGAAAAAGGAAAAGTTTTCTGAAAGGGGCGCAATACGATGTCAGCCCCAGGGCACAACATGGCATAATACGGCTCTGCCAAGGACACTCTGCGAATACGGCAGCGCTTCAGCCTCAAAAATATCACGATGTGCCGCAAATTTTGAAGATGACAATTCGTTTTTTGGTGTAAATATGACAATGATGGTAAGTCAGATAATATCCGAAAACTTGAAAATTTCGTCGTTCATGGAGCGGGAATTGAATCTGAGTCTCCCAGATAGCGCCCGGGTATGCTAACCACTACACCACCCAGAACGACCAAGTCTCAAGTTTCCGATTAATTTGAATATAACCATCACAGGATTCGCTAATCGAAGCAACCGGCATTCATATATAGCGAATCTGGAGGTTAAGAATCCTATCCCGTGATTGCAGGGAGGAGCAGATAAATCATGAATGGAATACGGGATCAAAAAAAAAAAAAAAAATTTTGAAGATGATAATTCCATTCATGATTTATCTGCTCCTCCGGGCAATTACGGGATGGGATTCTTAACCTCCAGATTAGCTAAACATGAATGCCGGTTGCTTCGACTAGCAAATCCTGTGATGGTTATATTCAAATTAATCGGAAACTTGTGACTTGGTCGTTCTGGGTGGTGTAATGATTAGCATATCGGGGCGCTATCTGGGAGACGCGTGTTCGATTCCCGCTCCAGCACGATGAAATTTTCAAATTTTCGGATATTATCTGCTTACCATCCTTGTCATATTTACACCAAAAAACGTATTGTCATCTTCAAAATTTGTATTGCATGGTGTAATCCCGTATTCCATTCATGCCGCTGCCTGTTCAGGGTCCCTGTAATGTGTATAATGGGGGAACGTGAACAAAACTCGATAGCAGTAAAAATAAATCATTTTTTGATGCTATGCATCTTTTCCGACAATAGTAAATTTAATCTCAAGTGAAAAATATTCGATGTAACGAAAATGAGTAACAGTGCGGCATTGTCAAAACCATTGTTGAAATTTGATCGACGATCCACATGCTGTTCCGTGAAGCGACGCAACAGTAATTAATTTCATTGTTACTCAACAATATATGTATTTTACTAAACTATCGCCGAACATTATTTCATCACGTTTTACATAAACTTAACAATATCTCATCGCAATCTGTGTAAATTACTAGAACCTCATACTAAATGTGATAAAAGCCATTACAGAAATATGCATTTTTGATGCTATGAAAAAGATGTGTCGTAACAAAATTTGGCTTCCTCTCAACTTTCCCAAGGAAGTTGCCTGCGATTGGCCAGATCTCTTAAAGGATATATAACACAATGATGTGTAACCTATAGATATGCTAGACCAAAATTTACCAATTCCCCTCACTAAGAAACTTGCAGTTCAGCTATTCTTTCTATCTTGAGGTCAGATTTTGTCATTCGTATGCGCAAATGGACTTTGGAAGCTACATTGAATTTTATCGGTGTGAAAGTCGTTTTTTACGATCGTCTAAATCTGAATAATATGTATGTAATAATAAGTAGAAGAATAAATATTGTTTTGGGAAACTAAACAGTCTAAATACTTACTATTCCCGCCGCCACAATTCAGTAATTTACTTCTAAGCCTCACATATTTTCTTTCATTGGTTGTATGACAACAACATTCATTAATCCACCTACCTAAGCAATCCTGACGAGAGGGGAGGAGAGGCGGTGCTGTGACACCGGGGCCCAGGCCCTTAAGGGGGCCCAGAGCCCGTTTCTAAAGTAATTTTCTTCTAATTATTATTTTATGGTGTCCGAATATTTTTCAAACTATACCGTCACCTGGGTTGGGAAGTTACGCTTAAAAAAATATTTTCTACGTGGCGCGTAAAATACGCGTAAAAATGCGTAATTTATGTCATAAATGTAATAAATTCCAAACTTGCTATAAATACAATAAAAAAAAATAAAAGTGTAGTTTCGAAGGTATTTTCAAATAAAATTTTGCAAATATACACAATATTTGATTTATATGTACTACTACTACCACAATACACATTAAAACATGTTATTTTTTTTAATTTCTTTTTAATTTAATTTTACTTCAATTTAAAAAAAAACTTGACCACCAAACTCCGATCATAATTTTGACATAATACTGCCACTGTTTATTTGCAACGACATATCACTGATGTGCGGAGGGGAAAATATGAAAAAATATCCACCGCAAAAAAAGATTGAAGAGTTGCAACCGGTCGGGAAGTAAGGGAATGGTGGGTGGGGATAGGTGAGGAAACGGAAATATGGATTATGTGGTTAGTGGAGGAGCCGAATTGGGAGATCCCAGAGATTTTATTGCACTGGGGTCCGAGCTCACTCTCCACGGCCCTGTACATGAGTATCGCTCGATGTCAGGAATAATAAACCTTATTGTTTGTTGTTATGACTCAAAATAGTATAACTATACTAAACATCCGAAAATTCTTGGCGTAGAATAAAGATAAAATTTCCAAGCTTTCGCACATCAACCAGATGGTTTTCTCAAGGAAGGTAGACAGCAAACTGAATAATAGAACGCTTCAACACTTTGAACGCGGTGACTTGACTAGACAATAAATGATTAGGAGCAAACGTGATATTTCGAAGAAACGAGGTCACGTTGGTTGGGCACGCGGTACAACCAACGTGCCTCATTGAGAAGAGGAAGCCGCCCCGGTGGCGCGGTGGTCTAAGCGATGGCCTCTGATCATTCGCCCGAACGGGGTCCGGGTTCGAATCCCGTGAGGCATGGATGTTGTGTTTGTCTTACGGCACTGGCTCTCTCCCTTCCCTGGAACCAGTGACCCTAAATTAGGGACGGGCGACCGCTTATAGCCTATTGAGTTGCACACGGTGGTCGTTAAACCTCCAATCAAAGAAAAAAAAAGAAGAGGGAGTTGGCTTTGTCAAATATTGACAAGCTCCCCCCCCCCCCTCTTCTCAATGAGGCAGGTGTTTATGCCATCCCACTAAAATATCCGGACGGCTCCAGGCGATACTACATCGGAATGACCAAACGTTCGTTTGGAATTAGAATCAGCGAACATAAAATAGATACAAGAGACGGAAAAATAACCACTGCCCTATCAAGAGAAGTCAAGTTCAAGTCCGCCGATCCTATATGGAGTGATGTAAAGAAATTAGCTTCATACTCCACACCCAAATCTACTGACATTCGCGAAACCTTGGAAATCTTGACCAGCTGCAAGGCTTGCAATGATAGCGTTTCTCTGGAGTTGCCACGTACTTGGAATCAGTTCTTCAAATAATGCTGAGTTCTCTACCATTGTATCGCGTGCCCAACCAACGTGACCTCGTTTCTTCGAAATATCACGTTTGCTCCTAATCATTTATTGTCTAGTCAAGTCACCGCGTTCAAAGTGTTGAAACGTCCTATTACCCAGTTTGCAGTTAGCTGTCTACCTTCCTTGAGAAAGTTATCTGGTTGATGTGCGAAAGCTTGGAAATTTTATCTTTATTCTACGCCAAGAATTTTCGGATTTTTAGTATAGTTATAGTATTTTGAGTGTAATTTAGTGCACAGTTCCTACTTTTTGAACTTGTTGTTATGACTTCATTCCACTCAGTATGAACTGGGCTGTGGCTGGTTGGGACTGACGCGAATACAGTGCTGTGCAAAAGTATTGTATAAGTTTATAAACCGTGATTTTTTTAAGTTTAACCCCTTTTTTAACTAACTAATTTTCATTGTTATTTCATCGTTTATATGTCACTAGATGCCACATTTAATGGAGATTTCAAAAATTTCTTAGTTTTTCTTGTAGCTATTTCTGTTTTCAAAATGCATTACAAAAAACATGATCAAGTCGAAATCATCATGAAAAGGATCGTTTATCCAATACTTAGGTTTACAGCAACAAATCGTTTTTGTAATTCATAAGGAATGGAATAACATTTAAATACAGAAATACAATAAAGCAAAATTATAAAATGTACTTAATATTTTGTGACCCAGCTTTAATCACAGCTTTGCATCTTGATGGCATACTGTGAACAAATTTTTGTAAAAGATTGGTTTGAACAATGCGATTCCAAACTTGAATTACATCTTCGATAAGTTGAATTTTTGTTGTTGGCTTCTTTTTTGATAGTGCATACGACACTTTGAACCATAAATTCGATCTAGTTTAAATCCGGTGACTGGTGGGCGATCAAGATGCTGAACATTTTTTTCTTGAAACCACTTTTTCACTACTTTAGCACAATGACAGAGAGCATTGTCACCTTGAAAAATAAAATTTCCATCATAAAGTCGGCTAGGTGATGGTGGCATCGTATTTTCTAATATCCAGATGTATTTCTGGGCAATTACAGTGCCATCGACAAAATGGAGGTTCTCAACTCCATGTGCACACATGCAGCTCCAAACCATGGCCTTCACCAGGTGCTTAACAGTAGTCACTAAGCAACTTGGATGGAATTCTTCATGCTTGAATCTCCTTACATAGGCACTACCCTGATTCTCATCAAGGCAAAATTCTGATTCATCGCTGAAAAAAACATTTTCCCATTGCATGGTTGCCCATGAGACATGCTGTTTTGCCCACTGAAGTCGCTGTCTTTGATTTGCAGTTAACAGTGGTTTACACCTGCCTTTGCAGCCGCGTAAGTTATAGTGAAGCAGCAGCCTCCTCCTAACAGTAGATGTACTAACAGTAACATCAGTCACTTCAGACCATCGTTGAAGCAATTCAGGTGAACTGAGCCTCCATTCTGCCAAGTTTAGCTTTCTTACCACTCTGTCCCGCCTCGTTGTAGTGTATCTGGGCCTTCCACTGAGACACATATTTTTAAGATCGCCGGTGTCTTTTACTTTCTTCAGCAGCCTTATAACAGTGGATTGATTACAGTCCACTGTTTCAGCTATTTGCCTTGAAGAATATCCCTCTTCACGCAGAACAACTATTTTTACTCTGTCCGCTATGAACAGTTCCGCAGTTTTAACCATTATTGAGAATGTACACAAATTATACCCTAATAAAAATAAGAAGCGACCACTACAATGCTGTAGTAGATCAGATCAGATGTAGAGGATTTAAGGAAGAGTGTGTTTGACCCCAGGTCTTAAACAACCCTTAGAAATAGAAAGCTAGAAGATTTGGGGTAGAGTACCCGATAGGAAAGTGACTCCGAAGCGAGGTAGAAAGGGGAAGGAAGACGCCCTTATTTATTACCGGCGGGCCAGTACCCGTGGCCCGACGGCTTAACGTGCCCATCCGACGCATATTTAGTGGTTCGAGCGTTCGTACCTGCCTGGGATCGAACCCGAGGACTTTTCCGTGGCAGTCACGAGCGTTGATCACTAGGCCACCTGCGGCCCACAATGCTCCAATAGATCAGATCAGATCAGATGTGGAGGATTTTAGGAAGGGAGTGTCTGACCCCAGGTCTTAAACAACCCTTAGAAATAGGAAGCTAGGATATTTGGGCTCTAGGGCACCCAATAGGAAAGTCACACGGAAACGAGGCAGAAAGGGGAGGAAGGCGCCCTTATTTATTTCCGGGGGGCAGAACCCGGAGCCCGACGGCTTAACGTGCCCATCCGACGCACGGCGGATATTTAATGGTTCGAGCGTTCGTACCTGCCTGGGATCGAACCCGAGGTCTTCTCCGTGGCAGTCACGAACGTTGACCACTAGGCACCCGCGGCCCACAATGCTCCAGTAGCTCTTTTTTTAACATTTTTAAAGGCTGGACTAGGATTAGGATAGTATTAGGAAGCAGTCAATCAGGTAAAGGAATGTCTGTAATTGGTTGTAACAACTGATACGCAGCTAACGTGAATTTCAATACAGTTTGTCAAACCCCATATTTTATGTCACATCTTAAGAGCAGAAGCAGCTACAGGAAAAACTAAAATATTTTTGATATCTCCATTAAATTTTGCATCTAATGACATGAGTATTTAGAAATAACTATGGAAATTAGTTATTTAAAAAGAGAGTTAAACATAAAAATTTACGGTTTTTGCAAGTGATGCATTACTTTTGCACACCCCTGTAAATGCAATGTGTTGTACGTAAGCAAATGTTTACTCTCGAATCACTTGTTTTATTTCACACTCACAACGATATTTACAAAGAATATCAATGTATTCTCTCGTGTGTTTTTTTTTTCTTAAATTGATAACTGGCAGAAAAATATTTAAAAGTTTCGTCGAGAAACGTTTCTTTAAATTTCTTTTGGATCATTGGAAAACATTGTCTTCTTTTCTTATTTTTTTTTAATTTTTTTGCGAGAAGGGGGTTTAACGACTATACGAGTAGCTCTGCTCTGGGTGCTATAGACTCTCGTCTGTCCCTAATTTGGGGCTGTGGTTCCAGGAAAGGTACGTGTCCCACACCATCTGAGAGACACACTCCCATGACTCACATAGAGCTCGAGCGCGGGCACATTTCGGACAAATGGTCAGAGGCCTTCGCCTCAGACCACTAGGCCATTGGAGTGACAGTCATTGACTTCTTATGTTTGTCAACATAAGAATTCAATAGAAATTACAAAGACAACACTTTCACTGCAGAAAGTGTGCGGGGTTCAGAGCACTACATTCACAATTGAAGTTCGCGGTTGAAAATTAAAGGTGGTTTGTATCATGATAGTTGTGAAAGCACAAATTTGTCCGTGACGTTCATCGAATCTTTGTCCCCTCACTCCGGAGTAAGTTGCTCTCCCAACTGAGCTACGCGGACAGAATGTCTCGCTGCAGATCTGTCGTCTTCACACATGTTTTCGTTTCTGTAGTACGTCACATCATCTCCCTCTTAATTTTTTTTTTTTACTTTGAAGTGAAGTAGGAGTTTTTCATTAATTCCAAACAATGTGTGGAACAAACATCACACATTTTTTCGAAAAAAACAACAACGGCCAGTTGATCCATTTTCCATAATCGTTCGCCAATGTGAGAACTAAGTTTGTCCGCGACGGGCAAACTTGTGTTTTCACATTGAATAAGAACGAGAAGGGATATTTATATTTTACGACGCAGTTTTTTAGTGTGATGTTAAATCTTTGCAGAGCTTATTGATTGTACGAGAGATGTAAATTGACTAAGCAGCAGATGTGTGTCGGGTGTGCCTCCATGTGATATGTTTTGGATTTCGTAAAAAGACAACGTTATGTGATTTCGTTTAAACTTGATTGAAGTCTAAAGCTGCCAAACTAATAAAAAGTTACGTAAGTGATTCCGCTTGCTGTATACGTTTCGGGTTGCACTAAAATCCTTGATTTAAAGTGACCTATCCGGTACAATTAGTACATCACATTTACCCTTAGTTCAACATCTATTCAGCCGGACATTTGGAATTTAGCATAACAATAAATTCAGCACAACATAAAAAGAGTTACGTTATATAGCGCATGTGCAGTGTGTGTCTCGTCAAACACATTTTGTGCTTCGCTTTGCCTGTGACAAACTCAGGGCCGCGGGTGGCCTAGTGGGCAACGTTCGTGACTGCCACGGAAAAGACCTCAGGTTCGATCCCAGGCAGGTACGAACGCTCGATCCACTAAATATCCGCCGTGCGTCGGATGGGCACGTTAAGAAGCCAGACCCCGGGTACTGGCCCCCGGTAATAAATAAGGGCGTCTTCCTCCCCCTTTCTACTTCGCTTCCGTGTCACTTTCCTATCGGGCACTCTAGCCCAAATCTCCTAGCTTCCTATTTCTAAGGGTTGTTTAAGACCTGGGGTCAGACACTCCCTTCCAAAAATCCTCTACAATCAATCAATCAATGTTACAAACTCCCTTCTGCCGCCCCGGTGGCGCAGTGGTCTAAGCGACGGCCTCTGATCATTCGTCCGAAAGGGGTCCGGGTTGGAATCCCGGTGAAGCATGGATGTTGTGTTTGTCTTACGGCACTGGCTCTCTCCCTTTCTTTGAACCAGTGACCCTAAATTAGGGGCCGCCCCGGTGGCGCAGTGGTGTAAGGCGCTGGCCTCTGATCATTCGTCCGTAAGGGGTCCGGGTTCGAATCCCGGTCAGGGATGGATGTTGTGTTTGTCTTACAGCACTGGCTCCCTCCCTTCCCTGGAACCAGTGACCCTAAATTAGGGGTGGGCGACTACTTATAGCCCATTGAGTTGCTCACGGTAGTCGTTAAACCTCCAATCAAAAAAAAAAAAAAAAATTAGGGACGGGCGACTGCTCATAGCCCATTGAGGGGTCTGGGTCAAAACACCGACACCCAAAACACCGACAGGACAAAACACCGACACCCGAAACACCGACACCCAAAACACCGACAACCAAAACACCGACAGGACAAAACACCGACAAGCCAAAACACCGACAGGACAAAACACCGACTGGACAAAACACCGACTGGACAAAACACCGACAAACTGTCAACATTTTACTTCAACAGTTTTAAACTTCAAGCCTTGTATCGTACTTCTTTGACAATAGTCGGCGCTGCAGTACCAATGCAAAATTTCCTTTGTTAAAACTGCAGTAAGGAGCTATATAAAAATTTCAGTTTTTCCTCTATATGTAAAATTGATTGTTTGTATGTCCGCTATACAAATCGACAGTTTTCAATTTAGAACCACCAAATTTGGTATACTACCTCATGGTACTCTAAGTTAGACCGTAAACCCTTTTTGGAATGGATCGAGGCCCGGGTCAAGGGGGCCCATACAAAATTTTCGTAAAATTTACAGTTTTCAATTTAGAACCACCAAATTTGGTATAATATCTCATGGTGCACAAAGTTAAACAGCTGACCGTTTTGGAAAGTGGTCGGGGCCCGGGGTCAAGAGGGCCCCATACAAAATTTTCGTAAATTCTACAGTTTTCAATTTAGAACCACCAAATTTGGTATAATATCTCGTGGTGCTCTAAGTTAGCCGTAGACAGTTTTTGGAAGGGGTCGGGGCCCGGGGTCAAGTGGGCCCATACAAAATTTTAGTAAAATCTACAGTTTCCAATTTAGAACCACCAATTTTGGTATACTATCTCATGATACTCAAAGTTAAACCGTTGACCATTTTGGGAAGTGGTCGGGGCCCGGAGTCAAGAGGGCCCCATACAAAATTTTCGTAAAATCTATAGTTTTCAATTTTGAACCACCAAATTTCGTATACTACCTCATGGTACTGTTAGTTAGACCGTGAACTCTTTTTGGAAGGGATAGGGGTCAATTGGGCCCCACACAAAATTTTCGTAAACTCTACAGTTTTCAATTTAGAACCACCAAATTTCGTATACTACCTCATGGTACTGTAAGTTAGACCGTGAACTCTTTTTGGAAGGGACAGAGGTCAAGGGGGGCCACACACAAAATTTTCGTAAATTCTACAGTTTTCAATTTAGAACCAACACATTTGGTATACTACCTCATGGTACTCTAAGTTAGACCGTAAACCCTTTTTGGAAGGGATCGGGGCCAGGAGTCAAGGCGGTCCCATACAAAATTTTCGTAAAATTTTCAGTTTTCAATTTAGAACCACCAAATTTGGTATACTATCTCATGGTGCTCAAAGTTAAATCGTAGACAGTTTTTGGAAGTGGTCGGGGCCCGGAGTCAAGGGGGGCCAATACGAAATTTTGGTAAAATCTACAGTTTTTAATTTAGAACCACAAATTTGGTTATCTCATGGTAATCCGAGTTAGCCCCTGGACGGTTTGGGGAACGGGTCATCGGGGCCCGTTGTCAAGGTGGCCCATACAAAATTCTCGTAAAATCTACAGTTTTTAATTTAGAACCACCAAATTTGGTATACTACCTCATGGTACTTTAAGTTAGACCGTAAACCCTTTTTGGAATGGATCGGGGCCCGGGATCAAGGGGAGGCCCATACAAAATTTTCGTAAAATCTACAGTTTTCGGTTTAGAACCACCAAATTTGGTATACTGTCTGATGGTGCTCAAAGTTAAACCGTTGACCGTTTTTGGAAGTGGTCGGGGCCCGGGGTAAAGTGGGCCCATACAAAATTTTAGTAAAATCAACAATTTCCGATTTAGAACCATCAAATTTAGTTTACTATCCCATGGTGCTCAAAGTTAAACCGTTGACCGTTTTGGGAAGTGGTCGGGGCCCGAATTCAAGAGGGCCCCGTACAAAATTTTCGTAAAATCTACAGTTTTCAATTTACAACCACCAAATTTCGCATACTACCTCGTGGTACTGTACGTTAGACCGTAGACAGTTCTTGGAAGGGGTCGGGTCCCGGGGTCAAGTGGGCCCATACAAAATTTTAGTAAAATCTACAGTTTCCAATTAAAAACCACCAAATTTGGTTTAGTATCCATGGTGCTCAAAGTTAAACCGTTGACCGTTTTGGGAAGTGGTTGGGGCCCGGGGTCAAGAGGACCCCATAAAAATTTTTCGTAAAATTTACAGTTTTCACTTTTGAACCACCAAATTTCGTATACTACCTCATGGTACTGCAAGTTAGACCGTAAACTCTTTTTGGAAGGGATCGGGGTCAAGGGGGCCCCTCACAAAATTTTCGTAAATTCTACAGTTTTTAATTTAGAACCAACAAATTTTTTATACTGCCTCATGGTACTCTAAGTTAGACCGTAAACTCTTTTTGGAAGGGATCGGGGCCCGGAGTCAAGGGGTCCCATACAAAATTTTCGTAAAATTTACAGTTTTCAATTTAGAACCACCAAATTTGGTATACTATCTCATGGTGCTCAAAGTTAAATCGTAGACAATTTTTGGAAGTGGTCGGGGCCCGGGGTCAAGGGGACCCCAAACGAAATTTTCGTAAAATCTACAGTTTTTAATTTAGAAACACCAAATTTGGTTATCTCATGGTACTCCGAGTTAGCGCCTAGACGGTTTGGGGAAGGGGTCGTCGGGGCCCGTTGTCAAGGGGGCCCATACAAAATTTCCGTAAAATCTACAGTTTTCAACTTAGAACCGCCAAATTTTATATACTATCTCATGGTGCCCTAACTTACACAGTAGATGGTTTTGGGAAGGAGTTGGAGCCTTGTATTGGTCGGAGCCCGGGGTCACAGGGCGCCCACCCAAACTTTTCCATACAATCTACAGTTTTCAGTTTAGAACCACCGAATTTGGTATACTATATCATGGTACTCTGAGTTTTACCGTAGACGGTTTTTGGAAGGGGTCGGGCCCGGCGTGAAGGGGGACCATACAAAATTTTCGTAAAAGTTCCATTTTGTACTTTTAAGAACTTCAACGCAATTTAGCACTCCAATATCCGATGTACGGTCTAAGTTGGAGACCGTAGATAACAACAGAGTGAGAAAATATCTATTTAATGGTGTATTAAAAACACAAATGAGTAAACGTTAGTTTTCACCACCAACGGACTGCTTCATCAGGCAGAAATACAATGTAATGTAAAAAGAGAGTTCCAGATATTCAAAATGGTAAACAAAAGGATGATCAATGCCAATGTCAAGTCACATGCACTCGACGTGTCATAGGTACATTGCATTTCAGTGTCGCTGGATTTTCAGAAGCGCACGCCAGTGCACGGCTCTTCTATAGATGTCTTTTCGAAGGTAAATATTTCCACTCCATTTCCTTTCTTTTTTGTTTCGTATAAGTAAATTAAGTAAATCAATTTTTTTTTCACAATTTCAGCCATCCCTGCTCCTACTTTTTTTTTTTTTTTTTGCAGAAATACTACTGCATCAGCCAGACACTGGCATTGGCGGGCATTAATTTGGAAGAACCCTGCTTTTCACATGGACAACTTAACGTTGCGTGCTCAAGGGTTGGCAATCCTGAAACTCTTTACATTTTTGCTCCCAATTGATAAACTAAAAGTAGAGTTTATCAAAAAGCAATAACCTAAATGAATTAAAATAAATTTACTGGAAAATTACAGGAATACCTTTTTAATATATTAACTTTCACCAGGTGAGCTTGGTGTTTCCACGAATAGTAATATTTACCCGGGAAATACCGGGTACCCCTGCTAGTTTGAGATATAAATTACCTCGGTTTTGCAGATTTTTCTCAGCTACATAGGTTACGTTTTTAATTTCGTATTTTTTAATCGCGGGGACCTGGGCAGTTTCAACAATTCTTAATCACCTGTACTCATGTTCATAACGTTTATATAGCAAGACATGTTAATGCTTTTAAACGTACATAAAATGCCTAAGTGATTGTCCAAAAATTATGGGCGCCCCGGTGGCGCAGTGGTCTAAGCGATGGCCTCTGATCATTCGTCCGTAAGGGGCCCGGGTACGAATCCCGGTGAGGCATGTATGTTGTGTTTGTCTTACGGCATTGGCTCTCTCCCTTCCCTGGAACCAGTGACCCTAAATTAGGGGCGGGCGACTGCTTATAGCCCATTGAGTTGCTCACGGTGGTCGTTAAACCTCCAATCAAAAAAAAAATTATGTTTTTTTTAAGTCCATTGTGTTTTTCCTTCATTCTGGCCCCCATTTATTCCATCATATTAGACCTGGCCACGCATATCATGAAAGCTGAAATCTTCAAAATTCAAAAAAAAATTTAAAATAAAATGTTAGTCCTTTGCCCGTGGTATCCGTTAGTGAACAAAAGAATAAATCATTTTGCTCTGTTTTTAAGTCGTTTTCTATTGAATTATATAATGAAGTAAATTTTTACAAAAAAAATCAACGTGCCACGTAGCATTTCCATTTTTCACAATAAAGCGTTTTTATAGCTTTTGCCATGTCTCTGTTATTAATTTATTAAACGTAAAATTTTATTTGGGATTCTTGCCTACCCTTGGAATTTGGCTACTTGGCACGTCTCTGGTTCTCGCTATGACGTCACAGCCCCCCATGAACCGTTCTTTGCAGAAGCTTAGAATACTAATCTTGAAACAAAGGAACGATCCAGCACTTCTTTTTCTATAGCCCTGGTACGTCGCCACCTTTACGAAAGCTCAGAGATGTAATAGAAAAGATAAGCAGACAATGTATTGAAGAAAGAATAAGATTTCTCCCTTCAGCCAAGGACTAGCAGGAAACACCCCAGAGACATCACTGCCCACGTACAACACCCAGGGTGCTGCGGGGTACTGCAAGTTTTAACCACAGGAAAAAACCCTGGGAGAAACCCAGTTTCTCCCAGCCTCACAATGCGCTTTGTTGGTATGATAGAGATAAGCAACAAACTGCTGCCGAAAAATTATCTTGCAATGAAAGCTATTACCTCCCACCCAGAGCTGCCTCCCAACTATCTAATGACCTTCATTTACTTACACTCCTACGAAAAGGTGAGAGGGGAGCAGGTTATTAAATTCGTTAACCTTGGACCGAACCCAAATCCTCGGAGCGAGGAAAAATCACGTTACCTAAGAGCGCTAGTCTTTTTGTAATCAGTCTGTTTCTCAGTTCCATGAGTAACAGAGGTTTTGAAGAAGTTCCAAGCACAACCATGTCGGAAATATGTACGTTTGTCGATTCACAAAAGGGAGGGAAAAAACTGAGTTTAAATTGATTTCTTTTCCTTAAAGAAAGACAACGGTGTAATAAATTTTACTGGATATCCGATCAGAAGAGTAATGGCTGCAGAAGTAGAGCAATTACATCACTTGCAGGTGAAGAACATTATCTTATAAGTGCGTCCGAGCATAACCATGCTCCGGAAAGTGCTCGATCTAAAGTAGCCCAGAAGATTGCGGACATCTAAGAGAAGGCCAGAACCACCAACGATTTACCCCTGCGAATTATACAGGATGTAGCCTCCGAAATGTCTCTTGTGGCTCATCAGAGTATGCCGTCGAAAGAAGCACAGAGGAAATTGATAAAAAGAACTAGGAGGGTTGAAATGCCACCTGAACCTGCAACTGTGGAAATACTAAATATACCTGAGTTCTTAAAATACACAGAGGACGGGGAATTATTCCTCTTAAAAGACTTCTATGAGAGGAATGAAAAAGTTTAATTTTTTCAACAGAAGCTAACCTCAAAATGTTGAGTGAAGCTGCATTTTGGGTGATGGATGGGACTTTTAAAACAGTGCCCAATATTTTTAAACAGCTGTATTCCATTCACGGTCCCGTGGTTCCTATGAACAACTGTAGAGTTTTGCCGTTAGTTTACGCTCTGATGACTAGCAAATCGCTAACCAGTTACTTCTCATTCTTTGAAGAGCTAAAGACATTTGCCACTCAGAAAGATATTATTTTAGATCCACAGTGGGCGATCACTGATTTTGAGATGTCAGTCATCAATGCTGTAAGGGCCGCCTTTCCAGGCGCTAGACACCACGGATGCTTCTTTCATCTTGGGCAAAACATTTGGCGCTAAGTTCAGGCTACTCCTGGCCTGCAATCGAGATATTGTAGTAATGAAGAGTTCAGCTTGATAGTTCGACATCTTCCGGCGCTTGTTTTTCTTCCTCCTGAAGATATTGATAATGCCTTTAACGAGATAAAACTATTGTTTGATGACGAAGCAGAAGATTTAGTCAAATGGTTTGAAGAGTACTATGTCTTGGGAAAAGTTCGTCGTACAACACGTAGCGGTGAAGAACGGCGAAACGAGCCAATCTTCCCACCAACTATGTGGTCAGTGAATTCAGGAGTGATCCCACGCATTCAGTGCTTTTTACAGTGCTTTACAGTGAATCGCGGTTTTGTCTCACCACGGATGATCGCCGTGTGAGAGTCTGGAGAAGACGTGGCCAACGGCGGATTCCTCTGCCATTGTGGAGGACCACACGGCCCGACAATGTAGCATCATGGTGTGGGATGCTATCAGCGCCAACAGCTGTTCACCGCTGGTACGTAATACTGAACATTGACTGCAGGGCAGCCCATACGCCGTTTTTCAGCAGGATAACGCCCTGCCGCCTACCTCTCGGATCAACCTGAATGCTTTACACGGTGTGCGGATGCTTCTGTGGCCAGCACGATCCCCCGACCTCTCGCCCATCGAGCATATGTGGGACACGATTGGACGTCTGTTGAGTACCCTCCCACCCCCGCAAAATGAAGATGAACTGTGGACGCGGATCAACACCACATACATGGTCCACGATACCCCAGGACTCTCTTCGGACTCTCATTGCCTTGATTCCACGTCGGAGTCAACGCTGTATCACCCAAAATGAGGGCCGCACTCCTTATTGATCATCCTGCATATTCGGCCACTGGAGGGTGTTCCAGGGCTGCGTAGGGTGCCGAATGTAACAGTGACCATTAAATCATTTGTTATAATTTTTTTTGTCTGTATGTGACAATTAAATCATTTGTTCAGGACCCACTTGGCTATCTGTGTGTGCAGTTTGGTCAGTTTTCGAGCATTCCTTCATGGTGTGGCATTTTCCCTGTCAGGCAGTGTATTTTACAGTGCTTATATATTGAAACTAAAACTCCTGATAAAGGTTTCTATTTTATATACATTTCATAGTAAGAATTTTATTTTGGATTCAAGCTTTTCTTCTTTAACTGCTGAAATAAAATTTGTCTGTACAGTTTTTAAAAGCGGATTTTCATTTCCCAGAATTCATAAGAATCTGCGTATTCGGTTACATAGAAAATGTCGTACATTAGGAAGTTATAATTTTCTTCTTTAACTGCTGAAATAAAATGTGTTTGTACCGTTCTAAATACAGTTTTGAAAAGCGGATTTTCATTTCTCAGAATTCGTAAGAATTCGTTTTCAGTTACATAGAAAATATCGTACATTAGGAAGTTGTAATCGTACTAGTACAAGCTTGGGTTTAAACCGCATGAACGTACTACACTCTACATTATTCTTTCAAATGTTAAATTTCAGTGTTATGTGAAAATCATTAACTAAAACAACTGGAAAAACAATTCACAAGAAACAGTTCGTTTCATCTTGCAATTCGAGTTGAAAGCCAGGATTTTAACGGATGTTCTCGTATAAATGTATTTACATGTGTATATTAATAAACGCATTTTATTTCTCTATTGATACCTTTTCCCCCACTATTCAGGAGGCTTGAATAGTGAAACCAAATAAGACGGCTTTATTAATATTCACGTCAACTATGAAATTCTTCAACAGCTCTTTTTATCCACTCATATCAATGTTTGCCGGCTCAGTCCACGGAATCGAAGTTTCTTTAGCAATGTTCTTTGTCCCTAACGTATCGCTTCCAACGAAGTACGGAAGTGATACGTTATTAGGGCACAAGATGACGGTTGCTTCTTCTTCATGACTGAAGGGAGTGCCCGTTAACCGCTGTTAAGATGTTCTATTGTGTGCAGGCTATTGTTAATGTTATTCGTAGTGCACATATTCTGTACCATCTGAAACTCACCGTTGTTTAGAAGTTACCGCTATTCGGTGATGTCTCTTCAATAAAACTCGGTGAATGCACAGTAAAAATAAACAACAGGTAATATTTAATAACATTTAATTTACTGGCGTTTAAAATACTTCATACAATACACTTTTGACATCGTTCGTATAATTACTGAAAGCTGTGGTAAAAGGCCTCTTTCGTTATTTTCTTCAGCTGGGTTGTCACGCCGTTTGCATGTTAGAAATATCAATGAATTTCTTCTTTTTAGTGCTGATATCGAAGGGGAGGGGGATCACTCACTGAGCCGGCGCCAGATCAGTATAATACCGTGGGTTATTCAATGCAGCAACGGCTCGCTTACCAAGAAATTTCTCTACTGTCTCTGCCGAATAGGACTACGATTTGTCATGCATGTGCAAAGGTCGGCCCTACGGGACGAATGTGTTTCAACCAGTTCCGGGCGATTCGCCCAACGAGGATTGGTTCAATGCCGATTGGTCCAATGTCCGATTCGTCCAATGGTACGATTGGTCCAATGCCGATTCGTCCAATAGTACGATTGGTCCAACGCCGATTCGTCCAATTTTATCATCTTACCAACGATAAACTGTTCTATTTTCCAGAAAGGAATAATGATTTAAATTTTTCTGCTTATTATATCCTTTTGAAAGAGCATTTCCGTATATTTGGTAATTGTAAACATTTTACATAAACCTGGTAAAAGGCACTCAATGGAGCATTTCTCAGCTGTTTGCAAAGCACCTAGGAGCGGGCCTTTTACAATATTTTTTAAGTTACAACCTAGATATTTGGTATTTGTAAACCTTTTATAAAACCTTATAAAAGGCACTCATCGTATCATTTCTCAGGTCTTTACAAGGCACCTAGGCCGCGGTACTTTTTAGAAGTTTTTAAGTTACAACCTAGATATTTGGTATTTGTAAATATGTTATAAAACCTAATATAAATCACTCGTCGTATCATTTATCAGGTCTTTCCAAGGAACCTATAGGCAGGGGCCTTTTTTTGCAGAGTCGTGTCTTAGGGATTTCATTAAAACATTCAAAGTTTTAGAAGATTAAGCAATTGAAATAGAAAATAATACTCTTTAGCTTTATCATACGGAATTTTAAATGGCAAGAAATACAGGATTTAAAATATTTATCTGACTTCCCATTTAGGGATATAATAAAAATGAGGAAAAGTGAGGAGCACTTAGCGCCCACGCAAGCCCAGATATGCCGCCAATTCTACAAGAATATATATATAAAACATTGAACATACATGACGGGCGTCTCCTTAACTATTGTAGCCAAAAAATATCTCTTATGGGGACATATACTAATCAATTGTATAAAACTAAAAACAGAATTGGAAATTACTGGTTTTGATATTAAATAACCATAAACTGAAAACTGAGGCTTCAAGAAAGCCCTCAAGCAATTATGCGTAGTTTCAGCTAAAATGAACTGTTCTAATTTTATTATTATTTTTTTTTTCCGGTTGCAAACTTTTCCCAAATTCGTGGCAATTTTATTTTCAGTATTAACGATACTTATATTTGAAAGTCGTTTCTGTTTCATATTAGATCAAAAGTAATTTTTCGTGATTTTAAGTTCGGAAAACGATCTTTTCTCTCAAGCCACTGTTTCAGACAGTAGAAATTTGCACAGGGGGATGTGTTCACCTTAGGCAATCAGAAAAGTCCCCAACAGGAAAACTCTCCCACATCGAAAATGTCCCCCATCGGAAATGCCCCTCACAGGAAAAGTCTCTCATCTTTTTCAGTCAGGGACCATGCACAAATTGCATTTGACACAAAATATCGAACGTGGGGGAGATTTCCGGGGTCATCATTTCTATTCCCACGCTGTTTAAAACAAGTTGCAGCCGTACAAAGTGCTCAATTATGTGGGGGAAATTTCCGGGATCGGCATTTCAAACTTTTACCGCAGTTTAGAGTAAAAATCGGTTTACAATTAGCAGGGTTGGGTGAGGGAAATGTCCAGGTTGGTATTTCCACTTTTACCGCGGTTTTTAGTGGAAAACGGTCTTACAATCAGCAGGCTGACAGGGTGAGGGGAAATTCCGGGGTCCGGATTTCTTTTCCATCGTTCTCATGTTCATAATGTTTACGTAACAAGTCAATAATATTGCGATGTTACGCAGGCAGAAAATATTATTAGGCCTAACGCCTAAGCCCTTCTAAAAGTTTTCATTCCGTCATTTCCATATTCCTAAAATTTACGTAACAAGTAATGTCAGTAATACTGCGCTATTACTTATACACCAAACATTGATTAATAGGCCGTAGGCCTAGAGCTTTTTCTTCGCCTATGCGATATTTGTAAAATTTACAAAAAAGTCAAGTTAATAGCTTGGCGAGTTAACTTTTTCTTCGCCTAAGTGTGTTAGACCTAATAATATTTTCTGCCTGAGTTGTACCGCGGTAATAATAATTTGAAATGTTACGTAAACGTTTTGAACATGAGCACGATGGAATAAAACATGCAGACCCCGGGATTTCCCCCACCCTGTCAGCTTGCTGATTGTAAGACCGTTTTTTTACTGTAAACTGCGGTGAAATTACACTAAAAAACTTAGGAAAACCGCTAAAAACTGTGGTCACAGTTGAAATACTAACCCGGAAATTTCCCCCGCCCCATCCAGTTACTTGTAAGACCGTTTTTTACTAAAAAGTGCGTAAAAGTCGAAATGCCGACACCGGAAATTCCCCCACGCGGTCCAGCTAATTGTAAGACTGTTTTTACTTTGTATAAACTGCGGTAAAATTTGAAATGACGACCACGGAAAATTCTCCCACATATTTGTGCTCGTTGAAAGGATGCAACTTGTTTTAAACAGCATGAAAATGGTTACTGTGAGAGCGGGAACTTCACTGATGCACGACACATAATTAATGGAACATTAAGCCTGTGTAATCAGGAAATCACACATGAAATGAACTAGTAAAAAATACATTAGGTTTTATAATGTAATACAAAAATTAACGTATGTTGTATGGGTGTACGACGAAAAACCTCCATATATGTATTTTTCTAATGGAACCTAGAATGTATTCCACAAAGACAAAGAACTTTCGAAAGTTCCAGAACATTTTGTAAAATATTTGAAGGCTACAAAGAAAGCCAGAAGTACTCACGCTCAGGAAAAGATACACCTTTCTCGAGTACGATAAAGATCGACCCATTAAGATAATGGCATCCGGCAAACTTTGTTTAACGAAGAACAGACGCCGAGAAGTCTGGCTGTCTACACATCAGCATTGTATGTGGACAGGAAAATGTATTGCGTTCATATATGCTTGTATCTCTTGCGGTAGGTTAAGCCCGTCTAAGAAACGCCACCGATCAAACGATCCGGCTATCCAGTGGAAAGAATAAACACCCGCAGAACGGATAGGCACGTCGACGCCATCGAGGGGAAAAGGAGCAAACGCGCTGGCCACGAGGACCTCGCTTGCCAACAGGGAGAGTAGTAGTAGGCCCTCGGGCCCAGGAAGCGGCAGTAACGTATATACGTACAGTGAGGAAGCGAACGAAGACAGAGCGCCAAGCGAAAAGGGTAGTCTGTCGGTTGTTCACGGAACGAACGGAGAGGATCAGGGAAGCTTCAGCTGACGCGACTCGAAGGTTTTTCGGGAGCGTGTGTACTCAGAGTAAAGGTACGAGATGGTCCAGTCATACCATATACGGTGATGGAACTATTATTTTCTAGGTTAAGGAAAATCGGCGGCACATTTCTCAGGAAGACAGACTCTCGCGATTTCTTCCGTTAGCCGGAGAGCGTAACTTAGAAATTTGGTGAAACAGGTCCCCGAGACGGGAACTCTCACCGATTGCGTTGTTCTTCAGGTAGATAGGAAACCACGGAGAGATACAGGTTTTAGGCATTATCGAGAAAGACTCTCTCTCTAGTTCACGAGTATCGGTAAATGATAGGCGCCAGTTTATAGGTTGGCCGATTACAAACTTTTCTCTTTACACTGGAAGAAAGACATTTGATTTATCACTACGGAGAGCGTTTCTTTTTCTACGGACAAGCTTACCTGCAAAAGCCTCCCATATTATTCATTAAATGTTGTTACATTTCAATCAAATCTTTCAGCAATTACTTTGTGGTCATTGGTAGTTTTTATCTGTAGTTTTTCTGCAGTCTCAATCTATCCTCCTGGTTCACAAATATTCTTTATAGTAAAGTGGGGAGGAGCGTCCGTTCACTCAATATTAATATTGGGGTAAGTTCATATGAACGAACCTGGTGCTTCTATTGGCTGTGAGGGGGTCCTATAACGTAGACGACTGCTAAACATAATTTAGGGCGTGGCCACATAATTAGCTGGGTACGTTCGCCCCTACAGTTACCTCAGAAATCTCTCCCACAATTGATATTTTGTGTAAACTGCAATTTGTGCACGGTCCCTGACTGAAAAAGGTAGAGGACTTTTCCTAAGGGAAACTTTTTCAATGTCGGGAACTTTTCCGAATGAGGGACAGTTTTCCTGAGTGGGAGTTTTCCTGTGGGGAAGTTTTCCTGTGAGAGACTTTTCCGTCCATCATTAGCAATATCATTCTTTCCACCACGCGAAAAGCTGAAATTACATCAACACGTAGTGCAAAATGCATGTTTTTCATTTTTTTGAAGATTTTGCAATACACGAGAATTCCGCAGAACACGCATCACGGAATATTTTATAGTAAACCCCCCCCCCCAATCCCCTTTTATATTGCTGCTCATAGCGAATCACTAATATTAAATTTATTGACACTTGAAAAAAATGCAAGTAAAACTGATATAGTAAAACAATAACCGCTTAAAGAGATGCAATTTGCAGAAGAAAAAATAGTACCCCAACATATTAATTGAATATACCAAGACATTTTTATGCACGTTAACGAGCGACGAACAAAGCACGGTTGGAAAGCGTAGAAAACTTAAGAAGCAGTGGCTCGAATGAACATTGGATTTACTTTTTTTTTTTTTTTTTTTTAACTTCCTCTTATAGTAACATTCTTTCTTTAGGTGAAATTTATTGCAAGAGAAGAAGTTACGAAACCATGCCCCAACGCATTCTTAATTTCACAAAACTGGCAGCTTTTGCTTAATTTCGTCATGTTGGGTATCGATCTGGGCTTAAAAATTCCACAGATTTAAAATCCGTTTGAATTTTTTTCTACGATAACTACGTTCTGAAATAGAATTTTGAACTGGGAGAAATAAAGACACGTGCTGGAATGCAAAACACCCCCCACGCTGGCCTACTGAGAAGTTGCGACCCGGGGGACGAACAACGCATTGTCTGAAAAGGAGAGGAAGGGGGGGGGCATAGCGAGAGAGAAATAGAGAGAGATGGACAGAACCAAGCCCAAGATTAAACAAGACCACTTAGTTGGCGCAGTCCAGTTTAAGCGCGGCGCAAGTTTTACTGTTTTAGTGTCTGAAACAACACAAAACAATAAACCTAAACCGTGGAAAAACTGCTGCAAATGTTCCCACATAAACACATGTAACTGAAAAGTTATTCGTAACTTACATCGGCGCTTTACTTTGAATGGATTAAGTTAAATAAAAAAAGTTCCGTAAATGTTACGGGTAAATCGTAAAACTTGGCAGGTATGTGCTATCATATTGTCGAAATTTAAGCATCAGGACCTGCTTTGAATTTGGGATATGGTGTACACCCGCCGAAATTTTAATTTCGTATATGCCGTGTGGCCCAACGCACGTTTGGGACATGATGTACACCCACGTGATTTGTCCACCCGCCGAATTTTTAATTTGCATGTAGTGTGACCCAACACACGTTTTGAAAAAGAATCCGACTTGTCTCAGCTGGGGGAGAGGGGGTGGATCCCAAAATAAAGCAAATGCAATGCAAATCAAAAACAACACACCAGATCTCTACGGGGAAATGGCAAATTCGTACTAGGGAGATTGCCCCAGCCCCGATCAGCGACGTTACGGGGTCATAGATAAAATGCATACGCCGCAATTGCGTTTCTTTCACAGATCTTGTCAAAGTGTGGAAGTTTTCCTAGTAGAACAAAACGAAATGTACGTGTTTTCCTAGGGATATAAATGCGTTTGTAAGATCATAACGACACAAGGTTTATGTAGAAGCTTTGCCACTCACTAAATCTTGAGTTATGGCTTTAATATTTCGCATGTCATGCAATAAAGGCTAATTTACAGGGACTCAACAAATCGATCTTCAGGTGTTGACAAGATACCCACGTTACGGGCCTTTTTCGGAGATTTTAAATTACAACCTTGATATTTCGTATTTGTAAACATTTAATAAAACATAATAAAAGTCACTGAACAGATTATTTCAATGGATCAGTTCTCAGCTCTTTACAAGGCGCCTAGGCAGCCGGCTTTTTTTAGATTTAAGTTACAACTTAGATATTTGTTATGCAACTTAGATATCCTTGTTAACAGTTTATAAAACTTAATAAAAAGCACTCAACAAATTATTTCGCGGTTCTTTACAAAGCACCTTGGCCGCGAGCCTTTTTAGATTTCAAGTTACAACCTAGATATAGTTAGAGCTTTTAGAGCCCATGAAAAATATCATATATGTTAGTTTACCTTTAGGGGTTTAACACCCCCTTAATTCAAAATTTTCTTTCGTCTATTGATAGCGTTGTCTAATGTTTTAAGTTTGAGCTTCTTGAACCCATAAGAAAGGTGATATATATTAGTTTAGGTTTGGGGGTAACGCCCTTAAATTTCAACATTTCTAAAACAAAGTGCAATTTTTATAAGGTTCATAAATATTTATTTGATCAGTTTTCTTACACTAGATCGGAAACGTCCTCAGACGTTACGCATTATCTACAAATTATCCGTAGTGGGCATGTGTCCGGTGGGCAAGTGTCCTGTGGGCTTTAGTCCGGACCTCCCTCTTCTTATACTTCCCAGTTATGTCAATATGATTGACTTGATACGTAAATGTTATGAATATGACATCGATAGAATAAATACTGTTTAAAAAGCCTAGGCCTTTAAACAGTAATAGTAAATGACGGAGAAATTTACTTCGTTATAATATATATATATATTAATTTTCCAGTAATATGTTTAAAGTCACTGAAAAATTGGCCTCCATATATATAATACTGCAATAGCTTCCAAACAACTTTGATACTATTCTTTATGTTTTCTTAAATTCAAGTACCTGGTTTACACACAAATTGTAGAATATATCAGAAGGAAGCCACGCGTTTAATTTGCTATTTAACGAATGGGGAAACGATTAATGTTGTTATAATAATAATTCAAAATCTGCAAATTTCGGTATTTGTATGACAAAGGGCGATAACAATTTGAAAATCGGGGCGATTGGCAACTAAGAAAACATTACATAAAACTTAAAAAAACGTAATAATAATAAATGAGAAAGTCTCCCCAAAAAGGTTTTGTTTTAATTTTTTTAACTGCAGGGCCTCGTAAGTGCGCTTCCTGGGCGACTGCACCGATCGTCCAGGCGGCCCTGAGAGTATGTATTAAGAAATAATCCTGAATCCAGGAGTTTCCGTATCGCTGTAATGTGCTAGAAACCAAATAATACATTCGAAAACCTTTGAGAAATTTCTGTGCTTTATACAACATTTGCACAGTGGATTTCCCATTTCATTCATTCAAAAACTTTTTTTAGCTAAATAATAAATAAAATATCATTTCCCACAGAGATAACATACTATTTTCTCAGTACATCTGGAAACGTAGCGCAGTCCACTGTATTTCTAAAAAAATAAATTAAAAAATGCGTACTGCATACACGTTCAACATGTAACTAAAAAAATATCTTTGGAACACCTAAAGTTTATGTATAACTGATGAAATGGAATAGTAAGGAATATGTTTAACGAAGGTGTATCTTATCCACCCAGATGCGTTTTTGAAAACGAAAAAATCGTTTGTCTGGTGGTTGTTAGTTGAGGGAAGCATGAGCGGGAGGATTCCTTTTGTCTTTCCTCCCATCACCCTTAGGGTCCTAAGGGGAAGGGTGCGGGGAGAAATACAGATAAACAAGAGATACGAACTCGTGGGTGAATCGGTTTCACAGCGTTGACAGTGTAATCAGCTTACCTTTGCTCAGAGTATAGTTTCGCGGAAGAAAGAAAAGTTCTTTCCTTCCCCATCTGATATTACCAGTAAAGCCCCCCCTTCCCCACAGGATTCGGACGGGTATATTGGATTGTAGAAAAAGTAACACCACACATTTTCTTAATCGCAGTCGAAGGTTTTGCTCCCTGGGTTTTGCTACTGGTAATTTTAGTTCCAATGCTGAAAATTCTCGGGTACGGAGAACTGGCCCCCGGAGAAGTGGCCACCGGAGAACTGGAAACATTGCAAATTCAGTGCCATAAAATTGTTCTGCATAGACAAATTTCGTGTGGCTATATTCTCCACTACTTGAGCAACTATTGTTCATAATTTTTTTTTTTAATATTTCATTTTCAGCAAGAAATTTAGACATTTCCATGATTTTCGGAGCTAAGACTAAGCGAAGAACTGGCCACCGGAGAACTGGCCAAAAAAATTTTAAGGGGCCGTACAAAAATTGTGTTCTGGGCTGCTCTGTCTCCTCCAGATTGGTTATCTGACACACATAAAATGCCCGTAATTTCGTATTTTTTTATTTACGATATTTTTCTATAAACTATAACTACACAAATTCTCTGCGAGTATGAGCAAACCCAGGAAACTTGTCGGGTGTGTGTGGGGGGGGGGGGTGCTTAAAACCTAAAATATGAAGTATAAAGAATTTCTGGTCCGATCGGGAGATTTTCAGACATTACAAGCTACAAGTCATCGAATTGCCTGCCTGAGGGCGTCTGCTGCCTCAGGAAAGTAGTGTGTGTGTGTGTGTGTGTGTGTGTGTGTGTGTGGAGGGGGATACCAAAAATGCCGCCCCGGTGGCGCAGTGGTCTAAGGCGTTGGCCTCTGATCATTCGTCCATAAGGGGTCCGGGTTCGAATCCCGGTCAGGCATGGATGTTGTGTTTGTCTTACGGCACTGGCTCTCTCCCTTCCCTGGAACCAGTGACTCTAAATTAGGGACGGGCGAGGGCTGCTTATAGCCCATTGAGTTGCTCACGGTGGTCGTTAAACCTCCAATCAAAAAAAAAAAAAAGATACCAAAAGCGTAAAATATCAAAAATTTCTCATTTCTCTTCCGATCGGGAGATCTTCAGCATTTTCAAGCTGCAACTCGACAAATTTTCTTAGCGCATGTGCACTTTCTGGAAACCTGTCGGCGATGGGGGGGGGTATCAAAAGTGTAAAATATCAAAAATTTCTAGTCCCATCGGGAGATTTTTGGCATTTACAAGCTACAACTCGACACATTATTTGAAGGCATGTGCCTACTCAGCAATCCTGTGTATGTGAGGGGGGTGGGGGATACCAAAAGTGTAAAATATGAAGACTTTCTGGTCCGATCGGGAGATTTTCAGTATTTACAAGCTGCAGCTCGACAAATTTTCTGTTCTGAGCGCATGTGCCTACGTAGCAAACCTGTCCGGGGGGGGGGGTTAATTTCAAAAGTATAAGATATGAAGATTTTCTCGTCCGATCGGCAGATTTTTGGCATTTACAACTCGACAAATTATTTGAGGGTATGTGCCTACTCAGCAAACCTGTGTGTGTGTGGGGGGGGGGGGGGGCATACCAAAAGTGTAAAATAGGAAGATTCTCTCTTCCGATCGGGAGATTTTCAGCATTTAGCAGCTACAACTCGACACATTATCTGAAGGCATGTGCCCACTCATTAAAACCTGTCCGGGGGAGGCGGATACCAAAACTGTAAATACTCAGCATTTAGCAGCTACAACTCGACACATTATCTGAAGGCATGTGCCTGCTCAGGAATCCTGTCGGGGGGGGGGGGGGGGGGTTGTAGCTTGTAAATGCTAAAAATCTTCGGATCGGACGAGAAATTCTTCATATCTTGCACTTTTGGTACTAACCCCCTTGCCCCCCCCCCCCCCCCCCCGGACGGTTTTGCAGAGTAGGCACTTGCCTTCAGATAATGTGTCGAGTTGTACGTAGCTTTTCAATGCTGAAAATCTCCGGATCGGACGAGAAATTTTTCATATTTTACAGTTTTGGTAATTCCACCCCCACCCTCCACCCCTGACAGTATGCACATGCCGTCAGAAAATTTGCCGAGTTGTAGCTTATAAATGCTGAAAATCTTCCGATCGGACGAGAAATTTTTCATATGTTACACTTTTGGTATTACCCCCCCCCCACCCACCCACCACCACCACCACCACCACACACACACACACAGGTTTCCAGAGTAGGCACATACGCTCAGATAATGTGTCGAGTTGTAGCTTGTAAATGCTGAAAATCTTCGGATCGGTCGAGAAATGCTTTATATTTTATACTTTTGGCACCCCACCCCCTCCCCCCGAAAAGTTTCCTGAGTCAGCACATGCGCTCAGATAATTCGAAGACTTGTAGTTTGAAAACCCTGAAATCTTCTGTTGAAATGTAGATCATAAAATTAAAAAAAAAAAAAAAAAATTACATTAATTATCGCAATTAAGAAAAGACGAAATTACGGAAACTTTATATGACTCAGATAACCAACCTCTGGGTGTCGTGGGCATGAAGCGGTCAAAAACGCAATTTTTATACGACCCCTTAAAATTTTTAAATTTTTGTGGTCAGTTCTCCGGTGGCCACTTCTCCTACACCCGAAAATTCTCTGTCCTTGATGAGGGACTTCCGGTTTCCCCCATAGTTTTCCCGAGTCCTGACTTTCCGGTCGTTCATTTAGTTGAGAGACTCCACATCCTTAGCAATGGAAAAATTCTTTAACATACGCGGGGAATTAAAGTAGCTTTACATGGCTACATCCAGTGGCGCACCCAGGAATTCTTGTTGGAGGGGGCTATCATCATCATCATTGTCAACCATTATCAATCCACTGCTGGACAAAGGTCTCCCCAAGTTTCCTCCACAACGGTCTGTCTTGTGCCAGTCTCCTCCATGTCACTCCCGCATACTTTCGAATTTCATCCACCCATCTTCCATGTGGTCTTCTTCTGGGTCTTTTCCTGTCCCTTGGAATCCAATCTAAAATTTCGGCTGTCCATCGATGGTCTGTCCTTCTGGCAGTATGTCCAGCCCATTGGCATTTCAGGGATTTAACTCTGATCATGATGTCTTCCACTCTTGTCATTTTTCGGATCCACGAGTTCCTCTTCTTATCTCTCCTGGTTACACCAAGCATGCGCCTCTCCAGGCTGCTTTAAGTTGTCTGCAGCCTTTGTATGTCTCTTTTAGCTAAGGTCTACGTCTCTGCACCATACGTAAGCACTGGAAGGATGCATTGATCAAACACTTTTCTTTCAAGACATAATGGCATATTGCTCTTCAAAATTATGCCGTTTCTTCCAAAAGCTCTCCAGGCAAGTTTTGTACGCCGATTAATTTCTTCATCAATGTGACCCTCACTTGATATCTGCTGTCCAAGATAAATGTACGTGTCTGTTATCTCCAGCTTTTCTCCAGCAATCGATAAATCTTCATTTCTTGTAAAAGCATTGAACATCACTTTTGTCTTCTGAAAGTTCATTTTTAATCCCACTTCTTTACTCTTGTCAGCAAGTTCCTGGATCATACTCTGCAGCTCTGATGGGGTAGTTGCAAAAATTACTATGTCATCAGCAAAACGAAGGTGAGTTAGATAATCTCCATTAATCTTTATCCCTTTGTTTTCCCAGTTCAGTGATTGAAAGACATTTTCCAATGTGGCATTAAAGAGCATGGGAAATATGGTGTCACCTTGTCTCACTCCTTTTCCAATTTTTATGTGTGTTGTATTTTCAAACAGCCGAATCTTTGCACTTGCATTTTCATAGATGTTATTAATAATATTAATGTACGCATCTTCAATACCGCAGGATTTCAGAGCATTTGTAACTGCTGATGGTTTCACCGAATCAAAGGCTTTTTCATAATCGATAAAAGCCATGCACAATGGAAGTTCATATTCCCTCGCTCTTTCAATTAGTTCTCTCAGTACGTGGATATGATCTATTGTGCTGTAGCCACTCCTGAATCCAGCTTGTTCTCTCGCTTGAGCCATGTCCAGTGTTACCTTCAAGCGGTGTGAAAGAACTTTAGTGAAGATTTTATAAACTACTGATAGGAGGCTGATAGGTCTGTAGTTTCCGAGATCCTCAATGTCACCTTTCTTATGTAGCAGGATCATTGTAGCGGTGTTCCAATCCTCAGGAATCTTTCCTTCATTAAGGCATCGAGTGAAAATTTGGGCGAGTACTGTTTCGATTTCTCCACTTGCTTCTTGTATGATGTCTACAGTAATTCCATCTTCTCCGGAAGCTTTTCCCCGCTTCATGTTCTTGATTGCATGTGCAACTTCTTCTGGAAGGACTGGAGGAACTCTGGTACTGGTACCTTTCATGATGTCTGGAGTACATGTATCGGAGGGGGCTATATATACGTATATATAGTATACGCACACAATGTGTGCACACACATTTATATATATATATATATAGTGTACGTCTATTGTTTATATACGGTTATGACGTACGTCGCTCCTTATCTCTTTGGGGCTTTGGGAAGAAGACATCATGTAATAGAAGACACTATGTAATTTTTTGAACATGTAAAATAATGTTTAATTTGTGACGTACGTCGCTCTTAATCTCCTTGTGGCTTTGGAAAGAAGACACCATGTAATGGAAGACATTATGTCAGACACTATGTAATTTTTTGAACTAGTAAAATAATATTTTTGAATGTTTAAATTGTGACGTACGTCGCTCATAATCTCCTTGGAGGGCGTTTAAGCCCCAAAGCCCCTCCGTGGGTGCGCTAATGGCTACATCTATATCAAATACAGAGTTTATGAACACCACATGTTTCGTAAGTGAACGCAAGCGAACCGACGGATGTAATGTTTATATTCTAACAAATCCTGAAATTTCAGGTGATTCTATCAAAATCGTGAAACAATGGCAACTCCTCAAACAACAAGAAAATTGCAACCGAAAACTTTCGAGAAGAAATAAATGTGTGCGCCATCGATTCAGAGGATAACCTGATTTTAATTTATTCGGCTGTTGCGCATGGCTTTCAGTATAACGACATTGCAGACCTCAAGAAAGAATAACCGACCCCGGAAATTTCTTCCACCCCATCCTGCTACTTGTAATATCGTTTTTTTGCTACAAACTACAGTAGAATAAAAGTCGAAGTGCCGTCCCCGAAAATGTCTCCCACATTTTTCTACTACTTACAAAGCATCTGTAGATTGCAGTGAATACGGAATTACCAAAACCGGAATTTTCCCCTACCCCATCAGCCTACTAATTGTAAGATCGTTTTTCACTGAAAACCGCGATACTAGTCGAAATACTAATCCGGAAATTTCCCCCACCCCATCTTGCTAACATAAACTACTGTAAAAGTGGTAAACATATGTAGGTTGCATTAAAAAATAAGGAAAAGCCGACCCCAAAAATTTCTACACGTTCGATATTTTGTGCCAAAAGCAATTTCTGTACGGTCCCTGACTGAAAGAGGTGGGGGACTCTTCCGTCCATCCATATGAATGGATGGGGAGCTAACAGTTCGTCTTTTTCTTATTACACCGCGAAGAATGCCGAGTAGTTCACTACTCGGAATGCTTTCACGTAAACTGAACAATTTGCTTTACTTTTTGTAAAAAAAACTTACACATGTATGTTTCCTTTTCGCTTTTCTTCTAAATAGCCAAATCTCTAGAAAGGGATATTTAATTGATTATGCTAAAAACCAATAAAATTGAAACTAAAACCTTATCAGTGCAAAAATGAAAAATATCAGTATTAAAGTGATTGGGGGAGAGAGGCACATTGTAACTGCAAGTTCTCACGATGTGGTTTTGGACGTTTGGCGAAAAAATTCTATATGGAAAAAGTTTTGTACCGATAAACTCTTACACTTTCTCATATAAGGGATTTGTTGTTGTTGTTGTTGTTGTTGTTGTTGAGAGTTTAACAACCACCGAGAGCAACTCAACTCAGTGGGCTATAAGCAATCGTCTGTCCCTAATTTAATGCAACTGGTTCCATGGAAGGGAGCGAGCCAGTTCCGTAAAACCAGGGGCGGTGACTTCACCAAATTTGGGGGTCACGCTTCTTCTATTCTCAAAATAACAATAAAAAAAAGGCAAAAAGATAAACTACGTCAACGTCGTATATTTTAAAACACAATTGCAATTGTTCATTAGTAAATGCACAAGGAAACAGAAATATTCTTTTATTTAAAAATAAAATTGAGCCTGTGATTTTATAGAAATATCCAGAAATGCTTTATTTCCAAACATTTGTAAAAAAAAAAAGTGAGAAATTAGTGAGGTTACTCGAACAAAGAACGAGAAGCACAAAAAATAAATTGAGAAATAAAGGCGCAAGAGGTTATCCGTTTCTGCATTTTTATTTATTTTATTTATGATAATTGTTTTAAACATTTCCCACACATCGTGAGAACATATCAAACACAATACGGGGATGGCAATCAAGTTTCCTATCAAATGAGCAATACTGAATATGTAAAAAACGTTTTTACTTATTTTGCTATTTATTATTTTCTTGGAAATAAAGAGCTTTGGCCTCATAAATGGAGCTTGGTCTACTTTATGAGAACCAAGCGATTATTTAGTTGAACAGAATGAAAGACACTAGGTGGGCACTTCTCTTCCAGTAAAATTATTGAGGGGGCAAGATTCGCCTTGCGCCTCCATAGTCGGCGCTTCTGCATAAGACAAACACAACATCCATGACTCACTGGGATTCGAATCCGGACCTACTTGGACGATTGGTCATATGCCTGCGCCACCAGCAGGGGAGGAGGGGGGGGCACTGTAGTTTTAGGAAATGTACTAAGTCACGGCAATTTATTTCTTCAAATTAAAGTACATTTCTCGCTTGTCTTACATAGAAAGTTTTCTCGAAATTTGTTTCGAGTCCCCAATCCAATTCTCCATCATATAGGCCAACAAACGGCAATCTTTATACCCCCCCCTTGAACATTCAAAGTTTCCCTCGGAGGAACGGCAATTGGTGCCCCGCCCCTTAATGAAAAACATTTGGCAATTTTCCTGTGTGGAAGTTTTCCAAGTTACTGAAAAACGTGTCGCAATTTTCCTGTGTGGCGGTTTTCCGGCAACCTACGAAAATATTCGGCAAAAATTATTTTGCAGTGGAGCCGTTGCTAGTTGTTAATGTTCCTTTACATAATTTAGCTGACGTAATGAGCCCTTATGTTCTGGTGAACTGCCAAACGGATTTTGCATGTTTGTGATGCAAGAGAAAAATTTACAAAATGTAAATAAACATAAATAACTTTGAGAAACTATACTAATCGTAAGATGTTTCGGTTTACTTGTCGACACAATAAATGGCAATATGTTGCATACAGGTGCACGAAAAAGTCCCACACATAGGAAAATTCCCCACATGAATCTCCCCCACCTTTTTGAGTCAGGTATAGCGCACAAATTGCATTTTACTCAAAACCTCGAATGTGGGGGAGATTTCTGGGCTTGCTTGTGATTTCCATTTTCACGCTGCTTAAAACAAATATGTGGAGGGTGAATTGCCGGGATCGGCATTTCCATTTTTCCCGCAACTTTCAGATGTTTTATAAGATATCCGGTAAACCGTCAAACAAGAAAAGCTTCACATTATCTTCAGCAAACTTGGAAAAATGCCACACATTGGAAAACTGTTACCCAGGAAAACTGCCCCATAGTTTTCACTAAGGGGCCGTCGTGCACAAATGCGGTTCACTGTAAACTGACACACAGGAAAACCGCCACACATCTTTCAGCAACGTGGAAAACTGCCACACATTGACAAAGTGTCACACAGGAAAATTGCCACATGTTTTTTACTAAGGGGCTGGCCACAAATTGTTGTTCCCTTGGGGAACACTTTGAATGTGTGGCATATTTCCAGTCAGGCAGTTTTCCAAGTTCCCGAATTATGTGTGGCAGTTTTCCAAGCTGCCTCACGACGGAAAGGAGCTCTTTTGTTTGTCTGAATTTTCATGCCGGCTCACAACTGGCCATAAAAGTTCGGGGAAGGGGGGGTATAAAGATTGCTATTTCTTGGACTATATTGAGAATTGAATTGGGAACTCTATAATATGTAAGCCAAACGAGAACTGTACTTTAATTTGACGAAATAAATAGCCGGACTCCGTACATTTCTTTAAACTACGGTTACGGTGTGCAGTGTTCGACGGAACTACAGCACGACTCACGCTGTGTTCAGAAAAGGACGATAAGATGGGATTTTTAAAAACGTTGAATTTTTACTTAGGCGTTAAGTATTTACATAACATGTCCAGCTTGTAATATTTTTTTGTAACTTAATTAATTCATAGGCCCTACACCTTGGCCTTTTTAACAGCTTTTAATACGCCGACTTCATATTCATAACGTTTACGTATCAAATCAAGTTAATATGCGCTTTTACTGAGGCACTAAATTTTAATTCACAGGACCTATGCCTAGGCTCTTTTAACAGTTTTTATTCTACCGGTTTCATATTCACAACGTTTACATATCAAATCAAGTTAATAATATTGTGGTTTTACTTAACAATATTATTAACTTGATTATTAATTCATAAGGCCAAGGCCTAGACCTTTTTAACCGTTTTTATTCTACCGATGTCACATTCATAACGTTTACCTATCAAATCAAGTCAATAATATCGCGCTTTTTTACTTAAGAACGAAATATTAATTCCTAAGGTCTAAGCCTTTTTAATATTTTTACTCTACCAATGTCATATTCATAACGTTTGCACATCAACCAAGTTAATAGCATTGCCCTTTTACTTAGGCACTAAATTTTAATTCATTTTACGAAAATTTTGTATGGGGCCCCCTTGACCCAGGCCCCGATCCCTTCCAAAAAGGGTTTAGGTCTAACTTACAGTACCATGAGGTGGTATACAAAATTTGGTGGTTCTAAATTGAAAACTGTAGATTTTACGAAAATTTTGTATGAGGCCCTCTTGACCCCGGGCCCCGACCACTGCCAAAAACTGTCTACGGTTTAACTTTGATGACCATGAGATAGTATACCAAATTTGGTGGTTTTAAATTGAAAACTGTAGATTTCACGAAAATTTTGTATGGGGCCCCTTGAGCCCGGGCCCCGACCCCTTCCTCAAACCGTCTAGGTGCTAACTTAGAGCACCATGAGATAATATACCAAATTTGGTGGTTCTAAATCGAAAACTGTAGATTTTACGAAAATTTTGTGTGTGGCCCTCTAGACCCCGAACCCCGACCACTTCCCAAAACGGTCAACGGTTTAACTTTGAGCACCACGGGATAGTAAACCAAATTTTGTGGTTCTGAATTGAAAACTGTAGAATTTACGAAAATTTTGTATGGGGCCCTCTTGACCCCGGGCCCCGACCACTTTCCAAAACGGTCAACTGTTTAACTTTGTGCACCATGAGATATTATACCAAATTTGGTGGTTCTAAATTGAAAACTGTAAATTTTACGAAAATTTTGTATGGGCCCCCTTGACCCAGGCTAACTTAGAGTACCATGAGGTAGTATACCAAATTTGGTGGTCATCCATTCCAAAAAGGGTTTACGGTCTAACTTAGAGTACCATGAGGTAGTATACCAAATTTGGTGGTTCTAAATTGAAAACTGTAGATTTCATGAAAATTTTGTATGGGGCCTCCTTGACCCCGGGCCCCGACCGCTTCCTCAAACTGTCCACGGTCGAACTTAGAGCACCATGGGATAGTGTACCAAATTTGGTGGTTCTAAATTGAAAACTGTAGATTTTACGAAAATTTTGTATGAGGCCCTCTTGACCCCGGGCCCCGACCACTTCCAAAAACTGTCTACGGTTTAACTTTGAGGACCATGAGATAGTATACCAAATTTGGTGGTTTTAAATTGAAAACTGTAGATTTCACGAAAATTTTGTATGGGACCCCTTGAGCCTGGGCCCCGACCCCTTCCTCAAACCGTCTAGGTGCTAACTTAGAGCACCATGAGATAATATACCAAATTTGGTGGTTCTAAATCGAAAACTGTAGATTTTACGAAAATTTTGTGTGGGGCCCTCTAGACCCCGAACCCCGACCACTTCCCAAAACGGTCAACGGTTTAACTTTGAGCACCATGGGATAGTAAACCAAATTTTGTGGTTCTGAATTGAAAACTGTAGAATTTACAAAAATTTTGTATGGGGCCCTCTTGATCCCGGGCCCCGACCACTTTCCAAAACGGTCAACTGTTTAACTTTGTGCACCATGAGATATTATACCAAATTTGGTGGTTCTAAATTGAAAACTGTAAATTTTACGAAAATTTTGTATGGGCCCCCTTGACCTAGGCTAACTTAGAGTACCATGAGGTAGTATACCAAATTTGGTGGTCATCCATTCCAAAAAGGGTTTACGGTCTAACTTAGAGTACCATGAGGTAGTATACCAAATTTGGTGGTTCTAAATTGAAAACTGTAGATTTCATGAAAATTTTGTATGGGGCCTCCTTGACCCCGGGCCCCGACCGCTTCCTTAAACTGTCCACGGTCGAACTTAGAGCACCATGGGATAGTGTACCAAATTTGGTGGTTCTAAATTGAAAACTCTAGATTTTACGAAATTTTTGTATGGGGCCCACTTGACCCCGGTCCCGATCCCTTCCCAAAAGGGTTTAGGTCTAACTTACAGTACCATGAGCTGTTATACAAAATTTGGTGGCTCTAAATTGAAAACTGTAGATTTTACGAAAATTTTGTATGGGGCCCTCTTGACCCCGGGCCCCGACCACTTCCACAAACGGTATACGGTTTAACTTTGAGCACCATAAGATAGTATACCAAATTTGGTGGTTCTAAATTAAAAACTGTACATTTCACGAAAATTTTGCATGGGGCCCCCTCGACCCCGGGCCCCGATCCCTCCCAAAAAAGGTTTACGGTCTAACTTAGAGTACCATGAGGTAGTATACCAAAATTGGTGGTTCTAAATTGAAAACTGAAGAATTTACGAAAATTTTGTATGGGGGCCCCTTGACCCCGATCATTTCCTAAAAGGGTTTACGGTCTAACTTAGAGTACCATGAGGTAGTATACCAAATTTGGTGGTTCTAAATTGAAAACTGTAGATTTTACGAAAATATTGTATGGGGGCCTCTTTGACCCGCCTCGAACCCTTCCTCAAACCGTCTACGGGCTAACTTAGAGCACCATGAGATAGTATACCAAATTTGGTGGTTCTAAATTGAAAACCAGAATTTATGAAAATTTTGTATGGGGCCCCCTTGACCCTAATCCCTTTCAAAAATCATCTACAGTCTACCTTAGTGTACCATGAGGTAGTATATCAAATTTGGTTCTAAACTGAAAACTGTAGATTTTAAGAAAATTTTGTGCGGACCCCTTCCAAAATCCGTCTACGGTCTAACTTGGAGTACTATGAGATTGTACACCAAATTTGGTAGTTCTAAATTGAAAACAGCAATGCCGCAAAATTTTTGTTTTGCCGTTAAAAGCCGTCGTACAAACTTTCTGATATTACTTGATCTTTGACATACAGCGCCGACTGCTGTTGGAGAAACAAAATAGAAACGAGATGTCGGTGTTTTGTCCTGTCGGTGTTTTGTCCTGTCGGTATTTTGTCCTGTCGGTGTTTTGTCCTGTCGGTATTTTGTCCTGTCGGTGTTTTGTCCTGTCGGTGTTTTGTCCTTTCGGTGTTTTGGTTGTCGGTGTTTTGGGTGTCGGTGTTTTGGGTGTCGGTGTTTTGTCCTGTCGGTGTTTTGGGTGTCGGTGTTTTGACCGGCACCCCCCATTGAGTTGCTCACGGTGGTCGTTAAACCTCGCATAAAAAAATATATATATATTAGGTAAATGTTGCGAGAGAGAGTGACAAACGACTGCACGTCACATCAAAAGAATGACAAATAGCATTTTACTTCTTGTCCAGAAAAAAATAAAAAAAGCATCTATTTAAAAGGAAGTCACCTGAATAAACGAGGAAAGGAAATTTGATATCATGCTTCGCATTTACTCCTCGTGAAGTACCGACGGTGGTAGTCAGGTGGACAGAACTTCGCACTTCTGGTAAGTCCAGTGTCGTAGATTTCTGTTTATTGCGTGCTAGTTTTAACCATTTCGTTAGTCATTTCATAAGCATACAACTGTGGTTGAAAGGTACGAAAATGTAAATTTTAAATGCACACACAAAAAAATTATTTGAAGTAGAAAAAATTTGCAAGTATAAGGTATTTCCGTGTCCCGTACGCCGCAGTGTTTCCTTTGTTTTTCAGGTAAAAATACGCGCAAAAAAATTAATTGTGTATAGATTTATTTAGAACAACAAATTGTTTCACACAAGCAATCGCACACACATTTGTCACTTCTAACCCAAAATATAATGGCCGTCACAGCATGGGTGAATTCAGAAGTTTACCTGGGTGGGGGGAGGGTTGCTCTGATAAAAAAAAAAAAAAAAAAAAAAAAAAAAAAGATTGATAGAGAGACTTTGTAGAAGTCTCCCCACCCACACACACGCACATACTGTACCAACTAACAGAGCTATTGCTCCCTATCATTGCACGGACTTTTGAAAACTTTTTCTATAAAAAAAATGTGGTAAATTTTTAAATCACTAAATGTGAAAAAACAACTGAAAATTCGGCACTATTTCCATGGCGTCCAATTGTCTGCTTTGCGAGGAAACAAGCTCCGTGCTTTTTAAATATCATGCTTGGATAGAATCTTCTAAAATAAATTTAAGTCCTTCCATTCGGGCTGCTTGATTTAATCGAAAATAATTCCGAAGCATATCTGCAAAATTTATAGCAGACTGAAAAGTACATATGGTTTGTGGTTGCAATGACAGACTTTAAACATGTGCTTTAAACAAAAAAATCTGAAACTTCCATATATACTAGCATAGACTTCAAATTAAAAGAAAAATGATTGCACTGATAGAAGATATTTCAAGATAAAGATGAGGAAATCATGTAAATGGTAACTACTAATGACAACTGTGCTACACGATAATAAAAAGGACTGATACTTAGAATTTAAATATATATCTGTGTAGGTGTGTTTTACACATCTTGGGGGTGGGGGTTTGACAATTTTTATATGGGAATGTCGGAGGTTATTTGCGGCGTTGGAAGTTTTAGCGGCGGTATAAATCCCTTTTTGAAGTACCTTCCAACCTTTTTCGATATAACCTCCTTATAAATTTTAACTTAAAAAGTTCGTTCCCACCCAGTAACCATTTTTTTTCTTCATTGTTTTTAAATTTTCGTCTTCCATATCCACTTCTAGATCTTAAACTTGTTTAGTTGGTGTTTTACTTAACTAATTAACTACAGTTGTGACTTACTACAGAGGTGACGGACATGTCAAGACGGCAAAGTTGCAGCTATAAGTTCCGTCGGTGTAGCTTAATTGGGAAAACACTCGGCTCCGGAGCAGGATGATGCGGATTCGGCAAAATTTGTGTTTTCATATTGGCGGCAAGTTGTGGAAATGAATCTACTGGCCGCTGTGTTCTTCGAAAAATGTGTGATGCTAGAATTTATGAGAATTCCTTCTTCGTTTCGAAAAATGTGTGATGCTAGAATTTATGAGAATTCCTTCTTCGTTTCGAAACATGTGTGATGAATCTTCCACACATCATCTGTAATTATTGAGAATTTTTTCTTCTACAGAGAGTTACTTCAAGAATGGTTTGCGGCGAACCCTAAACCTGCGATTTGTTGTTTTGGTTTGGTTTTGGGGTTTAACGACTACTGTGAGCAACTCGATGGGCTGTAAGCAGTCACCTGTCCCGAATTTTGGGCCACTGGCTCTAGGGAAGAGAGAGAGAGAGAGAGAGAGTCAGTGCCGTTAGACAATAAATACAACATCCATGCCTCACGGGATTCGAACCCGGACCCATCTCGGACGAATGGTCAGAAGCTTAGACCACTGATCCACCGAGCGGCAAAACCTACGGTTTCCTGCCCCCGCCTTTCTGGAGGGGATATAGAGGTAAAGCACGTGTCAAGACGACAAAGTTGCAGCGATAAATTAAGATACGACTTTCCGTCGGTGTAGTTTAATTGGGAAAGGATTCGGCTCCAACGACTTTCCGTTGGTGTAGTTTAATTGGGAAAGGATTCGGCTCCAACGACTTTCCGTCGGTGTAGTTTAAGTGGGAAAAGATTCGGCTCCAACGACTTTCCGTCGGTATAGTTTAATGGGGAAAGGATTCGGCTCCGGAGCAGGAGGGTTCAATTCCATACCGGCAAATTTGTGCTTTCACGGTCTCTAACAAAAAAAATTTTGTGCCTTGCTTTAGAAACTAGTGAAGTCATTCTACAACACCTATTCTGAATTTCAATAACTATCCTCGAAACACCACAAAAACAAAAACAAGCAACTCTAAAATAACCATCTAAATTTGTATTAAGAAGTTTGAGCCCGAGATTCCATGCTTCATCTGGGACTCAATGCCTGACCCAACTCGGATGATTAGCCACGAGAGAGTGCGTCTAACCGCTCATCCACCTTTGAATGTTCAAAATATAAATTTCTTCTCTGGCGTTTTCGTTGTATCTAGTACTTTTTCTTCATCACTGTAATTCGAAATGTGATCATCTTCCTCTCAAAATAGCCTCTAATTCGCTTCTTCGATCATTAATAACGACTGGATTTTGCCCTCAGTGCTTTCGAGTTATCAGCACTCTCTCTTGACATGAAAAAGTGCGAAAGTACGAATTAAATGCCGCGAGGGACGTTACGGAGCCACCGGGTTCTGGTCGCTTTACGAAGCAGATTTTAATTACTTCATTTGCATTAAAGGGATAAGGGTCAACCGTTCGTGTATGAACAGCATCGTAACCTCCTTCATCAAGGAAGGATTTACAGCCATGCGAAAGCAGGTTCCGTCAATTGGTTGATTGTGTGACTCATTCTTGAGCATGTTCTTCCACTTCCTGATAAGGAAAGTGTTTGCCGGAGCAATCTATGTCAAACCAAGAGCGTCTGCTTGCGAAGTCACTGTGCGCCGGCTGATCAAGAAAGATATTTGCAAGATAAAAATGTACACTGTTAGGGATTTGAAAGTTTATCAGTTCCAGGCACAAATATGGGTAGGTGAGACAGAGAGGTTTTCAGAAAGGAGAGCAGAAGGCGTCTGTTGTTTTGATGAAAAATAAAAGAAATCCTTTACGCCGCCGCTCTTGTCGTGTTTGTAGTTCAACAGTATAACAGTTTCACACAAAGCTGAAATTGCGACACAGTAGTGTTGGAGGCCTGATGTACAATCATGCAGTAAGCCCCACTATTCCGTAGAATACCGTACAGGTATGTCAGGCATGCCTAGCCTTACAGGACCATAGCCAGTGTAGCGTTCTTTACTATTTGTAGGCTTGACAACAGTACTTAAGATTTTGAGAATACTACTTATTTACACACACACTCTCTCGAAGTGATATAACGAAGTATATTTCTCCGTTATTTTTATCCACGCCGGGGTTCGAACCCGGGTCCCCTCATTCCGGAATAAGTTGCTCTACCAATTAAGCTACGCGGACGTTTTATTCTGATTCCTATCTGCCTTTATGTCGTGTGCGTCCTTCTGGCAGGTACGTCACATCTCCTGGTACGTTACATCATCTCCCCCTTATTTTTATTTTTTTTTTCGAAGTGCTGGAGAAGGGATTCTCTGATTTTTCCTATCTCTCGGTGTGGAAATAACATCGCACCATAGCGAGATTTTGAACGGTCGGGTCATCCGGATAGTTCGGGCGCCATTATAACGAAGTATATTTCTCCGTCATTTTTATCCGCGCCGGGGTTCGAACCCGGGTCCCCTCATTCCGGAATAAGTTGCTCTACCAATTAAGCTACGCGGACGTTTTATTCTGATTCCTATCTGCCTTTATGTCGTGTGCGTCCTTCTGGCAGGTACGTCACATCTCCTGGTACGTTACAGTGAAACAAAGTCACTCAAATAAAGTTTCAGAAAGACTTACTTACTAGAACGAATAGAACACACACCGTCTTTGCACGATTAAAAAACTTGATGAACTCCTAAAGTTTACACAAGTTAAAAATTAGTTTAATACTAAATACAAATTTTGAAGATGACAATCCGATTTTTGGCGTAAATGTGACAAGGATGGTAAGTCAGATAATATCCGAAAACTTGAAAATTTTCATCGTCCTGGAGCGGGACTCGAACCCGCGTCTCCCAGGAAACGCCCGGGTATGCTAACCACTACACCACCCAGAACGACCAAGTTTCAAGTTTCCGATCATTTTGAATATAACCATCACAGGATTCGCTAGTCGAAGCAACCGGCATTCATGTTTAGCGAATCTGGAGGTTAAGAATCATATCCCGTGTTTGCCCGGAGAAGCAGATAAATCATGAAAGAAATACGGGATTACGCCTTATAATACAAATTTTGAAGATGACAATCCGATTTTTGGCGTAAATGTGACAAGGATGGTAAGTCAGATAATATCCGAAAACTTGAAAATTTTCACATGAATGCCGGTTGCTTCGACTAGCGAATCCTGTGATGGTTATATTCAAAATGATCGGAAACTTGAAACTTGGTCGTTCTGGGTGGTGTAGTGGTTAGCATACCCGGGCGTTTTCTGGGAGACGCGGGTTCGAGTCCAGCTCCAGGACTATGAAAATTTTCAAGTTTTCGGATATTATCTGACTTACCATCCTTGTCACATTTACGCCAAAAATCGGATTGTCATCTTCAAAATTTGTATTATAAGGCGTAATCCCGTATTTCTTTCATGATTTAATACTAAATAGTTTAAAAAACATGTGAACATGAGACCTTTCGAACTCACAGTAGATCATACTCAGATGTTTACTATATTACAGATGGAGAGTAATGATTTTATATTTACTTGAAAGTCGTTGTGATGACGTAGGAGATAACGTACGTCATCATATGACGTCAGCCTATAACTTTTGTTGAGAGTCATTATTGGGTGGAGAGTTCTTCATGTGATCTTGAGGAAACTTGCAAAGTAGGGATTTCCGGGGTGTTGGAATGTATAAAGGAATATTGAGATTGCAAGACAATGAACCATAATGATAGATATATAGACTTTCGGTAAATTGTAAGAGAGCTGTATTTTGAGATGTTGCAAGCATAGAGGAATTTTTCCATAGGGGTAAGTATGATCCATCAGTGGTGAGTCTTGAAAGAGCAATGGACATGGAGGCTGTCTTTACATTATACTTATGTTCAGTAATTATCGTCTTTAAGTTCCGTTTTGTAGATCCTATAAGTTCCGTTTTGAGTTCCGTTTTGTCTTTAAGTTCCGTTTTGTAGATCCTTCAGATCAGTGTTCCACAACCTTTTTCTACTCGCGGTACACCATAAATTATCCATGACTCAACACGGCACACCAAAATGTTAATCCCCTCAAAAATGTATGATATATGATACTATTAATATAAATACGTAATGTAATCAACCTATTATTATTATTATTATTATATTATATTATATTATTATTAAACAGAAATCGACTCGTGCACGCTTTCCACTGACAGAACAAAAACAATTTGGCCTGTCTGGTTTTAGAAGCTGAGGCATGTAACCTATCTTTGTTGACAACGGGAATGGAACCCATCATTTTCCTGCTCCAGCGCGGATGTTCTCCCAACAGAACTACGCCGCCAGGCTTATCGCTGCTTCATTGTCCATTTAACACATACGTCACATTACCCGTCCCCTTGAGAAAGGCGGAGTCACGAAATGTAAAAGTTTGCTTTGATTTAACAACCGAAAAATATAGTGGAACCTTGGTAACACATTTCCAGGTCATACGTTTTTCACTTTTATACGTACTTCTGCGCTAATCCTGATATTTTACTGTAGTTTCTAACCCTTTTTCAGCCGCCTCGGTGGCGCAGTGGTCTAAGGCGCTGGCCTCTGATCATTCGTCCGTAAGGGGTCCGGGTTCGAATCCCGGTGAGGCATGGATGTTGTGTTTGTCTTACGGCATTGGCTCTCTCCCTTCCCTGGAACCAGTGACCCTAAATTAGGGACGGGCGACTGCTTATAGCCCATTGAGTTGCTCACGGTGGTCGTTAAACCTCCAATCAAAAAAAAAAAACCCTTTTTCAATTCGGTTGTACGAAATTCATTTATGCGGTTTTTTCAATTATACGTTAAATTTTGAATTTTAGATTATCAAAAATACACCGTTTTTTTTATTCTTTTATGCGTAACCCAATATGTTGCAACTTTGAGAGAATTGAGACAGAATATTATTATTATTATTATTATTATTGCAGCAAATAGACGATTCAGCTAAAGATTTATCTATTTCCTCTGAATTCAAGAAATTTGAATTAACCAAAGATTAGTGAATATTTTACTCGGCCTAATGCTAACTCAACTAGTCGACAAACTGCTTTGAAAAAAACGATCTTTTCAAATAAAGTATATGTAATATGGGAACTGAATATAAAACAAAATCTTATTCAAATTTACAACCTCATATTTCAATGGTAAAGGGGTTTTTTTTTGTTTTTATCATATATCGAAAATATGAAATCGTACAGAATTTTTTAATCTAGTTTTTGTAATGAAATAAAATTAAAAAAATGCAAAAGTCAAAATAGACATAGGCTTAAGCTTGTGAAGTTTTTGCTCACAAGGGAGTACGGGATGAGCTTTCCTGCGGAGCATTCTCTCTGACGTCACCTGTCTTACAAAAAAAGACCCAGCGAACACGAGAGTTGTCTGCTGTCTATTGACATGCAGCAGTTTGTTGTTAGAAGCAACACGTTTGCGTATTCACTTCGTAAATTTAGTTCTGTAATAAATGAATTTCTAATTATTTCTCACCGAATTTGATTATCATTAAGTGTTAACATGGTCTCAGAGGAAAATCAAAAAATTTCTTATTCAAAATACTGTAAATAAACAAATGTACTGGGCGCACTCAGTTGGGGTGGGCTACAGGCCCTGAGATATCACCTTTTTTTTTTATTGGAGATTTAGCGACCACCGTGAGCAACTCAATGGGCTATAAGCAGTCGCCCGTCCCTAATTTAGGGTCACTGGTTCCAGGGAAGGGAGAGAGCCAGTGCCGTAAGACAAACACAACATCTATGCCTGACTGGGATTCGAACCCGGACCCCTTACGGACGAGATATCACTTGGTCCTTCGTTCTTTGCTATTGCGTACGTATTTTTAAATATATTTGTATGTGGTTTCAAATATGCACTTTATGAATCATTGGAAGCACTTTAATATGGAGGACATACTTTTATCGCTTTCCATTAATTTTGAAGATGTTTTCCCCAGTGTATTTTTATCTGCATCTTCAGTATTTTGTGCCACCCACAAAAAAAAAAAAAAAAAAAAATTCTCTGGGCGCCACTGAACAACTATGAAAAATGCTCGAAAAAAATTTCATTTTTCTTTCTCTCTCTCTCTTTGAGCTGCGAGTTGATGTTCCTCATTCAAATCGTAGTACATGTTTTGGTGAAGAGTTTAATGCCTCGGCTGAATTTTAGGGGAAACCTCTTTTCTATTGCCTCTGATGCGTTTCTTTTTTTTTTTTTTGGTTGAAGGTTTAACGACCACCGTGAGCAACTCAATGGGCTATAAGCAGTCGCCCGTCCCTAATTTAGGGTCACTGGTTCCAGGGAAGGGAGAGAGCCAGTGCCGTAAGACAAACACAACATCCATGCCTGGCCGGGATTCGAACCCGGACCCCTTACGGACGAATGATCAGAGGCCAGCGCCTTACGGACGAATGATCAGAGACCACTGCACCACCGGGGCAGCTCTGATGCGTTTCTCGTAATATTTTTCATTTTTTTAACTTCATGGTCGCCGTGGATTTGGAGGAACATCCGCTCAGTGTTTTTTCTTCGGCAAGCCCAAGGTTAATAGACAGCAAGGTTTGCTTATCCCGCCTTTCTCGGATACGAATAATCGTGACGTCACCGTCCTAACATGTGAATCGTAGATCCGAATTGTAGCTATGGAGGAAGATGTCTTGTCAACAATTTTTACAAGTCAAACACAGAACAAAAGCTCATGCAAAAACACATTTACATTAAATACAGAAGAAATTCACAGTCACGGGAATACTTTAGTAAAGGAGATTCCAAAATACCTCTCTCACACTTTTGTTACTTATAGGGCGGAAAAACGGTTATTCTTTTAAGTATTAATTTAGTTACAAGGGGGATATTTGCTGTTTTTATATAAATTTAGAACGGAAAACACCCAGCAGGACATATTATTGTCATATAATAAAGAATTTCTTTGTGAAGACTAGGAAAACATCACGGCCACATTCCCCAAATTTTTTAAATTAAAAATTGAAAACATTATGCATAAAAAAATATGGTAGAATATATTGATATTATTCCAGCTGGTTTGCTATGGTGCAGATACAAAGAAACGTTGCGGTTATGTAGTCTTACGATGGCGATTTGGACAGTGACGTCACAAAGCAAACACCGGAAGTGCAGGATGAGCATAACCTTGTCATCTACTAACCTTGGGCAAGCCCAGCAGTTCACTTTGCATATCCTTTTCATTGTCGCCTTCCGCAAAGTGTTTGGTACAAATAGAAGCATTCCGGTGGAGGTATAAAAAAAGCGTCACCTTGTTTACAGCGTGATTTCCATAACTTTCAGAGCTCAGTCACTTTCGGAAATCAATGATATATAATCGGCTATACTTCGGTATTTCTATAGTTATTCTTGCAATCGGCAACAGAGCAGGAACTTGGAGGCATCTCGGAAGAATAAATTATTTGCAAACAAACTTAGCTCTATCTCTTGCGACTGCTTTGACCTCTGGTGCACCAAACGATTTAGTTAGACGTCATCAGACCACCTCTTCGGCACTTCCACGAAGAGGAAGGGGTCTTACGGGCACAACCTTCTGTGTTAAAGCACCTTGTTTGTATATATGTATGTATGAATGTGTGTGTGTGTGTGTGTGTGTGTGTGTCTTACATTATAAATGTGCGAAATCTAGTTACGAGTTTAACTTTCCACCCCTCTTTTTTTAACATTTTGGAGGAGTTCAAAATTTTATAGCACAGGGTGATTCATAAAGAAGTATACAGTTTCAACGCACTATAAATCAAGAACAACGTAAGATATTTTATGTTACCTGTAACAGAATTGTAGGGAGATGTTTCAAGTTTTTTAGAGACATTCACAGATACTCTATGTGTGCACCCTTAGTCACACGACACACATTTCCCGGGCTTCGTTGAATGGCGGTGTAAACACTATCGACGACTTCTTCCGATATACGCGGTCGTCCAGGATTTTTAAGTTTGCACAAACAGCCCGTAGTTTCAATTTTTTTTATGCCAATCGTAGATAGATTTTCTGGTTGGAGGTTCTTTTCCGAATCGTGATCGAAAATGCCGTTGCATAACAGTTACAGATTCCGTTTTGCTCAATTCAAGAACATAAAACACCTTCACCACTGCAGACGCTGCCATTTTTAACTGACTAGTCACGTGGCACGTGCGCTGTCGCCTACGTCACTTCCCTCAGAAGCGGGACACAAACTTTATGAGTACATCTACCTAACGGTTCGCAGTTGTGGTCCGTGTCTTCAACTGTTACTGTTTTACAGCATCTGGAACCTGTATACTCCTTTATGAAGCACCCTGTATTTAACACCTCGAAATTTCATTTATACGTTTTTTTTACATTTATACGTTTTTAAGGCCATCCCGTAGAAAAACGTATAACCGAGGTTCCAGTGCTCTTCTGTTAGAAGAGAATATTTTTGGCACACAGAGAGGGTGACAGGTACAGCTGTTATTGGAGTGCATCTTCTTTGACCCATTAAAATATTAAAGCGGTAAAAACTGTTTAAGTCGTTTTCGTTATCAGGGAAGATAAAAATGCACAAAATATTAAAATGTGTATGCCGGCAAATAAGGGACTCAATTATCACATGGTAATGTTACCACATGTTTCGCTGATTGAGTTTCTATTTTAATCTGCACGAGGCAGAAAGATATCGCAAGAGAAAAGACACATGTCCGACACAAAGGGGAGGAAAAACCTTCACCCTTTGGTGACCTTGAGAGATAAAACGACAGTCAGACAAATGTATAAAAACCGCAGCTGTAAAATTTTCGTTCTCTCTTCGTTGTTCAACCTTCAACGGTCTGCAGGTGAATCACAAAAGGTAAGAAACTACTTTTTTTTGCAATCTTTTGAGCTTTCCTTTTGCACATATACAGAAAAAATGTTGACGACTGCTCAGAGGTATCGTTTCTATTTAGGCAGCCTATTGTGAAATAATTTGCAGGAAAGTCGTGAAAACTTTAAAAGTAGTATTTCCCAAATAATGTTTCTCCGAACCCCAACGTTCCCGTGTAGTAAAAATTAATGTTATGCGAGAAAACTGCACTGTAACATTTCAAAGATTGAAATAATACTTGCATATAAGTGCTTTAGATTTTATTGAAATTTATTTGGGTTTTGTGACATGGTGAAAAGATTGAATTCTTACAATAATGGAACTTACACCTTCGTATTCATCATCATCATCATTGTCAACCATTATCAATCCACTGCTGGACGAAGGTCTCCCCAAGTTTCCTCCACAACGGTCTGTCTTGTGCCAGTCTCCTCCATGTCACCCCTGCATACTTTCGAATTTCATCCACCCATCTCCCATGTGGTCTTCTTCTGGGTCTTTTCCTGTCCCTTGGAATCCAATCTAAAATTTCGGCTGTCCATCGATGATCTGTCCTTCTGGCAGTATGTCCAGCCCATTGCCATTTCAGGGATTTAACTCTGATCATGATGTCTTCCACTCTTGTCATTTTTCGGATCCACGAGTTCCTCTTCTTATCTCTCCTGGTTACACCAAGTATGCACCTCTCCATGCTGCTTTGAGTTGTCTGCAGTCTTTGTATATCTCCTTTAGTTAAGGTCCACGTCTCTGCACCATACGTAAGCACTGGAAGGATGCATTGATCAAACACTTTTCTTTTAAGACATAATGGCATATTGCTCTTGAAAATTATGCTGTTTCTTCCAAACGCTCTCCAGGCAAGTTTTGTACGCCGATTAATTTCTTCATCAATGTGACCCTCACTTGATATCTGCTGTCCAAGATAAACTTACGTGTCTGTTATCTCCAGCTTTTCTCCATCAATCAATAAATCTTCATTTCTTGTAAAAGCATTGAACATCACTTTTGTCTTCTGAAAGTTCATTTTTAATCCCACTTCTTTACTCTTGTCAGCAAGTTCCTGGATCATACTCTGCAGCTCTGATGGGGTAGTTGCAAAAATGACTACGTCATCAGCAAAACGAAGGTGGGTTAGATAATCTCCATTAATCTTTATCCCTTTGTTTTCCCAGCTCAGCGACTGAAAAACACTCTCCAATGTGGCATTACAGAGCTTCGGAGATATGGTGTCACCTTGTCTCACTCCCTTTCCAATTTTTATGTGTGTTGTATTTTCAAACAGCCGAATCTTTGCACTTGCATTTTCATAGATGTTATTAATAATATTAATGTATGCATCTTCAATACCGCAGGTTTTCAGAGCCATTGTAACTGCTGATGGTTTCACCGAATCAAAGGCTTTTTCATAATCGATAAAAGCCATGCACAATGGAAGTTCATATTCCCTCGCTCTTTCAATTAGTTCTCTCAGTACGTGGATATGATCTATTGTGCTGTATAGCCACTAATGAATCCAGCTTGTTCTCTCGGTTGAGCCATGTCCAGTGTTACCTTCAAGCGGTGTGAAAGAACTTTAGTGAAGATTTTATAAACTACTGATAGGAGGCTGATAGGTCTGTAGTTTCCGAAATCCTCAATGTCACCTTTCTTATGTAGCAGGATCATTGTAGCGGTGTTCCAATCCTCAGGAATCTTTCCTTCATTAAGGCATCGAGTGAAAATTTGGGCGAGTACTGTTTCGATTTCTCCACTTGCTTCTTGTATGATGTCTACAGTAATTCCATCTTCTCCTGGAGCTTCTCCCCGCTTCATGTTCTTGATTGCATGTGCAACTTCTGCTGGAAGGACTGGAGGAACTCTGGTACTGGTATCTTTCATGATGTCTGGAGTGCATGTATCATCCCTTTCATATAATTTGGAGTAGAAATCTTTCACTCTTGTCAAAATTTCGCCTCTATTTCTTGTTACAGAACCATCTTCTTTTCTCAGTGCCATAATCTGTTTTCTTCCCTTACTGAGATGTCCCTTTGCTATCTTTAGGCTTTGGTTGTTTTCAATTGCTTTCCTCACTAGTTCACAGTTGAATTTTCTTACGTCTTCAGTGATACTTTTTCTTACTGTCTTGCATAGCTCTATATATTCCACTTTGGAAGTCACATCTTCTTTAGTTGTCCTCATCTCTCTTCTTTTTGCATCAACATTTTCGTTTTTCCTGATAATTTGTTTACATGCAACTTGTTCTTAGACCCAGCTAATTTTGTTGTTGTTTCCATAAGAGCTTTGGTTACTTTTCTGTTAACTTCAGAGATGTCCACTTCTTCCGATGTTAGGCCTTCTAAAGCAGAGAACCTGTTCTTCAGTTCCAACTTGAAGGTATTATGGTGTTTTTAAGGTTTACGGCACTGGCTCTCTCCCTTCCCTGGAACCAGTGGCCCTAAATTAGGGACGGGCGACTGCTTATAGCCCATTGAGTTGCTCACGGTGGTATTTATTGAAGTATTTATTCCGTATTAAATGGTGTAACAATTTATAAAACACACAACGACCAAGTGCCGTGGAAGATCCTACTGACATAAGATATTAAGGGGAAAATGAGAGAGAATGTGTGAAAGGTAGGTCACGAGATACCACCTTCCGCTAGACGCAATATCACCTAGACACGTAGTAGTAGATACGCGCTCCAAGATTTCAAATTATCGTCGTTCCCGAAATTATTCTTGTGTTCACTGGCCTTGAGAAAGATTCCCGTTCGGAGTGTGAAAGCTCGGCACTTAGTCGATGTGTGTTTTATATATTGTTACACCATTTAATACGGAATAAATACTTCAAGATAGAATTATGTTTACTTGCAGAATGAATTCCTTTAAGCTTTTGGAAGCCAGTAGACTGTTACACTGAAAACTGTGTTGTTATTAAGCGTCTTACATATGTGTTATACATGCTTTTTAAAAGTTATACTGATTGTGTGAAGTATTTTTGGTCTTGTTTCCTGTTTTAAATGTGCATCCAAGAGAATGCAGATAGATCTATTCGGAAGTCAGTTGACTACCGAGAGACAAAGTACAGGTTAGGCTGCCTGAACCCCGTAAGATCTAGATATATTAGCTTAAAAGAAAGATTCCATTATCTTAATGGTTATTATACAGTCGAGTCACATTATTGTGACCACCTCCTACTTTTGCCGCCCCGGTGGCGCAGTGGTCTAAGCGATGGCCTCTGATCATTCGTCCGAGCGGGGTCCGGGTTCGAATCCCGTGAGGCATGGATGTTGTGTTTGTTTTACGGCACTGGCTCTCTCCCTTCCCTGGAACCAGTGGCCCTAAATTAGGGACGGGCGACTGCTTATAGCCCATTGAGTTGCTCACGGTGGTCGTTAAACCTCCAATCAAAAAAAACAAAAAAAAACCTCCTACTTTTGACGTCAACAGCGCGTACCCAATGAATGAAGGCACGTGTCGTGAGCTGGCTTCGAGAGTATATAAGGTGTGCTGTAGGCATTCTGAAAACATATCACTCGTTGCTGTCATGGATAAAAGGGGCTATATTTCAGATTTGTAAAAAGGGATGATTATCAGCTTTCGGGACAAGGGTAGCAGTATTTCTGAAACAGCGCAGTTTGTGAACTGTTCGCGTGCTGCTGTGCAGCAAATAAGTGTAGTACCGTATATTTCTAATTTGATAACCGATGCAGTTTCAATCGCTCATGAATAACCCCAAGGTTTATTCCCGCAAACTTATGAACAGCAATTTCATAATCGTACACACAATGGACAAAACATTAGAGATACCAACTTAAGAGCCTATTGGTTCTCCTCTAGCGCGAATAACAGGCTGTTCATGCGAAGGCATCGACTCCACCAGATGCCAGAGGGTTTCCGGAGGTAATGCCAGCCATGCCTGTTGCAGAATTGTCCACAACTCCACCCTAGACGTCTGACCAGGATCCATGGATCTGATGTTCCGCTCCCCAGCATCGCAGAGAGCTTCCACAGGGTTGAAATCTGGGGACCTTGCGGGCCACTGGATAGTTCCAGACTCAGATGAGTGTTCCTCGAGTCATGCCTGTGTGGTTGCGGCCCAGTAGTGTGGCGCATTGTTCTGATGAAACAGACCACCGACCGCAGGATACGCGAAGACCATGAAAGCTCGTGGGTGATCCGCCAGCACATGCTGCCAGCGCACAGCGGTTAAGAACCTCTCTAGACACCCTAAGGAACCTAATGTGTTCCATGAGAAATCTTCCCAGACAATCATAGAACCACCACCGCCTTGAACAGAGCCTACCTGGTAGGACGGATATTAAGGACCTCTCTAGACACTCTGAGGGACCTAATGTGTTCCTTGAGAAATCTCCCCAGGCTATCACAGGACCACCACCGCCTCGAACAGTGCCAACCTGACAAGATGGGGATTAAGGACTTCTCCAGACACACTAAGGGACCTAATGTGTTCCATGAGAAATGTCCCCACACTATCACATAACCACCACTGCCTTGAGCCGACCTGGCAGGATGGGGATTAAGGACCTCTCCAGACACACTAAGGTACCTAATGTGCTCCATGAGAAATATCCCCAGACTATCACAGAACCACCACCGTTTTGAACAGAGCCGACTTGGCCGGACGGGGGTATTAAGGACCTCTCTAGACACACTAAGGGGACCTAAGGTGTTCCATATGAAATCACCGCAGACTATCACAGAACTGCCATCGCCATGAACAGAGCCGACCTGGCAGAACGTGGATTAAGGACCACTCTAGACGCACTAAGGGACCTAATGTGTTGCATGAGAAATCTCCTCAGACTATCACAGAACCACCACCGCCTTGAACAGAGCCGACCTAGCAGGACGGGGATTAAGGACCTCTCTATACACACTAAGGGACCTAATATGTTGCATGAGAAATGTCCCCAGACTATCACAGAACTACCACCGCCTTGAACAGAGCCAACACGGTAGGAGGGAACCATGACCAGGTAGCACAGCCTCGCAATTTAACGTTTGCCCAACACTGAGCCACCGTCTTCTGTTCCTAAAAGACTGTGGCTCAGTGTTGGGCCTACATTGAATTGCAAGGCTGTGCTACCTGGGTGGCCTTATGCTGTCGACCCCACGACGTGGCGCCACTCAGCAGAGATTCAGTTTTAATGTTCCCGGCGGTAGGCGGGGCGTAATTTCCAATGACTGACAGTCAACAGTGGCACAGGAGTATGGCGTCGGCTCCCGTAGCTTATGGTAGGCAGCGTGCGTCATACTGTTCGCTTGTTGTCGCTGCTTGAGCCTCCGACATTTAACCTAGATGTGATTTCCGTTGCCAAACTGCCGTTCTGTACGAGCCGGAATAGTCTATTTCGACCCTGATCATCAATGGCGTGTGGTTGACCACCGCTTGCTCTGTGGGCGCTGGTACGTCCGTCGATGGTATACTCGCAGTACACCCTTGACACGGTTGGCCTCGTAAACCCCAGAGTTCTCACTTGGGCGACAGAATGGCACGTCTGCCTTGCGCCGACAATACATCCACGATCAAAGTCGCTCAGATCACCACGTTTACCCACGTTCCTCGATTGCAATATACTGTTGGGAAGCCCTTCTCTCCTGTTTATCGCTTGCGTTCTGCTTGGGTCTATTCCACTCTGCGCGAGGGATGCTCATGTCAACTGCCCATCAGATCTATCTCTAATATTTTTGTCTACTGAGCGCATTAACCAAGTAAAATCTTAGTTTGACGAATTATTTATGAAGACGGAGTTTATTGAGTTCTCTTTTTAACCAAGACGATTAATTTTTACTTATAACAGTCTTCTTCCGACTCGTGTTCCTTCCAAGGTCATCGAAAACAAAGGAGTTATGTTAATTTGTTTTTTTAGGAACCGTGGCTTCGGTACTTAACATGCATTTTATTAACAAAAGTCACCGGACACTCCTTCAAAAGCAAATGAACAGATCCGCTGCATTGCTAAAATGCGCGGTACAGCTGCAAATGGTATAAAAACAAACCTGCAGCTGACTGCGGTCACATAGCATTGTGAGGTTGAGTGAAAATGTCGCGGTGGGAGAGAAATGACTTTAAGAAAGGAAAGATTGTTGGGGGTTATGTTGGTGGGTTGTCCATAAGAAAAGCCGGGAGGCGTTTAAACATACCCAAGTCAACTGTTTTGGATGTACTGAATAAGTGGAAGACACATGGTGTGCCTGAAGCAGCAAAACGTACCGGCAGACCAAAGAAAATCAGTGAAAGATGGCGCCGAAGCCTCAGGAGAGTCGTTACAGCTAATCGACGGAGTGCTGCAGAAGACCTCAGCGTATAGGTAAGTAAAAATGCTGGAACCTCAGTATGTACTCGTACCATTCGCAGAGAACTTCATCCCATGGGTTACCGTGGTCGTGCGGCTGCTCATAAGTCTTTCATCTCCACTCGGAATGCTATTCGTTGTTTAGCATGGTGTAAAGAACATTTATCGTGGACCCTAGATCAATGGAAACGGGTCCTATGGACTGATGAATCCAGATACACGATCCATTAGTCTGATGGCCGTGTGTGGGTATGGCGGCAGCCGGGGGAACTATACGTACCGCAGTGTATTGTTCCTACGGTCAAGTTTGGAACTGGCAGTGTACTCGTGTGGGGGCGTTTCTCGTAGTACGGTCCCGGACCATTGGTTATCGTGGAGAAACTTGTTAACTAGCTTGTCTACCTCGATATTTTGGACAATTATGCTCTACCAACTCTGTGGCAATACTATGGAACCGAGCCTTGTTGGTACCAGAAGGATAATGCACCGATCCATAAAGCAAGAACTGTTACGGCGTGGTTTGACGATAATTCCGTATCGTGTGTGGACTGGCCAGCACAAAGCCCTTATCTTAATCCCATAGAGCACCTATGGGGAAACTAGAGCGCGGCATAAGACGTTTGGAACCAAGGTCTACTACTAAGCAACAGTTTGCGGCAGCATTATGTACTGAATGGAAGCGCATACCTATCGCTGTGTTCCAAAACCTTGTCGAAAGCATGTCTCGAAGCGTCAGTGCATGCATTAAGACCAATGGTAGATCAACATCGCACTAATGTATGTCAAAAAATGTATGTGGTGTTTCTCTTGTAGGTGTCCGGTAGCTTTTGTCAATATAGTATAGATAACTCCTTAATACTCGAACACACTTCGAGACTTCAAAATTGACACAACCCATGGTGTACTGTAGGGAAGGATTGATTCACTGGAACACCAAGACATTTCCCAGTGGAACATTCAAGAGATGGCTCATATTCCCGTATTGTTTTTGTCCGATTTTTTTGGAACGAGAGAATCGTTATTTTGGTACTCATAAAATAATAATTATTAAAAAACAGTTTCCTCCTGCCTAGCATTCACTATATCACCAAAAGTATCCCGACTCCCCTTTCGAGTAGTGGATTTGCTCATGTACGTCACAGCCATGGTCCATGCAGATATAAAAAGACTGTCGCTGCCTGACGGATATCAAAGATAAGCATGGACATTAGAATCAGAGCTCCGTGACTTTCAAACGGTCATAGGATGCCAGCTTAGCAACAACTCAGTTCAGGAAATTTCCGCACTGCTGCAGCTTCGCCGATCAACTATAAGAGATGTTATTGTGAAGTGGAAACGTCTAGGAGCAGCAATAGCACAATCGCGACCTATTAGGTCACTTAAAATGACAGAGCGGGTTATGATTGATTGGTTGGTTGGTGGATTTTTATGGCGCAAAGGCCATGTTTGGCCAAAGACCTCCAGACACAAGACCATCAAAGAAAGATTTTTAAAAACGTGGTATAAATGTTAAAAGCAGGCTGATTCAGTAAAAGTGAAAAACGAGAATAATGAAAAGCGTAAAAGCTAGATAAGCTAAAAAAAAAAGTCAATTTGTTTGAAAAATGAAAAAACTGCGAATGTATTGCAATGGTCATCTAAGATCCTCTGCAGCGTAACTGCGCCGTCGCCTAATAAATGGGAATGAATATAGTGCAAATGCTGATCACGGAAACGAACTACATAAAATATGAGCGACAGTGAGTCGGCAGTGGCACGTCTCACACATCGGGGCAACAGAGCGAGTGAAGCGGATAGTGCGACAATATCGCCTTCCTCGGTTGCAACACTCACACCGAGTTCCAAAACGCCTATGAAAGCAACGCCAACACCATATCCGTTCGTCGAGAGCTCAAGGGAATGGGTTTTCATGGCCAAGCAGCCACACACAGGCCTAACATCAGCAAGATCAACGCTAAGGGTCAGTTGAAGTAATGTAAAACACGGCGACGGTTAATTACGGAGCAGTGGAAACGCGTTCTCTCGAGAAATGAGTCACGCTTCACTATCTGGCAGTCCGACGGACGTGCCTGAGAGTGTAGAATGTCAGGTGAACAGTACCTACCCGACTGTGTTGTGCCAACTGTGAAGTTTGGTGTAGGAGGTATCATGTTGTGTAGCTCGTTTTCATGGTTTGGACTGGGCTCCCTAGTTCCAATGACCACTTATCTTAACGCTGCAGTCTATAATGACATTCTCATCAGATCTGTACTATCAACATTATGGCAACAGTTCGTTGAAAGCCCTTTTCTTTACCAACAGAGCAATCAATGCTCAGTCCAGAAAGTGCCGTCCGTGCAGGAATGGTTTAATGAGATGGGTGTGAAAGAACTTGACTGGACTGCACAGAGCTCTGATCTCAACCCTATGGAACACCTTTGGGATGAAGTGGAACGTAGTCTGCGAGCCGTACCGATCCACCCGACAACGGTGACCTACTGGATTAATGCTCTTGAAAGGAAGGCACTTCCCGAAGCAGCGTTCCAAAATGTAGTGGGAAGCCTTGCTGTGATAGCAGCAAATGGTGGACGAACTCGATATATTAATTCCTTTCCTATTACAGGGAGTTTGTGAATAGACAAGTGTAAATGTCTGTATTAATTATTCATTCGCCTTCCTAATTATTTGTTCAGTTGCTGCTTACCATCTTTGGTAAATCCCCAGCATTGTGCGGGGCTCCAAGAAGCAACCTGCCAAATTGGCTTGGCAGTTAGCGTGTGTGAGTCTGGAGGAATTCGAGGCCGCTGTGGTGTAGCGGAAACATATCCGGCGCGTAACTGGAAGACCCTGGATTCGACTCCCGGTGGCGGCTAATGAGAATTTTTCCGTGACACTTATAAACGCGGAAAGAGCGAAGATCTTTGCTTGATGTATATTCGGCTGGATTTTTTTTTATTGGAGGTTTAACGACCACCGTGAGCAACTCAGTGGGCTATAAGCAGTCGCCCCTCCCTAATTTCGGGCCACTGGTTCCAGAAAAGGGAGAAAGCCAGTGCCGTACGACTAACACAACATCCATGCTTCACGGGATTCGAACCCATATCCATCTTGGACGAGTGATCAGAAGCCATCGCTTAGACCATTGCACCACCTGGGCGGCAAATGGGCGTTTGCTGTGAAATGACAATGCAAAATTCCCTGTACTTCTGTGAGAAAAGTGTCGTGCATCTTTTATGAATTAATTAAACTAAAGCTAACTACACTTAGACGTAGGTCGTTATACCCCAGAAGCACTGCTGTTTCTTAACCTTCGTTTTGTAATCTTGAAGGATACACTTATACACGCTGCGAAGGCCCATCCCCTCCCCCCACATTCCTTTTTTAACAGACTGAAACAAGGCCCAAAGCAATATCCAGCAAAGATATTCCGAATTCGTGCCCCACTCACAGTCATCTTAAAAGAAACAGCAATTTATCAGTATTGGTTTATGGGTCAAAATTGTAGTTCCTGGATCAAAATCATAGGTGGACTTAAAAAACGCGTCTACTAACGGAGGAGATTCAAATACCTCTGCGCAGCACGTGATTAGTGAGCAAATAAATATAAAAATTAATTGCGTAGGAAAATTGCTATCCTGCATGCCAACATGTCAATTTTTACAATGATTAGTTTGAAATGGACTCTTCATGAAAATCGTGATTTTTTTTTCTTTTGTCAAATCAAATGATTTAAAAAAAATAATTATCTGTTACAACATCGCGTTTCCAGATTCGTTTAATGCTACGTTTAATCGCGAGAGGATTTTTAAAATTCTTTCTCCGTTAAATTGCTAAAATGTGTTCACGACTCAATTCGTTTTACAATGCATACCTAAACAATTTTCATCCAGGATTTAATAGAACTTTTTTCACGAGGGAATTTATGAGGTATTTTCCTCTAGATTCGCTGTGCTTTTGTAATGGACTTCAGGACTGAATTTCCCAACCTGATTTCTTCGTTCGAATCAGCCCCTGATGTACTGGTTTTCCTACTCGGCCCCAGTTTTTAAACTGGTAGAAATTCAACACTCTCCATTTGTCACTCGGACATTTTAGTTCCAAGCAAACAATGCTCATGTAAGGAATAAACGCTGAAAGTTGGCTCTATCGTGCTGTTGCGAAAAAGTGGGTAATCGAACAAGAAAAACAGAAACAGCTGAAAACGGAAACTTTATTTTATCGAACAAGAAAAACAGAAACAGCTAAAAACGGAAACTTTATTTTATTTTTGAAAGTTTTTTTTTTTTTTAATTTCAACCATTCTTCCTAGAAATTGTTAATCATCTGACATTATTATTATGATCACCTTTCTCCGTTTAAAATTCCCCGAAATCGGGAAAGTTCCATGGATAGAACGTTGATAAGCGCGCCTATTCCTATTATTAAGACCCACCGTTTTATTTTGGTTAACTAATATTAGGGCAAACTTGATACGGGCAAACGTGTTTATGGTAAACGGGAATTAGGGCAAATGGCAATTAGGGTAAAAGCGATTTCGGTAAAGTTGCAGGCAGCCATCCGCTGTAGAACGTGCACTTGAGAACTCCCAGTCAATCTGGTGTGTAAAATGCAACGTCACACACATTTATTTTCCGAGCGCTGAAGAAGGGATTCTCTTATTTTTCGTATCTCGCGGTGTGGAAAGAACATCACACCACTGCGAGATCTTGAACGGCCGGGTTATCCGGGAAGTTCGGGCGCCATTATAACGAAGTAAATTTCTCCGTCATTTTTGGTCCACGCCGGGAATCGAACCCGAGTCCACTTATTCCGGAACAAGTCGCTCTACCAACTGAGCTACGCAGACGTTCGTTCTTGCTGCTATCTGCCTTTATGTCGTGTGCGTCCTGCGGGGCAGGCACGTCACACGTGATTCGAGCAAACGTGAATTAGGGGAAATGAGATTAGGACAAACGAAATTAGGGGACATGGGAATTCGGGTAAAAGCGATTGGGGTAAACGTGATTGGGGCAAACGGGAATTAGGGAAAACGGATTAGGGGAAGTGGGGCTACGCGGTTTCTTTCCTACAACTCCAGAACAACCCTGAGCCATCTTCGTAGCTGCCTTAATGGTCTTAATTTAAGCCTCCAAGAAAATGAAAATTTATTTCTCATGCCACCGATTACTGCATACTTCATATGAAAGCCTCACCACTTCGAGAATCAAACGAAGAATGAAAAAACTCATCATGTTCCTTATGGGATAGAATTACAGAGGGTGTTCCCACATTTTTAGAACGATTTTCCAGAAATATAATTAATCTTTAAAATGAAATTATTTCTTTCTTAAAGGTTCTATCTGATAGCCCTTTTTCTGGATATGAACCTACGTCTAGATTTCCAAGATAAATGGACATTTCTTAAAATTGGTAGTGGTATTTTATTCCACTCCTCTTCCACTGCTTTCCATAGCCCAATCATTGTTTTAGGTCTGCATTTAAAAAGTGCTCTTTTTAGAAGTACGAAGGCGCAACAGTCCATTGGTGACACATCAGAGGACTTTGAAGGAATATGAGCAAAAGGTGCAGACTTGGTACTCGTCTCGTTTTTCATTTTTTTCAAGACAGAGTAGTAGAGTTGGATGTAGGGCTGGTAGCCTTATATCCTGATGGAGTTCTACTCTTTGAAGGCTCTGTGGATAAGGGAATGGTATTTCCTCTTTAAATATAGGAGTTAAAACATTATTTTAGTAATATGTAGAGTTGATTTTAACTTTCTTTTCATCTTTTCTTACCTTTAATTTACCATTGCACGAGAAATCCGCAATAATCATGAATCATTTGCTGAAACTTTCTTTGAATTCTTGGAACCAAGTTTGTGAGTCTTTTTCTGCCCTTTTTTGCGATAGTAAATAGGCGTTTCCTTTTTTTTTTTTTTTTTTTTTTTTTTTTTACAGTCGTTTAAGGTATCCCACTACGTTGGGGGCAATTTTTTTTGAAAAAATGCAAGAATAGGTAATTTATTTTAGAAAGGCTAACACAGAAAAACACATAAACTTTTTAAGAAAAAACATGATATCAATATAAATTTTTAAGAAATTGGGAAATTTGTGAAAGAATTGAAGGAAATATGTCGTTTGCGGTAAAATCTCTAAATAAAAAAGATACAGATATAGGATGGCATTTTTTGCATTAGTACATGTGCATGACTATTAGCTATGTAGTGAACTAAAAGGTAAATGATGTTCCTAAACACTGCTGAGATACACTAATTCCTATATGCATTAGTGTGAATTTTCGACAAATTTCTTCACTATGTTGAATGTAAATAGCTATAACCTAACTTTAAACTGTCAAACAGCAAAACCTTTAGTTCATTGCATGCACAACATTGTAAGAAAGATGTATACCAAGTTTCATCAATTTAATTACATTCCTTTTGCAGTTATCAGGTTTTCCGTAAAGAGTTCGGGGTGAAAATTTCATCCTGTGAAAAACACGATTAAAGTTTAGAAGACACCAGTTTTGAAGGGATGAAAAGTATGTTTATGTTTGCCACCCTCACGAACATAGTAAATCGCACCACATAATTGTATCCAAAGTATTGCCAGATCCGTAAAACCTTGTAAAAATATTTTCTACTACAATTTTATGCACAAGCAGTAAGACTAGCCTAATTATTTCCCAACTTCCAGCCTTTCAAGTGTCACTTCCCGTTCGTTTGTCACCTGGGTTTTGATATTCCGATTGCTATAACTCTGTATCTATTCATCGTAGACAAGAAGCAAAGGCAGTTTTGGAATCCTAAGAAACAGAGCTTTAAAATGAACCATTTTTATAAAACGTGAAATTTATCCCAAAACGACCTTTTCAACGTAGTGGAGATACCTTAAGTAGGCCCATGCTTTGTCAATAGTCACAATAAATTTCTATCTGTCTCCGGCTAAGTGATTTTCATAAAGAAGTCTACACCGTGTTCTGCGCTCAGCCACGTCCTATAGATAAAAGCCTGTGAACTTTTTTTATTATTCAGTTTTTGTTTATAACCTTATTTACAGTTGATACTGAGATTTTTAACGACTTAACGATTGCTCTTTGTGTCGGTGGATTTTCTTTTAAGACCAGAGACCTTACTTTTGAAATAGTCGTTAAAGTACGTACCTTCTTTGGATATTCATTTGGTGTCCTTTTCCCTGTTAAAAGCAATGCTTGACGATTTGCCCTCTGTTATCAATCGTTTTGCTTATTTTGCATTTAGAAGTGCTAATTCCATGATTTTCACCGCGTTTTCTAATTACAGAATAGGAAACTTTCTCTTCTAAAAAGAGCAAAAACATAACCTTCTATTCACAGCTTGTTTGCCGACGCCATTTTCTTAGCTGACGATATTTAATTGCAACGGATGTTTCTTAGAGGTCTGCACGGGCCTTAATTTGGAAAGCCCGCGCTTTCAAGGCCCGGCCCGTATATTTCTCCTGTTTCCAAGGCCCGGGCCGGCCCGTAAAATTTCAACAATTACTAAAACACGAATTTGGCACTTGGTGCACTCGGTCATTCGATTCCTGAAGAGTTTTCGTTTTCTTAATTGCTACAAGTATTCTATTACAATAAACGTTAATTCGGAATATTTCTGTGACTCTGTATAAGTCACGTGACGTCTGAGGAGGGAGGGGGGGCTTGTATACTCAAAAATATTGCATGTAAACGATAATTTCCATGCCTTTGAAATTATCTTTGCTTACCGCCGGACCCGGAATATCCTTGGGGATAAAGAGGGCGAGGGGGGGGGGGTAATTCGAAGAGTAGGAAATATCCAGAAGTATGAGTCCGATCGTTCTATTTTTCACTGTCTACAAGCACAGCGATTTTTTCACGAAAATCTTTCACTTTCTTAAACTCCATAATAAATATAGAAGAGTATTTATCAGCAACACTGAACTGAGCATATGCTAGGGAAAACAACGACACACTGCCCAGCTAACCAGTGTCACAGAAGTTTTGAAAACTGCTGAGCTGGGATACTTAAGGGTTCATTTGCCATCTGCTGACCTCCTGAGAGTACAAATGGGGAAAATACGGAGCAGATTTATACACAGAAGTAAGTTTCTCCCAGCCCATTTCTCCCGTGTCATTTAAGACAACTTAAAAGCTTTTCACACATCTAAAGAACAAAGTGCCGCCGACCAGAACAACAAAAAAGATCGTCTGCGAGCGGGTGGCTCGATTTATAAATGCTGCAGTTAATAGCCTATCCTGAAGCATGAGAGGAGGGTGGAAGTTAGAGAGAGAAGGTACCACATTCACATTTAAAAACTAAGGCAGATGACCCACTCCAATCGTTTTGTAGGAAGGGAGGATGTCGTAAAACTTCCATTTTTGTCAACAGCGGAAATTATTCAGTCTTATCCTGCTGCTGAATGTTGTGAGATTTCCAAACAAGAAAGGCACCGTACAGCGATTGTTTTGCTCATTAAAAAAACCCTGCTCGTCGCGTTTTCCCAACTTAGAAATGAGCAAATGCCTGGGCCCGTACAGACCTCTAATGTTTCTTTCGTGTTCATTTAACACGCTGTTGCCAGTTTCAATTCTTTGAACTTTTTTTTTGTTTTCTGCAATTTCTCATAAAAAAAGTTATAAAAATGTGCAAACATCGTCTGTACTGGTAAAGTTTTCTGACATTATATTACTGCGCAAAAAATATGCAGCTCTGAATGGAAAACGTAAAAAATAAAGCGAAGATTTTCTTTCTCCCTTTCTGGAAAACTGTACCTACTAACAATTTTCCTGAACTAAGTAAACTGGCTTTAATTTTCACCTTATGCTGTCGTTCAACATACACTTGCAAGAAAACCTCCTCAACAATTCTACATATCTCTTAGTATAATGTATAGAATTTATCTCAACAGACAACTATTAAGACATATTCTCCCATTCGTAACATGAACAATATAAACGAGATTTAACCACATTATAGGCCAAAAGCAGAATCATCCTACTCTTTCAAGTTGAGACGAAAAAAAATGAACAGACATTTCATATTTAAATATATGTATTCATACTGTTGTAAATCAAGTTCTGTAAATATCAAGTCATCCCATAAGTAATGTCGTTTCTTGCACGTGTGAAGAAAACAAGCAAATACGTACCTGGAACAGATCTTTTAATCATTACAATAAGTGCTCCGAGAACTGACAACCTTCTCCCACCGTTAAACAAGGTTTTGAATCCCAGACTTGTAGAATTCCGTGGGTTTCGATACAAAAACGCCCGAAAGGGTTCAGTGCAGGTTCAGTGCACCTGCTCGATATTTCGAAGGGTTTTTCCAGCAAGATTGTGTTGGAGGCTACAAAACAGGTGGTGACAGAATGGCGTAGAGTCAAGGGAATATGCTGGATGTGGAAGTTTTTCCCATTCGAACTCCTTCAAGTTGACACTAGCCATTTTGGCCATGCGTTATCCTGGTAGATAGCCACGCCTTTACGATTAAGGATTGTTGAACGTTTGTCCTGCAAGGCACTGCGTAGACGCTGTAGCTACTGACAGTAAACCTCCCCTGTAATGGTTTTGTTCGGTGGCAGAAGATCGTAATGGATTATGCCTTGCATATTCCACCAAACAGACCACAAAACCTTCTGTGGGAAACGTCCCGGTTTAGCCACTACTGTAGGCCCGTGTTCCCTTTAGGAAGCCTCTTACGTTTGCGTTTAATGTTACGGTAAAGAATCCATTTTTCATCTCCCGTAACCATTCTGTGCAAAAATGGCTCCCTCTTTTCACCGGAGATAAAGGAAGTGCAAATGTGCACACGCTGTTGCAGATTTTGTGCAGTGAGCTCATGGAATATCCACTTACCCAGTTTTGACACATAACCAAGGTCCTGTAGATGCCTGTGAAGAATTGAATAGGTTGAATGAACGGTTGTGGCTAGTTCCTCGACTGTTGCCTGTGGATCTCCCTCAACAGCAGCTCTTAGCACATCATTATCCAGCTCAACAGGTCCGTCCTTGGTGTTGCATATCCGTGAGAGCTGTTCCCCATTCGGAATTTCTGCAACCATCGTTGACACTTTCTCCAGGGTGCCCTGACCATGTACGGTATTGATGTTTCGTGCCGCTACAGTCACTGTATTTTCCTGGTTAAACTCATATAGCATAATGTAGCTGATGTGTCCTTCAGACACCACCATTTTCTATGCAGTTTAACTGCTCAACGGATGCACGTACAACTCTTGTTCTCTGTCTCATGTGACACGAAGGGCTTGCCGTGTAATACGTCTTATCATGACCGTGGCCTACGTCATAGTCTGGTAGCCAGAAGGAACAGTTCTGTTCGGCATGTAGAAAAACGACATTAGATGACCTGATAGTTGATAAATTTTTATTTTAATTATTTTGGGGAATAGTATTTGTGACGAATACACCTAATACCTTCCTTAAAAGTTTCGGTGATCTCATTTAAATTGTGTTTCTCCTCGTTAAATATCTCCTCACTTAACGGCACATTATTTCTCTCGACGAGCTTCTAAAAGTTGTTAACCTAACAGTGGGTTAAAGTGCAATCAACGATAAATAAAAAGATATGAGCTGAGTAGAAGAGAGCGATGATAGTGAGCTATATTAGTGAGGGATATGCTGTGAGAAGAGTACGATATGTAATGATCTGATCACGATATGCTATGTTTTAGATAAAAGCGACAGGATCTGTGATAAGAGCGACAGATCATGTGGACTATACGTATTTAGTGATGGCAAGCGATTGTTGTCAAACGTATGCTATTACGGAATAGTAGTTTGAAGTGTTTTCATCTAGCTGTTACAAGCGTCGTCTTCTCGATGTGCTGCATACTTGACGTACTTGGACACAGAATAAGGATATTGAAATTATAAGTACAGAATTCTGTGATTCTCTAATCCTGAACCGTATCGACTTTATAGTGTTACATAGTGTAATCAAGTTTTTCAACTTCGACTTCTACACCAACGATACGAATTAGAATATAAGGGTATTTCAAGCAGTTTAATTCACTGAAACAACCTTAAAATTTTACAATAATCAAACCGTTATTAATTCTATACCTTGAAGAACTATCCATCTTGATGTATTGTACAAAGGCCGTTCCATAAAAACTTAGAGTAATTTTTTGAGTTGGCAACAGTGCGAAGGGTGAAAATAACCACGCAGACTAATAACTGAATTAAGGAAGTATCTATGGCAACAGTTATTAGCCGTGGCAGACGCTTCTGGTTTTGTTATTGGGAAGTTGTTTAAGGTACGTCTGCATTTCGCCATACAACCATGGAGGTGAGTGAATCAGAGTTAAAAAGTGAAATGCGTTGTGCGATAAAATTTTGCTATCGTTTGGGTAAAACGGTTCCAGAAATAGTTGACTTAATGAAAAAAGCTTACAAAGATAAATGTTTGGGTGAATAAGCAATTTTTAGATGGCACCATGATTTTAAACAAGCTAGTAAAAGCATGCAATGCATTCATTATGATACGCTTTCCAACGTTCCAGAAATCATTACTCAAGTTATTACTCAAGATATGAGGATAACGGCTGTGGAAAAAATCTCTCTCCTACGCCCTGACCTTTGACCCCATTTCGATGATATTCAACAGAACCGGTTAAATATACTTCCGGAACAACATGATAAAGCTTTCTCTCAATCGAAGCATTTTTACGTTAGTTATAATGCATAAGGGAGATGAAATGGATCCCACTCCTATGTCCTGACCGTTGACCCCATTTCACCCATTTTCAATAGGGTTTGTCCCCAGGTGGTCCTCTACCACATACTAAAATTTCATCGAAATCGAACCATTTTTACGCAAGGTATGACGCATAAGGACATGGAATGGATTCCACTCCTATGTCCTGACCGTTGACCATATTTCACCCATTTTCAATAGGGTTTGTCCCCAGGTAGTCCTCTACCACATACTAAAATTTCATCAAAATTGAACCATTTTTACGCAAGTTATGACGAATAAGGGCAATGGAATGAATTCCGCTCCTATGTCCTGACCTTTGACCCCATTTCGTCCATTTTCAATAGGGTTTGTTCCCAAGTGGTCCCCTACCCCATACTAAAATTTCATCGAAATCAAACCATTTTTACTAGAGTTATCGTGCGGACGAACAGACAGACGGACAAAGCTGGAGCATATACGCGTTTTCAACCTACGGTTGGAAAGCGTAAAAAAGGGCGTCTGTCGGCAAAACTCGCTCCTAGGCCTGGTCGACCTGAAAATGTTGTCACGGAGCGTATTGTTAACACTGTTTGGGTAATCCTGCAAGGAGATCGACGAATGAAGTGTGAAGACATAGTGGCGTCAACTAATATTTCAAAAACGTCGGCATTTCGCATTCTACGCAACAAATTACTGCTGCATCGTGTGTGTTCCAGATGGGTACCTCATCACCTGACGAGATAACAATTGTTAGCCAGAGTTCAGGGATGTCATGAGCAGAAACAAATGATTGCAAAGGATCCAAACTTTCTAAAAACAATAATAACTGCCGATGAAACATGGGTCCTCTATTTCGACCACCTCACGAAGCACGCAACGAATGTCTGGAAACACACAGGCTCGTCTCCTCTGAAAAAAGTCCGCCAAGCCAATCAGCTGGAAAATGATGATGATAATTTTCTTTGATCATAAAGGTGTAGTCTACCAACATGCCGTTCCTCCACAAATTGCTGTCAATGCTGAGTATTACATTTCAGTTTTGAAATGTCTGCGACGACACATATCGATTTATCAACTGGAACTGGTGGACAAGTGGACACTATACCATGATAATGCACGCCCACATGTGGCTGCTTGTGTTTAACAGTTTCTTACGAAATGCAGTATTGAAATCATAGCCTGCCTACAGTCCTGATCTCGTCCAGTTCGATTTCTGTTTGTTTCCAACAATGAAGGAGAAGTTCCGTGGCTCAACATTCAACACAGATGCTGGTTATTCAAGCTGTACAAAGGTCGCTAAAGCAGCTTCCACAAAATGCCTTCGCCACATGCTTTGAACAGTGGACAGAACAATGGGACCGTTACATATCATCCGAGGGAAGATACTTTGAGAAAGAATAACACATATTTTCCTGTACCTTATATTTCTTCACTTTGTGTGATTTTACTCTCAGTTTTTATGGAACGGCCGTTGTATTCTTAGACCATGAATATGGTAGACACAGCTGCCCCCGTTCACGCAGTGTTGAGAGAACGGCACAAACATGTCAAACGGGTTAGTCACGTGATGTGTGTCAAGATTGCTCTGAGGGAGCAGGTAATGGCGATGATCAACAGCATTTACCTTAGACCATGAATAAGGCATTTACACGGGGAATCGTTCAAAATAATTTCACTAAGTTTATCTTCATGAAAAATCAAGTGGTTTATTTTTCTGCCCATTAGTTCATGTGGTACCGATTTTTTAAGTTCTGTCACTCTTATTGGTGCTCCCGCTGAAGTGATAGTTTACATATTTTTGCGCATTTTTGCTGCCTCGGCCTTCTCCTACATACAACGCAGCATTTTTTTAGCAAATGCATCTTTCTTTAGCTTTCATTGTGTGTACTTTTTGTTGTTATAGAGTGCATATATAATCTCCTATGATTTTTTTTAAGTTGTCCCACTACATGTATATTCTCGGGTACGGAGAAGTGGTCACCGAACTGGCCACACAATTTTTAAGGGGCCGTATAAAAATTGTGTTCTGGATTGCTCCGCGGCGACGTCTCCCGAGATTGGTTATGAGGCACACATAAAATTTCCGTAATTTCGTATTTTCTTATTTACGGTATTTTTCAATTTATATAAACTACAGCTAAACAAATTCTCTGCGGGTATGTGCAAACCCAGGAAACTTATCGCGGGGGGGGGGGGGGGAGTTGGGCTTAAAACCTAAAATATGAAATATAAAGAATTTCTGGTCAAATCCGGAGATTTTCAGCGTTCACAAGCTAAAACTCAACAAATTATCTGAGCGCATGTACTGTCTCAGGAAACCTGTCGGGGAGGGAGGGGTAAACCAAGAGTGTAAAGAATTTCCGGTCATATCGGGATATTTTGAGCGTTTACAAACAACATCTGAACAAACTCTTTGCGAACATGTGCAAACGCAGAAAACCTGTCTCGGGCGCGGGAGGGAGGGATGTCAAAAGTGTAAAATATAAGGAGTTTCTTGTCCGATCGGGAGACGGGGGATTTTCAGTATTTACAACCAGAAATGCTTTGTTTTTGTTTTATAAACTGTTGACCACCCAAAATGGGACACCAAGAAGGACACGAGATAGCAAAGCCAGATTTACTGGACTCATAACAACAGATACAAAGATGAAACGATTGAGCTTACAGGCCCATGCGACTTGCGGAACACGCAGACATCAATAGCTCGTGTGGCCCCCATGGCTGGCAATAACGGCCGCTACACGCCGCGGCATCGAATGAAAAAGGCTTTGGATGTGGGCTTGGGGTATGTTGGTCCAGGCTGCTTCCACGCGTTTCCACAGTTCATCAGGCGAAGCAGCGGGTGATGCTAGCCGGGCCACTCAGTTGCCAATCATCGACCAAACGTGCTCGATGGGCGACATATCAGGAGAACGGATGGTCCACGGCAGCAGTGACACCTGGTGGGTCGTGAAGAATTGTTGCACGATGCGTGCCACGTGCGGGCGCGCATTGTCCTGTTGAAACGTGGCCGCTGGCAGGTCCTGCAGGTAAGGGAGGACTACAGGCTCCAAAACGTCTGAGATGTAGCGGTGGCTGTTGAGTGTACCGCCGATGCGTACCAGAGCGGTGCGGGTGTCATATCCAATTGCGCCCCAAAGCATAACGCCAGGCAACGGACCGTATGGCGATGCATAATGCGGGCGTCATACAGTCTCTCGCCGCGGTGCCGCCACACGCGGATCCGACCATCGCGGTGTTGCAGGCAGAAACGGAATTCGTCGGAGAAGACAATGTCAAGCCATTCCGTAGTCCAGGTGCGGCGTTTAACGGCCCACTGCCGCCGCACTCGCCGGTGGTGTAACGTCAATGGTAATCGGAGCAATGGGCGCCGTGCGACAAGTCCCCGCTCCTGCAGACCACGTCGAAAGGTACGTGCTGACACAGGTTGTTGCGCAACACACCCTAATTTCTGCGCTAACGATCGTGATGTGGCGGTGTGAGCTGTCAATATCCGCCGCACAACATGCCGGTCCTCTCGTTCGGTGGTATGCCGCGGCTGCGACATACGCTCACGTCGGTTCGTTCGTCCCTCCTGCACCCACTGAATCCATACTCGCCTCACTGTGGCTGGATGTCGTCCCACACGGGCGCCGATGTCTCGGTAAGGTAAACCGCTGTCGCGGTAAGCCGCTATTCGTCCTCTGTCCAATTCCGAAACGTGCTGGAATGACTGCCGTATTCTGCGACGAGACATCAGGAAGTTCCCCACGCACTGGTCCGGTAGCACAACACACTTCTACTGCTTACACCTCGCCTTCTGTGCACCCTTCTTATAGTGCTTCTCGGTGGCGTGCCGGGCGCACATGGTTTGCATATGCCCTGCAATGCCAATCGTTTGCGTGTCCTCTCGCGGACGACGCATGCTGCGAATTTCAGACCAATCGGATGCTTCCTTCTTGGTGTTGCATTTAGGGTGGCCAGCAATGTATTTTAGGTATTTATCCCCCCCCCCTCAGGTTTCCTGAGTCAGCACATGTCCTCAGAGAGTTTGTTGAGATGTAAATGCTGAGCATCTCCCGACCGCCAGAAATTTTTCATATTTTACACATCGCCGACAAAATCTCTGCTACCGTCAGTGCAGAACAAGGTGTACCTTGACTCGTCGGACTACATGACTTTTTTCCAGTGTCCAGACACGGACACTGGAATTTTTGCACGACTAGTTTATTATTTTAAAAGTTATTCCTTTAATGAGTACTTTCTTTTAATCCTTGGAGGAAACCCGAACTTCCATCAACATCAGAGGACCCTTTCCGTGCCAACAGAACGTGCCCCACACCATCACACCACCTCCAGAACCGTGAGTTGTGCTTACAAGACAAGCTTCTATTGCTTTAATATGGCTGTCACCAAACTCTCTGCCTACCGTCGGTACAAAACACGTGTACTGCGACTCGTCAGACCACATAACTTTTCTTCTAGTCTTCCAGTGTGCAGTCACGACGTGCCTGACACAACTGTAGACGAAATTTTCGGTTCTTCGCAGAAACCAGTGATTTCAGTACAAGCATGTGACTTCCAGTACCGATCCTCTTCAATTCACTGCGCATAGTTCGCTCAGTTAGGGGTAGGAATAGCCTTCACTGCCGTCAGTCCTTCACTGCCGTCAGTCAACTGCTGAACACAGGATGTTCTGTTTCTCTGTATTAGCCTTTTCAGACGACGGCGATATTGTCCCTCACAGATTGTTGTCGTACCTCAGTTAAGCCCCTTAGACAAGCAATGTGGTTATTTTTTCACTGATTATAAGTCCAGGGATATCTCGCCTTTTGAGAAACCAGTAAGCTCTGCTGTTACACTGTAAAAAATAAGTGGTGTGAATTCACATAAAATTTCTGAAAATAACGGGCAGCAAAATTGCCGGCAGGTGTCCGTCTTTTAATGAAATTTCCGTTTTTAAAAGTTTCCGTTTATTTTAACTTGCGTATCTTCACAGATTTCCCGTACTCAGAAATTCCGTTTATTTCAGAAAAAATCCATTTCCGGGTTTTCCGTATTTAAACTGAAATCTCGCAAAACCGACGACCGTACATTTTTCAGCTCTTACCACAGATAACCTTTCCTTGCAGTGAGGATCGAACCCCCGTCGTTTCGGTTGGTTAAATAGGTAACTCACGCCTTTAACCACCGCTTTACAAACGCTCGACAATCCAAATCATGTATATCGTAAAACAAATTGCACGACGATTTTTTTCTTGTCATTAATGTGAGTGATTTAGTTATTTTATTTTCTATTGGAGCTTATTATTTTTCTCAATAGGTTTGCAATAATTGTTTTTCTCTGAGGACTTTTCAAAAATTAAGCATTTTTCATCGTAATTTTTCGACGCAAAAAAATGCTTTACAACGTTTTTCTTTTAAAAACTGACAATGGCTTTCAATTATCTTTTTTAAAAAAAAGGCGATATGTACTTTTTTATAGTATTATTTCACACATAAAAGAAACCCTCCTAAATATAAAATTTACTCTTGATAGCTATAATCGCTTTTGTCTTAAGTTGTCCAAAGGCTGATGCATAGACATCGTACAGTATAATCATCTGTACAATAAGTTAAGTACTCGGTTTCTTAAGCACAATATATAATAAACAACTGGTGCGTAAAATAGGAGAGAGGAGACGAAATATCCAGTGCTACAATAAACAAAAATCATAGAATATGCTATCCACAATATCCGATCTCGGTACGGAATTTCAAAATTCCACAGACGGTTAAAATTTAGAAGTTTAATCAATGCTCAAGTATTCTCACCAATCGCTCCTATTACCGGTAATTTCTCGTCATACGGATGCGGAAAAAGTAAAAACGGGTTTTTTTCGTTAATATACGAAGGAGTTGCGTAAAGATTTCTGAAAAATCCGAATTTTCCGTTAACACATCTCTAAAACGGTAATTTGCCTTTAATGTAAGAAAAAACTGCGGAAAGGTTTCTGAAAATTCAGACTTTTCCCGTGGTACGAAAAAATCCGTGAAATTCAGTTTCCTTTCTGTCGTTTCACGGAAAAGGTTGTATCAGAAATATGCTTCGTTAATTCACGAAAGAAAGGACGGAAAAGTGGTTTGTGAATTTCAGAATTTTTTTACAGTGTAGCTGCGTAAGTGAGGTTTACGCATAAAGGTTTCTAATTCAGTAACTTGTGTGTGCACTTTATGAATTGGCAATCAACTAAATTTTACCTTACAGCAAAAAAAGTGCGCATAGTTTTGTTAACAGTACAAAACATCCTTAATTGAGAAAGCAATTGTGAGTAGTACGGGGGTTCTAACAAAAGTTCTACACACTGTCTATTTTTGAGAAAAGTGTGAAGTAACGGAGAAACCTTACCGTATTGCCGTTCAGTGTACTCCCTCTGCTACAAATGACAGCTTGCCAGCGGTAAGGAAGATCCTGGATGTCCCGTAGAACGCCATTTTTGTTCAGCTGTCGTATTACTCGGGTCACGTCCAATGACAGTTCGTCCAGCGATTCGTAGCGGATGCCATGGGATCGATTTATTAACTTTGGGAAAAGGTCAAAGTCGGATGGACTGAGATCAGGGCTGTATGGTGGGTGGGATAAGTCATATTTCGACAAAAAGTCCCCGTACCGACGCTTTAACATGACACGATGCGTTGTCATGCAGCAAGATCGCTCTCGCTTCCAACAAGTAGGGGCGATTTTGACGAAATTTCGGTCTCAACTTTGTCCTCAGAAAGTCACAACATGCTTTGGCATTTTTCCCTACCGATATTCGATCAGACACCACAACACCCTGGGCATCGTACTCAAAAATCATCATTTGTTTCACTTGGGATTGATGCCGACGACACTTTGAGGAGCGTGGGTATCTTGGATGCCTCCATTCCGCTGATTGTGACTTCAGTTGCGGCTCAAAATCACGGGTCCAAGCCTCATCAGTTGCGACAGTTTTGTCCAGGAAGATGTCGCCCTCCCTTTCGAACCTGTGGAGGTGATCCTGTGCGATACTCACTCTGTCTGCCTTCTGCTCGGGGGTGAGTTGATGGGGCACCCAGCGAGCGGCGATTTTCTTTTTCCCAGTGAGTCGGTCAAAATCCGGTGAACAGACATGATGGACAAATTTTCTTGATGAGGAATCTGTTCGACTGTCAAACGGCGATTCTCTTCGAGAAGCGTTGCAACAATGGTCACAGATGTTTTGTCTGTCGGCGTTTTTGAGGTCGGCCTGAGCGGTGATCATCTTCGATGCTGTTTCGGCCCTCACGAAAGCGCGATGCCTAGCGAGAAATTGTACTTCGATTAGGAGTTCCTTCCCCAGAAACTTTTTGCAAGGCAGTGTGGATATGTGTCGGAGTTTTCCCCCGCAGAGTTTCTATTTTCACGAACGAGCGCTGGTCTAACGCTGTGACTCGACCTGAGGAGCTGCACGCTTCCATTTCCAAACCCTCCCACGTCCACACAGCAAATGATAGCGCATCGTTCTGACACCACTGTGTTGCTGAGAGTCTAACGGAAGTGGATGATACAATCATTTTCCCGATTTTATCATCCGCTTCCGTTTTAGAATAATGAGTGCAGACCTTTTGTTATGATCCTCGTATACAACTTGGATAATAAAATTTAGAATTCAAATTTTATTCCATGTTTCTCTTTAAAAAATGAACAGATTTAAAATTATCCGTTTTTCATTCCAGGTGAAACATGACTCGCTTTATACTTCTGCTTCCGTGCATCGTTGCTATTGTGAGCGGCCTTCCGTTCTCCGGACACAGGGAAGACGTCAATGCTGTCGCACAACTCAGCAACCAGCTCGCCATCGATATTCATAAGAAACTCAGCGCTCAGGATGGAAACGTCTTCTTTTCGCCGTTGAGCATTTCGACGGCACTCGCAATGCTGTTCTACGGTACCAGAGGCGAGTCGGCTGAACAGATAAGAAGTGTTCTCGGATACAAGGCTGCTAGTCTTACTGATGAACAAGTCCACTCTTCGTTTCAAAGCCTCTTGGAAGCATTCGGCGAGGAATCTTCTAAGGAATATCTCCTGTACATAGCCAATGCTGTGCTAACCCAGAAGAACTATCCCATCCTTCCCGAATACAAGAACGGCCTGCAGGACATCTACAAAGCCACAGCTAGGGATTTGGACTTCGCTCAGGAGGGTGCCAAAGCAGTCCAAGAAGTCAATAACTGGGTTAAAGGAGAAAACTAACAACCAAATTGAAAAGCTCTTAGATAATCTTGACGCGTCCACAATCATGGTACTGCTTAACGCTGTGTACTTTAAAGGCACGTGGAAAACGCAGTTCAACCCCAAGAATACTTATGATATGCCATTTTTAAATAAGGGCTTGCGGTCGCAGAAGAAAAATGTCCCAATGATGCATCTCACGGAAGAGTTACCGTACGCCATTGTAGGAGGTTTCCAAGCTCTCGAGCTCCCGTATAAAGGCCAAGATATCAGCATGGTAATTCTTTTGCCACAAGAAGCTGACGGTTTGTCACATCTGGAACAGCAACTAGAGCCAACTCTGCTGAAAGATCTCAAAGAAAGCATGAGCACAACCAAGGTTCACGTGTCCCTTCCGAAATTCAAGCTGGAATATCAAAAAACCTTGAATGACGTTCTTCAAGACATCGGAATCACGGAGATTTTCAAGGGCAGTGCTGATCTCAGTGGAATTAGTGACAGTCCAATGGCAGTTTCTGAGGTGGTGCATAAGGCTGTTGTGGAAGTCAACGAAGAGGGAAGTGAAGCTTCCGCCATTACAGGAGTAATAATTAACAGGATGAGGCCAATAATTCCAGAGCCTTATTTCGTGGCAGACCACCCTTTTGTGTTCGCTATTGTCGACAAACGCTCTGATATGGTCCTCTTCCAGGGACGTGTAAATGAGTTGTAAATTTGTAACATAGAAACCATACCATTAAATCAACAGAAAACATTATTTGGTGAATCGTTTTCATTTTCCGTAATTTACTTTCCTTACTGGCCAAAAAGACGATGCCACTAAATATTGGTTTTACATTGTTATCATGTTCATATAGTAAATTTTTACTTCCCTTCCTTCTACACTGTACAAAGTAAGTGTTGTGAAATCACGGAAAATTCCTGAAAATAACATGAAGCAAAGTTGCCGGTGGGTATCCGTCTTTCAATGTAATTTCCGTTTTGAAAAGTCTCCGTTTCTAATAAAGGAAACTTCAGTATTTTGATAAATTTTCCGTTGAAAAATTTCTCTAGTTTTCAATGTCCGATTTTGACTTTTTTAGTCTGTGACGTAGTAGGCTACAGGGGTTAAGCACGTGTCAAGATGTAACGTACCAGGAGATGTGACGTACCTGCCAGAAGGACGCACACGACATAGAGGCAGATAGGAATCAGAATAAAACGTCCGCGTAGCTCAATTGGTAGAGTGACTTATTCCGGAATGAGGGGATCCGGGTTCGAATCCTGGCGTGGACAGAAATGACGGAGAAATTTACTTCATTATAATGGCGCTCGAACTATCCGGATGACCCGACCGTTCAAAATCTCGCAATGGTGTGATGTTATTTCCACACCGCGAGATAGGAAAAATAAGAGAATCCCTTCTCCAGCACTTCGAAAAAAAAAAAAGGGGGGGGGGGGAGATGATGTAACGTACCAGGAGATGTGACGTACCTGCCAGAAGGACGCACACGACATAGAGGCAGATAGGAATCAGAATAAAACGTCCGCGTAGCTCAATTGGTAGAGTGACTTATTCCGGGATGAGGGGATCCGGGTTCGAATCCTGGGGTGGACAGAAATGACGAAGAAATTTACTTCGTTATAAAGACGACAAATCTGCAGCAATACATTCCGTCTTTGTAGTTTAGTCGGTTAGAGCAACTGGCTTCTGAGCGCGGATGTTGCGACGTACTACAGAGGAAAGACGACAAATATGCAACGACACGTTCAGTAGGTGTAGTTTAGCCGGTTAGAACAACTTGCTCTGGAGCAGAGGCGTGGTTTTGATACCGTCACCGACAAATTTGTGTTTTTCCAGGTCCCTATTCCGAATGAATATGTTCCTATTTTTTTCAGCCTCTTTGAGTAGCGTAGCCCTCTGTTATTGCACCAGACATATTGCAGAACTTTTTTTCGACTTACGAACCGAAGATAGCCCTCCCCATATCCCGCTGTGGGACTAGGGTCCGCGATGGTACGAACGCGAATAAGAAGAGCTTCTGACTGAGCTAGCAAGACAATTGCCGCTAAATCATATTTAAGATAGAGACGGAGGTTAGTGGAAAATGTCGTTGCACAACAGTAACATAATTAGTTATTGGAAAATGTCGTTGCACAACAGTAACAGAATTAGTTAGTGGAAAATGTCGTTGCACAACAGTAACATAATTACCTTTAAACAAAGACATCGCTCTTTCCACGTTTTATCAACACATAGTAACCGAAAAATTGTTATCCGATCACCGCTGGGGATCCGAATCCCAGATCTCTCGATATCTAGTCGAGCGCGTTAACCTTACGCCACGGTGTCCAACAATCAACGGCGCTATGTGTGTTTTTCTGTCAACTTCTGACATCATAAATCCGTAAGATGGGCTCAGCAACTGAGACGTCTCCATCTGTTGGTCATTGGCGGCACTGGCTATATGTTAATTATAGCAGTTTAATCCAAACGGCGAGATCCAAAGTGAAAATCCTCCAAATACGTGGCGTCAGTGAGCGATATCTTTGTTTATTCACTGACGCCACGTATTTGTTGGAGGATTTTCAGAATTAGCTTTATTTAATTCAAGCACAAAGAACGTCTTCTTCACAGCATTTGCGGCCATCTTGCCTGACTGCTCACGTAACGTACAATCTTTTAATGACGCCATTTATACAATAAAATCGTAACTATTGGTGACAGATCGGTGCATCGTGAGTGTCAATATCTTACATAGTTTTGGTTTTATAAAACGTTGAAACTGCCTATATTTTATTTATAATAATTCTTCTGGTTCTGTGTAAAGCATTGTCACAGGCGCTCCTCCTACGCTTCATCCCCGGCTTGGCCGGCTTCTTTGAACAACTCCGTTAACGTGATGCTCACCGATACTCCTAAACTTTAATAATTTTTTGCGTAATCAATTTCAGCAATTTCTAGTTCTCTCAAATGTATTAACCAACATAAAGAGCTTCATATAATGTCAAAAAAAAAATCTTGAAAATTTTGAGACGGGGTGATTTTCCGCCTCATCTAAGTTAGTCTGCATAAATGTAGAAATGCCAATTTAGCATCAGCATTTTTAGATTCTGGTGAAAGACATCGCTTGGAAACAAAGTATCTATCGAAACGAGTTCATTGACGTAACCACTTCCATGTCAAGGTTCAGCTTTCTTCAAGTGCTCATGATTCATCCGCAGCTCAGACCTGTTTCTTATCTGAACTGATAAAAGATCACTTATGCTGCTATATTTGACACGCTGTTGAGACCGATGACACTTGCAGCTCCATGTGGGAGTATTTTTCTAGTTTGGTCCCACCAGCACTTTCACACCAAATGCCAAATGTACTAAAGACGTCACTTTGATATCTTCTGTAACATTGTGACGTTCTAGAGTCCAATTGCTCTCAATTCCTCTGCTATAAATTAATATTAGAACGTTCTTGTTGGCTGCGATTTCGAATCAGCTTTCTGATTGCACTATCACATGATGCAAATCTGTTTCGGAATAGAGTGATAATTCTTTTTCGCAATTTTGTAATCATATGTGGAATTTATTTTTCTTTCTGAACGTCAAAAATGAGGTGTTTATTATCCTTTCTCCTCGCTCGTCTGTGAACAAGGTGCCTTCTCTTCTGCAAGCTGCATTTATTATTTTTCATTTTAACGCACACGTTTTTATGTGGTTTCAAGCGGTTTCTAGAAGACGGATTCGGAATTATTCAATTCGACAAGATTGTTGCTCATCTATTAAAGGTTTACTGCATATTTTTCAGATTTCACTAGCGTACAATTTTCTTGCTGGACGGCGAAATGTGTATTTATTTTTTTCACGAAATCACTGTCTCCAGGTGACTGAACAGTTATTTTTGGTTAAGACAGTTCAGCAAGCCGAAGATTTTACATAAATTTTGCAACGTTTCTTGAGCTTGTACACTTTTCGCGTTAGCTAGCATACGAAATTGTTCCTATACTCTGACAGTAGTGAAACTTAGATACTGTATAGAGAAGAAATATAGAAGTCGTTTGAGAACTATGTAGGAATGCAGTTAATAAATCACCACAGATTCTCCATTATTTCTCTACTGAGGCCATATGTTACCAACGGTAGGGGTGGGGTGGGGTTGGAGCCCGCCTCCCACCCCTGCCGTTGGTATAGCCAAATTTTTGATAAATTTAAAACACTAAAATAGACGAAACCTCTTTTAAAACATTTTTTAAATTAATAAGATATTAATGATTGATTGCAATGATCGAACTTCCTTATTTTTGTTGTATTTTAGTATCTTGTACATTTACTAAAGTGCTTGACAGCCTTGAAGGAGGTAAGGATTTTTCTTACCCCACATCCCCCTAAAGTACTAATATGGGCGTCACTGTATGTTGCTGCCTCAAGTTATTCACCGTCAATTTTCTTCGTACGGGGTTCGTAAAAACCCCTTACAAAGAACACTGTCGCTGAGTCAGGAACTCGTTAGAAATGCTATAAATAGCATATGTAGTAGAAAACATTAAACTGCGAACTGCAGTTTTGCTAGTAGAAACATTTTTAAAGAAATTCACTGCTGACGAAGAAATGAAAAAAACCCTGGTACGCTTTGTGGATCATTTATGGTACTCAACTTTTGCATGTGGGAATGAAATAAAAACAGTGATTCGAGAGTATTCATTTACAACACATTGCATTTATTTGCGTCACTCGCGACCACAAGGAGCCACAGTTCAGTACATATAAGTGGAATTAAATCATAACAACAAACAATAGGGTATACTAATTCCTGACACTGAACAATACTTAGGTTGATGAATTAATGAATATTCTTATCGTAAAACCAATGAAAGAAGACATGTGGGTGGCACGATCCATAGGCACCGACTTCGTGGGTTCAAGACACTTTTTCAACCCCCAATGATTTTGTTGTGGGTTCCTCGAACCCCTAATATTTTTGCGCATATTTCATGGGGAAAATACACGTACGCGTATATATATATGCATTTTGTTTTTCGTTATCAATTCTTCAAGGGTTTTATTATTCATTCCCCGTTTACTATATATAGAAAGTGTGTATAGAAATTTACCCCTCAGACTGTTTATTGTGTCTAAAAAAAGAATTAGTGTTTGTTCGCGCTGATCAAATTTGACGCGACAAACAATACCTCAAGTACCGTTGTTTGTTAGCATTTAAAACTGCATCCTTTATAAAAGAAAATTCTTCGGTTTGTCTGGGTTCCCAGAAAATGCAAAAATCTAGCTTTACATTCGGAGACGAGAACCTACTCGAAGTCATAGTGACATAGACGGAAATATGTTGTACAGTCAGTTGACTCACAGTATCTTCGGACAGTCGGGGACCAATGGGGTTAGAAGAGAGAGAAAATAGCATCAGCAGCCGCTGGCGAAGCCAAATCTGATCATCTGGTTTCTTGCTCCCTCCGGGTGGGGAGAGTTGAGTGACGTGACGTCATTTCCTGAGGACCTGTGCTGCAGAACAGGTTGATAGCGGCCGTCTCTTACTCTCTGCTGTAGTCCCTGAAGGTCAACAAGACTCTTACAGCTTTAGCAAGACCGTGATTGGCTAATGCGCAATATGCACTTCCGCTCTACGAAGCATAATTTTGTTTAATTTCTTTTAGAAAAACTAAACACTATGTCTGTAATTTTTTGCAAATTTTACTTATGTCTCGTTTTTCCTGACTGTACAAGCCGTACAAGTAAGTGCCTCTAAAACCTCTTCAAAGTCGACGATTTATCCGTAGAAAGTACAGAAGCAGCCCAAGTTGGGCATACTGAGCATTCACAGTTGATACGAAACGGAGCCCACGGAAAACGCAGGGCGTGCGGCTGATGCCATGTCCTCTCCGTTCTAACCTCCTATTTTAACTCAGAAACCATTCTGAAAAAAAATTGTTGGCATTTTTAAAATCGTTGAAAAAACTTTAAATAAATTTTACATGTTTTTGTTACTTTTATAAAGACAATTAATTGAGTTGGAAATTCACAGTATCTGTGTATTGGATATAATAATGTGCCTACAAAAGCAAAATTAATAAAATAAATAATCATCTACAAAAAAATATTTTTCTGTAATTAACTATAATTTGCTTCATTTTAGCACTTCAGGCGCTGAAATGAAGCAAATTATAGTTAATTACAGTGCCATGAATGAAATTTAAATTAGACTTAAATACTTTGAAAAATGCATGGGTTCGATTAAAAATTTCCGGAACCCCCAATAATTTTTCAAGTCGGCGCCTATGGTATCATCTCACTACTAAAATCTAATCTCAATTCGACGCCTCCTTCTTGGTGCGCGGATTTTTATGACAATGAGTGTAGTTAAGGAGTTTTGTAATTCGCAGTTCTGTCGCTAGGTGGTGTTCGTGCACTTCTGTTTGCAGCTATATCTCCGCTTCTAAAACCATTATTGAGAAATTTCTCTTTTTACTGTATGCCATTCGCTACAATAAGGATGGGGATCGTTGTCCTCTTCAAATAATGTGCAAATTTCTCGCTAGGGGCGTAAAGGTCAAAACTTTTTTCTCGCTAACTCTGCTTCCGAGAGGTATTTGAAAAATACCTTTTCCTTAGCATAGCTCTTGCCATGAGGAATACGTTTCGCCTGTTTTCAACTTTTCCATTATACAAAATTCTTCCACTAGAAGGCGAAGAATTTTAATTATATCCATGCTTTCTTCTATATTTCTCCTTTTAGCTGTTCGATTTGAAAATCTCTTTATCTCTGATACTCAATGAGAAACTTTTGTGCGCCATTTGTTAAACTCCGTAACATTCTTTTTCGTCCCTGGTGGAAGCAAGTAGCTGATTCTATTTCTGGATGTTTTATCGTTTGTAGAAATTTGGATGATTTTTTTCTAACCGGTTCAATTGATTTTGTATAACTTTGATAAATTTTAGTCGTATCAGAAATGATTCTAACGACGTGCTCATTACAACAGAAAATTCGGTGTCATCTTTTTTAGCACGTCTTTTATAAAAAAGATAGTGCTTATGTTATTGGTTTGTCCGTCCGTTCGCCTGTGGACACAATATCTCTCCAACTATTAGTCCGATTTCAGAAATTCTTTTTGCATTGGAAAGCTCGAAATGTGCGAATAATGAACCTTTATTTTGCTTTTTTATACGATGCTCAATTTCGCTGCTAGGGGAGGTAAATGCAGATGATGTCGAATTCAAAATACATTTTATTCCATTATTTGCTTCTAAACAGCCGGTTGAAAAATTTTTTTACCTTTCGATTCCATTTATGTTGAAGACTATTTTAAGTATAGTCACTTTTTCAAGTTACATATAGATTTTCCGCTAGGGGCGTAAAGGTAAATTGCGCTTTCCCCGATATCTGTGCTTCTAAAACTCGGATTTGAAAAATTATTTCTGCAGCGGAGACAGCTCCTGATGGGAAATCGTTAGCATGTAGTTTTTAATTTTTTGGTAAAAATAGTTTGACCACCAGGGGACGTTAGTTTTAATTTCTGCTTCTGATGAATTTGCAGCAAAATATTGACCTTCTAAAATATCCATTGAAAAATTCTTTGGGGACCTATATCACTCATGTCGTTGAACCTTTTCGGAATATTTGCTCCTTAAAATAAGCATGGTTTCTCCGTCAGGGGGCGTCGATGTATATCTTATATTTATCAATATCTCTCTGTTTCTAAGATGCCGATTTTAAAAATTCCTTCTTTGCTTGATAGAGTTTCCGGTGCGCCATGTTTTTCATATAATTTAAAATTTTTCAAGTAACTCATAGACTTTCCGCTAAGGAGCGTAAAGGTAAATTGCGTTTTCTCCTATATTTCTGCTTCTGAAACTCCGATTTAAAAATTTCTTCCTGTATCGCATTCAGCTCCTGATGGGAAATGTTTTTCATACAATTTCTAATATTTGGTAAAAAATGGGTTGGCCACCAGAGGGCATACGTGTTAATTTCTGCTTCTGATGTATTTGCAGCAAAATCTGAGCTCCTGAAAATTCGACTGAAAAAATTCGTTGATTGACCAATACCGTTCACATCAAAAATCCTTTTCAGAATACTTTCTTCTTAAAATAATGCATATTTTTCACGCTAGGGGCGTAGATGCATATCTTATATTTGCCGATACCTCTGCTTCTAAGAGTTCGATTAAAAAAAAATATTTCTTTGTTGGAGATCGTTTCCTCTGCGAACTGTTTCTCATATAATTTCAAATTTTTCTTAACGCATAAGTCTGCCACCAGAGGTCGTAAGTTCACGACTCCGTTTACAGTAAGTCTTTCTTCGGGCCAAGGAAAAGACCTCGGGTTCGATCCGCGGCAGTTGCGAACGCTCGAACCACTAAATATTCGCCGTGCGTCGGATTGCCACATCAAGCAATCGGACCCCGGGTACTGGCCCCCGGTAATAAATAAGGGCGTCTTCCTCCCCCTTTCTACTTCGCTTCCGTGTCACTTTCCTATCAGGCACTCTAGCGTAAATCTCCTAGCTTGCTATTTCTAAAGGTTGTTTAAGATCTGGGGTCAGACACTCCCTTCCTAAAATCCTCTACATATGATCTGATCTCTTTCGTCGGTCAGATACTACTGTTTCCCATACCAGTTTCAGTGACCTTGAATAACTTTGATTAATTTATTTCGCGTAAAAATACACAGACGGAAAAAAAAATCCCAACACCACGAAAAAATAGTTGTAGAGGAATGAAATGGCGGCAATACATTTGCGTAGATAACATATTTAATCGACTAAGGTTTCAAGATCTGTGACGTACCTGCCAGCAGGACGCACACGACATAAAGGCAGATAGTAGTCAGAACAAACGTCCGCGTAACTCAATTGGTAGAGTGACTTATTCCGGAATGAGGGGACCCGGATTCGAGCCCCGGCGCGGATAAAAATGACGGAGAAATTTACTTCGTTATAGATCACAGCTTATTGTATGCGCGAGAAGAGCCATTTTAAATGTGAAATGCTGATACATTAATAACCGGTGTAACCGCCAGAATGTTGAATGCAAGCACGCAAACGTTCATGCATTGTGTCGTACAGGTGCTGGATGTCAATTTGTTGGATGGAGTTCCATGCCTGTTGCACTTGGTCGGTCAATACAGGGACGGTTAATGCTGGTTGGGGGCGACGCTGGAGTTGTCGTCCAATGATGTCCCATACGTGCTCGATTGGTGAAAGATCTGGTGATCTAGCAGGCTACGACAACATGTCGACACTCTGTAGAGCATGTTGGGTTACAACAGCGGTATGCGGGCGAGCGTTATCCTGTTGAAAAACACCCTCTGGAATGCTGTTAGTGAATGGCAGCACAACAGGTTGAATCACCAGACCGACGTACAACTATGTCGTCAGGGTGAGTGGGATAACCACGAGAGTGCTCCTGCTGTCATAGGAAATTGCTCCCCAGACCATAACTCAAGGTGTAGGTCCAGTGTGTCTCGGCCGCAGACAGGTTGGTTGCAGGCGCTCACCTGGCCCCCTTCTAACCAACGCACGGCCATCACTGGCACCCAGACAGAACCGGCTTTCATCAGAAAACACAACAGATCTCCACTCCGTCCTCCAATGAGCTCTAGCTTGACACCACTGACGTCGCAAACGGCAATGGTTTGGAGTAAGTGGAATGCATGCTACAGGGCGTCTGGCTCGGAGCTGTCCTTTAAGTAACCGATTTGTAACAGTTCGTTGTGTCACTGTGGTGGCAACTGCAGCTCGAATTGCTGCCGCAGACGCGGTACGATGCGCCACGGCCATACGCCGTACATGGCGGTCTTCCCTCTCAGTAGTGCCAAGTGGCCGGCCGGAACCCGGTCTTCTTGAGGCAGTACCTTCCCTTGACCACCGCTGCCAACAATCATGCACAGTGGCTACATTCCTGCCAAGTCGTTCTGCAATATTGCGGAAAGAAAATCCACCTTCTCGTAGCCCTACTACACGACCTCGTTCAAACTCCGTGAGCTGTTGATAATGGCTTCTTCGTCTTCTTAAAGGCATTCTTGACTAACATCAACACACTACGTCGAATCTCAACGATAACTAACGCTCACGAACGTTACAGCGCTTATTTACAGCAAACCTGCTTTGCATGTTCCGAGGGTCGCTACTAGCGCCACACGTATGCGCCGAGCGCGAAATTTGCATAGACGTCATCTTACAGATGTACTCTCACCGCCTACCAACTGTCGTGTATCTAACACAACCCCTTCTTGGTGTTGGGATTTTTTTTTCCGTCAGTGTAGATTCAAAAGACGTGCTCATTACAGCCGAAAACTCGGTGTCTTCTTTCTTGTCTTTTTTTTTTTTTTTCATTACAGAAGAGGGGTGGGTAGGGATAGTGCGAGGTAGTGAAAACAATTAAGTCTTGTCTAGCCTCCCAAATTTCTTAGTCTTGCAACGCTCCTGGCACTGTTCACAGCGGTCTGAACGCCTCTGTTTGACACTGGTAATGTTTTTATCATATTTTTTCTGTCTGATGGATATTTGGATTCAAGAGAAACTGTTTTCCCTATTGTTATTTTAATACATGAATAAGAGAAAATATGCAAATTTTTTTACTGAAAAATTTGTCTTTTTTAGGCAGAGCTCGGGTCTTCTGGAAAAGGTCTTTGCCCCCGCTCCCGCCATTCACAGTTCCGTCCCTTGGGGGGGGGATACTCCACACCACTGCTCAGTATATACTCGTCCTTTAATATAAGGCTTTTTTAATTCTTATTCTCGAAAATTGTTCCCATTATGCGTTTGAAATGTTTTGCAACTGCCATTTGCTGGATGGGCACCTGGAAGTTACGACATGGTTGGCATGTTTTCTAAAATGTTGAGTACACGATATTTGCCAGATACTTGCGATCATTAACATTATTAACTCCATGTTTCCTGCAACAGCATCTGAATTGCATTTGATCGATTTGTACCAACATATCTGCAACACATGGCCTCCGGATTGACATGACACCATTTTTATTGCGAGCCACCGAAAATGCAGTTGTTTACTTTGCTTCGTGACACCCGACCGTTTACTTCGTTGGCTGTAACAAGCATGAACAGGCGTTTTTCCATTCTTTCAGTGGAAAAGGCCAGACAGCAAAACACGTCAACATCGGCGAAAAGAGACAGAATTTTAAAAGGAAATGGTAAACTCGACTGATCACGACAGGGTGAATGCACCCGATAGCTTTACGCTCTGGGGAATTTCCAAGTTTCCGGCAGAATGGATGCAGGCTGGCTGACCTCTGAAAAACAAAGTTGAAAAACAAAAAAAAAAGAAGAAGAATCCTTCCTCCCCAGCTTCTAATAAATAACACAGCTCAATGAAATTCCTGTTGATTTTGCCCGAAACGAAGCAGGTTTTTGTTTCCTCCAGACTTTTTTTATTTTGTTGTTGACGGCTCGATGAAAATGCTTCTGATCAGTATATTGGAGCAGAGCACAACTGTTGTACATTCCAACTTAGCAACTCACATTAACTTCAAAGTGTTGATGCAAAACTCGAATTTTAAGTTGGACGTCAAGTAATTTTACTTCCTATACTTCCAGTGGAAAAACATCTGCACATATTTTCTTCACAATTAATCCGTTCCCAAGGATGAAAATTTGAACAACGGTAAAAATAGCTTCATATTATAACTTGGAATACTTAATATTTTCTAAAACATAACCATAATTATATTAAAAATCAATAACTTTTCCTTTGGTGGTGGTGAAACCAGAAAAAAGATGGCGTGACCTGTACTTTAATGACGTCAGTAGACAAACAAATGTTGGATTGCATAATTATGGTTATGTTTTAGAAAATATTAAGTATTCCGAGTTATAAAATGAAGCTATTTTAATCGATGTTCAAATTTTCATCCTTGGGAACGCATTAATTGTGAAGAAAATGTGTACAGAAGTTTTTCCATTGGAAGTATAGGAAGCAAAATTACTTGACGTCCACCTTAAATCAACATACTTTTCAATTTGATTTTATATTATTGTTATCAGACTCTTCAATAATCAGCAGGGGCGTACTGATAGGCCCCTCATCCCCCGCATTACAGGGGAGGGAGGCTCACGTCTGAGAGGACCCATAGTCTCAGCAAAAACATATTAGTGACCGTTTTTGCAGAAACTTCATGTCAAATTGGTTCAAGAAATAGCCAGGAATTTTTTACCGCTGCTTTGTGAGGGGTTGAGGGGTTGGGGAGTAACTACTGCCGGGAGTAAATCTAAGGGATATAAGCATTGGCCCGTCCTTAATTTTGACCCAATAGAGCCTGGAAAGGGAAAGAGTCAGTATCGTATGACAACACCCGACACATGCAGAGTTGGAAACGGGTCAAAAAGTTTGGATCCAGATTCGACCCGGACAAATATGCTTTCAATTATAATATACAGACAGGGTGTTCAAAAAGTCTCTCCGCAGTGGGTATCTTAGGTTATATGGTGTGACGTACTACAGAGGTGAAAATATGTGTCAAGACGACAAATCTGCAGCGAGACATTCTGTCCGCGCAGCTCAGTTGGGAGAGTGACTTACTCCGGAGTGAAGGGACACGCTTTCGATGAGAACCTTGTGTTTTCACAATGGGAATCAAACAAATGTATTGGAGGAACGTATAATTTACTCACTTACTTACAAGAAGTGTTGAAACTGTCGTCCTTCATTTGCAAGACATAACCTAACTGTTTTACACATGTTTTCAAACACATCTGCGAGAGTCAAAAGTCCCTCTGTGGTAATGATAAGGCTATTCCACCTAATTTTGATGTCTCTATAGTCAAAACATTTGAATTAAGCAGCTTGTTGTATGTTTAATTTCAGTTTTTGGTGTTTTCTTGATAACATACCAAGCTTCAGAATATATTTCACATCAACACAAATTTTCACAAATTTATGAAGAGTTGACAGTTTCCAAAATGTGGATGTTGTTTTCGTCATTGCCCCTCAGAAGGAAGGGACACTTTTTCTTCTAAAGACATTCTTCCTTCATATTGCATGACGAATCATTTTTCAGTCCGCGGGCACCAATACCAAGCACATAATTCCACCGTGCGAATTTTTCTTCGAAAAATTTTTTGTTTTGGTTTTCAAGTATAAAATGGAAGTAACACCGAGTCGAAAACAGGTCAAGAACACTTTGACTTGACCCGACCCATTTGACCCACTAGAAATTGTCGACCCGTTGACCCGTGACCTGTTCCCACATCTGGAGCCATGCACTACCCAGGACATGAACCCGGTCGAACTCGAACGAGGGGTGGGACCACTAAGCCACAAATAACACGAAATATGTATATCGAAAGGTAAACAGTGGTCGGAATAATGCTTAGTTCTTCAATGCCGGCGAACCCAAAAACATCACCACGCGGCAATGACGTGTTTTGCATGTGTCATCGGGAGGCATTTCAAGAAACTTTGCCTTAGTTCTCTGGAGAATAAAATTTTCATGATATTATTAACTTTGACGCAAATATTTTGTAGTATTTTGTTTTGGTATAAATCCAGGACAATCATTTTAATTGCAACGCGCACATTTGTGTTTTACGCAATAAAATGCAATAATTTTAGTTTTCCTAAAAATATCTGTAGGTTCCAAGGAATTAGAATTACTTTAAAAAGCCCAGAAACCTGATTAATAATGCTAAATTAAAATAATTCAGTATTAGGAAGCTAATGGATTTTCGCGAAAGGGCCTCAAAGATATTTTCAGCGGGGCACCCTGAATGTTTCGGGTACGCCTCTGCCAATCACCATCTGTAGACATGACATCACCTCTCCTGAATTTTTTGAAAGAGAGATGTTACAATCATTGATATTTTCCTATGTATTTAAGACCAGCGGTCTTAAACCTTTTCTAAATCGAAGACTACTTGAAAAATGGAGATAGCTCAAGCAGACTGGAAAAATGGGATACGATTAGAGGGACACATAAAAAAAATAACAAAAAATCATGTGTTTTATATGAATATCGGCTATTTCACAGAGACTTTGAATCTTAAAATTTGGCAAAAATTTTAAGGAATGATGTAGTTAACATGACACTTGTTGTACAAAGAAGTCAGAAGTAGGTACTTGATGCGTCTGTATTTTCAACACTTTTGAAAAATTTTAAATATATAATTTATCATAAGATAGCACATTGAAAATTTAGGAATTTAAAGTCCATGGTCCCATGTTGGGACCATGGACTTTAAATTCCTAAATACACAATGTGCGGTCCCAACATTTATGTTTAGGAATTTTTGGGACCATGGGCTTTAAATTCCTAAATATGCAATGTGCGGTCCCAATGCGGTCCCAGTTTAGGAATCGTTGAGGCCATGGACTTTTAATTCCTAAATACGCAATGTGCGGTCTCAACATTTATGTTTAGGAATTGTTGGGACCATGGAATTTTCAGAAGTGCTGAAAATATAGACGCATCAGGTACCTACTTCTGACTTCTTTGTACTACAGGTGTCATGTTAAATACATCGCTCTTCAAAGTTTTGCCAAATTTTAAGATTCAAAATCTCTCTGAAATAGCCGATATTCATAGTAAACACATAAATTTTTGTTATTTTTTAATGTGTTCCTCTAATCGTACTTACTACAATAATCATCTTTAAAAGTTGAACAGGTATATAAAATAATTATTCTGAAATCTGGGTCAAACAGGAGAAATATAGAGGATGTTCAAACATTTTTAGAACATTTTTTATAAGGAATTACAGAAAATAAAATAAGTTCAAAAAATTGAAACTGGCAACAGCATGTTACATGAACACGAAAAAACCACCTGCTGCAGTTAAATATCGTCTGCTAAGAACATGCAGCACATAAACAAGCTGTGGGTAGAATGTTATGTTTTTGCTCTTTACGAAGAGAAATATTCGCATTCTGTAATTAAAGAACGCTGTGGAAATCATTGAATCGGTACTTCTAAATGTAAAATAAGTAATATTATTAATAATAGAGGGAAAATCATCAAACATTGCTTTTAACAGGAAAATGAACACCAAACGAATATCCAAAGAAGGTACGTACTTTTACGACTATTTCAAAAGCAAGGTTTCTGGTCTTAAAAGAAAATCTACCGCCCCAAAGCGCAAAGGCTAAGTCGTTAAAAATCTTTGCACTAACTGTAAACAAGGTAATAAACAAAAACAAAATAAGAAACATAACGTTCACCACCTTTTGCCTAGACACGTGGCAGAACACGGTTTAGACTTCTGTATGAAAATCACTTAGCTGGAAATCGATGGAAATCCATTAAGACTATTGATAAAGTATGGATCTACTTAGGCGACTGTAACAAAAAATGGTCGATTTACTATCGCAAACGAGCAGAAAAAGACTTACAGACTTGTTTCGAAGAATCCGAAGAATGTTTCACTAAAGTATTCATGATCATTGCTGGTTTATCGTACAATGGGAAATTAAAGTTAAGAAAAGTTGAAAAGAATGCAAAAACCAATTCTACATATTACAAAAATAATGTTTTAACTCCTATATTTAAAGAGGAAATACCATTCCCTTATCCACAGAGCCTTCGAAGAGTGCAACTCCATCAGGGTAAGGCTACAAGTCATACATCCAAATCTAAGACTCTACTTCTTGAAAAACAAAATGAGATGGGTATCAAGTCTATATTCTTTGCTCATAATCCTTCAATGTCCTCTGATGTATCACCAATGGACTTTTGTACCTTCGTACTGCTAAAAAGAGTGTTTTCTAAACGCAGACCTAAAGTAATGATTGGACTATGGAAAGCAGTGGAAGAGGAGTGGAATAAAATATCACTATCAATTTTAGGAAATACCCTGTTATCTTGGAAATCTAGATGTAGGTTCATAGTGCAAAGAAAGATCTATCAGACAGAACATTTAAGAAAGAAATAATTTTATTTTAAACACTAATTATATTGCTGGAAAATCGTTCTAATAATGTGTGAAAATCCTCTGTAATACAGAAATATACGATTTATTAATCAAAGTGTAATCGAAATTAATGTAACGGGGAAAAAACTACTAGGAAATGATATGAATGAAAAAAGATCAATTGTTTTTATTAACGGTTTTTCTTTTTTTTTTTTTTTTTTTTTCAATTTAAAATTTCTTATGTGGAAACGGTCTCGCTGGCAACTGAAATGAGTTCCTGGGGAAACGAATGGCTCGCTAGATAGACACGGGTTGAAGAATCCTGCCATAGACCATCGTTCTCAATTTGATTTGATCGTAGAACCAAATGAAACTCGATAAAGAATTGAAGAACCCATATAGATATTAGTACATAGGGGGATGAAAAAATAATAGGCCATAAATAATTTAGCACGAAAACAAAATGTTGAACATCATGAGGTAACATTTCGCTAAAAGGGTATAGCATAAAAAAAAACACGTCTTAATGAATGAAAAATGAAACTCCAAGTAAATTTAATTATCTCACCACTGTTTCAATGCAAAGAATATTTATTTTCTTTTTTGATAAATTCTCTTCACAATTGATTTAATAGTTGATAGCTCGGTTATGGCACAGAATTTGCTGGATTTCTGTATTTAGTTTTTGTTTCTGTAAGTTTGAAAACGGAGTTTCGCACAAGTGATGCAAAGCGAAACAACTCTCGAATTGCTCCTTTTGATAAGTCTGAATATTCTTCGCGTAAGCCAACCTCAAGATATAATATAATTCCTTTTTTGTTAACTGACTATCTAAAGCGATTTCAATCAGGTGTTCGTAATCTAACATAAAACAGTCCAATTGCTTCTCTTGTAATAGTTAATGGATTTTGAATTCAGAAATTAATATTATCATTTTCGGACGATTAACAATTTATAGTGTTATGCATATATTGCAAAGATGATTTGCAATATCGTTGTGAATTTCTTCTCCCAGTTCGCATTCGTTTTCTTTAAGCAAAATCATTGAGGGCTGCAAAAAATTGCTAATTATTTTGTGTTACGAAAGAAGTCAAATATTGTAGCTTTCTTGGCATTATACTGAGGTTGATCAATAAGTAACTTCCGATGTTCTTCGTCGGCGAATTAGGAGCATGAAAATCAGTATCTCCCAATGCAATTGCACTGTCCTGACAAGAGGGTGTTGTTTAGAACATCAATTCGAATAAACAGGGAACGTTCTGGGCAACAGATTCGAGTACAGTCGCTAATGGCCTGGTGGTCAACGTTAGTAACTGCAACGAGCGCTCGAACCACTAAATATCTGCCGTGCGTCGGATGGGCACTTTATCACGTCGGCCCATTTTATGCCTCCATATTGCACACCCTCTCCTTAGTTATAAATAAGGGCGTTTTCCTCCCACTTTCCTTAGCTTCCGTGTGACTTTCTTGTCAGGCATTCTAGCCCAAATCTCCTAGCTTCCTACCACTAAGGGTGGTTTAAGACCTGTAGGTCGGACTCTGTCTTCCTAAAATTATCTGTATAAATCTCTAAAACAGTTTAGAGTGAAAATGACGCGCGGCCCGCCTGGAAGCATGGTCTCACTCGGAAGTACGCGCGGTGATTAGGCTTCTGAAGACACGGAAAACACCGGCAATGGATCTCCGTCGCTAACTGCAAGAAGTCAACCTGTGAGCGTTCAGAGTGTGTCAGAATGGTAATAAAAATTGGCACACGGGCGCAATGCGTTGAGTGATGAGAAACGGAGTGTCAGGCGTTTAACATCAGTAAGAGAAAGCAACGATGCGTTGAGTGATGAGAAACGCCGTGGCAGGTTTTTAACATCAGTAATAGAAAGCAACGGTGCGCTGACTGATGAGAAACGCAGGGTCAGGCATTTAGCATTAGTAATCGAAAGCAACGATGCGTTGACTAATGAGAAACGTAGTGTCATTCCTTTAACATCAGTAATAAAAAGCAACGATGCGTTCAGTGAAGAGAAACGCACTGTCAGGCCTTTAACATCAGTAATGGAAAGGGATGATGCGTTAACTGATGAGAAACGCAGTGTCAGGCCTTTAACATCAATAACAGAAACCAACTTGGCGCTTGTAGAGGTTCTGGTACAAGAAGACAGACGGGTGACTTAGCGTCTGGTTGCTGCAAATTAAAAAGTTTCTTTCGGTACCGAGCTTCACATAGTTGAACCTAATCTCCGCGCGTACCTACGAGTGAAGCCATGCATCCAAGTGGGTTGTAAATTTAGCTTTTTTGTTTTTTTCGTTTGGGAGTTTAAAGACCACAATGAGCAACTCGATTAGCTATCAGCAGTCGCCCGTTCCTAATTTAGGAACACCGATTCCAGAGAAGAAAGCGATCCAGTGCCGTAAGAAAAACACGCAACCCATACTCCATCTGTGATTCGAAACCAGACCGGTCTACGAAGAATAGTTAGAGGCCTGCGCGTAGGTTTTTTTGTTTTTTTTGTTGCTGTTGTGTAACTTGACATGTTTTGTTTTAGGTCTTGTAGTTGGAAGCTCCAGAGACATTACGCTCCTGAACTACACAGGTTCAAAATGGCTACTGTACTGGTTGAATGGACAAAGTGTAACGTATACTCTAGATTCAGTTTCTTTTTGATTTTACTATCTCTTGTTATTTTATTTTCCTATGCAAATTATCTTCTCACTTAACGAGATGTTGTTTCTCCCGCTGAATTATATGTGGCAACGAGTGTAAGTCATGACGTGGTGGTATGCAGCATATATAGGCGCGCTCAAATATACCAAAGAGCTTCGTTTTTTATGTGATAGGTTCTTCCTGATTATTGATATGCGATTTACCTACTTTTCTACGATATTACGATAGTTCGAAAGTTCGGGCTATCAGTAGTTGTGTTATTTTGGAGTGTGTATTTGAGTAATACCAGGAGCTCCCCAATAAAAGGTTAAAAGGGAGTACGTTTTCTTAGTTCATTTTATTGTCAGACCTGTCTGGCCGTTAAGTCTATTTCATTGAGTGTTTACGTTAAGTTCAGGGTATATTGTATTTACCGCTCTAATAAGGAGCCTTCAAGGTACTAATGTACTAAAACCGAAGTTATATTACTGATATTCAAGATAATGAGGAACGCTGAGTAAAAATAAATTCCATATTCTTGGAATTTATTGCACGTGCGTGTCTTACCTAAACAAACTCTAGCACTTTGAAGATTAAGCACACTTTAGCTACGTCAAGTAACCTTTCAATAACCCTAACGTGACTTAACGTAAGCTTTCCTGCACTACACGTCCAGCCGAAGAATTTTATTCATTATAAAAGGAAGAAGTCCGAGGAGTCATTCGCTTCTTGTGAGCAAAAGTGTTTACGTGAAGATCGCCGAGTGACACTGCACCCCTGGAAAAATATTCCATCTTTCGCATTGCACTGTACTGGACATTCTCCATGACCGTTTAGGCTATTAAAAAATTTGCAGTAGGTGGGTTCCCAGACAACTTGCAGATGAACACGAGAATAACCGCATGTGTGCTTCTCTCGGCCATCTGCTTCGTTTCAATGAACAGGTGACGATTTCTTACCGCACATCATCACCGGAGATGAAACATAGATATTCCGCTACATTCCTTAGTCAAAGTCCCAATCAATGGTGTTGAAGCAACCAGGGTCCCCGTTGCCAAAAAATTAAAAAACTCCTTAAGCAGTGGAAAGATCATGGCGACCGTGTTCTGGAACGTGTATGGTGTGCTTCTGGTAGCGAAGCATGCAGGGCAACAATGTCTGTAGGGACAACCGCCAAACTTTTATAGACAAGGTTCCGATGAAAATACTTACTAAGGTTCCGATGAAAATACTTATTTAAGGTTCTGATGCATGGATCTTAATGTTTGACAAGTGTCTCAACATACAAGGTGACTATGTTGAGAAGTAGCGTACGGATAGCCATACGACGCTACTTCTCAACGTATGTACATCTCGTATAAAGCATGCAAAAGTATGTACATCTCGTATCACAGAGACGTACATACTTTTTCCATACTAATAAATACAAAATATATGATGTTGGAAAAGTTACTTTCCGACTTCCCCCTCTTAGTAAAAAACTAACTTCTCCAGCCTTCAAGCTATCTACTCTTACGAACCCCGGATACCAATAAGCTCTGTTAAAAAAAAAGTAAATACAAAATATATGATGTTGGGAAAGTAACTTTCTCAACATCATATATTTTGTCTCCCTCCCCTCTCAAAGTCAAATCCCTCTCCCCTCTCTCTCTCTCTCACTCTCTCTCACTCCCTCCCTCTCTATCTCTCACTCTCTCTCTCACCCCCTCTCTCTCTATCTCTCACTCTCTCTCACTCCCCCTCTCTCTATCTCTCACACTCTCTCTCTCTGTGTCTGTTTGTCTCTCCCTCTCTCCCTCTCTGACTGTCTGTCTCTCCCTCTTTTTCAATTCCTCTCTCTCTGTGTCTGTTTGTCTCTCCCTTTCTTTCTCTTCTACTTTCTCTCACTCCCTCTCACTTTCTCTCTCTCCCCCTTTGTCTGCCTGTCTCTCTCTCCCTCTCTTTCTCTCTCTCTCTTTATGTCTTTATCTGTCTCCGTCTATTTCTCTCTCTCTTTGTGTCTTTATCTCACTCCCTCTCTCTCTCTCTCTCTCTCTCTCTCTCTCTCTCTCTCTCTCTGTCTCACTTCCTCTCTCTGTCTCTCCTCTCTCTCTGTGTCTATGTCTCACTTCTCTCTCTGTCTGTCTCTCTCTCTCTGTGTCTATGTCTCTCTTCTCTCTCTCTGTCTCTCTCTCTCTCTCTCTCTCTCGCGCGCGCGCTCGCTCTCTCTTGAGTTCTGAGTTTGATCTTGCCAGAAAGAAGTAACTTCGCTAGCTTACTGAACTCACCTTATCCCATGATTCTTTTTGCCCCAGTTCAAAAATTAATTGATACTTTCAGCAATTAATTTGAAAATATTTGCATTAACTGTATTATAGTACTCAGTTTTATTTTGTAAAAATTCAAAATGCTGTCTCATTCGCCAATTAATTTGCTTCCGTAACAATACAAAACGGCTTTTGTTAGACGTATTCCCAAAAATTTGGCGCCCCTCAATATGCAGCGCCCTGGGCACCGTAAAAAAAAAAAAAAGGACGGGCCCAGGTTGGTCCAACGGTTAACTCAACCCTGAGGGGAGCGCATGGGGTGGGTTCCTTAAACGCAGCTTAAATCGGAGAGCTAGAATAAAAATTGAAAATCTGAAACAGACCAACCAGTCCTTGAACTGTATTTGGGACTGACCTCGCTTTCTCCAGGGGTAAGACCGTGTAGATTTCTACTTTCGATGACCAATGGGTTCATTAAACTTTTAAAAGATATAAATACATACAAATAGGTTTTTCTTGTCTCTTTCCTACTCATTTTTTTTACTTGATGCTGGAAACAAAAAAGTTTGAAAGACCGCTGCCCTTGATAATGGAGCGTCAAGCACTCACCACTTGTGATTTCAATTATCTTGTCTTTCTCTTACGCGAGGTGCTCTCACTGCCAGGGAGAAAAAGAAATAAAGTTCTACTCGAGTGCATGGCTGTGATAATAATGACGCGTCGAAAAAAACTGATGGGAAAAGGAGGGGGAGGATCCCTCGGTTCGACAAGTAAATAAATTCTAAGGCCATGGCAGCATACCGGAAATTTTCAAGAGATATTAAGAATTCTGCCTCGCATCAGCGAATTCGACGCCCAGGGGTGAAAAGGCTCAATGCAGAAGAAAATAGCAGAAGATCTTCGCCTGAAACGGAGGTTTATGCTGGGAATCAATATGAGGAGGACGGAAGTTAATGTTTAAACAATGTAAATGGAAGACCTGAGCCCAGAAAAGAATGTTATCTGGAGTTAAACGCGAAATTTTGTGCCCTCGGGTCGGCGTTTCGGATATTCTGCGGTAGCAAACGCTGTTAAATGCGGCGAGAAGGAGAACGATTTTGGAATTTCGGGGTGAGATGTGATTTCCAGAACTGATACGTTCGAAATCGAACAGCAAAACATTTAAACGCACGTACGATTAAGTGCGTACACAGAAATGAGATCAGCTCATCTGAAACACTGTCACGGTGAATCTCAATCAAAGATTTAGTTCCTGCCTGGTATGAAATTCTTTACTGGCTCACCTTTAAGCATAAGTAGTATGACGTGCTATCACTGAGCGACTGTGCATCCTCCCTTCTTGCAAGTTTAAACGACTATCTCCCAATCCATCTGGCTTATTTTTTCTGCCGAAAAAATGAAGTATAGAATGGGATGGCGTTCTAGATTCGAAAGGATTTAAGAAAAACAATGAAAAATAAAAGCTGTAGAAATTAGAACAAAGAACGGAAGTCACTAGCGCTTAAGAGTGCAAAATGCCTTCCCAAAACAATCGAGCTTTATTATGAACCTCAGACTACAAACATTTTGAAGTATATGAGATTGTAGAAATCAACGTTTCGTAGCAATTAATTTTTTCTTGTCGACTGCGGTTTTGTTGTTTTATGGCCCAGCTCCCTCAGGACAAATGGCACGTAAATATTCAAATCGCTCTGACGTCACAAACAGTTTTGACGGTCACGGATTTATGTCGGTATTTGTATCAAGCGTGAGGAATCAACTGAGGTGAATCGGTGACCGTCAACACGTTGATGATGTCACAACGATTTGAATATTTACGTGCCATTCGTCCTGAGGTAGCTGAACTAAAGGAGAGCAAAATCATGGTCGACAAGAAAAATAAAATTAATTGTGACTGAACGTCGATTTCTTCAATTTCACTACCGAATTTGCTGAATGTGTTCATTAAAATCTGAAAATCAGCCCATGGCGTGGTTTAAAATTGTCCATAGTTTGCTAAATGTATGTGTCGATCATCAACAACCATTATTATCAATCCCCTGCTGGAGGAAGGTCTCTCCAAAATCTCTTCCAAACCTCTCTCTCTCTCTCTCTCTCTCTCTCTCTCTATATATATATATATATATATATCGCTCTTCTCTCTCTTCTCTCTCTCAATAAATATCTCTTTATATATATCTCTCTCTCCTCTCTCTCTTCTCTCTCTCAATGAATATCTCTTTATATCTCTCTCTCTCTCTCTCTCTCTCTCTCTCTGTCTCTGTCTCTCTCTATATATCTCTCTTTATATCCATCTCTATCTCTCCTCTCTCTCTCTCTCTCTCTCTTCTCTCTCCCTATCTCTTCTTTCTCTTTCTCTGTATTCTCTCTCTCTCTCTCTCTCTCTCTCTCTCTCTCTCTCTCTCTCTCTCTCTCTCTCCCTCTCTCTGTCATGAGCAATTCCCTTCCATTTCACTCGGGCATGCTTTCGAATTTCATCAACATATCTTGCACGTGGTCTTCTTTTGTCTCTGGGTATCCAGTCTGATATTTCAGTTGTTCATTGGTGGTCAGTTCTTATAGCAATACGTCCAGCTCATTGCCACTTTAGGGTCTTTGCTTTGATCATGACCTTATAATTTTCTTTATATATGGGTTCTTTTTCCTATCTTAGTTACATTGAACACGCATACACCGGAGAGCCAAAGCATTATGGCCATCGCGTCTTTATGCAAATCGAAGCAACTGCAGGTAAACAACGGCGCGTGTGAAGGTCATGAAACGGTGTAAATAACACCTGTACTGAGCTCTGTTAATCAGTGTTATTCTTGTTCTTTAGATGGAAAAGGGAGCTAGTTTGACAAAGGCCAAATTGTAAAGACCAGACGACGGGGTCAGAGCATTTCCGAGACGACGAGGCTAGTGGAGTGCTCACGCTCAGTCGTGGTTAGCACCTTCAAAAAGTGGTCCGAGGAGGGAAAAACACGAACCACCGGAAAGGTGTGGGTCTACCACGGCTCATCGATGTTAGAAGTGAGCGAAGGCTGTCCCGTATGGTACGAGTCGACAGAAGGGATAGTGGGGCACGAATCGCTGGTAATTTGAATCCTGGCAACAATGGTCACAACAAACAGTACATCCAATCATGTTGAAAATTAGGCTGTGTATGTAGCCGCAGACCGTTCCGGGTACCCATGCTAACCTCGATTCACTCTCTAAATCGAATGCAATGAGAACGCGAGTATCAAAACTGGACCTTGAATGATTGGAGAAGCTTGTCTGGTCAGATGAATGCCGTTTCCTTTTGCACCATGTGGACGACCGAGTACGTCTGCATCGTTTACCTGGGGAAGTGTTAGCACCAGGATGAGCCGTGGGACGAGAAAAGCCGATAGAGGAAGTATAAAGAATATTCTTCTGGGAAACCCTGGGTACAGTTTTTCCTGTGCAAGAAACTATGTCCACCACCTACCTGAACATCATTGCAGGCCAGGTACATCCTTTCATGACAACGGTATTGTTTCTGGTAGTGCCTTCTTTCAGCAGAATGATGCCCCATACCACACTATCCGGACTGTTCCAGAACGTTCCGCGGAACATGAGGAAGACTTCCAGGTATTTCCCTGGCATCCAAATTCCTAAGACATCAATCCAGTCCGGCATCTGTGGTTTGTGTTGAACAGCAAATCCGATCTGCGGCTGTTCAACCACGTAACTTACAAGAGTTAAGGATCTGATGGTAAGGTGTTGGTACCAGATACCACAAGATACCACAAGACACCTTTGGAAATTTTGTAGTGTCCACGCTTCGCTGTGTAAGAGCTGTTCTAGAGGCACGTGGAGGACCAACATCCCAATTATTAAGTCATAACTTTTTCGTTCTTCGGTGTATCTCAATGCTTCTTTGAGTTGTCAGAAACATCTGTATCTTTTTTAATTAATGCCCATGTCTCTGATTCATAACTAAGAATTAGTAGGAAGCATTGATTGAACACTTTTCTTGTAAGAGATAACTTCAAATTACTCTTGAAAAGTGTACTGTTTCTTTCAAATGGACTACAGCCAAGTTTTAAACATACACCTATTAATTTCTTCTTTGATGCGATTCTCACTTGGTATCTGTTATGCAAGGTAGATATAGGTATCAGTTACACCCAACTGATAAAGAAAATTATATATTTTTTCGAGGAGGGGCTGTCAGACTGGTATCCTTGATTTTTATTAGAATAAAAATAGTACTACAAAAGACTTATGGTGTAGCGATAAAGTGATAAAATGACTGAGTAATGAAGTGAAAACGTGATAAACCGATATCCCGGCCAAGAAGAAAGTAATAATAGAATAAGTAAAAAGTACACCTGCCATATTGCAAAGAGGTGACTTCCTCCTTCAAGACAATGCACCAAGCCACACCTCCCAGATCGCAAAGAGGTGTCTTTCTTCTTCAAGGCAATGAACCGAGTCACATCTCCCAAACTGCAAAGGGGTGTCTTCCTCTTCAAGACAATGCACCGAGTCACACTTCCAAGATTGAGAAGAGGTTTCTTTCTCTTTCAAGACAATGCACCGAGTCACACCTCCAAGATTGCAAAGAAGTTTCTTCGTCCTTCAACGCATGCACCGAGTTACGTCTTCCAAATTGCTACGAGGTGTCTTCCTCCTTCAAGACAATGCATCGAGTCACACCTCCCAAATTACTAAGAGATGTCTTCCTCCTCAAGACAATGCACCGAGTCACACCTCTCAGATTGCTAAGAGGTGCCTTCCCCTTTTAAGACAATGCACCGAGTCACACCTCCAAGATTGCAAAGAAGTTTCTTCGTCCTTCAACGCATGCACCGAGTTACGTCTTCGAAATTGCTACGAGGTGTCTTCCTCCTTCAAGACAATGCATCGAGTCACACCTCCCAAATTACTAAGAGATATCTTCCTCCTCAAGACAATGCACCGAGTCACACCTCCCAGATTGCTAAGAGGGGCCTTCCCCTTTTAAGGCAATGCACCGAGTCACACCTCCAAGATTGAGAAGAGGTTTCCTCCTCTTTCAAGGCAATGCACCGAGCAACGCCACCTAAATTGCGATGACTTCCATACAGACTGCAGGATTTGAGTGGGTTTCAGCAGCCATTCTGTTCTGCAGAATTTACCCATAATGATTTTTACTTCTTGAAGAAAAACATCCGTGGGAAGTTAGGAAATAAAATTAGATAAATCGCTACCTCACACTCACCAATCCGAGTAGGTGTGTCATAGTGATTTATAGCCAAAGTCCCCGAATGATTGTACAAATCCAATAGTGTCAAAAAAAGCTCGAAGTTCAACAAAAAATGAGTTAAAAATTACTACTGAGGGGTCTGTAGTTTTAATGTACATGCATGAACAAATGTGGTGTTTGTTTCATTTCATTACTAAATTATTCTTTCGCTCGTGAAAAAACAATAAACATCTTCATTAAGTATGCGAACCACTTAACGTTAATCTACTTATTCTGAATCGGAGGAAGTCGACCACGAAGTGTTACGAATGATTAATGGAATTTTAATCTAAGTGAATATGCGGTCACCTTGTGGTATTTTCGAAAAGCTCTTGTTTTTCTCTCGAACGTCTCATCACATTAGTATTTAGAATACCTCTTATCTGCTCAAGTTTTAAAAGAATGCTAAGCATTGTAAAAAGGCGGATACTATCAGCAAAAGTTAAGCTTATGGAATAAATACTCATATTGTTTACATTATTTTTATACCATATGAAATCCGTATCATTTTCATTTTGCTAAATTATTATTTTTTTTTTTTACGCTTCTCCAACCGTAGGTTGAAGAAGCGTATATTCTCCAGCTTTGTCCGTCTGCCTGCCAGCCCGCACAATAACTCGCGTAAAAATGGTTCGATTTCGATGAAATTTTAGTATGTGGTAGGGGACAACCTGGGGACGAACCCTAATGTGAATAGACGAAATGGGGTCAAAGGTCAAGACTTAAGCCCTTATGCGTCATAACTTACGTAAAAATGCTTCGATTGCAACAAAACTGTATCATGTTGTTTCGGAGGCATACTGAACCGGTTCTGTTGAATATCATCGAAACGGGGTCAAAGATCAGGGCACAGGAGCGAGATTTATTCCATAGCCAATTATCCTCATAACTTAACTAAACATTTTTCTATTGCGACGAAACTTTAGTATGTTGTTCCGGAGGTATATTGAACCAATTTTGTTTAATATCATCGAAATGGAGTCAAAGGTCAAGCACAGGAGCGAGATTTGTTTCACAGTCATTACCCTGAGTAATAACTTGAGTAATGATTTCTGGTATGTTGGAAAGCGTATCATAATCAATGCATTGCATGATTTTACTAACTTATTACATTATTGGAGGTCCCGGGGGAAAAATTGCATACGTAATTATAAATACACCACACTGTGATTACTCAAGAGACACATATAGCGTATTAAATTCGTTTATTTTTGTGGTGTAGTAATCACGAAGATTCGGCAAGCTTTCGCACTTCAGTGGGAGGCTTTTTCAAGGCAATGATAGACATAAAAATGCATTTTTATGTCTACCATTACCTTGAAAAAAGCCTCCCAATGCAGTGTGAAAGCTTGGCGAATCTTTGTGCTTACTACACCATAAACATACACGGATTTAATACTCTATATGCGTCTCTTGAGTAAAATTTGCATTTTTGCATAGTTTCTTGAGAGTCGCTAATGTGCTTAGGTTCAGCTGAAGCTGTCCATGTTTTACAGATATATTGAAGGAAATTTACCTATGTTGTGCGGTAAAGTGTTTCATACTTGTGAACCCAAAAGAACTGAGATTCATGACAAATGCGATTAAAATATGGGCCTGGGGGAAAAATCAGTGAAATAACCATGCTTCGGATGAGTGGATGAGGGTCTCCGCAGGAGATAACTGATTACATTTGTAGAGCTACACAAGATTTTTTCGTTTCAAAACTCACTATCGTGTGAAGCCACTTTGAGAAAAAAATAACTACCTCTACACGGCGAGGCACTGAATGGAAGACGCTTTTGATATCGTCCTGGGAATAGTTTGCCATCTGCTTCTACGCAAGACCAGAGTTCACGCATGTGTGGTGATTGGCGGAGGCGCTTGACGGGCCAGTCACTTAGCTACTATGCCCCAGACATGATTGGCGGAGGCGCTTGACGGGCCAGTCACTTAGCTACCATGCCACATACATGATTGGCGGAGACGCTTGACGGGCCAGTCACTTAGCTACCATGCCACATACATGATTGGCGGAGACGCTTGACGGGCCAGTCACTTAGCTACCATGCCACATACATGATTGGCGGAGACGCTTGACGGGCCAGTCACTTAGCTACCATACCCCAGACATGCCCCAGACATGATTGGTGGAGACGCTTGACGGGCCAGTCACTTAGGTACCATGCCCCAGACATGATTGGTGGAGGCGCTTGACGGGCCAGTCACTTAGCTACCATGCCATATACATGATTGGCGGGGACGCTTGACGGGCCAGTCAATTAGCTACCATGGTCCAGACATGTTCAATCGCGGACATATCCGGCGAACATGCAGGCCAGAGAAAATGCGATCTCGCCGTGCATGGAAGCTATCTTGGAGATTCCGGATCACATGTGGCCGAGCATTGTCCTGCTGGAATACAGCTCCGGGACAACTCAGAAAGAAGGGCATCACCTCTGCCTCTATAACATCCCTGATGTATCACTGGATGTTGAGGGTTCCTTCAATTCGTATCAGGTGAGATCGCGAATTGAATGAACCCAATGGCGCCGCAAACCATGACGATTGGCGTTGGGTCGGTATGACGGTGCAAGGTGCCGTTCACCATGATGTCTACGAACATGTATGCGACCATCACGGTGCATCAAGTTGAATCGTGACTCGTCAGAAAACACGACCTCTTGCCAATCAGCGCGACAATGTCTTTGTTCGAGACCCCATTGCAGCCAGAGGCTTCGAGGGTGAGGGTCAAAGGAATGCGCAGTAATGGGCTGCTAGCGACCAGTCCTGTGTTAAGCAGACGCCGTCGAACTGTGCTTGAGGACAAAGTCTGACCTATGACAGTGCTCCACTGCTGCTTTAACACCGTGGATGTCGCTGTTCGATCGGTCACTGCCATGCGGTAGAGGTGTCTGTCATCCCGTATTTTGAGGTCCATTTCCCGGATTTCTGTGCGTCCGAGACCCGTCTGTCCACTGAGGCCACGTTTGCATCACTGTACTGTCCTCCTTCTGTCATCCCAACAATCCTTCCTCGCTTAAAGTCCGTCCGGTGTTTATAATGCAACCGTTTTCGACGACGGGGCATAGTGAGACACAAAAAAACATCTTTTCGACCGAATGTCAGCTCTTCACTGATTGCAACATCTCGTTTGTGCCAGCCCTTTATATCAAGACCGAAAAGTTCAGTGAGCGCTGCTCCGAAACCGCATGCACGTTTTCACTTCCGTTGTTATAATTTGCATGCCCTAACATGTTGTATATATCCTCTAAATTTCAAGCTAATAACAGCTGAACTTTTTTTTTCTGAATAATTAGATCAGTTTTACGAACTTGTTCGTAGTCAAGGTATCTCATCATTTTTGTTATGTTGTCACCAGGTTTGACGCCAAGGTTTTCCAGTACCTCCAATTTGCTTACATTCTCCCATTGAATTCCTAAAACAGTACAGTAAACCCCGATTTTCAATGTTGGTAGTGTCACAAAAACGCTTTTTGGAACTCGGTTTCAAATCACACTACTGTAAGATTTACTAGGTTTTCGAGTTTTTCCATGGAGAAATGTAATGGATCGGATAGGCTGTGGCATACAGGCTTTATGTATTCGAAAACTGCGGAAGGAAGATTATATTTGTGGATATAAATAATCAAACCTTCCAAACGCAATTTAAAAGCACATCTAGTTTTCGTACCGAACTTGTATATACACCGATGAGACATTACATTATGACCACCCCTCGCCAAGAGAAATGAGCGCGCCTGGAGACCGAACGGTGGCTCAGGTGAAGTTCACAGAACAGTATATGTACAACCCGAGGACTGGCTTTCGGTTAGTAGGGTGTTTGGAGTCAGAATGGGAAAATCTGCCGATTTATCGGAGTTTGATAATTGTGATGGCACGTCGCCTGGGAACTACGATCTCGAAAACGGTGCGGCTTGTGGGTTGTTCACGTGCCGTTATAGTGGGTACGTATCAAAAGTGGTGCACAGATGGCGAACTGTCGTACAGAAATGTGTCGTCCACACCTCATTGATGCCAGAGGGGAACGGAGACTGTCGCGCATTGTTCACAGCCACCGCAGCGGACACAATGCAACAAATCATCCGCAGCTACAACAGTGGTGATCAGGGCCGGGGATGTGTCACAGCACACAGTTCATCTCAGCCTTCTGTACAAGGGCCAGCGTGGCGGAAGACCCAACCGGGTCCCCATGCTCACTGCACGTCATCGTCAACAACACATCCCAAGATCATCGAGATTGAACCATGCATGATTGGAAGAAAGTGGCCTGGTCTGACGAATCAAGACTCCTCGAGCGCGGATACGCCGATTACCAAGGAAGGCTATGGCACCTGGATGCACTGTTGGGCGGAAACAGGCCAGAGGCGGCGGTGTAATGCTGGTAGCGATGTTTTCTTGGGACACTATGTGCCCCAATAGCACAATTCCTGATCATCCCAATAGCACAATTCCTGACAGCTGTCAGGTATCTGAACATGACCAAGTTCACCCATTGATGGCATTTGTGTTCCCTGCTAGTGATTATGACGAAGTAAATTTCTCCGTCATTTTTATCCGCGCCAGGATTCGAACCCGGGTCCCCTCATTCCGGAATAAGTTGCTCTACCAATTGAGCTACGCGGACGTTTTATTCTGATTCCTATCTGCCTTTATGTCGTGTGAGTCCTTCTGGCAGGTACATCACATCTCCTGGTACGTTACATGATGGCAATTATTAACAGAATAATGCGTCATTCCACATTGTCAGAATCGTCAAGGAGTGGTTCGAGGAACATACTGGTGACTTTCTGTTAATGCCCTGGCCTCCAAATTCGCCTGACATGAACCCAATCGAACATTTATGGTTCGAATTAGAAAAGCGGGCTCTAAATCACCACCACCCCGAAATGTACGGGAACTGGAGGACCTGTTGTTGACATTATGGTACCAGATACCTCAGAATATCTATCACCACCTCATCGAATCGATGCCTCGCCGAGTGACCGCTGTTTTGTGGACTGAAGGGGTCGTACAGCTTTTAAGCTTCTCACTTTTTACTTTCTGGTATTTATAGTATAAGAAAGTATAGTGATCGTTTCTAATCAGACTTCCGGATTTACCCGTTTTGTCTTTCAAGGAAGAAGATTTCACCAATTTGGTAAGAAAACACTGAAATGTTATGTTCCAAATCGGCGCCGTTTCCGGGCGCAAAAACTAAAATCAGTCTCATGTTATCGAATAATATGTCGTTGGAAGTGGAAACTAATTTAAAATACAATGGTGAAAGCCATTTATTATTGGAAGTCTTAGTTCTCGAGATATTTGGATAGGGACAATTTTTGGGTACGGCACAAAAAATAAATTTTAGTTAAAATTATCAAGTAAGATGCCGTTTTAAGCAACATTTTATGGAGATAGCGACGGTACAAATGTATGAAGTCTGATCAAATGAATCGCGTTCGTGCCCGTGGACCGGCGCACGGAAATCACGATGACGTCACAGCTCGCGTGATAAGCGCAGACCAATGACAAGCCGAGCTCGCGTTCATTCTTCTCGCATGTGTGGTTTGTGCTGCAGATCGTTGACAACATCGCCGGTGTGATTCCGAATCCTTCCAAAGTAGATCAGCGAGCGGTGATTCAGTTCCTAACAGCGGAAGGATGTCGACGAGTCAACATTCATCGCAGAATGCAGGCGGTGTATGGTGACAAATGTGTGTCGAGGACAACACTGGCGGACTGGGCGCGAATGTTTCGGAAAGGACGTGAGAAAACGAAAGATCTTCTGTGGCCGGGCCAGGTGCATGTCGTTGCGACAGACGAAAACCATCGCAACGATTGATGCAGCAATGCGGGTGGGCCGCCGTCAGAGCTAACGTTCGCTAGCGGAGGAACCACTATGTCATGTGGGACAGTTCAAACGGTGGTTACGAACTACACTATCGGAAGGTGTGTTCACAGTGAACCCCACGGATGCTGACCGACCACCATAAGAAACAATACATGGGTTGGAGTTTGAACCCCTTGCTGCCTTACGAAGCGGAGGGTGATGAATTTCTATTGCGCATAGTGGCAGGCGAGAAAATCGTTGTACCATAACTTTGAGCCGTCCAGCAAGCCAGCGAGCATACAATGGAAGCATCCTGGATCACCAAAACACAAATATTTCAAGTCACAGGCTTCCGCCGGTGAAGTTATGCTGACCGCATTTTTTAACCATGAAGTGCTTTTGTTGATGGACTTTAAAGAGTCGCACGTGAACATCAGTGCCAACCTCTACAAGGACACACTGGACAAGCAGCATAAAGCCATCAAGAATAAGCGGCCCAGGATGCTTTCCCGTGGTGTGATTTTGTTACACGACAATGCTCGTCCGCATGTTACGAACATTGTGCAGGATGCTTTAGCACCGAAAGGGTGGGAGATTCTGCACCACCAGCCTATAGCCCCGATCTCTCACCATGTGATTTTCATTTGTTTGGACCCTTACATAACGCTTTAAAGAGACAACGATTCCACTCCAATGCAGACATCATGGCTGTGGTTACCAAATGGTTCAAAAAGCAGCCAAAATCCTTCTTCGCGAACGGTATCCCCCTCCCCTTTTCCCCAAGCAGTGGGTGCGTGTCTAAATGCCTGCGGCGACTTCTTCTAACGAACACTCGTGCATTATTGCTTCCATATACAGTATATTGCTTTGTTTAATTCTGCCACATCTGCGGATGCACATTTGATCACGCCTAATGGCATTGCTCATAATCTTAGTTCTATAGATATTTTGGAAAATGTGTTGATAAAATAGCTTTGACACGTGAGTAAACATCGAGGCTGTCTTTAAAATGAGTCCAGCACAATTAAGGGGCACTAGTGAGTGAAAAAATTAACTTGATTAATAAATTCCAATTACAGTATATTTTCCGAATTCAGCAAAATGAGTCCAGCACGATGAAGGGCCACTAGTGAGTGAACAAAATGAGTCCAGCGCAATTAAGGGGCACTAGTGAGTGTACAAAATGAGTACAGCACAATTAAGGGGCACTAGTGAGTGTACAAAATGAGTCTAGCACAATTAAGGGGCACTAGTGAGTGAACAAAATGAGTCCAGCACAATTAAGGGGCACTAGTGAGTGAACAAAATTCACTTGATTAATAAGAAATTCCAATTACAGTATTTTTTCCAAATTCAGAAAAAAAGAGTCCAGCATGATTAAGGGGCACTAGTGAGTGAACAAAATTAGTCCAGCACAATTAAGGACACTAGTGAGTGAACAAAATGAGTCCAGCACAATTAAGGGGCACTAGTGAGTGAACAAAATTCACTTGATTAATAAGAAATTCCAATTACAGTATTTTTTCCAAATTCAGAAAAAAGAGTCCAGCACGATTAAGGGGCACTAGTGAGTGAACAAAATTAGTCCAGCACAATTAAGGCCACTAGTGAGTGAACAAAATTCACTTGATTAATTAAATTCTAATTACAGTATTTTTTCCATGTTCAGAAAAATGAGTCCAGCACAATTAAGGGGCACTAGTGAGTGTACAAAATGAGTCCAGCACAATAAAGGGGCACTAGTGAGTGAACAAAATGAGTATAGCACAATTAAGGGGCACTAGTGAGTGTACAAAATGAGTCCAGCACAATTAAGGAGCACTTGCAACAAAATGAGTCCAGCACAATTAAGGGGCAATAGTGAGTGAACAAAGTGCGTCCAGCACAATTGAGGGGCACAAGTGAGTGTACAAAATGAGTCCAGCACAATTAAGGGGCACTGGTGAGTGAACAAAATGAGTGCAGCACAATTAAGGGGCACTGGTGAGTGAACAAACTGAGTCCAGCACAATTAAGGGGCACTAGTGAGTGTACAAAATGAGTCCAGCACAATTAAGGGGCACTGATGAGTAAACAAAATGAGTCTAGCACAATTAAGGGGCACTAGTGAGTGAACAAAATTCACTTGTTTAATTAAATTCCAATTGCAGTATTTTTTCCAAGTTCTGAAAAATGAGTCCAGCGCAATTAAGGGCCACTAGTGACTGAACAAAATGAGTCCAGCACAATTAAGGGGCACGGGTAAGTGAACAAAATGAGTCCATCACAATTAAGGACACTAGTGAGTGAACAAAATTCACTTGATTAATTAAATTCTAATTACAGTATTTTTTCCAAGTTCAGAAAAATGAGTCCAGCACAATTAAGGGGCACTAGTGAGTGTACAAAATGAGTCCAGCACAATTAAGGGGCACTAGTGAGTGTACAAAATGAGTCCAGCACAATTAAGGGGCACTGATGAGTGAACAAAATGAGTCTAGCACAATTAAGGGGCACTAGTGAGTGAACAAAATTCACTTGTTTAATTAAATTCCAATTGCAGTATTTTTTCCAAGTTCTGAAAAATGAGTCCAGCGCAATTAAGGGCCACTAGTGACTGAACAAAATGAGTCCAGCACAATTAAGGGGCACGGGTGAGTGAACAAAATGAGTCCATCACAATTAAGGACACTAGTGAGTGAACAAAATTCACTTGATTAATTAAATTCCAATTGCAGTATTTTTTCCAAGTTCTGAAAAACGAAACCAGCACAATTAAGGGCCACTAGTGAGTGAACAAAATGAGTCCAGCACAATTAAGGGGCACTGGTGAGTGAACAAAATGAGTCCATCACAATTAAGGGGCACTAGTGAGTGTACAAAATGAGTCCAGCACAATTAAGGGGCACTGATGAGTGAACAAAATGAGTCCAGCACAATTAAGGGGCACTAGTGAGTGTACAAAATGAGTCCAGCACAATTAAGAGGCACTGGTGAGTGAACAAAATGAGTCTAGCAGAATTAAGGGGCACCACTAGTGAGTGTTCAAAATGAGTCCAGCACAGTTAAGGGGCACTAGTGAGTGAACAAAATTCACTGAGACTCACAGCTAGAATCTCAACAATGACTTGATTAATTAAATTCCCAATTACAGAATTTTTCCAATGCGGTATCTACACCTCAATGTTTCTAACAACAGTAGAACAGGGAGTTTCAATGGACTGCCAAGAGTACAACTCAGAGCTCGTTTAAGGAGACAGGGCGCCCGGGGTCTGGGCAGTATTTTGGGGTTCCAGTTCTAGTGGTTTCACTATGGGTGTCGGAATTAAAACACCCTGACGAAAACATTCCCAGAATGAAATGAGGAAGCCATAGAAATATCTCTGCCACATTGAAGTGTATAACCCGTGATTTATGGACGAATCAGTTTTAGCAAGATGTAAAAATGAATGGTTGAAAAATTAACACGTAGTTCAGTTCTTCCTGTTAAAATTATATCAAAGCAGTGGACAAAATACACGGTCGAATCACATTATTGTGACCACCAGCTAATCTCCAGAGTAACCGCCGTGTGCAGCGCGCACAGCAGCTAGACGGGCTGGGTGTGACTCAATAAGGTGCTGGAAGGTGTTCACAGGTATATGGAGCCATGCTGTCTGTAGTGCATCTGACAACTGCTGGAGGGTGCGTGGTGTAGGATCCATAGAGCGAATAATACGATCAAGGTGGTCTGACAGATGCTCAATTGGGTTTACGTCTGTAGAATTAGGGGGCCAGAGAAGTATTTTGAAGTCTTCAGCATGCTCTTCCAACCACTCCGGACATTTCTAGCTCTGTGACACATCACATTGTCGTACTGGAAAATTCCATTCTCCGCAGGGAAGACCATCAGCATGTACGGGTGTACGTGCTCTGCAAGGATGGATTTATAACGAATTCGGTTCATAAGTGCTTTCCACAGGTATGAGTGGACTCAGAGAATGTCGCGAAACCATTCTGCTCACCATAGCGCTACCACCACCAGTTTGTGTTCTTCCAGCAATGGTTGAAGAGTGTTTGTTCTCCGATGTTTCTCGCCTTATCCGCCAACGTCCATCCGTTCGATGAAGCAGAAAACATGACTCTTCGGAGAAGGCAATCCTTTGCCAATCAGCGGAGGTCCAATTCCAATACTGCCGTGCAAATGTAAGCCTTCTTCTGCCGATGCACCTTCGTTAGCATAGGCGCAGTGACAAGCCGTCTGCATCGGAGCCACATACGAAGCAGGGTTCGCTGAACTGTCGTTTTAGACACACTACTGGTAGCCACCTGGGTCATTCGACCAGTGAGTTGCTCCACTGAAGTGTGTCGATCGGCCCTCACGCACCTTTGTAGTCGACGCTCACCTCTCACATCAATGGCATGTGGTGCTCCGCAGTTTGCACGTCGCTTATTCGCAACGGTGCCATTTCTCCAATCACGATACACTGTAAGCACAGCAGCATGCGAAAAGTTCACAAACTGCGCTGCTTTAGAAATACTGCCACCCTTGGCCCGAAAGCCGATAATCATCCCTTTCTGTAAATCTGATAAATCGCTCCTTTTATCCATGACAGCAACGAGTGATATGTTTTCAGAATGCCTACAGCAAACCTTATATCCCTGCAAGCCAGCTCAAGCCACGTGCCTTCTTTCAATGTCTACGCACTTTTGACGTCAAAAGTAGGAGGTGGTCACAATAATGTGACTCGACTGTGTAATATGATCCAAATATCATTATTAAATAGATTCTCAATGAATGAAAATTTCCCCCAATCTCAGATGTGTACATCGACGGGGGAGGGGGCTATTTGCGGTCTCCTAAGAAAGGGGTAAGAAATAGAAAAATTATTTTTACAAGGTAGTTTCTTATAGTTTTCTCTGTGCTATCTGCAAAAAGAAATAATAATAATAAAAGGGAAAGAGAGTAGAACTCTGTCAATTCTTCAACCATTCTGCATAATCCTGGGACCCCTTTAAAATGCAGTGCCCGGGGCTGCAGATTCCATAGATTACCCCTTTAAATGGGCTCTGGTGCAAATGGATTTAGAGACTAACTCTACCTTTAAACAAACATGCGACATTCATTCTACCAACTGCGCAATTTTTCTGTTGGAAAATAATTATAGGATATTCGTATTTTAAAAAGAAAACAAAGTTTGTCATATTGAGTTTATCGGAACGCGTGCCGGATAGTTGAAAAAGTACCGGAACGCCCTTCCAGGGCGTTCTGACCCCACTGCTCATACTTCGTAAATTCTTTTTTCATTAAAAAAACAAAAATCTCAATTTTTTCGATTCAGTCTCCCCTTAAGGCAAACACACCACCCATACCTCATCCCGGAATAAAACTCTGCCCCCCCCCCTTGGGCCAGAAGCTAGAGCTTAAACCACTGCGCCGCCGGAGTGACTGCTTAATGGCTTTACAGGAGTTACTTTGAATGCACAATTTATATGAAAACAAAATTTATAACTCTAGAAAGGGTTTTTCTTCATCAAGGTTATAGTTCTTTTGTGCTATGTGGCCTTCAAATGCAAACATTTATTCCGCTTGAAACTACTTTCTCATGAGGTATGGAAGAAATACCTGATCAAAATTAGTGTAGAAGTCTTTTTCCGATTTTTTTCTTACCTGGAACAGTCCAGGAAGTTAAACGTAGGCAATACGTCAAGGATCTTCGTGGAGTGTGAAGGCACCCATTTGCAGCCTGTTCGCACATTCTTAACACTAGCAAGCAGAAACAAAACGATTTTTCGACACGGTAGCCAAAACTCTCTCAGGCTCAACTAATGTTTATGCTGAGGACTCCGCTGATTTGGGTTAACTGGAGTGAAATACTTCCTTGAAACTTTCAGGTATTGTTCTCTTTCTCTGTTTTATTTTTTCGAGAAATTTAGCGACCACTACATCCATTTGCACAGAGAAAAATGGTGAAAAAGCAAAGCATTTCCAGAAGAAAAGAAAATCTATAATGACTGGATGTATAGTACTAGGCGATTTTTTAGGGATTTCGTGATGGTTTTAACTCTAGGGCATAGTTACTGAGACCAGCATAGGTTTTTTAATGACAACATAGGGGAAAGTAAGTATCAAAGAACTAATAAAATTAAAAGCCGTAAATCTTTCAATCCATTACTTTAATCTAAAGATACACATTGGTACTTTTGGGCCACTTTGCTCCCATCTTCTGATGTGAAGTGAACATTTGAACAGTGCTGCTATTTATACAAACCAAGGCAGTATGGGTAAGCACAGTATGTGTGTGTGTTACGTCAACAATCTTCAAGGTAGAGCCCACCGTTTAGTCCAATCTCCTCTGGGTGATTATACAATATTTTTTCATACAGGTAGTAAATTACATGGTATATAGTCATTATAACATTTGTTACGGGCTTTACAAATAAATAGACTTTCAGTCAGTAACAACATTGAACAAGATCTTGGTGCTACCAGGATTGTTGCATGGTCCCAATCCGAGTAGAAAGTTCCATCGTTGACAGTTCGCACCAAGGCAGTATTTTGTAGCCCTGCCTTGTTGCTGTATTTGTGTTTCCGGATTCTGCAGGCAAGACTCCGAGCTGTATATCCGATATAACAAGAACAAAGCTGGCCTGTTCCATCATGTAAGGGAATGCTGTAGATACCCCATTTTTGCTCTACCTGGGTTCTTTCTCGATCTTTTCGAAACATGGTTAGCGTATTGCGAGATTTGCTGCCGAAGTTCAAGGAGAAACCGTGGCAGATATTTCTGAGGGGTTCAGTGAGAACTGGAATACAATCTATTGAACCCAAGAATCTTTCAGAGTGATCATCAATACGTTGTAGCGAAGAGGCCATGGTGGTCCTGACACGTGAATGAATATATTACAGCTCTCACTAAACCCCTCAGAAATATCTGTCACCGTTTCTCCTTGGACTTCGGCACCAACTCGCAATATGATAACCATGGTTCGAAAGGATCGAGAAAGAACCTCGGAAGAGCAAAAGTGGGGTATTTACAGCATTCTCTTACTTGATGGGACAGGCCAGCTTTGTTTGTTATATCGGATCTGCAGCTCAGAGTTTTGCCTGCAAAATCCGGGAACACAAATGCAACATTAAAGCAGGGCTTCAAAATACTGCCTCGGCGCGAACTGTCAACGATGGAACTTTCTACCCGGATTGGGACCATGCAAGAATCCTTGTAACACCAAGATCCCGTTCAATGCTGTTACTGACTGAAAGTCTATTTATTTGTAAAGCCCGTAACAAATGTTGTAATGACTATGTACCATGGGATTTACAACCTGTATGGAAAACATATTATATAATCACCCAGAGGAGATTGGACTAAACGGAGGGACTCCACCTTAAACATTGCTGACGTAACACACACATACTATGTTTACTCATACTGGCCCCCTGGTTTGTATAGATAGCAGCACTGTTCAAATGTTCATTTCACATCTATTACGTAGCCAAAGTAGCCCGAAAGTACTATTGTGTATCTTTAGATTAAACTAATCGATTGAGGATTTTACGTCATGTCGTTTCCGTTTACAGGGCCGCCCACAGCGCCATATTTGCATAACGCCAGCTGTCTCTAATTCAATTGCTCTTCAGTGTATATGACTTGTGTAAGTTTATTCCTAGTCGAATTGTTTATGTTCACAAAGTCCGAGGTGGATCTACAGTTTAATAACAGAAAGTTTTCTACAAACAGTTAGTGTTTCCATTATTGTGATAAACTCCTGTATCATAAACACCCTGCAGTACCTTTATTTAATTGAAGGCTAAGGCGGGGGCCACTCTGGCTTGTGAAGTACTACAGAGGTAAAAACATGAGTGAAGACGACAAATCTGCAGAGAGACATTCTGTCCGCGTAGCTCAGTTGGGAGAGCGACTTACTCCGGAGTGAGAGGACACGAATTCGCTGAGCGTCGCGAACACATTTGTGTTTTCACAGGCTATACTCTATAGTTACGGTCCTGGTTACGGATGCAGCAAGCAAAACTATTCGGTCTCTTAGCGGTAAACGAGATGTAGCAAGCAAAACTATTCGGTCTCTTAGCGGTAAACGAGATGTAGCAAGCAAAACTATTCGGTCTCTTAGCGGTATTCGAGAATAACACTCTTGTGCATTCATATGTGGCCACGTTCTCAATACGTTTTCATCCAGAATACGGAAAAACGAATGCGTATTGATATGCCGTAGTTGCTTAAAACCGAATGACGAACAGTACAAATCGTCATTGTCAATTAACACGCAAAGTAATTGGAGACTCCACGGGTACGGTAAGGAAGTTCCGAAATTACAATGAACTCCATTATTACACTGGGAAATTAAAGACACGAGGCTTTTAATGCTTCTAAAGAAAGAAGATTCTTGAATAACACTCTTGTGTTATTTGACACTTTAAGGTCACAAGAATTCCATGTGAAAAGGCTGTCATTCCCTGCAATTTTATTTTTATCATCCTTTTTTGTACTTCGCGCAATAGGAGGCAATTTTCATCAATGCCTCCTTTATTTACAGAACGAAACACTCTGAAGAAACAGACTCCGTGGGGGCTTTTGTTGAGGTTCCACATCTGAAAATCTGAATCTCACCTTCGGACATTTACTAATGGGGAACACATGCAACAATATAGGGCATATCTTCCTGGACACCTTATAAATAATGCGGGGTCATTAACACTTTTTCTTTACAGCGTCATATGGGTCCTTTGTTCTGAAAAGTAACCTAAACCAGTGTCTCCTTAAGGCAGATCAGAGGTCATGTGGCAACATTAAATCTTTCTACAATAAAATCGAGATTCTCAACAAGAGCACCAGGATGTTGTCGCTCAGCGAATAAGAATAACGATCTATGCTGATGTCCAAAAATCAAGAATCACTTATATTTTCATAGCATACTGTTACTCTAACAGGATGTAGACAAAAATATTTTAATAAGGAGTAAACAAAAAAAAAATGAAAAAGACATATACACAAATAAATTTTTGTTTTGTTTTGATTGAAGGTTTAACGACCACCGTGAGCAACTCAATGGGCTATAAGCAGTCGTTTGTTCCTAATTTAGGGCCACTGGTTCCAGGGAAGGGAGAGAACCAGTGCCGTTAGACAAACACAACATCCATGCCTCACGGGATTCGAACCCGAACTCCTTCACGGACGAATGGTCATAAGCCACCGTTTAGACCACTGCGCCGCCGAGGCGACACACAAATAATTAAGCAGGAAGTTGTTCTTATTAATAGAGAAAATCTATAAAAGAACAAAATATAGAATTTTCTGATATTGGCACACAGTAACTAAAATTGACAGAAAAAAATTAATTTTTCATGGAACATTTTAATAGGATATATGTTCACTCCTCATTATAATGTATGGTCGGCATCGGTGGGCCATAATTTTCACGAGATTGTCCAGAAGATCCTGAGGGAGTTTCTCTATTCTTCTTTCAGCGCCATTACATGGTCATTTTTGGTGCCAAGCGAGGGATCACGTTCCGCAATTCTCCTCTCCAGAGAATCCCGAGCATTTTCGATTGGATTCAGATCTAGGGAGTGCACATTTCACTCCATTGGGTCGATCCCCTTGCTCTCCAACAGATCATCAACACATGATGATCGAGCAGGACGGGCGTTATCGTCCATAAAAACGGAAGAATTACCCCCATCACCAAGAAACAGCCTTCCATGTTCTAAAATGGCCTCCTCACAAAAACACTGGGCATTTATTGACCCTTTCTCTAACACTAGAAACTGTGCACCCACATCGATCATAATCTCAGGCCAGACCATTACGGCACCATCACTTTGTGAAGGTCAGTTGCAACGATGTTTCTGGTTGAATAAGTAGTGCGTAGTTCTCACCAGATGTATTGCCGCCTATAGTCAAAAGAAAAACGAAATCGGCTCTCGTCTGTGAACAGATCATTGGGCCATTGCTCTTCACTCCATGTAGAGTGTTCACAACACCATCGATAGCCAGTTGTTTTTGCCTGCTAGGGTCAATGTAGCATCCTGTACAGGTTTTCAGGCATACAATCTAAAATTATTCACACGTCTTGATAAGGTTTGACGAGATATTTTGGTACCCGTGCTTGATTCCAGCTGTTTTGCTAACTTGCCAGGAGTTATTCAGCGAGATCTTTTAGCCCCTATATACAGTCGAGTCACATTATTGTGACCACCTCCTACTTTTGATGTCAACAGCGCGTAGCCAATGAAAGAAGGCACGTGTCGTGAGCTGACTTGGAGGGTATATAAGGTGTGCTGTAGGCATTCTGAAAACATATTGGGCCGCGGGTGGCCTAGTGATCAACGTTCGTGACTGTTACGGAGAAGACCTCCAGTTCGATGCCAGGCAGGTACGAACGCTTGAACCACTAAATATCCGCCGTGCGTCGGATGGGCCCGGATAAGCCGTAGGGGCCCGGGTAACCCCACCCCGGCTGTAATAAATAAGGGCGTCTTCCTTCTCCTTTCTACATCGCTTCTGCGTCATTTTCCTATCGGGCATTCTAGCCCAAATCTCCTAGCTTCCTATTTGTAAGGATTGTATAAGACCTTGGGGCAGACACTCCTAAAATCATCTACATCTGATCTGATGTGATCTGATCTCGAAACATATATTTTTTTTTTTTTTGATTGGAGGTTTAACGACCACCGTGAGCAACTCAATGGGCTATAAGCAGTCGCCCGTCCCTAATTTAGGGTCACTGGTTCCAGGGAAGGGAGAGAGCCAGTGCCGTAAGACAAACACAACATCCATGCCTGACCGGGATTCGAACCCGGACCCCTAACGGACGAATGATCAGAGGCCAGCCCTTAGACCACTGCGCCACCGGGGCGGCGGAAACATCACTCGTTGCTGTCATGGATAAAAGGAAAATAAAATGTATCGTGATTGGAGAAATGGCACCATTGCGAATAAGCGACGTGCAATCTGCGGAGCTCCACGTACCATTGATGTGAGCGGTGAACGTCGCCTGAGAAGGTGCGTGAGTGCTGATCGACACGCTACAGCAGAGCAACTCACTGGCCGAATGAACCAGGGGCCTACCGGAAATGTGTCTAAAACGACAGTTGAACGAGCCCTGCTGCGTATGGGACTCCGATGCAGAAGGATGGTCACTGCGCCTGTGCTAAAAAAGGTGCATCGGCAGAAAAGGCTTACATTTGCACTGCAGTATCGGAATTGGGCTTCCGTTGATTGGCAAAGGATTGCCTTCTCCGGTGAGTCACGTTTTCTGTTTCATCAAACGGATGGACGTTAGCGTATAAGGCAAGAAACATCGGAGAACAAACACTCTTCAACCATTGCTGGAAGAACACAAGCTGGTGGGGGGCGGAGTTATGGTCAGGGAAATGTTTTCGTGGCATTCCCTGGGTCCACTCATACCTGTGGAAGGAACTATGGACCGAATTCGTTATGAATCCATACTTGCAGACCAAGAACACCCATACGTGCTGATTGTCTTTCCTGCAGCGGATAGGATCTTGCAGAACGACAATGCGACGTGTCACGCAACTAGAAATTTCCGAGAGTGGTTGGAAGACCACGATGAAGATTTCATAGTACTTTCCTGGCTCCCTAATTCCCCAGACTTAAACCCAATTGAGCATCCTTGGGACCACCTTGATGGTGTTGTTCGCTCTATGGATCCTCCACCACGCACCTTCCAGAAGCTTTCAGATGTACTGCAGTCAGCATGGCTCCAGATACCTGTGCTGTGAATACCTTCCAGCACCTTATTGAGCTACTCCCAACCCGTTTAGCGGCTCTCCGCGCTGCACACGCGGTTACTCTGGATATTAGCTGGTGGTCACAATAATGTGACTCGGCCGTGTATCATGATAACGATCTTGTGATGGCGAAGTCTTGCGTATTCGACCACTGCGGAACTTTCTGGAAGCATATTCAGAAAATTGTTTCCAGATCCGTGATACTACACTATGGGAAATTGCGAACTGCTTCGCTACGTCTCTTATTGTACGCTACTCTTCTATAATACGTAGTTTACCAACAACTAGCCGACGGGTAAAATCACCAAGATGAGTTCTTCTAGGTGTGCTGTAAGTCGACGTAATAACGCAAAAGGCAAATCCTCACTTCAACACCTACAAAACAAACGATTTCTCCGCACTCACACTTCACCTTTTATCGCCGATTCGCAGTACACAGCTGTCACGTGATTCCTGACGATTTGCATATGACCAAACACTCTCACATATCTTGCTCTTACGTGTTTGGATGACGTCAGAATTATTTTAACGCTCACCAATGACTTGCGAGTCCGAAATTTAGCCTATTCTAGTTGATCCTTAATTTTTGGACACGAGTGTATTTCTTTCGTTTGTTACAGTACGTCCTTTTTCATTCCAAAATATTTGCTTTAGTACAATACCTTCTGTTTATGGAGTCTGCATTAGCGTACCTTAGTTTGCCAAGTGGTTTATTTTATTACTGTACCCAGTTTTGCAGAATATTTTTACCTGTACTGTATCTCTGTTTTCTGACATGTGACTATTGTACTTCTGTTTAGAAGTATAAGAGGCTTTACTTTGGTTACGCTGTAATGTTCTTAGTTTTGAGGTGTATAATACAGTGATCGTAAAGTTCCCGAACCCTGAATTTAAAAAAATATTGCGATGCTGTAAGCAAACGTTCAACCAATTGATGTGGCAACACGAGTCAGCAACTCGTCGAGATCAAATACTGCGCTCGTCGAATGCCTGAAGGAAATTGGCAGAGTGCCAGAAATGAATAACTGGTTCCATGTGTGTTTCGCAGTTTGCCCACTTTAAGCTTCGCCATTTGCACAGAGGCATGTGTTTGACGAGGGATCAGAGAATTTGTTTACTTGAAGCTTATTTGCAAACGCAGTCTTACAAACAGTGTATGGAAGAGTTCAGGTAAAAATTTCCGCAGCATACTGTGGTAAGTAAATCAACGATACACAGTTTACTCGTACGATTTCGGAAAACTGGAAATGTTGAAGATATGCCTAGAAATAGCCGGCCAAGTGTGTTAACGCCGGAAGTGATAAACAATATTGAAAAACGTTTGCAACAGTCACCTACAAAATCGCTTTGTTGCTTATCTCAGTAAGCGAAACTTTCTTACGGCTCAGTACAGAAAGCTACTAAAAGATTGCAGCTTGCATACAAAGTCATCCAAGAACTAAAGGCACTTGATACGCATAAGTGCCTGCTGTATTGCCGTTGGTTTCGTAAATTTACTCGATACAACAAGGGCATATTGAACAATGTTTTCTTTTCGGAATAATGTTTGTTTTTCTTTCCTGTAGGGATATTTAAAGGACCGTGTTTATGCAAACAACCCGCATCACCTGCAGTTCTTGAAAACAAACATTATTCAGGCTATAGTGGAAATCACGCCACCTATGCTGAAACGCGTTATGAAAAACATGTGTCACCGCGCGGATATTTGCCTCCAGCAACACGGAGGTCATTACCAGCACCTTCTTTAGTTCAACATCAGTTACTCAAAAGTCGATGGAAGATGTATCACCGCTGTAGGTAAACTTCATGTATCTGTAAAATGTGAAAAAAAAATTGTTCAAATTAGGGTTCGGGAACTTTTCGATCACCCTGTATATGTGCAGAGTCAATTCAACCTAAAAACGCTGCCTCGTGTGAAGCTTGTTCTTCTAACTAAATCACTTTAGGTGAAAGCACTAGATAGCTTACTAAACGCAGAAAAGTAACTTCAAGAATCTTCAAAGAATTACTACTTACCGTAACAGTCTTTGTTCCACATCAAAACTCGTCGTTGCCACACGATATTAATAATCACGAATAGCACTTATAACGAAGTAAATTTCTCCGTCATTTTTGTCCACGCCGGGGCTCGAACCCGGGTCCCCTCATTCCGAAATCAGTCGCTCTACCAATTGAGATACGCGGACGTTCGTTATCGCTGCTATCTGCCTTTATGTCGTGTGCGTCCTGCTGGGCAGGCACGTCACACACTCCACTCACAATAATCTTCGTACCATCTTTACTGATAATTACCGTGAAGAAGGTACAATATACAGTAATAATCTACCCTCAGTTTACATTGCTCGCTCCACGCATTATATACAGTGTTCTTAACTTGTCAAACATGCATATGTTATTCAACCTAACCTCAAAACTATTGCCAGATAATATTCAACGAAGGAGAAAATATCACGTTAAGACTGAAACGCGTAAGAGAACAACCTCAAAATTTACATAAGGAAGGAAACTGAAAATGAAAGTTAAGTTAGATTATATGTCATAATACGTCAATTCATCACGGACAAATTCGTCGCGTTCTCAACTTCTTGATACATGCAAATCTGATACAGAAATCATTTAGGTTATCTTTCCGTTTCTCTCTCTCTCTCTCTCTCTCTCTCTCTCTTGCAAGAACTGAATTTCCTCTTCGAACTGTTTATTTGCTGAAATTTTCTTTTCTTCCATGAACGGAAAGAACGTACAAGATTTCAGACATCACTTCTTCCAAAGGTACAAGATTTCAGACATCACTTCTTCCAAAAGTACAAGATTTCAGACATTACTTCTTCCGAACGTACTAGACTTCAGACATCACTTCTTCCGAACGTACAAGACTTAAGACATCACTTCTTCCGAACGTACAAAACTTCAGACATCACTTCTTCAGTTTCATTGTACTTTTCATTTGGCATTATTATTTTGAAATTTTTACAAGACAGAATGTCGTTGCTACAAAAGATAGTTTGTGCTGTTAAAATGGTTTTGATTAATACTTCACCAAAGTAAAGGCCCAAATCAAGTATTCTAAAACACAGTAATAGCATATAGCACTTACGGAATGAATGTCACGAACAGAATATTAGAATTTTCTTAAGATACTTTTCCTAGGAATAGTTTCTGGCACATACGTTCTTGCTCCGTCATCCAATTCCATTTCATATGTCTAGTCTTGATAGATGTACAACAAATTTTCAGATTTGCCTCATGAAGTATGGGACCTAAAATAAATACACAATGTGCTTTCAGTTTTTGTTCAGTCGTTTGAATGACTGCGCGAAATCTCCATCAGGTGGGTGAAGTCTTCCTAATACATCATGCCCCCTCGAGAAATGTTTCGACTTCGAAATCTTCTCATCCCCGAGAAAAAATATTAAAGGGAAAAAGCAACCACGCGAGGGACATTCACTTTTACTCCACGTGTGCTAGACTATAAAAATACTTTGATAGAATTATTTCGTAACTTTTTAGTCTAAATGTAACATGGAAGTCATGGGCGAAGATAAGAATACACTGGTAAATGCGACCCAGTGCCGAATGTAGAGTTGCTTGGGCTTTCGCGCAAGATTTTTCTCAGGGACCCCTGTTACTCCACCAACCTCATTATTTACTGTCCCCAAGGGCCGTTTAGCACATTCAGTCAACTGACGTTTGAAAGTGTATTCATTGAAGCTACAATATAACGAACTAAGAATTATTCTTGATTTTTAACTTCATTCTTGATTATTCCTTATTTTATGCTGCCTCGAAGAGCGTACTGTTTTCTGAGAGTAATTCACGATTTCATCTGTAGGCATATCAAAATGAAATGGTACTAACAATGTGGGTTCAGTGAAATCTTAGAAACGTAAAAATAAGTGAAATCTTACCCAATTTTACACTATATTGACAAAAGTCACCGGACACATAGAAGAGAAACACAACATAGCATTTATCAACATACATTAGTACGGTGTCGTTCCACCTTTGGCCTTAATGCCTGCTCTGACCCTTCGAGACATGCTTTCGACAAGGTTTTGGAACACAGCGATAGGTATGCGCTTCCATTCAGTACATAATGCTGTAGCTGACTGTTGCTTAGTAGTAGGCCTTGATTCCAAACTTCTTATGCGGCGCTCTAATTCATCCCATAGGTGCTCTATGGGATTACGATCAGGGCTCTGTGCTGGCCAGTCCACACACGATACGGAATTATAATCAAACCACGCCGTAATAGTCCTTACTTTATGGCTCGGTGCATTTTTCTGCTGGTACCAACAAGGCTCGGTTCATAGTATTGCCACAGAGTTGGTAGGGCATAATTGTCCAGAACATCGAGATAGACGTGCTGGTTAACAGGATTGCCCACGATAACCAATGGGCTGGGACCATACCACGAAAAGCACCACCACACGAGCACACTGCTAGCTCCAAACTTGACCGTAAGAACAGTACATTGTGGTAAATAGCGTTTCCCTGGTTGCCGCCATACCCACACACGGCCATCAGACTGATGGATCGTGTATCTGGATTCATCAGTCCATTGAACCCGTTGCCATTGATCTACGGTCCACGACAAATGTTCTTTACACCATGCTAAACGACGAGTAGCATTCCGAGTGGATATGAAAGGTTTATGAGCGGCCGCACGACCACGGTTACTCATGGAATGAAGTTCTCTGCGAATGATACATGTACATACCGAGGTTCCAGCATTTTTACTCACCTGTACACTGAGGTCTTGTGCAGTACTCCGTTGATTGAGGCTTCGACGTCCTCTATCTGTCGTGAGGCTTCGACGTCCTCTATCTGTCGTGAGGCTTCGACGTCCTCTATCTGTCGTGAGGTTTCGACGTCCTCTATCTGTCGTGAGGCTTCGACGTCCTCCATCACTAATTTTCTTTGGTCTGGCAGTACGTTTTGCTGCTTCAGGCACGCCATGTGTCTTCCACTTATTCAGTACATCCAAAATAGTTGACTTGGGTATGTTGAAACGCCTCTAGGTTTTTCCTTCTGGACAGCCCACTAATATAACACCCAACAATCTTTCCTTTCTCAAAGTCAGTTCTGCCCCACCGCGACATTTTCACTCAACCTCACAGTGCGATATGATCGCGGTCAGCTGCAGGCTTGTTTTTCTACCGTTTGCTGTTATACCTCGCATCTTAACAACGCAGCGGATCCGTTCATTTGCTTTTGAAGGGGTGTCCGGCGACTTTTGTCAGTATAGTATATATTTAGCTGGAGAATCCGCAATATTCAACACTTGCCTCCTGATTCTTTCTTCTTTCTTTTTTTCTTTCTTTTTTTCTGAAGAGTCTCCAGAAATTTCATTGCTATCTATAGAACTGGCAATGCGATATATTTGATGGGCATAATTACCAACTCCGTAAGTCTCTCGGCTTATCGTAGATCGAAAACAGTTTTATAACAATTTCAGCTTTGAAATGCTCCTCTCGGACAAAGAAACCTTCTCCGGTAGAGTCAATACATTTCGTAAATCTACGCAGAGATTCAGAAAAATATCCTTTAAACCTTCAGCGTACAATATATGCAACATAACCATGGGTATGACAAGCGTACAATATACAACACATCTCGGGCGGATGGTCTAAGCGCTGGCTTCTGACCATTCGCCCAAGATGTGTCCGGGTTCGAATCCCGTTGGGGCATGGACGTTGTGTTTCTCTGGTGTTGGTCAGTTGCACTCAAAAACTACGAAAATAATCAGTTGCCCTCACAACCTCTCTCGGTTCATGGGTTAACTACCCTCAAGAGTCTCCCCCCCACTCCCCCTCCTCGAGCTTCTCCCTGGTAGAGAGATTACTGCAATCAGAAACTCCCTTCAAGTCTTTTTCGCTGTTGGAAAATTGAGCTTATAGAACCCGTAAGTACGTGCAGGTATCCATATATACATATGACATACGGACAATGAAATTTGCGCACTAAGAAGGAAGTATCTAATTGAACTGAAATTTTATGGACGTAATGATACAGATGAATGATACACATGATGGCAAAAACAGATATGCAGGACAATTACTGAGGGATCTATGGTACGCAGTCCGGTCATCTTCAATAGCGCGTCGCACCGCCTCGTGCGGTCATACATGCTGCAATGCGGTCCGGCATGGAGACGAACAGACGCATGATGTTGTCCTGCGGCAGACTGGGCCACACGTGTTGCACGGTGTGCTCCAAATCCCGGATAGTGCGGCACGGCAGGGGCTGGCGTTTCAGCTGGTCCCACGCATGCTCGATAGAGGACATGACCGGGGAGCGGAAAGGCCATGGAAGTGTCCGGACATGACGTAGGCAGTCCTAAGCGACCCGAGCCGTGTGCGGGCGGGCATTATCCTGCTGGTATAGCGCACCTGGTCCACGTATCACTACTAGAGCTGATCGGCTATCGTAGGCTATGGCTCCCCAGGCCATAAGGTCTGCAGCGGGGAGGTGATAGCGAAGTTGGGATTGTGCTGTTGACCCGGGGACCTTCACACCCGCACACGATAATCATCTGTCCCTAAAACGAAGCGGCACTCATTGCTAAACACCACACGTCGCTCTGGCCTGGCACCACAGCACACGGGACCGGCGATGTTCCGGTCTTAATGGCAGCAAACGTAAGCGTTTGCTGCCATTAAGACCGGAACATCGCCGGTCGCTACCGCGCTGGGATCGCAGATTTGCTTCCGCGAGGCGTCGGAAAATGGTTCGTGGGCACACAGGAGCTGCTACATCTGCTCGTATAATGGACCGGGTGATCCGTTCGTGCCTGGCGCACGATCCGTCGATTCTCTCTACTTTCTGGTTCGTCCGGAGCCTCTCCGTCGTATGGCAGTGCCGTCACGTGCCCACTGCATACAACACAGTCGGACGTATGGTCAGAACTATCCACGTGGCTGGCTATACGGCGCGCCGACCTCCCTGAGGTTTTCAGCCCGATGATCAGGCTTCTTTGAAAGTCCGTAAGTTGCCTAAATCGAAGTCTCTGTCGTTTACCCGGCATTCTTGTCACACTGTACTCTTGCTTGCGTCGGCCGGTGCTTTTCGTTTTCATGGGGCATCGACTACACGCCGGTTTATAGGGCTTCCGGTTGGTGATTGCAACGCCACCCCAGGGTGTGCGGTCATACGCAATCGCACCAAACGTGGACCATTTACATACCAGTACGCACTCTAGCTATTTGCAAAGTTTCGCGGTTGTAGCATGTTTTCTTCCAGGTGCGCAAATTTTATTGTCCGTGAGTGTGTATAATATGTGACTTTGGATTTCTACCTGGTAAAATCGACAGTCTGTGTGTTAGCGTAACCCAGGGGATACCACGTGAGGTTGACTCTTCACCTCCTCCCCTACAATTTTTTTTTTATTTTTAATTTTTATTTTCTTATTTTATTTTATTTTTTATTCTTTTTTTAGCTTGTTTCTATTTTTTTCTAATTTGTTTCTTTTTGTTAGCTTTAATCCATTTTTTTATGTTTATTCTTCTGTTTGAAGATTGTTGCAATGCAATGACACCACTGTTTTGTTGGGAGTCGGTAGAGCACTGTCCAGCTGCAAGCTCCCTGTTCCACCCACCGGTTTTCACATGCTTCCTCAGTAAGCAAGGGCTGGTGAGTGCTGTCGATCTCTTTGTTGTCTTCCTTCTTAAGTGCAACTGACTTATCAGATAAGGACCAGAGATGGGGGTGAGTGCAAACGACCCATGCCGGTTTGTTTTACGGTACTGACTCTTTCTCTCTTACCTGGAACCAGTGGCTCTAAATTAGAGACGGGTGACTGTTGATAGCTCACCGAGCTGCTAACGATGATCGTCATTTATTTGTCCTCCAATTAAAAGAAAAATATTTTTGATTTCACGAAGGAAAAAGTCTTCAGAGATTTTCTCACTGATCAAGTGGGCTCCTAAAAGCCGTGGGCCACTGTGCGCCGCACGTTTCGCACGGCCCTGGTTCCAGTACTACTGTGACGTGTGGTAGAGAGAGCATTTTTATTATAAGCTCGAGGTACACACCAGAGTATGTCTGTGAAGAAAAAAATATGGTTTGGTAGCATCAAAATTCCTAAAACATGTTCATGCCCCATTTGGTGCGAAAGTAAGAAACATAAAAAAATCAAAGAAAAATGGTTTGGTAGTACCAAAATTCCTAAAACATGTTCATGCCCCATTTGGTGCGAAAGTAAGAAACATAAAAAAATCAAAGAAAAATGGTTTGCTAGCACCAAAATTCCTAAAAGCATGTTCATGCCCCATTTGGTGCGAAAGTAAGAAACATAAAAAAATCAAAGAAAAATGGTTTGGTAGCACCAAAATTCCTAAAACATGTTCATGCCCCATTTGGTGCGAAAGTAAGAAACATAAAAAAATCAAAGAAAAATGGTTTGCTAGCACCAAAATTCCTAAAACATGTTCATGCCCCATTTAGTGCGAAAGTAAGAAACATAAGAAAATCAAAGAAAAATGGTTTGGTAGCATCAAAATTCCTAAAGCATGTTCATGCCCCATTTGGTGCGAAAGTAAAAAACATAAAAAAATCAAAGAAAAATGGTTTGGTAGTACCAAAACTCCTAAAGCATGTTCATGCCCCATTTGGTGCGAAAGTAAGAAACATAAAAAAATCAAAGAAAAATGGTTTGGTAGCACCAAAATTCCTAAAGCATGTTCATGCCCCATTTGGTGCAAAAGTAAGAAACAAAAAAATCAAAGAAAAATGGTTTGGTCGTACCAAAATTCCTAAAGCATGTTCATGCCCCATTTGGTGCGAAAGTAAGAAACATAAAAAAATCAAAGAAAAATGGTTTGGTAGTACCAAAATTCCTAAAGCATGTTCATGCCCCATTTGGTGCGAAAGTAAGAAACATAAAAAAATCAAAGAAAAATGGTTTGGTAGCACCAAAATTCCTAAAGCATGTTCATGCCCCATTTGGTGCGAAAGTAAGAAACATAAAAAAATCAAAGAAAATGGTTTGGTAGCACCAAAATTCCTAAAGCATGTTCATGCCCCATTTGGTGCGAAAGTAAGAAACATAAAAAAATCAAAGAAAAAATGGTTTGGTAGCACCAAAATTCCTAAAGCATGTTCATGCCCCATTTGGTGCGAAAGTAAGAAACATAAAAAAATCAAAGAAAAATGGTTTGGTAGCACCAAAATTCCTAAAGCATGTTCATGCCCCATTTGGTGCGAAAGTAAGAAACATAAAAAAATCAAAGAAAAATGGTTTGGTAGCACCAAAATTCCTAAAGCATTTTCATGCCCCATTTAGTGCGAAAGTAAGAAACATAAGAACATCAAAGAAAAATGGTTTGGTAGCATCAAAATTTCTAAATCATGTTCATGCCCCATTTAGTGCGAAAGTAAGAAACATAAGAAAATCAAAGAAAAATGGTTTGGTAGCATCAGAATTCCTAAAACATGTTTTTTTTTGTTTTTGTTTTTTTATTGGAGGTTTAACGACCACCGTAAGCAACTCAATGGACTATAAGCCGTCGCCCGTCCCTAATTTAGTGTCACTGGTTCCAGGGAAGTGAGAGAGCCAGTGCCGTAAGACAAGCACAACATCCATGCCTCACAGGGATTCGAACCCGGACCCCTTTCGGACGAATGATCAGAGGCCATAGCTTAGACCACTGCGCCACTGGGGCGGCTAAAAACATGTTCATGCCCCATTTGGTGCGAACATAAAAAACAGAAGAAAAACAAAGGAACACACAAACATGATGCACCTGCTGCTTACGGAATCCGTCGGGGCAATGTCCCCACAGCCTTTGATCTATGCCGGCATGTTCCCCCCACAGGTTAGTCACTGTATACATTGGAGATGCTAAGTTCACAAGGCCAGGATACCATGCTGACGTCACAGATTTTCTCAGTTGAGCCTGTGCGATAAAAGATATCGAAAAACGATATGCAAGCAATCGACAAGGTCTTCATCAGATGGTGCAACGCGGAACGGTACTCACATTAGCGATTTCGAAGTTTCTCTGAAGATTATGGAGGTTTCATTTCTGGTTATTTAGAATCGGAGGAAGAGTACGAAACATTTGTCGCTTAATGTGGGAAAATAATGTGTTTCAAAATTTGAACTTATCAGACCGTAATAATATTTTCCAAATGCAATGGTTTTTCCCCAAATAGAGCATTGGCTACATTATAAATCTAATTTATATCCAATATTTAACGAAAAAACAACTTACCTATTAATCGAAATACAAATCGCAATCACGAACTTTCCAAATCAGAAACTATGTGGAGGGCCCTACGAGTCGTGTGGCTCCGCCACCCAATAACCAATAGTATGGCAATCAGAAAAAAATGCATCAACAAAAAAAGGGAATCACAACGGGGTGCAATGGCGATGATGGCCCCATTAAAAATTCTAAATTTTTGTTTTAAAATATTCTAGACCGGTGGTCTACCGATTTATTCGTGTATTTTGTAAACCTAAAAGCAAAGCAGTTTTCTGATATAGGTTTTGAGATTAAAGTCCACATACTAGTCACATTAAAACTGGTGAATATATTTTTTTTAATTTTAGGCAAAAGTAGTTTAAACAGAAATTTAGTGCCCTGCTAAAAATGTTAACTTCCAAATATGCAAAAGAAAAAACGTTTGGCAATGATATTTTTTTTTCTCATGCCCCCGCCATTGTATTTACAGAAAGTAAAGTACAGGAGATATTCTACTGATGATTAGAGTTTTTGCCAGTACCCCTCTGCTCGAAATGTTTGCAGTCAGAATTTTTGTATTAAATGTTTTTATGTAAAAAATTCGAAACCAACGTGAAGAATATTGACATCTCAAGTGCGTTTAGCTGCCCCGGTGGCGCAGTGGTCTAAGGCGCCGGCTTATGATCATTCGCCCTAGTTGGGTCCGGGTTCGAATCCTGGTGAGGCATGGATGTTGTGTTTGTCTTACGGCGCTGGCTCCATCCCATCTCTGGAACCAGTGACCCTAAATTAGCGCCGGGCGATTGCTTATATAGCCCATTCAGTTGCTCACGGTGGTCGATAAACCTACAATCAAAAAAATAAATCATAATTACTAACTACTTATATGATCAAGGGATCTAAATAAAGCAGACTGTTCAGTGAATAATCCTAATAATAGGAGCGGTGCGATAAAGAAGTGGAGCAAACTAGCGAATAGCTATTTGTTGCATCTGCTTTATTTCCGCGCATTGGTCAAATAAAGATCACGGAGAAACAAGATACATACCAGTCTTTTATGTTTGCATCTCCTTTATTTCCGCATGAGTTACGCGAATTTTCTAACTGCTTCAAAAAACACAATGTTTTTGTGTTTTTTGTGCCCGTAGTGATATTATATCGGTTTAACGACAGTAGACGCATATCATCTATGGCGTCAGCATGGTATCCTGGCCTTGTAAACTTAGCATCTCCCCTGTATATATACATCACAACAGATAAAACGATAGAGGGATTTTATCCAACACGATCTGGAAAGTTGGGATGTGCCTGTCTGGAGAGCGAGGAAAGGCAAGCCACATAAAGTATTACAGGGTACTGTGCTTGCAGAGAATGGGCTGAAAGGATCAGGAAGAAGAAGACTTATCATGAAACACAATTTGTTATTATTATTCAGATGTGTTTCTGGAAAATGTTGACTAAATAATTTACTTCTTTGTTTTCAAGAGTGAATTTTCGGTAATTTTTCTCTTGTAAAGGAATCTAAATACTCTTCGCACCTCCGTTTATTTCAAATACTTCCGTTTACAGTTTTTTTTTTTTATGTTACTTGCTATTTACTACTACTGTGTTCTGTTTTTATTTTTTATTTGTTATTCAGAATGTTTACCTTCGAGCTATGCTACGCTCAAGTCGTCGCTCTCGTCTCCGACTTTCCGAAGTTCATTCCGAAGAATGACAAACACACATATTATTACCGTTTTTATTTTTAAAACTTTTTTATCGCAAAACAAATAAAGCAACAGCCGTTCATACGTTTCGAGGAAAAGTTTCGGCGCAAACAGGAAGTTTATTACCGGTGTGAATAAAAAACGAAAAGCAGCTGCGCCTTTGGTTCTAACTTCAAAACTTCGATTGAAATAAACCTCAATATTCATATTTGGTTTTCGGTATGTAATCAAATAGCTCCGTCAATAGAAAAAGAACACCGTGATAGCAATGGAAACTGCGGAAATTTCCGTGAGATTGCTTTTTTTGCCATACACGGGTATTAAAATTGCTATTGAATTATTGAACCTGGAAATAAATACGGTTATTCCACAGAAGGGGGGGCGTGTTACTTTAGAAATTTTATTCTATATTCTCATATCAGAAATTAAAAAACAGTAAACAAATAGTAATCATAGACATGTAGATTGGTTTCTGCTCGAAGATTTTCAATCAAAATTAGATTATTGCTTAAATCGAATTATACGGCACAACTTTATATTTTAAAGAAGGAAAAGTGGTCACTTGAGAATTTCTCATTTTTATTTTTATTTAATTTAATTTCGGAAAATACGTTATTTCTCATTTGGACAAATCACAAATCAGTTTGACAAAAACCCCTTTCCACCTCCGAAAAAGGCAAAAATAAAAATATATAGCCGCATGTCTATTTTGAGTCTTTCTTGGGTTAGAAGTATAATTGCGGAAAAGTTCTGATTGTTAGCCCTCTTGCAAAGATATTCGTCATGCTGCGGTTAGAACCGCATTAACATCTCGGATGCACGACGCCCAGAATACGTCATCCAGATTGCATGTTGCACTCCAAATAACACGGCGGCATTAATACACAGTTTTGGGAACACCTTACTGTATTATTCTTCTCAAAACTTCTTTAAACGTAGCGTAGGTGCGATACGGCCATGCAGTCTTTTTTTCGTATTTGAGTGTCAATAACTAGCTCCTACAACATATTCTATGGAAACTCTTGAGTCTTGGATGCTATAATGATACGATATGACACTATAAATTGATATATAGGTACACCGATGATGTATTAATTCAGATTGCTCCATCAACTTCGAGGCAACGAAGATTACGTGTCCACCTACAGCAATGAGCCATTACATTATGACCGCATACCTAATAAAATGTAGGGCCCCCTTTAGCCTGCAAAACAGCGGCCACTGGGCGAGGCATCGATTGGATGAGGTGGCGATAGGTATCCTTGGGTATCTGGTACCATAATGTCAACAGTAGGTCCTCCAGTTCCCGTATATTTCGGGGTGGTGGTGATTTAGCGCGAACCCGCTTTTCCAAGTCGAACCACAAATGTTCGATTAGGTTCATGTCAGGTCAATTTGGAGGCCAAGGCATTAACAGAAAGTCGCCATCATGTTCCTCGAACCACTCCTTGACGATTTTGGCATTGTGGCACGGCGTATTATCCTGTTGGTAATGGCCATCACTAGCTGTAACGTACCAAGAGATGTGACGTACCTGCCAGAAGGACGCACACGACATAAAGGCAGATAGGAATCAGAATAAAACGTCCGCGTAGCTCAATTGGTAGAGCAACTTATTCCGGAATGAGGGGACCCGGTTTCGAATCCTGGCGCGGACAGAAATGACGAAGAAATTTACTTCGTTATACAGCAGGGAACACAGTTGCCATGAATGGGTGAACTTGGTCCGCAACGATGTTCAAATATCTGAGAGCTGTCAGGGATTGTGCTGTTAAGATAATGGGGCCGAATGTTTCCCAAGAAAACATCGCCTACAGCATTACAAACGCTGCCGCCGGCCTGTTTCCGCCCAACATTGCATCCAAGTGCCATAGCGTCCGTTGGTAATCGGCGTATCCGCGCTCGGCACTCTACGGGATGCACCAGTAATTTTGATTCGTCTGACCAGACCATTGTCTTCCAACCATTCACGGTTCAATCTCGATCTTGAGATCATTTCATGTTTTGTTGGCGATGACGTGCAGTGAGCATGGGGACCCGGCTAGGTCTTCGGCTACGCAGGACCATGCGCAGAAGGCTGCGATGAACTGTGTGCTGTGACACATTGCCCTGATTAACACTGTTGTAGCTGCGGGTGATTTGTTGCACTGTGATCCTGCGGTCGTTATGAACAATGCGCAAGAGTCTCCGCTCCCCTCTGGCGTCAATGAGCTGCGAACGACACACGGTTGGAATACAGTTCGTCCTTTGGTCATCTGTGCACCACGTTTGATACGTACTCAATACAGTGGCACGTGAACCATCCATAAGCCGCACCGTTTCCCGAGATCGTAGTTCCAAGGCACCGTACCATCACAATTTGTCCTTTATCAAACTCGATAAATCGGCAGCTTTTCCCATTCTGACTCCGGACACTTTATTTACCGAAAGCCGGTCCTCGGGTTGTATATATACTGCTCTATGAACTTCACCTGCACCACCGTTCAGTCTCCAGGCGAGCTCATTTGTCTAGACTGGGGGTGGATATAATGTAATGACTCAACGGTGTACTGTATGTTTACATAAAGCTGCTTTGATTAATAAATAAATATACTTCAAAGAGAAAAAATTATGACTACATGACTAATATGATGCTAATCCTCCGCGTGCCGCCAAAAACCTAATCAGCTCTTACACGGTGAGACGCTACACGATTTCTAAAGGTGTCTTGTGGTATCTGGTACCAACACCTTACCAGGAGATTCCTTAACTCTTGTAAGTTACGTGGTTGAGGTATGGACACTACATGATTTCTAAAGGTGTCTTGTGGTATCTGGTACCAACACCTTACCAGGAGATTCCTTAACTCTTGTAATTTACTTGGTTGAACAGCCGCAAATTGGATTTGCTGTTCCAACACAGACCACAGATGCTCGACTGAACTGATGTCTGAGGAATGTCGTGGCCAATGATATATCAGGAAGTCTTCCTCATGTTTCTCGAACCATTTTCGAACAATCCGGGAAGAGTGGCATGGCAGATTATCCTGTAAAAGAAAGTACTATTAGAGGTGAATATAGTTGCTCCGAAAGGATGTACCTGGTCTGCAGTGGTGTTTATGTCGGTGGTAGACGTCATAGTTTCCTGCACATGAATGATTGGACCCAGGGTTTCCCAGCAGAGCATTGTCCAAAGCATTACACTTTCTTCATCAGACTCTTACCATGAAAGGATGTACCTGATCTGCAATGATATTTAGGTCGGTGGTCGACGTCATTGTTTCCTACACATGAATGACTGGACCCAAGGTTTCCCAGAAGAACATTGCCCAGATCACTGCACTGACTCCACCTGCTTGTTTTCGTCCTAAATATTCGTGCAGCAAAATATAATGAGATAAATTAAACCTTTTCGTTGCACGATGAAAAAAGAAGTGATATTAAACCACCGATACTTAAAAACACTCTAATCACCAGTATCCAATGAAACACTTCCAATTAAAAACTACATAAGACCTTTCGGGTTCTGCAGCAGATCCCATCATCAGATGAATTAAAACCAAAAGCCGAAGCAGGTTACAACTGTCTTGTATGGTGGTCGCAATGCTACATAGGTGCGTAGAGGCAATGCGCAGTGTTAGAAGCGCGTCGTTGAATTCGTATACAGGTGTTATTTGAAACCAAAGCCCGCGAACTGACAGAGACCCTACCGTTAGATGGCGATAAATACGGTGTATACCAAATTCCATTAAGAACGGAGGACCCAGCGCAGGATCAAAAGATATATGTAGGATCTACAAAGAGAACACTGAGCACTCATGTCAGAGAGCATCGATACAATGTTAAAATGGGGGCAATCTACAGCTTTGGCACGATTAGTGAATACAGGAATTTATTACCCAGATTGGTCGGGTGCTACATCATAAGCGATACCGAGAACTGGTTGTAGTATACAATTTATGGAGAGTCTGTTCATCTTTAACCTGGGCACCAGATGCTGGAATGATGATCTACCGATTGTAATTCCACTCCCCTGGAAGAGGTTGCTCAAGGATAACAATGAAAACGAGTAAATAGACATTACTTTGTTTGTTAGACCATCACTCTTGTAAATTGTGATTATGAGACAACAAATTATGTTTATTCTCTTAGGGCTCTAATTACGAAGAACTTTCCTTATGTGTTATTCTTTGAGTTCGCGAGGTTTGGTTTCAAATAGCACCTGTATACGAATTCAACGACGCGCTTGTAACACCGCGCATTGCCTCTACGCACCTATGTAGCATTGCGACCACCATATAAGACAGTTGTAACCTGCTTCGGCTTTTGGTTTTAATTCATCTGATGATGGGATCCGCTGCGGAACCCGAAATGCCTCACTTAGTTTTTAATTGGAAGTGTTTTATTGGATACTGGTGATTAAAGTGTTTTTAAGTATCAGTGTTTTAATATCACTTCATTTCCATCGTGCAAGAACGGGTTAATTCATCTCATTGTTTTCGTCCCATGGTGTATCCTGGAGCCAACACTTCTCCAGGTGAATGCAGCACACGCACCCGGCTATCCCCATGGTGCAACGGGAAACGAGATTCATCGGACCAGACGACCTTCTTCCAATCATACAATGTCCAGTTCTGATGCTCGTGTGCCAATTGTAGGCGCTTTCGACGGTGAATCGAGGTTAGCATGGGCACTCGGAGCGTCTTGCGGCTACGCAGCCCCATTTTCAGCCTGGTTCGATGTACTGTTTGTTGTGACACATTACTCCCGTCACCAGCATTCTAATTACAGCAGAGTTGCTCCATAGTATTGTTGGCTCGTACCATACGGGATAGCCTTCGCTGACCTCTAGCATCGATGAGTTGTGGTCGGTCCACTCCTTACCGGTGGTTCGTGGATTTTTACCTCCTCGGACCACTTTTTGAATGTACTAACCTCGGCTGACCATGAGCTCACCACGAGCTTTCCTGTCTTAGAAATGCTGTGAGCCAGTCGCCTGGCCATTACATTTTAGCCTTTATCAAACTTACTTAAGTCGGCTGTCTTTCTTATCTGTAAAGAACGAGAATACCACTGATTCACAGAGCACGATCACGATCATATGTAGAGGATTTTAGGAAGGGAGTGTCTGACTCCAGGTCTTAAACAACTCTTAGAAATAGGAAGCTAGGAGATTTGGGCTAAAGTGCCCGATAGGAAAGTGACACAGAAGCGAAGTAGAAAGGGGGAGGAAGACGCCCTTATTTATTACCGGGGGGGCAGTACCCGGGGTCCAACGGCTTAACGTGCCCATCCGACGCACGGCGGATATTTAGTGGATCGAGCGTTCATACCTGCCTGGGATCGAACCTAAGGTCCTTTCCGTGGCAGTCACGAACGTTGCCCACTAGGCCACCCGCGACCCTGATTCACAGAGCTCAGTATGAGGTGTTATTTATACCATTTCATGACCTGCACAGGCGCCGTCGTTTACCTGGAGTTGCTTCTATTTACGTCAATACGCGCTGGTCGTAATGTGTTACCAACTATTCTCAATCCGCTACTGGATGAAGGTCTTCTAAAGACTCTTTTACAACTTTCTGTGTAGAGCGACTCTCTTTTATGGCACACCGACAATCAGAGATGGAAACGGGTCACCAGGCCGACAATTTCTTGTAGGTCCAACAGGCCGGGTCATGGTGTTCTTGACCCGATTTCATCCCGGTTTATTTCCGTTTTATTTTTGAATAGAAAGAAAAAAATATTTTAAAGAACCCTTCAGAGCTGCAGAGCATGATCCAGGAACTTGCTGAGAAGAACAGAGAAATGGGGATTTAAAAATGAACTTTCAGAAGACAAAACTGAAGTACAATGCTTTTACAAGGAATGAAGATTTATCAGTTGAAGGGGAAAAGCTGGAGATAAGCAATTCCTACATTTACCTTGGACGGCGGATATCAGGTGAGGGTTACATTGATGAAGAAATTAATGGACGGATAAAACTTTGTTAGAGAGAAGAAACAGTACAATTTTCAAGAGCAATGCACCATTTATGTCTTAATAGCGTCATAGGCACTGCAAGAGGGTTTCTACAAGCCTCTCATAGCACTGCAAGAATGTTTTGACAAGCTCCTGGTAATTTTCAGCCTTATTGTCTGGTTGTAATTGAAGTTATGTCTACTCCTAGAACGTATATACTAGAATATACAACTGATTATGGGGTTTACTTTCGCGACCATAGCGCCTGACGCGCCCTTACATGCGAACAACCACAAGCGCCCGAGTCTTCCGGATAGCATGAGTAGGATTTCCTACTCCCTGTGTTCTTTGAACTTGCACAGCGTCCGACGGATTAGCAGAAGTCACCCTCAGTCGTCACTGTTGCCACTAAACAAAGAAGTGAACTAGGAGTTGGTTTGTCTCATTCAGCCTTCTGACGTCGCTCAGTAGAACTCTTGATTTGTTGACACGTGCTTCGTTTGTGTGTGATTATTTGCACTGTCCCAAAAGCGTAGTTTAAGCGGAAGAATTTGCTGCAAACAGCTATGTTGTCAGCAAAACAAAGCTGAGTTAAACAACCTAATTTAATTTTTATGTTCATGCCTCCTAGTTCAGTTATTAAAAGACATTCTGCAACGTTGCGTTAAAAAGCTTGGGAGGTATGGTGTCATTTTATTCGTGTTGTGTCTTCTTTGTTGTACTTTCATAGATGTTATTAATGATATTAACATATGCATCTTCAGTACCGTAAATCAATGACATTATAATTGCTGATGATTTCACGGAATGTGTGTGAATGGTGTTGCTGCTGAAGTGAAACTCAACAATTTACGAATCTGTAAATAAGCGGCAGCTGTGTGTGTGTGTGTATGTGTGTGTGTGTGTGTGTGTGTTCGTGTTGGTCGTGCTTTAGTTGTACCGCTGATTAAAATGAATAAGCATTGGGAACATATGTATTTTGTATTAATGCATCTCTCTTTTCTACTTTTTAATACATATTCCCAGTAGTGCAGTCCTGAAAAAGAAGCTCCGAAGACGGCCCAGGCGTTATCGACTCCAGCAGGTATGAATGGAAAGGGTGGAAGCACAAATGAACCTTTGAAATCTAACATACATCCCTGAATATATATATATATATATATATATATATATATATATATATATGTGTGTGTGTGTATAATATATCTCGATTGCATCCCTGTGTACAGACACCATATACAAATTTCCACCGTACCTTCTTGTAATCTAATGTCGATTTCGATGGGCGACAATTGCATAAATAAATTTTAAAAAGTCCGATTCATTTAGGTAAAAAGTGGCCGGGCGGCGGCAGGCCCAGTTAGGCCTCGACTGCAACCCTCCTCCTCCCCCGTATGCGCCAAAATCTGTATTTCCCTGAAGAAACAATGTCGGGAAAAAATCGACACCTAAACGAACTTGGACATTAATGACTGCATCATTTAAAAAATATTATTCAAAATGTTTCATAATTTCAAAAATTCGACATCTTTTTTTTACGCTTTCCAACCGTAGGTTGAAGAAGCGTATATGCTCCAGCTTTTTCCGTCCGTCTGTCCGTCCGTCCGTCCGTCTGTCGGCACGATAACTCATGTAAAAATGGTTCGATTTCGATGAAATTTTAGTATGTGGTAGGGGACCACCAGGGGACGAACTCTATTGAAAATGGGTGAAGTGGGGTCAAAGGTCACGCCATAAGAGCAGGATCCATTCAATTGCCCTTATGCGTCATAACTTGCGTAAATATGGTTCGATTTCGATGAAATTTTAGTATGTGGTAGGGGACCACCAGGGGACGAACCCTATTGAAAATGGGTGAGGTGAGGTCAAAGGTCACGCCATAAGAGCGGGATCCATTTCATTGCCTTTATGCGTCATAACATGCGTAAATATGGTTCGATTTCGATGAAATTTCAGTATGTGGTAGGAAACTACCTGGGCACGAACCCTATTGAAAATTGGCAAATTGGGGTCAAAGGTCAGGCAGGGCATAAGAGCGGGATTTATTCCATTGCCCTTATGCGTCATAACTTGCGTAAAAACGGTTCGATTTCGATGAAATTTTGATATGTGGTAAGGAACCACCTGGGAACGAAACCTATTGAAAATGGGTGGAATGGGGTCAAAGGTCAGGACATAAAAGCAAGATCCACTTCATTGCCTTTATGCTGCATAACATGCGTAAATATGGTTCGATTCCGATGAAATTTCCGTATGTGGTAGGGAACTACCTGGGCACGAACCCTATTGAAAATTGGCGGATTAGGTTAAAGGTCAGGCTGGGCATAAAAGCGGTATTTATTCCATTGCCCTTATGCGTCATAACTTGCGTAAAAATGGTTCGATTTGATGAAATTTTAGTATTTGGTAAGGAACCACCTGGGGACGAACCCTATTGAAAATGGGCGAAATGGGGTCAAAGGTCAGGACACTGGAGATCCATTCCATTGCCCTTGTGCATCATAATTTACCAAAAAATGTTTCGATTGCGACAAAACCTTATCATGTTGTTCCGGAGGTATAGTGAACCGGTTCTGTTGAATATCAACGACATGGGGTCAAAGGTCATTGCACAAAAGCAAGATTTATTCCGCAGCCATTATTCTCATAACTTGCGTAAAACTGCTTCTATTGCGACAAAACTTTAGTATGTTATTCTTGAGGTGTACTGAACCGGTTCTGTTGAATATCATCGAAATGGGGTCAAAGGTCAGGACACAGGAGCGAGATTTATTCCACAGCCATTATCCTCATAACTTGAGCAATAATTTCTGGTATGTTGGAAAGCGTATCATAATCAATGCATTGCATGATTTTACTAACTTGTTTTTTTTTCTGATATAATATTTTTTTCACTTTTGATTTTTTTACCTATAAACAATAACGCCAAAAAAGGCAAATATTGCGTAAAAAGAGAAAGGACTTTATGTTTTAAAAACCGGCAGTTTGAAAATTACGTTCCGTTATTTCCAAATATCAGAAAGCAATCCAAAGAATGCTTACGAAAGAATGACAAAATTCTTTGGAATGTCCTCCAAAAATAAAGGACATACGTACATTGTTTCAAATTTCATCTTATGCTTCCTGAATACTCAAGAAAATTTTATTTTCAGAATTGCCTTCCATTCTTTTTGAGAATTTTAAGAAAATCTTGATTTTAAAATGTTTCCACCTGTTTCAGCAATTTTGAACACATCTATGATTTAGAATTTTCTAACCATTGTCAATATTGAAAATCAAATATTCTTCTCATTCGTCTTAAGCATTTCAAGATTACAGTAACTTCAAATTTCCTTCCCTGGTTTGAGAGTAAATAAATATAAAATCTAAAAAAAAAAAAAAATCTTCCGATACTTTCTAGTCGTCGCAAATTATAATTAAGAAAATTTCCCTAATCTTCCTAAACATTTTAAACAAGTTCAGTTATGAAACTTTGGGGTGTGCTTTTTATGAAAGCAAAGAAATTTTCAATCTAAAAATTTGCTCCGACGCTTCTAACTATTCCAGGAAAACAATTTTAAAATCTTGCCCTCCTTTTAAACTGCGATACATATCAAAACACGCTGGTGGAAATGGAAAGTGATACACACGGAAGGAATTGCTGGAATTGCATGAACCTTGGTAGAAAGGTACAGAGTCCTAACCACAGTAAATGAAACCAAAATTATGTGAATCAGCTCAGGTTAATTGCTGTTCGGTGCATGTTTCAGTACGAAGTGTGCCCACCATGAACAGCTAGCTCTACACTCTTGGATCATTGCCGGCATGGAATCAATAAGTCTGCCGATGTAGTCTTGGGGTATGTCTCTCCAAGCTTGCATAACGTGTTCAGTCAGTTCTTGTACAGTTTGAGCTGGGTGGCGACGTATCGTAATGCGTCTACCCATGGCATCCCAGATATGCTCTATGGGGGACACATTTGCGGAGCGCGGAGGCCAATCCGTGATCGTGACACCTTGCAAGGCTTGTCTTATGATGGCCACAGTGTGTGTATGAGCATTATCCTGTTGGAAGAGACCATTAGGGATGGTTGCCATGAAGGGTATGACAACAGGTTGTATCACCCTGTCCACATATTGGCGAGCAGTCATGGTGCCTTCGACAACCACCAACGGAGTCCTGCTGTCATAACTGATGGCCCCCAAATCGTAACACCAGGGGTTGGACTTCTGTCGTGCTCTGAAATTACAGCAGGGTTGGCCCTTTCTCCACAACGCCACCCGATATGTTGTCGATTATTACTTTGGCCCAGACAGAATCGGGACTCGTCGCTGAACACAACTGTACGCCATTCACGTGTCCAGTTGGTTCTAGAATTACACCAGATGAGCCGTTGTTGGTAGTGGAATCGGGTTAACGGAATACACTGGCATGACGGTACGAGAATGCAACCCAGCATCAAGCAATCGAATTATCCGTGGGGTCACACTGGCTGTCACCACTTCTCGGATCTGTGCTGCGATCGTCCGTCTATGCGCAACTGCCAGCCGGACGATATGACATTCGTCACGTCGTGTCGTTCTCCTTCGTGGACTTGTGCCAGATCTGCGAGTACTCACGCCTTCTCGGTTCCACTGTGTCACCACTCTCCGTACTGACATGGCATTACGGCCCGTCCGTCGGCCGATTTCACGATACGATGACAGCATTTCAGACATGCTAATGATGCGACCTCGCTCCAAGTCCGACATGTGGGTGTATGGAGTTCTCACTCTACGACGTGGCATAGCTGGTTACCGGCAACCTGTGGACAAAAAGCGACCTTGTGACATCACACAGTTAACGACTTATAAACGAAACAATATAGCGATTTTGCATAACAAATCGGCACGTAATTTACATATCACTACATCTACTGCTTCCACTTTTTAATCATTCAATACCCATTTTACGGAGATACTTCGGTCCAAGTTCCATGCAATTCCACTAATTCCTTCTGGGTGTACCACTTTCCATTTCCACCAGTGTATTTAATTATAAGGGATGCAAGGTTAAGTGATTCGCAATGCAGAGCCTCTCCTTGGCAAATGCCGACTCAGCCTTCTCGTGGTGCATCCTGTTCTCACTGACGGGGCTCGGACGACGGACTAATATCGGTATACCACCGGGATTTGAGGAAATGCTATCCCACACTCACCAACCCACTTAGTCAGCGTGGTGACTAAGTGGGTTGGTGAGCGTGGGATAGCGTGCAACTAGGACGACATGAAGGCAGAGGGTAAATTCGACAGCGTGTTGGAGTGACATGAAGGAGACTGACTAGCTCAAGACAGAAAGTTATGGAAGAGACTTGGGCAAACTTTCATCCAGCAGTGGATTGATAATGGTTGATGATGACAATGATTTAATGACATGATTTCTTCTGAGCTTTCTGACTATGCAAAGAAGTTTGTAATATGAAACTACATATCAAAATCATATCATATCAAATTATAAGGGATGCAAGATTAAGTGATTCGCAATACAGAACCTCTCCTTGACAAATGTCAACCCCGCCTTCGCGTGGTGCATCTTGTTCCCACTGAAAGGGCTCGGACGACCGACTAATATCGGTGTACCACCGGGATTTGAGGAAATGCTGTCCCACGCTCAGAAACCCACTTAGTCAACTTGGTGAGTTATGTCCAACCAGGGCGACATGATGGCAGAGATTAAATTCAACAGCATGTCGGAGTGACGTGGAGGATATTAGCTCAAGACAGAAAGGTGTGGATGAAACTTGGGGAGGCTTTCATCAAGCAGAGGATTGATAATAGTTGATGATGATTTAATTACAAGACTTTTAAGCTTTCAAAAAAACTTTCAACTTGAAAAAATTGTTTCATGCTTTCTAAACTGCGTGCTGAAGACTGAAACGAAGCAAAGTGCATAATAAATAAATTGCTTGATACATGTTGTTTGTTGTTTTTCTACGCCTGCAATTCTAAAAAAATTATGAGTGGATCATTCGGATATAGAACAATTATCCATGAGGAGTTGCCCACATGACCTAGACGATAAATAATACTTCTAATCAATGAACCTATAATTATCGACTAATTGCAGCATTTCATTCTATTTCCTGGAGCCAACGAACTGGTATGTATTACCTACCAACACGACGCAACAATTAGAGAATGGTTTGTTTAGTGCTTCTGGAAGCCAGCATCAAAAGATTCCGACGACAATATCGGGTGTGCTCCTTCTCAAAAACTATTGTCATTGGAATTGATGTGTCTTAGGCGTGTCCATGATCCTTCCCGATCGACAATGAACTTGCCGTATTGTTCACAGACATGTCGTTCGCGGCCCTGACACGTGCAGAGATGTTTATGTTTCGTAATAATCCTCGCACTGGACCGTGTCGGCAACGAAATGGGTTGGCATTTTCGGAACTGACGGTTATGCAATGAACATTGTCTATTACAGAAATGCAGGTCGACATGAAGTTTTCTGTCTTTTTAACCTCTTAGAACAACCGAAGCATTATGAAGCAAACAAATAAACAAGTTCGATAGATATGCATATAACAAGTTTCAGAAAGAGGCTGTTAAATTCATTTACTCCCCAAGCTCTTTTTGCTGCTTTGGACAACTTGTTTAATTAACTAATACACTGATTAATTTTGCTTATTTTTCCTTGTGCTCATGTTGAACAAGTAGCACTGAAGAACATGGAAACAGTGTCGGATTAAGGGTTTTTTTAGAAGAACGCATCACTGCTTTACGAAACATGAACGTATGAGTGTGGATATATACTTTTTTGCTTAGGTCTCTTCTTAATAGAATATACAGTATATATATATATATATATATATATATATATATATATGTGTGTTTATCTTGGACAGCAGATATCAAGTGAGGGTCACATTGATGAAGAAATTAATCGGCGTACAAAACTTGCCTGGAGAGCTTTTGGAAGAAACAGCATAATTTTCAAGAGCAATATGCCATGATGTCTTAAAAGAAAAGTGTTTGATGTCTTAAAAGAAAAGTCCTTCCAGTGCTTAAGTATGGTGCAGAGACGTGGACCTTAACTAAAAGAGACATACAAAGGCTGCAGACAACTCAAAGCAGCATGGAGAGGTGCATGCTTGGTGTAACCAAAAGAGAAAAGAAGAGGAACTCGTGGATCCGAAAAATGACGAGAGTGGAAGACATCATGATCAGAGTTAAATCCTTGAAATGGCAATGGGCTGGACATACTGCCAGAAGAACAGACCATCGATGGACAGCCGAAATTTTAGATTGGATTCCAAGGGACAAGAAAAGACCCAGAAGAAGACCACATGAGAGATGGTTGGATGAAATTCGAAAGTATGCGGGAGTGACATGGAGGAGACTGGCACAAGACAGACCGTTGTGGAAAAAACTAAGGGAGACATTCGTCCAGCAGTAGATTGATAATGGTTGACAATGATAATGATGATGATGATGATGATGATATGCAGAATCTCTCCTGGTTACATATTGCCAGAAGGACAGAACATCGATGGACAGCCGAAATTTTAGATTGGATTCCAAGGGACAGGAAAAGACCCAGAAGAAGACCCCGTGGGAGATGGGTGGATGAAATTCGAAAGTATGCGGGAGTAACATGGAGGAGACTGGCACAAAACAGACCGTTGTGGAAGAAACTAAGGGAGACCTTCGTGCAGCAGTAGATTGATAATGGTTAACAATGATGATGATGATATGCATTATAGTGTTTCAAACAAAAACTGACCAAGCAAAAACCTTTTGTCAACTTTATGCAGGGTGTCCGAAAAATAACTGTGCACTGAAAGTAACACTTACCATGTGAAACTGGTTCCTACAGGAGGTGTTGGAAATGGGCCCTACAGACGTCCAGACATGTCTGCACACGCCTCCGCATGCTGGTGAAGACCTCTCAGGGTATGTGCTGTGACTTGTTGGATGTCAGTCGTTATTGCAGCCTGTAGCTCTCGAAGCGTGTGCTGATTACCTGCGTACACCTTCCTCTTCAGTGCGCCCCACAGGAAAAAGTCAGACGGTGTCAGATCCGGTGACCGGGCAGGCACCGTCCCCGGGAGATTATGCGATTTCTGAAGAATTCCTTCAGAAGCTATATTGGTGCGCCAGTGGTGTGAGACAGACACACTTGCACGGAGAGTAGTACGGACAGAAATAGAGGGTGCTGGAATAATGCATAACTTCAAGAACACACGAGAAGTGGAGTGTGTCGCGGACTGGTGCTGTTCTTGTGTTCCCCTGGAGGAGGTGTAAGCCGGTTACCCTACCTTACACAGTAATACGCTCTTAAGTTGACTTGGGGTATAATTCTAGAAATACTGAGATTCTATAGCAACACCCAAATCAATTCCGGGGAAGAACAGCACAATCAATATTTTTTAACAACAGTTCCGACGTTTTTGAGCTCCGCACTAACCATGAGAGTGTGAAAAAAAAAACCTCAAGTGTATTCACGCGTATCGCACCAAATACCGGAAAATTTCCGTGATGTGGATACGTAAAAAGTGAGAGCATAATTTCCCCGTTAATGTACGAAAGGAATTCGGGAAAGGTTTTTGAAAATTAAGAATTTTCCATTAACACCTCTTACAAACGGTAATTTATCGTTAACGCCTCTTAAAAACGGTGATTTACCGTTAACGCCTCTTACAAACGGTAATTTGCGGTCAGTATACGACAGGAATTGGGTAAAGTTTCCTGAAAATTCAGAATTTTCCGTTAACGTCTCTTAAAAGTAATAATTTACCGTCAATAAACAAAAGGAGTTGCGTAGAGTTTCCTGAAAATTCATAATTTTCCGTTAACGCCTCTTAAAAACTTTAATTTACCGTCAATAAACGGAAGAAATTAAGTACAGTGTCCTGAAAATTCAGAATTTTCCGTTAACGCGCCTTAAAAACGGCAATTTACCGTCAATAAACGAAAGATATTGAGTAAAGTTACCTGAAAATTCAGAATTTTCCGTTAACGCCTCTTAAAAACAATAATTAACCGTCAATAAACGATAGGAATTGTGGAAAGGTTTCTGGAAATCCAGGATTTTTCTGGCGTACGAAAAATTTGTGAAATTCAGGCATTTCCTCGTCATTTCACGAAAAAGGTTGTATTAGAAATATGCTTCGTTAATTTACGAAAAAAATCACGGAAAATGACTCGTGAATTTCTGAATTTTTTATACAGCGTGGCTCTCTCCCTTTCCTAGAAACAAGTGGCCCTAAATTAGGGATGGACGGCTGCTTAGAGTTTCTCAAGGTGGTCGTAAAAAAATAAAAAAGAATAATATTTTGGGGTTTTTTTAATTAAATACATCAGCAGGCTTTAATGGAATTTTTTTAAGTTCTGTACAAAATCAGACAAGAGAGGAGAAAAAACTATTAGCGTTTGAAATGAAATGCTTAAGAAAAATAAATACAACAACTTGGGCAGAAAAGAAAACAAATAGCACAGTCAGAAGGGAACTGTCATATCAAATGACAATATTGAAAAAAATTAGAAAACAGCAACTGAGATAGTTTGGTCACGTTGCATGCATGAACACAAACAGACTACTTAACATCTTAATAAATAATTTCATAACAGAAACAAGACCTTGGAAAAAAAGACTTACCTGGCTGAAATTAATGAAGAACATCGCGGGCTGCAGAACATATGGTGAACTTTTTCGGAAAGCAAGGAACAGAGAAGATTGGGAGAATCTGTTCAGTAGAAGACTCAACCCATCTTAGACAGAAGAGAAAAAGAGAGAGAGAGAGAGAGAGAGAGAGAAACAGAGAGAGAGAGAGAAACAGAGAGAGAGAGAGAGAAACAGAGAGAGAGAAAGAGAGAAACAGCGAGAGAGAGGTGAGAAACACAGAGAGAGAGAGACAAAATCAAAAGCCTTCATAAAGTTCAGAGCTTTAGAAGATTTCATAAAGTTTTGCCATTAAAAAACTGATTCATATTTCGTTATTTCAGTTATGTCATGTCGAGTTTAGCTTCTCTTTAGTGCATTCTGAAACTTAATTGATACGCTGTACTTTTTTTGTGTTTAAGGGTTTAGTGACCACCATTAGCAACTCCAAGACGAGTCAAATCGCGCATCCCTAATTTGCAGCCACAGATTCTAGATAGGTTTAAAGTTAATCAGCCGCATGCATTGGAAGTCAACATGCCAAGCCATCCCCCTCTCCCAATGCCTCGTCTGGAAAGACTAGCCAGAAACCCGCGCCTCTGACCACTACACCACCGGGGCGGCATGCTGCATTTAACATTAGTGTTCCTTTCCAAGTACTATATATGATACGCAGGTAAACTAATAAAGTAGTTATGCGGTACAAATTGTAAAGTAGATCCTGGTATCGGAAGCAGATTGGAATATGCTTTATCTCAACTATGTTTTGATACCGCAGAAATCAAGCATCAAGAATTGATTGCATGCTAAAAGTAAACCGCGTAGATTTTCCTCCTAGAAGTGCAGTAATGCTGGCCTTTGTCATTTTTCACTGAACTTGGAGTTAATGAGATGCAACAAACGTGCCAGATGACGCAATAGGTTTAACATTGCGTGGTATTTTCAGCGGGGAACTCAGTCGCTGTAGCTGGATTCTTAGGTAGAATGACCCACTCAGACCTTCAGTTACGGCCGGAAAACTCTCGATGATGTAATGTTTGTTCCTGACTCGACGAGGAATTTAGTGCGTGCTGTGTAACAACAGGATGGAGCCCAACAACTTGCAGATCAAGAAAGGACATTGTGAAAACAATGGCCGTTGAACGATCATGAGCGGCGGGAAAGTTAAATTTCATTTTTTAAATTAAAAGTCATTTTGGCAAATACAGCATAATCACAATATATTCGCCTTCTTGTTTCCTTCTGCCCATGGACACATCTCAGCATCTCTGCAAGTCGGATTCCAAAACTTCGTTTTGTCTTCGCAGCTGTAATGGTGAAAATTATTATCGTCCGAGTTTTCCGCTTTCCTTCACTTTTGTTTTCCGATAGGCAGCGTAAAGGTGCCTTCTAGTATTAAGCACAACATCATCACTTTTAACATTCTCTCTGGAGAAATTCTTTTTTGTATTAAATCTCTGGAGCTGTGGCTAATCACTGAATTACTAGCAAGGGAGCCTGGCGTTGCTTAGGTTAAGCTAAAAAATTCATCAGGCCAGGATTTTGAACTGGTTCTCCTCAAGTTTTCAATACGCTACTTTTTTTTTTTTTTTTTTTGACCTAAACACTTAATTGCAGTTATTTTTTTCAAACATTAAAAGACAAAAGGGGCGTTAGGCTTTCTCCCCCACTTTTCGGGCAGCGGGTTGCCTAGTGGGCAACGTTCGTGACTGGCATGGAGAAGACCTCAGGTTCGATCCCAGGCAGGTACGAACGCTCGATCCACTAAATATCAGCTGTGCGTCGGTATGGACACGTTAAGCCGTCGAATCCCTGGTACTGGTCCCCCGGTAATAAATAAGGGCGTCTTCCTTCCCCTTTCTACCTCGCTTCCGTGTCACTTTCCTATCGGGCACTTTAGCTCAAATCTCCTAGCTTCCTATTTCTAAGGGTTGTTTAAGAACTGGGGTCAGACACTCCCTTCCTAAAATCCTCTACATATGATCATTTGATCCATCACTCTTGCTTGACATCAAGAATTCCATGTGCAGCTTTATGAATGAAGGTACGTTTTGTGCTTTTCTACACCATAAGGGTCGCCCAAATTAAAGTAAGAATCGTGTAATAGCGTCGTTGTATAATTACACAGAGCCGTGCATTTGCGCCTGTAGATGGCGTGTCATGTCAGGAAGCATGATGTCATCGGCGGCATGTGTCAGTGTGCTGCTTGCACGTGCGGAGGCAAGTTGACTACTTACGGTCGTGACATGAATTCGTCCAAATAGGCCCATCGGGCAGTTATGCAATTTTTGAAGGGAGAAGGTGTTAGTGCAGCCGAAATTGATCGTCTTATGAAAGATGTATATGGGAATGAGTGTCAGTCAAGGGTATACAGTGTTCCACTGGTGTAGTGAATTTCGTAAAGCACGTGCTGTGAGCACGGAGGACATGCCGAGACCTGGGCAAGCACACGTGGCCATTACCACGGAATCGATTGCTGCAGTGAACAACCTTGTGAAGGAGAATCGCCGAATCACCAACCGCCGCGAGCTTGCGGCATTATTGTCCGTGTGTAAGGGAACTATAAACACCATTCTCCATCGTTGATTGGGATACAGCAAGATTTGCGCACAATGGGTTTCCAAGCATCTCCAGGAGGATCAGAAGACTCGGCGAATAGGTGCTTGCCTGGAGTATCTGCATCGTTACGACGTAGGGGGGGACAGTTTCTTTCCAAGATTGTGGCCACAAATGAAACTAGGTGCCACCACTTGGATCCCTCCACAAAACGGATGAATATGGAATGGCGTCATCCTAGCTCTCCACACCCAAAAAAGCTCAGTCCTCCTTAAGAGCTGAAAAAGTTATTGCTGTTGGATTGGCTGGACGCGGGCAGTACGATCGAGACAACCACATATTGTAATACGTTACGCAACCTCAAAACGGACATCAAACATCAAGTGTAAGCCACACGATATGTTGTCAAATCGGGTTATTCTGCTGCACGACAATGCACGCCCGCATGTGGCAACAGTGTGCCTAGATTTGCTGCGGAGCTTCCTCTGGGAGGTTCTCAACCATCTCTTCTATAGCTCCGATATGTTGCCCTGCGACTACCACATCTTTGGGCCACGGAAAAAAGCTCTCAACGACCTCCGGTTCGCTAACGACGCAGAGGTCCGGGACGCCGTTGAAGACTGGTTCCACAGCCAACCACGGACGTTCTTCGCTCAGGGTAAACATAATCTCGTGCCGCGCTGGGACACGTGCTTAAACCGACAAGGCGATTATGTGTAGCAGTTTTGTAACCCATGTATCACTCCTGCTTCCTGTATGTTCACATATTCCAACATATAAACCCTTACGGCAGTCTCAGTTTCATTTGGGCAACCCTTATGTATACGAGGCCTGTTCAAGAAAGACGCGCTTTTTTTTTTTTTTTTTCAAATTGTATAACTACATATTGAAGCCAAAACGTCATTACAGCATACACCTGATTCCCCTCCGTGTGAATGAACCTTTCCGAGCCGTAGTGTTGCCCATGACTTTGAGCAGAACACTGGGAAGTTCAGTGTGTTTGCGCTGGCCTCTCAGCCGAGTCACTGATATCACAGTGGAACAGCACGCAGCTTTGAAGTTCTGTGTTCCTCCAGGGAAAACGAATTCTGAAGTGTACGAAATGTTGATGCAGGCATATGGTGAGAGTGTGATGCCACATCATACAGCACAGTGGTGATTAAAAGAATTTTGCTAAAGCCGCGAATCGTTTCAGAAACAAGGTGGATCTGGGTGTCACCAACAGTCGTTACTGATCAGAAACAAGGTGGACCTCGGATGTCACCAACAGTCGTTACTGATAAGAAACAAGGTGGACCTGAAATGTCACAAACAGCTATTACTGATCAGAAACAAGGTGAACCTGGGATGTCTTCAACATTCATTACTGATCAGATATTAAGCATTGCAGCCGCGATTATCGGTGAGAATCGTCGGCTCATAGTGAGACAAATGGCAGAACATTTACAGATTTCAGTTGGAAGTGCCCACACTATAATACACAGAGAGAGACTAGACATGACGCGAGTCAGTGCAAGATGGATTCCTCGGTTACTCCCACCTGAAAAAGAAAAAACAAGTGCGTGCTGAGGTGTGTGAATTTTGAAGCAAGAAATTGCTTTAAACGGAGACTACCTGATTACAGGCGATAAAACTTTTCTTTATCACTACGATCCAGAGGGCCAACAACGGAGCGAACTTTGTATGGAAAACTCCTTCATCTCCAAAGGCAAGATGTGAAAAGTCTGCCGGGAAGATAATGGTAATCACTTTCTTTGATTGCCAAGGAATGGTGTACCATAACATCGTGCGTTCGAGTACCACAGTTAACTTGGATTATTAGATGTCTGTTTTGACTAAGCTTATATAGTACATATCCGTAAGAAGCATCAACATATGCACCAAAATAGTTGAAAACTCCACCATGCTAACGCTCGTCCTCACGTGGCGCAGAAAGTCACTACCTTCTTGGCTGAAAACAAATATTGGAGCGATTCCACACCCTCCTTATAGTCCAGATTTAGCACCCTGTGACGTTTTTCTTTTCTCAACTCTCAAAATGAATTTGCGAGGACGTAGTTTTACGGCAACAGAAGAGGTCGTCAAAGCTTCAGAGGCGGTTCTGAAGGGGATGCAAAATGATGGCTTCCAGCACGTCTTTGAGGAGTCGCAACGACATTTGGGCAGATGCATTGCCTCCGGAGGAGATGACTTTAAAAGAATCACAGCCATATTTAGTTCAGGTTCGTACATACATGTTTATAAATTTCTTGAACGGACCTCGTATAAACTGGTGTCAAAAATTAACCTGACAAATACAGTAAATATTCGAGAATACGTCCAAAACGAGACGACCGATTGTAAAGATTTTTCAGTGACATGTGAAAGAAGAAATGCTAGGTCGACGTACCCAAGCAACATTGTGCTAGGTCCTATGGAAATACGCAAATGACGACAGCACGTCGTCGATCTGGCAGGCACGCGACCTTGGTAAGCGTTGTTCTGAGCGAGGTACAAGAGTTGGTCTGTTAATGGGAGAATGGCTCCGCACCATAGCTTAGAAGACTCTGCACGGTGAGAGCTGTCGGTTGATTGGAAACAGGTTTTAAGTTGGACTGTTAGTGGGAGAATGGCTTTGCGTCATTGCTTAGAAGACTCTCTACGGTGAGAGCTATTTGTCCATTGGAAACAGGACCAATCGCAAGCTGAGGTAGCAAAATGGCTCAGACTGACGAGGCAAGTGGTCCCAATATGCAGAGACAGTTCCAGGAAAACGGAACAGTAACGCCTGCGAACCACAACAAGTTAAGATGACTGCTTTTTGTTTCCAATAAATCGTCGGCATAGGGAGTCGACAGCCAGGTAACTCTTGGAGGAGTTCTCCTCTGCTACGGGAACCGTGACATCGAGGCAAACAGTTTGTAGAAGATTCCACTACAGAGGTCTGTATACAAGAAAGCCAAAGATCTGTATCCCACTTGCCGTATAGCACAGAAGGATTCGTCTTAATTGGGCTCGAAAAGGATTCGTCTTAATTGGCCTCCTGATCAATGAGCCTATGGTTTCTTCAGTTATAACGAAGTAAATTTCTCCGTCATTTCTGTCCACGCCAGGATTCGAACCCGGATCCCCTCATTCCGGAATAAGTCACTCTACCAATTGAGCTACGCGGACGTTTTATTCTGATTCCTATCTGCCTTTATGTCGTGTGCGTCCTTCTGGCAGGTACGTCACATCTCCTGGTACGTTACACAGTGACGAGTCTCCGTACAACCTCAACAAGGATTCTCGACGTGTGTACATTTGAAGGGAGCCTGGGAGCCAAAATCTTCCCTCCAACATTAAGGAAATTGACCACTACGGTGGTATATAGAAGATTCCTGGTTTGCGATGGCATCAAGTTTGAATGGACACGCGCTGCTTCGCGTGTTTCCAGGAAGCACCCCGACTGCTGCACGCTACCGGGAAAAACATCCTAGAGTCCTACGTACGGCTTTACAGGCGAGTTGTTGGTCCCCAATTCCTTTTTACGGACGATAGCGTCCGTTCCCATAGGACTCGGCTAGTCGACACATACCTGGAGATTGAGTATATTCATAGGATGGAGTGGCCAGTAAGATATCTGGACCTGAACCCGATATAACGTGTCTGAGGTGCACTGGGAAAAGTAACTGCAAGCCGACAGCTTCCTCTCAGCCTTCCAGAACCCTACCGGGACTTCGACGTTCCTTGGTGGTGAAATGGCTCATATTTCTCCAAACTCCCATTCACAGCCTTGAAAACAGCATGAGGGCTCGTTGCGCGATCTGTATCTCTGTTCGAGGTAATCACACTCTCTATCAGCCCGCAAGATCTGAGTCACTTGCCACATCACTTTTGGACTGTACACCGATGAGCATTACATTATGACCACCTACCCAATAAGCTGTAGGACCTCCTTAAGCCCGAAAAACAGCGATCACTCGGCGAGGCATCGATTCGATGAGGTGGCGATAGGTATCCTGGGGTATCTGGTGCCATAATCTCAACAGCAGGACCTCCACTTCACGCATATTTCGGCGTGGTGGTGATTTAACGCGAACCAGCTTTTTCAAGTCGAACCACAAATGTTCGATTGGGTTCATGTCTGGTGAATTTGGAGGCCAGGTCATTAACAGAAACTCACCAGCATGTTCCTAGAACCGTACTTTGACGATTCTGGCAGTGTGGCATGGCCCATTATCCTGTTGGTAATGGCCATCCCCAGCAGGGAACACAGTTGCCATGAATGGGTGAACTTGGTCCGCCAGGAAGTTAATATATCTGATAGCTGTCAGGGATTGAGCTATTGGGATAATGGGGCCTAAAATGTCCCAAGAAAACAATGCCCACAGCATAACATCGCCGTCGCCGGCCTGTTTCCACCCAAAAGTGCATCCAGGTGCCATAGCGTCCGTTGGTAATTGGCGTATCCGCGCTCGGGCGTCTACGGGATGCACCAGGAATATTGATTCGTCAGACCAGGCCACTTTCTTCCTATCATCCACGGTCCAATCTCGATGATCGTGGGCCCATTTCATGCGTTGTTGGCGATGACGTGCAGTGAACATGGGAACCCGGCTTGATCTTCGGCTACGCAGGTAAATGTGCAGAATTCTGCGATGAGCTGCATGCTGTGACACATTGCCCTGATCATCACTGTTTCAGCTGCAGGTGATTTGTTGCACTGTGGCCCTGCGGTCGCTGTGAACAATACGCGACAGTCTCCGCTCCGCTCTGGCATCAATGAGCTGCGGACGACACATGGTTGCACGATGGTTCGTCGTTTGGCCATCTGTACACCACTTTTGATACGTACTCACTACAGCGACACCTGAACAACCCATAAGCAGCGCCGTTTCCGAGATCGTAGTTTCGAGGGGCCGTGCCATTACAATTTGTCCTTTATCAAACTCCGATAAATCGGCAGCTTTTCCCATTCTGACTCCGAACACTCTACTAACCGAAAGCCAGTCCTCGGGTTATATATATATATATATGGCTCTGTGAACTTCATCTACACCACCTTTCGGTCTCCAGACGCACTCATTTCTCTAGGCTCGCAGTGGTCGTAATGTAATGTCTCAGGGGTGTAGATAGAGAGATAGATCATGTACACATATATGTGTGTGTGTATATATATATATATATATATATATAGAGAGAGAGAGAGAGAGAGAGAGAGAGAGAGAGAGACAGAGAGAGAGACAGAGAGAGAACGAGAGAGCTCCAGGAGAATATGGAATTACCGTTGACATTATATAAGAAACAAGTGGAGAAATAGAAACTACACTGGTCCAGATTTTCAATAGATGTTTCAATGAAGGAAAATTTCCTTATCCTGTTACATAAAAAAGGTGACATTGAGGATCTTAAGTACTAGAAGTCCATCAGCCTCCTATCAGTGGTTTATAAATCTTCACTAAGGTTCTTTCACATCACTTTAAGATAACATTGAACATGATTCAACCGAGGGAACAAGCTGGATTCAAGAGTGGCTGCAACACCATAGATCATACACATGTACTGAGAGAACGAATTGAAAAAGTGAGGAAATATGAACTCCCATTATGTATGGCTGTTACCGACCAAGAAAAGGCCTTTGATTCCATGAAACCATTAGCAGTTACAATGTCGTTGAAACCCTGCGGTATTAAGGATACATACATTAGCATTATTAATAACATCTATGAAAATGCAAGTGCAAAGGTTCAGCTATCTAAGGATACAGCACCAATAAAATTGGAAAGGGAGTGAGATAAGGTGCCACCATATCTCCCAAACTCTTCAAAGCCACATTGCAAAATATCTATCTATCATTGAACAAGGAAAACACGGTGATAAAAATCAATGGAGATTATTTAACTCACCTTCGTTTTGCTGATGACGTAGTAATATTTGCAACTACCTCTTCAGAGCTGAAGAGTATGATCCAGGAACTTGTTGACGAGAGTAAATAAGTGGGATTAAAACTGAAACTTTCAGAAAACAAAACTGATGTACAATGCTTTTACAAGAATTGAAGATTTATCGATTGATGGGGAAATCTCGAGGTAACTGATACGTACATTTATTTACCTTGGACAACAGATATCCACTAGGGTCACATTGATGAAGAAATTAATCCGCGTGAGTGGAGAGCTTTAGGATGAAATAGTACAATTTTCAAGAGCAATATGCGTTATGTCTTAAAAGAAAAGTTTTTAATCAATGCATTCTTCCAGTTCTTAGTACACGTGGAGAGGAGACATGGACCGTAACTAAAAAAGACATACAAAAGCTTCAGACAACTGAAAGGAGCATGGAGAGATGCATGCTCGGGGTAACCAGGGAATATAAAAACAGGAACTCGTGGATCAGAAAAATGACTAGAGTGGATGACATCATGATAAGAGTAAAATTCCTGAAATGGCAATGGGCTGGACATGTTGCCAAAACGGACCACCGATGGACGACCGAAATTTTAGGCTGGATGCCAAGAGGCAGAAAAAGACCCAGAAGAAGACCACGTGGGCAATGGGTGGATGAAATTCGGAAACATTCCGGAGTGACATGGAAGAGACTGGCTCAAGACAGACAGTTGTGAAATAAACTTGGGGAGACCTTCTTCCAGCAATATATTGATAATGGTTCACAACCATGATGATGTGTGATTGATATTAAGAGTAATTTTGATGAATTACGACCTGAGAATAGTCGACTGAGGTGGATAACTGACACTTCACTTCGTTTAAAATTAACAATTGATTATTTTGCCTTGGCCGTTTATTCACTTAGCTGTTTACAAGTTTAGTTAACACAACAACTTCACTAAAAACTTTACAGTTTTTATTTTTGACTCTAGTAACTGACGACTACGTATGGCTATGTCGGATAACCGAAAGCCGAGTGATCGGATCTTTGCTGTATAAGCACGTTTGATAGATGGTTTTGCCTAAAGAAATTCCCTACAGTATCTGATGAAAGCTGTATTTCAGTTGGAAATTTCCGTTGAATCTCTTTGAGAGATCAATGCACAACGATTGCTGAATATTTATTTGACGTGCGTATTTCGTCTGGGTCGTCGAAATTGCTAAAAATCTAGTTTCAAGTATATAAGTTATAAAGTCTCGAAATAAATCAAGACATTTGAGCTTCTTCTCTGAGAAAAAAAATGATTCACTAGCCCTCAAATTAGTTAGTTGTTTTAGCTGGCAAAAACGGTATGTAGCTGCAAATAAAACAAACAGGCTCATTATGAAATCAAATTTTTAAATATTGGTGTCCTGGAATCTGAGGGAGAAGTGTCTACCTCAAAACTGCATTTTAGTGTTTGTGCTCCGTTCGTCTTTCATTGAAAAGAATAAAGCCTAACCGTGTTAGAAATGTACTCGAACAGTTTTTATTGTGAGTTAAAAATTCATATTCTAACTTTTGGATAAACATCCTGACACTGGCATTTGAAATTTCATAATTCTTTCGAAATTTCTACATAAATAAATTCAAAGAGATAAAAAAAGACAGACCAGCCGTATTTTCTTTTTTTGTTTATTAGCAAAAGAAATTAATTCCTCATATGAGCTTGTACAGCATACTGAACGTCATTTTCGTGCAGAAAAAGAAGCTTCTAAATAAATGTTGTACTATTTTGTGCCCACTTTTATGATACGTCATACCGTCCGACAGATGCACTCCACACTTTGGAAACCACTGACTTAAACGAAATGATTCTTTTTAGCACGTCTTTGGTAAAAAAGATCGTGCTTCTGTTATCGGTTTGTTCGTCCGTCCGTCCGTCCGTCTGTACCCACGGTATCTCTGCAGCTATTAGTCCGATTTGAAAAATTATTTTTGCATTGGGAAGCTTGAAATATGCAAATAATGATCCTTTATTTCGTTGTTGTTGTTTTTTACGATGTACAATTTCGCCGCTAGAGGGCGTAAATGCAGATGATGTTGAATTCAAAAATACGTTTTATTCCACATATTTGCTTCTAAACATCCGATTGAAAAAAAATTCTATCTTTCGATTCCATTTATGTCGAAGAGTATTTTAGATATAGTTACTTTTTCAAATTACGCATAGATTTTTCGCTAGGGGGCGTAAAAGTAAATTACATTTTTCCCGATAACTCTTCTTTTCCTAAAACTCCGATTTGAAAAAAAAATTTCAGCGGATACATCTCCTGATGGAAAATCTTTTGCATATAATTTCAAATTTTTGGTAAAGAATACTTTGGTAGTGTTGATTTCTGCTTCTGATATATTTGCCATAAAATCGGAGCTTCTAAAATATCGATTGAAAAAATTCTTTTGTGGACTGATGCCACTCACATCGATAAACCTTTTCGGAATATTTTCTTCTTAAAATATTCCACAGTTTCTCCGCCAGGCGGCGTAGATGTACACCTTATTTTTGTCAATATCTCTACTTCTAGGAGTCCGATTTGAAAAATTCCTTCTTTGTTGGATAGTGTTTTCCATGTGACATGTTTTTCATATAATTTCAAAATTTTCAAGTAACTCATAGACTTTCCGCTAGGGGGCGTAGCGGTAAATTGCGTTTCCCCCTATATCTCTGCTTCTAAATCTCCTATTTTAAAAATTCTTTTTGCACCGGATACAGCTCCTGATGGGAAATCGTTTGCACATAATTTCTAATTTTTGTAAAAAAATAGTTTGGCTACCAGGGGGCGTAAATCTTAATTTCTGGTTCTGTTGTATTTGCAGCAAAATATGAGCTTCTAAATTCTCGATTGAAAAAAACGTCCTTTGTTGACCGATACTACTCATGTCGACAAACCTTTTAGAAACATTTTCTTCTTAAAATAGTGCATGGTTTCTACGTCAGGGGACGTAGATGTATATTTTATTTTTGTCAATATCTCTACTTCTAGGAGTCCGATTTGAAAAATTCCTTCTTTATTGGATAGTGTTTCTAGTGTGACATGCGGTTCATATAATTTCAAAATTTTCAAGTAATTCACAGACTTTCCGCTAGGGGCGTAAATGTAAATTGCGTTTCCCCCTATATCTCTGCTTCTAATCTCCGATTTGAAAAATTCTTCCTGCACCGCATACAGCTCCTGATGGGAAATCGCTTGCACATATTTTCTAATTTTTGTAAGAAATGGTTTGGCCACCAGGTGGCGTAAGTCTTAATTTTTTTTTCTTCGACCGATAATGCTTATATGGATAAACCTTTTGAGAATACTTTCTTCCTAAAATAATGCATAGTTTTCCCACCAGGGGACGTAAAGTCACATCTTATTTTTGTCGATATCTCTGTTTCTAAGAGTTCGTAAGCTCACGATTCCGTTTACAGCAATATCTGAGGGATTAAAAACCCGATTGAAAATCTTCTTTATTTCGTCAGATCTATTGTTTTCCATACCGGTTCCATTGACTTTAAATAGCTTTGATAAATTTAATTTGCGTCAGAACGGATTCAAAAGACGTGCTTATTACACCCCAAAATTCGGTGTCATCTTTCTTGTTTTTTTATCGATCAGGATTCCTAAGCACCAACTCTAAGCTGATCTTCCGAAGGTCGCACCTATTATAGTAGATTTTATGAATTCAATTCCCATTAATGCTTAGAATGAACGTAATCTGTGGTTACCTCAACGATATCCCAAATGGAAAAAAAATGACAATAAAGAAAAACTAGATTTTCTGAAAAGAAAAGAAAGAAGAAGATCATGAAGAAGAAGAAAAATGAAAAGAATCGTGCAGAGCTAACCTTTGGTCTGGATGATTTTTTGTATTTTGGGCATGCCCCCATACGTGCGACCTTAAAATCATTTCCTGGAGAACAGCCGAACAAAAGCCCAACTGGTAAACTAACATCAGCCAGAGCACCTCAGCCTAAATAAACATGCAGGAGGTAGATTATATTAACCTACGAATCCACTGTACAATAGCAACATTAAGACTACGACTTCCCATGCTTTCAGTCTGTCAATTACTTGCAAAAAAAAATCGTTTCTTCAAAGACAAAGGAAAACCAGTAATGAGAAATGAGTAAATGCCTTGAATTGTGCGGAATTCATGACTCACACTGCAACTCGTATAGAAATAGTACGAAAGGACAGTAAAGACGCAGTTCGGGGGGTAGACATAGCGAGGGAGTGAAATAGAGATTAAGACTGATAATTGAAGGTTATGAGCTAAGATTGCGAAATGAAGAATAATTTAAGACTGAAACTTGTGCGAAAGAAGAAAAAAAACTAGAGAGAGATAAAAGAAAAGAAATGAAAGAAAATCCTGCAGTACGTGCTCTTCTAAACAGGATGAGATGGCGAGGATTCCACTTACACAAAAGAATAAGTTATGAGCCATAACCCAATTTTTAGGGCATCCTTTGAAAAGAAAAAAAAGTGCTTACTGCTGGTGACAGCATGTCAACGTTTATTGGGCACAAGATTTCAGCTTCTCCTATTCAGATTTAAACATTTATTTTAAATCTCATAGATAATTTTTTTTATATACTGTAAAACCTCCTTAACAGACACTCATGAATAGCGGATACATCCATTTAGGGCACATTTTTGTGAACCCCAGTTCTGGAGTTTATACTGTTTGTATATTAACCTCCAAATAGCGGACCTTATGAATAACGGAAAGTGATGTTGGTCATATCTTAAAAACATGAACCGTCGAGAAAAGAAAATCGACAAATATTTAGCGAAAAGATTTTGTTTAGCTTCTTTGGACGGAAATAGAAATTATCCTCCAGTTCCCCATTACAAAAACTACTGGTCTCTGTTTTCAATATAGCCGATCTTCTCTTCGAAGTGGGCAAGACAGCTCCTTTAAAAAAAAATGGAGTGTTCGTTTTCAATCCAGAGGAGGGCTTAGGCCTGAGGTGGGGAACCTTTTCATGTTGCAAGGCCACATTACGTTAGCTGTATGTAATCTAACCAGGCAAACTTCAAATAGATGTACTTCGAAATGCACATTATATTCTTACTATGTCCTAATTAACTTTTAAAAAATAAAAAATAAATTGTTAATTTTAGAGTTAACTAACCTTTTAATAACTTTGTTGTGACGGCTTTTTGTTGGAAAGCATTTGAATATTTGGTTGCAACATGGAGGTCCGCCCTTTTAGCTGATTCTCTAGATGAGTATCTACCATTTTAGATGATCCTTTAGATGGGTATCCGTCATTTGTGACTATAAGGGCGTCTTCATTTAAATTAAGTAGGAGAATGTACGTTCGCAGTAATAAGTGGTTGAAAAGCAAGAAAGCATTTGAATATTTGGTTGCAACATGGAGGTCAGCACTTTTAACTGATGCTCTAGATAGGTGTCCGTCATTTGTGACCTTAAGGGTTTCTTGACTTGGGTTAGGTAGGAGAATGTAGATTTGCAGCAATAAGTGATTGAAAAGCAAGAAGCATTTGAATATTTGGTTGCAACATGGAAGTCCGCACTTTTAGCTGATCCTCTAGATGGATATCCGCCATTTTAGGTGATCCTCTAGATGGATATCCGTCATTTGTGACCTTAAGGGCGTCTTCATTTTGGCTAAGTAGGAGAATGTACATTCGCAGCAATAACTGGTTGAAAAGCAAGAAAGCATTTGAATATTTGGTTGCAACATGGAGGTCCGCACTTTTAGCTGATCCTCTTGATAATTATCCGCCATTTGAGCTGATCCTCTTGATGGGTATCCGTCATTTTAGGTGATCCTCTAGATGGATATCCTTCATTTGTGACCTTAAGAGCGTGTTCATTTGGGTTAAGTAGGAGAATGTACATTCGCAGCAATAAGTGGTTGAAAAGCAAGAAAGCATTTGAATATTTGGTTGCACATTGGAGGTCCGCACTTTTAACTAATCCTCTAGGTAGGTGTCCGTCATTTGGGACCTTAAGGGCTTCTTGATTTGGGTTAAGTAGGAGAACGTAGATTGACAGCAATAACTGGTTGAAAAGCAAGAAAGCATTTGAATATTTGGTTGCAACATGGAGGTCCGCACTTTTAGCTGATCCTCTTGATGATTATCCGCCATTTGAGCTGATCCTCCTGATGGGTATCCGTCATTTGTGACCTTAAGGGCGTCTTCATTTGGGTTAAGTAGGAGAATGTACATTCGCAGCAATAAGTGGTTCAAAAGCAAGAAAACATTTTTCGAGCACGTTGCCGAAGGCGTAAGTATTCTATTGCATTTTTTCATATTTCAGCTGGATTTTCTCAGCGTCAAATAAAGACTTTAAAATGTCGTCTTCTGAGAACTCAATCAGTCTCATCTGTAGTTCTTTAGAAGCCATAGAACGATATCATGAACGTAGCAGGTGTCAAAACAGCCCTTATGATTTACTAATGTTTAAATTGTCGCCGTCAGTCTGTGACGTGCCTGCCCCGCAGGATGCACATGAGATAAAGGCATATACCAGTGCGAGCATATGTCCGCGGTAGCTCAGTTGGGAGAGCGACTTACTCCGGAGTGAGGGGATCCGGATTAGATATTCGGCGCGGACAAACTTGTACGTTATATTGGCGCCCGAACTTCCAGGATGACCCGGCTGTTAAGTTTCTTTCAATGATGTTATGTTCTTTCCACACGGCGAGACAGGAAAAATGAGAATCCCTTCTTCAGTGCTTCGAAAAAATAAATCAGTGTGATGTTACGTTCCACACACCAAATTGTCTGGGATTTCTCAAATGCATGTTCATCATGGAATGACTGCCAACAGCGACCAGTGGACCATGCTTCCGGCCCTCTTTCGAGGGGGGGGGGGGGGTGACGTGCCTGCCCCGCAGTACACGCATGAGATAAAGGTAGATAGCAGTGAGCTCTGTTGGGAGAGCGACTTACTCCTAAGTGGAGGGACCGGGTTCAAAACCCGGCGCGGGCAAACTTGTACGTTATAAGTCGGGAAGCATTATTTCGCTGAATCTTCTTTTGCTCTTTGGGATGTTAAATACGGTCATTTTAAGATTAAAATAAAAAATAATGAAATACAAACAAAATCATATTAATGAAAATAAAAGGATAAAGTTTGGATTCACTCAAAAAGGTCGCATTTAATACACCTAGAAAGCCGCAAGTTCTCCATCCTAGTTTAGACACACCATTTTCGAACTAATTACGGCCGCGCCAGTGGCGCAGTGGTCAAAGCGCTAGCTTCTGATCATTCACCCGTGAAGGGTCAGGATTCGAATCCCGATGAGGCATGGATGTTGTGTTTGTCTTACGGCGCTGGCTCTCTCCCTTTCCTGGAATCAGTGACCCTAAATTAGGGACGGGCGACTGCTTATAGCCCATTGAGTTGCTCGCGGTGGTCGTTAAACCACCAATAAAAAAAAAAGAGAAACTAATTACTTATCTAAACAATGAAGCAAATGCAAAATATTTCATCGGTGAAGATCTGTGTATCGAAGAAGCAACGAACATTGTCCGCGAGTTCGTTGCTTAGAAAACAATATGATTAAGAAAACAGATGCGCTTGCAGAAGAGGAGCGCGATTTTTTGATAAACGCTGTAAACTGTTATGAAAAGTAAGTTTTTTTGTAAATAAAAAAAATGCGGGAGGATTAGCACTGCTGGGGAATTTAAAAATACACTTTGAAACGAAAACAAACTTTTATCAGATTTTTAGCACGCAAAACTTCCTGACTGATTTAATTAAATAATGAGCCGTAAGTACATGCGTTTTCAAATTCATGGTGTAACATATTATATTGTTACTTGCGTATGTTTAAATATGCGTCGAAATACGTACACTGTATGTACTGTAATTTATAATGAATGTACTGCACATGTACACTGAAGAGCAATAGAATTAGAGATACCGGTCTAGTAACGTGTACCACCACCTTTCGCCCTGATGACGGCGGCGATTCGTCTGGGCACGGACTCGACAAGACACCGGAAGCGTTGGGAAGCCATACGGATCCACGACCCCTGAACAAGCTCCCACAGTTCACGAAGATTTGATGGAGGGGGTCAGAGCCTCGAACATCTCTCTCGATGGTATCCCAGATTTGCTCGATGGGATTGGGGTCAGGTGACCTAGCTGGCCAAGGAAGCGAGGTCACGTCGGTGGAGTGTTCATCCAACCATTCGCATACAATTCGGGAGCGATGGCACGGTGCATTGTCTTGTTGCAGGATGAGGTCCCCAGTGGGATGTTGAAGACGCACAAATGGGAGCAAATGGTCGTCCAGGATATCCCGGTAACGTTGACTGGTGAAGGACGATCTCACACGTACCAGGGGTCCCATTTCAGTCCACGTAAACAATCCCCAGACGAGAATGCCAGCCCCACCAGCTTGAAGAGTACCCTGCTGGCAAGAAGGATCCACCGCTTCATGTGGTTTGCGCCGTACTCGTATCCAGCCATCCGCATGTACCAACGTGAATCTCGACTCATCAGTCCAGGCAATATTTTTCCACACGTCTAGGGTCCAGTGGCGATGTTCCCGCGCCCATGCTAATCTTTGCACCCTGTGATGTGCGGTCAGCAGCGGTATTCTCGTGCGACGATGGCTTCTGTACCCCATAGCGAGGAGATGGTTCTGGATGGTGTGGCTGCTTACACGTTTTTGTGCACCAGCGTTAAATTGCCGAGTGATTTCTTGTACTGTGGCCCGTCTATCCGTTGTTACAATGCGAGCTAGCCGACGATGACCCCGCTCATCCACACGCTGTTGTCCATGGCAGTTGGCCCTTGCAGGGATGGTTTTACCGGATTTGATGTACTCACGGTGCACCCGTGACACAGTGGCTCGTGAAAATCCCAGTGCCTGCACGACTTCCGAGATGGAGTGACCCATTCATCAGACCCCGACAATTTGCCCACGATTAAATGCGCTTAGATCCTTCGTCTTACCCATACTGCGTCCGACTCTTACTGATTCCCGTCGCATCACTCCTTATATTTTCGGATCGTTGCATTCATGATGTCGTTTCCGTTTACAGGGTCGCCCACAGCGCCACATTTGCATAACGCCAGCTGTCTCTAATTCAATTGCTCTTCATTGTACTGTATGTATCCACACGTATTGTATTCTCACTGTAAAATAAGAGCAAACAGATAAAACATTTAAGAAAAATTATTTTAACAAGTTCGTAACCCGTGCCATGCACCGTCGAAGAAGATGTGACTGAAATTTTTTCTTGTCATGTAACACGAATCGTAATAAAATGCATAACTATAGTAAACGGTTGAATTATTAATGGGCAGTGTATAAGATAGGTCACCAACAACAAAATTTACATAATATTCCCATTAATTTTTACAACTACTGGTATACGAATTTAACGATGACGTTCCTCATTATTGTATAAGCACGTGCTTACCCGCCGTTGACGGGCTTGCATTGCAGTATTGAGACATTCTTTCAGTGACCCGAAATTATATCGTGTATAGATAACTACACAATGTGTTAAAAATGTATTTTATTTTGCCAGTTTGTTTTAAAAAAATTTTTTTTTTTTTTTTTGGTATCATTATACACTAATATATAATATAAAGAGAGAAACTTTGTGTGTTTGAGGTAATCTCGAAAACTACTGAACCGATTTGAATAACTCTTTCACCGTTGGAAAGCTTATTTCTTTCCGGTAGACATAGGCCGTCTCGTTTATTTTTTATTATTTTTATTATTCTTTATTATTCTTTATTGTTTTTTATTATTTTTGGCTGTACTACCGAACCAGATCACTTTCAAGTAGTTCCCGATTTCCCGTGTATGGTTCCGCTTTGTTTACATACAACCTGATCACGCCCAACGTGAAAGAAAGTAGTTCACGATAATAAACGAATTTTTTTTTTTATTAATCTCGAAAACTACGGAACCGATTTGGATAATTCTTGCAACGTTGGGTAGCTTACTTCTTTCAGTTGGACATAGGCTATTTCGACCGAATCAGAACGCCTTGAAGTAGTTCCAGATTTCCCACTTACGGCGGATTGTATAAAGAAAATGCCACGGTAACACAAAAAAAAAAAATTACTTGTGACAGTAAAAATTCGCGATGACAAATCTGTGGGTCAGTGGCTTTCACTAAAAAAAATATCATGGAAATCGCTCCAGTGAGTGGCGCTGGCGGATTGTAGAAAAAAACAGCCTTGTGTTTTAAATATATAGATTATGTACACTGCTATCCACCCAAAATGCAACACCAAGAAGGACACGAGATAGCAAAGCCAGATTTACTGGACACATAACAACAGATACAAAGATGAAACGATTGAGCTTACAGGCCCGTACGACTTTGCGGAACACGCAGACATCAATAGCTCGTGTGGCCCCCATGGCTGGCAATAACGGCAGCTACACGCCGCGGCATCGAACGAAAGAGGCTTTGGATGTGGGCTTGGGGTATGTCGGTCCAGGCTGCTTCCACACGTTGCCACAGTTCATCAGGCGTAGCCGCGGGTGGTGCTCGCCGGGCCACTCGGTTGCCGATCAGCGACCAGACGTGTTTGATGGGTGACATATCGGGAGAACAGGCGGGCCACGGCAGCAGTGACACCTGGTGGATCGTGAAGAATTGTTGCACGATGCGTGCCACGTGCGGGCGCGCATTGTCCTGTTGAAACGTGGCCGCTGGCAGGTCCTGCAGGTTAGGAAGGGCTACAGGCTCCATAACGTCGAAGATGTAGCGGTGAGTGTTGAGTGTACCGGCGATGCGTACCAGAGGGATGCGGGTGTCATATCATTGCGCCCCAAACCAAAACGCCAGGCGACGGACCGGGATTGCGTGCATAATGCAGGCGTCATACATTCTATCGCCGCGGTGCCGCAACACGTGGATCCGACCATCGTGGTGTTGCAGGCAGAAGCGGGATTCGTCGGAGAAGACAATGTCGTGCCATTCCGTAGTCCAGGGACGGCGTTCAACGGCCCACTGCCGCCGCACTCGCCGGTGGTGTAGCGTCAATGGTAATCGGAGCAATGGGCGCCGTGAAACAAGTCCCCGCTCCTGCAGACGACGTCGAACGGTACGTGCTGACACAGGTTGTTGCGCAACACACCCTAATTCCTGCGGTAACGTGCGTGATGTGGCGGTGCGAGCCGTCAATGCCCGCCGCACAACATGCCGATCCTCTCGTTCGGTGGTGTGCCGCGGCTGCGGCAATCGCTCACGTCGTTCCGTCCGTCCCTCCTGCACCCACCGAATCCATACTCGCCTCACTGTGGCTGAATGTTCTGCCACACGGGCGCCGATGTCTCGGCACGATAAACCGCTGTCGCGATAAGCCACTATTCGTCCTCTGTGTCGAACTCCGAAACGTGCTGGAATGACTGCCGTATTCTGAGACGAGGCAACAGGAAGCTTCCCGCACACAGGTCCGGCAGCACAACACACTTCCACTACTTACACCCCGCCTTCTGTGCACCTTTCTTGTAGTGCTTCTCGGTGACGTGCCGGGCGCACATGATTTGCATATGACCTACAATGCTAATCGCTTGCAGGTCCTCTCGCGGGCGACGCATGCTGCGAATTTCAGGCCAATCGGATGCTTTCTTCTTGGTGTTGCAATTTGTGTGGCCAGCAGTGTATATAGATTATGTATTATACGTACGTATTTAATATAAAGTATTTTGGACAATGAGGCTATTTGGGCTCAGAAGTCAACCTCCCGATGGCGGACAATTGTTGAAGTCTCGGGGTGTCCTCTGTTCAGAGGTTTTACTGTACTACCCTGGTGGAGGAATTTCCTTCAGAGGCGTAACTCCATATTTATATCAATCATGCTGTATTTGCACGGGCAGCAGAACCTAATAATTTCAGAATGGGTCCAACTTCTTCGAGAGCTAAAACAATAAAAAAAGAAAAAGGAAGTTACCCAGAAAGAGAGAGAAAAACCCCGTAGGATATACATATATATATATGTAATCGTACATATCATAATTTATTATGAATCCACTACTGGATGGTTTCCTCAAGTGCCTTCTACAATTTTCTGCCTGGAGCGTGTCATTCCAGCATTCTTTTGAATTTCATCCACACATCTACCACGTGGTCTTCTTCTGGGTCTCTTCCTAACCTTGGTATCCAATCTAGAAATCTGTTGTTCAGCAGTGGTCAGTTCTAGCAATATGTCCAGCGCATTGTGTGCCACTTGAGGGTCTCACTCATGATGTCATCAAATCTTGTTATTTTTCTAATCGATGAACTTCTCTTCCTTATTTCGACAATAGTTGTTCTCGCAGCAAAAACACACACAAATTCGTCCAGGCTCGTGTATCTTTTATGTGACAAACCTCCAAGAAAGCCTGTATACAACAAGCAGTAGTATACCCATTGCTTAATTTGAGTTCGAGTTCTTTCTTGTTCAGTTATTTATTTGGCAGATGCATTGGGTTTTCTCATCTCGAGTAGGGCACATTCGGACTTGGAAAAGGAAAAGAAAACATAAACAGGGAGGAAGGGAGAAAGAGAATCGCCCTTGTTATTATTTTTAAGTAATTTAAAGAATTTTAATGACATTTTTTAAAGAGAAAAACACAGCCCTGAGTTAACTGTTCAACTCATTTGTGCAAAATAAATTTTTTTAATTGTACTTGAAGAGTTTCCCAGGTGGTGGCGGTCTCCAAGAAACCTTCCTAAAAGAAAAAAAAACAATAAATCATACGTGAACCAGAAACCTTTCGTAGAAAGACCCCCTTCAAAGGAGACCATAAAATTCCAAGGGGGTCTGGACACTCGTGTCCCCTACCTTCCGCCGTCCGTGTGTGTTTGATACAGTAAAATAAAACCAGGCCGGCTGCCATAACACCTCACACGAACAGCACAAGACATTAAAATCACCGTAGCGATTAAACCAATCCCACTGCGTGACCAGTCGATGGATTCCAGTTTCGTAAAATTACCTTTGCTTGCATGAAACCAAAGAAGACAGTCACTCGCACAGTACCGTTCGAGGTGAATTTTTTGTCTTGTAACGATTTTTTGACAGCAACAAAAACGTGAAAATCACACTACGGAAGATTAGAACTGCAAGCTGGGGGCTATTTGAAGCACTCCCCGCGTAAATTTCTGTATTATCTCCTTCGAAACGTGTGCTGTGTATGATTTTACAATATCATGTAGAAGGATAACGCCTTCCGTCAGAAGGCCTGGGCGCTTATTCTTGATCGCACGGCGTGTCTTCATCAGCAGAGGTGTGTCTAGGCATTTCCGTGCCCCTGGGCAAACCATAAAATATTGCGCCTCCCATCTGTCTTTCGGTTGCATACGAGAATATACATTACTGATTTAATAGTTTTATGAGAATCTACAAAGGCCGTTCCATAAAAACTGAGAGCAATTTTTTTGAGTTGGCAACAGTGCGAAGGGGAAAAATAACTACGCAGACGACTAACTGAATTAAGAAAGTATCTATGGTAACAGTTACTAGCCGTGACAGACGATTCTGGTTTTGTTACTGCGCAGTTAAGGTACGTCTGCATTTCGCCATACAACTATGGAGGTGAGTGATTCACAGTTAAGAAGTGAAATGAGTTGTGCGATACATTTTCCAATCGTTTAAGTAAAACGGCTCCAAAAACAGTTGATCTAATGAAAATAGCTTGCAGAGATAAATGTTTGGGTGAGTCAACGATTTTTAGATGGCATCAATATTTCAAAAAAGAGCGTTTGTCGGCAGAACTCGCTCCTAGGCCTAGTCGACCTGAAAGTGTTGTTACGGAGCGTATTGTTAACTCTGTTTCGGCAATCCTGCAAGAAGATCGACGAATGACGCGTGAAGACATAGCGGCGTCAACTAATATTTCAAAAACGTCGGCATTCTGCACTCTACGCGAGAAATTACTGCTGCACCGTATGTGTTCCAGATGGATGCCCCATCACCTGACGAGAGAACAATTAGCTAGAGTTCAGGTGTGTCGTGAGTAGAAACAAATGATTGCAAAGGATCCAAACTTTCTAAACACAGCCGATGAAACATGGGTCCACTATTTCGACCCCCTCACGAAGCGCGCAACGGGTGCCGTTCTTCCAAGAATTACTGTCAATGCTGAGTATTACATTTCAGTCTGGATGCGTCTACGACGACACATATCGATTAAGCGACCGAAATTGGTTTGCAAGGGGATCCTACACCATAATAACGCCCGCCCACATGTGGCTGCTTGTGTTCAACAGTTTCTTACGAAATGCAGTATTGAAATCATGCCACAGCCTGCCTACAGTCCCTGACCTCGTCCCGTGAGATTTCTGGTTGTTTCTTGCAATGAAGGAGAAGTTCCGTGGCGCAACATTCAACACAGATGCTGACGTTATGCAAGCTGTGCAGGGGTTGCTAAAGCAGCTTCCACAAAAGGCCTTCGCCACATGCTTTGAAAAGTGGACTGAAAGATGGGACCGTTGCATATCATCCGAAGGAAGGTACTTTCAGAAAGGATTGCATATATTTTGCTGTACTTATATTTCTTCATTTTGTGTGATTTTACTCTCAGTATTTATGGAACGGCCATTGTATATACCCAACTATGCACCGCTGGACAAAAAAAAAGTCATCTTCCAATGTTATCTGTACTGGGAAGACACAATTAAACTGTGTCTGTAAAACATTTTCAGGGGACCACTGATTGATCTGAATCTGATCAAATGTTGTACAAGTCTACGGGACTGTTTCATGCGCGCAAATGCAGGGTAAATTTTTCATTGCTTAGCAGCAAATTCAAATTTCTGCTACCGTCTAGTTTAACGCATAAGAAAACTCCCGCACGTAAGAACTTGCACTTCTTATTAAGCAGCAAAACAACGAATGTGACTCAAGTAGGTGTTTTTAGTCGTCTAGGTTTGGTTCAATTTTTTACCTATAGGAGACTTTCCAGCTATCCTGACTGCCATTTTCATTGAACATAGATTGTCCCAAAACAACTGAAGATGTTTTTTTTATATAGAAAATGCGCTATATTGCGTTCGACCTCGGCACGAGTCTCGAAAATACGGTAGTCGTTGTAGTAACCATAGCAACCGGCCACGCCTGTTTATCACGCATGCGTCGTCGGTAGGGCGCAGTTTAATAAGCATTGTTTCGTGAACCGCTAACAAGTGTTTTCGCGCTGTGTTTTTTTCAAAAAGATGGATGCGAAGGTGGAACAAATATGGACTATTAAATTTTTCTGTCGATTCAAGAAGTCTGTCGGAGAGACTTTCCGTCTTATGCGAGAAGCTTATAAAGATGAATGTCTAGGAAAATCAACAATTTATAGATGGCATAAAGAATTCATAGATGGCATAAAGAATTCATAGATGGCATAAATAATTCATAGATGGCATAAATAATTCATAGATGGCATAAAGAATTCATAGATGGCATAAAGAATTCATCTATGGCTTTGAGTCGACGGTTTTAATCTCGCATGGAGGAAGACCTTCAACCAGTGTTACAGAGGGAAGCATCAATACGATTGGCGTTATTACACGGGAAGACAGACACTTACCAATTAGTGACATCGAAGATATGGTTCACATTTCAAAATCATCAATTCACAGAATTTTAACCGAGCATTTGGGCATGAAACGAGTTTGTTCAACTTCAGTTACCCATTTCTTTACATGTGTGGCCCAATGCAATATAGCACATGGCCAGTTCCGTCGTTTCTTATTTGAAGAAAATGAATATTAGGTTGATGCCTTAACCTGCGTAGAGTCCAGACTTGTCACCACGTGACTTCTGGTTGTTCCCCATTTTAAAAAAGACATTCGGGGACGACAATTTGAGACTCATCAACAACTCATTACAGCTACGCAGTCCTTCGACAGCATTTCAGAGGAAGAATTACAGAAGACACTGGAAACATTGGGACACCTGTATTCCATGCAGTGGACAGTATTTCGAAAAAGATGACCACTTCCTTGATAGATAAGGTGCACATATTTTTTTATAAAAACATTCTCAGTTGTTTTGGGACAAACCTTGTAGTTTAACAATCCAGATTGCCATTTTCATTCTAGTTTAACAGTATTTTTACTGGGTTATGCACAGCAAATAGGACATTGCGGAGCAAGGTACTAATTCTTATCGCAAACGAGAACTCACTTTACCTTCTTTAATTCAGTTGGAAGAAGTTAGGAGATGGGAGGGAGCATTTTCCTTATTCTTATGTCAAGAAAGTTATTATTATTATGTCAAGAAAGTTTTGGGTATTGAAGTCGAACTGGACGCGTTACGCCATTTAGTACTGTAAAATACGAAAATGAAGAGCGAGGTGCGATTTCCAACTGCTTCAGAGTTTAAACCTTCGGTAGCATATCAAACAGAAAGATATGCAGCTGACAGTCGCAGCAATGATAGAATCTCCCCCAAAGAATCTTCATCAATATATGAACCACGTCTTTACCTTGCAAAAAGTACGTACAACCATGCCTTCATTTCTGAATATGAGCAAATAACATCCCCTGAACACTTTGAAGAAGAAATGTGAATTTTAAGCTGCCAAGGCTACGGAAACTACTGAGACATATGTGAAACCCAAATTTTTGCCGGTGGCGCAATTCGAACTTACATCCTTTGCTCCGGAGCCAAATGCTTTCCCAGTTAAGCGACGCCAACAAGGTCTTATCACTGCTACTTGCTCTTGACATGTGCGTCACCTCTGTAGTACGTCACGTCATCCTTCTGCTCCGGAGCCGAATGCTTTCGCAATTAAGTTACGCCGGCGAGGGCTTATCACTGCTACTTGCCGTCTTAACACGTGTGTCACCTGTCACAACATCCTTCTGCTCCGGAGCCGAATGCTTTCCCAATTAAGCTACGCCGGCAAGGCCTTATCACTATTGCTTGCCGTCTCGATATGCGCTCCACCTGTGTAGTACGTCACAATATCCATCTGCTCCAAAGACGAATGCTTTCGCAATTAAGTTACGCCGGCAAAGGGCTTATCACTGCTACTTGCCGTCTTTAACATGTGCTCTGTAGTACCTGTCACAACATCCTTCTGCTCCGGAGCCAAATGCTTTCCCAATTAAGCTGCGCCGGCAAGTGCTTATCACTATTGCTTGCCGTCTCGATATGCGCTCCACCTGTGTAGTACGTCACAATATCCATCTGCTCCAAAGCCGAATGCTTTACCAATTAAGCTACGTCAGCAAAGGCTTATCACTCTTGCTTGCCGTCTTTACATGTGCTCTGTAGTACGTCACAACACCGTTCTGCTCCGGAGCCAAATGCTTTCCCAATTAAGGTACGCCGACAAGTGTTTATCACTGCTACTAGCCGTCTTCCCATGTGCGCCACCTCTGTAGTACGTCACAATCATCCTTCTGCTCCGGAGCTGAATGCTTTCCCAATTAAGCTACGCCTGCAAGGGCTTATCACTGCTACTTGCCGTCTTACCACGTGTGTCACCTGTGTAGTACGTCACACCATCCTTTTGCTCCGGAGCCAAATGCTTTCCCAATTAAGCTACGCCGGCATGGGCTTATAACGTTTGCTTGCCGTACTGACATGTGCGTCACCTCTGAAGCATGGCGCGAAATAACTGTGTCAGAAACTTGTGCAAAAGTTTCAGTTCTTACTATAAGTAAATTGAATGCAGTGATTTTTTGCTCCCTCCTTTGAGCTGCGCCCAGGACTAATCACGCCTCTGTTCATCAGAGTATCAGAGGATGTGTTCGCATTGATCATTTCACCATGCTTCAGGATGACAATGATTTGAAGTTCACGGAGTCTAAGAAAAAGGTGCACATCACTTTGCGTGCTTTTGGTTGCACTTTAAACTGTGTGTCTGTGGTGATAAGGTGTGCTTCCACTGCAAGGTGGGAAGCTTGCTTCCGTGCTGAAAATGGTGTCACTTCGCCTCATCGTCAACGAATATCCGCCAGAGAAAGTCATTCCCCTCCCAAGAGTATTGCTGAAAATGAATCAAACGGCCATCCTTGCGTTCTTCCCATTGTGCAGCAGCGGGCATTTGGGCACCCACTGCGCACAAAATTTCCATTAGAGAAAACGATTGTGCCATATCCCGTGAACAGTCTCATGATTGACACGTACCACTGTAGCAATTTGGTTCTCGCGAAACGAATTGCCGCTCGTCTTTGGAGGCTTCCATGGTAATGTCGTTCCAAGAAACAGCGGCCTAACTGCTACACACAAAACACTTTACGAAATGACTGAGTGTGTGACTAGACACGTGGCATTGACCTTTCCGCTCAGACACACTGCGCATGTCAGGAAAATACGGCTGGTCGAAATGTCGAGCACCAGCCACGTTTTTTGCTTCTTTGTTTCTTTTTTTTTTTTATTGGATGTTTAACGACCACCGTGAGCAACTCAATGGGCTATAAGCAGTCGCCCGTCCCTAATTTAGGGTCACTGGTTCCAGGGAAGGGAGAGAGCCAGTGCCGTAATACAAATACAACATTCATGCCTCACCGGGATTCGAACCCGGACCCCTTTCGGACGAATGATCAGAGGCCATCGCTTAGACCACTGCGTTACCGGGGCGGCTCTTTGTTTCTTTGATTAGGGGTTAAAAAAACTATTTATTGGACTTGTTTGACAGATGCATTTACATATATATTGAACATATATTGGGCCGCCCCGGTGGCGCAGTGGTCTAAGGCGCTGGCCTCTGATCATTCGTCCGTAAGGGGTCCGGGTTCGAATCCCGGTCTGGCATGGATGTTGTGTTTGTCTTACGGCACTGGCTCTCTCCCTTCCCTGGAACCAGTGACCCTAAATTAGGGACGGGCGACTGCTTATAGCCCATTGAGTTGCTCACGGTGGTCGTTAAACCTCCAATCAAAAAAAAAAAAAAAACGTATATTGGTCTTGGTTGACAGATATATACAGTATCGACATTCTGTGTTTCAACGAGAGCAGTGTACATAGGTGAACAAAGAACTCGGCGAATAAACCCCCGAAAGACAAATACAAAAAAATGCCTTAGCCGGGATTCGAACACAGACCCCTCCGTTGGGCGAATAATCAGAAGCCATCGCTTAGACCACTGCGCCACCGGGGCGGCTCAGCTAAGTTTTATTTCTCTGTACCAGGGGCGCACATAGAATTGTTTTTCGGTGGGGAGCGGGGGGCGACGAAAATTTGAAAATTTTTGAAATCCGGCAAAACAAAATAAAAGTTAATGTAAAATAGCAGAAAAAATTTAAACATTTCATGTAAAATTGATGATTTTTTATAAAATTAAAGCATCTTTATCTAATGTAAGTCGTATTTCAACCAAAAACTTAAAAAAAATAAAACACTTCCAGGGAGGCCTATCCCCCTCCCCTTCTAAATACGCTTCTGGTCTGTGCCAAGTACAATCAGCATGCAGCATTAGGATCCGGTAGACTATACTTTATACAAATCGGCGGATACATCATCAAATGTCGCTACATGACTAGTGTATCGTAGGCCCGATGAAGCCTTTAATCCTGATTGTGGCAAAAGTGTTGTCCAAGCTGGAGGGGGTTCTGTGATGCTTTGGGGATGTCTTTCGTACCATGAAAATGTGCCCTCTCGTTGCAGTGACGATGGACTTGAACCAGCATGCGTACCTCTGCATTCTGAATGACGAAGTGTTGCCCTTTGCCCTACATCTCCAGGAGGAGCATCACATTGACACTCCTGTCTTCCGAGATGACAATTGCTGGCTAAAACTGTGTCTGAGTGGAACGACGAACAATCAGCAACACTTTCTGACCTCGACTGGCCTGCCAAATCTCCGGATTTAAATCCTATTGAAAATCTGTGGGATCATTTGGAACAGAAGGTGAAACGCCGGAATAGACACCCACGTAATCTGGCGGAACTTCGGGACCAATTGACGGACGAGTGGCTGCAAATCGATGTTCAATACATCCACAACCTCGTGGAGTCTCTACCACACCGGATTCATGCTGTTATCAAGACAAAAGGCGCCGCGCCGTCACCCGTTATTAGGTATGTTCTGACAGTGGTGACTAATTTTTGTCCGGCGTGCTTATTTCTTTCTTTATTTTTAAGAGGTGCGTGATTCTTACTCATGACATAACCGTACCGTCCGCTAATGCCACGATTTCCTACCCGTACTCAAACGCCACGACACCGTCTAGCCGGCCTTGGATGTTAGTGGGGTCTCGGAAGAGTGGTGGAGTGTTAACAAATCTGCTGTACTTGTGTGATCTGGAAGAGCAACAGCAGTAAGGGTATAAAAAACCCGAGCAAGAGAATATCGTATCTCAGCCGCGAATGGCTGAGTGGTTAGCAGTTCAGACTACCAATGCAAGTTCCTCAGGTTCGATCCTGGGCTGATCTTGCGGAGGTAGTGTGATTTGCTAATAATCACTGAATATTCGTCGTGCATCGGACGAGCACGTTAAATGACGGTCCCCAGGCTGGGCCCACTGGTTAAATGGGTATCCTTTCCTATGCCCCCTCCCCTGAAATTCTCTCACCCCTCTATGTGCAACATCGTACTTGTACGGTGGCGCCATCTACTGTACTCTAATCTCACTACAAACTGTTCTGTCAAAGTCGCTAGACTTGCTCTCATTCCTTCCGTGTCTGTAGCCTGCCCGAAAGGCGAACTCGCTGTAGGAGGCTGGGACCTAAATCTATCCACTGTGGACGGAAGTCCTACAAGAAAATGACTCATACTTGCTGTTGAATAGCGTATCTGGTAATCAGTTATATGTTTAATTGTAAACATTGGTCATGGATGTAGCAGATATTAAAACCAAACCGGCTATTACAAATAGAGATATCGTTGAACTAAAAACACCAGAAAAATTCAAACATGACCGAAAAATTTTGTTCTCTATTACAGCCATAAAAATGTCTTTTTATTTTCCCCGAATCGGACTTCCAGAAACGGATATAAAATCATTCATTCATGTAATCTCTCAGAAATATGCATTTGTGACATCCATGGATATGCCGTTCAAATTCAAAAAAGGGCAGAAAATTTCTTTACGATTCCTCCTACCTAATGCAACATCGAATTTCTCGAATCCGGCTTTCAGAAGTGTAGGTATAATGCAAAACACGCAAGCACAGTTGTTCCACTTAAGTGCGTGTCATAAAAATATTAAACTGTCATCATCATCATCATCATTGTCAACCATTATCAATCCACTGCTGGACGAAGGTCTCCCCAAGTTTCCTCCACAACGGTCTGTCTTGTGCCAGTCTCCTCCATGTCACTCCCGCATACTTTCAAATTTCATTTACCCATCTCCCATGTGGTCTTCTTCTGGGTCTTTTCCTGTCCCTTGGAATCCAATCTAAAATTTCGACTGTCCATCGATGGTCTGTTCTTCTGGCAGTATGTCCAGCCCATTGCCATTTCAGGGATTTAACTCTGATCATGATGTCTTCCACTCTCGTCATTTTTCGGATCCACGAGTTCCTCTTCTTATCTCTCCTGGTTATACCAAGCATGCACCTCTCCATGCTGCTTTGCGTTGTCTGCAGCCTTTGTATGTCTCTTTTAGTTAAGGTCCACGTCTCTGCACCACACGTAAACACTGGAAGGATGCATTGATCAAACACTTTTCTTTTAAGACATAATAATGGCATATTGCTCTTGAAAATTATGCTGTTTCTTCCAAAAAGCTCTCCAGGCAAGTTTTGTACTCCGATTAATTTCTTCATCAATGTGACCCTCACTTGATATCTGCTGTCCAAGATAAACGTACGTGTCTGTTATCTCCAGCTTTTCTCCATCAATCGAGAAATCTTCATTTCTTGTAAAAGCATTGAACATCACTTTTGTCTTCTGAAAGTTCATTTTTAATCCCACTTCTTTACTCTTGTCAGCAAGTTCCTGGATCATACTCTGCAACTCTGATGGGGTAGTTGCAAAAATGACTACGTCTTCAGCAAAACGAAGGTGGGTTAGATAATCTCCATTAATCTTTATCCCTTTGTTTTCCCAGTTCAGTGATTGAAAGACATTTTCCAATGTGGCATTAAAGAGCTTCGGAGATATGGTGTCACCTTGTCTCACTCCATTTCCAGTTTTTATGTGTGTTGTATTTTCAAACAGCCGAATCTTTGAACTTGCATGTTCATAGATGTTATTAATAATATTATTAAACTGTACGAACCTTTATCTACCTATAGGCACGGTATTTGTACATTTCGAATTTTCAAAATTCTTTGTGCACCTGACAGGGTTATAATAGTGATTCGTACACTTGATATATTCTACCACGAAAATAATGAAAATGTACGAATCATTATTTTCGTGGTAGAATATATCAAGTGTACGAATCACTATTATAACCCTGTCAGGTGCACAAAGAATTTTGAAAATTCGAAATGTACAAATACCGTGCCTATAGGTAGGTAAAGGCAAGTATTTCTGTTTTTTTTTTTTTTTTTTCCTTTTACGAATAGCATACTGAAATCTTCAACATAAGAAACCAGGAACAACTGCAGAAAGTATAAGAACTTCCATGCTATGCGGTTAAGCATTCAAGGGCGGCGGGTGCCCTAGTGGGCAACGTTCGTGACTGCCATGGAGAAAGCCTCAGGTTTGATCCACTAAATGTCCGCCGTGCGTCGGATGGACACGTTAAGCCGTCGGACCCCAGGTACTGGCCCCCGGTAATAAATAAGGGCGTCTTCCTCCCCTTTTCTACCTTGCTTCTATGTCATTTTCCTATCGGGCACTCTAGCCCAAACTCCTAGCTTCCTATTTCTAAGGGTTGTTTAAGACCTGGGGTCAGACACTCCCGTCCTAAAATCCTCTACATATGATTGATTGGAGGTTTAACGACCACCGTGAGCAACTCAATGGGTTATAAGCAGTCTGCCGTCCCTAATTTAGGGTCACTGGTTTCAGGGAAGGGAGAGAGCCAGTGCCGTAAGACAAACACAACATCCATACCTCACGGGATTCAAACCCGGACGCCTTTCGGACGAATAATCAGAGGCCATCGCTTAGACCACGGCGCTACCGGGGCAGATGATTTGATCTGGTTAAGCATTCTACATATGATCTGATCTGGTTAAGCATTCGGACTATGTATTAAGAATAATGCAGAGCACTTACAGCATCGCACAACTGAATAGGCTTGCATTTACAAATTATGAAATGCTATGATCCAAGCAAAACGGTTAGCACATTATAAACTTTTTATTAGTTGACACGAAACGAAATGAATGGCAGTGCAGTATAGTTACTGTTGTCCTTTATTGTGAATATGTATATATGCATCGATTATTTTGACCGGCGTGACCTCTCATTCCCTTCATTTCTCGTGACACATAAAGGTCAAGACGAACCGACATCAAAGAATGCGCAGCTCAAAATATCAGTTCCACTGAGGGTAAATAATCTTTGTATACACGCATATCATCAGGCAAATGTTCATTCCAAACACGTATGCGGCAGAGATAGTTTCCAACGTGCTTTTTTTTTTTGGCTGAACCCTATAACAGTACAGTCTGGGGATTTTGTCCTTCACAGAGACTTCCGCGCAGACTACCACAATCTCTTCCTGATGACATCTAATATTGCGTTTAAAAGGTCACCGCTGGGGTTATCACGTTGTCTGTCTTTCTCTTGAAATTTCTCGTTTGAGTTCACAATTATGTTATTCTCACGAACTTCGTGTAGACGTTGTTCCCTAAAACCACGCACACAAATCTCTTTTGTTTCAGCATCATGAGTTTTGCAGTACTATGCGGCGCAATTGCAGATCTTCTATTTTCAATATGGTCTGTCCTGCGTCACCTTACTCTATAAATTATTATCATTTATGTCACTCAGTAGCCCTTCCATCGCATCCTAGGTCTGTTCCTACACTGTAAAATAGCAAAGTTGCCGGTAGGTATCCGTGTTTTTCAGAAATTTCCGTTTTTTAAAGTGCCCGTTTATTTTAACTTCCTTATTTTCATAAATTTTCCGTAGTCAGATATTCCAAGACAAAATCAAAAAAAAATTTCAAGACAAAATCTAGGAATCTTAAGCTGTGTAAAGCACCTGCTAAGACGATAAATCAAGCAGCGATACACTCCGTTCGTGTAGCTTAGTAGTGAGAGTGAGAACAGTGGAAAATACGGTGACTTTTTATGAAAACTCTGCAGATAATTTATCACTTTGAAGAATGCACTTCGTATTAATCATCACAAGCGTATTGCTACAGATTCGTGCTTTAACGGACTTCACAATGATTCACCGTCATAAGTCCTTTGGGGGCCTACTCAGATATCGTAGACTTGATAGCCCACTCAGATGCCTTCATAATGTCCACATCCAATAGGAGTAATTGTCGAGGTCAGAGGAAGCCGTCTGACAGGGATTTCCGGGTGCTAAAATGGATGGTAGCCTAAAAACATAAAACCACAGTTGCCCAACTCACTGCAGAGTTGAATACGCACCGCGACTCACCTCTTACCATTAAAACTTCCTCGGGAGCTTCACCGGGTCACCATTCATGGCCGTGTTGCTATCGCCAAACCCTGGATCACCAGTGTGAATGCCAAACGTGTGTTGCAATGGTGCCGGAAGCGCAAATCGTGGACGTTGCACAACGTGAAATGTGTATTGTTCTCCGATGAATCGTCCTTTACTGTCTTTCCCACAACCGGGAGAGTTTGGCTTACCACACTCTCCGGTTGTGGTAAGCCAAACTCCACAGTGGAGCACGGTGATGATTTGGGCCGCGATTTCATGGCCGTCTGTTGGCCCGCTTTTTGTTCTTGAGGGATATATCCCTGTCATGGACTATCGGACAATTCTGGAGGACCAGATGCACCCAATGGTTCAAACATTGTAACCTGACGGTGGTGCCGTAGAGCCAAACTGGTGGCAGAGTGGTTTACTGAGCATGAAAGTGAGGTTGAACATCTGTCATGGCCTGCACAGTCACCTGACTTGAACATTATTGAGCCACTCTGGGGTGTTTTGCAGGAGCGAGTCGGGAAACGTTTCCCTGTACCAGCATCACGCGGTGAACTAGCCACTTTTCTGCAAAAGGCATGGCTTCAAATCCCTCTGGCCTCTGTACAGGACTTGTATCGGTCCTTCCCAAGTCCAATTCCAGCTGTACCTGCCTCCAAAGTAGGTCATACACCGTGCTAATAAATTAGTGTGTCCTAAACAAATGTGTTTCAGTTACGTTGTCCACCTGCTGTACATGGCTAATGGATACCTTCCTCCCTCTAAGGATCCATTTGCACCCCCGCCCCTCCCCGGGCAAAAAAGTCCCGAAAAAAACACTGCCCTGGTGTATACAGAATAGCACTTACGAATTTAGGTTATTCATATTTTGACCTGCTGCTTGTCTATTCATTACTCTCTGCACTTGTTTCAGTATACTACACATTCTTCCGTAGCTATGTACACTGAAGAGTAATTGAATTCGAGATACCTGTCTAGTAACGTGTAGCACCACCTTTCGCCCTGATGACGGCGGCGATTCGTCTCGGCATGGACTCGACAAGACACCGGAAGCATTGGATCCACGACCCCTGAACAAGCTCCCACAGTTCACGAAGATTTGATGGAGGAGGGACTGAGCCTCTAACATCTCTCTCGATGGAATCCCAGATGTGCTCGATGAGATTGAGGTCAGGTGACCTAGCTGGCCAAGGAAGCGAGGTCACGTCGGTGGAGTCTTCATTCAACCATTCGGATACAATTCGGTAGCGATGGCACGGTGCATTGTCTTGTTGCAGGATGAGGTCCCCAGTGGGATGTTGAAGACGCACAAATGGGAGCAAATGGTCGTCCAGGATATCCCGGTAACGTTGACCTGTGAGGTACGATGTCACACGTACCAGGGGTCCCATTTCAGTCCACGTAAACAGTCCCCAGACGAGAATGCCACCCCCACCAGCTTGAAGAGTACCCTGCTGGCAAGAAGGATCCACCGCTTCATGTGGTTTGCGCCGTACTCGTATCCTGCCATCCGCATGTACCAACGTGAATCTCGACTCATCAGTCCAGACAACATTTTTCCACACGTCTAGGGTCCAGTGGCGATGTTCCCGCGCCCATGCTAATCTTTGCACCCTGTGGTGTGCGGTCAGCAGCGGTACCCTCGTGGGACGATGGCTTCTGTACCCCATAGCGAGGAGATGATTCTGGATGGTGTGGCTGCTTACACGTTTTTGTGCACCAGCGTTAAATTGCCGAGTGATTTCTTGCTCTGTGGCCCGTCTATCCGTTGTTACAATGCGAGCTAGCCGACGATGACCCCGCTCATCCACACGCTGTTGTCCACGGCAGTTGGCCCTTGCAGGGATGGTTTTACAGGATTCGATGTACTCACGGTGCACCCGTGACACAGTGGCTCGTGAAAATCCCAGTGCCTGCACGACTTCCGAGATGGAGCGACCCATTCGTTGGGCCCCGACAATTTGCCCACGATCAAATGCGCTTAGATCCTCCGTCTTACCCATACTGCGTCCGACTCTTACTGATCCCCGTCGCATCATTCCTTATACTGTAGGATCGCTGCTTACGTCATGTCGTTTCCGTTTACAGGGCCGCCCACAGCACCACATTTGCATAACGCCAGCTGTTTCTAATTCAATTGCTCTTCAATGTATATCCTGCTGACACACCTTGCCTTATAATATTTGAAATATCATTTTTTTTTTTTTTTTTACACTAATAAATTTACGGATAGAAATTTCTAGTTTCCCGAAATAAATCTTTAAACGGTGTATTATCGCTTTTGAATTTTATTTTATTTTTTAATGGCTTTCTTAGTCGTGAGACCTCCACGCAATGCAGGGGTTACGGGGACAATCAGTACGCACCTGCTGGTTCCCATGCTGTACAACGCCAACTGTTTGAACGCGGCGAACTTCTGCAGAAACTCCGCTGATTTTACAAACGCACTTTTTTTTTACATTTTAACAGAATAATAACAATCCTAGCCATGGACGTACTGATAGCCCCCTCGCAACCTCTGAAGTGCGGGGGGAGGGGCCTTACGGCTAAGAGGGCCTCAGCAGAAGGATTTTTCAAAATTTTTGCAGACATTTCATATCAAACAGGTTAAAGAAATAGCCAGGAATTTTTGACGGCAGCTTTGAAAGAAGTATGAATAAAAAATGTTTTTGACGGGTTTTTTTCAGTAAATAAATAAAATATTTAAGAAATCATTTTCCCTTTAATTAATAAAAACTGGGTGACTAGAAAGCCGTTATTCCAGAGGACTTGAGGCCCTTTGGCACAGGCCTTGCATTAGTTCATTTGCGTGTATAATAACAAGAGAATGTCAATGAAATATCAGTTGAATAAATGAAATTTTCATATCAATGAAAATAAGCGTTATATATTACGGTTGTTTGTACATAACTACGTATCTTTTAGAATTTAAAGTGTTTTTTGTGGGAATGAAAAAACAGAGACCTGTGTCATTTTTTTTATAACAGAGTCAAAAAAAAGTCTTTTACTATGTGCAGAACATTGTAACGTTATACAAATTTGGAAGATGTGAATCCGTTTATTGGCGTAAATATGACACGGATGTTAATTAAGTCAGATCATATACGAAAACTTGAAAATTTCGTAGTCCTGGAGAGGGAATCGAACCCGCGTCTCCAGGATAGTACCCGAGTATCCGGTAGACGCGGATTCGATTTCGGCTCCGGGATTAGTTTTCGGATATTATATGGCTTAACATCCGTGTCATATTTACGTCAATAAAGGGATTCACATCTTCAAAATTTGTATTGTACATTGGTGTAATCCGTATTTCATTCATTGATTGTAACGTTATGTTACGTGTGTATTTTTTATATTCAAAAGTAAATAATTTAAGTAATTTTACTGTTTCTGTGTCAATAAATAAACAAAGACATCGCTCTTTCCACGTTTCAGCAATACACAGCAACCGAAAAATTTATTCAGCCACCGCCGGGGAATTGAATCCCGGATCTCTCGATATCTAGCCGAGCGGGTTCCGCTAGATATCGAGAGATCATGGATTCGATTCCCCGGTGGTGACTGAATAACTTCGGCGTAAGTGTTTTGTAACACTTTGTATTGGTATAAAACTAGGGCAATCATTTTTTTTTTTTTTTTTTTTTGATTGGAGGTTTAGAGACTACCGTGATCTGGCCACTGGTTCCAGTGAAGGGAGAGAACCAGCTCCATAAGACAAACATAACATCCATGTCTCACGGGGATTCGAACCCGGACCCACCTCGGACGAATGATCGGAAGACACTGGGGCGGCCACCAATCATTTTAATTACAACGTGCACATTTGTGTTACACGTAATAAAGTATAACAATTTTGGTTTTACGAAAAATTCTTATAGGTTCCAAAGAATTTGAATTACAGAACGCCCATAAAACCTAGCGTAATATGGAATTTAAAAATTCCAGTAACTGAAAACAAATAGATTATCACAAAAGGGCCTCGGAGATATTTTTTTGAGGGCGGGGCCCCGAGTTTTTCAGGTACGCCACTGCTCTCAGCATATTTAGCTTGTTTCATTTTATTCATTCATGTTCCCTACATTCAGTGAGATACATATCCTATTTAGGATTTTATCTGCCTTCCATTACACTTTTTACATAAATCGCCCTTTATTTTATACAAGAGAAATTCCAAATTTCGAAGGACGGTTTCCTCTAAAACAATTTTTGAGCGTTCATGCGGTTCGAGAAGATTCGTGTTGATACGTGGAGGTCTATTTTGGTTACCGACTTTGAAGAAATGCTCTTCGATAGCTTTGGATTTCCTTTCGTTACGGAATAACTTACTTTTCGTGCAATATGTGGAGTGAAGTGGTAACAATGAGTGCATGACGGCGTCTGGAGTTGTGAGATTCGTGTAAGTGGTCCACTGACGTTGGCTAAGGAATATGCGTCCGAATTTCTGTTTCCTACTGTCTGGTGCTTCTACCGTACAGCACGGAAATTTGCAATTAAGAGTATTCCAAGTTCACTTTAACTGACATGGTCTATTAACGCTGGTTTGTTAACCACGAAATTAGGTGTACAAACGAAGAAAAAATATAAAAGATTCAACAAACCGTTAACATTGCTGCACGACCGATCAAAAGCGAAACCGGATAAAAAAATAAAAAAAAACCTAAAGGAAAGAACAAAGAATACAGACAAGAAAGAAAAATTAATTCTTATTAAAAGCCATTTTCTGTTTTACATTTAAAAAAATATTATCCACGCTTCACCTAAACAAACGTTCTAGGGTATTGGTAGTGGCGTACCTAAAGAAAACTCGGGGCCACCCGCAAAAAAATACTTTCGAGGCCCTTTGCGAAGATCTATTTGCTTTCAGTTACTGAATTTTTTAAATTCGGTATTATTAACTAAGTTTTACGGTTGTTTTAGTAATGCATTCTTTGGAACCTATACGTATCTTTCGTAAAACTAAAATTGTTGCACTTTATTGCGTGAACACAAATGCTTACTTTGAATTTAAAATGATTGCCCTAGTTTTATACCAATACAAAGTATTACAAAACACTTACGACAAAGTACATCATATCATGCAAATATTATTCTTTTAGAGAACTGAGGACAGCCTTCTCGAAATGAATCACAATCACACACAAAACACGTGACTGCCCTGCTCTGTGACAGTGTCTAAGAACCGATCTATACGAAAATACGTAAGCAAATAAATAAGTAACAATTGAGAATTGTGGCACAGACAAAAAAAGCAAAACTACAGTGGGTGAGTCAAAGGTTTTGCAGTATTTGGATCACTTTATATCTTCATACGTACCTTTACGACGAAAGCTGACTAGCATTCAAAGTATAGGCCATCATGTTGCACCGTCTTTAGCAATCTGTCTGCCAGTTCTTCCGCACGGTACAGGGTAGGCGAAGTACTCCCTCATCCCAGCTGCCGCCTCTTCCAGGTTATTGAAGTGCCGCCCACGAAAGGAAGTGGGCCATGGACCGGAACAAGCAATAATCCGACGGGGCAAGATCCGGACTATATGCTGGGTGTGGCATCAGTTCGATGCCCTCAAGTTCCTGAAGTTTTGCCCGGGTCGTTCGCGTGGTATGAGGCCGAGCGTTGTCCTGCTGTAGGAGAGCGCGCTTTCTGTTCACCAGTGCCGTATACTCCTCCAAAACGGCATACATCCGCTCCAGCTGTTCTGAGTAGACGTTGGCGTTGATGGTCCGACCGTCTGGAACAAATTCGTAATGGATTATCCACTCGAAATTCCACCAGACGCAGAGCATCACCTTGTACTCGAAGCGCCCTCGTTTGGCAACAGTTTCAAGAAGCTGGCCCGGGCTCACCCACTGATGTTGTGTGTTAGGATTACGGAAATAGACCCACTTTTCATCGCACGTAACAATTCTTTTGATGAAACGTACATCGCGCGGGTTTTCTGGGAGTTTCATGCACACTTCCACTTGGTGGTTTGCTTTAGCTGGCTTCAGTTTGTGAGGGACAATGTTTATTTACCCTTGAATATTAAAAAACACAATTAATATCACAGTATTTTGCACATTGTAGAAGTCTTTTAACTCCGTTATGAAAAAACTGACTCTCGTCTCTGCTTTTCGTTCCCGCGAATAGCTTATTACATCCTAAAGGTTCGTAGTTATGTGCAAGCAACTGTAATAAATAACGCCTTATCTTTATTGACGTAAAAATTTCATTTATTTAATTGATATTTCATCCACATTCTCTTGTTAATATACATGTATAGGAATTATTGGTATGGCAGTGAAAAGGGGCCTCAAGTGCTCTGGAATAGCTGCTTTCCCGTCGCGCAGTTTTTATAAACGAAAGCAAAAATAATTTCTTGGAAATTTTTCTGATTTACTGAGCAAAAATTGCTTTGTATTTAATACTTCATTCAAAGCTGCGATCAAAAGTCCCTGGCTATTTCTTTAACCAGTTTCATGTGAAGTTTCCGCAAAAGTTTTGAAAAATCCTTCTGATGAAGCGCCCCCCCCTTCACTGTGACGGTTACGGGGGCTATCAGTAAGCCCATGAGTATTGGTGCTTATTTTTATTTATTTATTACATTTTTTTCTTCGAAGAGCCAAAATATCATGACCACTTGCGTAATGCACTGGTGGGCAAAAATTAAGGACGAAGAGGAGAAATTAGCATAAAAGCGGACCGAGCAGGCAGAATGGACCGAAAGACCACTCAAGAGATAGACTAGGGTCCGGTACGGTAGGGAGGGAGTTTCGGAAGGGTATAAAGCACACGGGCGGTGTACGCTCAGCAATTCGGTGAAAGCTATTGCACGGTGTACATCGGTTTGAACGACGTCGAGTTGCTGCCACCGTGTGATATGGCCAACAGGCAATCCAGTAGACGACATCTGGATGACTTTACCTGAGGTCGCGTTATTGGGAAGTTGGAAGAAGGTCGAAATGTGATTAGTGTGGCCGAGGAGTTCGGGATCGCTCACAGCATCGTTTGACGAGCTTGGAGAGCATTTCAAACGACAGGAACAGCTGTCCGAGACTTTAGCAGTGGTCGTCCACGAGCAATCACGGCGGCGGACGACCGGTATATTGTCTTACAGGAGAGAAGAGACAGACGGCAGACAGCGGGAGAAATCGCAAGGCACATGCAACAGACAACTGGACGTCCGTTATCGCGTTTTACCGTGGCCATGAGGCTGCACGAAGGTGGTCTATTTGCACGACGACCAGTACGGTGTGTGCCATTAACGCCTGCTCATCGGAGACGGCGGTTTCTGTGGTGCCAGGAACACAAGAACTGGACACATCAGCAATGGGGTCGAGTTCTCTTTACGAATGAGAGCCGATTTAGTCTGACGACCGATTCTGGACGTATACACATCTGGAGGGAGCAGGGAACACGCAATCATACCTCCAACATCATCGAAAGGGACCGGTTTGGAGGTGGCGGAGTTCTTGTTTGGGGCGGTATCATGCTTGGTAGCCGTACTGACCTCCACATCTTCCAAGGAGGTTCAGTCACTGGTGTCCGCTATTGTACCGAAGTTCTCCTGCCTCATGTGCGCCTGTTCAGATTTGCTGTGTGGGTCCTGAGTTCCTCTTCATGGACGACAACGCTACACCTCATCGTACAGTGGCTGCCGCAGAACTGTTGGAGAGTAAAGATATTCAACGCATGGATTGGCCCGCAAGGACCCCGGACCTAAATCCAATCGAACACGTGTGGGACCTTCTCGGGAGAAGCTTGGCTGCACGTCACCAGCCGCCAGCAACGATTCCGCAGATGCGATTGGCGCTACAAGAGGAATGGGCCGCGATGCCTCCACAGCTCCTTGACAACCTCGTCCTCAGCATGGACAGACGTTGTAAATTCTGCAACGCAGTCAGGGGGGATCATATCCCTTACTAAAGACTGGAGTTTTCTTGGCAGCCGCCAGTCACATGGACGTTTCTGTCTATGTGACTGTCACATGGACGTCCAGTTGTGCTTGAAGCTACCTTTTCAATAAAGTGCCTTTGTATCCTTTGGATTCCTTGTTTGAACGGTTTTGCTCACTTGCCCCATATTCTTGCATCTTGGAGATCTAATGGTATGAGTTGAGTCGATGTGGAGCACTTCTGCACGATGTTACATTCGAAAAACCGTCTCGTCCTTAATTTTTGCACGCCAGTGTATGATGTTGGTCCTCCACTTGCCGCCAAAACAGCTCTCACCCTGCGAGGTATCGACGCTACAGGTTTTATAAAGGTGTCTCGTGGTATCTGGTATCAACATATTACCAGCATATCCTTTAACTCTTGTAAGTTTCGTGGGTGGGCCACTGCAGATCGAATTTGCTGTTCCAACACAAGCCACAGGTGCTCGATTGGATTGACGACTGGGGAATTTGGACTCCAGGGAAATACATGGGAGTCAGTCGCGTATATTCGAGGCTAGCTAAGCTAGCTGCGAAGCCCAGAGAATGCACGAACAGAAGTCAATTAGATATACACAAATAAAAGTCAATTGAATATACACAAATAAAAGTCAATTAAATATACACAAATAAAAGTCAATTAAATATACGCAAATAAAAGACAATTAAATATACACAAATATAAGTCAATTATCAACGATATTAAGATATGTAGATGCTTTCGGTGCGAGGAAAAACACGAGCGGATTCGCTTCCTTCGATTATGAGAATCAGTCTGGCGAGCTATGATCAACGGCATAACGCAAGTAGGTCTTCGAGAGCCTTCGCTGTTCTGATTCGAAGGACTTCTATACGATCGCCTGCTAGCATTTCCATGACAACATGAATGAGCGTATGGAGGGGAATGGACGATTGCTTTGCTCCACGGTTCTCTCAGAAAAGAGAAGACTTCGGACTATCTCAGTCCCTCCAAGCTTCCGCCTTTAACAGCGCGTGTTTCGCGAGAGGGGTTTCAGTTTATGTGAAGTGTCAATGAATTAAAATCAGTGATATTATATCTTAAATTCGTGGCTTTGTTAGATTTGAAGTGTTTTGATAATTTTTGTGAAAGCTTCCCTGAACTTCTACTATCAGAGCTTAAAGAACTCTATGCTTCAAATTTTGATACAGCTCGATTAAAAAATGAACTGAAGGTGTTTAATTCCCTTGGTGAATACAAAACAAATCAGTAAGAGACACTACTTGTTACATAAAGTTGAATAATTGGACATAGTGTTTATTGAGGTGTACAAATTAGCAGATCTAATATTAAACTGTCCATCAAGAACTGAAACTGCTGAAAGAAGTTTTTCCGTATTAAAAAGAATCAAGATATATCTTAGAGACACACAAGGACATGCACATTCGAGCAACTTGACTGGTTTGTTAATAGAGACATTGTTTTTAAATATGAAAAAGTACTCGAAAGAAACATTTTTGTGAAAATCTAACACTCATGTTCACACAAAAGGAAAGAAGAATGGAATAAGTATAAGATAGTACAACTGTACTAGTTATCCGAATTTATTGGCGTATATAAAATCAAGGTTTCCAAGCTTTCGCACATCAACCAGATGGCTTTCTCAAGGAAGGTAGACAGCAAACTGACGATTGAAAGCTTGGAAACCTTGATTTTATATACGCCAATAAATTCGGATAACTAGTACAGTTGTACTATCTTATATATAGTTGGTGTACAGTACCTTGTGTTATTATTTAATGGAATAAGTGTTCAAATCCTAATCCTCATAAATATTTGGTATCGTGTTAGAAATAGCATGTACCTAAAATTTAGAAGAAAATGTTACTTCTATTACTTAACAATTAAAAAATAAACTTCGCAATTTTTGAAAAACAATACTGGGGTGTAGAGGGTGAGATAGCCCAGTTCTCAGACCCAAAATACATCACTGATGGAAGTCTTCATGTTCCGCGAACCATTCACGAATAATCGGAGCAGTGTGGCATGGCGCATTATCTGCTGCAAGAAGGAACTACTAAAGAGGACAGGGCCGTGGCTACCGGAAGGGCAGGAGGGGGGGGGGGTTGCCCTCCCAGAATGGTCATTCCAGGGGCGTAAATTCATGCTCTGGGGATGTATAAAATAGAAATTGTAACAAAAAAAATTACATCCTTCAGTATTATCTTTTTAAGGACTTTGGTTAGTCTCATACAGTATTCCATGCAGTTAAACAGGGTACAGAGTTAAATACACTGTGAGGTCTGAACAATCTCATATCCATGGGGGGAATTTCCAAATCAGTAAATGGAGGCATAGAAAACAATATGCCGATATGTTTAACCTCCATGACCTTTCCAAACATCCAAACATGTAGTTGGGATGAAGAACCAATTAATCATCTATGCTCTGTTGCAGAAAGTTCTCTGAGCGTTTAACCTGGGACGAAATTTTTCCAAGCCCTACTCCTAAAACTTCTTCCTATTGTTACGTTCACTACCCGATACTAATTCGTTCTACGCTGGTTTGTTTTTCGCTCTGTCTCCGAAAGTTATTTTAACCTTGAATGTAATTTTTCTAAGCTCTACTCCTAAAACCTCTTCCTATTGTTACGTTCACTACCCGATACTCATTCGTTCCGCGCTGGTTTGTTTTTCGCTCTGTCGCAGAAAGTTCTCTGAGCGTTTCACCTTGAATGAAATTTTTCCAGGCCCAACTCCTAAAACTTCTTCCTATTGCTACGTTTACTAACCGATACTAATTCGTTCTGCGCTGGTTTGTTTTTCGCTCTGTCGCAGAAAGTTCTCTGAGCGTTTCACCTTTAATGGAATTTTTCCAAGCCCTACCCCGAAAACTTCTTCATATTGTTACGTTCACTATCCGATACTCATTCGTTCGGCTCTTTTTTGTTTTTCGCACTGTCGCAAAAAGTTCTCTGAGCGTCTCACCTTGAATGGAATTTTTCCAAGCCCAATCCCGAAAACTTCTTCCTATTGTTACGTTCACTATCCGATACTCATTCGTTCTGCGTTGAGTTTTTTTTTTTTTTTTTTTGTTCTGCATTTCTGTGGAGTGTTGTGTTGTCGGCGTTTAAGCAACGTTTACGCTCTACTGGGTATTTACAGCCTGTGGTTCTTGAGTATTTACTTAATTCTAACATTTTGAATAAAATTATGTCAAAAACCTAAAACTTGAAATGCGATTTTTGAAAGCTCATAATACTTCCCTATAATGGCGGTTTGTGAGAAAGAAAAAAAAACACGTATTATTTGAGTGGAACTTGAAGGGGTGTAATTTCGGGTCTCGCCTTCCTAGATAAGAAAAGCTTGCTACCGTCCTGAGAAGGGAATACCATTGCCATGAAAGGATGTACGTAGTCTGCAATGATGTTTAGGTGATAGACGTCTGACGGTGACGTCATGAATGACTGGATCCAGGGTTTCCAGCAGAACATTTCCCAGGTCATAACACTTTTTCTACCGACTTGTTCTCGTCCCACGGTGCATACTGGAGCCAACACTTCCCCAGGTAAACGACGAACACGTACCCGACCGTCCACATGGTGCAACAGGAAACGAGATTCATCGGACCAGACGATCTTCTTCCGATCATTTAACGTGCAGTTTTCGAATTACTGGCGGGTTGCGGCACAGTATTCCTTTTGTTGGCTCGTACCGTACGGGATAGTCTTCGCACACTTCTAGCATCGATGAGCATACGCCTTTCCGGCGGTTCATGGTTTTGCCCTCCTTGGACCACTTTTTCAAGGTATTAAATACCGCGACTGACCGTAAGCACCCCACTAGCCTTGCTGTCTCAGAATTGTTCGGGCCTATTCGTCTGGTCATTACGATTTGATATTTGTCAAACTCGCTTAAGTCCCCTACCTTTCCCATTTGAAGAACAATAATAACACTCGGGATCAGGTGTTGTTTATTCTGTTTCACGGCCATCACACGCGCCCGTCGTGTACCTGCTCTTGCTTTGAGTTGCTTCTGTTCATAATATTTTGGCTCTTCGGTATAAATTAAAATGTCTACATAATACGAAGATGTGTGTGTGTGTGTGTGTGTGTGTGTGTGTGTGTGTGTGTGTGTGTGTGTGTGTGTGTGTGTGTGTGTGTGTGTGTGTGTGTGAAAGGTAGATGTGTAACGTACATTTTATCATGCCGACAAGGATAAGATGTGGTACCCGGCCCGTTGTCCGAATGGTCAGAAGCGCAGGTTTCTGGCTATTCGTCCAAGCTGGGTACCAAACCACCAAGTGTTTGCACGGCTGCATCAGAGATTATGCGACACTGGTTTTTTCCAGGAGCCTGCCAGGTGTCGGGAACGATGAGTACGCACTCCTGCCATCGAAGAGAATGTGTTAAGTCATGCAGCAGACTCTCCAAGTGCCAGCACACAAGCAATTACCCATCGGCTCGGTCTGTCCCAATCCACCGTATGGGGGTCTGCACGAAGACCAGTTGCATCCATATCATGTGCAACGCTTTCAGACACTAAGCCCTGAGAACTACCCTCAGCTCATTGCATTTGCGCAATGGTACCTGCAGAGGAGTGCAGCAGAACCCCAATTTCCTGCTTCTGTGCTGTTCACAGACGAAGCGCACTTTACACGGGAGAGGTTGCTTCAATGCACATAACGCGCATGTATGGGCGGTGGAGGGCCCCGATGTTGCACGACCACGTGCAGCATAAGACCGTTTTACTGTCAATGTTTGGGCCTCCTATATTATCAGGGACCACTTAATTGGCCCATACTTCATGCCTCCTCGTCTGAACGGAACGAGTTACCGGATATTTCTGGGGGACGTCTTGCCAGAGGTATTGAACGAACAACAGGTCCCTCAGACGCTGCGCCGTGCAATGTTGTTCCAGCACGATGACCCCCATCATTTCAGCAATGACATTCCTCATCAGTTAAACATGACATTTGGACATCACTGGATCGGGCGTGGTGATCCCGTTCATTGACCTGCAAGATCGCCGGACTTAACATACCTTGATTACTTCTTCAGGGGTTACATCAAAGGAATGGTGTACGACACCCCCGTTTAAAGTGATGAGGACCTTGTAGCACATATCTCTGTAGCTGCTACGGAAGTCCGAGACACACCAGGAATTTTCCAAAATGTACGGGATTCCATGCGCCGACGATGTCAAGCGCGTGTTACAGCTCATGGTCGCAACTTTGAACACCTTCTGTATCTGACATCTGTTGGAGGGTGCGTAGTGGAGAACCCATAGAGCGAACAACACGATCAAAGTGGTCCCACAGATGCTCGATTGGGTTTAAGTCTGGGGAATTGGAGGCCAGGGAATTACTTTGAAGTCTTCACCGTGCTCTTCCAACCACTCTCGGACATTTCTAGCTGTATGACACGTCGGATTGTCGTACTGGAAGATCCCATCCGCTCCAGGAAAGACAATCAGCATGTATGGGTGTGCGTGGTCTAGAAGGATGGATTCATAACGAATTCGGTCCATGGCGCCTTTCACAGGTATGAGTGGACCCAGAGAATACCACGAAAACATTCCCCAGACCATAACGCTGCTCCCACCAGCTTGTGTTTTTCCAGCAATGGTTCAAGAGTGTTTGTTCTCCGATGTTTCTCGCCTTATATGCCAACGTCCATCCGTTCGATGAAGCAGAAAACGTGACTCATTGGAGAAGGCAATCCTTTGCCAATCAGCGGAGGTTCAATTCCGATACTGCCGTGCAAATATGAGCCATTTCTACAGATGCACCTTCGTTAGCATAGGTGCAGTGACCATCCGTTTGCATCGGAGCCCCATACGCAGCAGGGTTCGCAGAACTGTCGTTTTAGACACACTTCCGGTAGCCCCCTGGTTCATTCGACCAATGAGTTGCTCCACTGTAGCGTGTCGATCGGCCCTCACGCACTTTCGAAGCCGACGTTCACCTCTCACATCAATGGCACGTGGTGCTCCGCAGTTTTCACGTCGCTTATTCGCAATGGTGTCATTTCTCCAATCACAATACACTTAAACCACAGCAGCGTCCGAACAGTTCACAAACTGCGCTGTTTTCCCACCCTTGGACCGAAAGCCGAAAATCATCCCTTTTTGCAAATCTGATAAATCGCTCCTTTTATCCATGACAGCGATGAGTGATATGTTTTCAGAATGCCTACAGCACGCGTTATATACCCTCCAAGCTAGCTCACGACACGCGCCTTCCTTCATTGTCTACGCGCTGTTGACGTCAAAAGTAGATAGGCCGCCCAGATGGCGCAGTGGTCTTAGCGATGGCCTCTGATCATTTGTCCGTAAGGGGTCCGGGTTCAAATCGCGGTGAGGCATTGATGTTGTCTTACGGCACTGGCTCTATCCCTTCCCTGGAACCAGTGATTCTAAATTAGGGACGGGCGACTGCTTATAGCTCATTGAGTTGCTTACGGTAGTCGTTAAACCTTCAAGCAAAAAATAAAGAAATAAAAAAGAAGGAGGTGGTCACAATAATGTGACTCGACTGTGTATATATATTTATATATTATTTTCAAGCTTGAAAATATGTTTCCCCAGATACAGTTTCTCCACATTCAATGCGTTTCATCTCGCGTTAGAGCGAAACGAAACGCATTGGTTTGGGAAAATACATAACTTTGAATTTAAATCATACTGAAACCAAGGAATACATTCCTAACCGAACTTTAAATCATATTAAAAATCAAGAAAATTATTCTTAACCGTAGTTTAAATAATCTTCATCTCAAAAACTTGTTCTTAATTACGAAGTTAAATTAAAAAGCAACTGCAGTTTCGTTGTATTTACCAAAATTCAGATACCTTTTAATAGCTACATCATCCCAAAAATTGAGAACTTAATATACAATGAAGGGCACAGGCTTCTTCTTTTGAGCAGCACTCTATTTTGAAACAGAAAAGTAAATTAAACCTATTACTTAGCTTTATTTAGAATTTGCCTTTCATGATGAGTTCTCTATATTAAAAAACGGTTTATCAAGATTTGTTTAAATGGAATTATAACAGGCAGTTTGCCCATAAAACTGGTTGTGTTTGGTAAATAATAATAAAAAAGTCTTGCTGTAAATTGGGACCCCCAAAAAATCGAGGTAGAATCTTCTGATAAAATAATTGGTTTTTTTTCCTACCACCTGCCGAACTGATAACAGCTCTTCCTATGGATGATAACATCACTGTTCTGCCACGACTAAAAAAAACTTGTTCTTTTTTTTTTTTTCTTTTTCTTTCAGCAGCAGTTTATTGATGATTCTTTTTCACCAGAATGCAAATGGTGAAGGGAAAAGGATAATTACTATGGTGTTCTTAGTTATCCAGCGAATAAAATTTGTTTTACGTTTCTAATGGATTAAAGATTATTTCTGTTGTGTCCACATAATCGTATATTGCATGTGAAACCTTTTTTTTTTACGCTTTCCAACCGTAGGTTGAAGAAGTATATGCTCCAGCTTTATCCGTCTGTCTGTCTGTTCGTCCGTCCGCACGACAACTCGCGTAAAAAATGATTCGATTTCGTTGAAATTTTAGTATGTGGTAGGGGACCACTTGGGAAGGAACCCTACTGAAAATGGGCGAAATGGGGTCAAAAGTCAGGACATAGGAGCGGGATCCATTCCATCGTCCTTATGCGTCATAACTTACGTAAAAATGCTTCGATTGCAACAAAACTTCTTCATGTTGTTCCAGAGATGTACTGAACCGGTTCTGTTTAATATCATCGAAACGGGGTTAAAGGTCAGGGCACAGGAGCCAGATTTATTCCACAGCCATTATCCTCACAACTTGACTAAAAATGCTTCTATTGCGACAAAACTTTAGAACGTTGTTCCGGAGGTATACTGAACCGGTGCTGTTTCATATCATCGAAATGGGGTCAAAGGTCAGGGCACAGGAGCGAGATTTATTCTACAGCCATTATCTTGATAACTTGAGTAATGATTTTTGGTATGTTGGAAAGCGTATCATAATCAATGCATTGCATGATTTTACTAATTTGTTAGTTTCAGAGTGAGATTGGCAAATTTCTTTTTTTTTTTCTTTCAGTAGCAGTGTATTGATGATTCTTACTCACCAGAATGCAAATGGTGAAGAGAAAAGGATAATTGCTATGGTCTTGTTGGTTATCCAGCGAACAAAATTCGTCTTACGTTTCCAAAGGATTAAAGATTATTTCTGTTGTGTTCCACATAATCAAATATTGCGTGCGAAACCTTTTTTTTTTTTTTCTTTTAATCTAGATGCACATGTACGTAATGCCGCATTTTTACTGTTACTTTTCCTGATTGCGTTACATTCTCACGCAGCTACATATACAGCTTTCATAAACATTTTGGTGTTTTTGTAGGAAACAATTTTATTATAGATGTGTGTTTTAACATAAACAGCTCCAGTCCCACTTTCTACTAAAATAGACGTTGACAAAACGCCATCGATAACAGTTGAAGGAGGCCGTTAAGGGAATGATTGTGCCTGAACATACAAGACCCAGTGGAAATACATAATTTTCGGATTACGTTGAGCTGACTGCGGCATCTGTTGTTGTTGTTGTGTGACTGGCAGACGCGAAAGGCAGCTTCGAAGGCTCTTTTCTGTTCAAATACCTACCGCCGCCATGTCTTTTTGTTATCAACATGTCACGTGCCGCTTTGAAAAGCCAGTCCCTGGAGCTGAGCCTCTGAAATTCGTGACTCGGAATAATGAGATAACAATAGGGCTTTGCCTTCCCCTTTCTTTGTATCTGCGAGCACACATCTTCAGACAACGCCCCAGACAAAACCAGAGTTTAAATCCTATCGAGGAACTAGTTATGGCTCCTTTCTGCTAGAAACCACATGCAGTGGAAATTGGAAACGAAAAGAATTCAATCTATTTGCTTCTGATTGAATATCTGACCCAGCCTTGGCCATTTGCGGCATGTTATAACAAACAAACGAAGGCGGAGTTTCCAATGACATTTGATGTATGCATGTCTATAATCACGTAGGTGAACGTTTAGTTTGAGCGCCCTATATTTTCGGTGGCATTTCTGATCAAGTTCTGATCCAAAAGGAATCTGTAAAAAGTCAATGTCTTACAAGGATGGAAGGTTAATGCCCTTCAAAGGCTACCTCAAAGCGGTATTTGTATGTATTTATACTGAATGGCCATTCTCTGACGCTTCGTCCGAGATCCGAGATGGGTTTGTTTTACGCTACTGGCTCTCTCCCTTCCCTGGAACCAGTGGCCCTAAATTAGGTACGGGCGACTGAGTTGCTCACTGTGGTCGTTAAACCTCCAATCAACAAAAAAAAAAGGCCATTCTCTTAGACCAAATACACTGGTCACAAAAAGCTATGGATATTGCAGTTTCGAATGGAAAATGTAGTGGTATGCAAATTTAGCACCTACTGCAGATTGGTTTTCGGGTTGGGTGATCCAAAAGAAATCTATAAAAAATAAATGTCTTCCAGGGATCGAAGGTTAATGCCCTTCAAAGCTAGCTCAAAGCGATATGTGCATATATTTAAACTGAACGGCCATCCTCTCTAAGACCAAATACACTGGTCACAAAAAGTTAGGGATATTGTGGTTTCGCTTGGGAAACGTGATGATAAGCAAATTTAGCGCCTACTGGAGATCGCTTATCAGCATGGGGTAGCTACGTCATATGCAAATTAGCATCATGACAGCACAGCACGTGGTATGCGAGCTCCAATAAAAGTACTCTGCGAGAAGTGGAAAAAGGGTCGTTACACCGCTTTGTCGAGAAGTATGCTGAATGTATTGCCTTCACTGAAAAAAATACTACCGTCTCAGCAAGATTATTTAATGATAAAAGGTGACACATATTTACAATTAAAACCATTAGTACTTTTGGGGTGACGTACACCCCATTCTCAGATGCGTGTGGTTATACGTTGTAGTTGATATATACTAGACTCATGTCGCATTATGGGTATGTTTCGTCAAAATCGTTGCTCCAAAATGGCAATGAGATTTTTCCAAATCCTTGGTAAATCGCTCGGACTGTAATCATTACGGCATTGGTTGCCGAAGGCCACAATATACATGCTCTCGGCTACAAGCAATGAATAGACGGATGCGGGGGTTACCATGTATCTTGATGTTAGTCCAATCTGGTTGTAAGCTACCACTATCGACATTCCTTGCCAATGCTGTATTGCTGTCGCCAGCTTTTACATCGTAATTGTGTTCTTGCAACCTCAAGCCCAAACTTCTTTTTTTTTTTTTTAATGTGGGCTCAACAAAAAGAAGTTTTAACCAGAAGCTTCTAAGCACCACAGAGAATCAACACTAGAAGGAGCCCCCATCATTGTATCTTTAGGGATTTGCTCCAAGAGTTGAATGCTCGTTGTTTGACTAGGGGAAGAACATGTTTTTTTTTTCCCCTTACAATGAATGCGACTTCCTCTAAAACTGGTAAATACCATGTTTCCCAACTGCCCGGGATATAATGGACGGACTAAAATTAAAAACGGAAGAAAAAGGGAAAATAGTATTCTGATCTGCGTAAGTCACATTGTTCTTTCATTTTCGTATTGTTCTTTCTATTCGTATTCTATTACGTACATAAAACGAAAATGTTGCTAAACATGTGAGTAGCAGCAGCGTAGGATTTCTTACGAAGCAATTATTTCAACATTGTGTATTTTTGTATTTGTATAAGAATCTATTATCAGCAAAAAAAAAAAAAAAAAAAAATTTCACCCCGACATATCTGTACAACCTTTCAGATATTTGTCTAGAGCAGGGGTCGGCAACCCATGGTCCACCCTATCCTTTTATGCGGCCCGCGGACGCCTTGCCAATCACCTTACTTTTTATTTTAAAATGACCTATCTATGCTATAAAAGCAGCTAAAAATAGGAAGTGGGCTCCACTCAATATAAATATATAATAAATAGGTATTATATACTAATATGTAAGAAATATGTATTATACATAAATACACACCGATGAGCCTTACATTATGACCAACACCAACCTAGAGAAATGAGCGCGCCTGGAGACCGAACGGTGGCGCAGGTGAAGTTCACAGAGCCAGTATATATACAACCCGAGGACCGTCTTTCGGTTAGTAGAGTATTGGGAGTCAGAATGGGAAAAGCTGCCGATTTATCGGAGTTTTATAAATGACAAACTGTGATGGCACGGAGCTTCGGAACTACGATCTCGGAAACGACGCGGCTTGTGGGTTGTTCAGGTTCCGCTATAGTGAGTACGTATCAAAAGTGGTGTACAGATTGCCAAAAGACGAGCCGACTTCCACCCGTGGGTCGTCCGCAGCTCACTGATGCCCGAGGGGAGTGGAGACTGTCGCGCATTGTTCACAGCGACCGCAGGGCCACAGTGCGACAAATCACCCTCAGCTACAACAGCGGTAATCAGGGTAATGTGTCACAGCACACAGTTGATCGCAACCTTCTGCGCATGGGCCTCCGTAGCCGAACACCCAGCCGGGTCCCCATACTCACTGCATGTCATCGCCAACAAACGCATGAAATGGGGCCGAGATTGGACCGTGGATGATTGGAAGAAAGTGGCCTGGTCTGAGAAATAATGATTCCTGGAACATCACGTAGACGGCCGAGCGCGGATACGCCGATTACCAACGGAGGCTATGTCACATGACTGCACTGTTGGGCGGAAACAGGCCGGCGGCAGCGGTGTTATGCTGTGGGCGATGCTTTCTTGGGACACCTTAGGCCCTATTATCCCAATACCACAACTGAGCATCGTTGTGGACCAGATTTCCCCATTCATGGCAACTGTGTTCCCTTCTTGTGATGGCCATTACCAACAGGATAATGGGCCAGGTATGTCTCACGTCGTCGAGGAGTGATTCGAGGAACATGCTGGTGACTTTCTGTTAATGCCCTGGCCTCCAAATTCACCGGACATGAACCCAATCGAACATTTGTGGTTCGATTTGGAAAAGCGACTTCGCGCTAAATCACGACCACCCCGAAATGTACGGGAACTCGAGGACCTGCTGTTGGCATTATGGTACCAGATACCCCAGGAAACCTATCGCCACCTCATCGAATCGGTGCCTCGCTAAGTGACTGCTGTTTTGCTGGCTAAAGGTTGTTCTACAGCTTATTAAGTAGGTGGTCATATTGTAATGGTGCATCGGTGTATGATAAAAGTGTATTATATATATATATTGCACTTGCGGCCCCTTACTATAACCTGAAAGTCAAATGCGGCCCTTATCTGCTAAAAGGTTGCCGACTCCTGGTTTAGAAGGTACACTACAGAGCACAATTTTATAATTAAATAAATATTATAAATATAACATAAACTGTACATCAGAAAAACATTGAATCTTTTTTCCCAATTTTCTGTTTGGGGAGGAAGGGCATTCTTTCTCTGCTTAGAGCAGTCATTTTGACATAAAATAAAGACATGTATAAAAACGACAGGGGGCGGTTCCTGCCCCCCCCCCTCGTCAAAAATTTTTGAATTGGCCTCTGCAGAATGATATCAACAATTTGTTCCAAACAATGCTACACGGTATCGCATGAACTCATGTAAGAAGCATTGACGTAACTACCACCCCCGCAGCCCCCGCATTTGCGGGGGGCGCAGGTAATGAAGGGGTGTACTGCAGCTGCCAGTTATAGTTTTACAAAAAAAAAATTCGAACATGCACAGTACCCAAAGATTCATATTTTGCTTTAAGATATATTTAGCCTTGACTAAATAAATGCCCAGTTTCACTTTTAAAACACTGAATGCCCTACAGATTGAAAGTGTTCGGCTGGTTTTTTTTTTTTTTTTTTCGTGTTGTAATACGATTGCTCTGCAAAGGGTTGCAAATAATGCTATCACTTTCTAATCGCCCTCTCTCATCTCTGCTGAGGAAAAGCGCGAGGCCACAATGGGATTCCCCGTGGAGTATGTGGAAAAACAGTCAGTTACCTAGGATTACGTGCACGACAGGCGTCAACATTTATTCACAGTAGCCGCAGATCTGCGATGTGTAAGAGGGTGATTTCTTCAAGTGATTTGTTTTAGTTTTGGACAAAGCAATTACACGTATCGTCAAATCTATTACTCAAAAAGTTTAAACTACAGGGCTCTAGGTACCACCATTACTTTTGCAGACACTCTTCGTGACTTCCTAACCCCTCACCCCCACCCCACCCCCACCGCCGCATACACCGCGAAAAATACGTCTTCCCTCGTGTTCGAAAACCTGGGGAAATTACTGTACTTAGGGGTGCTGAAATAAATCTTGCAGGGAGAGGGAGGGGGCGCACGTTGTGCTAGTTACGCCACTGGTGAGAAGTATTGTGAGAATCTTTTGTAGGACTACGCTATGCCGCCCCGGTGGCGCAATGGTCTAAGGCGCTGGCCTCTGATCATTCGTCCGTAAGGGGTCCGGGTTCGAATCCCGGTCAGGCATGGATGTTGTGTTTGTCTTACGGCACTGGCTCTCTCCCTTCCCTGGAACCAGTGACCCTAAATTAGGGACGGGCGACTGCTTATAGCCCATTGAGTTGCTCACGGTGGTCGTTAAACCTAAAAAAAGGACTACGCCACTCTTCGAATTTTTCAGGAAGATACTACTTAAGCTTGCATCGCGAATCATTTATTTATATATACAATTTACTATATGCTTACAAATACAAAATCACTGGACAAAGATGTTACAGAAAATAGTATTTCAATGGCGGAAATGTACCGTCAAGAAAGCTGGTAACAGGTAATGTGAGTCTTGAAGAAATTTATGCGCGAAAAAACCGAGCGATTGCTTTTCTCAATTCTTCTTGTTCTTGGCGTAACTTGCCAAGGCTTGGCTGTTACGTCATAAAACTTCCAAACCAACCAATCAGCTTTCTGTAAAAAAGATAACTAACGAACAGGTTCAACAAGAACCTGGTTATATTTTTAAAATGTTGCAATAAGTGGCAAAACACATTTTACGGATGCTTTTATTTTTGTCCCATAAAATATCGCTGAAGAAGCGAGCTAGAACAGTTCCTCCCCTTCTACTCGAATATAGTTTACGAAATGTTAAAACGCAGGAACAAAAACAGGGCAGATTACACGCGTTTTATCGGCGCATTAAGATATCATTTCATAAATATTAAAAGAGTCACTGAAGCATTTATTAAAAAAATAAAATGAGAAGAGCAGAATATGGATCATATACACAAAAGAAAACATTTCATGTACTAAACCAACGCAGCTAAGGCATGACTCATTGCATTTTGTTGTTGTTGTGTGTGTGAGCGTTTCCCTATATTTTCTGGTTCCCAGCATAAAAACATCAAAATCCATTAACGAATCCCAGAAACAAAATAAAGGACGTCTTGACTAGTTGAACAAGAAAACCGGGACAGCTCACGATTGCTCCGGCATCAAACAAATCTTTCTCGGAATGTGATGATAGTGCAACAGCGTAGGAGTTCAAAAGTTTAAAAAATGGCACGAAATTTCTCACCCCTTCTTCAGTTCTGTCAAGAAAGTTTAAAAAGACGTTTAAAGAAAATTGAGTGCGTTGACGTTCCTTTTCAGCGAAAAACAAAAATTTTATCAAAGGAGCAGTGAACCTAATGTTAGGGAAATGAGAAATAAAAAGGACCAAGTTACAGAAAACGATATCTTCCAATAAATGGTCGGTCACGGTTAAATGAACCGAGTAAACAGCGAGCAGGTAAAGGCAGGTTCTTTAATTTTCTTAAGCGGCACACGCTCATGTAAGGCAGATGGAACTGGATCTCCTTGCATTCTTTTGGAAATTGCTGAGAAAAACAATCAATCGCGTATTCTTATCTGTTACGTGCATTGCAAATTAAAAAAAATATGAGCCTGTGATTGTATAGCGTATGTCCTCATTTTGTTTTGCAGTGGATATTTTTTGAGTCGAACAAAACAAGAAAAAAAAGTTTTTCCTACCCTCCAATCCTGTGTGTTGAAAAAAAAAATTTTTTTTATTCTTTTTACAGTATTTAAATATTTACACCTTAATTATTGGTTGATAAAATGTGTTATTTTCTGTGAATGTGAAGGTCACCAAGAGCAAAATTCCAACTGCATGGTGCGTCAAGTGAACTCTGTCGCGTTAAGACGTCACAGTTACAAGTCAGAGACCAAAGCGCGATAAAGCAGAGAAAAGTGTCTTTTCTACAATTATATATTTAACTCTAGTTGATGCTTCTGCCGTAGCGGATACAAAACGGGAAGACTAGAAGTATTCCCACCCTCTTCCCCATCTAAATATTGTAGAGAAGTAACTTTTAATTCATTAATTTTGTTTTCAGATTTTCATAAACAATATCAGATTTTAACATGAATTTAGAAAAAAAAAATCTTCTGTTGATCTAAGTTCTGTTCTGAGAAAAGTAAAGAAGAAATCCGGATTCCTAGTACAGTTATGCTATTTTTAGTATTGTTTGTGTATAGTTCCGCATTATTTATTATTAAAAAAGAAAATTTACATGCAGTTACCTTTTTTTTTTTTGTTATGCACTACTTAGTTCCTTGGCTTTTTTTTTTTTTTTTTTTTTTTTTTTTTTGAGGTTTAACGACCACCGTGAGCAACTCAATGGGCTATAAGCAGTCGCCCGTCCCTAATTTAGGGTCACTGGTTCCAGGGAAGGGAGAGAGCCAGTGCCGTAAGACAAACACAACATCCATGCCTCACCGGGATTCGAACCCGGACCCCTTACGGACGAATGATCAGAGTCTAACGCCTTAGACCACTGCGCCACCGGGGCGGCACCCTTGGCTTTGAATGATATTTATATGAACCGAGTGTGATTCTTCGAAAAGATTTGAGTAGGTCCTCTCGCGAAGACTGGCGTAATGACTTATTTAAACTTAATTTTACTATGACCAGAGCATCCAGGAATTGACTGCGAGGATTGCAGGCACACAAAATGCACTTTAATTTGGAAACTGTTATTTATATAATTTGTGAAGTTGAATTATTGCTTCTGGCGGGTCGCTACGAATCAGATCTTTAATACGATGTACTGTCCACTTATCGATTTCAAGATGGTCACCCAAACGTCTTATCACAGCTATGCTGTATCAATTCTAGCAGCCAACGTACACAAAATGAAATGTTACTTACTCTTTTAGTTGAACAGATAATCTAAAAACACTTCAAAAGTGCTCACGCTACAAACCACACGTAGCGCTCAGCTACGTTGCCAGCTCGGCATGATCATTCCTTGAATTCGCTGGCTGATATATCTGCAACACTTTACTTCATACAAACAATACACTGAAGTTTTTCTTGTTTAAAGCGTATGTTCAGTCACTCATGGAAACCACAAACGTATGTGGTATGTCTTTATTTTATTTCGTTGTAAACATTGCAAAGGTGGCGCAGAGGTCTAAGCGATGGCTACTGATAATTCGTCCGAGATGAGTCCGGGTTCAAATCCAGTGTGAGGTATGGATGTTGTGTTTGTCTTATGGCACTGCCTCTCTCCTTTCCCTGGAACCAGTGGCCCTAAATTAGAGACGAGCGACTGCTTATGGCCAACTGAGTTGCTCACGGTGGTCGTTAAACCTCCAATCGCCGCCCTGGAGTTGCAGTGGTCTAAGCGATGGCCTCTGATCGTTCGTCCGAACGGGGTCCGGATTCAAATCCCGGTGAGGCATGGATGTAGTGTTTGTCTTACGGCACAGGTTCTCTCCCTTCCCTGGAACCAGTGACCCTAAATTAGGGACGGGCTACTGCTTATAGCCCATTGAGTTGCCCACGGTGGTCGTTAAACCTCCAATAAAAAAAAAAAAAAAAACTCCAATCAAAAAAAAAAAAAAAAACATTGCAGGTGTACTGAATCATTCCAGAACGCACAAGAATTGTGAAAAAATCAATAACTACTGTGTCATCAACCTATGTTAATGTGGAATTTCTTTGTTCTTGTTTAGGGAATCATTTAGATAAAAAATGAAAACAGCGCAAAAACAAAATAACCGTGTGTAATTTTGGAAAAACTTTCCCGGTTTTAACAATTCTTAAATATGAAAAATTCAACAGTTCTCCATTTTTTGAAGTTTCCCCATTTTAATCCTAAGTTTAAAGCCTAAATATTTCACTATAAAAATGTTCAGCCCACGAAAAATTTGCTTTTATCCAACCCCCTAACCCCTACCCCTTCAGTGACGATGACGAAATCACCGTTTACAACAGTTGTGACGGAACAGTAACGGAACGGGGGGACACCGTCAAGCTTGTAACAGACAGAACGCACAGCGTAAGCCAACACAGTGGGGCAGTGGTCTGAGCGCTGGCCTCTGATCATTCGTCCGAACGGGGTCCGGGTTCGAATTTCGGTGAGGCATGGATGTTGTGTTTGTCTTACGGCACTGGCTCTCTCCCTTCCCTGGAACCAGTGACCCTAAATTAGGGACGGGCGACTGCTTATAGCCCATTGAGTTGCTCACGGTGGTCGTTAAACCTCCAATAAAAAAAAATAAAAAAATAAGCCAACACAAAACTGTCTTAAGCGTGGGAAAAAGAGGTGACTGAAAAAAAGATCGCATCACTAATAGCCTCTATGATGTTTCAACAGAAATCATTTAGATATACAGCAACCGAAAAATGTCTATTTGGTCACAGAAGCTGACAGAAAAACACACATAGCGCCGTGGATTTTTGGCCACCGTGGTGTAAGGCTAACGCGCTCGGCTGGATATCGAGAGATCTGGGATTCGAATCCCCAGCGGTGACCGAATAACAAATTTTCGGTTGCTCTGTGTTGCTAAAACGTGGAAAGAGCGATGTCTCTGTTTATTCATTTAGATATGGTGGCATGGTAACCGAAACTATGACGTAACAGTGATTTGGATATCCCGAACATTGCTCGGGCACGGCTAACGGTGACATTCTTATCAGTGAATTTGGAACTGTTACTCTTGTGTGATTGGCCTTAAAGGTGATTTTTCAGTAACGGCAACAAAGTAACTGTGGCGCGATTTCCGACCACCTGCCTAATATGATACTGGTCCTCCACGTGCTGCTCAATAAGCTCTTACCAGGAGGAATCGACGCTACAAGATTTCTAAAGATGTCTTGTGTTATCTGGTACCAATACGTTACCAGCAGATTCTTTCATTCTTGTAAGAAACGTGGCTGAGCCAACGCAGACCGGGTTTGCTGTTTCAACATGAACAACAGATGCTCGATTGGATTGATGTCTGGGAGGCGAGGGCAATATCTGGAAGTCTTTCTTCCTCATGTTCCGCGAACCATTCTGGAACAATCCGGGCAGTGTGGTATGGTGAATTGTCCTTCTGAAAAAAGGAACTACTAAAACCGTTGCCGTGAAAGGATGTACCTGGTCTGCAATGATGTTTAGTGGTGGTAGACGTCGTAGTTTCCCGTACATGAATGACTGGACTCAGTGCTACCCAGCAGAACAATACCCAAAGCACTACAGTTCCTCCACCGGCTTGTTTATGTCTCATGGTGTATCCTGGTGCTAGTACCTCCCCGGATAAACGAATAATACGTACTCGGCCTTTTTGTGCAATAAGAAACGAGATTCGTCAGACCAGACGACCTTCTTCCAAACATTCAAGGTCCAGTTTTGATGCTCGTGTGCCTATTGTAGGGGCTTTCAATGGTGAACCGAGGTTAGCATGGGCACTCATAGCGGCCTGCAGCTACACAGCCTAACTTTCAGCAGAGTTCGAGCTACTGTATGTTGTAACCAAAGATGGAAACGGGTCACGGATCAACGGGTCGACAATTTCTAGCGGGTCAAACGGGGTCGGGTCAAGGTGTTCCTGACCCAATTTCGACCCGGTTTTATTTTATTTCCGCTTTATTTTTGAAAAGCAATTAAAAAAAATTTGTCAAAAAAAAAAAAAAAATGCGCGCTGTGGAATTTTGTGTTTGATACTGGTGCCCGAGGACTGAAAAACGATTTGTCATGCAATATGAATGAAGAGTTTCCTCGGAAAGAAAAGTGTCCCTTCATTCTGAGGGGCGATGATGAAAACAACATTCATATTTTGGCAACTTTCAACTCAGCATAAACTTGTGAAAATTTGTGTTGCTGTGAAACATATTCTGAAACTTGATATGTTATCAAGAAAACAGCAAAAATTGAAATTAAACATACAAAAAATTACTTAATTCCATTTTATTTACTCTAGCGCCATCAAAATTAGGTGAAACAGCCTTAACATTACTGCGGAGAGACTTTTGTCTCTCGCAGATGTGTTTGAAAACATGCATAAAACATTTGGGTTATGTCTTGGAAATGAATGACAACAGTTTCAATACTTCTTGTAAGTGAGTGAGTGAGTAAATTATATGTTCTATATATTGAAGATCGGTGGTCCGTTCTTCTGGCAACATGTCCAGCCCATTGCCATTTCAGTGATTTCACTCTGGTCATGATGTCGTCCATTCCTGTCATTTTCCTTATCCACAAGTTCCTTTTCTTATCTTTCCTGGTTACACCAAGCGTGCATCTTTCCATGCCTCTTTCAGTTATCTGCAGACTTTGTATGTCTTTTTTAGTTAAGGTCCATGTCTCTGCTCCATACGTAAGCACTGACAGGAAGCATTGATTAAACACTTTTCTTTTAAGACGTAATGGCATACTGCTCTTACAAATTGTTCTGTTTCTTCCAAAAGCTCTCCATCCAAGTTTTATACGCCGATTAATTTCTTCACCAATGTGACCCTCACTTGATATCTGTAGCCCAAGATAAATGTAGGTATCGGTTGTCTCAAGCTTTTCTCTATCAATTGATATATCTTTGTTTCTATATATCAAAGATATATCAATTGATATATCAATTGATATATCTTTGTTCTTGTAAAAGCATTGTACATCACTTTTGCCTTCTGAAAGTTCATTTTTAATCCCACTTCTTTACTCTTGTCAGCAAGTTCTTGGATCATACTCTGCAGCTCTGAAGGGGTAGTTGCAAAAATGACTACGTCATCATATATATAATACACGGTCGAGTTACATTATTGTGACCACCAGCTAATATCCAGAGTAACCACCGTGTGCAGCGCGGACAGCAGCTAGGCGGGCAGGAAGAGACTCAATAAGGTGCTGGAAGGTGTTCACAGGTATGTGGAGCCATGCTGACTGCAGTGCATCTGACAGCTGCTGGAGGGTGCGTGGTGGAGGATCCACAGAGCGAACAACACGATCGAGGTGGTCCCACAGATGCTCAATTGGGTATAAGTCTGGAGAATTAGGGAGCGAGAGACGTACTTTGAAGTCTTCATCGTGCTCTTCCAACCACTCTCGGACATTTCTAGCTGTGTGACACGTCGCATTATCGTCCTGGAAGATCCCATCTGACCCAGGGAAGGCAATCAGCATGTATGAGTGTACGTGGTCTGCAAGGATGGATTCATAACGAATTCGTTCCATAGTGCCTTCCACACGTATGAGTGGACCCATGGAATGCCACGAAAACATTCCCCAGACCATAACGCTGCCCCCAAAAGCTTGTGTTCTTTCCAGCAATGGTTGAAGAGTGTTTGTTCTCCGATGTTTCTCTTGTTATACGCCAACGTCCATCGGTTCGATGAAGCAGAAAACCGTGACTCATTCGGAGAAGGCAATCCTTTGCCAATCAGAGGAGATCCAATTCCGATACTGCCGTGTAAATGTAAGCCTTTTCTGCCGATGCACCTACGTTAGCATAGGTGCAGTGACCATCCGTCTGCATCGAAGCCTCATACGCAGCAAGGTTAGCTGAACAGTCGTTTTAGACGCACTTCCGGTAGCCTCCCGGTTCATTCCACCAGTGAGTTGCTACACTGTAGCTTGTCGATCGGCCCTCACGCATCTTCGAAGCCGACGTTAACCTCTTACATCAATTGAATTGAATTGAACTGAATTGAATGAAAATTCTGCCATACAACACAGTACATTTATATCTAACAAAACACAAACATCAAAAATTGTCATATATACTAAACTAAATTTAAATGTTAACACAATATTAACACAATGGAATAAAAACATGAAGTCACAGTAAATCACAAAGTTCAATATAAACTAATAGCATTTAGTACTTATTATTTAATCCAAGAGAAAACAAGAGCTCGACCACCTTAAATATATCTAGTATAATAATCATAAACATACAAGCACTAATCCCGTTTACAATTGACCAAAAAGAAATCGATACAATGTAATTTATTAAAAAAAATAACATAATGTTCTATGGAACTGTAGCATGGAGCTAGGGAAAAAGGCTTAAATTTAAGCCTGACGAGCCCCGATCTCCAAAGGTAGATGTGTCAGGTCAAAACGATAAAGATAGCAACATTAAAAATACGACCGGTGTTGGGCATACAGTAAAAGAAAGAATACAGGAACTCAAACAAACAACAAAAACTCTCGTAACAGTTTTTTTAAATACCCTAGAATCCACAATTTCCCTGATGTATGTATAATGGCAGTTTGTTCCACTCACGGGATCCAGCTGCAATAACACTGTTATGCAACAATCTTGTGCGTGCCCTAGGAACCACGAAACTCGTATGACCTCGAGTATCATGTAAATGGGAGAAATGCTGTAATTGCAACAGTTCAAGATACCTGTTCGTGTAGACTCTGTCATGCATAAGTAGTAATAACCTGAAAAATAAATATTTTATGGAGGGAAAGTATGTTATAATGACAATAAATACTACCCGTATTTAAAGATGAATTTAAAAGCCAAATATATTTTCTCTGAAGAACAAGAATTATGTTTACATTACCATCCGTTGTCTGACCCCAGGCCAAAATACAAAAAGACAACATAGGATAGATAAAAGAATAATATAGCATTAATCTGAGTCTGGTTGTCAAATAGCCAGAAATCCTGGATATAGCACCAATACGAGACTTAAGAATATTTGCTAAATAACATATATGGACACCCCAACGCAAAGTCTCATGTAGTACAACACCCAGAAATTTCACCGAAGACCCGAATGCAACAGGATCCCGTTCAAGAAAATACCAGTAGGCGAGGACAGCCGGAAACCACGGCCCGAAAAAAAGGCACAGGTTGTTTTATTAGTATTAATTGTAAGAGCGTTACAACCAAATTAGCGAGAAATCTCCTGGAGGTCACGATTTGCACGAGGCAATATCTCGGACAACGAATCCCCAGAGGGAAAAAAGCTGGTGTCATCAGCAAATAAAACTCTGTGAGAAGTAGAAACAACATTAAAAATATCATTAACATAAATTTAATAAAGCATAAGGCCCAAAACGGAGGCCTGAGGAACTCCAAAATGTACTCTTTGAACTAAAGAACGAACACCCTGTATTTGTACATATTGTGTCCTGCTAGACAAATAATTCTCAAAAAATGAAAGTGCAACTCCCCTAATCCCAATATGTGGTAATTTAGACAAGAGAATATCATGGCGAACACAGTTAAATGCTCTTGACAAGTTGCAAAACACCCAAAACACACCTTCCACAATCTACATTGGACTGTAAAAAATTCAAAGCATCCAATACCGCTGTCTCCGTTGAGTGACCCTTCCGAAAACCGTGCTGATTCCAATGTAAAGTTTTATTCAAATCCAAAAATCCTGACAAGCTATCCAAAACCAGCCTCTCCAATATTTTTTGCAAATATCGAGATATTTGCAACTGGACGGTAATTAGCAACATCCGTTCCTATTGCCCTTTTTATGGATAACTGAAACCCTACTTATTGTAAAGGAAGAAGGAATTCTCCCAGTTAAAAAGATACAATTAAAAATATGACTCAAGCGTATTACCAAATTTTGAGAAGCATACTTAATTACTCTCGGATGAACGTCATCCGGACCCGCTCCCTTTGATGAATCCAGATTAGTCAGAAACGACATAATATCATCTGAAACAGGGTGAAAATAAAAAGAAGAAGATAATCTCTGGTGCGACAGGAATTCAGAAAAATACCCAGTTGAATGTGGGATATCAGCCAATAACTTTAAATTTATACAGTCAGCGGGTGCTCCGCATTTTCCACGTCACTTATTCGCAGTGGTGTCATTTCTCCAATCATGATACACTTTAACCACAGCAGCACGCGAACAGTTCACAAACTGCGCTGTTTCAAAAATATTACCACCCTTGGCCCGAAAGCCAATAATCATCCCTTTTTGCAAATCTGATAAATCGCTCCTTTTATCCATGACAGCAACGAGTGATATGTTTTCCGAATACCTGCAGCACACCTTATATACCCTCCAAGCCAGTTCATGTCACGTGCCTTGCTTCATGGGCTACACATATATAAATATATATATATCATCATCATCATCATCATTGTCAACCATTATCAATCCACTGCTGGACGAAGGTCTCCCCAAGTTTCCTCCACAACGGTCTGTCTTGTGCCAGTCTCCTCCATGTCACCCCTGCATACTTTCGAATTTCATCCACCCATCTCCCATGTGGTCTTCTTCTGGGTCTTTTCCTGTCCCTTGGAATCCAATCTAAAATTTCGGCTGTCCATCGATGATCTGTCCTTCTGGCAGTATGTCCAGCCCATTGCCATTGCAGGGATTTAACTCTGATCATGATGTCTTCCACTCTTGTCATTTTTCGGATCCACGAGTTCCTCTTCTTATCTCTCCTGGTTACACCAAGTATGCACCTCTCCATGCTGCTTTGAGTTGTCTGCAGCCTTTGTATGTCTCTTTTAGTTAAGGTCCACGTCTCTGCACCATACGTAAGCACTGGAAGGATGCATTGATCAAACACTTTTCTTTTAAGACATAATGGCATATTGCTCTTGAAAATCATGCTGTTTCTTCCAAAAGCTCTCCAGGCAAGTTTTGCACGCCGATTAATTTCTTCATCAATGTGACCCTCACTTGATATCTGCTGTCCAAGATAAACGTACGTGTCTGTTATCTCCAGCTTTTCTCCATCAATCGATAAATCTTCATTTCTTGTAAAAGCATTGAACACCACTTTTGTCTTCTGAAAGTTCATTTTTAATCCCACTTCTTTACTCTTGTCAGCAAGTTCCTGGATCATACTCTGCAGCTCTGATGGGGTAGTTGCAAAAATGACTACATCATCAGCAAAACGAAGGTGGGTTAGATAATCTCCATTAATCTTTATCCCCTTGTTTTCCCATCTCAGCGACTTAAAAACACCCTCCAATGTGGCATTAAAGAGCTTCGGAGATATGGTGTCACCTTGTCTCACTCCCTTTCCAATTTTTACGTGTGTTGTATTTTCAAACAGCCGAATCTTTGCACTTGCATTTTCATAGATGTTATTAATAATATTAATGTATGCATCTTCAATACCGCAGGATTTCAGAGCCATTGTAACTGCTGATGGTTTCACCGAATCAAAGGCTTTTTCATAATCGATAAAAGCCATGCAAAATGGAAGTTCATATTCCCTCGCTCTTTCAATTAGTTCTCTCAGTACGTGGATATGATCTATTGTGCTGTAGCCACTCCTGAATCCAGTTTGTTCTCTCGGTTGAGCCATGTCCAATGTCACCTTCAAGCGGTGTGAAAGAACTTTAGTGAAGATTTTATAAACTACTGATAGGAGGCTGATAGGTCTGTAGTTTCCGAGATCCTCAATGTCACCTTTCTTATGTAGCAGGATCATTGTAGCGGTGTTCCAATCCTCAGGAATCTTTCCTTCATTAGGGCATCGAGTGAAAATTTGCGCGCGTAATGTTTCGATTTCTCCACTTGCTTCTTGTATGATGTCTACAGTAATTCCATCTTCTCCTGGAGCTTCTCCCCGCTTCATGTTCTTGATTGCATGTGCAACTTCTGCTGGAAGGACTGGAGGAACTCTGGTACTGGTATCTTTCATGATGTCTGGAGTGCATGTATCATCCCTTTCATATAATTTGGAGTAGAAATCTTTCACTCTTGTCAAAATTTCGCCTCCATTTCTTGTTACAGAACCATCTTCTTTTCTCAGTGCCATAATCTGTTTTCTTCCCTTACTGAGATGTCCCTTTGCTATCTTTAGGCTTTGGTTGTTTTCAATTGCTTTCCTCACTAGTTCACAGTTGAATTTTCTTACGTCTTCAGTGATACTTTTTCTTACTGTCTTGCATAGCTCTATATATTCCACTTTGGAAGTCATATCTTCTTTAGTTGTCCTCATCTCTCTTCTTTTTTGCATCAACATTTTCGTTTTTCCTGATAATTTGTTTACATGCAACTTGTTCTTAGACCCAGCTAATTTTGTTGCTGTTTCCATAAGAGCTTTGGTTACTTTTCCGTTAACTTCAGAGATGTCCACTTCTTCCGATGTTAGGCCTTCTAAAGCAGAGAACCTGTTCTTCAGTTCCAACTTGAAGGTATTATGGTGTTTTTTAAGGTTGGTTATGTCAATAGATTTTGTTTGTCTTATGAGCTTGCCACGTTCAAGTTTAGTGTTGAGGTGCATCTTACATCTCACCAATCTATGGTCACTACCTGTGTTGAACTTGTTCAGCACACTGCAGTCTTCTATGACGAATGTTTTGTTACACATAATAAAATCAATTTCACTTGTCGTCCCATTTGGATTTCTCCATGTCCATTTCCTGTGTGGCTTTTTCTTGAAGAAGGAGTTCAAGATGAAAAACCCTTCTGCCTCTGCAAACTCAACGAGAGTATTTCCACGCTGGTTTCTGTTGCCGTGACCGAATTTACCTACTGAAGTTTCATTCTGTTGCCGTTGCCCTATTTTTGCATTGAAATCTCCCATAATTATTTTCAAGTGCTGCTTACCTTTATTATTTAGATGACAAATTTCCTCATAAAATTATTCAATTTCTTCTTCAGGATGACTTGTGGTGGGTGCATAAGTTTGAATAATCTGAGCCTGGTATCTTTTCGAGAGTTGGATAACAAGTCGTGCAGCTCTGTCAGAGGAACTTTCAACTTCTACAACTTTATCCTTCAGTTTCTTGTTTATTATAAATCCAACACCACTAGTTCTGCCAGTATCTGTCCCACGATAGTAGAAGAGATGTCCACTTTTCAGTTCGATGAGATCTTCTCCTTTTCTCCTTACCTCACTTAGCCCCACGATGTCCCACTTGATCCTTTGTAGTTCCTCTTCCAATTCAAGAAGCCTTGAATCAGAAGATAGGGAGCGTCCATTATACGTAGCCAAGTTCAGCATCAGATGGCAGCCTAGTCCGGTCCTCCGGGGATTCTTAGCACCCTCTGCCTTCATGTCGCACTGGCCGCTGCCTTGGCCAGGTACATTCCAGCTGCCGGAGACTGAAAGCCAAGATTTAAGTTGTGGAATCATTTTGGAGGGGTTTGGCCATAACTCACCACGCTGGCCAAGCGGGTTGGTGAGTGTGGGATAGCATTTCCTCTAATCCCGATGGTATAGTTATACCGCTATTGGCGGTCGTCACAGCCCCTTTAGTGGGAACAGGATGCACCACGAGAAGGCGGGGTTGACATATATATATATATTTATATATATATATATATATATATATATATATATATATATATATAGGGATGTAAGGTCAAGTGATGCGTAACATCACAGCCTTTCCTTGACAAATGTCAACCCCGCCTTCTCGTGGTGCATCCTGTTCCCACTAAAGGGGCTCTGACGACCGCCCATAGCGGTATAACTATACCATCGGGATTAGAGGAAATTCTATCCCACACTCACCAACCCGCTTGGCCAGCGTGGTGAGTTATGGCCAAACCCCTCCAAAATGATTCCACAACTTAAATCTTGGCCCTCAGTCTCCGGCAGCTGGAATGTACCTGGCCAAGGCAGCGGCCAGTGCGACATGAAGGCAGAGGTGCTAAGAATCCCCGGAGGACCGGACTAGGCTGCCATCTGATGCTGACCTTGGCTACTTACAATGGACGCTCCCTATCTTCTGATTCAAGGCTTCTTGAATTGGAAGAGGAACTACAAAGGATCAAGTGGGACATCGTGGGGCTAAGTGAGGTAAGGAGAAAAGGAGAAGATCTCATTGAACTGAAAAGTGGACATCTCTTCTACTATCGTGGGACAGATACTGGCAGAACTAGTGGTGTTAGATTTATAATAAACAAGAAACTGAAGGATAAAGTTGTAGAAGTTGAAAGTTCCTCTGACAGAGCTGCACGACTTGTTATCCAACTCTCGAAAAGATACCAGGCACAGATTATTCAAACTTATGCACCCACCACTAGTCATCCTGAAGAAGAAATTGAAGAATTTTATGAGGAAATTTGTCATCTAAATAATAAAGGTAAGCAGCACTTGAAAATAATTATGGGAGATTTCAATGCAAAAATAGGGCAACGGCAACAGAATGAAACTTCAGTAGGTAAATTCGGTCATGGCAACAGAAACCAGCGTGGAAATACTCTCGTTGAGTTAGCAGAGGCAGAAGGGTTTTTCATCTTGAACTCCTTCTTCAAGAAAAAGCCACACAGGAAATGGACATGGAGACATCCAAATGGGACAACAAGTGAAATTGATTTTATCATGTGTAACAAAAAAAATTTGTCATAGAAGACTGCAGTGTGCTAAACAAGTTCAACACAGGCAGTGACCATAGATTGGTGAGATGTAAGATGCACCTCAACACTAAACTTGAACTTGGCAAGCTCATAAGACAAACAAAATCTATTGACATAACCAACCTTAAAAAACGCCATAATGCCTTCAAGTTAGAACTGAAGAACAGGTTCTCTGCTTTAGAAGGCCTAACATCGGAAGAAGTGGACATCTCTGAAGTTAACAGAAAAGTAACCAAAGCTCTTATGAAAACAGCAACAAAATTAGCTGGGTCTAAGAACAAGTTGCATGTGAACAAATTATCAGGAAAAACCAAAATGTTGATGCAAAAAAGAAGAGAGATGAGGACAACTAAAGAAGATGTGACTTCCAAAGTGGAATATATAGAGCTATGCAAGACAGTAAGAAAAAGTATCACTGAAGACGTAAGGAAATTCAACTGTGAACTAGTGAGGAAAGCAATTGAAAACAACCAAAGCCTAAAGATAGCAAAGGACATCTCAGTAAGGGAAGAAAACAGATTATGGCACTGAGAAAAGAAGATGGTTCTGTAACAAGAAATAGAGGCGAAATTTTGACAAGAGTGAAAGATTTCTACTCCAAATTATATGAAAGGGATGATATATGCACTCCAGACATCATGAAAGATACCAGTACCAGAGTTCCTCCAGTCCTTCCAGCAGAAGTTGCACATGCAATCAAGAACATGAAGCGAGGAAAAGCTCCAGGAGAAGATGGAATTACTGTAGACATCATACAAGAAGCAAGTGGAGAAATCGAAACAGTACTCGCCCAAATTTTCACTCGATGCCTTAATGAAGGAAAGATTCCTGAGGATTGGAACACCGCTACAATGATCCTGCTACATAAGAAAGGTGACATTGAGGATCTCGGAAACTACAGACCTATCAGCCTCCTATCAGTAGTTTATAAAATCTTCACTAAAGTTCTTTCACACCGCTTGAAGGTAACACTGGACATGGCTCAACCGAGAGAACAAGCTGGATTCAGGAGTGGCTACAGCACAATAGATCATATCCACGTGCTGAGAGAACTAATTGAAAGAGCGAGGAAATATGGACTTCCATTGTGCATGGCTTTTATCGATTATGAAAAAGCCTTTGATTCGGTGAAACCATCAGCAGTTACAATGGCTCTGAAAACCTGCGGTATTGAAGATGCATACATTAATATTATTAATAACATCTATGAAAATGCAAGTGCAAAGATTCGGCTGTTTGAAAATACAACACACGTAAAATTGGAAAGGGAGTGAGACAAGGTGACACCCATATCTCCGAAGCTCTTTAATGCCACATTGGAGGGTGTTTTTCAGTCGCTGAGCTGGGAAAACAAGGGGATAAAGATTAATGGAGATTATCTAACCCACCTTTCGTTTTGCTGATGACGTAGTCATTTTTGCAACTACCCCATCAGAGCTGCAGAGTATGATCCAGGAACTTGCTGACAAGAGTAAAGAAGTGGGATTAAAAATGAACTTTCAGAAGACAAAAGTGATGTTCAATGCTTTTACAAGAAATGAAGATTTATCGATTGATGGAGAAAAGCTGGAGATAACAGACACGTACGTTTATCTTTACAGCAGATATCAAGTGAGGGTCACATTGATGAAGAAATTAATCGGCGTACAAAACTTGCCTGGAGAGCTTTTGGAAGAAACAGCATAATTTTCAAGAGCAATATGCCATTATGTCTTAAAAGAAAAGTGTTTGATCAATGCATCCTTCCAGTGCTTACGTATGGTGCAGAGACGTGGACCTTAACTAAAAGAGACATACAAAGGCTGCAGACAACTCAAAGCAGCATGGAGAGGTACATACTTGGTGTAACCAGGAGAGATAAGAAGAGGAACTCGTGGATCCGAAAAATGACAAGAGTGGAAGACATCATGATCAGAGTTAAATCCCTGAAATGGCAATGGGCTGGACATACTGCCAGAAGGACAGATCATCGATGGACAGCCGAAATTTTAGATTGGATTCCAAGGGACAGGAAAAGACCCAGAAGAAGACCACATGGGAGATGGGTGGATGAAATTGAAAGTATGCAGGGGTGACATGGAGGAGACTGGCACAAGACAGACCATTGTGGAGGAAACTTGGGGAGACCTTCGTCCAGCAGTGGATTGATAATGGTTGACAATGATGATGATGATGATGATATATATATATATATGGGATGTAAGGTCAGGTGATGCGTAACATCACAGCCTCTCCTTGACAAATGTCAACCCCGCCTTCTCGTGGTACATCCTGTTCCCACTAAAGGGGCTCTGACGACCGCCAATAGCGGTATAACTATACCATCGGGATTACAGGAAATGCTATCCCACACTCACCAACCCGCTTGGCCAGCGTGGTGAGTTATGGCCAAACCCCTTCAAAATGACTCCACAACTTAAATCTTGGCCCTCAGTCTCCGGCAGCTGGAATGTACCTGGCCAAGGCAGCGGCCAGTGCGACATGAAGGCAGAGGGTGCTAAGAATCCCCGGAGGACCGGACTAGGCTGCCATCTGATGCTGACCTTGGCGACGTATAACGGACGCTCCCTATCTTCTGATTCAAGGCTTCTTGAATTGGAAGAGGAACTACAAAGGATCAAGTGGGACATCGTGGGGCTAAGTGAGGTAAGAAGAAAAGGAGAAGATCTCATTGAACTGAAAAGTGGACATCTCTTCTACTATCGTGGGACAGATACTGGCAGAACTAGTTATGTTGGATTTATAATAAACAAGAAACTGAAGGATAAAGTTGTAGAAGTTGAAAGTTCGTCTGACACAGCTGCACGACTCGTTATCCAACTCTCGAGAAGATACCAGGCTCAGATTATTCAAACTTATGCACCCACCACAAGTCATGCTGAAGAAGAAATTGAAGAATTTTATGAGGAAATTCGTGATCTAAATAATAAAGGTAAGCAGCACTTGAAGATAATTATGGGAGATTTCAATTCAAAAATAGGGCAACGGCAACAGAATGAAACTTCAGTAGGTAAATTCGGTCACGGCAACAGAAACCAGCGTGGAAATACTCTCGTTGAGTTTGCAGAGGCAGAAGGGTTTCTCATCTTGAACTCCTTTTTCAAGAAAAAGCCACACAGGAAATGGACATGGAGACATCCAAATGGGACGACAAGTGAAATTGATTTTATTATGTGTAACAAAAAATTCGTCATAGAAGACTGCAGTGTGCTAAACAAGTTCAACACAGGCAGTGACCATAGATTGGTGAGATGTAAGATGCACCTCAACACTAAACTCGAACGTAGCAAGCTCATAAGACAAACAAAATGTATTGACATAACCAACCTTAAAAAACACCATAATACCTTCAAATTGGAACTGAAAGAACAGATTCTCTGCTTTAGAAGGCCTAACATCGGAAGAAGTGGATATTTCTGAAGTTAACAGAAAAGTAACCAAAGCTCTTATGGAAACAGCAACAAAATTAGCTGGGTCTAAGAACAAATTGCATGTGAACAAATTATCAGGAAAAACCAAAATTTTGATGCAAAAAAGAAGAGTGATGAGGACAAATAAAGAAGATGTGACTTCCAAAGTGGAATATATAGAGCTATGCAAGACAGTACGAAAAAGTATCACTGAAGACGTAAGGAAATTCAACTGTGAACTAGTAAGGAAAGCAATTGAAAACAACCAAAGCTTAAAGATAGCAAAGGGACATCTCAGTAAGGGGAAAAAACAGATTATGGCACTGAGAAAAGAAGATGGTTCTGTAACAAGAAATAGAGGCGAAATTTTGACAAGAGTGAAAGATTTCTACTCCAAATTATATGAAAGGGATGATACATGTACTCCAGACATCATGAAAGGTACCAGTACTAGAGTTCTTCCAGTCCTTCCAGCAGACGTTGCACATGCAATCAAGAACATGAAGCGGGGAAAAGCTCCAGGAGAAGATGGAATTACTGTAGACATCATACAAGAAGCAAGTGGAGAAATCGAAACAGTACTCGCCCAAATTTTCACTCGATGCCTTAATGAAGGGAAAATTCCTGAGGATTGGAACAACGCTACAATGATCTTGCTACATAAAAAAGGTGACATTGAGGATCTCAGGAACTACAGAGCTATCAGCCTCCTATCAGTGGTTTATAAAATCTTCACTAAAGTTCTTTCACACCGCTTGAAGGTGACACTGGACATGGCTCAACCGAGAGAACAAGCTGGATTCAGGAGTGGCTACAGCACAATAGATCATATCCACGTACTGAGAGAACTAATTGAAAGAGCGAGGGAATATGAACTTCCATTGTGCATGGCTTTTATCGATTATGAAAAAGCCTTTGATTCGGTGAAACCATCAGCAGTTGCAATGGCTCTGAAATCCTGCGGTATTGAAGATGCATACATTAATATTATTAATAACATCTATGAAAATGCAAGTGCAAAGATTCGGCTGTTTGAAAATACAACACACATAAAAATTGGAAAAGGAGTGAGACAAGGTGACACCATATCTCCGAAGCTCTTTAATGCCACATTGGAAAATGTCTTTCAATCACTGAACTGGGAAAACAAAGGGATAAAGATTAATGGAGATTATCTAACCCACCTTCGTTTTGCTGATGATGTAGTCATTTTTGCAACTATCCCATCAGAGCTACAGAGTATGATCCAGGAACTTGCTGACAAGAGTAAAGAAGTGGGATTAAAAATGAACTTTCAGAAGACAAAAGTGATGTTCAATGCTTTTACAAGAAATGAAGATTTATCGATTGATGGAGAAAAGCTGGAGATAACAGACACGTACGTTTATCTTGGACAGCATATATCAAGTGAGGGTCACATTGGTGAAGAAATTAATCGGCGTACAAAACTTGCCTGGAGAGCTTTTGGAAGAAACAGCATAATTTTCAAGAGCAATATGCCATTATGTCTTAAAAGAAAAGTGTTTGATCAATGCATTCTTCCAGTGCTCACGTATGGTGCAGAGACGTGGACCTTAGCTAAAAGAGACATACAAAGGCTGCAGACAACTCAAAGCAGCATGGAGAGGTGCATGCTTGGTGTAACCAGGAGAGATAAGAAGAGGAACACGTGGATCCGAAAACAAGAGTGGAAGACATCATGATCAGAGACAAGAGTGGAAGACATCATGATCAGAGTTAAATCCCTGAAATGGCAATGGGCTGGACATACTGCCAGAAGAACAGACCATCGATGGACAGCCGAAATTTTAGATTGGATTCCAAGGGACAGGAAAAGACCCAAAAGAAGACCACATGGAAGATGGGTGGATGAAATTCGAAAGTATGCGGGAGTGAAATGGAGGAGACTGGCATAAGACAGACCTTTGTGGTGGAAACTTGGGGAGACCTTCGTCCAGCAGTGGATTGATAATGGTCGACAATGATGATGATGATGATATATATATATATATATCATTATAGTTCAAAGCAGATTTGTCCGAGTCGGATGCGGTTATGTGATGTGCGGGTTCAAAGTTTTTGACCCGTTTCCAACTCTAGTTGTGACACATTACTCTTGTCACCAGCAGTCAAATAACCTGGGAGTTGCGTCACAGTGTCCATTCTGTTGGCTCGTACCATACGGGATAACCTTCGATACTAGAGGTGATGAGCCGTGGATGGTGCACACCTTGCATACGGTTCGTCGTTTTGTCTCCTCGGACCGCTTTTTGAAGATATTAACCACGGCTGACAGTGAGCATCGCACAAACCTTGCCGTCTTGGAAATGCTTTGACCAAGTGTTCTGGCCACTTTTCTTTGCTTTTGTCAAACTCACTTAAGTTAGCTACCTTTCCCATCCGAAGAACAAGTAAAACACTGATTAATAGAACTCAGTAGCTATTTATACCCTTTCATGACCTTCACACTCGCTGGCGTTTACCTGCAGTTGCTTTGCTTGCTTAAAGCCGCGTTGGTCATAATGTTTTCGCACTTTAGTGTAGCTTTTTTGTTCAAAAGACATGCTAAAAATAGCATTTCGTTTTTTTGTCTCAGTTCCGGGGTGTCTACCCTGACGTAAAAAGGATATTGTGTTTTAAATTAATCACTTAGACTTCGTGTAGAAATTTTTTTGCAACAGGAAGTGCATATTTAAAAGTTGAGCAATTGTCACGCCTAACGTGCAAACTTTCCTTGATTCTTGCAACGTGCGTACTGACGCGTTTGTTATCAGAGTAACCTGCGTTTCCTAATCTCTCCTCTCCTGACGGAACGGGAACATCATCACACTCACAAACACATTCTGTTAAAATAAATGACGTTAAGTCAAATCCCGTTACTGACATCACTGGCACGGAGGGTTTCGTGAACAAGGTAGACCGCGGCTGCTGTTCAAGGAGAGTTGTCACTCATGGCTTAACACAAATGTGCCCCATCAACTACGAACGAACACGTAATGTAGGTCACAGCAGAAAAGCGTGGCTACAATTAGTTTCACAGAGGAGAAAAAATAACGCATATCAACCGAAATCTAATCAGCAATAGGGCGTGATGTTAATGGCGTAATCTATGCGTATCATACAAAAACAGAAAGCTCGCTGTTATTTCGGGCAAGATGGAAATATAGGGTTTTACTAGTCCAGTTCTTTCCTAATCGGTGCGTCGTAAGATCTGGTCGTCGTATATCGAAGTATACATTATCATAAGAAAGCTTCTTATGTGTTAAAAGAGCCCCCCCCCCGCACTCCCTTCTGATTACAATTTACGAAATCTATCCAGAGCATGTCAGTAGCAACAAGAAAGCCGATGACGCCCTGGTGACGCAATGGTCCAAGCGCTGGCTTATGACCATTAGTCCGAGAAAGGGCCCGGGTTCGAATTCCGGCATTGGTTCTCTCTCGCTTCCCTGGAGCCAGTGGTCCTAAATTAGGAACGGGATTCGAACTGTGGTCGTTAAATCTCTAAACAAAAAAACAAAAACAAAAAAAAAAAAATTACACCGAAATTTCGGTTGTAATGAATCCTTTCCGACACAAATCAAATATTTCAAAGTTATTCATAATGGCCTCTAATCATTCGTCCGTAAGGGGTCCGGGTTCGAATCCCGGTCAGGCATGGATGTTGTGTTTGTCTTAAGGCACTGGCTCTCTCCCTTCCCTGGAACCAGTGACCCTAAATCAGGGACAGGTGACTGCTTATAGCCCATTGAGTTGCTCACGGTGGTCATGAAACCTCCAATCAAAAAAAAAAAAAGTTATTCATAATCAATGGAACCCATTACAAAAAAACACACACATAAAATAAAGAATCAACCACATTGCTACAATTGATTAAACATAGAGAAAAGGGAAGTTACTTTCCCCTCCTACCGGTTGAAAAGTCTGTTACGGAAATTAGTGAATTCTGTTCAAAAATTTATCTTAGCTGAAGAAACATTTTAGAGACATAGCATTTTTTTTATCAAACTGTTAGAAGAACAGCTACAGAGAAAAACATATCGTGCTGGAAGAAGACACATATACAAAGCTTTCTCAGGCATTTTTCTTTGATGTTTCACTCAAACGCCCAGAAGGAACTCATTCTAGAGCGTTATTTACATACACAGATGAGCAATTACATTATGACCAGATAAATGAGCGCGCCTGGAGACGGAAAGGTGGCACAGGTGAAATTCACAGAGCAGTATGTATACAACCCGAGGACCGGCTTTCGGTTAGTAGAGTGTTCGGAGTCAGATACCCATGAGGATCCCCATGAGGATCGTAGTTCCGAGGCACGGAGGCTCGGAACTACGATCTCGGAAACGGCGTGGCTTGTGGGTTGTTCACGTGCCGCTGTTATGAGTGTGTATCAAAAGTGGTACACAGATGGCCGAACGACGAACTGTCGCCCAGCTGTGTATCGTCCGAAGCTCACTGATGCCAGAGAGCAGCGGATACTGTCGCGCATTGTTCACACCGACCTCAGGACCACAGTGCGACAAATCACCCGCAGCTACAACAGTGGTGATCAGGGCAATGTGTCACAGTACACAGTTCATCGCAGCCTTCTGCGCATGGGCCTGCGTAGTCGAACACCCAGCCGGGTTCCCATGCTCACTGCACGTCATCGCCGACAAAGCATGAAATGGGCCCAAGAGCATCGAGATTGGACCGTGGGTGGCTTGAAGAAAGTGGCTTGGTCTGACGAATCAGGATTCCTGGTGCATCACGTAGACGGCCGAGCGCGGATACGCCGATTACCAACGGAGGCTATGGCACCTGGATGCACTGTTGGGCGGAAACAGGCCGGCGTCGGCGGTGTTATGATTTGTGCAATGTTCTCTTGGGACACTTTGTAGATCCCATTATCCCAATAGCACAATCCCTGACAGCTGTCATGTATCTTCACACCGTTGCGGGCCAAGTTCACCCATTCATGGCAGCTGTGTTCCCTGCTGGTGATGGCCATTACCAACAGGATAATGCGCCATGACATACTGCCAGAATCGTCATGGAATATTCGAGGAACTTCCCTGGCCTCCAAATTCACCTGATATGAACCCAATCGAACATTTGTGGTTCGACTTGGAAAAGCGGGTTCGCGCTAAATCACCACCACCCCGAAATGTACGGGAACTGGAGGACCTGCTGTTGATATTATGGTACCAGATACCTCAGTATACCTATCGTCACGTCATCGAATCGATGCCTCGCCGAGTGGCCGCTGTTTATGGGCTAAAGGGGGTTCTACAGCTTGTAAGGTAGGGGGTCGTAATGTAATGGATCATCGGTGAATATACTTCTCCAGCAAACATTCCTTCAATATGTGAATTTTTGGTAATACAGCTAGATAATTACATCAACTACCGCGTAATTAAATTTCAACATCTTTTAGAAAACATTTTACGGAATTGAAAAATATGTTTAAAGGATCAGACAAATCCGTTTAATAGGCGTAAGGCAGATATAAAGGTAACTAAACGCCAGCTTTCACCAGACACGGTTGGCTTCCCCAGGCGAATGTTATAAAATATAAACAAAGAATTCAATTTAAATGCACAGAGTAATGTGTAAAACAATGATAAAGATAGTATGTGATAGGCACGCGCTGTTAAAGTCATAGAGCAGATGCGCGTGGGTGGGAATTAAGTAGGGCACGCCAGGCATGGGGAAGCTCAATTGATGTTTCAGAGTTGCACACGTCATGCCTTGACAATATGGCTTCTCGAAGAAGGGTCGTTCGGAGCCGTTGTATACGGAGCTACTTTCTTCATATTCGACCATAAAGGAACTGCTGATCGGGTGGCAACTTCACGAACCAGAGCGGTGGTCAGTAAGCCTCTCTTGGCATCCCGCTTATGTTCTTGGAGCGTTATACTCAGTGAGCTTTTTGACATACCAACATAGTTATTGGTTGCTCCGTCTGGGTAGAGCAACGGGATGGTATATATCCCGCCTCATTGCTCATATCCCTTTGCTCTACCCAGACGGAACAATCAAGAACTATGTTGGTATGACAAAAAGATCACTGGTATAACGCTCCAAGAACATAAGCGGGATGCCAAGAGAAGCCTACTCACCACCGCTCTGGTCCGTGAAGTTGCAACCCGATCAGCTGTTCCGTTACGGTCGAATATGAAGAAAGTAGCTCCGTACACAACGGCCCGAACGACCCTTCTTCGAGAAGCCATATTGTCAAGGCATGACGTGTGCAACTCTGAAACATCAATTGAGCTTCCCCATGCCTGGCGTGCCCTACTTAATTCCCACCCATGCGCATCTGCTCTATGACTTTAACAGCGCGTGCCTATCACATACTATCTTTATCATTGTTTTACACATTACTTTGTGCATTTAAATTGAATTTTTTGTTTATATTTTATGACATTCTCTTGAGGAAGCCAACCATGTTTGGTGAAAGCTGGCGTTTAGTTACCTTGGTATGACAAAAATATCACGTTTTCAAGTATTCATAAAAAATGTATTTAAAAACATATACAAATATATATAAAAATAAGCAACTAATAAATTACAAAGGACCACGTGATACCCCATGAGGACGGCCTGGGGCGCTTCTGAGTTACCTTCCCCCACCCCACTGAGTATACAACGGGCTGAGTACACCTCTTTTGGCTAACTAATGGAAATGTCTGCATTCCAAAAATTTTCTAAATGGAATTATAAATTAAACCGCAAAGAACTGAATTATATTGCAACTAAGCCCATTTCAAACAATCGTAACCTTTATCATTTATCACTCTCTTTTTTAGTGTATAGAAAATAAAATATCTTTTTACGACAGGTGTGCTTTGTTCAACTTTTACTCCCAAAAAACCTTATAATTCCACCTTCTGCCCATAAGGAAGTTTTGCCCGTCTATTTCCATGATGAAAAAGCTGCAGGCACCACTTAAAGAAATCGCTAGCAACCGCCAGTCTGCAGGTGGTCGTAAAAATGGGAAGGAGATAAAGGAAAAGTTTTTGGGGTAGGATGAATTTTCGAGAGCATATACAACAAGTGAAAATGGAACACTCTCCCCAAACGAACCTTGCCGGAAGGCAAGAAGCCGCTTTGAACCTCTCACACCTGCTTCTCGGTTGCTTTAACTTTTTCTTATCACGCGTGCGTACAGTTTCGCAAGTAGCAGGCTTCCAAAATCTTGCCATGAACGGTTCTACCACTAAAACGCGTTCGCACGATGGTACGCGTGAGCATGAGAAAGTGCGGAAATTCCCCAACAAAAAGAAAAAAAAAAAAATATTAAGAAACGAGCTTGAAAATCGAAGAGTGGCCGCCCATGACACCTGCTAGTTGCTGACCTGCCGTGATGACCAATGCATTACGGAATGCTGTGCCATTTGCAACACGGCGAACCTGCTTGTCACGAGCGGAATTCCATTGTTCACAATCCGCCAGCCTCAGCTGCCAATACCGCATCCAAGTTACAAAAGAAACAAAAGGCAATAACGAAAAGAAAAATTAAAAACAAAAATACATGCCGCTAATAAGCGGAATATTAGAGATATGCGATAAAAAGTGAGGTCAGTCTCCTAGAAAGCAACTGCTCGGGTGGTGACTGCTTCAGAAAGTGATAAAGCAATGCGTGCTGAGGAAGTGACATTTTCAGCCCTTTGCTGCGTATTAGAACAAGTAGCGTGCGGACTTCTGAGAAACACTCTGTAAAGTCCAAAAGAAAAAAGGTGCGACATATTTGGGCTATGTCTGTCTGACAAGAGGAAAGGTAGTGAAAAGCATACAAATGAAAAATCAGGTTATTTCCACTGTACTTTCTCACAGTGTTTCTTTCAGGACTTTTTGGCCGCGGGGGGGATGGAACATTAGAGGGGCAAGTTTTCCATTTGCTATATATATATAATTTTCACTACTATATTTATATCACCATCATCATCATTGTCAAACCACTATCCATTTACTGCTGGACGAAGGTCTCTTCCTCAACGGTCTGTCTTGTGCCAGTCTCCTCCATGTCACTCCTGCATACTTTCAAATTTCATCTACCCATCTCCCATGTGGTCTTCTTCTGGGTCTTTTCCTGTACCTTGGAATCCAATCTAAAAATTCGACTGTCCATCGATGGTCTGTTCTTCTGGCAGTATGTCCAGCCCATTGCCATTTCAGGGATTTAACTCTGATCATCATATCTTCCAGTCTTGTCATTTTTCGGATCCACGAGTTCCTCTTCTTATCTCTCCTGGTTACACCAAGCATGCACCTCTCCATGCTGCTTTGAGTTGTCTACAGTCTTTGTATGTCTCTTTTAGTTAAGGTCCACGTTTCTGCACCATACTTAAGCACTAGAAGGATGCATTGATCAAACACTTTTCTTTTAAAACATAATAGCATATTACTCTTGAAAAATATGCTGTTTCTTCCAAAAGCTCTCCAGGCAAGTTTTATACGCCGATTAATTTCTTCATCAATGTGACCTTCACTTGATATCTGCTGTCCAAGATAAACGTACGTATCTGTTATCTCCAGCTTTACTCCATCAATCGATAAATCTTCAATTCTTGTAAAAGCATAGAACAACGCTTTTGTCTTCTGAAAGTTCATTTTTAATCCCACTTCTTTACTCTTGTCAGCAAGTTCCTGGATCATACTCTGCCGCTCTGATGGGGTAGTTCCAAAAATGACTACGTCATCAGCAAAACGAACGTGAGTTAGATAATATAGAAGTAATTACTATATACCTACCACAGGGGCGCATTTAAAGGGGGCCTCCCCCCCCGGAAAATGCTTCATTTTTTTCTTTTTGGTTAAATTGCGACTTACATTAGAAAAAATTACCTTAATTTAATAAAAATGCATCAACTGATATTAGAAGAAAAATGCTTTAATTTTTCTTCAATTTTTCCTTAACTTTCAATTTGGTTCCAGATGGTGGATTTCAAAAACTTCCTTTTTTCGCCCCCCCCCCCGGAAGAAAAATTACATAGCTGATATAGTAATTACTTCTTCAGACATTTCAGGAATAACAAACTGTTTTCAGCTAAAGGAAGGAAGGGCGAGGTTCCGCAGGCTTGAAATTTTTATCTGTTAAAATGCATTCAACGCACTCTTGTTCGTAAATCACGATTCCCAGACAATTTAGGTATGATTAGTCTACTTATTATATTTTGAAGAATACCATGCGTCGTAATACACTTTTTAATAAAACAAACTATAACTAGTACCATTTGAACAAATATTTAAAAAAAATAAAATTGAAGAAATATTTGTATCATAAAAAGAAACGAAACTTCCTTTTTCATCATAGCCTGAATTTATTAAAATTTGGCTCGGTAACCTCAAATGTCTCGGGGGGGCGAATGGTCGTTTCCAGGAGGGCTTATCCCCCCTGGATGTATGCCTGAAAGAAACACTGGTTTTTCAGGTGGCGAGCTCAACTTCAAACGGAAAGTATTCACATTTGCATGTTCAATAACAAATACTTTTGCTATTGAGCGACAAATATGTTCATTAAAGACCGTTAATCCCGCTTAGCAGGCAGGGACATAGCTGTCTCAAAACCAGGGGACGACGGGGGGGGGGGTAAAGACTCGTCTAGGGTCGCTGTGACCAACGAAAACAATTTTCCATCCACAAATACAGATGCAAGTTTCCCTTTGTATTTCGTTCCTTTTATTAATTCACTTCGCTAGCGAACATTTTCTTCATGCTGATAAGTAAAAAAGGAAAAATACGAGGGGTAGAGAGAAAAAACTGAAACTGAACTCTCTTGAAATATAAAAAATAAATCACATTATCAGAATTCGTTTGACGTAAAAAATCACGTTAAGAACACAATCACAAAAACAGTGTTTTCCCGTGTTATCGGTAATTGTGAAATATTCTAGAACATTCAAATTTTATTTATTTGTCTGAACAATATACTCAGTCATTCAGCGGCCTCACCCTATAAACATCTTTGCGCAGGGAAACACAGGTATCTATCCTCCTACAGAAGGTACTTCCACTATCGTCTAATAACTTATCTCACTGACGTGTCTGAAGAGCGTTGTTTGGCCACCTGTGTTAGCGCACAAACACCGGGTTTGATCTTACCGATAAAACTTAAGTGAGTTAGCTTGGAGTCTTCAAGATATCTTTTCAGAAGCGGAAAACACGCACAGTTTCACTTCGATTAAAAAACAAAACGTTACCTTAAGTAATTCCGTCGCATGTTTTATTCTAATACATCTCGATTTTGTCTACATAGAGAAAATCTACACTGTAAAAAAAAAATTCTGAAGTTCAAGAGCCACTTCCCGTGATTTCTTTCGTGAAATGACGGAGAAAACTCCAGATTTTCCGTACGCCAGAAAAAATTCTGAATTTTCAGAAACCTTTCCGCAATTCCTTTCCTAAATTGACGGTAAATTACCGTTTTCATGATATGTTAACGAAAAATTCTGAATTTTCAGAACCTTTCCGCAATCCCTTTTTTTATATTAACGAAAAAAACTCCGTTCACACTTTTTCCGTATCAATAAGACAAAAAAATTTCCGGTAGTAGGAGAGATTCACGGGATTACTTGGGTGTTTGATTAAAGTAGTTCCACCTAAAATCTCTGCCTTATGTTTCCAATTGTAAAACTTATTTACACATTTTCTTTGCAATTAATGTATTCCCAAGGATGAAAGTCTACACATTGTGACGTGCTTGCCCAGCAGGACGCACACGACATAAAGGCAGATAGCAGCGGCAACGAACGTCCACGTAGCTCAATTAGTAGAGTGACTTATTCCGGAATGAGGGGACCCGGGTTCGAACCCCGGCGTGGACAAAAATTACGGAGAAATTTACATCGATCAAACTAACTTTAACTTATAGCATGGGATACTTAATACTTGCTAAAACAAAACCATAATTAAGCAATCCAGCATTTGTTTGTCTACTGACGTCATGAATGTACAGGTCGCGCCATCTATCAACAGCTCTGAACATTACTCAAAGAAAAATGATTGATTTTTAATATAGTTATGTTTTAGCAAATATTAAGTATCCCATGCTATAACTTAAAGTTAATTTTATCGATATGCAAATTTTCATCCTTGGGAACACATTAATTGCTAAGAAAATATGTAAAGAAGTTTTACCGTTGGAAATATAAAGCAGAGATTTTAGGTGGAACCATCTTAACTGTTAAATTTCAATAGTCTGTCGAAGTATTTGATTTTGAAGTTCTGTAGTGAGATCAGATATTGTGGATGGCGTGGATATTGTGTGTGTGTGTTTGCGCGCGTGTCCGTAGTCACCTGATATGCGTACATTATGACCCCTATTTAAAATTTTGAAACACATAATTTATACAAGCATAGATGATTGAAAATTTGGGAAATTAAAGTTCATGAACCCAATATAGAAGTTTTACCGTTGGAAACATAGAAGTTTTATCTCATGAATTTTCGTTACTGTGGCACAGGATATTTCCCCTCCTCTTCCCCATTTTGTGCGCCAGTTATTATATTGTGTGTTACCGTAAGAAACCATGGTACTTAATTTATTGTACAGGTGATTGTACGATGTCTATGTATGAGTCTATGGAATCCTTAAGACAAAAGCTGTATAGCTATCAAGAGTAAATTTTATATTTTGAAGTTTTGTGAAATAATATTATAAAACAGTACATTGCACCTTCTCTTAAAGATAATTGAAACATATTGTCAGTTGAAAAAAAAAAAAAAGATACCAGACTCCAAATCATCGTGTTGCTTCGAAAAATCACGATGAAAAAATACGTAATTTGTAATAAAACCTCCTGCAGAAAAAAAAATTTAATTATTACAAACGTATTCAAAAATAGAAAATAAAATGATAAAAAGCTCGCATTAATGAAAAAAAAAATCCTCATTGTCCAATTAGTTTTACCTTGTACGTGAGTCAGTTTCCTGTGACCTTCTGGCTCAGTGGTTACGACGCGTGGCTTTAACCCGAAAGGCCTAGGCCCCCACCACCGGCGCTCGGATTCTCTCGCGTTAAGGCGGAAATCTACAGCATGTTGGATTTTGCGAAATTTCTGTTTAAATACGGAAAAACTTAAAACGGACTTTTCTGAAATAAACGGAATGGAATGTTACAGAGATTTTATACTAGACTGTAGGATTCTATATAAAATCTCAATATTGAAACTTTTATTCCATCACGTGCTCCACTTCCTTTGTTTCCACAAAGCGTGAGAAAAATTTCTCAGAGTCAGTTCCCCATTAGACACCGAATGTACAGTTAATTTGCTAAGACGACAATGTGTCTGCGCTTAGTATTTGCACATTGTTTGTTGAATGGAGATTAACTCTATCGCGCCTCTTTTGATACTTTACAGATTTCAATTTCAATGCTGCCGAGTAACGGACTTTTCTGAAATAAACGGCCCTCACATTTTACTTTGAGGCTTTAGATTTACCGAGGGCGGTGTGTTTGTTTTGCATGGGGAACTTTCGGATGTTATTAAGGGCATTTTTTTGTCACGAGGGAAGAGGAGGCGAGATGAGGGTTGTCTCTGGTTTTCGAGAGCGAGCGGTCGCGAAAGGTACGACGAGGTAATTGCCCCAGGCGAGGCTGGGAAGTTTAGGCGGACCGACAGGATAGGGAATTTTCGCGGACAGCGCGAGAGATGATCGAAAGCGGAACAGTGAGGAAACATAGCACAGCTAACGGACAACCTTTGCAGGCAATTAAATGAAGAGAAGAATAAAAGTTTCTTAGATATATTTACGGATCGCAAGAATTATTTGAATACAATTATTATCATTTGGTTATTACGTGTTAATTACTATCATCTTCAACCACACAAGACTTAGCAACTCAACCACACAATATTTATAAAGTTAATACGAACATGTTAATAACAGGCTGCAGAGATAGCTACGAACTTGTTAATATACAACGGAAAATCTATGAAAATACGGGTTTAAAAAGAAACGGAAGTTCTGTTAAAAGACTAACACCTACTGGAAACTTTGCTGCACGTTATTGTCAGGAATGTTCAGTGAATTCACACCACTTATTATTTATAGTGCAGCTCACCCTCCAAAACAAAAATCATAACCATTTGACTGATATTAAAACTCTCGTGTAGAAAGCGACCAAAAGACATTCTTCTTCTTCAGAAAATTCAGTGGCGACATAGACAACGATGCAGACGAATGGTCAGAGGCGCTGGTCTCCGGCTAACTGTCGGACCTGGGAACGAGTACAGGATGAGGCATGAGATACGCCTCCAGGTATGACGATTGTCGTGCAATAACAAAACGCCTTTCAAGTCGGGTATTGTGCACGTTTGGTGAAGTTCTTTCTACTGCACAAATCTGATAGGATGCCAAGACTGGATTGCGCGTCTTCTTTCCTTCGGCTTCGGGAACTAGAATGCTGTGAGCGAGCACTAATTTGCAGTGGCATGTAGACGTCGAAGAGTTTGCACACATTACTGAGAGGAAATGCTCTGCTATGCCTTTGCATGGTTACAGCTTATCGCATGCATACCGAAGTCTTCTCTTTTGCACTCAATCAGGATGCGGGGACACTGCGAAGCTGACTTCTGCTCAGAACAAAATCGGGTAAACTCCACGAGCTAATTTCCATGTGCAAGTCTGGTTAAACAAGTTTTTAGACAGTTTTCACAAGTACCGGCATGGCAAGCATTTCGGAGAACGCAGATATCAAGCGAGGGTCACACAAATGAAAACATTGATCGGTGTATAAAACTTGGTTCGACAGCTTTTGGTAGAAACAGTTCAATTTTCAAGCGCAATATACACTGCTGGCCACCCAAAAGGCAACACCAAGAAGGACACGAGATAGCAAAGCCAGATTTACTGGACACATAACAACAGATGCAAAGATGAAACGATTGAGCTTACAGGCCCGTGCGACTTGCGGAACATGCAGACATCAATAGTTCGTGTGGCCCCCATGGCTGGCAATAAACGGTCACTACACGCTGCGGCATCAAACAAAAGAGGCTTTGGATGTGAGCTTGGGGTAGGTCGGTCCAGGCTGCTTCCACACGTTGCCACAGTTCCTCAGGCGTAGCCGCGGGTGGTACTTGCCGGGCCACTCGGTTGCCGATCAGCGACCAGACATGTTCGATGGGCGACATATCGGGAGAACAGGCGGTCCACGGCAGCAGTGACACCTGGTGGGCCGTGAAGAATTGTTGCACGATGCTTACCACGTAAGAGCGCGCATTGTCCTGTTGAAACGTGGCCGCTGGTAGGTCCTGCAGGTAACTGGCAGGCCGTTGGCAGGTCCTACAGGCTTAAAAATGCCGGAGATGTAGCGGTGGCTATTGGGTGTACCGGCGATGCGTACCAGAGGGGTGTAGGTGTCATATCCAATTGCGTCCCAAACCATAACGCCAGGCGACGGGCCGGTATGGCGATGCATAATGCAGGCGTCATACAGTCTCTCGCCGTGGTGCCGTCACACGCAGATCCGACCATTGTGGTGTTGCAGGCAGAAGCGGGATTCATCGGAGAAGACAATGTCGTGCCATTCCCTAGACCAGGGGAGGCGTTCAACGGCCCACTGTCGCCGCATTCGCCGGTGGTGTAACGTCAATGGTAATCGGATCAACGGGCGCCGTGCGACAAGCCCCCGCTCCTGCAAATGACGTCGAACTGTACGTGCTGACACAGGTTGTTGCGCAACACACACTAATTCCTGCGCTAACGTTCGCGATGTGGCGGTGCGAGCCGTGAATGCCCGCCGCACAACATGCCGGTCCTCTGGTTCGGTGGTGTGCCGCGGCTGTGGCAATCGCTCACGTCGGTCCGTCCGTCCCTCCTGCACTCACCGAATTCATACTCGCCTCACTGTGGCTGGATGTCGTCCCACACGGGCGCCGATGTCTCGGTACGATAAACCGCTGTCGCGATAAGCCACTATTCGTCCTCTGTCGAACTCCAAAACGTGCTGGAATGACTGCCGTATTCTGCGACGAGGCATCAGGAAAGCTTCCCACGCACAGGTCCGGCTGCACAACACACTTCCACTACTTACACCCCGCCTTCTGTGCATCCTTCTTATAGTGCTCCTCGGTGGCGTGCCGGGCGCACATGATTTGCATATGCCTTGCAATGCTAATCGTTTGCATGTCCTCTCGCGGGCGACACATGCTGCGAATTTCAGGCCAATCGGATGATTCGTTCTTGGTGTTGCATTATCGGTGGCCAGCAGTGTACATTATGTCTTAAAAGAAAAGTGTTTTATCAATTCATCCTTTTATTTCTTACGTACGGAGCAGAGACTTGAACTTTTTTTAAAAAAGGACATACAAAGGCTGCAGACAACTGAAAGAGCATGGAGAGATGCATGCTTGGTGTAACCAGAAAAAATAAAATGAAGAACTTGTGGATCAGGAAAAAGACAAGAGTGGAAGGCATCATGATCAGAGTAAAATCCCTGAAATGGCAATGGGCTGGTCATATTGCCAGAAGGACAGGCCGCCCCGGTGGCGCAGTGGTCTAAGCGATGGCCGCTGATCATTCGTCCGAAAGGGGTCCGGGTTCGAATCCCGGTGAGGCATGGATGTTGTGTTTGTCTTACGGCACTGGCTCTCTCTCCCTTCCCTGGAACCAGTGACCCTAAATTAAGGACGGGCGACTTCTTATAGCCCATTGAGTTGCTCACGGTGGTCGTTAAACCTCCAATCGAAAAAAAAAAAAAAAAAAGAAAGAAGGACAGACCACCGAGACGGACAGTCGAAATTTTAGACTGGGTACCATGGGACAGGAAAAGACCCAAGAGAAGAGCTTGTATCGGGTGGATGAAATTCGAAAGTATGCTGGAGTCACAAGGAGGACACTGGCTCAAGACAGACCGTTGTGAAAGAAACTGGAGGAGACTTTCATCAAGCAGTGGATTGATAACAGTTGACAATGATGATGATATTATATATACATTGGCGTAGTCATTTTTGCAACTACCTTTTCAGAGCTCATATAGGAAGTTGGTGACAAGAGTAAAGAAGTGAGATTAAAAATGAACTTTCAGAAAACAAAATTGATGTGCAATGCTTTTACAAGAAATGAAGATTTATCGAATGATAGGGGAAAGCTGGAAATAACCAATACCTATATTTACCTTATAATGAATTAGCTTTATCTTGCTTTCCGCTAAGCTAATTATAATGAATAAGCTCTTTCTACCAGCTATAGCTAATGATAATAATGAAGCTTTCCTACTGAGCTTCAAATAGTGAATTCAAATGGTTGTTGTTACTAGTTAATTAAGAACATGAATATAGTCTCCTGCTAGTAGTGTAGTAATTAGAATGTATAAAGTCTTAACGCTGGTTGTTAATGGTAAAAAACTAACGATATAAACCTAACAGCCAGACAGAGGTCTGACAAAAACTATTAATTGAGAAAGACGTACTTACTCAAATCTTTTATTATCAACTTCAACTGGTATCAACACACACCGCTACTCAAATAACACGTAGCTCCTCTAGTATAACAACAAACGATCCCCTTATAACAACAAAATCTCTCCGTACAACACCAAACGCTCTCCGTACAATAACAAACGCTCTCCGTACAATAACAAACGCTCTCATATATACTAGCTACCACCACGTCATGACTTACACTCATTGCCAGATCTCATTCATCGGGTGAAATAATATTTCGTTCAGTAAGAAGATAATTTACATAGTAAAATAAAATAACCAGAGGTAGTAAAATCAAAAGGAAAGTGAATATAGAGTATACGTTACAACCTTAGACAAGAGATATCAAGCGAGGATCACATTGATGAAGAAATTAATTGGCGTGTAGAACTTGGTTGGAGAGCTTTTGAAAGAAACAGTACAACTTTGAAAAGCAATATGCTAGTTCTTACATTTGGAGCGAAGATATGGACCTTAACTTAAAAAGACATACAAAGGCTGCAGACAACTGAAAGAAGCACGGACAGATGCATGCTTGGTGTAACCAGGAAAGATAAGAAGAGGATTCGTGGATAAGGAAAATGACCAGAGTGGAAGACTTTATGATCAGAGTAAAATCTCTGAAATGGTAATGTGCTGGACATATTGTTTCAGAAGGACAGACCACCGATGGATAACCAAAATTTTATACTGAATTCCATGGGACAGAAAAAGACCCAGAAGAAGACCACGCTGGAGATGGGTAGATGAAATTCGAAAGCATGCGGGAGTGAGGAGGAGACTTGCTTAAGACAGATAGTTGTGGAAGAAACTTGGAAAGACCTTCATCCAGCAGTGGACTGATAATGATTTACGATTATGATGATGTATGTATCATCAAATGATGGAGCTATTTTTTCACTTCACATGGCAAATTTGATTATGACTGTGTAATAGTTGAAAATTCGTAGAATTTGATTACCTATGGATTCATGTTTTTAATTATCTTAAAATTTGTAATGAATTCTAAAGAAAAATTGTTTGCGGTCTTGAAGCGAAGGAGCAGTTTCGGAGGAGAGTAACAAAGGGTATCGTGAAAATCGAAACTGTTCCTTTAAGGACTTGGTGCCCACGTACACCTTAATGTTTCCACTGAGGAAGGCAAAATTCTTGCCGAAACATGTTTGGAAGTGTGTTGCGGTGGCGAATTAAGTTTGGGTCCATCTTTTATTCCTTTGTGTCTTTTTATTCATTTGGGTTTTTTAACTTTCACGTTTTTAATCATCATTCCTTGTAAACACCTATACAAAGGTAAGAGTGACCAATAACATTAACAAAACTCCGCATAAAATATTACTTTCACATTACAGCAACAACAGTAATAAACAAGTTAGTAAAATCATGCAATGTATTTATTATGATACGCTTTCCAACATACTAGAAATCATTACTCAAGTTATTACTCAAGTTATGAGGATAATGGCTGTGGAATAAATCTCGCTCCTGTGCCCTGACCTTTGACCCCATTTCGATAATATTCAACAGAACCGGTTCAGTATACCTCCGGAACAGCATACTAAAGTTTTGTCTCAACAGAAACATTTTTAGTCAAGTTATGAGAATAATAGCTGTGGAATAAATCTCGCTCCTGTGTCCTGACCTTTGACCCCATTTCCATCATATTCAACAGAACCGGTTCAGTATATTTTGGGAACAACATGATAAAGTTTTGTCGCAATCCAAGCATTTTTACGTAAGTTATGATGCATAAAGGCAATGGAATGGATACCACTCTTATGTCCTGACCTTTAACCCCATTTCTTCCATTTTCAAAAGGGTTCATTGCCAGGTTGTCCCCTACTGCATACTAAAATTTCATCGAAATCGAACCATTTTTACGCAAGTTATGACGCATAAGGGCAATGGAATGGGTCTTGACCTTTGACCCAATTTCGTCCATTTTCAATAGAGTTCATTCCCATGTGATCTCCTACCACATACTAAAATTTCATCGAAATCGAACTGTTTTTACGCGAGTTATGGTTCTGACGGACGGACAGACAGACAGACGGACAAAGCTGGAACATATACGCTTCTTCAACCTACGGTTGGAAAGCGTAAAAAAGATATGTTTAACAATGAATAGGGAATTTCTAGGATAAATTTTTTTCAAAGTTGCCCCTGGCTGACCGTGCCAATAAGCGCCAGCGTCAGTAAGATGTTAAATAGTAGAAAGGCAGGAACAATCGCATAAAACAAAAAGATGAATACACAAGAATTTAACAAGAGAAAAAATGACTCAGCAAATGGAAGATTAACTAGGTTTCGTCAGACAGCAAGTTAATTAATTGTCAGCTCCTGGCAGTAAATCTTTGTTGAACTAGTTTCTGCACGGGCAAGTCTAATTTACCGTTTAACACAACGATAATACTTCCTTTGCGGCCAGATATCCCAGCTTTCTTCATTAAGATCGAACTAAATCGTCAAGAGAGAACTGGAGTGACAAATAACGACGACCCTGAAGGAAAAAACAAATTATATCAACCAGAATGATTAGCTAATTTTTCCAGGAACTACATCTTTTTCTGTTTAACAAACTTAGCTCCAACGAAGCACATTTTTTTTTTTTTTTTATTTCCTGGGCACCTCATTGAAACCATAGTCGTATTGCAGAACGGAAACTAACAGGAGCGTAATATTTTAAACAACAGATTCAGAATATGCTGGAAGCAAGATTAAAACACAAATGGCATAACTTGCTTATTAAATTGCAAGAATATGGAGGTTCAAGCTTTATAGCGATTCATTCTCCTAAGATCCGCTTTTCCAAAAAAAAAAAAAAAAAAACGCGTCCTAGAAAAATTTATAAATGCCAAAAGAAATACGACGCATCCTAGGAAAAGTGAAAAATGTAAAAGAAATTACCCAACCACACTTGCACATCATTCATTACGTTCATGCAGCCAACAACTTTGTAGTCTTTTCCCCATAATTCAGAACACAGAAAACATGAAGTAAAGGTACGAGAGTGGATCCAAAGGTAACACACGCTATTTTTTTAACAGTTTAATAGATAGGCAAAACAAAACATATACACAGTGAAACTACATTTCTTAGCTATTTTTCAACATACAGAAGGTGATTCGAAAGTTTTGCAATATTTGGATCACTTTATACCTTCATACATACCTTCATGATGAAAGCTGACTATCATTCAAAATATAAGCCATCGTGTTGCACCGTCTTTAGCCATCTGTCTGCCAGTTCTTCGATTCCGCGGCGGTACCAGTTCTTGTCCTTCGAGGCGAAGAACTCCTTCTTCACCCCAGCTGTCACCTCCTCCTGGTTGTTGGAGTGCCGCCCGCGAAGGAAGTGGGCCATGGACCGGAACAAGTAATAATCCGACGGGGAAAGGTCCGGAACACATGCTGTGTGTGGCATCAGTACGATGCCCTCAAGTTCCTGGAGTTTTGCCCGGGTCGTTTGCGCGGTATGAGGCCCAGCGTTGTTCTGCTGTAGGAGAGCGAGCTTTCTGTTTACCAGGGCCGGGTACTTCTCCAAAACGGCATATATCCGCTCCTGCTATTCAGAGTAGAGCTTGGCGTTGATGGTCCAACAGTCTGAAACAAATTCATAATGGATTATCCCCTCGAAATTCCACCAGACGCAGAGCATCACCATGTGCTCAAAGCACTCACGCTATGGAACAGGTTCAGGAAGCTACCCCGGGCTCAACCACTACCGTTGTGTGTTAGGATTACAGAAACAGACCCACTTTTCATCGCACGTAACAATTCTCTTGATGAAAAGTACATCGCGCGGGTTTTCTAGGAGTTTCGTGCACACTTCCACTCGGCGGTTTGCTTCAGATGACGTCACTTCATGAGGGACAATGCGGCAGCTGCTTTAGACCTTGCCGAGGTCCTGAAGGTGACGAACCACTGTGGTCTGTGATATTCCCAGCTCGCCTGATGATCTCCGAGTGCTAGTTGTCGAATTTACCTCTAGGGCCTGGCGCACGGCCTCCGAATCCACGGTTCGCTGGCCTACCGGACCTTTTCTGATCGTCGAGGCTTCTGTCGTTTGAAGGACATTTCTTGAACCATATGGTTGCGGTGCTGTGGTCCACAGAATCTTCTCCTTTTGCATGACAAATGTTTCGTGTTGCTTGAGTGGCGTTATGTCCGAGTTCAAATTAGTAAAACAAAAGTTCCCTAATTTGACCGGTTGTGGATGTTCATCTTTTAGGTGTCCCAACCACAGACAAAACGACGACATGCAATGCTGTTCACAGCAGCGACTACCACTTTATATCCCTTTCCACTGACTGCAGTGCGCGACTTGAACTAATTTAAACACGTGACATACCCGCCGCAGCACATGCGTTTCTGCAAATATTGGAAAGTTTTCGACTCACCCTCTGTAAGAACCGAGGCGCTCGAGACATTTAGATTTTTTTTTAGATTGAAGGTTTTAACGACCACCGTGAGCAACTCAATGGGCTATAAGCAGTCGCCCGTCCCTAATTTAGGGTTACTGGTTCCAGAGAAGGGAGAGAGACAGTGCTGTAAGACAAACACAACATCCATGCCTCACCGGGATTCGAACCCGGAGCCCTGAATGATCAGAGGCCATCGCTTAGACCACTGCGCCACCGGGGCGGCCGAGACATTTATCCCAGCGGGGTACCAGTTTTAGTATACCTTGTTTATAAAAGTCCGCTTGGGCGTATAGCCACCTCCTTACAACCGATTTGACTTCGTCAGGCGAATCTGAAGCCCAGGAATCTTTTCAAGGGACCAAACACATTAAAGTTCGAAAAAGCCATTTCCGGACTATACGGTGGGTGCTGGAGCACCTCTCAGCCAAATTGCGCAATTTTGTCACGAACCTGTTGTGCAGCATGTGGGTGAGCGCTATCATGAAGCAGTCTGACATTTGCAGCGTCTCTATTGATTCTTTTGTCACGAAGGGCACGACGCAAATTTGTCAATGTGTTAGCGTAGGTTTTGGCATTCATAGTGATTCCCGTTGGATGAAACTTAACGCCATGCATGTCCCAGAACACCATCATGATGACTTTTTGTGCATATTGGGTTAATCTGAAATTTGTTGGGCGGCTGGGAGTCAGAATGTTTCCACACCATGCTGGCCTTTTTTGTTTCGGGAGTGTGGTGGTACGCCCAGAACTCACCGCCCGTCACTACACCTGCCAGAAATGCATGTCCTTCCTCTGCGTAACGCATCAAGTGGTCCAAGGAGGACACCATTCTCTGTCCCTTCTGGTCGTCTATCAAGTGCTTGTCCACCCATCGCGAACTGACCTTGCAAAATTGCAATTTGTCATGTACGATATCTTACGCTATATACGGTACGAAATGTTGAGCTTCTGTGCCAATGTGCGCAGATGGATCCGCCGGTTACTCAGAATTGCCTGTTCAATGCCTCTCACAGAGGCAGGTGATGACGTAGTTGCAGGTCGACCGGAATATGGCGAATCGGTAAGGTTGCCACGGCCCTCTGCAAAGAAACTGCACCATCAGAAGATGTTGCTGTGATCTAGGCAATCACCACCATACATTTTGACCACTTCTTTGTCAATTTCCGTCGGAGTTTTCCCCTTAGTCCACAAAAAAAGGACTACTCCACGTTGCTCTTCATTTTTTTTTTTTTTTTTTTTGATTGGAGGTTTAACGACCACCGTGAGCAACTCAATGGGCTATAAGCAGTCGCCCGTCCCTAATTTAGGGTCACTGGTTCCAGGGAAGGAGAGAGCCAGTGCCGTAAGACAAACACAACATCCATGCCTGACCGGGATTCGAACCCGGACCCCTTACGGACGAATGATCAGAGGCCAACGCCTTAGACCACTGCGCCACCGGGGCGGCTGCTCTTCATTCGTAGACGACAAACAAACTCGAAATCTTTGTGCCGGCGTTCACCTTGTCTTCATCCACGTGGACACTTGATCCAACCAAACCGGTCTGTAGCGTGATATTCAAACTCGTTGTCTGTCAAACTGCAACCGGCTACCTGCAACCCGCAAAGAAAAAAATTTCCGTGCTTTACTTTTCGATCCTCCCCCAGTTTTCATGGGCTGGAAAATTTTCAACAGTAACCTTAAATGATGAACAGGAAAATATTAAATGGGGCAAAGGAACCTAAGCAATCGGCAGGAGCTGCTATGAAAAAGCAATGCTGCTTTAAAGTATTACAACTTAAAAATTCCGCTTAAAAAAATCGGAATAGTTAGGAGCACTTACGTATTAAATATACCTGTAATTCCAGGATGCCAAGAGCTACAACGATTAGGTTTCCAATAGCCTTTCCTGTTCGTAATTTAGCAGGTAGCTTTTTGCTAGTTTTGTCCAGATAGATACACTGCTGGCCACCCAAAATGCAACACCAAGAAGGACACGAGATAGCAAAGCGAGATTTACTGGACACATAACAACGGATACAAAGATGAAACGATTGAGCTTACAGGCCCGTGCGACTTGCGGAACACGCAGACATCAATAGTTCGTGTGGCCCCCATGGCTCGCAATAACGGTCGCTACACGCCGCGGCATCGAACGAAAGAGGCTTTGGATGTGAGCTTAGGGTATGTCGGACCAGGCTGCTTCCACACGTTGCTTCAAGTTCATCAAGCGTAGCCGCGGGTGGTGCTTGCCGGGCCACTCGGTTGCCGATCAGCGACCAGACGTGTTCGATGGGGGACATATCGGGAGAACAGGCAGGCCACGGCAGCAGTGACACCTGGTGGGCCGTGAAGAATTGTTGCACGATGCGTGCCACGTGCGGGTGTGCATTGTCCTGTTGAAACGTGACCGCTGGCAGGTCCTGCAGGTAAGGAAGGACTACAGGCTCCAAAACGTCGGAGATGGTGCGGTGGCTGTTGAGTGTACCGGCGATGCGTACCAGAGGGCTGCGGGTGTCATATCCAATTGCGCCCCAAACCATAACACAAAGCGACGGACCGGTATGACGATGCATAATGCAGGCGTCATACAGTCTCTCGCCGCGGATCCGACCATCGTGGTGTTGCAGGCAGAAGCGGGATTCGTCAGAGAAGACAATGTCATGCCATGCCGTAGTCCATGTGTGGCGGTGTTCAACGGCCCACTGCCGCCGCACTCGCCGGTGGTGTAACGTCAATGGTAATCGGAGGAATGGGCGCCGTGCGACAAATCCCCGCTCCTGCAGACGATGTCGAACGACACGTGCTGACACAGATTGTTGAGCAACACACCCTAATTCCTGCGGTAACGTTCGTGATGTGGCGGTGCGAGCCGTCAATGCCCGCCGCACAACATGCCAGTCCTCTCGTTCGGTGGTGTGCCGCAGCTGCGGCAATCGCTCACGTCGGTCCGTCCGTTCCTCCTGCACTCACCAAATCCACACTCGCCTCAATGTGGTTGGATTTCGTCCCACACGGGCGCCGATGTCTCGGTACGATACACCGTTGTCGTGATCAGCCACTATTCGTCCTCTGTCGAACTCCGAAACGTGCTGGAATGACTGCCGTATTCTGCGACGAGGCATCAGGAAGCTTACCACGCACAGGTCCGGCTGGGGACTTGGGTGTGAATGGCAACATCCCAAACTCAGATGAATGCTCCTCTAACCCTAATGTGGCGTCCAGACACTTGTGTGGAGGTGCATTGTTCTGTTGGAACAGGCCCAACCCATCAGCATGAATGCAGGACATGAACGAGTGTACCTCGTCAGAAAGGATGCTCACATAGCGTTGGCCGGTCACAGACGTTTGTAGACGTACCAGGGGTCCCAGTGAAGTCCAGCTAAACACACACCATACCATTACGGACCCCCCCCCCCCACCACCAGCCGGTACAGTTCCCTGTTGACAGGCGGGATCCATGGCTTCATGGGGTTTGCGTCACACACAAATCCTTCTATCTGTCCGATACAGTGGGAAACGCGACTCGTCAGACCAGGTTACTTGTTTCCAGTCATCAAGTGCCCAGTGGCGGTGTTGCCGTGCCCAAGCGAGGCTCATAGCTCTGTGTCGTGCACCCATCAAGTGGAGTCGAGTTGGGCGTCGGCTCCCAAAGCCCATATCGTGCAGGGTACGTTGCACAGTCCGGACGCTGATGCTTGTTGCGGCTCCAGCATTGAATTCCGATAATACCTGCGAGAGTGTTGCACGCCTATCGCGTGAAACGATTCTTGACAGCCGACGATGGTCACGCTCACCCAATGTCTTTTTACGGCCACACTGGTATCGTAGGTTGGAGGTTTTGCCGGAATTCTTGTAGTCACGGTACACCCTTGCGATGGTCGCCCGCGAAAATCCGAATTCGTTTCTACCTCCGAAATACTATGGCCCATCTCACGAGAGCTAACTATGACACCGCGTTGAAAATCGCTTAAATCGTTATTACTTGTCATTCTCATGCCGAAAACAGCTCTGACCGCTGGCAAGGATGTCTTTCGCTTTATATACGCACTGGCGGACGCAACCGAGTACGCGCATAGGTGACGTTGCTATGTAATTTGCATAAGCTCGTCTGTGCCAGTTTTTCTGGCACTTCAGTGTATATGTTCACGTTCGTCACCAGGTAGCCTAGGCAACTATTTAAAACTGTTGTTCGTCAGTAATCGTCAGTAGTGTTGATCAATAGATGGCTACGCACACTTGCCACTGAATTAGAAACTTTTCTGTAGGTGTGCGTAAGCGTCACTTACGCAGCGCATATGCAAAATGCGTATTCCCGTGCGTCACCCCATGACCTAATTAACTATTTAAACCTTTTTCTCGTCAGTAGTGTTGATCAATAGATAAATACATACATATACCTGCCACTGAATTAGAAACCTTTATGCAGATGTGCGTAAGCGTCACTTACGCAACGCATATGCAAAATACGTGGCCACATGCGTCACCACGTGATCTAGGTACCTATTTAAAACTGCTGCTCGTCAGTAATCGTCAGTAGTGTTGATCAATATATAGATAGATACACACACCTGTCACTGAATTAGAAACCTTTATGTATTACTTACGCAACGCATATGCAAAATACGTGATCATGTTCCATTATGTCTTAAAAGAAAAGTGTTTGATCAATGCATCCTTCCAGTGCTTACGTATGGTGCAGAGACGTGGACCTTAACTAAAAGAGACATACAAAGGCTGCAGACAACTCAAAAAAGCATGGAGAGGTGCATGCTTGGTGTAACCAGGACAGAAAAGAAGAGGAACTCGTGGATCCGAAAAATGACAAGAGTGGAAGACATCATGATCAGAGTTAAATCCCTGAAATGGCAATGGGCTGGACATACTGCCAGAAGGACAGACCATCGATGGACAGCCGAAATTTTAAATTGGATTCCAAGGGACAGGAAAAGACCCAGAAGAAGACCACATGGGAGATGGGTGGATGAAATTCGAAAGTATGCGGGAGTGACATGGAGGAGACTGGCACAAGACAGACCGTTGTGGAGGAAACTTGGGGAGACCTTCGTCCAGCAGTGGATTGATAATGGTTGACAATGATGATGATGATGATGATGATGCGTCACCGCGTGACCTAGGCAATTATTTGAGATTGCTTCTTGTCAGTAATCGTCAGTAGTGTTGATCACAATGGGAAAAGCAATGGATCTTTCGGAGTTCGGTAAAGAGCTTATTGTTGGCTTTTTGCTTATCTTTTGAGAGCTCTGGGTCTTTAACCAGTGGAAAAATAGCCCACATTGCTTGTTGAAGTGGAGTAACTGTGGAACGGCAACCCATCAGGAACGAGATCGTCGTCGTCTGAGAAGTTTTGTACGGAGAAACAAGACTTCGTGTTGCAGCAATTGACCGAAACATTCAAAAAAGGCTGTTCCCGCCCCATGTCTCAGCGAAGTATACGCAGGGAATTGAAAAGGATCATATTGGCAGTGCCAAGCCTGTATGGAAACCAGTAATTTCTGCGAAGATTCGGAAAGTTGTCTACAGTGGTGTCAGGATCATCGTTACTGCACACTTTCGACGAGTCGTAGTACGCGTGTTTTGTACTGACGGTAGGCAGAGAGTTTGGTGCGAGCCATATTAAAGCAATGGAAGCTTATCTTTCAAACACAACTCAAGGTTGTGGAGGTGGTGTCATCGTGTGGGGCGCCCTCTGTTGATACGGAACGGTTCCCCTGATATTGCTGTAATGTCGGGTGTAGGATTAAAAGAATAAACTCATTAAAAGAATAACTTTAAAAAGAATAAACTTTAGAATAAACTCCTCGTCGTGCAACAATTCCGAGTAATCGCCCAGTAACATTGCGACTTTATTGGGTAGTTGCACGATTTTTTATTCAAGTGGAGGTAAAACTTTTCAGCCCATATGCGTAAAATTTTCCACTTCGGTTTTATGAGTTTTGAGCAACTGTTTTTCAATCTTCTTCTTGTTCTTCTTATTATTATTATTTAATTTTAATCGAAATATACGAAACACAGCGTATGACAAACAAAAATAAACAACAAAATTATCATAGACCGGTGTTTTTGAGCTCATACGAGTTTTCACCGGAAACCTAGGTATCAGTCAAGTATCTGCGTAATTCAGTATATACAGTATGATACACCAAGGAAAGGTTTTTTTTTTTTTTTTTCAGTTCTGTCGGGGTATATCAGAGAAATGCAATTTTCTGAAATGATTCACAATTTTTTTTTAAATTGTTCCAAGTGCCCTGATGACAATGAGGACTACTGCTGTCAGTGCCGTAACTACCACCTTCGCAGCCCCCGCAGCTGCGGAGGGGTGCAGGTAACCAAGGGGCGTACCGCAGCTTCCAGTTATAGTTTTTTGAAAAAATTCGAACACGCACAAAGACAAACAAACAAGTAATTAATCTAAAGGTTCATATTTTATTTTAAAGTACATTTAACTTTGCCTAAATAAATGTCAAGTTTCACTTTTAAAGAACTGGATGTCCTACAGATTGAAGCTATTCGGCCATTTGGCTCCGAGTTGTAATACGATCGCTCTCCAATCGCTTTCTCTCTGCGCTGCTGAGGAAAAGCGCGAGGCCATTTGGGGATTCCTAATGGAGGATGTGGAGAAACAGTCAGTCAGTCACCTAGGATTACGCGCAGGACAGGCGCCAACGTTTATTTACAGCAGCCGCAGGTTTTATGTACAAGAGGGTGATTTCTTCTAGTGATTTACTTTAGTTTTGTACAAAACAATTACATGTATTGTTAAATCTATTGCTTAAAAAGTAAATACTACAGAGCTCTAGGTACCAACATTGCATTTCCAGACACTTTCCCTGACTTCCTGAAGCCCCTCCCATCCTTTCACCGAATTGCTGAGCGTACACCGCCCGTGTGCTTTACACCCTTCCGACCCCCCTCCCCCCCCACACACACGTCATGCTGCATATATGCGCATGCCATACCGTACCGGACCCTGGCTGCGCGTGGCCGAGTGGACAACGTTCGTGACTGCCACGGGAAGGGCCTCAGGTTCGATCCCAGGCAGGTACGAACGCCCGATCCACTAAACACCCGCCGTGCGACGGATGGGCACGTTAAGCCGTCGGACCCCGGGTACTGACCCCCCGGTTATAAATAAGGGCGTCTTTCTCCCCCTTTCTACTTCGCTTACGTGTCACTTTCCTATCGGGCGCTCTAGCCCAAATCTCCTAGTTTCCTATTTCTAAGGGTTGTTTAAGACCTGGGGTCAGACACTCCCTTCCTAAAATCCTCTACATATGATCATGATCGTACCGGACCCTAGTCTATCTCCTGAGTGGTTTTTCGGTCCGTTCTGCCTGCTTGTTCCGCTGTTATGTTAATTTCTCCTCTTCGTCCTTAATTTTTGCACACCAGTGTAGCACAGAAAAAAGTTATTCAATGTGTGGCAGGTATCAAATAGTCTTTTGTGCTAGTGTTTAGTATACAAAGAAGAGGAGCGGGTTTCAAGAAAAATAGAGATAAGGAAACCATATTTAACGCAGTTATTGATTACATTACTACCTAATAACTCATGGGTTGTCTTCACAGTATCCTTCTATTCAGTTTACTCAAGAACAAGAGGTTGGGGTGTTTTACCCTTCCTTGATATTCAATTAACCCGGAACCTAGTCAACAACCAAATTTCTAATTGTGTCTATCAAAAACCCACTTTTATACCCTGCATCATTACTTTGGAATCGGCTCATCCACCTGAACATAAATCCTCTGCTATTCGGTTTCTGATAAAAAGGGCGTTCACCCATTCTTCCTCTCGAAATCTCCGTGTTCAAGAACTCAAGTACATTCAATCTCTTGTACAGACTTTTGCTTTTTTCTCATTTCACTTTCACCGTTTACTTCGTGAGCATTCTAGACTCCGCTTTTCGTCATTAATATCTACCAGACCTCCGATTGAATATGTAGAGAAACTGGACTACTTTCCTCCTCTGGTCAATACATTGAAAGGGATATGCCATAAACACTCTCTCTCATTTGGCATAAACACTCGTAATGTCTTCTCCTTGGTTCGCCACGACCGAGATACCGTCGACGTCGGGAATAAGCGGGAGTGTATTCCATACCTCTTCTCCACCAGGACACTGCTTGCGAACCTAAGGTCTACATTGGCTCGACCCTGAGGACTTTGAAGATCCGTCTTAAAGAACATCAGTATGCACTGCGATCCGGGAACATCTCCACGGCTATAACCGATGCAGTAATTAATGACGGTTTCGTACCAGATTGGACAAATGCAAAAATCTTGAACTCCTAAATAAACAAATATAACATACACTGACGGAAAAAAATCCCAACACCAAGAAGGGGTTGTGTTAGATAAACGACAGTTGGTAGGCGGTGAGAGTACATCTGTAAGATGACGTCTATGCAAATTTCGCGCTCGGCGCATACGTGTGGCGCTAGTAGCGCCCCTCGGAACATGCAAAGCAGGTTTGCTGTAAATACGCGCTGTAACGTTCGTGAGCGTTAGTTATCGTTGAGATTCGACGTAGGGTGTTGATGTTAGTCAAGAATGCCTTTAAGAAGACGAAGAAGCCATTATCAACAGCTCACGGAGTTTGAACGAGGTCGTGTAATAGGGCTACGAGAAGGTGGATTTTCTTTCCGCAATATTGCAAAACGACTTGGCAGGAATGTAACCACTGTGCATGATTGTTGGCAGCGGTGGTCAAGGGAAGATAGTGCCTCAAGAAGACCGGGTTCCGGCCGGCCACGTGGCACTTCTGAGAGGGAAGACCTCCGTCTACGGCGTATGGCCGTGGCGCATCGTACCGCGTCTGCGGCAGCAATTCGAGCTGCAGTTGCCACCATAATGACACAACGAACTGTTACAAATCGGTTACTTGAAGGACAGCTCCGAGCCAGACGCCCTGTAGCGTGCATTCCACTTACTCCAAACCACTGCCGTTTGCGACGTCAGTGGTGTCAAGCTATAGCTCATTGGAGGACGGAGTGGAGATCGGTTGTGTTTTCTGATGAAAGCCGGTTCTGCCTGGGTGCCAGTGATGGCCGTGTGTTGGTTAGAAAGAGGCCAGGTGAGCGCCTGCAACCAACCTGTCTGCGCCCGAGACACACTGGACCTACACCTGGAGTTATGGTCTGGGGAGCAGTTTCCTATGACAGCAGGAGCACTCTCGTGGTTATCCCACGCACCTGACGGCACAGTTGTACGTCGGTCTGGTGATTCAACCTGTTGTGCTGCCATTCATGAACAGCATTCCGGGGGTGTTTTCCAACAGGATAACGCTCGCCCGCATACCGCTGTTGTAACCCAACATGCTCTACAAAGTGTCGACATGTTGCCGTGGCCTGCTAGATCACCAGATCTGTCTCCAATCGAGCACGTGTGGGACATCATTGGAAGACAACTCCAGCGTCACCCCCAACCAGCATTAACCGTCCCTGTACTGACCGACCAAGTGCAACAAGCATGGAACTCCATCCCACAAACTGACATCCAGCACCTGTACGACACAATGCATGAACGTTTGCGTGCTTGCATTCAACATTCCGGCGGTTACACCGGTCATTAATGTACCAGCATTTCACATTTAAATGGCTCTTCTCGCGCTTACAATAAGCTGTGATCTTGAAACCTTAATCGATTAAATATGTTACCTATACAAATGTATTGCCGCCATTTCATTCCTCTACAACTATTTTTTCGTGGTGTTGGGATTTTTTTCCGTCAGTGTATTTCTGGCGGAAAGTCTCTACATCCAATAATTTTGGGACATCTGTTGTAATACGGATTTTCCAGCCTTCATCCCAACCCCTTGGAGGCGACTCATGGGTCCCGCTCTAGATCAACAAGAAGCTGAGACCACGTGACCATCTTTAATCAATTTTGTGTTTTGTCGTGCTGCTACCTGGATATTGGACTTCAATTTTCTTTTTCAGATTGGCAACCTATGTATATGTTACCGCTAAAGTGCAGAAATCAGTTATTCTACAGATTATCTAGGTAATGTGCAGATTATCTAGGTAAAACTAGGGTGATCCGTTAAAGTGCCGAAAATTGTTTCATTGCTCAAATTACCTAGGTAATCTGCAAAATTACCTAGATAATCTGCACATTACCTACTAGGCACTCGTTAAAGTGAAAATAAGATCTTTGCTGGAACAACAGCAACGTTTCTGTACGCTTAAATTAACATAATGAGTAGAATACAATATGTCAAACAATTCTTTGGCATGGACAAACTTTTTCACACTTTCTCGCGCATATGACAACGGCTCAATGAGTTTTTCACAGCCTTAGTCAACACATCATACATACCTTTGAATTATTCGATAATCTCGAGATGATTCTTTCTTCTCGAAAACTTTTATTCACTTTATATCTTCAATTATGCAATCATACTTTTGTTTTGTCATTAAAATACTATTATATTTTGAATCTTCGCTAAAGAGGTTTTCGAAGAATCTTTTCTTCATTTTACTCATCAATTCGGTGCTTGCTTGCATACTAGGAGTTAAATTTATCTGCTTTAAAAAAAATCACGACACAAATTCACGCGCTAACAGGCAGAAACGAATTTGAAAACAGAATTAGCTATGCTACGCACTGGCAGCCGACGCCAATTATGAGAAATAAAAACAACCGGCGACGACTAGACGCTGGCGAAACGAAACTAAAAGTGGAGGGAGAGTTGGAAGGTGTAGGGAAAGGAAATGAGAGAAACAGGCGAAACCAAACTAAAAGTGGAGGGGAGTTGGAAGGTGTAGGGAAAGGAAATGACAGAAGCGGGCGAAACCAAACTAAAAGTGGAGGGAGAGGGGAAGGTGAGAGAAACAGGCGAAACCAAACTAAAAGTGGTGGGGGAGTTGGAAGGTGTAGGGAAAGGAAATGACAGAAGCGGGCGAAACCAAACTAAAAGTGGAGGGAGAGGGGTAAGGTGTAGGGAAAGGAAATGACAGAAGCAGGCGAAACGAAACTAAAAGTGGAGGGATAGGGGGAAGGTGTAGGGAAAGGAAATGACAGAAGCAGGTGAAACCAAACTAAAAGTGGAGGGAGAGGGGAAGGTGTAGGGAAAGGAAATGACAGAAGCAGGCGAAACGAAACTAAAAGTGGAGGGAGAGGGGGAAGGTGTAGGAAAAGGAAATGACAGAAGCAGGCGAAACGAAACTAAAAGTGGAGGGAGAGGGGGAAGGTGAGGGAAAGGAAATGGGAGAAACAAACTTTTGAACTTTAACGATACGGAAGCCGTTAATGTGCACATTACCTAGGTAAAATGCGGAAAACTCTTGATTCCGCACGTTAACGGAGCAAATCAGTTAATCTTCAGATTAGCTAGGTAATGTGCACATTAACGGCTTTCGAGCTTTAGCGGTAACATATAAACTTGTGACGTGTAATTGAGATAACGAACCTATATCTATATATTCTTGCTGCTTCCGAGTGTTTCGGGGCTTTATTCAGTGACTTGATAATGAGGTCTTGAGACCACGAAAGCGCTCGTCGGTGTAAACGTAAATGGGCTTTTAGAATTTTTAATAAATGTGATTTTATTGAGTGTTTTAGGGGGCCTATTGTAGTTTTATCGTGCTTTAAGACAGCAAGTTTATATTAGTTCTACAGCCCTACTGTTTTCCAAGTTTCTAGTATTATGCACAAATGCGTTGAGTATGAGGCACTGGGGTTTGATAAGCATGGGCGATAATTTTTTTGTGGTGAAAATGGAAATTTCTGAAATTATCACGAAATTGCCACTGTTTACCCTATATAGTAAGATACTGATTAAATTGAACCAAATACTGTCAAAAACATTCAGATTTCACCGCGTGTAGTGAGATACTGACTAAATTGTACCAAGCACTGTTAAATAATAAATGACATTTAAGGTATTCATTTGCTTTTTTCACCTTTAATTTAATCTCCGCATCATGGTCACACTCTAATTTTTTGCACAAAAATCACTGAGCTGATGATGCGAGGAATTACGGTAATTATCCAGCGACATTAAAAAATATTTAATAAAAAGGAAAAGAAAATAAAAGCCTACGTAATAAAGAAATGAAATTAATCACCCACCCATGGAGGTTTATAAGAATCTCTCCAAAAAGCTCACAAACAAGTACGAGAATAATTCCAAAAATAAGTTTACAAGGTACGTTATGTCGGTCGTTAATGACACAGATATATTCTCTTGAAACGCAGGTAATTAATAATGCTCAGGTAGAAGGTAATTAGTGATTCCCATGTAGAAGGTAATTAGTTATTTCTGCGTCGAAGGCATGGCGTACAACCCCACGTGAGCGCAAAGATTGCCTGTTAAATATGGCGACGTGAATAGAACAGTGGTCCGAGCAAGATGTCCGGGCGGTCATGAAATTTCTGATTTGTCGGGAAGTTCAGCGTTGTGGAAATTTGCCGTCGTCTGATTGAAATTTATATATAGGAAGATGTAACGAGCTAGCAAAATGTAGCTAACTAATGTTCACAATTTCAGACGGGTAGAGAGCCACTACGAACGAAAGGTCACACCGCCGAAAAACGAACGCAGCGGAAAACAGTACACGGGTGAAAAACAGAATTCGGAACGACAGAAGAATCACAATAAGTCAACTGAAATACGACCTACGTCTGCTACATGGAGCTTCCGCCCTATTCATTAAGCAGCAAGGATATTGCAAGATGTGTGCCAAGTACATTATCAGCAAATCACGAGACGTGAAAGGTAGTGTGTGTGGCCTGTCAAGTCTGCAACAATAGTTTTAAGTGAGAAGGCACTGTCACTGGAAGTGTGATATGTGTCCGTCGTCATTTACCGAATATTAAACGAGCAAGCGTGGAACGGAAACATCAGCAGTGAAGTTCAAGGTTGCTCAATTTGCAGGCAGATGGATGTTTATCGTAGTTTTGGATGGAAAAGGCGTCTTGTTGGCGAACTTCTTGCAACAGGGAGAACCAGTAGTGGACATGGGCCGGAACTCAGCAGAACCCCGTTCCGGGAGCAAAACCCCACGTCCCTGAAGCGATGCGACACCAAAAGAAAGGGAGCATTTAATTTGAATAAAACATTTCGTAGTGCATTTATACATTTCAATTAATGACGCCATCTGTATGAATTGTTCGTCGTCTCAAAAAAAATCCTTCTGCTCTACTAAAGCTCTAATAAGGTGTTTGGTGAGAGCAAAGTTCACGACAGGAGTTGATCGCCGACCGTCTGAAGGACCTCCTTCGCGTATTCCCCCGCCATGGGGATTACCATGCCGCTTAATCCCATGATGAGTGCAAGATGTTTGGTGAGAGCGAAGGGCACGACACGAACCTGCAGATCCTTCTCCGCACTGCAGACCTTGCAGATCCTTCTCCGCACTATGCATAAAATGACCATGTGTAGTTAAGCCCCCCCCCCCGACAACGGGGCTTAACTACACATGTCCAGTTTCCTTTTCACTTCAGCACCAGCTCCCGTCATGATAGGACGTGACGACGGGATATTTTTAACTCACAGTGTAGTCGTTGTTCTAAGTTCCAATTCGTTCTTGCGTGAGAAGGCCAACAGAAAATAATGAAAAGAACACTAACAGATTTCATTGAGAAAACAGAAGAGTCAAGGGAAAAAGAACGACAGCTCAGAAATTTGGGAACTTTCCTATGCTCAAGCTCGAACTCGTAGCATTCACTTGTATGTTGGGTTCTGGCAGCGAATAATTTCGATTTCCGCCGCTATGGAGAACCGTCACTGCTGGCACATATTGTTCAACGTTGGAACAACTCAAAGCGGCCATTAGGAGTAAGCTTTCAGAATTGCTGACGAAAGACGTCATGCTGTTGCACGACAACGCCTGACCGCATACTGCTAACGAGACTCGGCACCTTTCGGTGGAATATCTTCGACCATACCGAGTACAATCCTTACCTGGTAGGACTGTATACTCATATACAGAGGCGTAAGCAGAAGCGGGATTCGTCTCTGAACACTATAAGTTGCCAGTCCGTAGCTTTCCATGTTGCTCGTTGCTGACACCATTGCAATCGACGCCGACGATGGTCAGGTGTTAATGGCAGAAAACGTAAGGGCCGTCGAGAGTGCAGATTCAACTCAGCCAGGCGTTTGGAAATGGTTCTGGAGGACACAGGATTCCCTTGTACAGCCGCCACATGTCAATAGATATTGGACAAGGACGTCGTTGCATCAGTGCGTGCCCCTTTCGCGATCCTACGGTCCTCTCCACAGGTGGGGTGTCTGGGTCGTCCAGAGTCAGTCCGCCGTGTCTGGGTGCCTTCCGGTGTCCATTGCTCCCAACACGAACGCGTCGTACTTTCCGACCTGCATAAATGGCGGCCAATTCGGCGCGACGGCCACCCCGCCTCCCTCATCCCGACGATACGGCCTCGTTCAGACTCCTTCAGTTGCCCGTACGCACATCTACGGCGGCTCCTCGGCATGTCTATCACTCAGGGATCTCACCTGGCTCTTACCGTGCACTTCAGCTCGAATGTGAAGTCTCCTGCGCTGCGCGTTATAAGCCCCCAAGATTGTGATTGCAGCCCCGGTCGTGAACGCGCAAGCACAAAACTTAATCATTTGAATCTCACAAAACTTTAATCATTTGCATGTCTGCTCTCCACGTAGCTGTTCGCCGAGTTTCGCGTTAATCGCACGGTTTTTTCTTGGTGCGCGGATTTTTATGACAATGATTGTATATACAGCGTATACTGTATATACACTACATTGACAAAAGTCACCGGACACTTAGAAGAGAAACACAACATAGCATTTATTGATATACACATTAGTAACGTGTGGATTCACCTTTGACTTTAATGCATGCACTGACCCTTCGAGACGCTTTCGACAAGGTTTTGGAACACAGCGATAGTTATGCGCTTCCATTCAGTACATAATGCTGCCGCTAACTTTTGCTTAGTAGTAGGCCTTGGTTCCAAGCTTCTTATACAGCGCTCTAATTCATCCCATAGGTACTCTATGGAATTAAGATCAGGGCTCTGTGCTGGCCAGTCCACACACGATATGGAATTATCGTCAAACCACGCCGTAACAGTCCTTGCTTTATGGCTCGGTGCATTATCCTGCCGGTACCAACAAGGCTTGGTTTCATAGTATTGCCACAGAGTTGGTAGGGCATAATTGTCCAGAATATCGAGGTAAAAGTGCTGGTTAACAGGTTTGTTCACGGTGACCGATGGGCAGGGACCATAACACAAAAAACACCCGCACACGAGTACACTGCCAACTCCAAACTTGACCTCAGGAACAGTACAGTGTGGTAAATAGCGTTCCCCCGGCTGCCGCCATACTCACACACTGCCATCAGACTGATCGATCGTGCGTCTGGATTCATCAGTCCATAGGACCCGTTTCCATTGATCTACGGTCCATGATAAACGTTCTTTACACAGTGCTAAACAACGAGTAGCATCCCTAGTGGAGATGAAAGGCTTATGAGCAGCCGCACGACCACGGTAACCCATGTAATGAAGTTCTCTGCGAATGGTACGTGTACATACCGAGGTTCCAGCATTTTTACTCACCTGTACACTGAGGTCTTGTGCAGTACTCCATCGATTAGCTGTAACGACTCTCCTGAGGCTTCGACATCCTCTATTACTGATTTTCTTTGGTCTGCCGGTACGTTTTGCTGCTTTAGGCACGCCATGTGTCTTCCACTTATTCAGTACATCTAAAACAGTTGACTTGGGTATGTTTAAACGCCTCTCGGTTTCTCTTCTGGACAACCCACTAATATAACACACAACAATCTTTCCTTTCTCAAAGTCAGTTCTCTAGCGCAGCGATATTTTCACTCAACCTCAGAGTGCGATATGATCGCGGTCACCTGCAGGCTTGTTTGTATACCGTTTGCAACTGTACCGCGCATCTTCACAACGCAGCGGACCCGTTCATTTGCTTTCGAAGGGGTGTCCAGGGACTTTTGTCAATACAGTGTATATATAGTTTGAGATAGGTAATTTGTGATGAAACGAACACATATTCGCGATATTCTAGTGGTACGCCCCAGGCGCAGAAATGCCTGGTTACGCCTCTGCTCATCAACACAGCATTTAGGGAAAGCAATATCAGTGAACGCAAAGTACAACATTGGTTTGTTTAATTCCGGTCCAGCGATATGAGCCTCGAAAATGAACTATGCAGTAGACCAGAAAAAGTTATCGATAATGCCGAGTGAGCTATCAATAAAAAGCTATTCATGAGCTTTTATTGAATCCGATCCTCGTCAAACGGTACTAGAACTTGGAGAGAAACTCGACGTACAGTTTGCAACCATTTTCCGACATTTAAAGGCCATAGGCAAAGTGAAGAAGGTGGATAAATGAGCCCTACATGAATTGACAGAACAGTATACAAAACCTTCTCTTCTCTACTTATCCTCAACCAAAAGGAACTATGTTTTGCGGCACCTCGTCATGCAGGCGCAATGCTACGTTTCGGCTACGGTGGACTTCAACGCACCCAACTTTTTTTTGAGCACACCCTTTAGACTATCCCCCAAATATTAAAATATTTAAGAAATTCGAACACATGGCGAGTGCACCCATCTGAGATTTTATAGGAAACTTGGATAATGTACGTGAAGTTTCGAATTCCCAGAAATTTTGTTATATACAATGAATTTTTTGTTGAATTTAGTGTTGTATACTAACAGAGGACTACCACAACAGGTAGTAGAGGAAGAAAAAAGCGCCTGAATGATTACGTCAACAGAAGCAGGCTAAACTCTACTTCAGGCAGTAAAATAGTCTGGAATGTTTAGAATGATTTGAGCGACTTAGATTAAACGTTTTGACAATACTTTAGCTGAAAATAACACCAAAACTGTAGATATAGCTGATTTTTAATTCCGAAATAAGCCATCAAGCATTTTTTTGTTCAAATACGTCATCAATCAACAGGTTGCACCATCTATCAGCAAGTCTCAATATTACCGAAAGAAAAAAATATTTTTTTTAATATTAGGTAATTATGGTTAATTTTTAGAAAATATTATGTATGGCATGCTATAATTCAAAGTTATTTTTATCGATGTGCAAATTTTCATCCTTGGGAATACATTAATTGCGAAGAAAATGTCCACAGAAGTTTTTTTGCCATTGTAAACATAGGGCAGAGTTTCCAGGTGGAACCACCTTAAACCTCATTTCGAATTCTGCTCACCATTGCATCACGTTGTCTACTAGTCTTTTAATTTATTGTGTATAAAGGTCAAATGCCGGGGAAATGGGATGAAATCAAATTTCTTAACCTCATTAGAACAGAGGATAAAACTACATTTTAAATGTCATGTAACTCATTTCCCCCTTATTGTTCAAGAACTGACGCGAGGCTATTTTACGTTGCTGAAACCTGGTTCGCGGTTAAAGTTCGGGAGGTTAAAGACTCCACCTACAAAGGAATGAGTTAAATTAAACAGTTTCACGTAAGGCTGAGCTGCATTTCCGAATTATGGCAACATTAAGAGGCCAGACGAAGCGGAAATCGCCTTTGCTTAAGGATTGACTTCATCCTTGAATGAAGGTGCGGGCTTCTGTTGCTCGTTTCTAAAAAAGAAAAGATACGAGTGTTAATAAAAGTTTTGGTCGTAGTCTTGTAAATGCTATATTATATGGTCATTTCGGAATTCAGAAATGAAAGATGAAAATAATCTTTATGGAAGACCGTTACAATGAACTTAATATTACAGCGTTGCAAACATCGTGTCTCTCATGTAAGTATCCAAGCCAGAGGAACAACGAAATGTAAGGTTTTCGTGGCGCCACTACTTCGCAACTCATGACAAAAATTGGAAATTGCCCCTGAATAAAATTTGTCCCCATCATACAAAATAATAATAATAATAATAATAATAATAATAATATCAAGTTGTAAACACCGGAAGCATATCCTGAAGGTCACGTCAGTGAAAAGCGACACATGTTGGCAATGCCATCAAGTACCAGAGTCCATCCAACATATCACAGCAGGGTGCAGAGTTCTCACACAAACAGAGGAGTACACAAACAGAGTACACGAACAGGCACAATCAAGTCGCCAAGATTGTCCATCAGAAATTGGCAAGAAAGCACCAACTCATTACAATTGAGCCTGTCCCCTACTACAAGTATGAGCCAACAACGCTTCTAGAGAACAACACCGATAAAATGTACTGGGACAAATCGGTCAGAAGAGATAAGACCATCCCCCACAATCGGCCCGACATCGTCCTGGTCGACAAGGAGAAGAAGTCAACATACCTCATTAACATAGCCGTGCCCAACACGTACAACATCCAGAAGACGCACGGAGAGAAGCTGTCAAACTATAACGACCTACGATACGAAGTCAAGGAAATGTGGCATGTGGAGAACAACACCACCGTCCTCATAGTAATATTAGCCATAGGAGTTGTACCTAAGACCATTGACAGCTCTATACAGACACTAGAAGCGATGGCCTTTGATCATTCGTCCCTAAGGGGTCCGGGTTCGAATCCCGGTGAGGCATGGATGTTGTGTTTGTCTTTCGGCACTGGCTCTCTCCCTTCCCTGGAACCAGTGGCCCTAAATTAGGGACGGGCGACTGCTTATAGCCCATTGAGTTGCTCACGGTGGTCGTTAAACCTCCAATCAAAAAAAAATATATATATATATATATATATACAGACACTAGACCTTCAACCTAATGCCTACATGGAACTACAGAAGGCAGCTATCCTGAACACTTGTAGGATAGTAAGGAAGTTCCTGGACAACTGATAGAAAGAAATACCACTTCCCAGTCTTGGTATGTCGTACCCGTCCCGGAAGGAAGAGAAGAAAACCCTCAGGAAGAGGTGGAATCTCTATAATAATGATAATAGTAATTGGACCCAAAGTGAATTAGGAATATTTGATCGATCAAAAAACTCGAAAGCTATTGAACATGCATCATGCACTCCATTCAAAAAGTGATGTTGACAGATTATATTTACCACGGAAAATTGTAGGTAGAGGACTACCACAACAGGTAGTAGAGGAAGAAAAAAGCGCCTGAATGATTACGTCAACAGAAGCAGGGGAAACTCTACTTCAGGTAGTGAAAAATGAAAACATATTAAAAACAACAGAAAGCAAGGCGGATTACAAGAAGAAGCAGTTTGAAAGCCAATTAAATGGCTGGAAGAACAGGCCACTGCATGAACAATATCTGAAAAATATTGAAGAAAAAAGTGACAGCAACTTGATTTGGGCATGGCTAAAACTGGGTTCCATAAAGAAAGAAACAGAAGGTCTGCTTTTTGCTGCACAAGAGCAGGCATTGCAAACAAATGTTACGAAGGTTAAAATCCAGAAAGTTAGTGAAATCCGACAATTCTTGCAGAATGGCCCAGTTTAAATTCATACAGGAAGATGATTCTCAAATCCGGCGTCTGCGTGTTTCCTTTGCAAGCCACGTGACGTCCAAATAAACCACGCCTGAACCTTGTTCTTCAGATCATCAGATCATATGTAGAGGATTTTAGGACGGGAGTGTCTGACCCCAGGTCTTAAACAACCCTTAGAAATAGGAAACTGGGAGATTTGGGCTAGAGTGCCCGATAGGAAAGTGGCACGGAGGCGAGGTAGAAAGAGGGGAAAGACGCCCTTATTTATTACTGGGGGGCTATACCCGGAGTCCGACGGCTTAACGTTCTCATCCGACGAACGGCGGGTATTTAGTGGTTTGAACGTTCGTACCTGCCCAGGATCGAACCTGAGGTTATCTCGATGGCAGTCACGGACGCTGACCACTAGGCCACCCGCGGCTTTTGAACCTTGTTCTTCACACACGTGCTAGCTACTTATGATAACTCTGTGACGTAATACCCGCAGCACCTGTGTGTGGTTCCATTCCGCTGTGGTGGAGGACCCTGTCTGTACTGCTCGTTCGCGCCGGACATTTCAATCGCAGCAACCCGATATTTTGTTTTCAGAGCATGTTGCCAACGAGATTTTTTTTAGCATACAGAAATTTCTTTATTATATGTGAAACAGTAATACAGGTATAATAGTACGCACTTTTTTCTTTAATTTACTAGCAGTTATGCGGTATGTCCGTTCTCCGAACGGTGAATCTACAGTATAATTTTTTGAACATAAAATTAAAGAAAGGAAAAATAATTAAAGGAAAGAAAAGTAATTTAAGATCCGTAACTGTTTCACGATTTAGAACAGGGACGTGACGTCAATGCATACGGTTTGAGATAAAACGGATCAGACTTTGGAGCCCCTTAATTTTAAATCAAAATTTCATGGAATTTTTACAGCATTTCAACGTTTCTGGCATAATTATCTTTAAACCTATCAGCATGTTGAACAGTAAGACTAAGCCTCCCTCTTGAACTGTTTGGTTTTTAGACTTTTTAGGTATCCGGACCTTAAGGATTATCAGCATGCCAATTTTCAGATATCAAGGCAATTGAGAAGTGGTCGAACGATTCACGAAAAATTCAAGCAGGCAATGTTCCAAAGCCGCCATTTTTTCCCGTACTGTTCTAGGTATTCGGACCTTAATACCAATCAACATGACAATTTTCAAATCTCCAGATCATGTAGAAGTGGTCGAACAATTAAAAAAAGTAACAATAATTCAATATAAAAACGGGAAAAATTGCCATTGTAACTAAACTAACCTTCAAAAGTATAATCCGTTTCCCTGCCCTTTATTTACCCAATAAATATGTGCAGTAGGTGCTTTGAAAATCTTCATTTTGTCTGAATAAAATATACACAAAGGTCTTAGTTTCTGCTGTATATGATATAAATGTGCTTCTGCAGAAACTTTGAGAGCAGTTTTGCGGTTTAATACTCCGTTTGAGTTTAAAAACTGCTGAAAAGACTTCCTCTTCCATAGCTACAGTTTGGATCTACAAGAACTCAATGTAAAAGAAGGAGTTCTCATTAATTCCAGACGATGTGTGAAAGAAGCATCACACCATTTTCCCGAACCTCACAGCGAGGAGATTCATTTTTATGTTCGGGCGCCAATATAGCGTAACAACCATACTTGAAGTAACTCTCTGTAGAAAAAGGAATTCTCATTAATTCCAGACGATGTGTGGAACGAACATCACACATTTTTGGAAGAACCCAGCGGCAGGAGGTTCATTTCACTTTCGGGCGCCAATATAGCATAAAACCCATTTGCCAGTGGCGGGAATCGAACTGGCATCCTTCTGCTCCAGAACCGAATGCTTTCCCAATTGAGCTACACCGACGAAGGATTATCACTGCTATTTGTCGTCTCGACATGCACGTCACCTCTGTAGTACGTCACACATACCTCCCAACCCCCTTGAGAAAGGGTTGGGACGAAATCGTAGGTTTCTGGGTCAGCCAGCAAACCACGCTTGAAGGAGCCCACTGTAGAAGAGGGAATTGTGACCAATTCCAGATCAGTGGCGTATATTCGAGACTAGCTAGGCTAGCAGCAAATCCCAGAGAATACACAAAGGAAAGTCAGTTAAATATGCACAGATAAAAGTCAATTATCAGCGGTATTAGGATACGTATTAAGGTAAAAAAAAAAAAAACCACACGTGCAGATTCGCTTCTTTTAACTAAGCGAATCAGTCTGGCGAGCGGATGGTGTCATCGTAACGCAATCAGCTCTACCGAGTCTTCGCTGTTCTGATTCGAAGACCTTTGATATGATCGCCTGCTAGCGTTTCCATGACAACATGAATGAGCGGTTGAAGGGTAAATGGCTGGGGTCATTGCTTTGGGCAACGGTTCGTTCAGAAAAGAGAAGACTTGGACTATATTAGTCACTCCCATACTTCTACCCGTAACATCATGCGTTTTGCGAGAGTTGTTTCGGTTTGTGTGAAGTGTCAATGAATTAAAATCAGTGGTGTTATATGTTAAATTCGTGGCCTTTGTTAGATTTGAACTGTTTTGATAAAATTTGTGAAAGTTTTCCTGAACATCTACTGTCAGAACTTAAAAACTCTATGCTTCAAATTTTGGTACAGCTCGACCAAACAATGAACTGACGGTGTTTTATTTCCTTGATGAATACAAACAGAAATCAGTAAGAGACATTACTTGTTAAGTAAAGTTGAATAAATTGAACATTATGTTTAATGAGGTGTATAAATTAGCAGACCTAATATTAAAATTCCCATTAACAACTGCAATTCCCGAAAGAAGTTTTTCTGCATTAAAAAGAATCAAGATATATCTTGAGCCACACAAGGGCATGTACATTTGAGCAACTTGGCTGTTTTGTCAATAGAGAAAAACATTCTTTTTAAATATGAAAATGTACTCGGAAGAAACTTTTTGTGAAAACGTAACACTCAAGTTCACACAAAAGGAAAGAAGAATGGAGTTCATGTACAAATAAGTGTTCAAGTCCTAATCCTCATAAGTATTTGGTATCATGTTAGCAATAGCATGTACCTAAAATTTAGAAAAAATACTTTTATTATTTAACAACTGAAAAATAAACTTCGCAATTAAAAAAAAACAATACTGGGGGGGGGGGAGATAGCCCAAGTCTCTGACCCAAGATACGCCACCGTTCCAAACAATGTGTGGAACAAACATCGCACATTTTTCGAAGAACCGAATGGCCATGATATTCATTTTACGTTTGGGGGCCAATATAACGTACAAGCCATTAGCCGGTGACCGAAACCGAATCATTCTACTCCGGAGCGGAATACTTTCCCGAGTAAGCTACACGAACGTAGTTTGTCATGCAATTTTCCCGTTTTGACATGTGTGTCACTTCTGAGGTAGGTACGTCACAAGCAGGGGCGTCGCCAATGGGATGCAAGGGTGGGATTCTTCCCACCCTGAAGTTTTTCTTGCCACCCTACCGCCTACCCAGTTCAAGATACGCCATTTTTCAATTTTTTTAACTTTAAAATATAATATAGACCCAAGTAATAATTAGTATCGTGCTTTTCGTCGTGCAGTCCCACGTATTTTTTTTTTTTTTTTTTTTTAGAATATCAGCCCCACGTAGAAAGTGCGTTTCTTATTTCTCCGTAAAAAGTCATCAAAATAGTATCCTCAGGATCATGAAAATCCAATTGTTTTCCACTCTTCCAAATCCTTAGTTTAAATCGTTTTTTTTTTTTTTTTTTTTTTTTTTGTCATGCAGGGACGTCGCTAGACTTCGAAATCAGGATGTGCGACCGGTGGGCGAGCACCATTTTTGGTGGGGTCAAGCTTGATAGGAACTTTTTTTTTTTTTTTTTACGAAACAATGGAAAAACGAATCTTAAACGCTTCTTTTTTTTTTTTTTTTTTTTTTTTTAATTGAAGGTTTAACGACCACCGTGAGCAACTCAATGGGCTATATGCAGTCGCCTGTCCCTAATTTAAGGCCACTGACTCCAGGAAAGGGAGAGAGTCAGTGTCGGAAGACAAACACAACATCTAGGCCTCTCTGGGATTCGAACCCGGACTCTTCTCGGAAGAATGGTCATAAGCCACCACTGCGCCACCGCTTTAACGGGGCGGCTTTAACGCTTTTCATGACCGAGTACAAAGGAATTCGTGCAATTCTGACCCCCTCCACCTGGACACACGCATACATACATGGATCTAGCTAGTTACGGTGTACGATGCATGTGTTGGTAGAATATCGCCTTCAACTTTTTGCTTGCTCTGAATGCATTGTCTTAAATATTGCTCTTCAAAATTTTCCATTTTTGCTTACGAAAATATCAGGTCATCCCAAAAATACTGTCGTTTTTTCAACGTGTGAAGAAAAGAAAGAAAAAACTTACCTGTAACAGATGTTTTAATCCATATAATAAGGGCCCTCAGTAGTTACAACCTTCTCCAATCGATCGAAAAGGTTTTGAATCCCAGACTTGTAGAATTCCATGGGTTTCGATGCAAAAAAGGAATAAAGGGTTCGCCGTACCTCCTCCACATTTTGAAGTGTAGTCCCAGCAAGATGGTTTTGCAGGCTGCGAAAGAGGTGGTATTCGGATGGGACGATGTCAGGGGAATATGCTGGATGCGGAAGTTTTTCCCATCCGAAGTCCTGCAACGTGGCACTGGTCATTTTCGCTGTGTGTGGTTTTGCGTTGTTCTTCTGCAGCAGCAGGCCTTTACGATTGACGAGTGCTGGACGTTTATCCTGCAAAGCAGTGCGTAGACGCTGCAGCTGCTGACAGTAGACTTTCCCTGTATTGGTTTTGTTGGGTGGCAGCAGCTCGTAATGGATTATGCCTTGCATATCCCACCACACAGACATCAAAACCTTTTGTGGAAAACATCCTGGCTTCGCCACTGTAGCAGGCGCATTCCCTTTGGGAAGCCACTGCCGTTTACGCTTAATGTTGTGATAAACAATCCATTTTTCATCGCGCGTGACAATTCTGTGCAAAAACGGCTCCCTTTTTTCACGGGAGAGCAAAGAAGTGCAAATGTCCACACGCTGTTGCAACTGTTGTGGAGTGAGATCGTGGGGTACCCACTTATCCAGTTTCGACCCATAACCGAGGTCCTGCAGATGCGGTGAACAGTGGAATGGGTTGAATGAACAAGTGTGGCCGATTCCTCGACTGTTGCCTGCGGATTTTCCTCAACAATGGCTTTCAGCACGTCGTTATTCAGCTCAACAGGCCGTCCGGGTCGCTGCTTATCCTTGAGGCTGGTGTCACCCCTTCGAAATTTTTGGAACGAGCGTTGACATTTCCTGACCTCCAGGGTGCCCGGCCCATATACGGCATTCATGTTTCGTGTTGCTACCGTCGCTGAATGTCGATGGTGGAACTCATGCAGCATAATGTGCCTAATGTGGACTTCTGACACTGCCATTTGCTATGCGGTTTGGGCACACAACGACTGCACCTTGGACTCCCGTTTGCGGTCTCAAGTGACTTGAAGGTCTGCTCGCGTGATCCCTCTTATACTCACCGTGGTCGATAGCATAGTTTGGGCACCAGAGGGCTCACTACTGTTGGTCTTGCGTAAAACGACATTACTTCTGGCGTGACCTGATAATACCGCACTAGAACAATTTATTTGAAAGATAATGTCGTTTTTGTTTATCTTAATCAAATTTTAACGTAGTTCCCCGAAGACAAAATACCTCCCCCCTCCTTAACTTCCTTGCTTCCAGCCAGCGACTTTGCCTTGCACTCCTTTCTTACGAAACAGTCGTCAGCCACTTTCTGCACTTTCACTGTCCTGGAGCAGTCTTATAAGCGCAAGGGTAGCTTTGGACTTCACTTTCCGTGTTGGAATCTCCTATTTTGTAAAAACAAACAGTAATTAGGTGACACCCCTCAGTGAATTCCTATCCATTCTCCTCATTCGTCCCCTGTCCATACTAACATAAAAAAAGATCCTGAAGCAAAGGAATTGGAAGAGTGGAGAACAATTGAATTTTCATGGCCTTCCTGATGCTACTTTGATAACGTTTTTTGGTGACGTAAACAACGAACTTCCTAGGGGAAAATACTGTACGTATGCTACGTGAAATAAAACATAAGACTTATACTTTGCAAAGTGCAGATTATATTTTAAAGTTAATTATACTGAAAAATGGCATATTTTGAACTGGGTGGGCGACAATGTGGGCAAGACAAATTTCAAGGTGGGCCCAAGCCCACGCCCACCCTCGCATCCCCTTGGCGACGTCCCTGTTATTATGGTCAGCAGAGAATGAGGAGGGTGCATTGATATTCACTGAGGGAGGCCATTACTATACTTCGATTCACCCTAAGATGACACTGTAATTTCAGGTACAAGAGCCTACGCACTCACTGAGCCTTCGGAGACGGTCGAGAGTTTAGTTCATCCGCGTCACACCCCATTGTGTCCTGCTGTTAGCAGCTGTCAATCACTTCCCCTTCAACTCATTGGCATCCTTGTCACCCAAACACTGCGTATCAACGCATGCGTGTCTTGGTCTAATTTTAAAACTTAATTTCTGAAAATATATCACTTTTAGATTTGTCTAAAATAACTATATATACTTATAAGCAAACAGAAAATATAAGGACAATATGAAGTATGATTCTGGGCCATAAATGCGTTGGTTTTCCGGAAAATGTTGGGAATTACTTTTAGTCGCGGCGATAGGTTTCACGTACCTTCTATTTCAGTGTCATCTTAGGGTGAATTGAAGTATAACTGCTCTGCTGTTTGTTCTACTAAGTAGAGGATTTAAACACGGAAAGTATACCAGCGCTCTTAAGCCTGCTCCAGGACAGTGAAGGAGCGGGACGTAGTTGACGACTGCTTTACAGGAGAGGAGTGCAAAGCAAGGTCGCTGACTTAAAGGAAGATATTTAAGGAGAGAGGAGGCATTGTTTCTGCGTGTCATGATGTTAAAATTTGATTTAGGTAAACAAATATGACATTTTTCTTTAACGAATTTGTTCAAGTACAGTACTATTTTCATAAGTAATCTACTTGTCAGATTCAGGTGTTTGTGTGTGTCCGCGAGGAAAGGGGATTGCGTCGAATTCCTTTGTACACTGGCGTGCACAAATTAAGGACGAGACGGTTTTTCGAATGTAACGTCGTACACAAGTGCTCCACATCGACTCAAATCATACCATAAGATCCCCAAGATGTAAGAATATGGGACAAGTGAGCAAAACCGTCCAAACAAGGAATCCAAAGGAAACAAAGGCACTTTATTGAAAAGGTAGCTTCGAGCACAACTGGACAGAACACAGAAACGTCCATGTGACAGGCGGCTGCCAAGAAAAATCCAGTCTTTAGTAAGGGATATGATCACCCCTGACTGCGCTGCAGGATTTACAACGTCTGTCCATGCTGAGGACGAATTTGTCAAGGAGCTGTTGATGCATCGCGGTCCATTCCTCTTGCAGTGCCAATCGCAGCTGCGGAATCGTTGCTGGTGGCTGGTGAAGTGCTGCCAAGCGTCTCCCGAGAAGGTCCCACACGTGTTCGATTGGATTTAGGTCCGGGGACCTTGCGGACCAATCCATGCGTTGAATATCTTCACTCTCCAATAGCTCTGCGACAGCCACTGTACGATGAGGTGTAGCGTTGTCGTCCATGAAGAGGAACTCAGGACCCACAGCACCTCTAAACAGACGCACGTGAGGCAGGAGAACCTATGTACAATAGCGGACACCAGTGACTGAACCTCCTCGGAAGATGTGGAGGTCAGTACGTCTACCAAGCATGCTACCGCCCCAAACGAGAACTCCGCCACCTCCAAACCGGTCCCTTTCGATGATATTGGAGGTGTGATGGCGTGTTTCCTGCTCTCTCCAGATGTGTATACGTCCAGAATCGCTCGCCCGACTAAATCGGCTCTCATCCCTAAAGAGAACTCGACCCCATTGCTGATGTGTCCAGTTCTTTTGTTCCTGGCACCACAGAAACCGCCGTCTCCGATGAGCAAGCGTTAATGGCACACACCGTACTGGTCGTCGTGCAAATAGACCACCTTTGTGCAGCCTCCTGGCCACGGTAAAACGCGATAACGGACGTCCAGTTGTCTGCTGCATGTGCCTTGCGATTTCTCCCACTGTCTGCCGCCTGTCTCTTCTCGCCTGTAGGACAATATACTGGTCGTCCGCCGCCGTGGTTGCTCGTGGACGACCACTGCTAAACTCTCGGACAGCTGTTCCTGTCGTTTGAAATGCTCTTCAAGCTCGTGAAACGATGCTGTGAGCGATCCCGAACTCCTCGGCCACACTAGTCACATTTTGACCTTCTTTCAACTTCCCAATGACGCGACCTCGGGTAAAGTCATTCAGATGTCCTCGACTGGATTGCCTGTTGGTCATATCACATGGTGGCAGCAACTCGACGTCGTTCAAACCGATGTACACCGTGCAATAGCTTTCACCGAATTGCTGAGCGTACACCGCTCAGCATGCTGCATATATGTGCATGCCCTACCGTACCAGATCCTAGTCTATCTCCTGAGTGGTCTTTCGGTCCGATCGGCCTGCTCGTTCCGCTCTTATACTAATTTCTCCTCTTCGTCCTTAATTTTTGCACACCAGAGTAGCTGGTAGTAAAAATCATTCTTTTTTCCAGTGTTTCTTAAATAAAGTTAGTATCACCCCCCCCCCCCCCTTCCCCGACAAAAAAAATACTCGCCCAGACTGATTCAAAGTCCAGCGACATCCCTGATCACAAGGTGAATAAAATTTATCTAAAAGCACATGTGAGAATTAATATGCTACATTTGTTTTTGTGGAAGAAGAAGCTACGATTCGCAATCTAAGAATCTATTTGAATTCATGAGCTTTCGTACGACAGAGTAAGAATTTTATCTTCCATATAAATAGTTAAATACATACACACATACACAAAATGTGCCCCTTCTTGCTGAATGCCTCAGGTAAGTCATTTACGATGATAGCTGTTACTTGGACACATAACAAACACTCATTTACATTATTATCCCTTTTTCTTCCCGCCCCTCCCCCCGAACCCCGAAGTGCTTCTTCGCCGTTTCTTTGGGATCTCATTTTTTTTTTTTTCCTTTTTTAGCTTAAGACGTCCGCCGTGCATCATTTGGTTTTTCACTACCTTTCTCCGCGCAGCTCAAATCAAAGAGGGCTGTAATGATGTTTTTTCGCTCCTTTGAGAGGCGAGACGCAATCAGAAAAAGAAAAAGTAACAAAAGATATCGTTTTATCGCGTCGTCTAATCTTACTCCACCATGCTTAAGAAAACAGTGGAAAGGGTGGAGTGACGCCCTAGGCGGCGAAGAGATCGTATGACTCTTTCCGGGCTAGAGTAGTTAGATTATTGTATTCCCACAACAGGCATCAAGGTCTCCCGGTATTGTGATCTTCACAGCGGAAACGAACAAAGGACTGCTGATGCTGCCTCGCTAACCGCGTTCTCCAACAAATTCAAGTACTCCTTCCCGGTTTTCACTCGATTTTTTATCCCCCCACCCCCACCCCCTTCTTTTTTTTTTTTTTTTTCGCCAGAACTGCTTTTAAAACCAGTCTTGTAGATAGCATAAATGGTCGCTAAGGGCTTGCCACGCAGAACCAGAACAGGAACTTCACGAAAAAGCAAAATTACAGCACCCTCTCCAGGATAGTTTAGCAGACGACAAAGATAAATTCCTTCTCAAAAGCTATTGTACACTTGCACGCAGAGCGCCAGGGGGTTTGGAGCATTTTCTTCTCCCCTATGCCCCAGTAATATTCAAGCGGGACAAAAAACTACACCTTTTTCATAGAAATAAATTATCATGCACAAATAAAAGGTAACTAAATATACACAAATAAAAATTAATTAATATACACAAATAAAAGTTTATTAAATATACACAAATAAAAGTTAATTATCAAGGGTATTAAGATGTGGCGATGCGAAAAAAACACGAGCAGATTCGCTTCTTTCGATTATGAGAATCAGTCTGGCGCGCGATGATCAACGGCATACAACGTAACGCAAGTAGGTCTTCCAGAGACTTCGCTGTTCTGATGCGAAGAGCTTCAATACTATCCCTGCTAGCGTTTCCATGACAACATGAATGAGCTACGGAGCTCGTGAGTGGCAATTGCTTTGGCTAAGGGCCACTCACGAAAACTTCGGACTACCTCAGTCACCGCAGTATTTGTCATTTTCTTGTAGGACTTCCGTCCACAGTGAATAGAGTTTAGGTCCCAGCCACCTACAGCGAGATCGCCTTTTGGACAGGACACAGAAACGGAAGAAATGAGAGCAAGTCTAGCGACTTTGACAGAACAGTTTGTAGTGAGATTAGAGTACAGTAGATGGCGCCACCGTACAAGTACCATGTTGCACACAGAGGGGGTGAGAGAATTTCAGGGGGTTATAGGAAAGGATACCCATTTAACCAGTGGGTCCAGCCGGGGGCCGTCACTTAACGTGCTCGTCCGATACACGGCGGATACTCAGCGATTGTTAGTAATTTGAAAGATCAGCCCAGGTTCGAACCTGAGGACCTTGCATCGATAGTCTGACTCGCTAACCACGAAGTCATCCGCGGCTCCTACCTCAGTCCCTCCATGTTTCCGCCTTTAACAGCGCGTGTTTCGCGAGAGTTGTTTCAGTTTGTGTGAAGTGTCCATGAATTAAAAGCAGTGATATTATATCTTAAATTCGTGGCTTTGTTGGATTCGAACTGTTTTGATAAATTTTGTGAAAGCTTCCCTGAACATCTACTATCAGAGCTTAAAGAACTCTATTCTTCAAATTTTGATACAGCTCGATTAAATAATGAACGGAAGCTGTATAATTAATTCCCTTGATGAATACAAAACAAATCAGTAAGAAACATTACGTGTTTCATACAGTTCAATAAATTGGACTTGGTGTTTATTGAGGTGTACAAATTAGCAGATCAATATTAAACTGTTCGTCAACAACTGCAACTGCCGAAAGAAGTTTTTCCGTATTAAAAAGAATCAAGATATATCTTAGAGCTACACGATTACATGCACATTCGAGCAACTTGGCTGGTTTGTTAATAGAGAAAAACATTATTTTTAAATATGAAAAAGTACTCGGAAGAAACACTTTTGTGAAAACGTAACACTCAAGTTCACACAAAAGGAAAGAAGAATGGAGTTCGTATACAAATAAGTGTTCAAATCCTAATCTTCATAATTATTTAGTATCATGTTAGCAATAGCATGTATCTAAAATTTAGAAGAAAAAAATGTACTTCTATTATTTAACAATTATAAAATAAACTTCGCAATTTTTAAAATACAGTACTGTACGGAGGTGGGGGTGAGATAGCCCAGGTCTCGGACCCAAGATACGCTACTGTATCATAGGTATTATACAGAAAGACGAAATATTTATGAGCTATATGAGACTGGAAAATATAACTCGTGCTAAGCAAGTTTCTCGCACAAACACACGGCAGATGCTATTGTTTACACTTTACCTAAAATGGCCTCTTTGTGTAAGCGCAGAGATCAAAAACCGCGGCTGATAAAGGCTGCTGCCAAATGTCTTGTGGCTGAATTGTTCCCTTGATCAACAGTTTCTTCGTTTGTAATTCCGACTGGTTGTCATACGCGTGACTTGGACTCAAGACAGATGGCAGGGGGCTCAGCTCCTCTCCCCCCAGATAAGCAAGCCCCTGGAAAATACACGTTGTAAATTCTTTTAACTTTCATTTCCGTTGGTTTATTGAAATGACTGTTGTATTTCATTATAAACTCCCCTCTCTCTCTCTCTCTCTCTCTCTCTCTATTTCTCTCTCTCTCTCTCTCTCTCTCTCTCTCTTCGTTGCTCGGTTCCAGCATCGTGACCCAATTCACATCCTGTCAGTAATCAAGGTTACCCATTCCTGTCTATTCTCCACAGTTCACAGGATTAACAACTCCTTGCTGTTTCTGGCAGTGTGGCATGGCGCATTATTCTCTTGGTGATGGCCATCACCATCAGGGAACACATTTACCATGAATGGGTGAACCTGGTCAGCAACGATGTGCAGATACCTGACAACTGTCAGGGGCTGTACTATTGGGACAATGGAGCCTAAGGAGTCCCAAGAGAACATCGCGGCCACCAGCTTGTTTCCGCCCAACACTTTATCCAGGTTTTATAGCCTCCGTTGCTAATCAGCGTATCCGCGCTCGACCGTCTACGTGATGCAACAGGAATCTTGATTCGTCAGACCAGACCACTTTTTTCCTATCATCCACGGCCCAATCTCGATTATCTTGGGCCCATTTCATGCGTTGTTGGCGATGACGAGCAGTGAGCATGGGGACCCGGCTGGGTCTTCAGCTACTCAGGCCCGTGCGCAGAAGACTGCGATGATCTGTGTGCTGTGACGCATTAGCCGTGATCCCCATTGTTGTAGCTGCGGGTGATTTGTCTCACTGTGGCCCTACGGTCGCTGTGAACAGTGCGCGACAGTCTCCGCTCCCCTCTGGCATCAATGAGCTGCGGACGACACATGGTTGCACGATGGTTCGTCGTTTGGCCATCTGTACACCACTTTTGATACGTACTCACTACAGCGGCACGTGAACAACCCACAAGCCGCCTCGTTTCCGAGATCGTAGTTCCGAAGTGCCGTCCCATCACAATTTGTACTCCGATAAATCGGCAGCTTTTCCCATTCTGACTCCGAGCACTCTACTTACTGAAAGCCGGTCTTCGGGTTATATACACTGAAGAGCAATTGAATTAGAGATACCTGTCTAGTAACGTGTAGCACCACCTTTCGCCCTGATGATAGCGGCGATCCGTCTCGGCATGGACTCGACAAGACACCGGAAGCGTTGGGAAGCCATTCGGATCCACGACCCCTGAACAAGCTCCCACAGTTCACGAAGATTTGATAGAGGGGGTCAGAGCCTCGAACATCTCTCTCGATGGCATCCTGGATGTGCTCGATGGGATTGATGTCATGTGACCTAGCTGGCCAAGAAAGCGAGGTCACGTCGGTAGAGTGTTCATCTAACCATTCGGATACAATTCGAGAGCGATGGCACGGTGCATTGTCTTGTTGTAGGATGAGGTCCCCAGTGGGATGTTGAAGACGCAAAAACGGGAGCAAATGGTCGTCCAGGATATCCCGGTAACATTGACCTGTGAGGGATGATATCACACGTACCAGGGGTCCTATTTCAGTCCACGTAAACAGTCTCCAGACGAGAATGCCACCCCCACCAGCTTAAAGAGTACCCTGCTGGCAAGAAGGATCCATCGCTTCAGTGGTTTGCGCCGTACTCGTATCCTGCCATCCGGATGTACCAACGTGAATCTCGACTCACCAGTCCAGGCAACATTTTACCACATGTCTAGGGTCCAGTGGCGACGTTCCCGCGCCCATACTATTCTTTGCACCCTGTGATGTGCGGTCAGCAGCGGTACCCTCGTGGGACGATGGCTTCTGTACCCCATAGCGAGGAGATGGTTCTGGATGGTGTAGCTGTTTACACGTTTTTCTGCACCAGCGTTAAATTGCCGAGTGATTTCTTGCACTGTGGACCGTCTGTCCGCTGTTACAATGCGAGCTAGCCGACGACGACCCCGCTCATCCACACGCTGTTGTCCATGGCAGTGGGCCCTTGCAGGGATGGTTTTACCGGATTCGATGTACTCACGGTGCACCCATGATACAGTGGCTCGTGAAAATCCCAGTGCCTGCACGACTTCCGAGATGGAGTGACCCGTTCGTCGGGCCCCGACAATTTGCCCACGTTCAAATGCGCTTAGATCCTTCGTCTTACCCGTACTGCGTCCGACTCTTCCTGATTCCCGTCGCATCACTCCTTATATTGTCGGATCGCTGCATACGTCATGTCGTTTCCGTTTACAGGGCCGCCCTCAGCGTCACATTTGCATAACGCCAGCTGTCTATAATTCAATTGCTCTTCAGTGTATATACTGCTTTCTGAACTTTACCTGCGCCACCGTTTGGTCTCTAGGCGAGCTCATTTTCTAGGCAGGGGGTGGTCATAATGTAATGACTCATTGGTGTATTACATTTTTTTAAAAACGAGAAAGTGACTGAAGTGATACAGCACAAACGATGAATAACAGCTGCACCAATGATTCTCTGGTGACAGGGCTTGTTGGTGTTCCTAGCCAGGGAAGGGAGAAATGCCGGCTCCTCCCCCTTTTCGAAGAAAAATAAAAATTTAAAGAACATTACTTAGAACAGCGGTCGTCAATCTTTTAACACCTACCGCCCACTTTTGTATCTTTATTGATGGTAAAATTTCCTTACCGCTCATCGGTGTCGTAGTAACTCAGTTTAGCGCAAGGGCGAAGTAATTTTTAGAGGGGAGGGTTTGTAAAAAATATGTACTTACATTGATCTTCTTATTTATACTTTATTTATATTTATACATAGTTAATTTGAATTTAATGAATTTCTGCATCTCCATCGATACAGCGCCTACTAGTGCGGGAGCTGCTTAAATTGAAGAAAATGAAAGTTAAATGTGAAAACAATAAAGTTTATTGAAATTATCTTTAATTAATGATTAGTGAGATCCTTGAGGCCGATGCTGCGAGACTAAATATTTGATATCTGGTTCGATTTTTGTAAGAAACGGAGGTCTCCTCTTTCGGTGCTATTCAGACGGTTTCTCTGTTTGGTGAAAATATAAATACATACATTTGACGTGGAGTAAGAACATCAAACAGAAGCCATCGCTCTTTCCACGTTTATAAGTGAGTCACGGAAAAATTCTCATTGGCCGCCACCGGGAATCGAACCCAGGGTCTTCCAGTTACGCTCCGGATATACTTCCACTGCACCACAGCGGCCTCGCGTAACTGGAAGACCCTGAGTTCGATTACCGGTGGCGGCCAATGAGAATTTTTCCGTGACTCACTTATAAACGTGGAAAGAGCGATGACTTCTTTTTGATGGTGATAATATGATTAACAGCGCTAAAGCCTGATTCTACAAGATATAAGGTAGTATAACGTAGTAAATTTCGCTGTCATTTATGTCCACGCCGGGCATCGAACCCGGGTCCCCCTCATTCCGGAATAAGTCGCTCTCCCAACTGAGCTACGCGGGCGTATGAACTCGCTGCTATCTGCCTTTATCTCATGTGCGTCCTGCGGTGCAGGCACGTCACAGTAGGGAAAGGTATCAATAAATTAAATATCCTTTTCCACATATTTGGATATAACGCAAGTATTTTTTTTATTTTGCCAGAGTTTTTGGTATCCACGACTTATCGAAATTATATTTGCTCTCTTGTTTAACGTTGTGTTGATTTTGTAACCGGGGCTTCCATATTTATCAGAAGTGAAGTTCAGCAGCCATTTTGAGGAATAAATAATTGGAATCATTTTCCTTCAATTCCAGCCATTTTAATGAGCTGGGAAGCAAGCGTCAATGTACTTCTTTTCCCACGCGTCGCAGCAGAGGGGTGTTAGATTTATAGTTTCGTCGATGTGAGAAGAATGGAACTGGACATTATTGCTTTCCGCCATCCCAATAAAAGCGATCGAGTAAGAAGAGATCAGATCAGATCATATGTAGATTATTTTAGGAAGGGAATGTTTGACCCCAGGTCTTAAACAACCCTTAGAAATAGGCAGCTATAGGAGATTTGGGCTAGAATGCCCGACAGGAAAGTGACACGGAAGCGTGGTAGACAGGGGGAGGAAGGCGCCCTTATTTATTACCGGGGGCCAGTACCCGGGGTCCGACGGCTTAACGTGCCCATCCGACGTACGGCGGGTATTTGTGGTTCGAACGTTCGTACCTGCCCAGGATCGAACCTGGGGCTATCTCCATGGCAGTCACGAACGCTGACCACTAGGCCACCCGCGGCCCTCGAGTAAGAAGAGGGGGCAGCGAGGGAAATAAAAGATCTTTGCGTTTTTCGGAGAGGAGGCATCTTAGGGTTAATTCGTCGGACTTCACACGGGAGAGAGGGGTTTCTCTCCCCGAGCAAGAGAACAGGGGACTCGGTGGCAGAAAGTCGACGAAGGAGGAGGATTTTAGCGGAGGTGCCAGTATCGTCGGGGCAAAGAGAAGTAGGTAGGAATGAGGCCGATGATGAGAGAGACGGAAGAAGATTATGAGGGGTTAATAATATATAGTAAGAACGGTGATCAGGACAAGGCTTAAAGACATTCCCCGTAACATCTGAATAAAAGTCTTCCTCACTGCAAAATTTAGCTTCAGTTAATTCACTTTTATGTACTTGGTATTGTATTTATCTGCTCCAGTCGGGTGAATTACGGGTTAAACCCCGTTACAGAACTTACTGCAAAGGAAGCATCAAACGAACCCTCCACACAGGGCGCTGCAATATAAGTCAGCACCAAGCCCTGTAAAAATTTTACTCTGCAATAACATTCTCTGCAAGAAGAGAAAAAGTTCTCTCACATTTAATTTTTTCTTATATTATTTTGTGCGTGATGTACATAATTAATAAATGTGTTTTATGTTATCCTCAACACACTGTATTTATGGATTATCTTGTTTTAATTATTATCTATATTCAAAGTTTAGAGATGGAATTCAAAAGTAAATTGCAAAAGCATATTTTAAAAAGTCTAACTCGTGAAGTTGTTAGCAATGTATTCGATATATGGCGGAAGAATAAAATTTGTAACAATGCACAAAAACCCCCACTGCCCACCATGAAAGCTTGAATCGCCCACTAGTGGGCGGTAGGGACCAGGTTGACGACCACTAACTTAAGAAATAGAAAAAGTAACAGAAGGGGAGAGCAGTTGGGCAGAATGCTAACTCCTCTGTATTCGTCGTTTGGTAAGTGTCTATGAGATGCTAAACTGCTGTTTAAAAGCTTCCAGCAGTGGCGGATTTTGAGTTACAAGGGCCCCGCGCACAATGTCGGTCCTCCCCTTCCCCCACCTTCCCCACTTTGCCGGACATCCTTAAAATATAACCCGCGCATTTTCCCTCTCTCCCACTAATGTATAACAAGAAAGATGACACCGAATTTTCGGGTGTAATAAGCACGAATCCGTTCTGACTAGAATTAAATTTATCAAAGCTATTCAACGTCAATGGAGCCGGTATGGAAAGCAATTGTATCTGACCGAGAAAAGGAGTTTTTCAATCGGGTTTGTAATCCCGCAGATATTGCTGTAAACGGAATCGTGAGCTTACGCCCTCTGGTTGCAGACTTCCGCGTTAAGAAAATTTTTAATTATATGAGAAACATTTCGCAGCGGCAACGCTCTCCAACAAAGAAAAAAATTTCAAATCGGACTCGTCGAAGCAGAGATATGGATAAATATAAGATTAGCATCTACGCCCCCTGGCGGGAATACCATGCATTATTTTAGAAAGAAAGTATTCTCCAAAGGTTTTTCGATGTGAGCGGTATCGGTCCAAGAAAAAAAATTTAGTCAAGTTTCATGAGCTCAGATTTTGCTGCAAATACATCAGAAGCAGGAATTGAAACTTACGCCCCCTGGTGGCTAAACCATTCTTTACCAAATATTAGAAATTATATGAAAAACATTTTCCATCAGGAGCTGTATGCGATAAAGGAAGAATTTTTCTAATCGGAGTTTTAGAAGCAGAAATATCGGGGGAAACGCAGTTTAGCTTTGTGCCCCCTGGCGGAAAGTCTATGATTTACTTGAAAATTTTGAATTTATAGGAAAAACATTTCGCATCGGAAACACTATCCAACAAAGAAGAAGTTTTTCAAATCGGACTCACAAACTCGGTTCTTCTTCTCTCCTCTCTCTCCTCTAAATCTCTTTATCGTTTTCTAGTGCACCTTGCCACCCCTTCACCGCTTTCTATTCTGGAGGTTCCCCCTGCTTCTCTTCCTCTTGTCTGGACCGCTGCCCGCTCACCCTTATCTGCCCCTCTTGAAATTAATACCCACTGGCTCTTTTTGCATAATCGCCTCCCTGTTCCGTATTTTCTCTTTCGCATGTCTCTTCTCTCCTCCCCTCTCTGCTCCTTCTGCGCACAGGAGGCAGACGTTTCTCACGTCTACCTTTACTGTCCCATCCTGATGCCTCTCCTCCACCAGGCTTTCCGGATTGCCAGTCGCTCTTGTTCTCAAGATCTTCCGTTCACTGCCTACAGACATCTTCTTCTGCGGGCTCATCCACCTGCGCCTCTTCCGTCAGTATGTGCCTATCTTTTCGTGCTGGTTAAACACGTTATTTACGTATACCTTCAACAACTCCGCAGCGTTTCCTCGCCGGTCTCTTTACACCAGGCCAGCGCAGCACTTTTGTGCCATTTTCAAGATCGATTGCTTTCTCGACTCCGCCTGGAGTACCAGTCGGCTTCTTCCAGTCGTCGAGAAGCCACCTTCTATGCTACCTGGGCGCCTGCCGCTCCATGGTTTGCGGTTGATTCTGGACTGCTACACCTATCAGTACCCTAGGACATTCTACACCTCCTTTGCTGAGTTTCCGTGGCACCCTGGTGCCCCTCCTTTACTCTACGACTCGTGCAATCCACGCTACCGTTGAATTGTGAATGCTAATGCCATCTCAGTGTATTTTCATGCTTACTCGTGTACATTACTTACTTTCACCCCGCCTGTATTATGTTACTTTGGTGCCCTCGTTAAATAACTTGCACAATTGTGCACGCTGTGTTTTTATCTCATGTTTGTAATGTTTTACCTTCACGGCGGTGTTTGTGCTGTTCTTTTTCTAATTGTGTACTATTGTTTCGCCTGTGTTATCCTGTAAATCATGCCCAGCCAATGTCATGTGACACAATGTGTTTCTCTCTGTCACTTCTGCAATTTTTATTCAATAAGCTTTGCTTGCAGCATTTGTTTTTCATCCCCATTGTCATTGCAGTGTATATACCATCATGTTTTAACAGTTTGCATTATTTCCCAGTGAGACGCCCAACACTGTACGTCTCCCTCTTATGTTTCCTTATGATAAATAATAATAAAGCGATTTTGAAACCTAGAAGTAGAGATATTGACAAAAATAAGATATACATCTACGCCCCCTGACGTAGAAACCATGCATTATTTTAAGAAGAAAATATTCCTAAAAGGTTTGTCGACGTGAGTAGTATCGGTTCACAAACGAATTTTTTCAATCGAAATTTTAGAAGCTCAGATTTTGCTACAAATGCATCAGAAGCCGAAATTATGGCTTACGCCCCCTGGTGGCCAAACCATTTTTTACCGAAAATTAGAAATTATATGCAAAGGATTTGCCATCAGGAGCTGTATCCGGTGCAGAAATAATTTCTTCAAATCGGAGTTTTAGAAGTAGAGATATCGGGGGAAACGCAATTTACCTGTACGTCCTCTAGCGCAAAGTCTATGAATTACTTGAAAATTTTAAATTTATATGAAAAACATGTCATACCGGAAACTCTATCCAATAGAGAAAAAGTTTTCAAATCGGACCATTAGAAGCGGAGATATTGGCAAAAATAAGATATACATATACGCCCCCTGGAGGAGAAACCATGCAATATTTTAAAAAGAAAATATTCTGAAAAGGTTTCTCGACTTTAGTGGCATCGGTCCAATGAACGAATTTTTCAATCGAAATTTTAGAAGCTCAGATTTTATGGTTATGCATCAGAAGCAAAAATTAAAACTTACGCCCACTGGTCGCCAAAATATTCTTTACCAAAAATTCGAAATTATATGCAAAAGATTTTACATCTGGAGATTTATCCGCTGAAGAAAAAAAGTTTTAAAATCGGAGTTTTTGAAGAAGAGACATGGGAAAACGTAATTTACTTTTAAGCCCCCTAGTGGAAAATCTATGTTTAACTTGAAAAAGTAACTATACCTAAAATATTCTTCTACATAAATGGAATCGAAATACAAAAGTATTTTTTCAATCGGTTGTTTAGAAGCAAATATATGGAATAAAATATATTTTGAATTCGTTATCATCTGCATTTACGCCATCTAGTGGCGAAACTATACATCGTAAAAAAAAAAAAAAAAAAAAACGAAATGAAGGATCAACATTCGCATATTTCAGGCTTTACAAAAAGAATTTTTCATATCGGACTGATAGTTACTGAGATATGGTGTCTACATACGGACGGACGGACGGACAAACCGATAACACAAGGGCGACCTATTTTTACAAAAGATGTGCTGAAAAAGTATTGTTATCGTAAAAACAAATTGACTTCCAGATTTCAACAGAAATACCCATCTTGGTCTCCTCCGAACATAATTTGATTGTTTTCATGGTGGTGGTTTGTGTGTGTGTGTGTGCGCACGCGCGTGGTTTGTTGTCGCCATATCTCAAAAAATATTATAGCTATCAAGACGAAATTTAACATGAGTTTTTTTTTTTTTTTTTTTGTGACACCCGGGAGGAAATGGCTGAAGTTAAAAGTGGAAAGCCTTTTGTTAAGGAAGAAAAGTCGGAACTTTTTTATGACCACTGAACCACAATACTTTAGCATGTTAAGTAAGGTTAGTTTACGGTACCGCTTTAATTAACATTTATGTTTTGCGGTGTGGAATCTGCTGTCGCAGATTTCACCCCACTAACAATTAGTTAGTTCCCTTACAGACAGTCCGAGCATAGATGAAATCTATTCCTGTGCCTCGTAAACACGTTTTCCAATGCCATTTTACTCCCACGATAACAGTCTTTAATTACCTCTTAAACTAAACTTAATGGGGGGGAGGACATATAAAACACCGAATTAAATGCTCATTACGTTCTAAGAAAATTAGCCAGAAATAACACCCCAATTTCGAAGCCCAGTTGTAGTGTAGTATAAAGTACTGTAATATTACTCTCAAAACGATATTTAGTGAGCCCGCATTTAAGCTAGTACATTCATACTTGTAGATGAGATACTTCGATTTCGGGCGGAATTATGCCTCCAAACATGGGCGTCCATAGCATAGTTTTCAGGAGGGGGCAAAAATGGAAACTGTAAACACAAATAGCATAAACAAACATCGCATGTGAACTTCTACTGTGCAGTTTGCACTCTATAACCATTTTTACCACACATATCTAGATAAATTTCATTAAAAACCAGATGATTCGGAAATCTGCATAAAAAAGACAGATAGATGAAGTTCGAGACATGTTGGGACAATGCAAAAAAAAATGTTTGTTCTTCTGAGCCTTGTGCCATTTGGCCATTTATGCCCCATGCACCACAAAACTCCAATGATCATTCAACTGATCATCAAGAAGGAAGAAAAACACATCCAAGACAAATTTCTGAGAAAAAAACTTGTGGAACTTTTTGTCCAGCAGAAAATGGCGGCTGTATAGGATATGTTTTTCATTTCTTTGTGTTTCACATTGCTCTACGCTGTACTCGTGTATCCTGTGCTGCGACAATTACTATTATTATTTCTTTCTACTGCAAATTCAAAATGTTTTTACTAAACAAACACTCCAGAAAAGTTCAACATAAAAAATAAAAAAAAGCTATCGGAATTAATTTTATGGCGAAAATCGTTCTAGTGCCTCCCAAGAACTGAAATGACAGATTTCCAGGGAAGGGCAAGTGCCCTTTCTTGCCCCTCCGTATGGGCGCCCATGCCTCCAAATCTTCCCAAACCAAGAACTGCGAATTTATTCCTCGCTCTATGACTGTTCTGTTGTTGTTGTTTTTTACTGGAGTTTTTACTACCACTATGAGTAATTCATTGGGCTATAAGCAGTCTCCCGTCCCTAATTTAGGATCACTGGTTCCAGGGAAGAAAGAAAGCCAGTGCCGTATGATAAACACAACATCCATGCCGCACCGGGATTCGAACCCGAACCATTCACGGACGAATGATCAGAAGCAGTGGTGCACCCAGGAATTCTTGTTGCAGGGGGCTGTACATATATAGTATACGTGCACAATGTGTGTACATATATATAGTGTACGCCTATATAGTTTATATACGGGTGGGCCGCGGGTGGCCTAGTGGTTAACGTTCCTGACTGCAACGGAGAAGACCTCAAGTTCGATCCCAGACAGGTACGAACGATCGAACCACTAAATATCCGCCTTGCGTCGGATGGGCACTTTAAGCCGTCGGACCCCGGGTACTGGCCCCCAGGTAATAAATAAGGGCGTCTTCCTCCCCCTTTCAACCTCGCTTCCGTGTCACTTTCCTATCGGGCACTCCAGCCCAAATCTCCTAGCTTCCTATTTCTAAGGGTTGTTTAAGACCTGGGGTCAGACATTCCCTTCCTAAAATCCTCTACATATGATCTGATCTGATATACGGCTGTGACGTACGTCGCTCTTAATCTCTTTGGGGCTTTGGGAAAAAGACACCATGTAATAGAAAACACTATGTCAGACAGTATGTAATTTGTTGAACATGTAAAATAATGTTTTTGAATGTTTAATTTGTGACGTACTTCGTTCTTAATATCCTTGGTGGGGGTTTAAGCCCCTAAAGCCCCTCCGTTGGTGCGTCAATGCTCAGAAGTCATTGCTTAGAGCACTGCGCCATCGGGGGTTACGCTTCTCTTTTTTTAGAAGCAATATATATGTACAGTATATATATATATATATATATATTGCGCCATCGGGGGTTAGGCTTCTCTTTTTTTAGAAGCAATATGTATGTACAGTATATATATACATACATATTGCGCCATCGGGGGTTAGGCTTCTCTTTTTTTAGAAGCAATATACATATATATATATATATATATATATCATTATTTTTGAGGCCCTCCAGCATCGTGGGGTCTCGCGCCTGGGCTTCGTTGGCTTCCCCGTAAATCCGCCCTTGGCTTCCAGGTAGTTCGTTGCCTACAAAAAAGTGATATCGTGGGGACATTTTAACATATCCCTCTACGCATTGGAAAATAGTGCTAAAGGGAAGAGTTTTCAACATCTTATCGTTCTTTGTTTTTGAGTCCAGTTAGAGTGTTTTTACGATGATTGTACTGGAAAAAAAAAAAATTTGCAGGATTCTGGTGCTCTTGGTTTTTGACAGAGAAATGGGATTTGGCTATTGACCGCGGTAAGAAATGACTACCACTGAGCACCAGCAGGGACGTCGCCAAGGGAGTACGAGGGTGGTTTGAAATTTATCCTACCCCAGTTTAAAATATACCATTTTCAGTATATTTAACTTTAAAATATAATCTGGACTTTGGCAAGTAATAAGTCTTATGTTTTATTCCATGTAGCCCTACGTATTTTTTCCCTAGGAAGTGAGTCGTTTACGTAGAAAGGTTATCGAAATATCATCCGTAGGGCCATGAAAATTCAATTGTTCTCTACTTTTCTGAATCCTTAGTTTAAGCCCTTTTTTTCATGTTAGTGTGGCCAGGGGGCGAATGAGGAGGGTGGATACGAATTCACTGAGGGAGGACATTACTAATTTCTCTGTTGTTTGTATTAGTTACTGAATATGACATTCCAAGACGAGAAAAGAGCAGTCTAAAGCTACACTAGCGCTCTTAAGACTGTCCCGGGACAGTGAAAGTGCAGAAAGTGGCTGACGATTGCTTTGTAAGAAAGGAGTGTAAGGTAAAGTCGCCACTCCAAGGAAGTTAAGGAGGGGGGAGGTATTGTGTCTGCGTGGCACGACGTCAAAATTTGATTTAAATAAACAAAAACGACATTTTCCTCTAGATAAATTGCTCAAGTACAGGACTATTTTCGTAATCAAAAATGGAAAATTTTGAAAAGCAGTTTAAGTCAATGCATTCAGAGCAACTAAAAAGGTGAAGGAGACATTCTACCAACACTTCTATCTTACACCAGTGGCGTAGCTAGTTAGATCCGTGTATGTGTGTGTACTCAGGTGGAAGGGGTGGTGATTGCACCAAATCCTTTGTAGCCGGTAGTGAAAAGCATTAAAGCCGTCCCGGTGGCGCAGTGGTCTAAGCGCTGGCTTCTTACCATTCGTCCGAAAGGGGTTCTGGTTCGAATCCCGGTAAGGCATGGAAATTGTGTTTGTCTTATGGCGCTGGGTCTCTCCCTTCCCTGGAACCAGTGACCCTAAATTAGGGATGGGTGACTGCCCATTGAGTTGCTCACGGTGGTCGTTACAATTTCAATACAAAAAAAAATTCGTTCTTTCATTGTTTCGTAAAAAAAGTTGCTATCGAACTTGCCCCATCAAAAATAATACTATAATACTTGCCCACTGGTCGCCCATCCTGATTTCGAAGTCTAGCGACGTCCCTGAGCACCAGCGGAGGAGAATACTCTATTAAAGATGGAGGGAAAAGTAGAACCGAAGAGGGGTAGAAAAAGTTGAAGTATCAGTAAATCCCGATGTTATTACATGGATCCACGGAAAAGTGACTAGAACAGTAAACGTAAAGAACAAAAAAGTTGAAGTATCAGTAAATCCCGATGTAATTACGTGCATCCACGGAAAAGTGACCAGAACAGTTTACTTAAAAAAAAAAAAAGTTGAAGTATCAGTAAATCACGTGCATCCACGGAAAAGTGACCAGAACAGTTTACTTAAAAAAAAATTCACGCTAGTTGGTAGTTATTTTGACTCCAGTGACAAGCAACGCGCAGCTTAGCCACCATCAAGCAAATTAAAAAAAAAAGCGATTTATTTTCTATATTTCTAGAAAGTTCTATTTTCTTTCTAAGGAATATACAAAAATGTATATATTTTTGTATGTTTAACTTTCATACTTAACAACGATGTTAAACGATGCAAGTTTGAGGTTGGTGTTTCATCCTTACACATTCGGATTTTTCTATAAAACTTAGGGAATGAACAAAAGTTTATTAATTTTGCATCATTCATTTCCTTATTCACCTTTTGCAGTTTCCTTAAATTATCTTGAAGCATTTCAGTGCTTCAGAAAGGGCAAGGAATATACAAAAATGCAGCAGTACAATTTTCCAACTGAATAAGAAAGGATCCCTCTGAAATTACGCACTACATGAAGCAGATACTCACCGTCAAAAGAAAACAAGCTTTCCATTGGTTAATACAACATTCTCTTTTGCATTTTGCAAGTTTTTTAAATGCAGTTAACGAAGGACCCAAACCAAGTGGGAATAAACAGTGGAGACAGAGGGAACGCACTCCGGTTCTCTGATTGGTTGGCTGCCCAAGCCCTGAATACAACGGCGTATTTCGCATCAAATGTTATGTCCCTGACAAGCATGGCACTATCTCACATGAGTTCGGGCTTGATGATACGAAGTTAGGTTTGCATTCGCGCTTTCAGAAAATATGTGAATGGTTTTGAATAAAACTCTTCTAAAGCACGCATTAAGTTTAAATTTCCGATAAGAAACGGCATTACAAAACCTTTCTTCCTGTAATTCTTTCTTTTTTTTTTTTTTTTTTTTCCTCCCAGAAAGCAAATTTCTGCACTTTAATTAGGGTATGCAATGCATGCGTTGCATACAACGACCGCATGCTACTGAATAAACTGAGTAGTTGGAGTTTTTAAATGTGTGCCATCTAGCCCCGGCCACGGGGTAAGTTGGCACACGCGTAGAGGTGACGATTTCAGCAAACTACATCTTATATAACTGTGATAAATGTTAATCATCATGATCCTTTGATAGCCAAAATTATATATTTCAAAATGGCAGCTTCAAAATTTCGATATCCTTATTAGAAAAAGTAGAAAAATCGGATAGTCAAAAATGTGCCTACTAGCCCCGGTATCTTCTTCTCGATTCACCTAGCTGAATCTGAACTCCTGGTGCTTCTCTCTGATCAGAATTCAGAGATAAAAACACGCAAGTAATTTTTCAACAGGCGGGACGCTAACTTTTCTTTGAGCCCAGCCTTTAGCCCCCCCCCCCCACACACACACACCCGCTTAAATATATAAGCACTTGGAACAAATGGCGGGTGCAACCATCTTAGATTCTGAGGAACTCGGATAAATGTATGTGAATTTCTCGAATTCGCGGAATTTTTTTATATAAAATGAATTTTTTGTTAAATTTAGTGTTTGTGTTTATAAAGAAATAGAGGGAGTCCTCTGAATATATTTCTTAGAAAGTAGTAGAAACACACCATTTTTTTAATCATGCTTCAAAACGATGTGTGTGAGAGAGAGAGAGAGAGAGATAAATAGATATTCCTTGTCAAGCTACAAACTAAAATTAATAAAAGCCTTATGATGAAAGCAAAAGAAAACTAAAAAAAAAAAAAAACGACCTAAGAAAGATAAAATAGCGAAGAAATAGTAACTTACCATAACGATTAGTATCCATGATTTCCATGCTACATCCATTGAGTAAATACTACGTACAGATTTTGAAGATGACAATCCGATTTTTGGCGTAAATGTGACAAGGATAGTAAGTCAGATAAAATCCGAAAACTTGAAAATTTTCATCGTCCTGGAGCGGAACTCGAACCCGCGTCTCCCAGAAAACGCCCGGGTATGCTAACCACTACACCACCCAGAACGACCAAGTTTCAAGTTTCCGATCAATTTGTATATAACCATCACAGGATTCGTTAGTCGAAGCAACCGGCATTCATGTTTAGCGAATCTGGAGGTTAAGAATCTTATCCCGTGTTTGCCCGGAGAAGCAGTAAATCATGAAAGAAATACGGGATTACGCCAATATAATACAAATTTTGAAGATGACAATCCGATTTTTGGCGTAAATGTGACAAGGATGGTAAGTCAGATAAAATCCGAAAACTTGAAAATTTTTCATCGTCCTGGAGCGGGGCTCGAACCCTCAAACTTGAAACTTGGTCGTTCTGGGTGGTGTAGTGGTTATACAGTTGTATACAGTTGTCAGTCATTTCGTAATTAAAGTGTCTTAGACGCAATGCTGTTTTTTAAAGTGGAACGGAGTCATGCAGCTAAATTGTTGCAAAATAAATCGGTGATTTTCCCATGCGAGTTTGCTCTTCATTTCAAAAAACGCACGAAACTAAACCCCGTATTCAAGAGCAGGTACTTTTCTTCAGCACTTCAACATTCCATTCTACAGAATAGTCTCCTTGGACACTATTATAAGTCAATCACTCTAAAGCAATTCCATCTCAAAATGTTCAATTTTTTTACTACCGAAGAAGATATTTCTTAAATTTTTGAGCGGCGAGATGAGACTGCTTTTCTCGCTCTGTAAAAAACATATATTTTCAAGTGGATTTTTTCTCATCATGGCAGGGAATAGTCGTGAACCGTGAAATCTTTGGCTAATTGGTGATACGCACCAACAAGCAAGCTTTGGCCTGTTGGCTGGGAAAGCAGGATACACAGAAGTGCTTGGTTGCTTCCAGTCTCGTTCTGCTTCGGAAGGTCGTCTCCTAGAAACGCACATTTAAATCTTTTCTTTAGAAATTCTTATGCTATGTCTGATGAAGACGGCAGAAAATTTAGCTCACTGACAAATACTGTAAAATTCTCTGGTGAACCAGTCTCAGCGAAATAATGCAAATTATGCGGAAAGTTCAACGCCTACTTCTATGACGAATGAATACAACAAAATTAATAAAAAAAAACTCATGAACATTCACAGTAATTATACTCAATTATTCAAACATAAATTTTGCGGCTAATGACACCAAGTAAAGGGGAAAACCAGAGTGATAGCACAAACGTAGTAAATCTCACGAGAGCTGTTGATGTATAAGCTACCGAAAAAGTTAAAACCTAGCACGACACCTCGGTGGCTGAGTGATCAGATGCGCGAGCTGAGCCCAGATGGGGTTGCTCTAGCTGAGGCATGTGCGAAACGTTTATCTTATGGAGCTGGATTTATCCCTTCCTTAGAGCTAGTACACGCATATTCGAGACTGAATTGGTGCTCTCAGAGGGGGAAAGAGTAAAACCCCGAAAAAAAAAATTAATGTAACGTTATAGTGAAAAATTGGTGGACATTTTTACGAAGTTACTGGAATTTTTTGGCAAGGTGCGAAACAAACTTGAACTCAACTATTCTCTCACGCAGCACCCAGGCATTCTATATTCTACACTGAAGAGCAATTGAATTAAAGAAAGCTGGCGTTATGCAAATGTGGCGCTGCGGGCGGCCCTGTAAACGGAAACGACATGACGTATGCAGCAATCCGACAATATAAGGAGGGATGCGACGGGAATCGGTAAGAGTCGGACGCCGTATGGGTAAGACGAAGGATCTAAGCGCATTTGATCGTGGGCAAATTGTCGGGGCCCGACGAATGGGTCACTCCATCTCGGAAGTCGTGCAGGCACTGTGATTTTCATGAGCCACTGTGTCACGGGTGCACCATGAGTACATCGAATCCGGTAAAACCATCCCTGCAAGGGCCAACTGCCGTGGACAACAGCGTGTGGATGAACTGGGTCATCGTCATCTAGCTCGCATTGTAACAGCGGATAGACTGTCCACAGTGCAAGAAATCACTCGGCAATTTAACGCTGGTGCACAAAAACGTGTAAGCATCCACACCATCCAGAACCATCTCCTCGCTATGGGGTACAGAAGCCATCGTCCCACGAGGGTACCGCTGCTGACCGCACATCACAGGGTGCAAAGATTAGCATGGGCGCGGGAACATCGCCACTGGACCCTAGACATGTGGTAAAATGTTGTCTGGACTAATGATTCGAGATTCACGTTGGTACATGCGGATGGCAGGATACGAATACGGCGCAAACCACATGAAGCGATGGATCCTTCTTGTCAGCAGGGTACTCTTCAAGCTGGTCGGGGTGGCATTCTCGTCTGGGGACTGTTTACGTGGACTGAAATGGGACCCCTGGTACATGTGACATCGTCCCTCACAGGTCAACGTTACCGGGATATCCTGGACGACCATTTGCTCCCGTTTGTGCGTCTTCAACATCCCACTGGGGACCTCATCCTGCAACAAGACAATGAACCGTGCCATCGCTCCCGAATTGTATCCGAATGGTTGGATGAACACTCCACCGACGTGACCTCGCTTCCTTGGCCACCTAGGTCACCTGACCTCAATCCCATCGAGCACATCTGGGATGCCATCGAGAGAGATGTTCGAGGCTCTGACCCCTTCCCCCCCACCCCCGTCCATCAAATCTTCGTGAACTGTGGGAGCTTGTTCAGGGGTCGTGGATCCGTATGGTTTTCTAATGCTCCGGTGTCTTGTCGAGTCCATGCCGAGACGAATCGCCGCCGTCATCAGGGTGAAAGGTGGTGCTACATGTTACTACACAGGTATATCTAATTCAATTGCTCTTTAGTGTATAAAACGGAAAATAAACTCCGTGAAAGAACAAGTAAATTAAAAAAAAAAAGTTTTTACAAAAAAGGCTGTTTATTGTTCATTCCGAACAATCTGAACTGAAAATTAGTTTCAAATTCATAACTCGACAAAAATTCATATTTTTTTTTCATTTCTGCTTCCGCTACACGGTTTGAAGAGCTGAAAAAACTAAATCGCTCTACAGGGTGTCCGAGAATTATTGGACACATAACAATATTATGTACAAAAAAAAAACTATGAGCATTGTCTGTTTTTCTATGTCACGTATTACTAACACGGTTTCTATTTTTTTGTTTTGCAGAATTGTTATTCCCAGAATTCGATAGATGGCGCTAGGTGTGGCCTGATGAGAAATGTATGAGAAATGCGCAATTAGTAGTCATGTCGTCCGTACAGCATAAGGCGATGTGTGTGTTATCGCTTGCAGAATTAAAGTCTGTCATTAAAGTTAAGACGGTACCGTTTAGAGTATGGTTGTAATCCTCCGTCAACGAATCCAATTAAGCGGTGGATGAAGCAGTTTAAAGAAACTATCAATGTGGAACATCGTGGAGGAGCCGGTAGGCCTAGCTTCAGCGGTGAGATGGTTGACCAAATTAATGAAAGTTTCCGCCGAAGCCCCAGGAAATCCGTTCGTAAAGCAACCAGAGAACTGCGTATTCCGAAATCGACAGTTCACGATATCTTGCACAAGAAATTAAAGTTTCATGCTTATAAAATTCAAATAGTGCAAAAGATGCATGTAAATGATCACACTCTGCGATACGATTTCGCTGTGGATATATCGAGTGGAAAACGACGAAAGCTTTCTCAGTACTGTAATTTTTAGTGATGAATTCACATTTCATGTATCAGGTATTGTGAATCGTCAGAACTGTAGCATATGTGGCAGTGAACCGCCTCATGCTGCTATTGAACTGGAACGTGATTCTTCAAAAGTTGATGTGTGGTGCACCCTATCAAAAAAAGAAGTGATTGGCCCTTTCTTCTTCTGCGAAAATACCATAAATGGTGACATTTACTTGGATATGCTAGAAAAGTTCGCTATACACCAGATCAAAAGATATGACAACGTCGGTTTCCAACAAGACGGCGCGACTTCGCATTGGTAAACGTGTGTACGTAAGTGCCTAAATGAGCATTTCCCCAACAGATGGATTGGGCGTGGTGGCCCCATTCTGTGGCCTCCTCGCTCTCTAGATCTAACTCCATTGAATCATTTCATGTGGGGTTATGTGAAGGATCGTGTCTATCAGACGCATTGTACTGATCTGCAGCAACTGAAGCAGCGTATCACAGCTGCTATTAATTCCATAACTCCTCAGATGCTTGATAATACATGGCATGAAATCGAGTGTCGCTTGGACGTACTACGAGCAACTAAGGGATATCACATCGAAATTTATTAACTTGTGTAGTTACATTGCAAGTTAGTACAGTCAATGTTTTTCTATCTGTTTAACGTTTTGTGTTATATTATTTTGTAATGTGTCCAATAATTCTCGGACACCCTGGTACAAAAATAGCGTCTCTATTCTTATCAGGTATAAGAATACCGTTTCTCTTTTGTACTTCACAAAAGAGAAACGCTACTATTATACCTTATTAAGAACTCCTTGATCATGGTAAAGCTGAACCCCACCAGGGCTCAGCTCCACCATGCTTGAATCATGCGGGTCTGATGAAATGTATCAAAGCCACATCCCGGTGACGCTGTGGTCTAAGCGATGACTTCTGCTTATTCGTCCTAAAGGGATCCGGGTTCGAATCCCGGTGAGGCATGGTTGTTGTGTTTGTCTTACGGCACTGGCTTTCTCCCTTCCCTGGAACCAGTGGCCCTTAATCAGGGATGGGTGACTGCTTACAGCCCATTGAGTAGCTCACGGTGGTCGTTAACACACCCCCCCCCCCAAATTCCTGACTGTATATCAAAACTTCGAAATATGATTTCGCAATATCATATGTCCTTATTTGATTTACACTGAAGTGCCAGAAAAACTGGTACACCAGTCTAATACTTGGTAGGTCTCCCACGGGAGCGCAGGACTGCAGAAATACGACGGGGCATGGACTCCACTAGCTTCTGGAAATATGCTGTAGGCAATGCACACCATACTTCCTGCAGAGCGTTCCACAATTCGGGTGTATTCCGAAGTCTCGGATTCCTGTGTTCGATAGCGAGTTGCATGGCATCACAAATGTGTTCTATCACGTTCAGATCTGGGGACTTGGGTGGGAATTGCAACGCCCCAAACTCAGATGAATGCTCCTCTAACCATAATGTGGCTTCCCGACACGTGTGTGGAGGTGCATTGTTCTGTTGGAACAGGCCCAACCCATCAGCATGAATGCAGGACATGAACGGGTGTACCTCGTCAGAAAGGATGTGCACATATCATTGGCGGGTCACAGACGTTTGTAGACATCCCAGGGGTCCCAGTGAAGTCCAGCTAAACACACCCCATACCATTACGGACCCCCGACCAGCCGGTACAGTTCCCTGTTGACAGGAGGGATCCATGGCTTCATGGGGTTTGCGCCACACACGAATCCTTCCATCTGCCCGATACAGTTGGAAACGCGACTCGTCAGACCAGGCTACTTGTTTCCAGTCATCAAGTGTCCAGTGGCGGTGTTGCCGTGCCCAAGTAATTTTCTACGCGACAAATTACTGCGGCATCGGGTGTGTTTTAAATGGGTACTTCATCACGTGACGAGAGAACAATTGTTAGCCTGAGTTCAGGTGTGTCATGAATGGAAAAAAGTGATTGCAAAGGATCTAAGCCGGTGAAAATGGTTCCGCTATTTCGATCCCCTCACGAAGCGCTCAACGAGTGTCTGGAAGCACACAAGCTCCCTCCTCCGAAAAAGTCCGCCAAACCAAATCAGCAAAGAAGATTATGATGATAATTTTCTTTGATCATAAAGGTGTAGTCTACCAGCATGCCGTTTCTCCACAAATTACTGTCAATGTTGAGTATTGCATTTCAGTCTTGAAGCGTCTGCGACGACACGTATCGACTAAACGACCGGAACTGATTGGCAAGTGGAACCTACCCTATGATAACGCCCGCGCACATGTGGCTGCTTGTGTTCAACAGTTTCTTACGAAATGCAGTATTGAAATCATGCCACAGCCTGCCTGCAGTCCTGACATCTCCCCGCGAGATTTCTGGTTGTTTCCTACAATGAAGGAGAAGTTCCGTGGCGCAACATTAAACACAATTGACGTTATTCAAGCTGTACAGGGGTCGCTTAAAAGCTGCTTCCACAAAATGCCTTCGCTACATGCTCTGAAAAGTGGAATGAACGATGGGACTTATCATCCGAGGGAAGATACTTAGAAGAAAGAATATCATCAGAGGGAAGATACTTAGAAGAAAGAATATCATCCGAGGGAAGATACTTTGAGAAAGAATATCATCCGAGGGAAGATACTTTGAGAAAGAATATCATCCGAGGGAAGATACTTTGAGAAAGAATATCATCCGAGGGAAGATACTTTGAGAAAGAATATCATCCGAGGGAAGATACTTTGAGAAAGAATAACATATTTTGCTGTACCTATATTTCTTCATTTTGTGTGATTTTACTCTGTTTTTTACGGAACGGCCGTTGTAGATAGAACATTTTTTTTTTTTTTTTCAAAAAGTTTCCTGAACTACAAGCTGTATATTAAAAATTAATAAATTTACTTCGATGTAGTGGTAAGGAAGAGTGGCGCCACCTGTAAGTAAGTATCATAGCTACATCGAAGTAAAGTTATTGATTTTTGATATAGTTCAGGAAAGTTTTTGCAAAAAAACACCGCTTGTACAATCTAAGTTAGAATGTTTTTTATCACTGGGCCAATTTTTGTGTTAGAGAAATCTTTGTTGAGAAAATAGGGTTGATTTTTTTTCCATTGGAAGTATAGGGAACAAAACCACTAGATGTCCACCTTAAGCTGTTCTCCGAGATTCAGAGGTTAGCTTCTCAATCCTCACAGAAAGACAATCTGCCAGTTTAACTGATGGAACCAGATTTTACTAACTTTTGGTGCATGAGACGTCTCTATTTACAGTGATCTTAGCACACAGCTCAAGCTTCACTGACATCCATCATGCGTCACACACAAGACGTTTTGTACTTCATACTCCTAATCTTTTCTCAAGCAGACATTCCTGAATCTGGCTCTCCCATGTTTTCCTTGGCTTTCCTCAACTTTTCTTTCCTGTCATTTGGGCTGAAAAAATTCTCTTAGTAAGCATCTCACTACTCATTCTTTCAACGTGGCCAAACCACCTAAAAATATTAGTCTCCACCTTACTAACAACATTCTGCCTCACATTACAGAATTGCAGCAAATCTTCATTCCTCACATGAGCGTGTCTTGTGCCACAAACCTCCCGTAATGTATCTCCCCAGCACAGGGCCGGATGGAGCTTTTGCGGGGCCCGGAGCAAAATTTCATTGCTTGCGCTAAGAAATAAATCTCATATTTTAATAAAGTCGTTACGTGAAAGATGTCGGTAAAGAATACACAGGATGTGAAACCCACAAATTTGCCTGTGACGGCGACGAATTCGCATGCCTCTGCGCTTCGGAGCTTTACCGAGTAAGGTACACCGACGGAATTTATCTGTGCAACTTTTCTTTTTTGACATGTGCTTCACCTCTGTAGTACTTCAAAACGAAAACTATCATAAAGATTGATTATCTCAAAGAAGCATTTGCTTTAAGCTCAAGAAAAAGACCAGAACATGCATTGAAAGTTAAGAGAGAGAGAGAGAGTAAAAACTGTTAAAATCTAAGATTTTCTTTCCGGGGAGATGGGGTTGAGGTTGTATTTTCACTTATTGTATAAAAACTGCTTCACAAAATGACAAGAAGTTACGTGAGTAGCGAAAATTTTTGGATTGCGAATATTTTAGTGTAGAAATAATAAATAATAAATTCGTATAAATAGTTTGTTTCTCCTGATACATGTTTTAGTGATTGATTTTTAATGCTGAATGGAGTAACTGACAAATTAGCGACTTTTTTAAACTTTTATACGCGCTTATATATGATTTTTTTTTTTAATTTCTAGTAATGTTTTTAAAGTCACTGAATAAATGGCTCCCATGTGTAGCCCGAAACCAAATTTTATAATGTTCTTTTTTATTTTATTTAAATTTAAGTATCAGGTTTGCACGCAAATTGTTAAATATATAAAAGCTAATTGTTAAATATATAAAAGCTAATTGTTAAATATACAAAATGAATATATATATATATATATAAGGATGAAATTAAATTTGCGATTTGGTGAATTCGAAAAATATCAAGGTCGTTACAATAATCACTTGAAGTCACAGATCTCCGTATTTGTACGGTGAAGGGCGATACCTTTTTCGAAAACCGGGGGATTGGAAACAAACAAAAAACTTGAAAAAACAGAAACATCTTTTTAAGGGCCTCGCATCCGAAAACTTCCACAGAAAAAATAATAATTGTAAAAAATTCTAACAATTTTTGTTTTCTTAAACTGAGGGACACATTAAAGGCGCGAGGCCCCGGGGCAACCGCCCCCGGGGCCTCGCGCCTTTAATGTGGGGTTGCCCCTATGGTCCAGCCGGCCCTGCCACAGCACACAAATGACTCCTATGTCTCTTCTGTAGTACTCAAGTTTCACTGCCGTACATCAGAGTAGGAACAATTACACATATATTTATAAATATTTAAAAATATACTAGTCAACAAAAGTCCCACTGAATTCTCAGCCACAAGGAAATTGTTTTGGCAAAAGTCGAATTCAGTAAGCTGAAGGTTCATGTTTTTGTTGTATGCAAGATCAGCAATTTTACTTGCGAAAAATCGATTTTTATATCATCTAGCACAAAAATTTAGATCGCAGTCTCCTTTACCAGTGTAATATGGGCCTAGCCTGAAAGCTGGCCCAGTTTGTGCTCAGGCTGCATAATATTTACTACGGGTCATGTTCCGGCTTTGAAATTTTTTTTATTTTAAACTGTGATTTTTTTTTTTTTTATTTAGCATACGAAACTTTTATTACACTTCCTGATTGGTAAAGTGAATTCTTGCCGCCCCGGTGGCGCAGTGGTCTAAGCGATGGCCTCTGATCATTCGTCCGAACGGGGTCCGGGTTCGAATCCCGGTGAGGCATGGATGTTGTGTTTGTCTTACGGCACTGGCTTTCTCCCTTCCCTGGAACCAGTGACCCTAAATTAGGGACGGGCGACTGCTTATAGCCCATTGAGTTGCTCACAGCAGTCGTTAAACCTTCAATCAAAAAAAAAAAAAAAGTGAATTCTTCAATTCTTCAACAACTGGACCTGGAAGGGAAGGGCTGTTTATTTTGGGCATCTGCAATAAACGCCATATGCTACACATCAGCGGATTTCTGTGGAGAAAAAAGTAGCTTCACGAACTGTAGACAATAGATTACCATGCCACTGAAATTTCGTCCCCTTTCCCCATGCGGCAGGCCATGCTAATTTTGTTGAGCAACATACATGGCAGCGCAACCAAATGTTGCCGGATGTCCAGCAACCCACATTTTTTTTTTTTTTTTTTTTTGACTGGAGGTTTAACGACCACCGTGAGCAACTCAATGGGCTATAAGCAGTCGCCCGTCCCTAATTTAGGGTCACTGATTCCAGGGAAGAGAGAGAGCCAGTGCCGTAAGACAAACACAACATCCATGCCTCACCGAGATTCGAACCCGGACCCTTACGGACGAATGATCAGAGGCCATCGCTTTGACCACTGCGCCACCGGGGCGGCCCACAGCATTTCAGGAGGAAACGAATGGTTGAAGAAAACTGTGTGGGTATATTATAGAAATAGAGGTTGGTTGGTTGGTTGATTTTTATGGCGCAAGGGCCATGTTTGGGCAAAGAGCGCCAGACACAAGACAAACAAACAGTATTAAAAACGTGGCATAAAGCTTAAAATCTGGCTGATTCAGTAAAAGTGAAAAATGAGAATGATGGAAGAGCTAAAATCTAGATACGTTTAAAAAAGTCAATTTGTTTTTAAAATGAAAAAACAGCGACAGTATCGCAGTGGTCATCTAGGAGCCGCTGCAGCGTAGCGGCGTCCTCGGTTAACAAATGAGAATGAAAGAAGTGAAAACGTACATCACCAAAACGAACACAGCTACACAGAAGATGAGTGGCAGTGAGTCGGCAATTGCACGTCTCACATATCGGCGCAGTGTCGCCACATAGCAAAAAGCGGTGAGTGAAACGACAATGCCCAATGCGGAGACGCGCAATTACAACTTCCTCCCTACGGTTCCAACGAAATGAGGATTTCCAGATTCCAAGTATAGGTTTAATACGATGCAGTTTATTTTCCACCTGTTGGTACCACAGAACCTGCCACGTTCGCTTGATATGATCCTAAACAGGAATGCGGAAATCCCGATGAAACAGTGGCAAGGGTGTGACGACCAAAGGGGAAGCAGATCTAGCAGTCGCATCAGCACACTCGTTACCCGAAATTCCAACATGGCCGGGAATTCAGCAAAAGGTTATCTGGAAACCGGCCTGAAGCAAGGTACGCAGTAACCGTCTCACGCCAAAAAAGAAAGGATAGTCAGATATAACGGCAGAAGAGAGGACCTGCAGTACACTCAAAGAATCCAAAAAAATGATAGCTCGTAGAAATAGAGGTCCCTTTCCCAAATGGGAAACGACCCCCACCCCTCCCCTTTCTTCTGCAATTGTCTTGGAAAGACAATTGCAGAAGGAGAGGGGCGTAGAATGGAAATCTGGAAGGGATTTTTAAATTTTTTATTTAGTAAAAATGCCTAAACGGGTTCATCACAATTTTTGGGTCTGGTATGGTATATATACTTCAGACTCAGGCTCTTAAAATTGAGTTTGAACTCGGAATTGATGGCTACTATACTTGAATAGAAAAGTTTATTTAAGCAACAAGTTGCCGCCTTGATAACTTGAGGCAGGTGAGAATATTCGGGGATTTAATCTATATTATTATTGTTTTTTTTTGTTTTTTTTTATTGAAAGTTGAACGACCACCGTGAGCAACTCAATGGGCTATAAGCAGTCGCCCGTCCCTAATTTAGGGTCACTGGTTCCAGGGAAGGGAGAGAGCCAGTGCCGTAAGACAAACACAACATCCATACCTCACCGGGATTCGAACCCGGACCCCTTACGGACGAATGATCAGAGGCCATCGCTTAGACCACTGCGCCACCGGGGCGGCCCGGTTTGGAAGTAACGAGCTTTTTCAAATAGCTGTGTACACACTTTAGACGTTCTTTTTTTTTTTTTTTTTTTTTTTTTTTGATTGGAGGTTTAACGACCACCGTGAGCAACTCAATGGGCTATAAGCAGTCGCCCGTCCCTAATTTAGGGTCACTGGTTCCAGGGAAGGGAGAGAGCCAGTGCCGTAAGACAAACACAACATCCATGCCTGACCGGGATTCGAACCCAGACCCCTTACGGACGAATGATCAGAGGCCAGCGCCTTAGACCACTGCGCCACCGGGGCGGCACGTTCTTCTTCAATTGTTTTCTGTCACAACTCGTCAAGCTGAGAAAACTTCGAACAAATATCGCTGTAGAACAAGCACCAAACGCAAAATTTTTCAGGTTAAGATTCGAATGACGAGAAAAGCGCGAAGATTCAAGTTTTCGAAGCATTTTCAAGTTTCGCGGGATTCAAGAATTCGAATGTCCCATCCCTAAAAAAAAGTTTTCTCTTTGGGTCATAGAAATCATAAAAGTACAACAGTGTGGGTGATCAGCCCACAGCTAAAGGTTCCAGTTGATCTTTCCTCTCGAAGATTCTGTAACAAAAGCACAGCGGGTTTGGGACTTTTCCCCAATGTCACACAGAACTAGCTGGTACCTTTCCAAAATTCATACAGGCCCTCCTTGTTGCTGTTGTGTGTGCCATTGTTGCCCTGTGGTGTGCCTCGAGGAGACAAACCCATCTCTCACTAAGACTACCCACCAAGTTAGTTACAAATTAGGTAGTAGGCTAGTGAATTCTTCATTGAAAGTCATAGCTGTCTTAGGAGGATTTCACAGGAATGATGGGTTTTCAAGGAAGTCCTGAATGGCTGTGTATGAAAGTGTAATTGGATGTACAGAAGTGAAACCTGGATACTGCAGAAAAGACATAGGGAGTTGTTTGTGTGCTGGGGAGATGTGTTACTTATGGGAGGGTTTGTGGCAAGACAAGCTGTGAGGAATGAAGATGTGTAATGTGACGCAAAATGTTGTTAGTAAGGTGGAGACTAATATTCTTAAGTGGTTTGGCCATGCTGAAAGAATGAGTGATATGGTGCTTACTAGGAGAATTTATTCAGCCCAAGTGACAGGAAAGAAAGGTAGGTGAAGGCCTAGGAAATCATGGGAGGACCAGATTCATGAATGTCTGCATGAGAAAAAGATTATGAAGTATAAAAGGTCTTGTGTGCAGCCTATGACGGATGTGGTTTAAAACTCAGGCTTCACGTGACAATAACACATAAACGTAGAAATTGAAGAAATCGAGTGAAAACGCACAGAGTACCATATGTGACTGTGTGGTTTCGCTCAGTTTCTATGTTTATGTGATGGATGTTAATGGAGCTCGTGCTGTGTGCTGAGATCAAAATGGAGAATGAAGATATTAGTAAATGGAGACATTTGATACACCAACATTAGATAGACGTTCTTTCTTTGAGGAGCTAACCTCTGAATCTCGGAGAACAGCTTAATGACATGTATGTAGGCCTACAATTAAATGTTTTAAAAGAAATGTTTTAATCTTTGAATCATAGTGAGAATAATTGGCAGTAAAACACACAACACAAAAAAACATTAGAATGCATTCCATGGCTGATGAAGATAGAAGTCACTACCGAAACGTCTCACCACTTGCAATTTTTATGTAACTTATGTGTGAATGTCGACATCAAGACTTATTTTAATGCTAATCTTTGAAATATGTCATCCTCACACACATAAACAATGTTTATTTAAAAACAGAAAAATTTGAGAACTACTGTATTTTCTACATCCATGCAGAAATGGCTTTAGTCCTTAGACTTAATTTTTTTATATATATAGACTATGCTCTGTACATTGAAATTAAAGTAACTCAGAAAACTTTCTTATACACTAGCTAAAAGTGTAATTTTTTCCAGAATTTTTGCACTTACAGGAAAGACACTAAATAGTTTTTCTGTTTTCCCCAAAAGTGGTTTTAAGGGCTGAATCCCTTTCTGCATGGAGCAATTCAATTGAAAGATAATAGAATTTTACAAAAGGGCCTTGAAGATATTTTTGGCTGTCCCCTTCTCTCCAAGTCTTTCCGGTATGCCACTGATAAAAATCATTCAGGAAATATGAAATTTCAATGGATGGAGATGACTTTTTATGGAAATCAGGGGATGAAGGTGCACCACCTAATTCTATAAAGGACTCTCGTAAATAAGCAAAAGCGACACAAGACAGCATAACTGAACTGTTTGATTCTGGCATTAAGATTAAGAAATAGCAGTTACATGATTCATACAGCAGGGTCCAAAACTTTTTCCAGGACGTCACTCTCCAGGTTTGAACTTTTTTATCACCATATATAATATAAATACATTAGTTTATTAAAATAATTAATATGGAAAGAAAAAAATTACCTCAATAACTGCAAAACAGCTCAAGATTCATTCTTTATCACCCATTCATTTTTTTTTATTTTTATTTTTTTTTTGCTGCGCAGTGAGTTTGTTATTGTTACATTTTTATTTTACTTAGTAGATATTATAAAAAAATCATTATAGTTGTGTCAAATGACTTTTAGTTAACACTTTAGATTTATTATGTCTCATCATGTGGCTTTTGAATGAAGATACAATCACGTTGGAAATGTGTCAAAATTTTTCATGCACGATTTGCAATGAGCTCTAGTTTTGTTACTAGTATTGGGTAACAACCAACATGAAAATGAACTATTCTCTAATCAAACTTCTTGGAATACACATTTTCTAGCCATACATGTGAAAGAAGGAATAAAATAATCCATAACCACAACCTTGTTGTTAAACGAACAAAGTAACAAATGCAAGCAATGGAATGGAAAACATAAAACATGTGAACATGAACAAACAATAAAAAAAATGGAGCTCGGACAAAGACAGAAGCATCTAGCAACAAGTGTAGCTAGCATGCATTTCTCAAGACACGTAAAAAAGTAAAAAAGTGTGTGCTGGGCTGAGATTGGTTATTGAGCCCAGATGGCCACTGGTCAATGAGTCGGCTTCAGCGATAAAAACCTGGTAGTTTTAACAAAGCTCCTCCCGCATCACTGCTTTCATCTCCAAATTCTCTTTTAACCAGTCGGTGAGTACATGCCTGCTTCACAGTCTTCTCTTCAAGGCCACTTTGCATTCTGGCACGACAGTTCAGGCTCCAGCTATCGGACCTTTCATCGCCCAGTTTACAACACAAAGAAAAAGTAGTCGTGATGGCAGGAGTTGCCGATCGAGTTTTACAGAAAAAAACACTCACATTTCAAAATAAAATCTCCAAATTTCAAGGACTTCACACCAAAAAAAATGCAATTTTCCAGAACTCTATAAGAGCAAATCTACCATTTTCAAGGATTTTCAGGTCCTGTGCAAACCCTGCAGTTAACCTTGGGATTATGATGTTCAAAGGCTATAATTATCAAAACTACGGTGTATGTGTGGGCATGTTTTTTTCTTTTTTTCTGGATAACGGGGCATGAAAGAATTTTTCTGTCCCTGATTAAGTCCCAAATTACAGACCCCCCCCCCCCATCAGAAAGAAACCAGGAAGATTCTCTCTGTATCTCTGGCTTAAAATGTAGAAAAGAAAATCCTCAGAGAATTCACTTGAGAGCTACATTTTGTATTAATGATGTGATTACAAAATGGGGGGCTGTCCTGCATGTATGCAGTGTACACACTTATTTCATAGGCAAAAATTCAATTTACTAACAGTATTTCAATTATATGAAAATTACAAATTGCACACATATTTGAGTGCAAAAACAAAATGCAGAAGTATCGGTGTTTAATAAATGAAAAACAAAACAGCCTCGTATAACCTAATCATCCACACAACTAAGTGAGCACCTGCAGCAGGCTTTTCCATGAAGTTCTGTATTCACATTATTACTTTATTCTACAAATGCTTCCCCCCTTCACATCATTATTTAGACTACCTACACTTCCCTTAGATCTTTGTCTCTCCCACTAAATGTTACCTCAGTACTTTTCCGTGGCTTTTAGTAGCTCAGTTTCAAAAAGAAATATACTTATCCCTCAAAAAAAAAAAAAAAAAAAAAACCTTAGATCTTTGTCTCTCCCACTAAATGTTACCTCAGTACTTTTCCGTGGCTTTTAGTAGCTCAGTTTCAAAAAGAAATATACTTATCCCTCAAAAAAAAAAAAAAAAAAAAAAAAAAAAAAGCATCTGGAAAATCAGAAGGCATGTGGAAATTACAGCCAAATGATAAAAGAATGTTTCTAACTTGGACAAAATGAAATATTGTTGAACTCTCTGAAATCATATTTTCATATTATATTTTTTAATCATATTTCTTTATCTGAAATCTATATTTATATCACTTAGCAGGAAATTTTTTGTCAGAAAAAGGTGAAAAACAGCAAAAAATTGTTGGATGCAATTACATCTATTTGAATGCAAAATGAATTTCACAATTTATAACTTTTAGAAGAGGAGACATCACAACAAATGTAAATGCATGTTTATGACACCTTGCAGAGTTGTTTAGAAAATATTAATAGTTCTAGAGGCAGCTTTATGGAACCTGAAGGAAATGAATCTTTCAAATGATGTAAAGATGCATGAAATGAAAACTTCCCCCTTATTTGAATTAATCATAGCATACATACGTTTTGTTTTGGTGTTTTTTCTTTTGCTTAAGATAGATTATTCAAGAAAACAAAATCAAAACAAATTTCACATTTCACTTTTTATTACAAAATGAAACATAACATTGCAGATAAATACTAAAAAAAAAAAAAAAATGGGAATCATAGGAGCACACTATACATGACTTGGAAATACAGGTCACCATTCCACTGCCAGTAGAATCAGGAATGCAGCTGTACAGCACTGGGCAGAGAGGAAAGAGTGGCCACTTCATAATTCTGCTAAATCCATATCATGAGAACTTACATTTAGAGAAGTCCATTTCTGGGTGTTGCTCCATAAATCTAAGTAAGATACACATAAAATTAGTAACTAAAACATTGTGATCTGCATTTATTTATTTATTTATTTTTCATCAACCAATTTAAGTCAAGAAGCAAGTGTAGCAATTAAACACATATGTAATGGGAAAAAGTACTTCAAAAAAGCTAAGTAATTCAAGATAGCATCATAGTTCTTTAATTATTGTGAGTCTGGCAGGAATGGTAATGCTGATTTGTCCAATGGACAATTGGTCCAATGCTGATTCATCCAAAGGAGACAATTCATCCAATGGGCATGGTTCAATACTGGCATGTCCAAAAGGCTACTCACGCTTATCTGTTCTGATGCTGTCTTCCATTGTTGCATGAAACAACCAGTAGTATATAATATAATGTTACATTAATGCTAGCATGCATAGATAGACAGATAAATCTATATCTATCTATAGCTAGCTGTGTATCTATAAGGGTCGACCTGGGAAAAAAGGTTACAAGTTACAGTAGGAGAGAGGAAAATTCACCAACCAAGAAGTGTTTGTGCGATGTGACAAAGGATATAAAGCACTATTTCTCAACAAAATTATCGTGACGATTCAGATGTTTGTCAGACAGCAACAGCAGCTTCCAAAAAATTCATGTTGCTGCTGATGTAGCTAGTTTGTTGCAGCTGTTTTCACGTCATTATCACATGTGAAGCAAGTACCAGACAGGTACTGTTTCAGGGAATAGGTGAAAATTACTAGGACAGGGTTCCCACTCAAAAGTAATAAAAAAATTCCCTGATTTTTCCAGGTTCTCCAGGTGGTTTATAAAGTTTTACAGAGTGGCATGTTGCAAAGAATTCTTACATTTCATTCCATTCCATTCATTTTTCTCACCAAAGCATACACTTGTAAATTCTTTAAGTAATTTGTCTTTATGAAATTACCTGCTTTTCAATAATAATAACTAACTGTACACATTATTTTCTGTACCAAAGTTCCGTGAACTTTTATGAATACTACACATATGGAATTTGTAAATACATTCCCATAGAAACAGATCATATGTAAGAAAAAATCTGTCAGTTGAATAGTTTCAGTTTCTCTATAACACAATGCAGCTAAGCTTAATGATGGAATGGCTCTGTTCAAAGAAACATGTTTCAAGAGAACCAACAGACAAAGGACTTTGATCCATCATTTGGTTGGTTCTCTGGTGAAGCGTTTTTTCAAGCAGGAGCCATTGTGCCTAATTGTTCCATGTTATAACAACTGCCTGCAGAAATTGAACAAAAGCTTAAAACTGGCAATTTTAAAAATTTTATTTTGCATCTTTTTTAGAGAATAAAGGAAATACTTAATATAACTGAAAGTAAGATCTACCAAATTCTAGGCAGGCAGTAATTGCAAGCCAAAGTCTGAAATCTTGAAAAACAAGTTTGTTTGGCAAAATAAAGTATCCATAGATTTTTATCCACAAAAAAAGGGGTAATTTTCCCCAGAGTTTTTCCTGATTTTTGCAAAAAAGGGTAATTTCCTATAAGTTTTCCCTGATTTTTGCAAAAAAGGGTAATTTCCTATAAGTTTTCCCTGATTTTTGGAATCATTTTCAAATTCCCTGAGAATTCCAGGTTTTCCCTGTTTTTCAAGTTGAGTGGGAACCCAGGCTGTAGGCAGGGTGCCTCCACACCTCCCACCAGAATTCGTGGAGCAAATGTTGCGTGGTGTTGGCAATGTGAGGCCTCACATTATCATGAAGGAGAATGACACTATCACTCAGCAGACCTGGTCATTTTCGTCAAGTGCTCTCGTGCAATTTTTTCAGCATGGCACAATACTGATTAGCGTTGATGGTGAATCCATGCTCTAAGAAGTCCACCCAGGAAATCCCAGAAAACAGATGCCATGATTTTTCCAGCAGACTGTGTGACTTTAAACTTCCTCCCGGTGGTGAAGCAGCATGTTTCCGTTGCATGGAAGCTCTCTTGCTGGTGAGAACAAAGTGGTTGATCCACTTCTCATCCCCAGTCACAATACGGTCAAGAAAGCACTGTTCATCTTCAGCGTAATGCTGCAGGAATATCAAACATACCATCATTCTTGCTGCTTTGTGATCGATGGATAATGAACGTGGAACCCATATGGCACAAGCCTTGGAGTACTTTAAAACATCCACCAAAGATGTTGAACAACACCCTAGCTCAATCCCAGCTCGGACGCAGTATGATGCAAAGTTAGCCTTCAGTCATCTTGAATCATTTCATCCACACATGCAATGTTGATCTCTGTCTTCGTCGAACCTGGATGTCTATTGTTTGTGAGAAGTCGGTTCCTATATCACCCCTGAAAGATTGAAATGAACTGCACCATTTTGCCATGCATTGTAGAGACATCACGTTGTTACCATAAACTTTGAGGAGCAGACGAGTTTCGGCTGCAGGCACATTCTTGGCCCATAAAAACCATATCACTGCTCTCACTTCAATCTGACACCACGTTTCCCACAGCATCGCCATTTTGAAATGTCACTGCACATCTCATGCTGGGCAAAGAAGTTCACAGTCGCCTGGCACACTAATGCCATCTCTCGAGCGGTACATGTCATCTATGCCACTCTGCGACATCCTGCATTTACTTTACAGCATGTATAATGTGTCTGTCTGTATTTTTTTCTTTTTTTTGTATTTGTTTCTCATCAGTTCCAAAGTGGTCTACTGAGTCAAAAAACAAGGGGAAAATAAAAATAAACAAAAATGATTTCTTGCATTAGATTTCAATCTGAGCAGAAATACTTCTACTCATTGTCATTTAACCCCCATTTTAATCTTCTTGATGCTTTGACATATGATGTAGAAAGCCTGATACAAACAAAAACAATTATTTTGAGTGTGTGTGTGTGTGTGTGTGTGAGAGAGAGAGAGAGAGAGAGAGAGAGAGAGAGAGAGAGAGAGAGAGAGAGAGAGAGAGAGAGAGAGTACAGCCAATACACTTTTTCTACAGCAAAACCTCAAAACCCTAACATTATAGAAACACTGTAAGCAGGGATTCACAACTGCCGACCCGCCGAAAGTTTGGGAGTGGTTCGAAATGGCGTCATGATCTCCAACTAGAGGTCTGCGCCGAATCAAAAAACACGACTGCGGCATGCCTGCTAGATTTTGTCGACGGCGCGACCTTGACTGGCGATTGTCGACAGTGCCGTTCATGTACAAATCGATGTAAAATTTTTTATTAGCGATTATTTGAAGCATCAATGTCGGATTTCTCGGGGGTTTGACGATTTCCTAGTACTTCATTGTGTGAATCAGCGTGCCAATCAAATAGCTGCGGCAGCGACGCAGTGAAAAGGGTTGGCAGCCGGAGCAAACCTCTATCTCCAACGCAGCGTCGGATATTTCCTTGCGAGAAATCTCCGATTACGATACCAATATCGTTATCGTGCTTACATATCTTCAGCAATGAGTGCTGGAACACGTTGTAGTTTTGGAAACAATAATCATGGCGCCTGGTAAAAAATCATGGCGCCTGGTTTTTGTGGCAATAATCATGGTGCTTGGTTTTTTGTTGTTCTTACCTTTCTTCAGCATTTATCGATATTCCCGCATTCTATTGCTCAGTTAGTGGTTGTTGGCTATCCAAGTGCGCTCGAAGTATCACATTGGAAAATTGCTGTCGTCACTTCAGTTGCACTTGGATGGCCAACAACCACATTGCTGTTGAAAGTGACAATGACAGCAATTTTCCAATGTGATACTTCGAGTGCACTTGGATGGCCGACAACCACTAACTGAATAATAGAATGCGGGAATATCGACCCATGCTGAAGAAAGGTAAGAACAACAAAAAAACAAGGTTCAATTTATAAATATGTTCAATAATTACACATAGTTTGCAATATGCAATGAATAATGCTCCCAGGTGGCTAAAGCTATAAATTAGCGTGTGAAACAGTAAATGGCAGTGAAACATAAGTGTTGTATAAACTTTAACGAATGTCTTATGGATACTTTCCTCAAGATGGTGCTACATGCCACACATCGGCTAAGAGCATGAAAAAAATCTGTACTTTTTTTCACAGAAAGGATCATTTCAAAAAAATTGTGGCTAACAAGATTTCCCGATCTAACCTCTCCTAACTTTCTCTTGTGGGCTCATCTGAAAGGAAAAGTGTATGCGACAAACATCTGAATTATTGCAGAGCTTAAGGAAAACATCAGAAGTGAAATTGCAGCAGTTTCCACTGATATGCTTCATCGTATTTTGCCAACATGGAATGACTTATAGAAACGTGCTTGGCAGCTGGGGGCAGAAAATTTCAATGTTTTTTTTAATGTGGCATGCTTGTCATGAGGTAAGTCATTATACCCACTACTTGTTTTTATGGCGTTTTCACATAGTCAGAGCTTATTACACCAAATTAGGGTCGCAAAGTGAGTGGATCACCTTGTATATGTATGGCATGCTATTAATTAGTAACACATATATAAATGTTATTTAGAAAGTTATTAATGATCTTGCTTTTTAAGAATGTCTTGCTTCTTCTGATCTTCTGACGTTGGTAATCCTAATTCCCTCTGACGTTGGTCATACATCATCTTCTCAACCATTCCCCTTGTTTCTATGTCCAAGTCCGAAAGCTAAAGCAGAGAATTTGATATGAAAAAAAGCACTTGCAAAGTCAACATGATCCAATAATATTTTACACTAACAGAACAATGTACATTTGTTTTGCATATATTTTTATGTACAACTCCACACTAAAATCTTTTAAGTAGTGTAAACCCCACCTCCTCCTATCCCAAACACACTTCACAATTTAAATGAGATTACAAAGTGGTAAAACTGGCCTACTTTTTTTACTTCAAAAACACACTTTTTAGATGATGACAAATGATTAACTTTGAGAACGAAAAAGCTCTAACAAAATATTGTTTTAAAGTATTACATATGTACACACTGTAGTGCCAATGGCAAATCTTCATGTAAGTAACAAGGTAACCTTAAAAATATATTTGGTGTGACGCAACAGTAAAGACATAGTGATATTCCTTCAAATGTTGTAGACTATGAAACGGCTAACTCCCATGTTTTGAGGAAAATTAAGTATATCAGTTACTCTGCTTTCAAAATTACCTCTTTTTTTTTTTTTTTTTTTTTTTTTTTGCGGATTCAACTGACATACCTGGTGTTATTATGAGAATTTATCAAGACCATGCAATATTTACCCTGTTACTTTAAACAAATCTCCTGAAATTTTACATGATGTAAACATTGTCCCTGGCTGGTCTACACCTGCCAGCACTTTCAGTGGTGCAAAAACATTAGTAATGGCTAACAGCTTTTCTGATCAAGAAAATTATCCTTTGCCACATCTGATACTGGTTTATGTCTTGGTAACATCCATATGTGCATATTGCTGTGTACCAATGACACAGTCCTGTTGGCAGAGGGCAAAAGTGAGTTGCAGAGTATGTTTCCCCAGATGTACAAAGTTTTTATGAAATTCAAACAGAGTATAAATAAGAAAGGTCTTACATCAGAGAAAGCGTGGGATGTTCAGAGTGGTTTTATGCCTGCTAAAGGCTGCACTAACCAAATTTTTGCATTATGCATAATGATTGAAAAGTATCTGGTTGTTGGTAAGAAAGTTTTTGCTGCCTTCATAGATTTAAAGAAAGCTTATACCAAGTAAACAGGACACTTTTGTGGAAGGTATTGAATGAATATGGTGTTACTGGGAATCTACTTAACAGTGTAAAAGCCATGTATGCTGGCAGTAGAGCTTGTGTACGAGTAAATGGTGTTTTATCAAAATGATTTTCTATTGGTGCAGGGGTCAGACAAGGTTGTGTAATGTCACCATGGCTGTTTAATATATTTATGGATGGGTGCACGCGTGATGCCAAAATATATAATAGTGGTTTATGTCTTGGTGATATCGTGTGTGCAGATTGCTGTATGCTGATGACACTGTCCTGTTGGCAGAGAACAAAAGTGAGTTGCAGAGTATGTTGACTCGGATGCACGAAGTTTGCATGAAATTCAAACTGAGTATAAATAAGGGAAAAACCAAAGTTATGGTGTTTGAGAGAGGAATGGGTAGCACTGAATGTAAATGGCACTATGATTGACCAGGTGAGTGAGTTTGTGTATTTAGGAAGCATGTTTGACAGAGAGAACAAGTTGGATGGTGAAATCAGTAGGCGAGTGAGTTCTTCTTTGAAAGACATAGCTGCTCTGGGAGGTTTTCACAGGAATGATGGGTTCTCTAGAGAGTCCCGCATGGCTGTGTATGAAACTGTAATTGTTTCTACTCTGATGTATGGCAGTGAAACCTGGGTACTGCAGAAGAAACATAGGGGTCGTTTGTGTGCTGGAGAAATGCGTTACTTACGTGGGGTTTGTGGCAAGACACGGTCTCATTGTGTGAGGAATGAAGATGTGTTGCAGTTGTGTGATGTGAAGCAAAATGTTGTTAGCAAGGTGGAAACCAATATGCTTTGGTTGTTTGGCCATGTTGAAAGAATGAGTGGTGAGATGCTTACTAAGAAAATTTTTTTAGCCCAAGTGGCAGGAAGGAAAGGCAGAGGAAAGCCAAGGAAGACATGGGTGGATCAGATTCAGGAGTGTCTGCATGAAAAAAAGATTATGAGTATGAAGTATAAAAGATCTTATGTGTGGTGTGTGATGGATATCAGTGAAGCCAGAGTTGTATGTCAAGATCGCTGCAAATGGAGAAGTTTGATACAGCAACAGTAAGTAAAAATTATCTGGTAGTTTGTATTGCTTTGTGGAACTAACCTCTGAATATCAGAGAACAGCTTAGTGTATGTATGTATGTATAAATAAGGGGGGGGAGTTATGGTTTTTAAGTGAGGAACTGTTAGTACTGAATGTAAGACAAATCTCAATGGCACAAGATAGACCAGGTGAATGAATTTGTTTATTTAGGAAGCAGATTAGATGGTGAAATTAACAAGCAAGTGAATTCATCTTTGAAAATCATAGCTGCTTTAAAAGGATTTCACAGGAATGATGGGTTCTCAAAAAAGTCTCAAATGGCTGTGTGTGTGAAAGTGCAAATTGTTCCTTCCCTGGTGTATGGCAGTCAAACCTGGGTATTGCAGAAAAGACATGAGCTGTTTGTGTGTTGGAGAGATGCATTACTTACAGGGGGTTTTGGCAACATGTTCTGATCATGTGAGGAATGAAGACATGTTGCAGATGTGTAATGTGAAGCAAAATGTTGTTGGTGAGGCAGAGACAAATATTCTGAGGTGGTTTGGCCATGTTGAAAGAATGAGTGGTCATGATTACTAAGAGAATTTATTCAGCCGATGTGGCATGAAATAAAGGTAGAGGAAGGCCAAAGAAATCATGGAGGACCAGATTTCGAAATGTCTGCATGAGGAGAAGATAATTAGTAACGAAGCAAAAAAGGTCTTGCATGAGATTGTGATAGATGTCGGTGAAGCTTGACTTGTGAGCGAGATCGCCATAAATGGAGACGTTTAATACATCAACAGTAAGCAAAATCTATTTCCATCAGTTTTAAACTTGAATCTGGCAGATGCGCTTTCTTTGAGGAGTTAACTTCTAAGTCTGAGAGAACAACTTAATGATATGTCCTCTAGCAACAGGATCAAGACACAAACATTCACTTGCATAAGAACTTAACAGTGCCATATGAGACACCTTCCTAGTTGGCCAAGATGCTTAACTCAACACTTTCCATAATTTGTTTTTAGAGCTACATGATGTTAATTACGATGAATTCACTCTCACCAGGAAAACTACCTGCACCTGAAGTATGCCTTACCTGCATGTTAAACATTTCTACCTATTTTTTTTTCTTCAGAAAATTTTTACCTCCAAAATTTAGCTACACAAAAATCAAAACTGTGTTGCTTATTAGAACTATGTTGCAAAAAAGCATATATTTTCAACATTTTCCTTTATACTGGTGCTTCAAAGATGATATACCAATTTGCAATAAACGATTAAGATGATCATCTGATGCAAAATTTCTACTTTTAAAACTGTTAATTTCTCATAATTATTTCCTGTGACTGTACTAGAGATTAGTTCAGGCTCAATTTTAGGAGCCCGGGTCCAAAGGCCTAGAAGCCCGGACCCGGCCCGGCCCGCTTTCTTTGATTACATGTGTTTGCTGAGCCCGGGCCCGGATTCTTGGAAAATTTTGCTTACCAAGGCTTACATTTATGCATTATACACTGGCCAAAGTTATGGCCCAAGCAAGGATTAGTTTTAAAAGTTTAGTTCAGTTAATCCATTTCACAATATTAATATGCTTTTAGAAATACTACGCATAAAGCCAAATGTTCTAAAATGTGGATTTGAAAATAAATAAATAATCAACATGCCCTTCAACCGTATCAGGAAAATCAGTAATTTTGGTAAAAGCTGAAGAAAAGAAAATCATTTAGAAACAAAAAAATCCATTCGTTATTTCTTTTTTATTTCTAAATTTACTTTTATTTTGAATAAATTGCATTATAAAACGTACAATGCCGTACAGACAGTTGCAAGTGTTTGAAATTTTGACTCTAGAAAACTAATCTTTGCAATATAATTTACATATATGCTAATTGGTAAAGGTAGTTTAGAGTGATGTAGTAGAATATAAAAAAAAAGCCTGTAGGGAAATTTCCAAAATTAAAAAAAAAAAAAAAAAAAGAACGTAAAAGCATTCCAGACCAGATTATTCTGCATTTTGTAACATTAACAAAGCTTTGTGCTTATTTAATAGTATAATAATCACATGTGTGTGTACAGTTTCCAGATCAAGTTCATCATGAGAGAAAGAGAGAGAGAGAGAGAGAGAGAGAGAGAGAGAGAGAGAGAGAGAGAGAGAGAGAGAGAGAGAGAGAGAGAGAGAGAGAGAGAGAGAGAGAGAGAGAGAGAGAGAGAGAGAGAGAGAGAGAGAGAGAGAGAGAGAGAGAGAGAGAGAGAGAGAGAGAGAGAGAGAGAGAGAGAAATTGCATATAATGCCTCAGTGCTTCAACTTGATCTTCTTTTCTCTAAAACTAGACCTGCTGCACTAAAAACCAACGTCATCCCAAAAATCGTGGATGAGGAAATTTAAAAAATAATAACAATACTTCTAACTGCACAATTTTGGAAATTAATACATCATTTTAAAGATAAGATTTTTGATTTTTAATAAAATACAAAAAATGGGAATGTGATTTTTTCCCAGTTTTTCGATACCAGACCTCCTTAAACTAATCCTAGCTTGGGCCATAGCTTTGGACAATGCATAATGCAAGTCTTGCTAAGCAAAAGTTGTCTTGCAATGGCAGCTAGCTTAGGAAATTGGAAATCCTTCCACCATGGTAACAAATCCACAATGAAATTCAACATGTGTAATTCAACCAGGCTCGGAACTACACGTGTTGAATTAATTAGAGTTATGAAATTCAAGACGTGTAATTCTGAGCCCGGGCCCGAGCTCATCTCTAGACTATACATTTATAGGTTTCATATATGCCTTATCACAAATTCTTATGACTTATTATTCACAAATTCTTATGACTTATTATTCACAAATTCTTTATGACTCTACATTCAAAAATTACATGGCCAATCTCACAGTGTAGTCTCTTATGTTTATCAAATCAGATAAAAAAGCATTATAGAACACAATCAGCTTGCCTTCATATGATAGAAATAAGAACAAAACAGAAGCAATAAATAACTTTTGACATTGAATGGTGCTCATGCTACAATTAAAACTCACAGTAATGGGTGCTTTAACATATGTATGAGTATTAAATCCATTACAATTTGCAACAATGGGTACTTCAACATGCATGTGCACCCATACTTTTGATGCTTTCACTTGAACATTTTAAAATTAATTTCTCAATAGCTAATTATAATAGTGATTTGTCAGAGATATGAAAACATGCTCACAGCAGGGGCAGATCCAGGATAAGTGTCAGGAATGACCGTGAACCTTTCTGATATTTTCCCGCAAAATGAAAGAGTTCTTAGTATGTCTATAAATTCTTCCAATTAATTAACGAAAGCAATATACTTTTAAGTAATACTTTCTTTCATGAAAAAACATTCAATTTGTTATTAAAACCTAAAAAATTGAAGCTTTTCTTTGGTTCCTAGGGGGGGCTGCACGCCCACCTCTGGATCTGCCCTGGCTCACAGCAGTGGAGAAAGTTTGTAGGTAATCAGAATTGTTATTTTCTTTTAATTTTCAATTTTTTTTCTCATAGTCTGTATTTATGTGGCTATGCTTTCCAATCTAGACATAGGTATTGCATAATAATGAATGTAATGAAATAATTCCTGTAGGCAGGATTAATATCATTAGAGAGTTGCATATAGGTTCGATACCCATGGTCTACGCTACTCAAACTGAGCTACATTTTGTGAAATCTTCACTGCTTTTGCGAAGACAGAAAAATCTGTTTCTACAACATGTAATGAAAGATGCATACTCAGACCTAAATGTGTTCTGAACCAAGTCTCTATCCTGTGGTGGATGCGATTGCTGATGTTCACAACTGGTGCATCATCAACTTTGAGAAATCCAGTAAAAGCTATCACAGCAAGAAAGCACTACTGCAACCTGAACATTATTAATTAAAAGCAGTCAAAAAGTATCTGGTGTTGGTAATTTGAAAAGAAACAATACTGCTTCATAAGGTTAGTATTCATTAAAACAAGTTGGAATACTATGCTCTTATCCATCCACTTTGTTCACCAGTCTTAGCATCTACAGATTTCCACTTGTCAAACATCTCTTGAACATTTTTTCAATAATTCTTGAACATTTTTCAATACAGAAAAAGATACTTAAAACAATTTGCTTCTTTAACCAGCATACAATTTCCACTGAAGCGCCTTGGTTTTAACTGTTTCCACATCGAGCATCTCCAACAGAAAACTCAAATATTACATCATTCTGGAGCGAGAATGGCATCCAAATTTTCTGAGTTTCATTCAAGCATGCCCTCACTGCACCACATGGGACAATGAATTCCCAAGTAACTGAGAGCAAGCAATTGTAATTTAGCTCAGGAATTCAAACTAGCTTTAGATTTTTAGTAGGCAAAACATCCAATGTGTTCTCATACTGTCAACAATCATTTTAATCCATGGCTGGATTTGTGGGTTAGAAATTTTCAACCTCTTCAGATATAATTTTTATTCTTCATATACTATCACCATCAATTCCAAAAACTATCACCAAAACCAATGAACAATAAATCATCTCGAGTACATGGGAAAGCATAAAAGCGTATTATTCAACATGAAACTTTCCAAAGAACTGGAGATTCCTAACCTGGATGCAATCATGGATTAGAGTGGTCATTGACACAAATGGAAACATTGAATGCTATGACTTGCACAAAAACTCTGACAGATTTAAGCACAATGCTGCATTTTAAGAAAACCAAATAAAAAAACAAGTTCATAAAAGACAATCATGCAATCATGATAATGGACTTTTTCAAAGGAGATGAGAATCTATGCTGTTCCTTGCCAGAAAGTGGAAGTGAAAAAACAAAATGAAAAAAGAATTGAAAGGTAAATGTTTTTTACCAGATAAAAAGGTGATAAATGCCATGGAGATTATTTGTAAACACCTTTCACTACATGGGCTAGATTTCATGTTTGAATGTGACATCAGTGAGTTATGATGTAGGGGCACTACTTTCAAAAAGAACATATAAACTGGACAATTACATCATCATCATCACTAAGCTGTTCTCTGATATTCAGAAATTAGGTCCAAAAAGAAATACAAACTACCAGATAATTTTTACTTACTGTTGCCGTATCAAACTTCTCCATTTACAGCGATCTTGACATACAGCTCGAGCTTCACTGGCATCCATCACATGCCGTACACAAGCTTCTATACTTCATAATCTTTTTCTCATGCAGACACTCCTGAATCTGATCATCCCATGACTTCTTTGGCCTTTCAGATTTTCTTAGTAAGCATCTCATCACTCATTCCTTCAACATGGCCAAACCACCGAAACACATTAGTCTCCACCTTGCTAACAACATTTTGCTTCACATTACACAACTGCAACACATCTTCATTTCCCACACAATCAGAACGTGTCTTGCAACCCCCCCCCTAACACACACACCAACACCCGCGCTACGTAAGTAATGCATTTCTTCAGCATAAAAACGACTCCTATGTTTCTTCTGCAGTGCCCAGGTTTCACTGCCATACATCAGAGTAGGAACAATTACACTTTCTTACACAGCCATGTGGGACTCTCTTGAGAACCTACCGTTCCTATGAAAACCTCCCAAAGCAGCTATGACTTTCAATGAAGAATTCACTTGCCTACTAATTTCACCATCCAATTTGTTCTCTCTGTCAAACATGCTTCCTAAATATGCAAACTCATTCACCTTGTCAATCACTGTGCCATTTAGACTCATATTACATTCAGTACTATCAGTTCTTCTCTCTAAAACCATAACTTTTGTTTTTTCCCTTATTTATACTCAGTTTGAATTTCATGCAAAATTTGTACATCCGGAACAACATACTCTGCAACTCACTTTTGCTCTCTGCTAACAGGACAGTGTCATCAGCATACAACAATTTGCACACATGGATATCACCAAGATATAAACTCGTATTATCTATTTTGCCATTACGCATGCACTCATCCATAAATATATTAAACAGCCATGGTGACATTACACAATCTTGTCAGATTCCTGCACCAACAGAAAACCATTTTGATAAAACACCATTCAGTTGTACACAAGCTCTACTGCCAGCATACATGGATTTTACACTATTAAGTAGATTCCCACTAACGCTATATTCATTCAATACCTACCGCAAAAGTGTCCTATTTACTTGGTCATAAGCTTTCTTTAAACCTATGAAGGCAGCAAAAACTTTCTTGCCAACAGCCAGATAATTTTCAATCATGATATGTAATGCAAAATTTGGTTAGTGCAGCCTTTGCCAGTCATAAAACCACTCTGAACTACCCACACTTTCTCTGATGTAAGACCCCATACTTTTTCAATAACAACCTTACCAAACACTTTCCCTGGCACACTCAGTAGGCTAATACCACGATAGTTCTTGCAGTCAGTCCGATCACCTTTTCCCTTATACAAGGGAACACTGATAGCATCCTTCCAATCCTAAGCGACCATTCCTAATTCCCAGCACAATTGGCAAATTTCAGTTAACCAGTCAATTACAAAGTCACCACCATATTTCAACATCTCAGCAGTTATTCGATCAACTCCCAAAGCCTTACCACTCTGAAGAGATTTTAAAGTTTTACACACCTCTTCTCTTGAGATCCTTCCTGTGCTTCCATCCTTCACTGTGACTTAATCTGCTTTTACCTCACAATCACCTTTGCTTTCTTGATCTAATAACTCACAGAAGTATTCATTTCATCTTTCACTTAACTCATTGGGCTCCCATATCATTTGCCCGATCTAATTCTTCACACAACTTACAACTTTGTTCCCCCTATTTTTCCTGAGTTACATGTACTTCCAGAAAGTCTTCCTATCTTTCTAAAAAGCCAATTTGTGCCTTTCCACCTTCTTCCTGTCTTTTGCCCTACTCTGGCAAACCAGCTTAACTACTTCACGCTTCTTACGGCGATATTCATCCACTGAAACTCTGCTTTGCAACATCCACAAATATGCTTCCTTCTTTCTCTTTACTGCCTCTTCAAGCTCACTATGCCACCAAGCATCACCTCTACTGCTACCCACTATTGTGTTGCCACAGACCTCTTCAGCAGCAGTGACAACACAGTTCTTAAAACATTCCCACTTCTTTTCTACATCCCTCTCACAAGACTTCAACTCCTTCAGTTGTTCTCTGAGTAAGTCAGAATAATGCTGATGATCTTCAGGGAGCCTTTCAACCTTTATTCTTTCCATCCTGGACCTCTTCCTATTCCTTTTCTTCCAACTAACATTCAGTTTCACTCGTGACACTACCAAGTAATGATCATAGCCTACATCTGCACCTCTCATCACACGAGTGTCAACAATCAAGTGTTTCAGATGCTGATAGTAGACAACAAAATCAATAACACACTTTTGACCAAGAGTACAATTTTCCCAAGTATATGTATGGGTATACTTGTGGTTGAAAAATGTATTAGATACACACAAACCATTCTCAATGCAGAGTTCAATTAATCTTTCACCATTATCATTCACACAAGGATCATTAAACTTACCCAGAACATTGCCAGAAATTGCATTCTGCACACCTACTCTAGCATTGAAATCCCCTGCTATTATAGCATTCTCTTTAGCACCAAACTGGCTCAAAACAGCTTTTAGCTCATTCCAGAAATCTTCCTTCCTATCAGAAGGTTCTGAGTCACAAGCAGCACACACTACAACAATTACTACTCTCTGAAGTTTCACTTTCAAATGAATCCAAAGAATTCTCTCACGTACACACCTATAGTGAATCAAGTTGTTCTTCCTCTTTTCACTTAAAATCACACCTACACCAGCCTGTCCTCTCACATTATCAAATATGCCAGACCACTGTTCCATTCACTTCTATTCCAATGACCTTCTTTTTGGTTTCACTTACACCCAGCACATCCAATCTATATTTATTCATCTCTTCAATCACCTCATTCATCTTGCCATTTATACCTCAAATATCCCATACACCAATCTTACACTCACTCAGCCAAGATCTCTTTTCCAGTTCCAGGTCAATTCCGTGGTGGACTGCTTCTCAAGTGTGGTAGGTCAACTACATTCCACACTAGAGTCTGAATAATTGTATCTTTGTGTCTTTTTAATCAGGTAAGTACATCAATGTGGGGAATTAGCCCACAGCTGATGGTTCCAGTTGGTCATTCAACCTAAGGATTCTGGAACAAAACCCAGTGAGTTGGGGTCTTTTCGCCAATGTCACACAGAACTAGCTGGCACCTCTCCAAGATTCAGAGGTTCTTGTTGCTGTCTGTGTGTCACTGTTCCCACGAAGCGCCCTGAGGAGGCAAACTCATCTCTCACTAAGATCGTACATCAGGGCACGAAATTTCCGGTTACCAGTTCGCCATTGGCGAGTGAAGAATTGTCATTGGCGAGTAAAACTTTTCTCACTGAATTACCGCAATTTCGTTGTTAACAGCTGCGGCTATTATGATGACAAAAGTTTTTTTTTTAAATATGCGGCACATATGTGGTGCTGCTGATATGCTGAATTTGTTTTCTGTAATTACCTTTTTTCCCCGCTGAAATTCCCACACTGATGAGTAAACCTTTTCAAAGCAATCCCCCCCGCCCTCTTCAATAAACTGCCGGATTCTCGGTGCTCGTATTGCTCGTTTGAAGTCTGTAAAGATCACTCTGCAGGCTTGTTTATGTGCCACTACTGGGAACTGACTCACTCGAATGAACTTCTCGACCGGAGGGGGGGGGGTTGAATCAAGAGATGCAGGCAGGCCACAGTAGAGACAATCCCTCAAACAAAGAAAGAAAAGCAAAAAATAAAAAGCTTCCCTCAGATTTATGACACCCGCAATTGAGCTACTAGAACGAACTTTTAAGCAGTGCGCGAAACAATTTTTGTAAGTATTTTACTGATAAAAAAAAAGTGCGAATCACTGTGGATACTAATTTTCTAAGAAAACTGCTCACTGTCAACGGTTGATCGGAGGATTTTCACCATCTTCGTTAAATTTATGAAATGTTTACCTAATAGAGAAAATATTTGGAAGACGTGAATGAATAATAAAAAATTATAGTAGGATAAAATAGTGAATTTATACACAGTATTTCTATCCTATGTAACCAAATAGTTTAACTTTAAGGATCGGCTCATAAAATGACTGTTTTCTTCACATCCCCAGTTTAATAGGGCTACAGCTGTTAATGTGTGTGCGCCACATACGGCAACGTTTGCTCCCAAGATGACTAAATTAACACTTTGGTAAAACCTTAAAATTTTATTATAAATACCATATGTAATCACGTAAAAGCCAAAAGTTTTTGGAAGAATTTTTTTTTTTTTAACTGAAAGTGTCGGCTTATAAGCAGGTCCTGGTTTTTTGCCAATTTCTAGCTGTTGAACTAGGGGGTTCGGTTTATACGAGTACATACGGTATGTAAAATGCTGTTTGCTTGTTTTTTCCCCTAGCAGTATTCTCCTTTCATGTGACGTCATGAACTCTGATTGGAGATCACAACCTTTGCAAAGCCTTCACGCATTCTGAGCTATCAAACTTCTTTCTGAATTGGTGGAATCCTTAAAAAAATTGAAAGTGATGTATATTATTGGATTATTCTTATGAAACCATGCATGCATAATTGCGTAAACCAATGCTATCTGTCGTTTGGTGGACAAGGGTTCGAAATGCTAAAATACCTGCCAGGTTTTATGATTTACCCGCAAAATTTACGGAAATGCAACTTGCTTTACCGGCAGAGTGTTAATTTTACAGATTTGATTCTTCCAGATTTTTTTTTTTTTCTGATGATTTTGCACTCAGCATTAAGACTTTTTATTTAACATAATCCATTTAAATTGAAGCACCAATGTAAGTTACAAATAAACTTCTCAGTTACTTGGGAACATTTGTCTGCAGTTTTCCCACATGTTGTTTTGGGTTGTTTCAAACGTTAAAGAACTTACACCGCGCGTAAACGGTATGTAAACAGCTGCAGCTGGGCTTGTTTATCTCTCGACATGTTGACAGGCGGGCAGGCATCCTCCATTGGAACACGTCTTTATTACTCCTAGTTCGAAATGCTATTTCAGAACGTAGTTATCGTAGAAAAATAATTCAAGCGGATTTTAAATCTGTGGAATTTTTTAGCCCAGATTAATACCCAACATGACAAAATTAAACAAAAGCTGCCAGTTTTGTGAAATTAAAAATTCCATTTGGGGCATGGTTTCGTAACTTCTCTGGCAAAAACTAACAAAAGAATGCAGTATTATATGAAGTTAAAAAAAAAAATCCAATGTTCATTCGACCCAATGCTTCTCCAGCAATGATTTATTTTGCTGGTCCTTTAGTCAGTAAGTTTTCTATGCTTTCCAACCGTAGATTGAGGAAGTGTAATATGTTCCAGATTTGTCTGTCCGTACGATAATTTGCATGATGTCTTGGCTGGATTCAACGAAATTAGTATGCTGGGGTAGCATACTAATTCGTCGTACTCCTATTGAAAATGGTCAAAGGTTAGGACATAGGAGCGGGGCTTATTCTTCCGCCCTTTTGCGTGAAGACTTGCGTAAAATCAAAGCATGATTGCAATGAATTTTTGGTATACTGCTCAGCACCCATAGATCAATCCTATTCAAAATGGTTATTATCAGCACTCATGGGAAAAGTGCCCACATGCGCACGATTTGTTCGTCAGAATTTTCGCACAATAACTTCCGTGGAAATTCACTAGTTTGGATGGAATTCTTAATTATAAAATGATGCATGTGCATTTTTTTCTTTTTTAGAAATTAAGTCCCAAAATATTTTTCTATAATAAAGCAAGAACACGCAAAACATACTGCCTATCAATTAATTCATACTAAGGGATTCGTAAAGAAAGCAACAAAGTATCATAGAGAACACTGTCTTTTTCAAACCCACACTTTTTATAGGCACGAATTTTGGGCTATTAGAAAAGAACTCTGAATTTTAAAATATCTGGATTTTGACAGCATGAGTTTAATCTAGGAAGGGAGTACACTTCTTTTTTACTTTATAGGTTTGAAAAAAAAAATAACTATTGGTTTCGTAACTTCTATCAAACAGAATTGCATGATACTTACAGATTTTTATTTTCTAAAACAAAATACATGTATTCTAAATTTTGTCATGTTAGGGGCGATTTTTTTTTCAGAGATATAAGATTGGAATTAAAAACCCCGTTACAACTTTTTGTGTCGTGGCTACGCCACAGAGGGGGGACGAGATGGGGAGGAAATCACCGACGAAGTGGCTGCATCATTTCCCATGACACCTGATGTAAAAGTCAGCGTTGGTCTTGTTCCTGTGAAACCCATTGTGTTAGTTTACTGCAGGAGAGAGGGTGTGGTCCAGTTGGAGGAGAGACGGGGTTTTTTCCCACATTGTTTTTGTAAAGGAATAACTAAAGAACCTCTATTCGGTACGATGGGGGTGGGGAGGGGGAACAGGAAAGGAACGCAGAACTATAAAATCAGTGCCATTTGGAAGTATAAAGGATGTCGCTAACTAAAGGAATCAAATTTAGTAAAACTTATTATAATGCTGCAGCAAAGCATCGATTGGCCTATGAGAAATAGTGAAGAGGGAAGGAGAGGCCCAGAGGATAAAGATGACATTCGTCACTACAATCTAAACCTTTATTTCTTGATGATAACTTTCAGTTGATCTCGGCTTTCCTAGCTGACCAGCTCGATCGGATAACTCGGTAGTCAGTATTTTTTCCGCTGCAATTTTTTTTCTTTTTTTTATTGAAGGTTTAACGACCATTGTGAGCAACTCAATGAGCTATAAGCAGTCGCCCGTCCCTAATTTAGGGTCACTGGTTCCAGGGAAGGGCGAGAGCCAGTGCCGTAAGAGAAACACAACATCCATGCCTCACCGGGATTCGAACCCGGACCCTTCACGGACGAATTATCATAAGCCAGCGCTTAGACCACTGCGCCACCGGGGCGGCTATGCAAATTGCATCTCTTTAAGCTGTTGCTGTTCTACTATAGCAGTTTTAGTTGCATTTTTTTTTTTCCAAGTGTCAATAAATTTAGTATTAGTGATTCGCTATGAGCAGCAATATAAGAAGGAGGGAGGGAGGGGGGGTTACTATCAACTATCAAACATTCCGTGATGCGAATTCTGCTGAATTCCCGTGTACTGCAAAATCTTCAAAAAATGAAAAATATGCATTTTGAACTACGTGTTGATGTAATTTCAGCGTTTCGCGTGGTGGAATGATATTACTAATCATATTTCTAGTGCCAAGCATAAATCTGATGTCGACTGCGTGGGGAAAAATACGAAATTAACTTCCTTTGTTAAAAGTTATTATGAACTGGATGTGATTCACGCAAAATGTTCACTTCGTTTTTAGTTGAGCATAATTTACCAATTAGTGTCCCTCAGTCACTTATTTATTTCATTTGACTGTCTCATTGTCCATCACTCTGTAAGATAAACCTAATATGAAAATGGTTCGTTTTTGAAAACATTTTAGTTTGTACCGTGACAGCGTGGGATATAATCCTATTGGATTTGGGGGTCAAAGGGTGGAACTTCCATAAAAATAAGTTTTTCTCTCTTTATAGATCAAAATGATGGCATAGTAATGAGAAATTAATTATGTATAGATTCTATTTTAATTGAAATAAACGTGCCGATAAATTCAAACATCTGTAGTCATATCATTAACATATCGTTTTTTAATTGATATGTCCAATATATTTAATCAATATGCGCGACAAGTAATTTCATCGAATATATCGATTAATTTTTTTTATGGATTTCGGTTTCTGAAAGTTTGCAGGTATGCGCTGAGGAGTGGCAAGTGGATTTTTTTATTGGCGAGTGCATTTGGATCTCGAAATTTCTCCCCCTGTTGTACATACTATTTTTTTTTAACAGAATTGTCTTATCCCTTTTAGATACACCTTCATATATAAATTCCATACTCAACGAATGAAAAGTCTCTCTTTTTCTCACAAATGTGCTTACACACACACACAATAGCTTAAGAAAACACCAAGACCACTCTTCCAATTGAACATAGCAAAATAGCTGAAATTGTTTCCAACAGTCTTCACTGAAATGAACAAGTTACACAAGCAGCAGTTGATCAAATAGTCTCCAAAGTCAAATAAATAAGCACAAGGCTTTAAGAAACATATTGAAATCTGGTCTAATCGGTGTGAAAGGAATAGAAGAAAGAATTGGTGAGCTTTTGCTCACATACAGGTGGCTTCACAACATAAAGACTTCTTATAACTGACAAATTCTAAATAAAAAGATAAAAAATTAAATTGAACAGCATGCATATTCATATAGCACAAATGCAATAGCATTCGATACACAGTTTCTTGACATAGTTAACCCAGAATTCAGGTCTCATAAAAGAGTCCATGCATGTGGTAATTTGGTTGAAAGGTAATCATTGCACACCTCTCGGTGAGAAAGTATTTCAGCACTCTCTTATTAATGTTTCTTTTGCAGGGATCATAGCATACTTCTGGAAAATTTTAGGTAGGAATTTTAGGAATTTTTAGAAAAATTTTAGGAAAATTTTAGGAGTGTATTTCAATAAAAACTAGATGTATATTTGTATACATCTAGTAAAACAACTTTGTATACATTGTAAAGAGTTTGCTTCACACCCTTCAACCATATATACTGATAGACTGCGCATGACATCAAAATTTCTGGCTCCAACATAAAATCACATGACAACAGTCAAAAAGATGGGTTACACCTGCTGTGCTTATGGTTGCTCTGAGCGATATAGTAAAGAAAGTTCTATGATTTTTCATGGGTAAGAAACGAATTAAATACCTAAGTCAATAAAGTTCAATTACTTAACCAGAAACTTGCAGCTATTGATATAAAAATATAGTAACTTAAGAAAAAAAAATGGAATGCATGTTCCAAATTCTTCGCAAATGTTCATCACATTATAAATCACAAAATGTAAACAACCCGATCATGCATGTATATAGCTCATAAGTAAACTTACCTGAAGAGTTTTCATTATATATGAGGCGCATTCACATAATACACCGAAAACACTGAAGTTCTGCAGCGTAAATTAGTAATCATAACAGCATTTTTACACGAAATTTCGAGTCTGATGATGACGTGCCCAATGTTTGAGCCATGGCGGCTTTGATGCAGCTATTGCCAATGTGCAGTCCATTAGTATATATGGTCGAAGTTAACACCCAAATTTTTTGCATAACGTCTAATGTCTAAAGTTTAAGTATGATTTACTTCTAATGTTCAGTTCTTATCTTTTCACGTGTTATTATCATATTCAAGTATATTTACCACATTCAAGTTTCACTTTGAACATTAATATGCTGTTGAACCAGAAGCAATTCACGATTTTCACAGTAAAGTTTTCAGGTTTCACATTAAATTATAATATCCTAAAAAGGTAATTGAAAACCAAGAACTATGTACAATTGTTCATTGAATTACTTTTTTCATATTATTGTTTTAACTTTTTCCTGATTAGCCTATCTTTTTCTGCTTCTACCACAACTAATTTACTTTCAGTTTTCTTTATTTCAGCTGAACCTTGTATGATCAAGTTAGAGGCAACTGCTATTTCAACAGTATTTTGTTTTTCTACAGCTTTTCTCATTCTTTCTGTTCCCTCTTGAATTATTGCTAGGGAGGCTTCTTTATCGTTTTTAAGTCTATTTATTTCTGCATCATTTTCTTTTATTTTGTCATCAAACTCAGCTTTTCTTTTTTTCTCTAGCTGCTTTTCCTTATTTTCCCTCTCTTTCTGCTTCCTTTCTTTTACCTTTTTTGATTATTCTTCCTTCAGCTTATCAACATACTCTTTATAAAATTTATGTGAATCACAAACACTATTTAACAAATTTCTTGTTATGGGAACTTTACTTACACATCCATAGTGTTTAATGGCCCCTTTAACTATTCTTAATGATGTTATAGTTGAGTCTTTTAAGTTAGCCTTGTCCTTCCTCAACAGAGCAGTGTTAACCGAAAATCCCCTTTCTGCATCAGCATTACCATGAGGTAAAACTAAAATTGACTTGATGAGTTTAGTAAGATTTGAGTATTTTTCTTTTCCGCTAGAGTCTTTAATACTAAATATATTACGGCAGTAATGATCAATTCGCACTGGAATATGCCCTTCCTCTGAAAATTTCACTAGTTCATCTAGAGTTGGCTTATCGCAATTTAAAAGTTTCCACTCTTCTCTTACTCTATCAATCTGTTCCTCAGAAAGATGCAAAACACTTGAAATTCTGGTTATTTCCGAAAGTCCTTCAGTGACTGAAAGTTGAGTTGACTCTTTCTTTGGTTCTTTTACCTTTTAAAACTTCTATGTCTCTTAGCTTTTGATTGCAGAATGGCAAATTTGACTTTAAATATTTTGTGGTTGCAATTAGTGATGATCTTACATCTAAGAGAAATAATTTCTGCCTGGTCTCCTGAACATTCCTGAGGAGATTTTTGTCTTCATACCAACTTCTAACTCCCCTAGTTTTTTCCATGAATTTTTGTTTTCAAAATCTACATTCTTTAGGTCTTCTCCAAATTTCCCTGCTATAACATCATCTTGGATAAACTGAGCCATAACATTCCTCATTAAAGTATTTAAATCAGAATATAACTGGTGTATTTTTGGTTCTTCACTCTGATAACATAATGAAAACTTTTCAAAATTTTGGTGTGAAAATGAAATTAATGCTAAATAGCAAGGAGTAAGCTCATTTTTCAGGAAACAGTGAATTCTTTTATACCTTGCCGAATTGCGCAGTTGTTTTTCAAATATTTTTTGAGATGGCAAGAAGTTTAAAAAATATTCTGTAATATTTAGCCATTGATCCAAGAGCCTCTGGGCTACAGAACCAACGGTTAACCATCTGTTGCTGACATGACGCAAAAGAAATTTGGCAGTGACCAATGTTATATCCTCGACAGATTTATAATCCTCTCGTCTTGCAGCACTACTCTTTAAAAAGTAATGCATATCAGTAGCAAATTCGTCAAAATCTATATTTAAGCTTGTCAAAAAAATTTTAAATGCATTACTAACAACATGCAGGTTGCAAAAACCTAGTTCCAAAGATTTCTGGCCTGTTTCTTGTTTTAAAACTTCATTGAATTTGCGTAAAAAGCACTTATTTACATTTGGGCTGTCCATGGATACACAAATAATTCTGTTCAACGAAATATTGAAGGATGATAACACATCAAGAATTTCTTTTAGCAAAATATCTGCTGTTGCATGACCCAGAAAAACTTTTGTTAGGTATCGGCAAGAAACTGAATTTATTTCTGAAGACCAGTACCTGAGATACACATCCAACTGCCGTTTCACTTGTGTATTTGTAGTTTCATCAAATGCTATAGTAACCTTTCCTGGGCTACTAGATGCAATGTCTTTTTTCAAATCCTCTTCAAAATATTTTGACAATCCATGTGATATCACATAAGCAACTTTTTTCTTTAAGTTGCATTTTGGCTGCAATAGCAGAATCAGGAAACATTTCTTTGAAAAGTTCAACTGTTTCAGTGCATGAAACAAAAGACATATTGTCCTTAGCAACTTTCATGGCCCATAATGCTTCGGCTTTAGCCAACTGTAAATCATGACTCAGTACTTCACTAATATTTGTTTTGGGCTGAAGATCCCGTCCTCCAAAGGCTTTCAGGATGGACTTATTTTGAAATTTACTTTGAAATTTCTGCAAATGTTTTTTTCCTTTATGATGCGCTTTTACTTGTGAAAAGCCACTATTAGAAATGTTGAAAATTTCTGAACACAATATACACTTAGCAGAAAATATTGTTTCAGTTGCAGAACACCATTCTTTCAACTTCACTCCGTCCAATTCTTTGGCGAGCCACGCATCTTGAAATTTCGTTTTGGATTTAGGCATCTTAAACACTTGTATTACTAACCAGAAAATGAAAGGGAAGTACAAAAACACGTTCCAATATTGCAAAACCATACAACTTCCCGAAATTTGGCTGCGAGGATGTCAGAAGATATGAAAAAAAAAAAAAAAAAAAAAAAAGCAGGTCACCACTAGAGAACTGAACCTGCACACAGCACAGAGAACACCATAAAAGACGTAAAACCAGAAACTATCATACGCATCTCACGCAAGTTCAGTCAAAGCGAGTGGAGCCGAGATATATTGCGCATCGAAGGTCGCTGTCGCCGACGCATGATCGAAGGTCAATGATCACGTGCTCTACTGCCTGCCAAGATAATACTCAGCTACCATCCCATCGTCATTACCGGAGGTTATGGAAGGAGACCACATGTTTCCTCTTTGCTTCCACCCACCTGCGGTTTACAATAACAAAACATCAGCAGAAAGAGGAGGTTCCACAAGGCATGTACAAAAATAAAGTACGATCTTCTGCGTGCCACGGAGTTCGTATGCAAAGCGCAAACCAGGGGTGAAAATGACCCCTCCCCTTTTCCCTTAGATCTCTTGTTTCTCTCGAAAACTGTTCGAAGGCAAAAAAATGGAACGCCCGCCCCGAAGCAAGTGCATCTCGATGGCGTCATTTTTCCCTCCCTTCAGCAGCACAGCATATAGGCTGTGTTTCTACAATAACAGGTCTTTTTACCTTACCGTAATGGTAAATTTATTGGCGTTAATAACGGTTGTGTTTTTAATAAAAATAAGCTTACGAAAATTTTAGGATGAATAGCAAATTTTAGGTCTAATTTTAGGAATTTAAGGAGGGTCACAAAATATTAGGAATTTTAGGAATTTTAGGAGGAATGCGATCCCTGCTTTTGCTATAACCCAAAGGTATTATTATTGGGAGCACAGCATATAAATGGGATGAATTGGCAGCTATTACCCTTATATACTTCCACAAAAAGAACATTAATAAAAGAGATAACTGGAAAACTTTCTTACCAGGAGTTGTTGTATTGATTAGCTTTCAACTGAATTACCACATGTATGTGGATTGCTTTATTAGACCTGGATTCCAGGTAAACTATATCTAAATTGTAATACTGAGGAACTGCATTGCACACTATTGATTGCATTATACAAACATGCACATTGCTCACTTTAATACTTAATTTCGGTTTTATTTAGAATTTGTCAGTTTGTCTGTGGCTTGATGAAGATGCCTGTGAGCAAGTAGAAGCTCTGCAGTTATTTCCATCATTCCTTTTATGCCTATTAAACTGGATTTTAAGTATCTTCAATCATTGTACTTATTTATCAGTTGAATCTGGTGTGTCCACCGTTTTCTCAATCTCTAAAGTTATTGGAAGTTCAAATATAGCTTCCAAATTAGTTATTTGATTCCACTGCAATAAAAAACATAACATATTCTCTCCCCCATAAAGCAGCTTTAAAGGAAAAGTGACTTTCACAATGTATTCAAGATTTAAGAGAAGCCCTTTTGGCACTGTGGTGAAACCAAATTGCCAATTTCGAACTTTTGTTCTTTGCTTTAAAAAAAACCCTCAAAAACTGCTGTAGTAATAATTGTGGTTAAAACAACTGTTGCATATGTACCTCAATTATGAGAAAAACCAATTTCCTTTTACACATTTATGATTACTGCAAGAACAGTTTCCAGTACACCTGCATAGATCATTGTCATGGCCAAAATGCACTGTCATCATTATTATAACTTTTTTATGCTACTTTGTGTATATGTATTATTATTATTATGCATTTCATAATGGTATGAAAAGTGAATTGATCCAAATCACATACCTTGGAAGTTTCTGGATTTATTTTTTGGTATTCAGTTCTGGATCAGACATAACCAGCCTTTCCCACCATTCCATTTTGTTTACCTATAAAAGAAAAGATTCATCAGCAAGAAGTAATAATAGCAAATGTCACATTGCATGCCAAGTTTCTGAATTACACACAAATTATTCTGCCTCTATATGACACATGATATGTTAAATTCCCCTCATATGTATCCAAACCTATACGGTAATATTTAATATGAATATTTTTCCAGGGGAAGCAAAAAAACTAGCATATAACATTTCAAAAATAGTTATTTGATTCCACTACAATATAAAACATAACATACCCTCTGCTAATATGTGAAGAAAACATTTGAAGTGTAAACAATAGATTGAAACATTTGCACGCCATTATGACTATGCAATGAGGCAACCACTTATAATCTTGTGCTAACTTATTATTACTGATAATTAAGGATAAGGAAGCCAAGAAATTGAGAACACAATATAAAACCCCTGGGACAAATCATTAAGTTTTACAACAATCATTTTATAGTTTTTAAAAATTACCATATTTTTTGGTGCACAAGATGAGACTTCTTTTCTTCAGAAGTCCAGGCTATGATTTATATGCCACACTGACTTATTTATTGATTGGTCATTGAAATTTCTCAATGAAAGAAAAAAAATCTATTGTCTTAAATTTGGTCATAATCTAAGCACTCAGAACTCAACATTAAGTTCATAACAAACTATTTTGAACCTGTGCGAAATGTTATATTCCGTTCATTAAGAATGTGTTTAAAAGCTGTTGAAACGAATATTTCTGTTCAACAGAAACATCATTAAAATTGCAGTTATCGATTTGCAGTAGCAGTTGTCACATGTCAACTGCATCTCCCTTTCAAATCATCCTTCCGAATTTGGCTTACTTGCAGTTCGATATAGTGATTACAAATTGGCTGACAGATGGCAGCACATCAGCGCTCACTCCTTTCATTCCTATAGAAGTTTCTTTTAATGCATTATCAGAGAGCTTGAAGCCGATAATTGCACAGAGAGTTGACAAGCTTAGCAAAAAAAAAAAAAAAAAAAAAAGACATTTTGAAACAACTTACTGCTACAAAATACACTGGCAGTAATGTCCGCTGCAAAACAGATCTCACAGAGGATGAAAGGAGACGAATCAGCATCAATGTGCTGCTATCTACAGGCCCTTCGAGAATTATTTCCTGGCCAAATTCAGAGCAGTGTGGTAGCGTGAATTCCTATGAAGAAAAAAAAAAACTTTCAAAATTCAACTTCTTGCCAAAAATAAAACTGTGGCAGTTACCTCACTTTCTCTTCCTTTTAATAGTTACTGGAATATTTAAAATGCAGTTACAGAATTTTGGAAAGCCAAGTGCATTTATTTTTGCCTTGTCTTATACACAGCATTGACTTTTCAGAGCGCTAACTGTATTTGCTTTAGCATGATCTTATACTCAGGATCAACTTATCTGTGAATGAAGATAACGAAATTGTGAAATATAACCCATTCGACTTTTACTCCACATCAACTTATAAGCCAAAAAGTATGGTACTCTCAAAGTGAGTGGGCAAACCCGTTAAGATTCTAAATCAGCTGAATTGCACGATTTCCATTCTGCAACCAATCAGAAGCCAATTCCACTACTTGTACCAACACTTTGCAAAGTTAATAATTCATTATAATTTCTAATTTGTCCCATCCAGTAATACAGCACATAATAAATATGCGTATATTTATTAATTTATCTCTTTAGAAACATACTAGGTTGTAAATCACTGTGTAAACTGTACTCTGATATTCATCAAAATATAAGCTTAACACTTTGCAATAATTTTACTAAGGTAAAAGCAATAACTGGAGCCACAAAGCAAGACCTACCTTTTCTAAGGTGATGGCAATGGTTTTATTGTCTTCCATAACCCAAGTTGATTCTTCAACTTTAATAATTTTACATAATTCACCATCGATGATGGGTGGATGCCCTTTTAGACCAACTTTCAAATGCTGAAAAGACACATTTTATTATTAATATCAGCAAAAAATGCCTATGAAAATACATACAAGCACACACATCCATTTCACCAGAAGATCATGCTACAGTGTGACAAGTGCGATTACTTTTGTTATATAACTAAGCTTGTAATCTGCATGAGCAGCTTTACATAGCTGCCAATTAAATTTAATGAAAAACCACAAGATTGCCCAAAAAATCCAGAAGATTGCACAATAATCAAGAAGATTTTTCTGACGTTAATTTGTTATACAATATAAAATGTCCACACAGAGCTAAAACTGTATATCTTGTTTTGCAATAGTTACACACAAATTTTTAATGCACTTCTACAAAACAAGATACAGATTAATAAAGTCCATTATATATAATTTACTAGATTTTGAAACTCTCCATCCCTTTGTTTTGGATACCACGCAGAAAAATCTAGAAAAAGAAAAATATATCCCTTTGTTTTGGATACCTACGCAGAATTTCACTTTTTTCTTGCTGCCTTTTTTTTTTCAATACGTGACAGGATGAAGTGAAAATCCTCCAAATATCGTCAGTGAATAAACAAAGACATCGCTCTTTCCATGTTTTAGCAACACACAGCAACCGAAAAATTGTGAACATCATGCTGTTACATAAACCAATCTTATTAGTAAAGTAGTTTTTACTGCTTGACTTTTTCACTTTACAATGCTAGTTTTTATGCTCATGCTATTCTCTTTTGAATGAAGAAAAATCTACTGAGGACATGTTTAACAATACACAATAATAAACAGAATCAACTTTCACATTAACATCATGAAATAATGGAAACACATAATAGATACATATAAAACTGGTGTGTTCATTAAGCAGCAACAGGAACTCATTATTGCAAAACAAGCTCCAGAAAGATTTCTTTAATACGTAGGCTGTTCAGAAATCAACCTCCAGTGGGTTGTGATGGAAACAAGCAATGAGAACAAAATATTTTATCGTATATGAAACATACTTACAGTTCTAGGCTACTCTCAACATAGGCACCCCCTAAATTGAGACACTTATCGTATCAGGGTATGAGCTTTTTATTCCTGTATCTAAGAAGGCTACCACCTGGGAGATCAGCCATGATTTTTTTTTTTTTTTTTTTTTTTTTGATTGGAAGTTAAACGACCACTGTGAGCCACTCAATGGGCTATAAGCAGTTGCCTGTCCCTAATTTAGGGCCACTGACTCCAGGGAAGGGAGAGAGCCAATGCTGTAAGGCAAGCAACACCCATGCCTCACTGGGATTTGAACCTGAACCCTTCTCGGGCAAATGGTCATAAGCGCTTAGACTACTGAGCCACCGGGGTGGCTTCAGCCATGATTGGACAACATTCTTCAAATCTTCACTGTCATTGAAGCGTTGTGATACCAACCAGGTTTTTATGTGAGTGAAGAGGGGATAATCACTCGGTACCAGGTCCGGGCTATATGGAAGGTGACTGAACACCTCCCAAACTAACTGCTTCAGCAGCACGCGAGTGTGTGCAGCCATGTGTGACCACACATTGTCACGGAAGAGCATAATGCCTGATGTCAGCATGCCTCACCTTTTATTCTGAATTACCCTGTGCAATCTTTTTAGTGTTCCGTAGTACCTCTCTGCCATTATTATGGTTCATGGTTCCATGAAGTCACTCAGAAGCACTCCTTTCCGATCCCAGAAAACATTTGCCATCGGTTTTTTTCTGTGAAAACATTCATTTTCACTTTTGGGGCTCGTTTGGTGCATGTGTGTGCATCCACTGTAATGATTGCTCTCTGCGTTTGACATTCATGAATTGAACCCACGTTTCATCACCCATCACGATATAGTCAAGAAATACATCCCCAACTTCGTTGTATTGCTGCAGAATGTAAAATCTGACCTCATTCTCTGCATTTTGTTCACGTCGGTAAGCATTTTTGGCACCCATCTGGCACAGAACTTATGGTAGCCTAGCCTACCTGTAATGATGTTGTACAGAACAATTTGAGAAATTTGGGGAAATCACATGACAGCTCTGATATTGTGAAGCGTCTTTCATACCCTTTTTTGTCCACACTTTGAACAAGTTCATCAGTCACCACGGATTGCCGCCCTTGATCCCCTTCATCATGCATGTCTGTTTGCCCATCTCTAAATTCTCTACACCGCTTTCTCACACATCCTTTACTCATAAAGTTCGGATCTTACACTCCACTCATTCTCTGATGAATTTCTGCAGCACTTTACCCTTCAGCGTGAAAAAAAAAAGAAAAAAAAATGGATGACAGAGCGAATTTCACAGCTGGCAGGAACATCGATTGTAGCATACATTTACTCGTCCGCACAACACTGAGAACTAATGCCTGATCGCATGGCATGTAGAGAGGGCAAGCATCACGTGATGGTATGGCATAAACGTGAGCTGGCAACTGTGTTTACATTGTGCAGTACATTGCAATGGAGGTTGAAATCTGAATATCCCTCATATGTTATAATGGTAACAGTTTTTATCACTGTAAGAGTAAGTAAATCATTTTTAATCCATTTTTGTAATAAAGAATTGATTGTAAAATAAAAAGAATATATATGATCAATTTTTGTGCTATTACAAACTAGAACTGTTCAAAAGAAAGTTTGTTTTTCCCTGTTTAAAATACTTGAAGGACGTATTTTTCTGAGACAATTCCAATCAGGCAAAGGAATTCAAAAATTCTGCAGCAGTAACAACAAGTTCGCACACTGATTGGTGTGGCACTTAATCAAATGCATAGATGCCAATCTCTGGAAGTTGTTTTGAGTCACAAACATGTTTTTTTAAATAATTTTCAGTAATCTGAAACACAGCTGCAAATTTGGGTATCTAGCATGGCAACGAATTCCAGTGTGACACAATTATTACAGAAAAAAAAAGAATAAATACATTAAATAATAATTTGCTAGTGGCAAAATTAAAAATGTTGTCTAGAAGAGAAATCAAAAGATTGCCTTCAGTAAACTCTCTCTCTCTCTCTCTCTCTCTCTCTCTCTCTCTCTCTCTCTCTCTCTCTCTCTCTCGATGCCCTCAGATTTGGGCAGAATTAGAATCAATTGCTTCTGCTATATAGCTCATCTTACTGAAGAACTGAACTGTAGACTTACCCTGTGTTTTAAGTTTGTATAGCCAAATAGGTTTTGATGTTCATTCTTCCTTATTTATGACTACAGTTTTATCCACCATGCTAAAAGTACTTTTGGACTGAGGACCATAAATGCACAATAAAAAGCTTTCACAATTTTAGATAAATAGAGTAACTTTAAGAATATGAAAACTTTTGAAAGTCATGCATTAATTTTTACAAATTTTCTAACTTTGCCACTTCCATTTTCAGAAAACTTCCCCTCCAAGTTGAAATGAAAACATATATGGGGGAAATAACATTAACAACAATACTGGATAGTGGAAACAGAAAAAAAAAATTAAAAAAATTACGATTACAGGAGAAACTTGTGCTCCGCCTGACTTCCGTTTGCACAATTTTTTTCTCCATTTTCAAGCTGAAATGTAAATATTTATGAAATAAAATGATATTTAACAGTAATAGAGGGAAGTAGAATCATCATGTGAAACAGAATTTGCAAATTACGGAGACATTTTCCCTCTGTCTAACGTCTAGTTTTGGAAACTGTTGCATATATTTCCATGCTGAAATACTAAAATCTGTGAAAAAAAAAATTATATTTAATAACAATGTTGGACAGAGGCAACATCACAAGTTAAAAAAATATATAATTATGGGAGAAAGCTTCACTCCGTCTAACTTGCATTTTCAAAAAGTTTTAAAAGAGGGAAAATTCCGTCCCCCTACAGAAGACAACCCCCAACTAATCATCTAAATTCTATCCAGTATAGCATCAATCTTGAAAATAACCCTAACGATGACACAAAAGCAGAATTCCGTGATTCCATGGAAGAATCTCATGCTGGTTTCCAAAGCAGAAAAATCAAATGGTGATTTTCCGTAACTTCATTATGCGTAATCCCGTATTTCTTTCATGATTTATCTGCTTCTCCGGGCAATCACGGGATAGGATTATTAACCTCCAGATTCGCTAAACATGAATGCCGGTTGCTTCGACTAGCGAATCCTGTGATGGTTAAATTCAAATTGATCGGAAACTTGAAACTTGGTCGTTCTGGGTGGTGTAGTGGTTAGCATACCTAGGCGTTTTCTGGGAGACGCGGGTTCGAGTCCCGCTCCAGGACGATGAAAATTTTCAAGTTTTCAAATAATATCTGACTTACCATCCTTGTCACATTTACGCCAAAAACCGGATTGTCATATTCAAAATTTGTATTATATGGCGTAATCCCGTATTTCTTTCATGATTTATCTGCTTCTCCGGGCAATCACGGGATAGGATTATTAACCTCCAGATTCGCTAAACATGAATGCCGGTTGCTTCGACTAGCGAATCCTGTGATGGTTAAATTCAAATTGATCGGAAACTTGAAACTTGGTCGTTCTGGGTGGTGTAGTGGTTAGCATACCTAGGCGTTTTCTGGGAGACGCGGGTTCGAGTCCCGCTCCAGGACGATGAAAATTTTCAAGTTTTCAAATAATATCTGACTTACCATCCTTGTCACATTTACGCCAAAAACCGGATTGTCATATTCAAAATTCATTATTATGTTTGTCTTTCCATAATTCCAACCAAAAATTTGTAATATTACGGAAAATCCATACTAGTTGGTATCTATGCAAATGGATGCAAAATGAATGCTGGTTTACCACGTTTTTAGTACACTGACAAAAAAACTACGGATAGTGGAACACGAGATAATAGATTTATAGGGATTCAAGTGAATTGGTAAATGCCAGTACATTAATCAGATTAAACTACTCTTAATTGCACAGCATTAAGAAGTTCCAGGAGTGGTTTCCATGAACCACCCAAAATGTGGAAAACACACGCACGCACACTCTAAGACCAAAATTTTTTTATTTGTACGATGCCAAAAGTTGTTCGAAGAAAAAGAACAATCAAGTTTAAAAAAAAACTTGACTTTTAGAAGCAAATTTCACTGTGGAACAGGCAATTTTAGTGGTAAAAATTGTCTTCCAGGTCCTTACAGATAGTTAGGGTTATAATTTAAAGAAAGAAAATTCAGAATCTATGTTTGCAACACACAAAACCAAACAAAATAAGTCAAATTAGTAAAGTTACAAATACAAGCCAGTGAAAATTTCAGTGGAAGAAATATAAAAAAACTGCAAACCTTTTTTCCAAATTCTACAATTACATCACGAGCTTTGATTTTGAAATTTGCAGGAATAGGAACTTTTAACTGTAAAGAGAATTAAAAAATAATTCATGTAGAAAATTATTATCTCAATTCTATGATATATTGCAAGCTGAAAACTATATATTTAAATAAATGATAATGAAAGTAAAGTGATAATCACACAATAATTAATTGAACACACTAAAAACACTAGAATCGTGTGCTAAATACCACAGTCTATTACAGTCTATCGCATCAATTTTTAGCAAAACTAAACTTATTAGATGCACAACTTTCCACCTTCTTTTCTTTCAAATTTGAAAACTACATTTATAAAAAGTGCACAAGGATACTTTAAAGAACTCTATTTTCCTAAAATTAGAAATAAGTTTACTTCATTTTTAACTTTATGAGTAATTTCATAAGCATGAACAAAATTTATGGGTTTCACCAAAATTGGATAGAAAAAGTTGTCTCTATACCTCAATTATTGAATGGAAAGAAACCCTTACACTACCATGCCAAAAAGCCTCCCAAAGTATTGGGTCTGCCAGGTGGCGCAGTTGCAGCAGATCAGTGGGGGTATATATATATATATATATTGCTGGACGGTGTGATGTTGGCATAGTATCTGAGTAAACTTTAAAAAAAGGTGCAGACACCCATTCAATTCATTTGTGAACTATAGGTGCAGATTAGCACTCGCCAGATGGCGATTAACTGGCAACTTTGGCGATTAAATTTAATTTAGTGGTTACCAGTTTAGCCATTTGTCAGTTTTAGTGCAAATTTACAAAGATATAATAATTCAGAAGAAAAAATAAGAGAATGTGAAACCAGTCCTAACTAGGGATGGGTAAAAAAACCTCAATGTTTTCGAACATCGAAGTTTTGCCACCAATAATCGATGCTTAAACCTTGATGCTACAGAAGCAGACACATCGAAAAAACATTGAGGTTTCTCGACTGATGTTTGAAACTGGTAAAAAATATTTTCTATGTAAAGTAAATGAATTTCTTTTTGTTGCAGCTTGTAAACAGGAAGGGAATATCGTCTTTCTATGTCATGAATTGGCTGTTTTGCTCAATGTTTTGCCAGTGAAATCTAGTTCTTTTCCTCAACACTACAGAAACCAATATATCAAAAAAACATTGAGGTTTCCTGCCACATTATGGTTAGCAGAGCATTCATCTGAGTTTGGGGTGTTGCCATTCCCATCCAAGTCCTCAGATCTGAACGTGATGGAACACATTTGGGATGCCATGCAACACGCTGTCGAACACAGGAATCTGAGACCTCGGAATACACCCGAATTGTGGAACGCTCTGCAGGAAGTATGGTGTGCATTGCCAACAGCATATTTCCAGAAGCTAGTGGAGTCCATGCCACGTCGTATTGGTTGGTCTCCTGTGGGGGACCAACCAAGTATTAGACTGGTGTACCAGTTTTTCTGGCACTTCAGTGTATATACAATTACTCCAGTGGTATAAGCAAAGAGCATTTTAACAAATATTATTGGTTTTATTTGATTTGAATTGGTGAGTAATCACCGTTATACTGAACAGATTTTACCCACCGATGTTCCCATTTACTGCTGCAGATGGAAAAGTATGAATTCTTTGGCTTATTAGCAAAAACATCAAGATTTTCACCTATACTATTGATGTTTTTTGAATGAGTAACCACTGATGTCCGACATCAATGTTTCTCACAGATGTACCTCTCTCTATCCAAATTGATACCACTGGGGGGGGGGGGGAGAAAAGGATTTACAAAATGGTTTTTATTTTTTGAAAAAAGTCATCCATGTAAACAACAGCAGTTACATTAAAGTTCCTATTAATCCCTCACTCACTCTTTTTTTAAGCTAGACTTCTTTTTTGGCCACTAAGATTTGTTAACTACCAGCCATTTTTTTTTTTTTTTTTTTTTTTGCCACTAACTTTTGTTGATTTACCAGCCATTGGTTACTTAGCTGAAATTCCAGTCAGAACCTATATTGTTAACCACTCATCATGGAAGTGTCGAAATTTCATATAAGACATATTTTGCTTTGGGAGTATTGTGAGAGCTATTAATATTAGAGAGAGCTGAGTCAGCTTTACAAGTCCAACTATAAATACTTTTTGTTCCACTGAAAGAATAGCTTTAGAGATGGTAACAATTAAGGATTTTAACCATTTGAGTTACTCTGAAATTGACAGATCTGCTTTATGAGCCACACTTCCCTGCTGTAAAAAGCATAAACCCACTACTGTTACTTTAAAATTGGTGTTTCTGTTTACATGAAAATTTTAATTATCCATTCTATGTTCTTGTTTTATCATTCATCAGTATTTATTTTTGTGCTTTGTCTTTCTCTCTTCTTCATTTTTTTTTTTTTTTTTCTTGAGTGGACCACTTCCAGCATTTCTAGAAATAATGTAAAGCACTGTTCTACTCCCTGGCCCTTGCCTGGTTAGGATAAACTGAGTTAAGAGGCAAGAATTTCACCCAGCTGACATTCCTTACTTCAGGTTGAAGCAGTTTTATAGGAGAACACTAAGGTATGTTCCTGTTTGGCACCCATGTGTCCACTGACTCTCAAGGGTTAAAAAAAATGGAACTGCCTGAAACTTCTTCCACAGCTGAAAATAATTGCTATATTCTTCTTTGTATAATCTAGAAACTATAAAATTCAGAAAAAAAGAAAAAAGAAATAAAAATTTCTGTATAGCCTGTGATTTTGATCACAAACCATAATTTACCATAGAAGTCACATTTCACAGGATGCCCAGCAGTCTAAAAAAATAAAATCAAGAATGATCTTATTTAAAAAAAAAAAAAAAAAACTCACTTTTTAAGTATCTTTGTGTTACTTTCAAGTGAATGAAGGGCAAAATTAAGTTTTTTTAGCATTAAGACAGTTTCATTGTTACATTCCATAATTAGACTTGCAGCACCCATAAACGTAAAGAACTCTTGAGCTTCCCACGCCCCATGAATGTTCACAAAAGCAAATACTGACTTCGTTGCATCATATTTTCTGCCAAACAAAAAAAAAAAAAAAAAACTTTTCTCTAAACTGTTTGTTGTCCATCTTTGTATTGGTTATGTTTTTCTGTTGTTAATGAATTTTTGGTAATTTCCCAAATAAACGACCACCCTGAAAATTTTGATGAGGATTTTTGAAAATCGAAAGTGCTCCAAAAACTTTTTCTTAAAGTGCTGTATTACTATAGAGCCTAAATTTTATAACTTTTTTTAAACAGAATATTAGCAATGAAAATTATGGTAAATGGTAAACTTTAACTCAGCCCACAAAAGTCCCATTTAAAAGTTGTTTAGGTACAATGCTCATCTATTACTAAATTTTCACATAATTCAGAAGTATGAAGGCACAATTTTTGCTGCCACTCTTCTACTTTCGTTACTTCAAAGAATATAATTCAGTAGTTACTTTCGTTATTAACTTCTGGGTGATTAATGTAAACATTACTTTTTGGTTAATAAAAGAATGAGATGGCATGGTAAATGCATTTCCTTACATCTATTTCTGATAAAGTCTGAATCCAGCGATAATTGGGCAAATCACAACCATTTCCAGTATTAGGCTTCACCTTTCCTTTATCCTTCTCATCCTCCTCTTCATCTGATGCATTCTGCAAAGAAGTTAGGTTTCCTTTTAAGCAACAGACAAATGACCACAAAAGAAATTCACATTAACATGAATGGTAACACTAAACTACTGGGGTGCTATGAGAACATTCTTCAAAGAAACATTCATATTCAGTACTAGTCACACATGTTAGCTGGATGAAGTCTAGCAACTATGGGTTCATGCTGATTAAATACATTTTCACAAATGAACCATACTGGGTTAATCACATTTACTTGCATTTAAACTTTAACTGGCAGATGCACAAACAGATAGATAGGCAAAATCTAATAACTTTGAATGTGTTTTCATCTATAAGGCACATTAAAATTTTTCAATCCGACTGATTTCTGGAAGTTATGGTTTGTCTGCGTACAAACAGACACAGCAACAGATACTGGAATCTTATCGAACACACAACATTTTTTAGCCTGAGAAGTACGAATAGGGAAATCACACGTGCCAAAGCGAAAAATCTCTGGTTCATTTTCTTTAACCAAGACAATTCACCATCCTCCAGTATAACTTCTAAAAGTGGAAACACAGTACATAGATAGAAATATGATAAACAGGAAGTGAAGCAAAGAAAATTTTCCCTCCCTGTGAGCCCCCACCCCCAAAGCAGTGAAGAATGGCTAGACTAGACTAAACAGACATACATATATTTCATTAAGCTGTTCTCTGAGATTCAGAGGTTAGCTCCCCAAAGAAAAAACATGTGCCAAGTACACATTTAACTGATAGAACTAGAATTTACTTACTGTTGGTGTAACAAATGTATCTATTTACAACGATCTCAACACACAGCTCAAGCTTCATTAACATTCATCACAAAACCTTTTGTACTTCATGCTCATAATCTTTTTCTCAAGCAGACATTCCTGAATCTGATCCTCCCACGATTTCCTTGGCCTTCCTCTACGTTTAGATTTCCTGCCACTTGGGATGACAAAATTCTCTTAGTTAGCACCTCATCATTCATTCTTTCAACATGGCCAAACCACCTGAGAATATTAGCCTCCACCTTACTAACAGCATTTTGCCTCACATGACACATCTGCAGTGCAGCACATCTTCATTCCTCACATGATCAGCACATGTCTCACCACACACCCCTTCCCTCTCCCCCCGTAAGTAACACATCTCCCCAGAACACAAACGACTCCTATGCCTTTTCTGCAGCATCCAGGTTTTGCTGCCTTACATCAGAGTAGGAACAATTATACCTTCATACACAGCCATTTGGAACTTCCTTGAGAACCAACCATGCCTGTGAAATCCTCCTAAGGCAGGCAGCTATGACTTTCAATGAAGAATTCCCTCGCCTACTAATTTTGCCATCTAATGTGTTCTCTCTGTCAAACATACTTGCTAAATATATAAATTCATTCACCTGGCCAATCTCTGTGCCATTAAGACTTATCTTGCAATCAATACAAACAGTTCCTAGCTCAAAAACCATAACTTCAGTTTTTCCCTTATTTTTACTCGTTCTGAATTTCATACAAACTTCGTACATCCGGGACAACATACTCTACATCTAACTTTTGCTCTCTGCCAACAGGACTGTGTCATCAGCATAGAGCAATCTCCCACATACATATTACCAAAACATAAACCAGTACCTATCCATTTTAGCATCACGCATGCATGCATCCATAAACATATTAAACAGCCAGGGTGACATTACACAACCTTATCTGACTCCTGCACCAATAGAAAACCATTTCGATAAAACACCATTCACTCATACACATGCTCTACTGCCAGCGTACATGGCTTTCGCAATATTAAGTAATTCCCAGTAATACCATATTTATTCAGTACCTTGCACACAAAAGTCCTATTTACTTTGTCATATGTCATAAGCTTTCTCTAAATCTATGAAGGCCACAAACACTTTTTTACTAACACACAGATACTTTTCAATCATTACAATATTGATGAACACACAAAATATAGAACAGTGTACATGATTTCTTTAACCCACATACAGAATTTTTCTAATCTGACTCCTGCTAGTGGGAATATCATGTATGCAACCATACAGATATACAAAGCAAATAATACTACATATGTTTTCTCTATACCACATAAAATGAAATTTTCTAATTTAGTTTCTGGAATTGTGGATATTACAGAGGGTGAGTCGAAAGTTTTGCAATATTTGCATAAAGCACATGTGCTGCGGCGGGTATGTCACATGTTTAAACTAGTTCAATTCGTGCACTGCAGTCAGTCGTAAGGGATATAAAGTGGTAGTCGTTGCTGTGAAAAGCATTGCGCGTCGTTCTGTCCGTGGTTGGGAAGCCTAAAAGATAAACAGCCACAACCAGCTAATTAGGAAACTTCTGCTTTAAGAGTTTGAACTCGGCCATAACGCTACTCAAGCAACATGAAACGTTTGTCATGTGAAAGGGAAAGGTTCCGTGGACCGCAGCACTGCAACCAGATGGTTCAAGAAATTTCGCTCAAGTGACAGAAACCTCGACAATCAACCAAGATCAGGTAGGAGGCAAACCGTGGATTCAGAGGCTGTGCGCTAGGCCGTAGAGACAAATCTGACAACCAACACTCAGAGATAATCAGGTGAGCTGGGCATATCACAGACCACCATGGTTCATCACCTTCAGGAACCTCGGCAAGGTCATCAGGAGCTGCCACAATGTCCCTCACGAACTGAAGACAGCTGAAGCAAACCACCGAGTGGAAGTGTGCACGAAACTCCTAGAAAACCAGCGCGATGTACGTTTCATCAAGAGAATTGTTATGGGTGATGAAAAGTGGGTCTATTTCCGTAATCCTAACACACAACAGCAGTGCTTGAGACTGGGCCAGCTTTCATAACCTGTTGCCAAACGTGGCCACTTCGAGCACAAGGTGATGCTCTGCATCTGGTGGAAATTCAAGAGGATAATCCATTACGAATTTGTTTCAGATGGTTGGACCATCAACGCCAACCTCTACTCTGAACAGCTGGAGCGGATGTATGCCGTTTTGGAGGAGAAATACACGGCACTGGTGAACAGAAAGCGTGCTCTCCTACAGCAGGACAACGCTCGGCCTCATACCACGCGAACGACCCGGGCAGGACTCCAGAAACTTGAGGGCATCAAACTGATGCCACACACCTTGCCCCATTGAATTATTACCTGTTCTGGTCCATGGCCCACTACCTTTGCAGACGGCACTTTAACAACCAAGAGGAGATGGCAGGTGGGGTGAGGGAGTTCTTTGCCTCAAAGGACAATAACTGGTACCGCCGTGGAATCGAAGAACTGGCAGACAGATGGCTAAAGGTGGTGCAACATGATGGCCTATACTTTGAATGCTAGTCAGCTTTCGTTGTAAAGGTATGTATGAAGACAAAGTGATCCAAATATTGCAAAACTTTCAACTCACCCTCTGTATATATATAAACAAGAGGGTGAAACAATACAAAGCTCACTAGGCATCTTCATGCTATATCAAAAGATGTGCAGCAGAGTCTAGTATCTTATGGTAAAATGCTATAAAAGTGTTTTTTCCACTACTAACATAAAACTAAAGCATATCAGAATCACATGCCTTTTGACAACTGCGTTTTATACATGATCCATAGTGATTTCCAATCACACAATTCCAGAACTTTTCAGTGTTTTTCCACAACATGCAGTCCAAATACTCTTATTTAAGAACTTAAAAATAGTGAAATGGGGGCCGGGCTCCGGCGTCTGTCTGTACAGCAAAGTTACTGCACAATTTAAAAAATAAAAACTGAAATACTAAAACTGTCACTGAAAATAAAACCAGGTTTGATTTCTACAAAAAAAAATTATGTATACTATGCTACCATGATTTTGAAACAAATTTGTTTCTACTTTGGCTTTAATTCAATTATTGCAGCACATTATAGAAGGCATATATATATATATATATAACTCAATAGGTATAAAATTTATGTTTAGACTATAAATGTGACTTTACTCCTGAAATGCTTCCATAGACCACAATCAATACCGTTCATATTTAAATACTTTGAAACAATACATTGAAAATTCAAGGGGAAGGAAAGATGAAATATGAAGTACACATTAAAGAAAAATTCAAATTGAAGATCATCACATCATTTATCCTTGTTAGAAATTGCACCATTTCCATGACCTATATTAAGTAGGTGAGAAGCGGCATTACTCTGCTTTTTAAAGTTCTTTGAAAATGCATGGTTCCCTATTGCTTAGTAACTTCTTGCTATATCGTCAAACAGAAAAAAAAAACTTGCACTTTTTGTTTTGTTCAAAAAAAAAAAAAGAGTTCAAAATCAAAACTTCAACTTTCCGTTGCCATTTTTGTTCCCCATAAAATAGTTTTCTCTGCACAGTGAACATGCAGAACCTTTTATTGAACACTTTTGCTTTGAACAGAGAAAGAAGCATCAAACAAACAAAAAAGATGCTTGTCAACATGTTTTAACTGAAATTAAATATCAAAAAACAATGATACATTATTCACTTTGCCATAAAAACAATCTTATGGGTCACGAAGAAGATTGAAGGTTTGGATTTCACCATGGACAGATTAACCAATTTTGAAGTTCAATTTCACTTTTAAAAAGGGGAAAGAGGTGAATCTACAGATTGGTTTTGAAGAAGACACTGTTAGAAATTAGGAAAACATGCACTTCATTAGAAAACATTATTTAAAAATATGGTCTCTTTTTTTTTTCACTATTATCGAAGATATTAAAAACAAGGAACAAACTAAATAAATAGGCAGACAGATAATCAAGAAAAGAAAACAGAGAAGGGGAGCCTTTTTCAGAAAATTTTGAAATTCCAAAAATGATGGAACATTCTCATGCCTGCTTGGCTGGCTGGTGGATGACATCAAGATATCCAAAAGAACGTCAAAGAAATGTCATGATATTGATAACATGCAATAAACAGGGCTTGAAAATTATCCGAAAAGTTACATGCCTAGCTGGATACATGCAGAAATTATTTACATGCCCAGGTAGTAAAAGCTGGATGCCCAGGAAAATTTGTCTTTTACTGATAAACCCTCATTTTTTTAAAGTTCAAAATACAAACTTTTTTTTACATGCTTTGCACTTCCGTTTTAAGATTTTGTATTCAAAATGTTCAGTGCACAAAAGCATGTACCTCAAGTTTTAAGATGATGATGCTGAAATTGGTATGAATGGTATGTCTATGGTGATGAAATTGATATGAGAAATTTAGTGATTCTGCCATGTTCCTTTCATTGAAGTTTTCATCCTTTCCCACTTAACACCAGCAGCTAATTCCAACAGATGCATGCATCCCATTGATTGCTATAAACAACATTTGGAGAAAACAATGCATGGTCCCAATTTATGGATCTAGAGCATAACATAAAACTTCTGGTGATTAGCAGTGAAATAAAACGTGACATGTAATGACAGCCTTTTTTTTTTTTTTTTTTGTAGTAGGAAATTCTATTCCAAACTTTTTTATTCTTCCGGGCAACTAGATTTTTTATTAACCTGTCCAGGCCAATAATTTACATGCCCCGGCCATCTCGGGCATGGTATTTTTCCAAGCCCTGAATAAACAATCCCAAAAATGTCCAATAGATATTAATATCTTGAAAACATGAAAATAAACTTCACATAGATGTTGAATAACATTACTTCAGTGCAATTTTAGAGTTCCCAGTATGTTTGATGTTTCCCTACTCCGTAGCAGATCAAGGATTCCCATACATAGTGACTATGGAGAATTGCTAGCACCTGGAGTGTCTGCAATGGTAATAAACATAGAACATAATACAGCACAAAAATTACATATTAAAATTTCACAAAAACCAGACGTTTTCTAAAAGAAAAAAAAACAGATTTTCTGTTACAGGGATTGAAAACCGAACATAATCTTACTAAATTAAGCCCGATTAATTGGGGCACAACTATGCATAAGTACAATATCAGAAAAATCCTGAACTACAAAACATTGCATGGAAGTGAACCAGGAGGAAGGTGAGGGTAATTTTTTTAAGCTTTTAAGCATGAAACAGATTTTATACCTTATGCTTGTAAAATGCTATGTATAAAACTTATAATACTGACAGTTATTGGGTTTTTAATTTATCTTTATAAGCAGGTTTTAATATCATTGTAAATTATAAATAAACAATGTACAAGTTATGAAACAGAGAAGTATCATATTTCCTTCACTGCTTGTAAAACATGTAAGTAGATACAGGGGTTGGACAGAATAACGTGAAAACCATGCTCAGAGACGCGACTTTGCAGCTGCGTACATCACAATACACAAAGGTATCCACCACTTTTTGGTAGCAATAGCTTTGTTTAGAACCTCAAGGTCCTGTTTAAGTGCTTTAAAATGTCTTGTTGCAAAATTCCTTTCAGGGTGACAACGAAAACGAACTTCGAAAGAGGGCTACTGGTTGGTGGCCGGTTAGTTGGTGCTTTAGTGAAAACAGTCGCCAGGGTAGTGGGGGTATCGAGAGCTACTGTGTCTAGTGTCATAACAGGATACCATGTTCGTGGCAAAGACTTGTCTGCGAAACACAAGAGCGGCCGGAAAACGACCCTGACTGATAGAGACAGTAGAGCATTACAGAGGATTGAAATGACCACAGCACCAAAATTAGTGCAGAGCTCAATCTGCATCTCTGAACCCCAGTTTCAACGAAAACAGTGCACAGGGAACTGCATAAACAAGATATTCATGGCAGAGCTGCTATTGCAAAACCTCTGGTGACCTGGATGAATGCACAATGGTGATGCAGTGGTGCCAGGAGCATACAACATGGACTGCCAATGCATGGAAGTATGTAATGTGGTCGGATAAATCCATATTTACACTACTCCCCACCGCAGGATGTGTTTACTTGTGGAGAACACTGCCAGAAGCATAGATGCCAACCTCTAAAAGTAGTTTTCAGTAACCAACATGTTCATTTTTCAGTAATTTTCAGTAACAAATTCTTTTTTTTCAGTAATTTTCAGTAATCCAGTCTACAGTGGCAAATTTGGGTATTTAACACTGCAACAAATTTTAATCTGTCAGAACTATTAACAAAATAATAATAATAATAATAATAATAATAATAATAATTTGCTAGTGGGAAAATTTAAAATACTATCTACCAGAAAAATATAATAAATTACCTCCAGACATGAAGAAAAATTATTCCTTGGAATGTTGGCCAAATTATTATGATAAAATGGCTGTAGTTGCCATTTTGGCCTTCCTTAGTTCAATTTGCAAAAACTTCTTCTGATAGCATAGTTCACTGTGTGCAATGCTGTTTATTTTTTCTACTAATAAAGAAGACAGCACATGAGTACTTAAATTAGGTCTGAATTCATTCATGTTTTTTTCACAATACTGAAAATTCTTTCTGTACTTGCATTGCTATGAGGGACTATTAAAATCATTTTCATAATTTTGCTTAATGATTCATACTTCAACTGGCCACTTTCATTTTTCATTAAAGAAATTCTGTGCCACACTTCATCCATTCTCCCAGAAGTAACAGCACAGTTAAAATTTTCAAACTGGTAGTGAGCAAATTCAGATTCCACCTTGTCAGATTCTTCTGGTTTCAAAACTGGAAACAGGGAACACATATATTTGACTGATGCAAAAGAAACACTTTGCCTTAATGCTACATCTGCAATTTCAGCATGACTCAGAAGTTCATCATTAAGTGGAAATTTTCTTAAAATGTAATTGCAGCCTGCCTTGTAAAATTCCCTTACCTCAGAATAAAAAGTAGCCACTGTGTCTTCACTCAGATCTGCAGTTGTGCCTATATAAGATCTCGCTTTTGGCCCAATTACGAGATCACAGTTTTCTTTTTGGTTTCTCCTTCTTTCAAAATTTCCATCTGCAAGAGATGTTGCTGTCACATCAAATGCTGATGACTTGATAAATCGTACAAGCAATTCAGATAACAGACTATGAAGTTTTCTTTTTAATACATGCACAAGTGCAGCTTCCTGCTGCAAGAACACGTTAACAGATGTAAACAAAGGAAGAGTAGCAGATAACAAAAGACAATAAAGTTTAGATGAGGGATTTCCAATCGTACTTGCAAGGTTCTTATATTGTGAATTAGCTTCTTCATTGTCACTGAAATAATGTTCTAGAGCCTCCCACTGTTCTAAAATTCTGTCAATGGATTCCAAAAGTGATAACCAGTGAGTATTGACATGCTTTAGAATTTTGTGTGGTTTAGTACCACAAACAGCTTGACTCAGTTTTAGATTGTGTTTCCTCTTTGAACTTTTCTCCAAAAAAAAAGAACTGTATCAGAAACTGCTCAACATTAAATCCTTTTAGTTGATTTTAAATCCTTTTAGTTGATTTTTTTTTTTTTTTTTTTTGATTGGAGGTTTAACGACCACCGTGAGCAACTCAATGGGCTATAAGCAGTCGCCCGTCCCTAATTTAGGGTCACTGGTTCCAGGGAAGGGGGAGAGCCAGTGCCGTAAGACAAACACAACATCCATGCCTGACCGGGATTCGAACCCAGACCCCTTAGGGACGAATGATCAGAGGCCAACGCCTTAGACCACTGCGCCACCGAGGCGGCCCTTTTAGTTGAGTAGCAGATTTCTGTGCAGCTAAATTTACTAAATGGCATGAACATCGCTGCACTATGATTGCAGGCTGAACCTTCTTTTTTATGTGAGAAAAAACACCTTTTACTTGACCTATCATAGTGTTAGCATTGTCACAGGAAAATGACACACAGTTGCTCCATGAGATATTTTTTTTAACAAACACATTGTTCAAAACGTTGAATATTCCTTCACCTGTATTATTACTTGATTCAACCAATGATAACAAAACAGTTGAATTTTTTTCTATTTTTTCGTCAAAATATGTTATTGTAAATGGGATACAGTTTATTTGCTTGAGCATCATTACTTCTGTTCATAGATAGAGAAAAAGGATTTTTTAACTTCAGATACGATGTTACTTGTAGAAACACTGGCCATGTGCTGAATTAGTGCAGTAGCCTTGGTTCTTCCACACGAATATTTTTTTGTGATCGCTGAATCGGGAAACATGGCTTGAAATAACGGTTTTTCAAGCATTCAGTTTTCGGAAATTTAACCAACATTTTCAAGCTGAAATACAAATATTTATGGAATAAAATGATATCTAACAATACTGGGTAGAGGAAAAATCGCGAGAAAAAAAAATTACGATTACCAGAGAAGCCTTACCTCCGTCTACTTTCCGTTTTCGAAGGATGAAATTCCGTCCTCCGACGGAGAAAATGACCTCCCCCCATTCCCCGCCGCCACCAATCCTCCCAAAATTTAAGTTCAGTTATGCATCGATTTCGTAAATGGTCCAAATGATAACAAAAAAAAAAAAGACGGAATTCCTCGAATCAGCGTGAGAATCTCGTCGCCGAAGATTACGGGGAAATTTTCGGGCGGCCTAACTTCCATTTTCGGAAATCGTTGCCTACAATTTCAAGCTGAAATTATGCAATGAAATTATATTTAACAATACTGAACAGAAGCAACATCGCGAGAGATACGATTACAGGGAGAAAATCTGCACTTCGTTTAACTTCCGTTTCCGAACGTTTAAAAAGACAAAACAACGTCCCCAGACGGAATACGACCCCCCCCCCCCAACTAATATCCCGAAAATTTCATCGCTTGTGCATCGATCTCGACGAAAATGACAAAACAAAAAACAAAAAACGGAGGGGACTCAGCGGAAGAATCTCACGTGCGAATTAACTGCTGAATCGATTTCGAATGTCGTAAGATAACGCTAAAATATCGATGACCGGTAAATTTAAACTTTTGGCGCAAAATTGGCACATATTTCACCAAAATGGCGATTTTTTAGCAGAATGGCGCAAAAACAACATTTTGGCGCGGGCTGGCGCAATTGACGCAGGTCTGGCAGCCCTGAATTAGCATTTAATTTTTTCCCCCAGAAAAACTTGAAGAACCAACAAAAATTTTTAAGTTGATGAAAATTTGCTTTCTATCTCAGAAAATTAAATCAAATGGCGATTTTCCGTAATTTCAGCGGTGTTTCCGGACTTCCGTAACAGCAACCAAAAATCCGTAAAATTACGGAAAATCCGTACTAGTTGGCATCTATGCAGAAGTATACAAACCAGACTGTCTGTTCCCAACAGTGCAGCATGGTGGTGGTTCTGTCATTCTCTGGGCAGTCATATCATGGTTTTCAGCAGGTCCCCTGATCACCTTGAAAGGACAGATAACTGGCAGGGTATATGAAAATACTTTGGCTAACCAAGTCCATCCAACGGCTTAGGCACTGTTTCCTCCAAGTGATGCCATCTATCAAGATGATAATGCCCCAATTCACAGAGCTCGGAATGTCCAATCATGGTTTGAGGAACATGAGGACGAACTTTCACACCTTCCTTGGCCTCCCCAATCACCAGATTGGAGGTTTAACGACCACCGTGAGCAACCACCAATCACCAGACTTAAACATCATCGAGCCACTGTGGTCTGTGTTGGAAAACAGAGTAAGATCCCGTTATTCCCCTCCTGCATCCCTCAAGGACCTGGAACAATTTCTGCATGAAGAATGGCGTAACATCCCACTAACCACTATCCAGGATTTGTATTCGTTTATTCCAAGGAGGATTCAGGCTCTTTTGAATACCAAAGGAGGTCCCACACCCTATTATGTATGTAAAACCTTCTTTTCCTATGTGTTCACATTATTCTGTCCAGCCCCTATATATAACGCATAAGCTAATTTCCGAGCTTCTCCCATGATTATGAACCGAATCATGATTTTTTTTTTTTTAATTTCATTTGTATAAAAAAAAAACATTTATTTGCAGAAAGATACAACAATGACTGTTTAAACATGCAGGAGTGCAGGACAGAAGAAAAAAAAATAAGTTAAAATATTCTGTGCATATGTTATACATAGACTAATTTATAAATTATCATTCACAAAAGGTTCAAAAGTCTCCATTCAGAGTATCTGTACGGAGATACCTATTTGTGAATGATAATTTCAGAGATTCGAGGTATCTGCAAGGCAATCCCCATCCCCCTCCAAATTTCTGGTTGCAATCACATTAACATCAAGTACTGATTTTCATGTTTTGTTGAAAACAAAGTAACCATAATTTTCAAATATTAAAGAAATCTTTTTATTTCTTTTTACCAACATTGTGATGGTTGAACATTTTTCACATGGACAGCCTTTCATTTGATATGTAGCATGGGTGGGTTTTGCCAAAAATATATTTTACATTTCTTTTCAAGGTCAAATACTTTTTTTTTTTTTTTAAGGGATAGGCTCACTTGTGCTACATATCAAATGAAATATCATTTTAAAAGCTTTTGAATGCCACAGAGATTAAGCTACATCACTATTTTCACGAAATGCAATGACTTAATCTAAAATGCAAGAGAAAAAGTGATGTCCGAAGCAAAATGGCACCAGCCATTTAAATATCAACCCATCAGCAGATTAGCAGATTCTGCTCTTGCTTTTCTATTCCTGTGAAAACTAGTTTCTAAGATTCTGGCAGCAATTCACATTCCATTAATGTTTCAACAGCATCTGTTGGCTCATTCCATCCCCCATACACTTTAAAGCACTCTATAAAGGGTAGGGTAAGATTATAGAGACTAGAGGAGGTATTAGACCCCTTCACCCATTCAAAATTCAAGTTTGAACCAGAGTCGACTGTGATACCTACAGCATTCCCATAAGGCCATAAACATCAGTTCTCTAATGATGTCCACAGAGTTGTTGGTGTAAATGATTTCAGTTTGACGTTACGATTTTCTGAGTAACAAAAGCGGCTAACTTTCTTTAGCATTTTGCTACAACTTTTTGTCCCCATTTTAGCATTTTTGCTACAGAATTTTTTGAGCCAGCTTAAAATCTGGAATACCACCTAAGTTACTTTGAAAGGGAATTAACATTTTTTTGTGCAGTCCAAAATGTTCACACTATACTTTTGAACCACAAGGTGAATAAGGTAAAATTTGCCACATTTTCATTTCATACAGGCCTTTGAGTTTACCGTGTTTGTGGGGAAATTCCATTTTTCTTTTTTCTTTTCTTGGATTCATTGATGTGGAATGACCCGACAGTGAGATTACTTGTAATAAAAGATTTCAGAAACCATTTTGCAAATAACCATAATTTCTGAATTATAACCACTGCATTAAAATGCAATTTTGAAAAACTAATATTATGAAATTCTTGCAGGTAATATTGATCATTTGATTCAAATATTTACCTTATCATCTTCCACTTCTTTCTCTTCTACTTCACCTTCAGCTTTCTTTTCTTTCTCTTCTTGTGTTTTGGTATCTTCAGCTTTCTACATTACAAAAAATAAAAATAAAAATGCATAAGACAAATTTCTTCCACGGTAACTGTTACACAATTTAATCTTTTAAAATGCTGAATATACCACTTGTTTCATATTATTATAAATGTATAGTTCAGACCAGCAATTTTCAAATATTTTTACCTGCCTTAAAAAAAAGACAGTTTTGTACTATGCATTTATAATTTAGAGTAATAACCAGAAAAATAACTGTTTGAGGTAGAAACAGAAAACCTTAAATGTAACAAACAGACTAATACATCTGTAATAATTTGCAAGGTTAAAATCAAAATACTAAACTGATATTTCTCACATATGGAATAACACCCAAAAACATTTAATTAGCACTAAGCTTCTCTCTCGCTATCTGCTAGGAAAACTTGGTATGCAATCTTGCTCAGTTCTATTCTCGTATTTGTTTTCCAAAAAATTTCTGTGCTGTTAGTTCCTTGTTTGATTTGGTGTTGTTCCAATTTAAAAACATAAGATCTTTTGACCCTAAACCTTCATTTCATGGGAGCATTAGACTCTAATCTACATCACTGGCTGAAGATTAAAAGATGCAATTATAAAAAGAGATCCTCTGGTGAGATTGAAATATGATTACAGACAAGGGCCATTCTGCATCAAATTAACCAATGAATATTACACCCAACTGTCACAGATCTTGGTAAAACTCAGTACATTTGTTGGATCTGTTGAAAGATAAGCTGTTCCAACCAAAATTTGCTACTGGACAAACATTCTCTAAGAAATGAACAAAATAAATTTAAAAAAAGAAGGAAATGTGCCCTAGTCAGATTACATAAAAATTGCATAATTCTAGTTCTACTACAGAACTTTAGAAAACTGATTATAGTGGCATTTGAAAGCTTTTGAAATGACTTTTCATTTGACAGTTGGTCAGCCAGTTTTGCCATAAAACAAAAAAAGATTGGGATCAGATACTTAACTTTGACTTTAAATTTCAAAAAGATCATTTTCATTTTATTTAGCTGTCTATTTTCTTTTTAACAACTTCCTCAAAAAACTGTTCGATATATGTTACTGACTTTCAAAATATGGTTCTTAACAGTAGAGGAGTTTTTATTTGTGCATACATGTGTTAGTCATAGTTCTGATGGCATATTGTCTCACAGTACATATCTGAAGAAAATACATACTTTCATGTTTGTGCATAAAAACTTGCTATGTATTTATCAGCTAAAAATCGTAAAAAGTTCTAAATTAGCTATTCTTCACAATGGAAGAAATTCAATATTTTGTTTGGAAAAATGTTACTTCTGTTGAAGGTCATTCTGATATATCAAATTAATAAAGGGATTTTCATAGCCCAAAGCAAATTTCCTGAGGTTGAACTTCTGCACTGTAAGAAAAAAAAAAAAAAAATTAGCATTTTATGTCAAATCAACAATACCTTACAAATGACTTTTTTTTAACTGAAACTTCATGTGATTGTTAAGGCATATACACTTACGCAAAAATCCTAAATTTTCTCTCTGCTCACCTATGGAGTTTCAAATTATATGCTTGAAAATTAGAAAATCGTGACCTTCAGATACTCTTGAGTAGTAGCATCTCATTGCCCAACTAGACTAATATATATATATATATATATATAATGGGATGTAAGGTCAGGTGATGCGTAACATCACAGCCTCTCCTTGACAAATGTCAACCCCGCCTTCTCGTGGTACATCCTGTTCCCACTAAAGGGGCTCTGACGACCGCCAATAGCGGTATAACTATACCATCGGGATTAGAGGAAATGCTATCCCACACTCACCAACCCGCTTGGCCAGCGTGGTGAGTTATGGCCAAACCCCTCCAAAATGACTCCACAACTTAAATCTTGGCCCTCAGTCTCCGGCAGCTGGAATGTACCTGGCCAAGGCAGCGGCCAGTGCGACATGAAGGCAGAGGGTGCTAAGAATCCCCGGAGGACAGGACTAGGCTGCCATCTGATGCTGACCTTGGCTACATACAACGGACGCTCCCTATCTTCTGATTCAAGGCTTCTTGAATTGGAAGAGGAACTACAAAGGATCAAGTGGGACATCGTCGGGCTAAGTGAGGTAAGGAGAAAAGGAGAAGATCTCATTGAACTGAAAAGTGGACATCTCTTCTACTATCGTGGGACAGATACTGGCAGAACTAGTGGTGTTGGATTTATAATAAACAAGAAACTGAAGGATAAAGTTGTAGAAGTTGAAAGTTCCTCTGACAGAGCTGCACGACTCGTTATCCAACTATCGAGAAGATACCAGGCTCAGATTATTCAAACTTATGCACCCACCACAAGTCATGCTGAAGAAGAAATTGAAGAATTTTATGAGGAAATTCGTGATCCAAATAATAAAGGTAAGCAGCACTTGAAGATAATTATGGGAGATTTCAATGCAAAAATAGGGCAACGGCAACAGAATGAAACTTCAGTAGGTAAATTCGGTCACGGCAACAGAAACCAGCGTGGAAATACTCTCGTAGAGTTTGCAGAGGCAGAAGGGTTTTTCATCTTAAACTCCTTTTTCAAGAAAAAGCCACACAGGAAATGGACATGGAGACATCCAAATGGGACGACAAGTGAAATTGATTTTATTATGTGTAACAAAAAATTCGTCATAGAAGACTGCAGTGTGCTAAACAAGTTCAACACAGGCAGTGACCATAGATTGGTGAGATGCAAGATGCACCTCAACACTAAACTCGAACGTAGCAAGCTCATAAGACAAACAAAATGTATTGACATAACCAACCTTAAAAAACACCATAATACCTTCAAATTGGAACTGAAGAACAGATTCTCTGCTTTAGAAGGCCTAACGTCGGAAGAAGTGGATATTTCTGAAGTTAACAGAAAAGTAACCAAAGCTCTTATGGAAACAGCAACAAAATTAGCTGGGTCTAAGAACAAATTGCATCTGAACAAATTATCAGGAAAAACCAAAATGTTGATGCAAAAAAGAAGAGTGATGAGGACAACTAAAGAAGATGTGACTTCCAAAGTGGAATATATAGAGCTATGCAAGACAGTACGAAAAAGTATCACTGAAGACGTAAGGAAATTCAACTAGTAAGGAAAGCAATTGAAAACAACCAAAGCCTAAAGATAGCAAAGGGACATCTCAGTAAGGGGAAAAAACAGATTATGGCACTGAGAAAAGAAGATGGTTCTGTAACAAGAAATAGAGGCGAAATTTTGACAAGAGTGAAAGATTTCTACTCCAAATTATATGAAAGGGATGATACATGTACTCCAGACATCATGAAAGGTACCAGAGTTCTTCCAGTCCTTCCAGCAGAAGTTGCACATGAATCAAGAACATGAAGCAGGGAAAAGCTCCAGGAGAAGATGGAATTACTGTAGACATCATACAAGAAGCAAGTGGAGAAATCGAAACAGTACTCGACCAAATTTTCACTCGATGCCTTAATGAAGGGAAAATTCCTGAGGATTGGAGCAACGCTACAATGATCTTGCTACATAAAAAAGGTGACATTGAGGATCTCAGGAACTACAGACCTATCAGCCTCCTATCAGTGGTTTATAAAATTTTCACTAAAGTTCTTTCACACCGCTTGAAGGTGACACTGGACATGGCTCAACCGAGAGAACAAGCTGGATTCAGGAGTGGCTACAGCACAATAGATCATATCCACGTACTGAGAGAACTAATTGAAAGAGTGAGGGAATATGAGCTTCCATTGTGCATGGCTTTTATCGATTATGAAAAAGCCTTTGATTCGGTGAAACCATCAGCAGTTGCAATGGCTCTGAAATCCTGCGGTATTGAAGATGCATACATTAATATTATTAATAACATCTATGAAAATGCAAGTGCAAAGATTCGGCTGTTTGAAAATACAACACACATAAAAATTGGAAAAGGAGTTAGACAAGGTGACACCATATCTCCGAAGCTCTTTAATGCCACATTGGAAAATGTCTTTCAATCACTGAACTGGGAAAACAAAGGGATAAAGATTAATGGAGATTATCTAACCGACCTTCGTTTTGCTGATGACATAGTCATTTTTGCAACTACCCCATCAGAGCTACAGAGTATGATCCAGGAACTTGCTGACAAGAGTAAAGAAGTGGGATTAAAAATGAACTTTCAGAAGACAAAAGTGATGTACAATGCTTTTACAAGAAATGAAGATTTATCGATTGATGGAGAAAAGCTGGAGATAACAGACACGTACGTTTATCTTAGACAGCAGATATCAAGTGAGGGTCACATTGATGAAGAAATTAATCGGCGTACAAAACTTGCCTGGAGAGCTTTTGGAAGAAACAGCATAATTTTCAAGAGCAATATGCCATTATGTCTTAAAAGAAAAGTGTTTGATCAATGCATCCTTCCAGTGCTTACGTATGGTGCAGAGACGTGGACCTTAGCTAAAAGAGACATACAAAGGCTGCAAACAACTCAAACAAGCATGGAGAGGTGCATGCTTGGTGTAACCAGGAGAGATAAGAAGAGGAACTCTTGGATCCGAAAAATGACAAGAGTGGAAGACATCATGATCAGAGTTAAATCCCTGAAATGGCAATGGGCTGGACATACTGCCAGAAGAACAGACCATCGATGGACAGCCGAAATTTTAGATTGGATTCCAAGGGACAGGAAAAGACCCAGAAGAAGACCACATGGAAGATGGGTGGATGAAATTCGAAAGTATGTGGGAGTGACATGGAGGAGACTGGCACAAGACAGACCGTTGTGGAGGAAACTTGGGGAGACCTTCGTCCAGCAGTGGATTGATAATGGTTGACAATGATGATGATGATGATGATATATATAATGAAAATATTACAGAACAAAGTCTTGTTTGACTCTTTGTCATGGCAGTTTCTGTTCTGCCGGTAAGCTTTTAATTCTTCTTTTTTAAACTTGATTTTTGTCATTTTTTGTGCTTATTTGAATTTGGTTTTGTGGCCTAGGGAGCATGACCAACCGACAATTTTGGCGCTTGCCTTGTCGCTTTTTTGGTACTAGAAAGGCCACTCCCACAGGTTGACGCTCTCCTGATGACGGCAACCTGTTCCAGTTTTTTACTTGTTTTGAAATTTTGTATTTTTGTTCTGTAATATTTTCATTCTATATAAGCTACTACATGAGGTTGAGCTGCCTTCGGCGCTTCTCATTTTATTAGCCTTTTTGGTCTATTTTTCTTGAGTTAAATAATTTATTTATAAAGTTATTTTTTTGTTTTATTTATGTACTATCTATTATATATATATATATATATATACGGACTAGGCTGCCATCTGATGCTGACCTTGGCTACGTACAACGGACGCTCCATATCTTCTGATTCAAGGCTTCTTGAATTGGAAGAGGAACTACAAAGGATCAAGTGGGACATCGTCAGAATAAGTGAGGTAAGGAGAAAAGGAGAAGATCTCATTGAACTGAAAAGTGGACATCTCTTCTACTATCGTGGCACAGATACTGGCAGAACTAGTGGTGTTGGATTTATAATAAACAAGAAACTGAAGGATAAAGTTGTAGAAGTTGAAAGTTCCTCTGACAGAGCTGCACGACTCGTTATCCAACTCTCGAGAAGATACCAGGCTCAGATTATTCAAACTTATGCACCCACCACAAGTCATGCTGAAGAAGAAATTGAAGAATTTTATGAGGAAATTCGTGATCTAAATAATAAAGGTAAGCAGCACTTGAAGATAATTATGGGAGATTTCAATGCAAAAATAGGGCAACGGCAACAGAATGAAACTTCAGTAGGTAAATTCGGTCACGGCAACAGAAACCAGCGTGGAAATACTCTCGTAGAGTTTGCAGAGGCAGAAGGGTTTTTCATCTTAAACTCCTTTTTCAAGAAAAAGCCACACAGGAAATGGACATGGAGACATCCAAATGGGACGACAAGTGAAATTGATTTTATTATGTGTAACAAAAAATTCGTCATAGAAGACTGCAGTGTGCTAAACAAGTTCAACACAGGCAGTGACCATAGATTGGTGAGATGTAAGATGCACCTCAACACTAAACTCGAACGTAGCAAGCTCATAAGACAAACAAAATGTATTGACATAACCAACCTTAAAAAACACCATAATACCTTCAAATTGGAACTGAAGAACAGATTCTCTGCTTTAGAAGGCCTAACGTCGGAAGAAGTGGATATTTCTGAAGTTAACAGAAAAGTAACCAAAGCTCTTATGGAAACAGCAACAAAATTAGCTGGGTCTAAGAACAAATTGCATGTGAACAAATTATCAGGAAAAACCAAAATGTTGATGCAAAAAAGAAGAGTGATGAGGACAACTAAAGAAGATGTGACTTCCAAAGTGGAATATATAGAGCTATGCAAGACAGTACGAAAAAGTATCACTGAAGACGTAAGGAAATTCAACTGTGAACTAGTAAGGAAAGCAATTGAAAACAACCAAAGCTTAAAGATAGCAAAGGGACATCTCAGTAAGGGGAAAAAACAGATTATGGCACTGAGAAAAGAAGATGGTTCTGTAACAAGAAATAGAGGCGAAATTTTGACAAGAGTGAAAGATTTCTACTCCAAATTATATGAAAGGGATGATACATGTACTCCAGACATCATGAAAGGTACCAGTACCAGAGTTCTTCTAGTCCTTCCAGCAGAAGTTGCACATGCAATCAAGAACATGAAGCGGGGAAAAGCTCCAGGAGAAGATGGAATTACTGTAGACATCATACAAGAAGCAAGTGGAGAAATCGAAACAGTACTCGCCCAAATTTTCACTCGATGCCTTAATGAAGGGAAGATTCCTGAGGATTGGAACAACGCTACAATAATCTTGCTACATAAAAAAGGTGACATTGAGGATCTCAGGAACTACAGACCTATCAGCCTCCTATCAGTGGTTTATAAAATCTTCACTAAAGTTCTTTCACACCGCTTGAAGGTGACACTGGACATGGCTCAACCGAGAGAACAAGCTGGATTCAGGAGTGGCTACAGCACAATAGATCATATCCACGTACTGAGAGAACTAATTGAAACTTGCCTGGAGAGCTTTTGGAAGAAACAGCATAATTTTCAAGAGCAATATGCCAGTATGTCTTAAAAGAAAAGTGTTTGATCAATGCATCCTTCCAGTGCTTACGTATGGTGCAGAGACGTGGACCTTAGCTAAAAGAGACATACAAAGGCTGCAGACAACTCAAACAAGCATGGAGAGGTGCATGCTTGGTATAACCAGGAGAGATAAGAAGAGGAACACGTGGATCCGAAAAATGACAAGAGTGGAAGACATCATGATCAGAGTTAAATCCCTGAAATGGCAATGGGCTGGACATACTGCCAGAAGAACAGACCATCGATGGACAGCCGAAATTTTAGATTGGATTCCAAGGGACAGGAAAAGACCCAGAAGAAGACCACATGGAAGATGGGTGGATGAAATTCGAAAGTATGCGGGAGTGACATGGAGGAGACTGGCACAAGACAGACCGTTGTGGAGGAAACTTGGGGAGACCTTCGTCCAGCAGTGGATTGATAATGGTTGACAATGATGATGATGATGATGATATATATATATATATGGTGACCTTTTCAAGGTCACAGAAATAATATTTGACCTTGAATATTTGAAAAACTGTAATTTTATAATTAAACAAAATGGCATCCTTAAAATTTTGAGTACCAGTATGCCAACTTTTAAGATGGGACAGCAATGGAATAATTATTCATAAAATATTGAAATGAAATACACCCTCATCAAAAAAAATGGACTGAAAATGATATAATGAAAGGTGAAAGTGTTTTAGGGTTAAAAAAAACTGGAAGGATTCATCAGTCAGAAGATATCCTCATCATACACTAAGCAGTAAATCTTTAATAGCTATCACTTTTGGAGCTAAAAATTATATAAAAAGGAAATAATGACATAGCAATGCCTTGAGTCTTTAAAAAAAAATAATCAACAAACTCTTCTGTTGACTTTGGTCAGTTTCAAGACAGGTTTGGTTCACAGATACCCACTGCTTAAAATGTCACAGAGTCAATCTTGTTCTTTTCCAACAGATTAATAATGTAATTTTTCTACAATCTGCTCCTGGGCAACATTAACATTTACTAAAGTAACATACAGGAAGTGAAGTGAAGGGTCACATGCAACTCTTTATAGCTGTTAATGGGAAGTTTATCTTCAGTAGTTAATTAAGTATCAGCTTCATCAACATGTGAGCATGACTGGCTATCATCAGTTTTAAAGTTCATAGGCCTTCAGTCTTTTAAAGATTTTTTTTTTTGGGGGGGGGGGTTAATTTACGCATTTTTTTTTTTTTTTTACAAATAGGAAGTTTAACTATCTACTCTGAGAAACATATTCTTTTTCACATTATAGTGTCCCTTTTCTTGACAAGAGTTACAACAAAGAGCTGAAATCTATGACATTTTAACACATAAAGAAAAAAAAATCAGCAACCCTCACTATTTTTTTAATATTACTTATTTACGTGCATGATCAACAAAGCTGTGATTGGGTGATAAAAGCTAAAAGCAAACTGAAAACTAAAGCTGCTATTTGTCAAAACCCAAGGCACTTCTGGTTTAGAAGACAGCAGGGTTTGTATGCTAGCCACCCTGTGAAAACTATGAAATATGGAGTGGGCCAAAAAATCAGCTTTGCCACAAAAACCCATTTTCACACACATTTGCCACAAAAACCCATTTTCGTATTTAAATGTTCTAGCCTTAGCACAACTCTTTCACTTTTACTCCCAGTAGTCTTCCTCCCCTCACACACGCAACACCTGCAATGGATGGATGCAGTTATTGTATATAAAAAAAAAACTAAAACTTTGCATTTTATAAATATATCATGTTAAGCTCATTAATTTTGTTAAATAGTCACAAAATGTCATTCCGTCACTTTTGGAGAATTTTTGGTTGGAATTAACTTCAGTTAAATGTTTTATAAATAATGATCTTATTGCTGTCCCAACTTGAATGGTGGCATGCTGGTAATCAAAACTATCGATACACGCAATTTTTTTCACATTTTTTTTAATTTTCAAGGTCAAAGGTTATTTCAGTGACCTTGAAAAGGTCTACAGGTTTTGTTTTGTTTTGTTTTTCAGCACATGATGTAAAATGCTATAAAAAGACACAGACTTTAACCTTCTAGCCCAATTAGGCAACAAGATCTATTCTAGAATTGTCTGAGGGGCATAATTTTCTAATCTTCAAGGTCATGTGATTTGAAACCCTGTGGGTGGAAAGAGGCTAAAATTTGATATTTATTCATGCCCACATGCTTAACAATCAAACCAAATTCCTGGGAGATCAAAAGAGGTCAGGTTGAAAACAGCTATTTCATTGCTGGATTGACATGGAATGACCCTATACTAATGAAACTTTACTTTAAATTTTTCCTAATTGCACCTTGATCTCACATTTTTTTTTTATGAGAATAAACAATGGCAAAATATAGCATGCTAAATTATGGGGGAAACCATTAACTCACAGGATGCCCCCCCCCTCCGATCATTGTGCCTCTGTGTTTACGGTTACGATTAAATAAGAAAAATGAATTAGCTCATACAATTGACGGGGGAAATTATCGTAAAAACTACAACATTTTTTAATGGATCACCTTTTCTAATTCCTTTTTAAGCTGTTCTGCTTCAGCATCAGTTAGCTCCTGGACTCTGGAGTCATTGTCATTTACATTAAGCTTCTGTTCTTCTTGAGCTTTCTGGGCAGCCTTTTCCCTGCGTTTTTTCTCTGCTTTTTCCCTTTCTTCATCCTTCTTTCTTTTCTCTTCAAGTGCTCTGGATTCATGCTTAGAGAATTTTTCCAAAAGAAGCTAGTTTTAAAGAAAAGAAAAATACAGAAAAAAAAAAAAAAAAACAGAATTCCAAATAAACACAAAGTAGTACAAAAAGATTTCACACATAACTTCAAATAAACAAACAAAAATAGATAAGAGTTAAAAAACATTTCATGTACTATTTAATCTGCAATTAGTGTAACAGATAAGAAAAATTAAATGCAATCTGTTAATTAATATTTCTGCATTAAAAAAACTCAGACCAACAGAAAAACAAAATTTAAACAAATAGTAACACATACGCAAAGGTAGCGTTCTCCCTAGAGCTTTTTACTTGGCGGCCCACACGCTTAATTTCGTCTGCCGCCCGGCTACATTTCCTTTTAAATGAATGTTTTCACATTCCACATAATAGTCAGAATGGAAAATGTATTCCCACATACACCATCAGTGTTCAGGGCTTGAAAAATACCATGCCCGAGATGCACGGGGCATGTAAATTATTGGCTTGGGCAAGTAAAAATGAAATCTAGTTGCCCGATTTAAAGAGAAAAAAAGTTTGGAATGGAGAATTTTCTGCTCTAGAAAAAAAAAGATGGTCGTGGCGTGTTTTTCATTTTACTGCAGTTGTATTATTGTTATGGAATAAGTGCCAAGGCCGGAAGAATAGCGCTTCTTTAATTATATTATGCTCTACGTCCGGAAATTGGGGCCATACGTAGTTTTGCTCCGATGTTGTTTACAGTTAACGACAGGATGCATGCCTCGGGCTAAACTAGCCTCTGGTGTTTAGTGACAAAACACATAAACTGCCATGAAACAGGAGGATGCAGACTGATGGGCAAAAAAGCTGTGCTTTATGGGAAGGGAGTGACAACGGAATATTTATTGCACAGCCTCGGGTGGGGTTGGGTCTCTGACATAACTTGGTCAAGTGAGGGAAGCTCTCGCCGGCGTGCGCACGTGCACACATGAACTGACAGCGGAACTACTCAAACAAAAGCTAAGTTTCGTTTAAGAACGAGCCTGCGCAATGCGTTCCACTTAAACGAAAGAAGAGCGAAAATTACCAATACCGAGTTTATTATCTGAGAGAACAGTATTCGTGTTAGTTGCGGTTCATGTTAGCTGTGGATATAAGTTGTATTTAGTAATGGATATACCATGTTTGTTTTTTAAATAAAATTCAGCAATGAGAGTATATCTCATAGTAAGCAATTATGTGAAATTCCAGATCTGTCAGCGGTAGTTACAAATTCGTCTTCCACACTGTTGAGTGACGTAATTTCAGAATCGGAATCTATATCGTTGGCAAATCTGAAACTTATGCAAGCGGACTATGATAAAGCGTACAAAAGAAGAAAAAAAAAAAGCTGTTGCACAGTTGAAGAATCTTGGATAAAAACATTTAATTGGCTAAAGTCAAATGACAAGACTATTATGTTGTGCACTGTTTGCAAAAACAATCCTAAAATTGCTGATACCACCAGTAATTTTTTCAAGCAATGTGGGGTGTCAGGTGATAATACAGTTTAATAACTAAGAGCACACAACAGTAGTCGGAAACATAAGATTTGCGTTTGTTTCTAAACAGCAATTCTTGGGATATTTTATGATGCAAAATTACTTTTGTTTGCACAAGCACAAGAGAAAAAGGTGAATAATTTTTACATTCAAAATTATTGTTAAAAACTACTTAAACTGTCATACAGTTACCTATGATTATTTAATTTTTTTTGTAAAACACATGACATATATTAAAAATTCTTGAACATGGCATCATCACTAAATTTCTCAAATGCCATTGATTACCTTTCTTAAAACTTGAGATATATGCTTTTGTGCATTTTGAATACAGACACTTTAAAATGGTGATGCAAAAGATGTATAAAAAGTTTATCATAATTTTTAACTTTTAAAAAAATGAGGCTTCTGTTTTGTTATCTTAAAAGATAAATTTTTCTGGGAATGTAGATTTTACTTCTGGGCAAGTAAATATTTTTTGCACATGCCCAACTAGGCATGTACCTTTTCAGATATTTTTCAAGCCCTGGTGTTGATGAAAACTGGCTAAAATCTGTGTCACCGCCCTGGTGGCACAGTAGTCTAAGCGCTGGCTTACAACTATGCATCCGAGAAGGGTCCAGATTCGAATCCCGGTGAGGCATGGATATTGTTTGTCTTATGGCACTGGTTCTCTCCCTTCCCTGGAACCAGTGGCCCTAAATTAGGAACAATCGACTGATTATAGCCTATTGAGTTGCTTACGGTTGTCGTTAATATATAAAAAAACCTTCAATCTATAAAGAAAAGAAGAAAGAAATCTGTGTCGAATATAATTTGTCAGTAAATACTCATTTTTTTAACCACTTCTGTAGAATTTTCTAACTGTTTATCATGTCATTTTACATTAATGCCTACCACACACTAAAGATATTAGTTAAGTATAGTAATGTTAAGGAAAACATTTTTTATCCCCGATTGGAGAAGGGGTCATTTTAAAAGTACCTCCCACCTAAAAATTTTTGCTGCCTGGCTTTAAAAAAAATCTAGGGAGAACACTAAAAAGATCTTTTGCTAAATGACTCCCTGTTTCTAAAATCTGTGAAACTTTTACAAATTAACTGATTTAAAAGAAAATAACTGCAAACTCTTAAAATATAACATGTCCTATATTTAACTCTGTTGCTTAATTTTTTTATAAAGAAAATACTGTTTATACTTATATCATTTAAGTACTAAATACATGCTGCCTTCAAGTTTTTTCTTCCCCTTATTTTTTTAGGAACAATTTGGCTATCATTACATTGCTGCCAACCCTTAAAAATAATGATTTAATCTGTGTTGCCACATTTCCCTCCTAGATATGATATGCTGTAAAAACCTTTAACCCCAACAAACATTTTGTAAACACTTTCTCAACAAGGCTGTTAAGTGTAAGATTTCAATAAGCATGGAACTTCAGTTTCAATCTTTCTTCCTGTTCCTCTACAACCACCAGCCTTCACCACTGCAGACAAATGTAACGAATACCAGTGTTAGAATTAGAAATAAATATTTACTGGCCCAGTGGACCACTGGAATTTGCAAGCCACTGGTCCTCCTAATGTGATGTAGTCAGCACAAAGATTCACCAAGCTTTCAGATTCCACTGGGAGGCTTTTTCAAGGCAGTGGTAGACATAAAAATGCAGGGAATTAGAACACATAAAGAATGAAGATGATTTTTGAAAACAATGTGGGTGACATCATGAGCATACTACATGAATTTTTGACACGCAATTATACGGTATGCCGTGATGATAACATCCAGAGTTCACTAAAATGCGTAATTATGCGTCTAATACGCATTGAAGAGTATGCTTACGCATCGAAATTTTACCAATGCGTAAAAATATGCATCGCGAATTTTTCTTATAGAGTAGAAGTTTGCGTCGGAAATTTTACCAGTTCGTAAAAATACTCATCGGGACGGTATTTCATCTTTCAGAAACGAAAGTAAACGAAATAAAGATTTTTTCCGTAATCATAATTTCTTTTTCCTGTGATGTTGCCTGCATCCAGTATTGTTGTTATATATCATTTTATTCTATAAATATTTGTATTTCAGTTTAAAAATTAAGGAAAAATTTCCAAAAACGGAAATTCGATTGCAAAAATATTTTTGCTGTAATCTTTAGGCATAGGAGTGCGGCTTCAAGGAATTTCTCCTTTTCCGTCATAATTTGAGTTATCCTCAAGATTGATGCATAACTGAACAGAAATTTTCGGGCAATTAGTAGTGGTGGAAGATGTTTTCCACCTGAAACTTTCTAAACTTTTGAAAGCGGAAGTTTCGTCTTTCAAAACTTTCGAAAACGGAAGTTAGACGCAGTGAAGGTTTCTCCCATAATCGTAATTTTATTTTTCACGTGATGTTTCCTCTGCCTAGTATTGTTGTTAAATATCATTTTATTTCATAAATATTACTTGTATTGAAACTTGAAAATGGAGGGGAAACGTCCGAAAACGGAAATCGGACGTAGCAAAGATTTCCACCGTAACTGTAATTTTTTTCCTCCAACGATGATCAGAATATGTATCCTGTATTCTTAAATATTCCCCCGAACAAGGTTTTGCATTTCAGCTTGATAAAGGGAGGGAGGGGAGGGCCCGAAAATGAAAGTGACAAAGCTGAAAATTTTGTAAAAATTGATGCATGGTGTTCAAAAGTATTCATATTTTCAAAGTTACACTATTCATCTTTTATCCAAAATAGTAAAAGCTATCATGCATTCATGGTGGATAAAAGTGTCATCCAAAGGCATTAAAAAAAAAACAATAATAAAGAAATGGAAAAGGAAACAAAGATATCAGCAAAATGAATTTAAGCCCTGGATTGCTGTGCAGCTGCAGAAAAACAAATGTGACTGTGGAACTTGCTGAGAAATTTATTAGATATTTTTAGATGCCTATAAGAACTTCAAAAGTGCAATGTTTTCGCTTCTTGAACACATTGCTGTTCCGTGTGGTCATTACAAACATGATAAATTCAATGGTATTGTTTTAAAATATGAATATTATATTTATTTCTAAAACAAGAAACAAAATGGATCCAAATTCTAAATACATTAAGCAGTAATGAAATATTTTTTGTATGAAACAATCTGGATTGATTTAGCATAATTGCCTAGCATTTTCGTAAGTATTTAATTTCATCTGTTAATTTTTCTAAAATATTCCCGACTTTTGAAAATTACTCCCTAAATTTTTTCAAAGGAGTAAAAATACTCCTTTAAAAATGTTTTTGCGGCAAACTCTGATCACATCACAGTGCATCGTACATATAGAGAGATTATTTAACTTAGTACCCATAAATGATACAAAATAACATCAAATGTGTATTCTTAATAAATTTCCAATACAATATAAGTAGCATGATTTTACAATACAACTGAAAATTTACTGGTTTCACTTATATATTTACTTCACTCACTTTTTTGGCTTGGCCTGATCCAGCTCCAGTATAAAAATCTGTTCTTCTAGCAAGGAAACTGAATATTGTATCCAATAACTATAAAGAAAATTAACAATTCATAAATGCACACATTAAATGCAGACTTCCAGGTCATAACTAGTAAAACAGAAAAATATAATCATTATACCTGAATACTAAAATAGCAATTGAATATTATATTCACATCCTAATGCATTATATTAACTGTTTACACTTACATAATGCTTAACATTATTTAAAGCAAAATGGTTAAAATGTTGTTTTTTGTGCTACTGGTTGACTGGATTTATACAATTTCTTTGAATTCAGAGAAACATCTACATTATATCATTACAGTAAGTTGGCTTAGCACTTCAATTCCTTGTAACTTTTGATGTCTTGCTACCTCAAAATTTACAGATTATCAATGTTGAGAAATAAACAATTTTTGAAGAAAAATACAAAATGTCACTTTTGGGGAAATTCAAAGCCAGGTTACATAATCCTAAATTATTTTTTTTAAATCACATGTTAGGTGACTTGTCACTTTAACACCAGTACAAAGATATTGAAATATCCCAGACATACTGCTTACCATTGAGGTCTGCTTCTGAAAAAACATCACATTGCGCACACATTGCTGTGATTGTCCTTTCAACCTGTGCCTAGCTGGGTCCCCATTCGTTTCCAACGTCTTTGTTTACTCAAGTGTTCCAATTATTTAAAATCTCATGATAATACATAAAACTTCAATAAAATACATACACTGAAGGTTAAAAAAGTTAGATACTACCGGCGAGGTTCTGTAGGTCAAGGAAAATGGAAGTTCCCAACGAACCAAGCCTCCTTCAGCAGCACCAAGTTTTGGTAGAAAATCATAATGAAAAAAAAAAAAGAAGAAGAATAGTAGTGATATCGGGCCTATACATTAAGCCTTGATATGAACTTCAAGTTTGAGTCAGTACAAAGATGTTGAAGAACAGCCAAACTTTTTCATGTAAAAAAAGAGTAAAATTTCGCAAATTTTCCATAAACTTCATGACCATATTATCTCTAAAAATTCATGAGCTATGGTGCTAAGACTTTACACACATTTATTTCTTGTGTATGCAAACAAAACAGTAAAATTTAATGAAAATCCAAGGAGGTCAAGTTGAAAAGGATATATGAAGAAATTAACTCGTGCACCAAAAGCTATTAATTCAAAAACAAATGCCGTCTTCTGCACACTCGTCCACGCAGGATCTCCGGGACCAAGAGTTAGCTAGGATTAAGTTTGCCTTGACTTTCAGTTACCCTCGTCACATGATTGATCGCTTGATTGTTAAGAAATCAATTGGTCGACCGCAGACAGCTTTGCTTGCAGATAAATTTTACTACCAATTTGTGGGATCCATTCCATATATACCACTTGTATGTAACATCTTAAAGAACATATTTCATAAATTTTACTACCAATTTGTGGGATCCATTCCATATATACCACTTGTATGTAACATCTTAAAGAACATATTTCATAAGTACAAACTCAAGTTTGGTGTAAGGTCTCGTACTTTATTTAACACTGTTAAAAAGGACAGAGACTGTGTTTAATGTGTGAACCGTCACTGTGTATATTTGGTTCCACTTAAATCTACTAACCCTGCAGAGCTAGATTTATATTATGTGGGCTCTACCACTCGTAATTTGGGGCGCCATATTTACGAACATCAGTATAATCTCAGGACGCATTCTGGTGCTACATCTTTGTCGAGACTCTGTTTAAACGGTTCTTACCTACCATGTTGGAATGACACCATTATTCTGAATTCTCCCAGGAATTGTCGATCAACACTTTTATGTGAAAGTATTCACATATTCGTCAATGGTGAAAGACGCTGTAACGATGAACCCCCGTGTTTATCCCCCTTCCTTGAAGAACCCTTTTGGGCCAGGTCACGCCCACCAACCACCACTGAACTTGATTTGGACTTTGCCGATTATTGCACATGCGCATTAACTGCTATGTGTCTTGTAAAGTATATAGGCTACTCACTTCTGTGCTCACTGCTGCATTGTTTCTGAGGATGACGCCATTGTGGCGTTGAAAGTTCTTAAACATGCCATACGTTTGTAGTGTTGAGCATATGCATATAACGAAAAAAGAAACTAAAAATTCATAAATTTGCAGTTTAACTAAAAATGCTATTACAAGGTTCATACTCTTCTAAGCAAAATAAATTCAAGCACTTTTCAAGGACTTTTTAAAACAAAACTATCATATGTGTGTGTGCTGTCGGTCGGTCAGTAGGTAGATATTTTTGTCAGTTTGGACCATTAAACTTTGCTGGGATGGGGGACACCTTCAATGACTGCCTGTCACTCCTTGCCCCCCTGTTGGTTTATTTTATTAACTTTGAATTGCCCCTTTATTTTGGTGTTTTTCCAAATAATTTTATTTTGTGGAATATTTTGAAAGGGTACATTATTTTTGCATTCATCTGCTGGTATGATATTGTTTGCTTAAACTTTTTATTTTTGATGTATCACTTAGATGTATTTTTGATGCAAGGAGACAAAGGGTCCACTCATGAAGCACAAGTAATTCCTAGAAGTTCCACCCTCAGGCAAGAATGTGTTCTTAACCCTAGTCAACAGAAGTCCATGACAATTCACGAATACATCATTCCACTTATTTTACTCCAATAGCTGACATTTCACTCTGTAGTGGTGTCATAGCCAAGGTACCAGTTGTGTCCAATCGCTCCCCTGGGTTGAACGCAAGATCTGTGCTATTTGATCAGCTTGGTGGTTTAATCAAAACTACACAGAAATCTCCTAGATACAACTTTTTAGCACAATTATTATACACGTACCCTTTCATATCATTACTTAAAAAACATTTATTTTTTATTTTTCCAAGGACTTTTCAAGGTTTTGAAGGAGTGTACAAACCATGTACTATCATAAAGCCTATTCAAAGCAAGAAAACAAGTATTTAATATTCATTGGGAGAGGAAGCCATATGCTTTCAACAGAATCTTAACTAGTAGCTACTGTACATCACATGATGCTTTTATCTTCAACAATTGTTCTCCAAAGCCAGCCAACAACACTGTTCAGAGCTCACGATTAACTACTGTGGATCAATATTAAGTGAAAAAGTGATGATACAAAAGCAAAACAATTAATTGCATGTACAAGCCAGAAGGGCAAATTTGAATGGCTTAGTTAAAGAGCTCTGAAAACTGTAAAATTAGAGAAATCAAATTTATTTTCTCAGCATACTAACACAGCACTTGTTTTTGTTTTCTAATTTTACATACTTTCTGTTCACAGTTGTTTCCTTTAAAGGAACATAACCATTGTTGATTTTTCCTTAACTATTTCTTAGAACACTTACTTCCCACCCACTTTTACGACTGATGCTTAAAGAGAATTCTGTGGGAAATGCAATAAAAAAAACTTCTCAAATGATAGACTACTCAGCATTTCATGTCAACAGTTGCACAGTTTTTTTCTTATCCACAAGCTACAAACTGAATGTGCTTTAACTATTTACTGACCTGAAAATCAGCCTTAAAATCTTTAAAAAAATTCATTATGGAAATAAAAATCACATGTAAATCCATGTGCACTCCAGCCAAAAATGACACAAAATAGTCAAAAGCTTGATGCTCCTCCTGCAAGATTTTATTTATTAATTTTTCATAATTGGTTACAAGCCAGATGCACTTGTTTTACACACTTTTCTTTTGCATCAGACTGTTTCTTTTTTTTTTTTTTTGTAATGATAGTCATGCTTTTCTTTCCATTTCCGATGGTAGAAATAATATTTTGTATTCATATGACTTTGTTTTAAAAATGTAGAGCAGTGTGTGGCATGCTCCACTGGAAGGCAAACATCTACCCAGTGTTAGCCCAAATGCTGTTACAAACGTTCAACAGATGGTATGCAATGCCAGCGATCAGCCAGGAGGCATGAAGCACCTAGCGACCCATTGTGCGTTCAGTCACAGAGGAGGTAATGTGTTTCGTGAAGTACTTGCCATGGAGTAGGGCAATTATGAGAATCATGTGTTGCTGTAATAGCTCTGCACAAAGTTGGAAAAACAGCTTCCAAGATTTTCAACATGCTGAAGAAGCTGAAAATTAGCCCAATTTTTGTCTACCGGACCATCAAAAAGGTTCCTTGAGACTGGGACCATCGCTGACTGCCCGAGAAAGGGTCGGCAGCATTCCACGAGGAGTGCTCGCCTGGTGAAAGCAGTGGCATCCCGTATTCGATGAAATCCTGTCAGAAAACAATCAGTGATGGCTTGTGAGCTGAACATTTCAAGAATATCGATGTTACGCATGCTGCGGAGTGACCTATGGGCGAAAGCTTTTCAGCGGCGTACAGGGCACTTCCTCACCCCACAACTGAAGCAACAGAGGGTGCTAAAATCAAAGCATTTGCTGCAGCATTACGCAATCGCCACAGGCAGATCCTTTCCTCTGGTGAAAAAATTTTCACTATTGAAGAGGCTTTCAACTGCCAAAATGACAGGGTGTACGCATCAACCTCACGAGAAGCTCAGGAGAAAGCTCCAAAGATCACGAGGGGCCATCATCCTGCTTTTGTCATGGTTTGGTACGGAGTCTTTTATAAGTGTACCACAGAGCTCCATTTCTGTGAAAAAGGAGTGAAAACATCCACCAAAATCTACCAGGACAGAGTTTTGGAGCCAGTGGTCAAAAATGTGAGTCACACCCTCTTCCAAAACCGACACCGGAGCTTTCAGCAGGATTTCACACCTGCCCAAAAGGCAAAGTCAACCAAGGAATGGCTTCAGGCGAATTTTCCACACTTCATTTCTCCAGCTGATTGGCCTTCAAGCAGCTCAGACCTCAACATATTGGACTACAAGTAGGACCACACTGGATGACATGGACTGCAGAAAGAGACACCCCAGTATTGACAGTCTCAAAAGCCCTTTGATGCAGGCAGTAGCAGCTTTCCATGTGGAGACCCTGCATAAAGCTATTGATGAGTGGCCACAGAGACTGAAGGACTGTGTGAAGGCAAAAAGATGCCATTTTGAAAAGTGATTGGTGCCATGTATTCACAAGTGTACTACTTACGTCATATCACAGGTATATTAAAATATCTTCAAATTTCTTTTATTGTTTAATTGAATACTTTGTAAAATGTAATAGTATTTATAGTAAGACTAGGTAACTTTCTTACACATGTGCATGACAATAAAAACCACAGACTATCATAAGTTACATGGGATAGTTTAATACCCCACACACCAGCAATGGAAGATAGAGCATAGCTGTGATGCAACTGACAAAAGGTCAAAAATTATTTTTTAATTGAATCACATTTAAACACATCTTTTTTTCACTTTCATATCATTTACTTAATCTGTAGACATCTAAAAATGCAAAATTTATTTAAACTAGTATTTTGCAGAATAGATAAATAAGGGACACTATAAACAAGTTCCAGGGTTTAAAAACCAAAGAAAATACCATTCAACTAAATTTCGTGTGGATCTAAGAGTTAAAATCACACAATAAGTAATTATAAATTATACTAATATTCTTTCACATCTTTCATACAGATCTGTCAAAACACCTTTGTGGGGGAGCCTGCCCAGGTAGTTATTCCCAGGCAGGCTCCCCTGCAAAGGTGCGTGTAAGCCTGCCCAGGTGTAGCCACCCAGAGCAAGTTTTACACAATTAATTTAAAATCACCCCATCAGGAAGCACTATGAAGCGATCCATATTGAAGTAATTCTTTAAAAATGAGAAAAGAAAAAAATAATAATAATAACAATGAAAGAAAGTGAAAGTATGAAAACAATTTGGCCACTGGAAGAGAAACACATGAAAAGTCAAAATTTGAATCTGGTTCCTACTATGAATTTGTGACTTATTCAATAATATTTTATTCCAATATTTCATTAAGAATATCATTACCTTTTCTACAAGCTATTGGTTTTGATGCTATCTATTTCTTAAAAGTTTTATTTGCACCATATTTCCTATTTTCAAATTTTAGAACTTGTCAAAAATTGATTTTATTGCTAATTTTTATTGCTCCAAATTTTAGTATTTCTGATTAAATGACATTAAATTTATATTTTTCCTGATATTATATTTTGTAATTACTATTAGATAATGAATTGCATTATTTTTTAAATTACAATCTTTTAAAGGTGCATAATATAAGATTTGTTTACTGTCAAAACCTCTTTTAAATCTAAGTAATTCTTTAACCATGTCCAAATGTATTTTGCAAAATCACATTCAACAAAAATGCATTCAGTGGTCTCCAAGAGTTATGTTGCAATACAGGTCATTTATTTGATAGATGTATTTTATGTAAACATTTACAATTAGAAATAATATTGTGTGAAATTTTAAAATTTAGATCACAAATATGTGTATCTAATTTAATCTGATGTTGTTTCCAAATGGATTTTACGAATGGAGTATTAATTATGATCTTTAGTTTTGTTTGATTTTTTTTTAAATTTAAAGCCTTATAGATATCTCTTAATTTATTGTGATGAGTAATATTTTCTAGAATAGATATTTCATTTACTTTTTCCTATAGCTTACAAAGATTAATATACTTTCCTTGTGCAAAAAAAAAAAGAGAGAGAGAGAGAGAGAGAGAGAAAGGCCATTCTGATCGGAACAGAAACATTCTAGATCACAACCAACCTGAAACTTTATTACCTGTGAGTGTTAGTTAGACATTAAATTCCTAACCTCCCAAACTCAAAATCATTATATAAAATTACACATTTTATTTTGTCTCTCTTCCCCTACCAAATAAATCTGAAGGCTAATCTTTCCACTTTTCTAGCAATAGCAACTAGTAATGGTATGGTTCTCAAATAGGAATAGAATTTTGAAAAATGTAGGGAATTTTATGATTTTAGCTTTTAAAATAAGGAAAAAACTTTATTTTGAAGTTTTTCATTATATTTTTCCATGTCAGTTTTCAGTCTTGCCATTTCTTAGAAAAGCATGAACCCGAAGCTTCAAATGGTACTCCCAAAATTTAAATTTGTGTGTTAGTAATTTTAAAAAGATTGCTTTAAATTCTTCCAATTTCCAAATAAAAAGCGCTTACTTTTTTTCTACATTCAAACTTGAGCCAAAAATAGAACTAAATTTTTCATATATCTCTTTAATTTTTGAAATTGAATTTTCATCTTTAGCAAACAAAACCACATTTTTTTTTTTTTTTTTGATTGGAGGTTTAATGACCACTGTAAGCAACTTAATGGGCTATAAGGAGTCCTCCGTCCCTAATTTAGGGTCACTGGTTCCAGGGAAGGGAGAGAGCCAGTGCCGTAAGACAAACACAACATCCACACTACCCCCGGGATTCGAACCCGGACCCCGTTCGGACGAATGATCAGAGGCCATCGCTTAGACCACTGCGCCACCGGGGCGGCCCCCACAAAACCACATCATCCGCAAAGGAATTGACTTTACAGTATTAACTTGCCCAGGAACTAAGATTCCAGTTACATTCTTCTCATTATTTAATCCAATAAGAAAGTAATTTATAACTATACAACTAGCTTATAGCCCATCCTAGGACAGTTGTTTTTAAGCTTTAAATAAATGTTAATATATAGGGGATGTTGCCTGTCCTACGACTTGGTGAAATTTTTAATTGAAGCAGATTGAAAACAAATCAAATAAATGCCGGATTTCTGTAAGGAAATATAGTAAAAACTTATATAGTAAGAACTCATTCATCTTAGAACTAAAAATCAAGTTATTTATTTCCGTTTTCTGAAAGACCTCCAGATAAATAACATCCTGTGCAAAATATTTGTTGTTGTTTAACGATTTTCCTTGTAGTCCAGTTGTTTTCATGTAAACTTAATAACTTTTGCTTTTATTTTTTAGTTAAATGTCTTTTCTCAGGCACACTTATTATTCCATTTACAGCTTGTTTTAGACTGTCCTATTCGATGGTTAGTTTGAAACTTCATACCAAAGCTTTTTCGATAAAATAATGTGACACCTAGTATTACAAATTGGAATTATCTAAATTCTCAACAATGTGCTATTGGGACAACATCTTTCTTTAGATGCAATTTTGCTCACTTTGGCATCCCAAGATTTCATATTACACCAATTTTTATCACGCAATTATATGGTGTGTCGCAATGTGTTTCCATCTTTTAATAATGCATGCCAAGCTCTAGGTAGTTCAGTAGAAACTATATCATTGCATGCTAATTTGCTGGATAGGATTTCGGCTGTTTCCCTGATGGCAGTCTCTTTAAAAGTTCATGTATGGGGCAAGTCTTCTAATACTATTCCATAGAGGAGCAGCCGAGGAATGCATGACTTCTCTGGCGAGGGCTGTATTCTGTGTGTCCTGGTTAACACTTCGCACATGCTCTTTACATCTAGTGTCCAAGGGTCGCTTTGTCATTCCGATATATATCTTTTCCGTGTTGTCAGGATATACCCATGGTATAGCGTACACACCTGCCTTTTCTTTCTCACACTGTCTCTCCTTGCAATTTGATATATGTGATGACGGGGTCGGGGACTTCATTGCTATCAGTATGTTGTATTTATGTAATAAATTCTTTAACCAATATGTAAAGCTTGGAATATATGTGATGGATCTTGCGTATCTCGTCTTACTAGGTGATTTCGTTATTGCTGACATTATACGATTTCTTACAGTAAGAAATCATATAATGTATACGGTTTAGATACATGTATACATTATATGATTTCTTACTGTAAGAAATCATATGTCAGCAATAACGAAATCATCTAGTAAGAAGATGAGATACGCCGGATCCATTACATATATTATAGGCTTTTTTTTTTTTTTTTTTTTTGGTTGGAGGTTTAACGACCACCGTGAGCAACTCAATGGGCTATAAGCAGTCGCCCGTCCCTAATTTAGGGTCACTGGTTCCATGGAAGGGAGAGAGCCAGTGCCGTAAGACAAACACAACATCCATGCCTCACCGGGATTCGAACCCGGACCCCTTTCGGACGAATGATCAGAGGCCATCGCTTAGACCACTGCGCCACCGGGGCGGCTATTATAGGCTTTACATATTGGTCAAAGAATTTATTACATAAATACAACACATTGGTAGCAATGAAGTCCCTGACCTCGTTATCACATTTATCAAATTGCAAGGAGAGACAATGTGAGAAAGAAAAAGGCAGGTGTGTACACTAGACTGTCGGTATATCCGGACAACACAGAAAAGATATATATCAGAATGACAAAGCAATTCTTGGACACTAGATGGAAAGAGCAAGTGCGAAGTGTTAACCAGGAAATACAGAATACAGTCCTCACCAGAGAAGTCATGCATTCATCGGCCACTCCTCTATGGAATAGTATTACAAGAATTGCCCCATACACAAACTTTAAAGAGACTGACATCAGGGAAACAGCCGAAATCCTATCCAGCAAATTAGCATGCAATGATATAGTTTCTACTGAACTACCATGCGTTATTAAAAGATGGAAACGCATTGTGACACACGGTATAATTGCATGATAAAAACTTGTGTAATATGCTCATGATGTCACAGACGTTATTTTCAAAAATCATCTTTGTTCCTCACGTGTTCCAATTCCTTGCATTTTTATGTCTACTATTGCCTTGAAAAAGCCTCCCAGTGGAGTACGAAAAGTTGGCGAATCTTTGTACTTACTACGCCACAAAAACAAATGGATTTACTACGCTATATGCATTTCTTGAGTGAGATGTCTGATACATCAACGGTAAGTAAAATCTAGCTCTATCAGTTTTAAATTTTTACATAGCATATGAGCTTTTTTCTTGAGGAGCTAACCTCTGAATAGTGGAGAACAGCTTAGTGATATGAATTTTACTACTAATATTCTATGCATACAAGATACCCTTATGGATGAATATATTGCCAAGCACAACCACTTTACTTTCAGAATCAATGCAGAAATAGATTTTCACACATTAACACTAAGGTTCATTTTTCACAGCTACAGAAGGAGGAACACTTTCGGTATGCATAGTACCTTGCGGAAGGGGCGGATTTATACTTTCCCAAATAATTATGTTTTTGTATTTTGTTTACATGTTAAGATTTGCTAGTTTGTTCACTGCTCCAAATGAATAGTTTAATTTATGCCATTGAGACAGCTACAGTGGGCCTAATACGGACATAAATCAAGTTGTTCTTCCATGTAACGTAACCGCAGAAATTTGAAAATTTCATCGTCCTGGAACGGGAATCAAAATTTTCAGTGTCCTGAAAAGGAATTTGAAATTTTAAAATTTCTGCGGTTACATTACATGGAAGAACAGCTTAATTTATATCCGTATTAATTATCCCATGTGTTTTCAATTTGATATTTACTCGTTCGCTGGCGATATTACTCAGTGCAACGATGGGACACATTTGTTTCGACTAGTGCAGCGAAAGTCAGTGGCGATTGTGAAGTGACACAAGAAACCCTGAAACTCTCAACTCAGTGCCAATATACATATTACGAATATACGTACATTATGCACATATAAACTAGCTACACAACAAATAGGCAATAGTGCTTGTGTAGTTAAACTTCGCATCTTTTCTTGTACCCAATTTTCTTTCACAGTGCAAAATCCTTCACGCATTGCATCTTTGAAATCAAATTTTGCTCTTCATATTATATGTTAATTGAGCAGTCTATGTGGATCAGTTTTACTTGAAGCCTACAGTGGATTCCATTCAATTTTTAAAAGTAGCTCAATGGATTAACCGAATCTAATATACTCATAATAAATTATTTGATGTAGATGCAACTTTCAAAATATTTAAAAAAAGCCTTCCTTTCAGCAGGCTGTTATCTTGAGAGCTGGTTTGATAACAAAAGAAACACTCAAGGGGTCACAAATCGTATACATTCCTCATTCGCACAGACATGCAGTGTTTTTATTCAAACACTATAATTCACAAAGTAAATGGAACTTTTAGTTATCATTTCATAGCATTTTTAGAAATGAAATGTCCGAAGCATCTCAAATTCTTCTAAAACTTAAAAACTCAGAATTCCGAGCTACATTCAGATTACAAACAGGTCTGGAAAGTCTGACGTCTCAGATAAGCCTCAGTTGTTTGGATTTCATTGTCCTGGGTAGTGTAATGGTTAGCATACTGGAGCACACATCGGGAGATGTAGGTTCAATTCCTGTTCTAGGACAATGAAATTTTCAAATTTCTGTGGTTACCTTATGTTTGTGGTTTGATTTATGTCCGTATTAATTATTCCATGTGTTTTCAACTTGATATCCTGTGGGCTTCCTATAAATACAACAATGTAAGATCACCTTAAAATACATTTTAACATCCAAGGTAAAGAACATTTTCTAGAAGACCAGTAGGTTTTCATTCAGTATTCAAACATATTAATACTCCGTGCACCACCACAACACTGCAACTTGTAACTATTTGTTTGACTGTGATGTGTACTAGCCGATATTAAATTCTAATACAATCGATCTTCATAGTGAAAATATCTAAATACAATTTATAAGAAATAGCATCATGCAGATGTCACATTTTAAAAGACATCAAGATTTTTCAAATCTTTTACGTACACATGGAGCAATATTCAATTAAATGTCACTTTTTCCACCGACGAGTGAGTGGTATCGAGTAACCTGACCGGTTAATTGGTACTACAGCACATGTGGACAACGTAATAAATCTCCAATCATTAAAATAAAATAAAAAAATCTAGGGACGTGTTCACACTTTAAATAAACAGTGTGTCAAATGTCATATAAAGAGCTTTTCAACTTATAATATCACAGCAAAATACAAAGAGATTGAAGTTACGTACCTCCTGAACTCCACCTTCATGCTGCTGAGCCATTGCCATAAGCATCCCATCGAATTTCTCTGGATCAGCCATGTCTGTCATTCTCGAAATGTAACAAAACGAAATGGAAAATTCGAAGCCGGCCCTTTAGCACAAAAACACAGGAACTTTACAATTCACTAGAGTAACTGACAAGTTAATAGATAGCGAAACGAAAGTGATCACTGAGTCACTGACACAATCCGAGCACGATGGTTTTGTTGTTGCGGTTAAAAAGAGAAGATTCGAGAGTTCATGAGCACATGACATAAACTGCCCAATCATTTCATTCTACAGTTGCTAGACAACGATTATGTTTGGAAAACAAAGTCCGACATCAAAGATCAAACTCTGCATGGAAGGTAAGTGCATTTTATTGAAAGTCACTATAGTTGATTATTTTAGAGTTTATATGGAATATTATCCTGTGCTGCAATTATTTGCTACTGACCGTAAATGATGTACAAATACGTATTGACTCAGTGGAAACATTCACAGCAGATATGATACATGTTTTTGACTTTAAAGTTTTCTATATCCTTAGACATAAAGGAAATTTGTTTGAACTAAGAGCTTATACTAAAGCTAAATGTATAAATATGCAGTTCTTTCGATACTGATCACGGAAAAGTTAGAACATACGTGGAATATTGTTCTTTGGCAGTGCCTTAACTAGCTTTTCATGTGGCCTGTACAAGATTTTATTTTTGAGCTCCTTAATGATTTTTGGGGAATAATGATAAAACAAATACGATATAACAATTGTTTATGAATAATTGTGTACACAAGAAATATACACGATTATTCACACGTATTTATAAATGAAAATAATTATTTTAATTGCACTTCTCTGACTTTCATTTCAGCAAATTCATTGATTACATCATCATTAATATTTTTAATATTACATTCAATCGAAATTTTGGGAAAATTAGATAATTGTTCTTATCCGATAGTCGATTTTTAATCGTTCTTACCGAATTTTAACTTGCTAAAATTTCTCTCACACGAAGCAGTAGAAACGGGAAGAGTGAGAAATATTCGGAGAGCAACATTAATATTCAGATATGACTCAATTAATTCAAAGTCACGAAGAGCCTGTAAAATATCAAGCGTAGTTGCAATTTTAACGGTTTGTATTAGCGTGAAGGCTTCAAACTTAAAGCTTTGAATTTCACGAGCTCGTACGTATTTAAACTTTTGCTATACTTAATAGCGAGATATGCATCCTATTTTTGGAAATCAGCAAAGCTGATCGATTCTAAAGACGAGCCATAGAGAAAACAAAAATCGTCACAGACAGTTCTCTTACAGTTGCTCTAAGCGCTGGTTTATGGCCATTCCTACGAGATGGGTCGACATTCGAATCCTAGTGTGGCATAGATGTTGTGTTTGTCCTGTGGCACTGGCTCTCTTCCTTCCCTGAAACCGATGGCCCTAAAATAGGGATGGGTGACTGCTTACAGCCCGTTGAGTTGCTCATGGTAGTCGTTAAAACCCCAATAAAAAAAATATGTTTGAGATAATAGTATCAAAAATGCTGTAAATTTTCATTTTAAAAATTCGAGCCGCCCCGGTGGCGCAGTGGTCTAAGCGATGGCATCTGATCATTCGTCCGAACGCCGCCCCGGTGGCGCAGTGGTCTAAGGCGTTGGCCTCTGATCATTCGTCGGAAGGGGTCCGGGTTCGAATCCCGGTGAGGCATGGATGTTGTGTTTGTCTTACGGCACTGGTTCTTTCCCTTCCCTGGAACCAGCGACCCTAAATTAGGGACGGGCGACTGCTTATAGCCCATTGAGTTGCTCACGGTGGTCGTTAAACCTCCAATCAAAAAAAAAAAAAAAAAAATTCGTCCGAACGGGGTCCGGATTCGAATCCCGGTGAGGCATTGATGTTGTGTTTGTCTTACGGCACTGGCTCTCTCCCTTCCCTGGAACCAGTGACCCTAAATTAGGGACGGGTGACTGCTTATAGCCCATTGAGTTACTCACGGTGGTCGTTAAACCTCAAAAAAAATAATAATAATAATAATTCGTTGGGTGTCATATTACTTCCTTCATTCGGTGCTTGATCTATTTCCATTTTCTTAACGCTTCCGTTTATTAGGAAATCTAATCTTTATATTAACTGTTTCAGCCAAATGTTTTGTTTCCAGATAATTTTGTTCGAAACCTGTTTCTCGGAGTCCATAAATTAATTTTGGTGCATAGTCAATTGATGCGTCTTTTCGTTGTAATACTTTATTTGTTCGTTCAATGCATTATAGATTTTATTCCACACACAGAAGGAGTACAGATAAATCTATAATTAATTTGTAACAGTAAACTTTTTGCATTTGATATAGCTTCCGGATTTTATAAATCATTTGCAATCGTTTCCAATCATTTCTCTACTTTTTTTTTTTTTGATTGGAGGTTTAACGACCACCGTGAGCAACTCAATGGGCTATAAGCAGTCGCCCGTCCCTAATTTAAGGTCGCTGGTTCCAGGGAAGGGAGAGAGCCAGTGCCGTAAGACAAACACAACATCCATGCCTGACCGGGATTCGAACCCGCACCCCTTACGGACGAATGATCAGAGGCCAACGCCTTAGACCACTGCGCCACCGGGGCGGCATAGCGATTTTATCCCATTGGCCTTTGATGATAACTTTGTATCAGAAAAACTTTTTTGATTGGAGGTTTAACGACCACCGTGAGCAACTCAATAGGCTATAAGTAGTCGCCGTCCCTAATTTAGGGTCACTGGTTCCATGGAAGGGAGAGAGCCAGTGCCGTAAGGCAAACACAACATCCATGCCTCAGCGGGATTCGAACTCGTACCCCTTTTGGACGAATGATCAGAGGACATCGCTTAGACCACTGTGCCACCGGGGCGGCTCAGAAAACCTTTGAAGACTTCAATAAAATATCCCATCGTGTTGTTGAGGATGAGAAGAATAAATAACTTTGTACAGTACCACAAAAAAAAAAAAAGCTATCATTTCGGCCGTTTTAAGTAGGTGCAGCGTGGACACCAGCTAAATTTATATTGTGAACTGCGCAATGTACAAATGCAGCCAAATTATTAATTTCCAAAAATACGAGCTCTTTCTCCTTGAAAAAGATTCATCGATTTCATACAATTGAATGAAGTCCATAAAGTTTTCTACGAAAATCACTTGCAATTGGAGTCAGCATGGACGTATTTTAACATCTGACTCATTTGTTCTTTCCCTGAGACATCAGGAGTGCAGTCGAAAAAATTGTGCGGTATTTTGCTTTCTTAATTTCTTATTTTATTGTGGTTTCATTTCTAGTTTTATCGACAATCAATTTTATTATTTCATTTTTAATAATGGGTTAAAAATATCAAACGGAACCTTTTTGTGTTTTTCAGTACGTTCTTTTAAAGTAGTATTTTAATGTCTAGCAAATTCATTTAAATAAAAAAAAGCGCAATTTGGATCTTCAATTATTTTATTTGAACCTCTAAGAGCAATATTATTTTGGGCGCAGAATTGAACAGCATTTACTATTATTTCCAATAGTTTACGCCATATCATTTCCGCCTCGTCATTAATTGATTTTTCTCAATGATCATCTAGTACGTTTCCTGATCTACCTTTTTCAATCATTTTCTATTTCATATAACTCGGTGCTGAGACGAATTTTGATGTTGGGGAATAACGGAATGAAGAGGCCTCCAATCATGAAATCCTCTTTGTGGGTATGAAAAATTATGCGATTTGTGTCCAAAAAGTATATAAGGAAAACAAAATATTGCGTTTTGATTAATAGAATATAACATTCGTTTTCTTTTAACTATTTCTCCATTATTTTGTTAAACATAAAACCAGTTCTTTGCAAATTTTCTCCTTGAATTGCCTGATACCAACATTAAACTTTTAAAGTTTATGTCGTCCCCATGATCTGCACCACAGTGTATGATAGTCAGGTAATACAACTCCCCATGCTGTTAACAGTTAGAAAATGTATCTTGATGTCATAGCTCGCAGGGGACGTGCAGGAATTGTGGGATCATTATTGATCATCGTATACCCTGATCATCATAGAAATACAGAGCGCATTCTTTCGTGAACAGAAAATTGAGCAATTTACCCAATTATCATATTGCATACAGATATGTATTGAGCATTTGCTCTGTATAAATAACTTTGAAGAAATTGAAGCTGACTTTCAGAAAATTTATCATTCCTACCTATTGCTGAAGAAAACTAATAGCAACCAACGGTGGAGTTTTTACATAAACGGTAAACAGTTGTTTAAAAACTGTTTACTGTCTTATGCCAATAAAACGGATATTGTTGTTATTTACTTAAGATTAAATTAAGTGATATCGTAATTTGAATTCAGGCGATGTTCCCTCTGCCGAAATATTGTTGCTGAACACCATTTTGGTGCAGAAATGTTTGTGTTTCAGCTTAAAAATTGTGACAAAAAAATTTCGATAATGGAAGCTACAGAGAGCAAATATTTGTCCTTGATCGTAATTTCTTTTATTATGCTCCCTTGTTTTACATTGTTGTTAAATACCATTTATTTATATAAATGTCTGTATTTAAGACTGAACATGGAGGGTGAATGTTTCCGAAAACGGAAAGCCGCCCCGGTGGCGCAGTGGTCTAAGGCGTTGGCCTCTGATCATTCGTCCGAAGGGGTCCGGGTTCGAATCCCGGTGAGGCATGGATGTTGTGTTTGTCTTACGGCACTGGCTCTCTCCCTTCCCTGGAACCAGTGACCCTAAATTAGGGACGGGCGACTGCTTATAGCCCATTGAGTTGCTCACGGTGGTCGTTAAACCTCCAATCAAAAAAAAAAAAAAAACGGAAGTGGATACAAAATTTCTCCCGTAATCGAATTGGTTTTTGGTTTTTTTCTCGCACTGTTTCCTCTGACCTGTGCTGTCGTTAAATATCACTTTAATCCATAAATGCTGGTGTTTTGACATTACGGTAAGTCGAGAGACCTTACTTTGCACTTAAAGCTTTGAAAAGCATACCAACTAAGACATCTGAGTGAGCTACCAAGAAAGGCTATCACATCTGAGTAGGTCCCAAAGAATTTATGACGGTGAAACATTATGAAGTTCGTTCAGACACGAAACAGTAGCGATATACGTGCGAGAATTAATACTTAGTCCATTCTACAAACTAATAATTACCTGCACAGTTTTCATAAAACAATCACTGTATTTTTCTTTTTTCTTTTCTTTTTTTTTTTTTTTTGATTGGAGGTTTAACGACCACCGTGAGCAACTGAATGGGCTATAAGCAGTCGCCCGTCCCTAATTTAGGGTCACTGGTTCCAGGGAAAGGAGAGAGCCAGTGCCGTAAGACAAACACAACATCCATGCCTGACCGGGATTCGAACCCGGACCCCGTACGGACGAATGATCAGAGGCCAACGCCTTAGGCCACTGCGCCACCGGGGCGGCCACTGTATTTTCCACTGTTATCACAAGAACATGGGTTAAAAAGCTTAAGATTCATAGTCTTGGAATTTTAACAGTACTTTAACGTTGTATACTTCCCTTTGTGCATCTATTTTGTTATGTAATGTGATGCCACGGTGGATTCCCCATTAACAGTTCTAAGCGCAAGCAGAGAGGTGTGGGTGGATGGTAGTGAAAAACCTGAAACTGTCTTGCTGACCCCGCTGTGCACACGACATGAAACCTTAGTGATAAAACACTGCCTTGAAATCTATTCTCTGGGTCCACTCATACCTGTGGAGGGCACTATGGATCGAATTCGTTATGAATCCAGCCTTACAGACTACGTACACCCGTACATTCTGACTTTCTATGGTTTCATTGAATTATTTAACGCCAAGCTCTTGATATAGGATCTTGGCTGCCTTGTCCTGCCTGTAAAGGTATTGTTTTGAAGCAAGGAGAGAGCAGCAGGCTAAAATGTGTTGGAAGAAAAATTCATTTATGTAAAAATTTAGTATATAATGAGTGGCCACTTTATTAAATAGACCCTCACAAAAGAACATTCATCGCCCGTGTAACACTTGAAATAACAGTTTAGCGAGAAAGAATTCGCTGCATACAAGTTCAATTTGATATTTCCTACTTTATGCACCAAAACATGCCATCCGCTATTTTTATAACAGACGAATGTGGTAGATCAAACATGTGAAACCAGTTTCTTGAAAATAGGTACCCTCCCCGATTTTAGATTAAATTTAAAACGAAATATTTTCAACACCTGCCTTCACATGCTTTTAATTCATACAGATAATGGCATTTACTTTCCGTAGCCGTCATATGAGGTGTACTTGTTAAAATGGTTAATAATTATGCATATATACACATGCCAGTCAGTCACTGAATTATAAACTTTTATTCAATATAGGGTTGGACATGCTTTAGCACGAATCGTATGCGGTTTGGTGTTAGAGTGCATCTATGTGTCCTGGGAAACTTGAGACGTGTGCGGACGGGCGTTATCTTGTTGGAAAATTGCTCCGGGCCACCCAGCAAGGAAAGGCAGCACATGGGGCTGCAGAATCTTTTGTACGTAGCGCTGGGCTGTCAACGTCCATCGGATCACTGTGAGGGAAGTCTGGCTGTCATACGCGATGGCTCCCCAGATCATCACGCCTGCAGTTCCGGACGTGTGGCGCTGTACAGTGAGGTTGGAATTGTTGCGCTCACCTGCAGTCTTCCACACTCTTACACAGTGGTCGTCTATTCCTATACAGAAGCGAGATTCGTCGCTGAAAACTATACGTCACCAGTCCGTAGCATTCCATGTTGCTCGTTGCTGACACCACTGCAATCTGCGCCGACGATGGTCAGGTGTTAATAGCAAAAAACGTACGCGCAGTCGAGAGTGCAGATTCGCCTCTGCTAGGCGTCTGGAAATGGTTCTGGCGGACACGGGAGTCCCTTGTACAGCCGCCACATGTATCTGGATATTGGACAAGGACGTCATTGCATCTGTGTGTGCCGCTCTAACTTTCCCACGGTCTTCTATGCTGGTGGTGTGTCTGGGTCATCCAGGCCAGTCCACTGAAAACAAAAAATCTCACACGAAAAATCTAATAAACCCAAAATTATTTCAAAAATCCTCAGTGATATGAAATTCGCACCTCGGAGAACGATCCCAGGTGAAAAAAATGAAAGGTAAAAAAAAAAACCCACACATTTCGGTGACACATGTAACTCAATGCAAATAACTAGTATTGGCAACAAAAAAAAAATAAACACTTTTAAACGGGGAGAAGGCAACGAAACTCCCCAGCAGAAAAGAAAATTAGACATCACTAGATGAGGAGCATGAATAATACAACGATACAACAAGAAAGTAACATACAGATCTCAAAGAACACACAGAACACACATACACACACAAAACAACACTGGCCGCCCCGGTGGCGCAGTGGTCTAAGGCGCTGGCCTCTGATCATTCGTCCGTAAGGGCTCCGGGTCAGAATCCCGGTCAGGCATGGATGTTGTGTTTGTCTTACGGCACTGGCTCTCGCCCTTCCCTGGAACCAGTGACCCTAAATTAGGGACGGGCGACTTGCTTATAGCCCATTGAGTTGCTCACATTTTCGGGTGTAATAAGCACGTCTTTTGAATCCGTTCTGACACAAATTAAATTTATCAAACCTATTCAAAGTCAATGGAAACGGTATGGAAAACAATAGTATCTGACGGAAGAAAGAAGTTTTTCAATCGGGTTTTTAATTCCTCAGATATTTCTGTAAACGGAATTGTGAGCTTACGCCCTATGGTTGCAGTCTTGTGCGTTAAGAAAAACATGAATTTACATGAGAAACATTTCGCACCGGAAACGCTTTCCAACACAGAAAGAATTTTTCAAATCGGACGCTTAGAAATAGAGATATCGACAAAAATAAGATGTGACGTTATGTCCCCTGGTTGGAAAACCATGCATTATTTTAGGAAGAAAGTATTCCAAAAGGTTTTTCCATATGAGTGGTATTGGTCCAAGAAAAAAAAATTTAGTCGAGTTTTCAGGAGCCCAGATTTTTTTTTTTTTTTTTATTGGAGGTTTAACGACCACCGTGAGCAACTCAATGGGCTATAAGCAGTCGCCCGTCCCTAATTTAGGGTCACTGGTTCCAGGGAAGGGAGAGAGCCAGTGCCGTAAGACAAACACAACATCCATGCCTCACCGGGATTCGAACCCGGACCCCTGACGGACGAATGATCAGAGTCCAGCGCCTTAGACCACTGCGCCACCGGGGCGGCCCGGATTTTGCTACAAATACATCAGAAGCAGAAATTAACACTTATGCCCCCTGGTGGCCAAACCATTCTTTACCAAACATTAGAAATTATGTGAAAAATATTTTCCATCAGGTCTTGTATGCAATACAGGAATAATTTTTCAAATCGGAGTTTTAGAAGCAGAAATAACGCAGAAAACGCAATTTACCTTTGTGCCCCCAAGCGGAAAGTCTATGATTTACTTGAAAATTTTGAATTTATAGGAAAAACATTTCGCATTAGAAACACCATCCAACAAAGAAGAAATTTTTCAAATCGGTTTCCTAGAAGTAGAGATATTGACAAAAATAAGATATACATCTACGCCCCCTGGCGTAGAAACTATGCATTATTTTAAGAAGAAAATGTTCCTAAAATATTTGTCGACATGAGTAGTATCGGTGAACAAACGACTTTTTTTCAATCGAGATTTTGGAAGCTCAGATTTTGCTGCAATTACATCAGAGGCGGAAATTAAAATTTACGCCACCTGGTGGCCAAACTATTTTTTACAAAAATTATAATTCATGTGCAAAGGATTTCCCATCAGGAGCTGTATCCGGTGCAGAAAGAATTTTTCAAATAGGAGTATTAGAAGCAGAGATGTAGGGGGAAAGCAATTTACCTTTACGCCCCCTAGCGGAAAGTCTACGAATTTCTTGAAAATTTTGAAATTATATGAAAAACATGTCACCCTGGAAACACTATCCAACAAAGAAGGAATTTTTCAAATCGGGCTCCTAGAAGTAGAGATACTGACAAAAATAAGATAAACATCTACACCCCCTGTGGGAGAAACCATGCATTATTTAAAGAAGAAAATGTTCCTAAAAGGTTCGTCGACATAAGTACCATCGGTCTACAAACGACGTTTTTTTCAATCGAGAATTTAAAAAGCTCATATTTTGCTGCAAATACATCAGAAGCGGAAATTAAGGTTTACGCCCCCTGGCGGCCGAACTATTTTTTACAAAAATTAGAAATTATGCGCAAACGATTTCCCATCAGGAGCTGTATCCGGTGCAGAAAGAATTTTTCAAATCGGCGATTTAGAAGCAGAGATATAGGGGGAAACCCAATTTACCTCTACGTTCCCTAGCGGAAAGTCTATGAATTACTTAAAAATTTAGAAATTATATGAAAAACGTGTCACACTGAAAACACTATCCAACAAAGAAGGAGTTTTTCATATCGGACTCCTAGAAATAGAGACATTGACAAAAATAAAAATATACATCTACGCCCCTTGGCGGAGAAATTCTGGAATATTTTAAGAAGAAAATATTCCAAAAAGGTTTATCGATGTGAGTGGCATCAGTCCACGAAATAATTTTTTCAATCAATATTTTAGAAGCTCAGATTTTATGGCAAATAAATCAGAAGCAAAAATTGTACACTTACGCCTCCTGGTGGCTAAAGTATTTTTAACAAAAATTTGAATTACATGCAAAAGATTTTCTATCACGAGGTGCATCTGCTGAAGCAAAGATTTTTCAAATCGGAGGTTTAGAAGAAGAGTTATCGGGGAAAATGTAATTTACTTTTACGCCCCCTAGCGGAAGATCTATGCGTAATTTGAAAAAGTGACTATATCTAAAATACTCTTCGACATAAATGGAATCGAAAGATAAAAGAATTTTTCAATCGGATGTTTAGAAGCAAATATGTGGAATAAAACGTATTTTTGAATTCGACATCATCTGCATTTACGCCCTCTCGCGGCAAAATTGTGCATCGTAAAAAAGAAAACGAAATGAAGGATCATCATTTGCATATTTTTAGCTTCCCAATGCAAAAAGAATTTTTCAAATCGGACTAATAGTTGCAGAGATAGCGTGGGTACAGACGGACGGACGGACGAATAACAGAAGCACGATATTTTTTTGCAAAAGACGTGCTAAAAATCTCCTGCCGTCAATACCCCATGACACGAATGTGAAACATGATACCTATGATCAAGGATGTTAGTGCGATAACATCTGTGGTGATGCAAATGCAGGCCGTGCTGTGGCCAAGGAGGATAGAATAAGATATTTGGACATGCCCTTGTTAATGAAGCAGTACCGATTTGCATGAAGCCCATAACCGCAAGCGACTGCCGTCAAAGTGTTGGAAAATTGATGGTTGGAAAGGCTATTGCAATGCATTTTGTGTTGGACAAATCCCCTTCTTTCGTCGCAAATATTTCCAATTTTGCGTCGTAACTTGCTGCCAATGTGTGAGAAAAGGCTGAAGTTATAAAATTCTTAATTATTTTCAAGATCTTTCCCATTTTTATTTTAAATTAAAATACACAAACGTTACTGCGAATTCTAAACAAGACATAACGTTAAAATTGAAAACTTCACTCGTGTAAGAAGTATAATTCATTCCAGTTTGATATTAACACGGTTTTTGCAATTAAAAACCACGAAATTCCAAAATACACACAAATGAAATTACGTAGGTATCACGTAAACAACGTCAAATCCCCACACCTTGCGGCTTCACGGTTAAGAGACTCAGGGCCAGTGCCGCCGCAAGCTTACGAGAGGCCCTGTACGAACTCTCCCTGCGAGGCCCTGTACGAACTCTCCCTGCGAGGCCCTCTGGCTAACTGATAATGTTTGCTAAATCAACCTGGCTAACGGTATTTTGCGCACGTACGCAATAGAATATTTTTATTTTCTGATTAGGTGATGATAAGCTTTTCACTCATTTATTTGTTACAGAAGGAATTGATATTTTTCTTACAGTTTTTCCTCCTATTTTCTTATATTTTTCTTTAACTTTCTTATTTTTCCGTAACTGCTATTATTATTAAGCTCAACCGTCGTTCTCCTTTGCAAAATAGAAAAAAAAGAAGGTAAATGTTAATAATACTATGCACTATACATTATGAATTTTTTTAATCTGGTTTACTATAGCTGTGTATTTTAAAAATGAAACCTAATATGCCCCCATTTGTGTTTCCGAATAATTTACAGCAAAAACAGAAAACTTTATCTTTTTTCTTTGAGTAAATCAACCACCTCCTGTCTACTGTTTTTCCGTTGTGTAAAACACGCTTATAGTGTTCTGGCGAAAAGTGCCGCTTCTCGTCATCACTTAGGTAATCATAGTTTACCACACAAATCGGGCCCTTTTGCAAAATTATATCAAACTGTGTGTTGTTTAAAACAGGAGGCCACTCACCTGGATCTAACAGTAGAACAAATTCTTCACTTGTTTGAAATGATGCATCACATTCCTTTACATTAGATATTCGTTAAGCTGGTCAGAGACACTAGCAACATTGTTATCACTTGCTCTGACTTGAACCACATCCACATTATTGTCACAGGGTTCTTTATCTTTATTATTATCACAGGGTTCTTTATCTTTATTATTATCACAGGGTTCTTTATCTTTATTATTATCACAGGATTCTTTATCTTTCGATTAGTAAAATTTTATCGAAGGCACCTTCCTGACTTCGTAAAAACATTTATTTTCCTTCCCGTTTCTTTGCTTTTTGATAACCTGATTCAAATTTACGGAACTTATCCCGTTCTCTGGATATTTCAACTCAACTCACTTAACGCAAACTTTATATATAGTTACATTCGAAGTAGAGAAGTGAACCTGGTTAAAATGTTAAACAAGCACGAATGAGCAACCGAAGAAAGTTAATAGATCGCCAAACACAGCGGCCAGTTGACTTGACACACACACACACACACACACACACACACACACACACACACACACACACACACACACACAACTGTTTTTGCTTTGAAAAAACAGCTTGGGAAAATCAACAAAAAGTGGATCCCAAGATAGGCGGTAAAACTCAAAGAATGTCGCGGCTCGATGTCCACTCACATTCGTCAATCACAGAGTTTCCATCCGCGAGAAGAAAATATATTGCTGTCGGCGATGCGGCGTGTGTTGGACTTATCAATGTAACACCATATGGTCCCACCCACCAGTCTCAGGGTCTCTCAGATATACAGAAGCACCACTCTTAGTGTGCTGCACTTTGAATCAGGAAGAGGGAGCGTATGTATGACATCACTGTGATGTTTGTGTATGCGGACTCGCGGAGAACTGGGATGGTAATTCATATGTTCTGAACTGTCGGATTTTTTTTTGTCTGTGTACTTAATCTTATATTTTTCTTTCTTTCTCACTTTTGTTTTATTTTATCTTATCTTATTTATCCAACAGCGCGAGGCCGTGCGGACGCACGCGCCGCGCACCCTTAACGGCGGCCTTTGCTCAGGGCATCTTCAGAAGTATTATTATAACCTTGGTTGTGGCCGAGTACAAAATGGGAAGCGGGTCAATCCATCTTCAGAACCAGCGGTCTCAAATATGGAATGGACGATCCTTATATGTATGTTCCCCATGTTCGCGGGAGTCGTTAAACCCAGGAATAATAGAAATTTCTAAACAATAGTTTTACTTTTTTGGGTAACCTTAATATTTTACTAAGTGTAAAATTCTGCTGTTTCTATTTAGCTTTCTTCTTCATATCGTTTTTTTTTTATTTACAGAGAGTTACTTACCGTGCATCCAGCTGCTGTACATTAAAGAAGTCCAGAAAAGAAGAACAGTGAAGTGGCCGATTGCAAACTGCAATAAAATGTACTAGAAATTTGCCAGAATGCCTCCAGAGCACTAAGTGAAGGAACTCTTTACTTTTGCTTTCATTCACTAATAACCGAATCAAGTCGAATTATCCGAATTCATTCTGCTAGTATTTTCTATAACTATTTGGATCACGAATTTTGTACCGAAATTGCAGGTGTAATGACTTTGTCTCTCGATAAGAAACAGATGAACATACCTGAAAACTTTCGAAATCTTCTTTTTAAAAAATCCAAGGCACCAGAGGTAAAGGAATCCACACATACATGGAATGAAATAGTTTAATTTTCAGGTATTCTAACGTCTGTCGACCAGCGCAAAATCTAATTCGAATGCTTATCCAATTGAAAAAGAGTTTTACCTATTTAAACACAGAAATGTCATAAGTGGGACTAATGCAAATGTATGCCATCCCAGCGTGACAACTTTTGCACCAAGAAAAGTGGAAAATTAAGGCATGTTTTTCTTTGATTCAAAAATATTTTTTCTAGTGCCATTTCAATAAGTGGAGCAGAGAGTTGCTACAAATAGGCTGACTGACAGACAAAGGATGATCAAGACAAAAGTAAATTGGAAAATTTTAGTGTGAACACTTTTATGTGGTTCAATTCTGTCATCTATAAAATGAAGTGTTCCCTTCCAGTCCAGAACAAGACATGCAATTTTGCCTGTGTAGAAAGATGCAATGTTAATAAATGCGCACAAACATTTATTGCAGGCAGATAAAACACCTGCACCGGAAAAATCTGGAAAACGTACGGTACATCTCGGACAACGCTTACTTGCATCTGACGCGGAGAAACGAACCTTTTAAGACTGATATTTAGAAGCGAAGATGTGTTAACATACAGAAACATTTACAAACGGCAAAAAGGCAAAGCAAAGAACGAAATCTCATTCGTGCGTTTTTGCATCCGATCTAAAAGGAATCTTTAAGCTATTTTTAAGTTTAGAAACGGAGATATTGGGCTGAAAGAATGGGTACCATCTAGTGAGCAAAATCTACACTTGAAAAATATGGGAAGTGTATGGAAAATGTTCGTCGTGTTAGCTGTATCAAATGAAAAAGAATTTTACTGATTTCACTTCTAGAAGCGGAGGTGTCGAATTCACAAGCAGACAGAAAGAGAAACTAAGCCATAGCATAGGAACATCTTTATTTGACAAAAGATCCGCTAAAATCAAAGGAGCTGTAATTTCTTTGATTTTTTACAGTTGGTAATACAACTTCTTTTCGTGAAATCTTATACGTGGTCTCAATTATGGAGGGAAACAGTTCTTATTCATTACTCTCGGAAGAATCCTCCTCTGTAGAAGAATCTGTCACTTTGTCACCCTTCTTAGAATCTGTAATTAGAGAGGTATGTCCTATAACTTTAGGTTACCTACTACCAGATATGATGTTAACCAGAGCCAGTGACATCCAGAACTGCTATGACGATTACATCATTGACGTCCTTGTAAAACAGCAGGATTTTCTTGATCTCCAGGAAAAACACACAACAGGAAGCATCTCTTCGGAAGGAAATTTTCACACGGATAACAATTCGGAAGAATGGCAAGATGTCAGGTTAGAAGAAAAAGATTCAAAAAATGCTGCCAGTTCGGCTTCAGAAGTTCAAAATGTCAGTGAATGCAAGCCGAAGAAAGTGAACCTGCCCACTTCTAACACGGGGAGTATATGTGATCGCTTTGAGTCCTCCAGCAGACGCCCGAAAAACAGACGTCCAGCTATACTCGACCATTATTCAGTTTGTTATGATAGAAATCTTCCACAGTCTGCTCACCTGTCCATGATCTACCGCTTGAAAGTTGATTATTTAAAAATGGACCTAAACTAGAATGCTCTCACCGGTTGGAACAATACGCAACACACCCGACTCTTTGTAAAACGTTTTCCGAGAAGGTACGATCAATTAGTTATATAGTTATCCGAGAAGGTACGATCAATTAGTTATATAGTTATCCGAGAAAGTACGATCAATTAGTTATATAGTTATCCGAGAAGGTACGATCAATTAGTTATATAGTTATCCGAGAAGGTACGATCAATTAGTTATATAGTTATCCGAGAAGGTACATCAATTAGTTATATAGTTATCCGAGAAGGTACGATCAATTAGTTATATAGTTATCCGAGAAGGTACGATCAATTAGTTATATAGTTATCCGAGAAGGTACGATCAATTAGTTATATAGTTATCCGAGAAGGTACGATCAATTAGTTATATAGTTATCCGAGAAGGTACGATCAATTAGTTATATAGTTATCCGAGAAGGTACGATCAATTAGTTATATAGTTATCCGAGAAGGTACGATCAATTAGTTATATAGTTATCCGAGAAGGTACGATCAATTAGTTATATAGTTATCCGAGAAGGTACGATCAATTAGTTATATAGTTATCCGAGAAGGTACGATCAATTAGTTATATAGTTATCCGAGAAGGTACGATCAATTAGTTATATAGTTATCCGAGAAGGTACGATCAATTAGTTATATAGTTATCCGAGAAGGTACGATCAATTAGTTATATAGTTATCCGAGAAGGTACGATCAATTAGTTATATAGTTATCCGAGAAGGTACTTACCATACACGCCTATGAGCCATTACGTTATGACCACACCAGCCTAGAGAGATGATGTTCCGCGTATGTTCTTTTCCTGATGAATGCCTTCGAAAGATCTCTTTTAATATCATCTTTTAAAAATTTTTAACCTGTCATTTTTAAACATACTGATTAAAGTGAAAGTATATGCTTAGAGTCAAAATTGTTTGAGTGTTTGACAAGTTGTATTGGATCGTACATAAGACAGAGGATTTTTACGTCGTTTTACTACAATTAGCAAGAAATTTGCCTGGTGTTTTTTCATGTACGACGAACCGCTGTCCAGCCTTGTGTCGTCCACAGCTCACTGATGCCAGATTGTCGCGCATTGTTCACAGCGACCGCAGGGCCACAGTGCGACAAATGACCAGCAGCTACAACAGTGGTGATCAGGGTAATGTGTCACAGCACACAGTTAATTGCAGACTTCTGCGCGTGGGCCTGAGTAGCCGAAGAAGCAGCCGGGTTACCAAGCTCAATGCACATCATCACCAGGAATGCATGAAATGGGCCCAAGATCATCGAGATTGGACCGTGGATGATTGGAAGAAAGTGACCTGTTCTGACGAATCAAGATTCCTAGTGCATCACGTAGACGGCAGAGCGCGGATACGCCGATTATTACCGGAGGCTATGACACCTGGATGCACTGTTGGGCGGAAACAGGCCAGCGACGGCGGTGTTATGCTGTGGGCAATGCTTTCTTGGTACACTTTAGGCCCCATTATCCCAATAACACAATCCCTGACAGCTGTTAAGTATTTGAGCATCGTTGATGACCAAGTTCACTCATTGATGGTAACTGTGTTCCCTGCTGGTGATGGTCATTAAAAACAGGATAATGCGCCATGTCAGACTGTCAGAACTGCCAAGGAATGGTTCTGGAAACATGCTGGTGATTTTCTGTTAATGCACTGACCTCCAAATTCACCTGATATGAACCCAATCGAACATTTGTGGTTCGACTTGGAAAAGCGGGTTCGCGCAAAATCACCACCACCCGAAATGTACGGGAACTAGAGAACCTACTGTTGACATTATGGTACCAGATACACCAGAATACATATCTCCACGTCATCGAATCGATGCCTTGCAGAGTGGCAGCTGTTTTGCGGGCTAAAGGGAGTCCTACAGCTTATTAGGTAGGTGTCATAATGCAATGGCTTATCGGTGTATATATAATGAAAACAGAATGTAGTAAACCTGGACGTGCATGAGCAAATTGCTGCAGAGGATTTAACCAAACAAATAAGCACACACGCACGAACACACAGATATGTTGGGTTGGAAAGAAAGTAATGTCCAATAACGAGGAACCCGAAGCCCCGACCACGGCGCACATTTGCCACTAGGGCCCAGAAGCACACCGGCATAACATCAGCTGGCAGGTGGCTTAAGTTAGTGGCAGTTATATAGCTGTCAGAAGGGGAAGAGTGTAAGCTCTAGCCAACATGGAAGTTGACGAGTAGCATATCCGCCATTGCGTGCTGTATGAGCTTCGTCGAGGTAGCACTCCCTCAAGTACTGTAAGGGATATTACCAGTGTGTACACCAATGCCATATCACATCGTCAGAGCTGTCATTTGTTCGAACGGTTTCGAGAGAGAAAGTTTGACCTGTTACACTATCCCAAAGACCCGCAGCAGTGGATATGGAGAGGCTGAAGACCTTTGTGGAAATCGACCCACGTGTGATCACGTGGGAGTTGGCCGAACAGCTGGGAGAACCCACACGAGCATTATCACGCACCTGCGTCAACTTCGGAAGATGCACAAGAGGGAGTTTGGGTACCCCATCAACTCACAGTTGAGCAGAAAGAAAATTGCATGAGTTCATGCGTTTGCCTGCTTGCGCGTGACCAAGTTGAACCGTTCTTGAATCTCATTTTGACAGGTGACAATGTCAGCGCCTGGAAACAGTGGATGAACCCAAAACAGAAGCCCGTGCCGACCCCAAAGCCGGCTTACACTCACGTAAGGTCCTGCTCCTGTCCGTTTGGTGCGATATGCGGAGAGTCGTGTTTTTTTTTTTGAGCTGCTACGGGACAACACCACTTCATTGATGATGTGTACCTCCGCCAGCTTGACGATATGCACGCATCGCTCACGTCGAACGACCAGCACTGGTGAACCACAACACAAGGGCGTCGTCCTACAACAGGATGGAGCGAGACCTCCCACAGCACAGGTGACCTGTCACAAGATTAAGGACATGGGCTGGGACCGCACCCAGCCTATTTCTGGGACATTGTCCCCCGCGATTACTACCTTTTCCGGTCCTTGCAGCATTTTCTGGATGGACAGCGGTCCACAAACTGGGACTATGTCGAACGCGTACTTACTCAGTTCTTTGCGTCCAAGCCGCCACAGTTCTACAGGGACGGTGTGTAACAGCTGCACAGGTGATGGGAGCAGGTCGTGGCAAACAATGGCGACTACATTTTGGACTGATTTATCCATGTGTAGGCGGTAATTAGCAGTTTTCTGTTGTCTTACATTTGCAGACATTACTTTCTTACCAATCCTATATATACACTGACGGAAAAAAATCCCAACACCAAGAAGGGGTTGTGTTAGATAGACGACAGTTGGTAGGCGGTGAGACTACATCTGTAAGATGACGTCTATGCAAATTTCGCGCTCGGCGCATACGTGTGGCGCTAGTAGCGCCCCTCGGAACATGCAAAGCAGGTTTGCTGTAAATACGCGCTGTAACGTTCGTGAGCGTCAGTTATCGTTGAGATTCGACGTAAGGTGTTGATGTTAGTCAAGAATGCCTTTAAAAAGACGAAGAAGCCATTATCAACAGCTCACGGAGTTTGAACGAGGTCGTGTTATAGGGCTACGAGAAGGTGGATTTTCTTTCCGTAATATTGCAGAACGACTTGGCAGGAATGTAGCCACTGTGCATGATTGTTGGCAGCGGTGGTCAAGGGAAGGTACTGCCTCAAGAAGACCGGGTTCCGGCCGACCACGTGGCACTACTGAGAGGGAAGATCGCCGTGTACAGCGTATGGCCGTGGCGCATCGTACTGTGTCTGCGGCAGCAATTCGAGCTGCAGTTGCCCCCACAGTGACACAACGAACTGTTACAAATCGGTTACTTGAAGGACAGCTCCGAGCCAGATGCCCTGTAGCGTGCATTCCACTTACTCCAAACCACTGCCGTCTGCGTCGTCAGTGGTGTCAAGCTAGAGCTAATTGGAGAACGGAGTGGAGATCTGTGGTGTTTTCTGGTGAAAGCCGGTTCTGCCTGGGTGCCAGTGGTGGCCGTGTGTTGGTTAGAAGGCGGTCAGGTGAGCGCCTGCAACCAACCTGTCTGCTGCCGAGACACACTGGACCTACACCTGGAGTTATGGTCTGGGGAGCAATTTCCCATGACAGCAGGAGCACTCTCGTGGTTATCCCACGCACCCTGAAGGCACAGTTGTACGTCGGTCTGGTGTTTCAACCTGTTCTGCTGCCATTCATGAACAGCATTCCAGGGGGTGTTTTTCAACAGGATAACGCTCGCCCGCATACCGCTGTTGTAACACAACATGCTCTACAGAGTGTCGACATGTTGCCGTGGCCTGCTAGATCACCAGATCTTTCACCAATCGAGCACGTATGGGACATCATTGGACGACAACTCCAGCGACACCCCAACCAGCATTAACCGTCCCTGTATTGACCGACCAAGTGCAACAGGCATGGAACTCCATCCCACAAACTGACATCCAGCACCTGTACGACACAATGCATGAACGTTTGCGTGCTTGAATTCAACATTCTGGCGGTTACACCGGTTATTAATGTACCAGCATTTCACATTTAAAATGGCTCTTCTCGCGCTTACATTAAGTTGTGATCTTGAAACCTTAATCGATTAAATATGTTACCTATACAAATGTATTGCCGCCATTTCATTCCTCTACAACTATTTTTTCGTGGTGTCGGGATTTTTTTTCCGTCAGTGTATATATATATATATATTGATTATTAATATGTAATCTAATATCTAAAGAAAAAATCACTGCGATTTTCATAATCTAAATAGTAAAATAAAATTGATTGATATCAGAAAGTAGTAAAACAGGGCGTTGTGAAAATTTAAACTGTTCTTTTAATGAAAGCACTGGAGATTGGTCGATAGGCGATAAGAGAGTGCAACAAAACGTCACATCAAATATTACTTTGACAATAATAATGATGAAAAGTAGCTCAATATATCAATTAGGCTATTTCTAGAAACAATTTTAAAAAGAAAGTCCTGTTAAAGACGCAGCTCAGTCCCTACACTGAAGGCTTGTTTTCAATCTTTTCCTTGGAAAGTTATTCCTACTGAAGTACAAAGTCAGATGTACTCACCCTCCAATGGTACTGTTATATTTCTCCCGAAGAAGATGTTTCAAATTAAGTACAAGATTCCGGTTCCGATGTTCAGTGACAGACATCGTTCCATACTGTTATGAGTACAGATGAACTAATAAAAAGAACTTAAAACCAATGTTTGCGCTCTGCATAATATATTTATATCTCTCATATTATATAAAAGGAGAAGATCTCATTGAACTGAAAAGTGGACATCTCTTCTATTATCGTGGGACAGATACTGGCAGAACTAGTGGTGTTGGATTTATAATAAACAAGAAACTGAAGGATAAAGTGGTAGAAGTTGAAAGTTCCTCTGACAGAGCTGCACGACTCGTTATCCAACTATCGAGAAGATACCAGGCTCAGATTATTCAAACTTATGCACCCACCACAAGTCATCCTGAAGAAGAAATTGAAGAATTTTATGAGGAAATTCGTCATCTAAATAATAAAGGTAAGCAGCACTTGAAGATAATTATGGGAGATTTCAATGCAAAAATAGGGCACCGGCAACAGAATGAAACTTCAGTAGGTAAATTCGGTCACGGCAACAGAAACCAGCGTGGAAATACTCTCGTTGAGTTTGCAGAGGCAGAAGGATTTTTCATCTTGAATTCCTTTTTCAAGAAAAAGCCACACAGGAAATGGACATGGAGACATCCAATTGGGACGACAAGTGAAATTGATTTTATTATGTGTAACAAAAAATTCGTCATCGAAGACTGCAGTGTGCTGAACAAGTTCAACACAGGTAGTGACCATAGATTGGTGAGATGTAAGATGCACCTCAACACTAAACTGGAACGTGGCAAGCTCATAAGACAAACAAAATGTATTGACATAACCAACCTTAAAAAACACCATAATACTTTCAAGTTGGAACTGAAGAACAGATTCTCTGCTTTAGAAGGCCTAACATCGGAAGAAGTGGATATTTCGGAAGTTAACAGAAAAGTAACCAAAGCTCTTATGGAAACAGCAACAAAATTAGCTGGGTCTAAGAACAAGTTGCATGTAAACAAATTATCAGGAAAAACCAAAATGTTGATGCAAAAAAGAAGAGAGATGAGGACAACTAAAGAAGATGTGACTTCCAAAGTGGAATATATAGAGCTATGCACGACAGCACGAAAAAGTATCACTGAAGACGTAAGGAAATTCAACTGTGAGCTAGTGAGGAAAGCAATTGAAAACAACCAAAGCCTAAAGATAGCAAAGGGACATCTCAGTAAGGGAAGAAAACAGATTATGGCTCTGAGAAAAGAAGATGGTTCTATAACAAGAAATAGAGGCGAAATTTTGACAAGAGTGAAAGATTTCTACTCCAAATTATATGAAAGGGATGATACATGTACTCCAGACATCATGAAAGGTACCAGAGTTCTTCCAGTCCTCCCAGCAGAAGTTGCTCATGCAATCAAGAACATGAAGCGGGGGAAAGCTCCAGGAGAAGATGGAATTACTATAGACATCATACAAGAAGCAAGTGGAGAAATTGAAACAGTACTCGCCCAAATTTTCACTCGATGCCTTAATGAAGGGAAAATTCCTGAGGATTGGAACAATGCTACAATGATCCTGCTACATAAAAAAGGTGACATTGAGGATCTCAGGAACTACAGACCTATCAGCCTCCTATCAGTGGTTTATAAAATCTTCACTAAAGTTCTTTTACACCGCTTGAAGGTAACACTGGACATGGCTCAACCGAGAGAACAAGCTGGATTCAGGAGTGGCTACAGCACAATAGATCATATCCACGTACTGAGAGAACTAATTGAAAGAGCGAGGGAATATGAACTTCCATTGTGCATGGCTTTTATCGATTATGAAAAAGCCTTTGATTCGGTGAAACCATCAGCAGTTACAATGGCTCTGAAATCCTGCGGTATTGAAGATGCATACATTAATATTATTAATAACATCTATGAAAATGCAAGTGCAAAGATTCGGCTGTTTGAAAATACAACACACGTAAAAATTGGAAAGGGAGTGAGACAAGGTGACACCATATCTCCGAAGCTCTTTAATGCCACATTGGAAAATGTCTTTCAATCACTGAACTGGGAAAACAAAGGGATAAAGATTAATGGAGATTATCTAACCCACCTTCGTTTTGCTGATGACGTAGTCATTTTTGCAACTACCCCATCAGAGCTGCAGAGTATGATCCAGGAACTTGCTGACAAGAGTAAAGAAGTGGGATTAAAAATGAACTTTCAGAAGACAAAAGTGATGTACAATGCTTTTACAAGAAATGAAGATTTATCGATTGATGGAGAAAAACTGGAGATAACAGATACGTATGTTTATCTTGGACAGCAGATATCAAGTGAGGGTCACATTGATGAAGAAATTAATCGGCGTACAAAACTTGCCTGGAGAGCTTTTGGAAGAAACAGCATAATTTTCAAGAGCAATATGCCATTATGTCTTAAAAGAAAAGTGTTTGATCAATGCATCCTTCCAGTGCTTACGTATGGTGCAGAGACGTGGACCTTAACTAAAAGAGACATACAAAGGCTGCAGACAACTCAAAGCAGCATGGAGAGGTGCATGCTTGATATAACCAGGAGAGATAAGAAGAGGAACTCATGGATCCGAAAAATGACGAGAGTGGAAGACATCATGATCAGAGTTAAATCCCTGAAATGGCAATGGGCTGGACATACTGCCAGAAGGACAGACCATAGATGGACAGCTGAAATTTTAGATTGGATTCCAAGGGACAGGAAAAGACCCAGAAAAAGACCACATGGGAGATGGGTGGATGAAATTCGTAAATATGCGGGAGTGACATGGAGGAGACTGGCACAAGACAGACCGTTGTGGAGGAAACTTGGGGAGACCTTCGTCCAGCAGTGGATTGATAATGGTTGACAATGATGATGATGATGATATAGTTTTCCTACACGTTCTCACTGACGAAGATTTGATTTCCGGAAATGTGTTACAGTAAAATACTGTTTCTCATCTGCCTTCCCAGGGCCGTTGCAACTGGGTTAGAGGTAGCAGGGAGCCGATTGCCCTTCTAGCATAGACATGCCAAGGCAGTGACGCACTCAATGGGGGTTGTCCATAGGCTCAGGCACTCTCCATGAGATATCACTTAACCCTTCATTCTTTCTTGTAGGCTGCGTATTTTTAAATATATTTGTATAAGTTTTTAAATATATATTTTACAAATAATTGGAAATGCATTTTAGTATGACTAACATAGAGACATTTTCACTGCTTCCCATTATATTGGGAGATGTTTTATCCGATGTATTTTTAGTTACATCTTCAATGTTTTGTGCCACCTCCAGAAAGAAATACTCAGTACGCCACTGTGCCATGGGTATGAATTCGTGCTTTCAGGGGTATAAAAAATAGAAATACAAAACATGTTCATAAATTTACTGAAAATTGTTGCTCAGAAAGAAAGTTATGCATTGCAATGTTTTCTTTTTCACAGAGTAACGTATTCTGCGAGGTGCAGATCTCTCATATGCATGAAAGAAACCGCCTGAAATAGCGAAGAAAGGCATATATAACAATATGTAAATATTCTTAATCTCTGTGACCTTTCCGAATGCGCTGCAGAGGGACAAAAACATTGAAGTGCTGATTAGTCCTGTGTGCTTGATAGCAGAAACCCTTCCCTGGAACCAGTGACCCTAAATTAGGGACGGGCGATTGCTTATAGCCCATTGAGTTGCTCATGGTGGTCATTAAACCTCCAATAAAAAAAAATAGCAGAAACACCCTGTCGAGTTACGGGGGCACGAGAGGAATAGTTAGCATAAGAGAAGGGTACATCGTTTTGGTGTGCATTTGCAAAATCTTGGATGCACGTTCCTTGGCGGTTGTTGGATGTGAGATAAAATTGCATGGAACGAAGGTTTCATCGCTGTTTGGTGTAGCCGCCCACTTTGTCCTGCTTTTTCCTTCATTGCGAAAAAAAGGCCGTTGCAGCCGGGGGTCAGCTGTCCTTGCTGGCGTTGATCTGTTTGAGGAATGGAGACATGCCGAGCAAAATTATATGTGGAACGTGATGTAGTAAGCTAAATTGTCGTTCTCACTTGTTCCTGATGACGTCGTATATGCCGAGGAGTGGCGTACAGGCCGAGCATGACTACTTATGGAACTGTTGTTCTCACTTGTTCCTGCTGACGTCGTGTGTGCCTAGGAGTAGCGTATAGGCCTAGCATGACTATATTGGCTAAACTATTGTTCTCACTTGTATCTTCTGGCGTCGAGTCTACTGAGGAGTGAAATACAGCTTTGTGTGACTAACTACCGGTTGAGTGTGATGAGGGGATTACTCATTTCCATAGTGTTTGGGCCGACTCGTTTTGATGGAAATTATTATTATTTTGAATTATCCTGTTCTGTGCAAGGCTTCATGCTGTAGAGAGGTCTTTTAAAGGTAAATGTTCTCTGATTTAAAGTTAATGTTGAAAATTAAACAGTTGAGTTCAAAACTTGTGTTTGTTAAACTTTTGTGCACTGTCAGTAATTTTAAATGTACATGTACATGTCAGCTGTTTTTAGACCGTCCTCCCTGAGGGGTTGAGCTAGTCGGACTGGGGCAAAGAGTTAGGCAGGTTGGACTATCGCATCCCTCTGATCGTTTAACCATGCACAGAGTTTTTCAAAACCTTACCTCAAAAGCATCTTCCTATTAATGTTACAGTCACTATTTGATGCTTATTCGTTCTGTCTTGGTCAGTTTTCCATCCTTCATTTCTGCGGAAGACAATGTTGTCAGCATTCACATAACTTTTAAGTTTCACTTCATATTTACCACAGTTGGCTCTTGAGTATTTACCTTCTTTTTAAATTTTTAGTAAAAATATCGTTTTATATGTGTCAGAGAATTATTGAACACATTACAAAATTATTTACAAAAAAAACTATGAGCATTGTGTGTTTTTCTTTGTCACGTATTACTAACACGGTTTCTATATTTTTGTTTTGCAGAATTGTTATTCCAAGAATCCGATAGGTGGCGCTAGGTGTGGCCTGATTAGGAATGCATGAGAAATGCGCAATCAGTAGTCATGTCATCCGTACAGCAGAAGGCGATGTGTGTGTTATGGCTTGCAGAATTAAAGTCTCTCATTAAAGTTAAAAGACGGTACCGTTTTGAGTATGGTTGTAATCTTCCGTCAACGAATTCAATTAAGCGGTGGATGAAACAGTTAAAAAAACTGGCAAAGTTTAACATCGTGGAGGAGCCGGTAGGCCTGGCGTCAACGGTGAGACGGTTGACCAAGTTAAGGAAAATTTCCATCGAAGCCCCAGGAAATCCGTTCGTAAAGCAAGCAGAGAACTGTACATTCCGAAATCGACAGTTCACGATATCTTGCACAAGAAATTAAAGTTTCATGCTTATAAAATTTAAATAGTGCAAAAGATGCACGTAAATGATCACACCCTGCGATGCGATTTCGCTGTGGATATGCTGAATCGAGTGGAAAACGATGAAAACTTTCTCAGTACTGTAATTTTTAGTGATGAATCCACATTTCATGTATCAGGTCTTGTGAATCGTCAAAACTCTAGGATATGGGACAGTGAACCGCCTCATGCTGCTATTGAACTGGAACGTGATTCTCCAAAAGTTAATGTGTGGTGCGCCCTATCAAAAAGAGAAGTGATTGGCCCTTTCTTCTTCTGCGAAAAAACCATAAATGGTGACATTTACTTGGATATGCTAGAAAATTTCGCTATGCCCCAGATCAAAAGATATGACAACGTCGCATCCTCCGCATTAGTAAACGTGTGTACGTTTACCAATGCGGAGGATGCGACGTTGTCATGTCATCCGTACAGCAGAACTTTACTTGGATATGCTAGAAAATCGCTATGCCCCAGATCAAAAGATATGACAACGTCGCATCCTCCGCATTGGTAAACGTGAGTACGTAAGTGCCTAAATGAGCATATCCCAACAGATGGATTGGGCGTGGGGGTCCCATTCCACGGCCTCCTCGCTCTCCAGAATTGACTCCATTGGATTATTTCATGTGGGGTTATGTGAAGGATCGTGTCTACTAGACGCCTTGTACTGATTTGTAGGAACTGAAGAAGTGTATCACAGCTGCTATTAATTCCATAACTACTCAGATGCTTGCCAATACATGGCATGAAATCGAGTATCGCTTGGACGTACTACGAACAACCAAGGGATCTTACATCGTAATTTATTAACTTGTGTAGTTACATTAGAAGTTAGTACAGTCAGTTTTTTTCTATCTGTTTAATGTTTTGTTTTATATAATTTTGTATTTTGTCCAATAATTCTCGGGCACCCTGTATATCAAATACCAAAAATACGATTTTTGGACGATCGCAATACAGTACTTCCCTGTAATAGAGTTATGAGAAAGCAAATACTGTGTATTGAGTAGAAGTGGTAAAATTTTCAAGTGTCGACTTCCGAGATAAGAAAAGCTTGTCCCAGCCCTGTTCCTCCCAGCATTGTGTTAGAAAATTTCATTTACGATATTCATTCACCTATAACTATTTCAAAATCCATATCCAGCTATACTTCCAACCAGGGCCGGAGCTAGACCACTTGCCGCCCTGGTGTAGAAAACAATTTGCCGTCCCCTTCCACAATTTTTCAGAAAAGAAAATACGAATGGATGAGGAGGTTTCTGGTCACAAGGGTTGCCTTATGTACACGCACGGACAATGAAATTTGCGCACCAAGAATCGATAATTTCTGATAAGCTGTCACAAACTTCCGACTCGACTTTCCCATCGAGTGTCTGCAACTGCTTTCAGGGTAAACTGAGACACATTTTTGGTTAAAATTCTTCACCTCTTAGTCGATCAAGAGATGTGAACAGACGTTGAATGACAGAAAAGAAATCAATTATCCGATAATCTACTTTTACGGCACCATAAACTACCAAATTGAGCGTGTGAGCAGAGCAAGGAACATAAAAGGCTCGTGGATTTCGACCGGTTTTTTTTTTCTGTTTTTTTTTTAAAGTATATGGGCCTGCAAACCTCATTTTGGGGTTGGTTGGTTGGTTTTTGACCAACCAACCTCAAAAAGATTTCATGTGCTACACTGAGACGGAGGGCTAAATGGCCTCGGGCCGAATCTCATGAGATGGGGTGTTCATAACGAGGAGTCCGAGTCTCTTTACCCTGGCACGTGGCACCAACGGCTTAGTGAGACTTCCGGATCTCAGCTGATCTTTGGTGATCCAGTCGAACTCGAGGCGAGCTACCACCGCGGCCACCGTGGCCCTACTTATTTTGAGGATACCCAGGTGAGCAATAACTGGTGAATTTATTTAAAATTATCGCACATTTCAATTTATTATGTTTTGTAATAAAATATGTTGTTAGTATTTAAATTCACATATTCTGCATCATTATCATACAGAAAATTTCATTTATAGTCAAAAATCTGTCACGTAAAAAAATCTGTTCCCCAGACTTTTCAACTTTTTCTAAGAAGTACAGACATTGACAGAAATAAGATGTACATCTACGCCACCTGAAAGTGCAACCATGCATTATTTTGAGAAAATATTCTCAAATGTTTATCGACATGAGCGATAACGGTCCACGAAATAATTTTTTCAGTCGAGCTTTTAGAAGTTCAGATTTTGCTGCAAATACCTACAAAGCAGACATTAACGCTTACGCCTCCTAGTGACCAAACCATACTTTAAAAAAAATTAAAAATTACAATCAAAATATTTCCCACCAGGAGCTGTATCCTGTGCTGGAAGAATTTTTCAAATTGTAGTTTTATAAGCAGAGGTATCGGGGAAAGCGCAATTTACTTTTACTCCCTCTAGCAGAAAGTCAATAAATTGCTTGAAAATTTTGTAATTATATGAAAAACATGTTGCACCGGAAACTCTATGCAACAAAGAAGAAATTTTTCAAATCGGACCATTAGAAGCAGAGATATTGACAAAAATAAGATATGCATCTACGCCCCTGGCGGAGAAACCATACATTATTTTAAGAAGAAAATATTCTGAAAATGTTTCTCGACGTGAGTAGTATCGGTCCACGAAAGAAATTTTTCAATCGAGATTTTAGAAGCTCAGATTTTGCTGCAAATACATCAGAAGCAAAAATTAGCACTTACACCCCCTGGTGGCCAAACCATTTTGTAAAAAAAAAAAAAAGAAATTATATGCAAAATATTTCTCATCAGGAGCTGTGTATCCGCTGCAGAAATAATTTTTCAAATCGGCGTTTTAGAAGCAGAGATATCGGGGGGAACGCAATTTACTTTTACGCCCCCTAGCAGAGAATCTATGACTACGTTGAAAAAGTGACTATACCTATAATAATCTTCGGCATAAATGGAATCGGAAGGTAAAATAATTTTTTGAATTGGATGTTTAGAAGCAAATATATGGAACAAAAGCATTTTGAATTCGATATCATCTGCGTTTACGCCCTCCAGCGGCGAAATTGTGCATCGCAAAAAAAAAAAAAAAAAAAAAAAAAAAAAACTAAAGGATGGATCATCATTCGCACATTTCATGCTTCCTAATGCGAAAATAATTTTTTAAATCGGACTATTAGTTGGAGAGATATGGTGTCTATAGGCTTAAGTACAGATGGACGGACGGACAAACCGATAACATAAGTACTATCTTTTTTTTACAAAAAGATGTGCTAAAAAATTCGTGTTAGCTTCCACTAGACTTTCTCATACATTAATTGAGATGTGAAGATGCGCAACAATAAAAAAAATACTGCAAAATATAAAATTTAATGTCGATAAGCCCAGAATTATTAAGTTATATAACAAAATAAGAAAAGTTCAATAGGAAACACCTACATCCGGTTACCCGATTTTTACTAAAATCTAGGGAGCACATGAATATACGTATAACAAAGCTGCAAAAAAATTTCGTCTAAATATCCACAATTGTATTTGAGCTTTATAACGATAGAGCAAACGCGTTATGGTTAACGCCCCATTCCCTTTCTCCGATTTGTACCAATATATAATCAGCATACAAAAAAATTATAAAAAATTCAGTACCACAAAACCCCCAAATATTAAATTTTGCTAATATAATTTTGAGTTACGGTGGACACAAAATCCCCAAATATTAAATTTTGCTAATATAGTTTTTGAGTTATGGTGGACACAAAACAGAGAGACACACAGACACCGCGGCGAAAATAGTGAAATCGTATTCGGCGGTCCCCAGAACGTGTATTTCCGTTGAAATCTCGAAGTCGAATTCTTGCACGATGAATACTTCCTCATACTAATAAATGAGAAAGTTAAAAAAAGGCCTGTCAACACTGCATTTTCAATTGTTGCTTTTAATGATCACATAACTTGTAAGCTAGATCACTCTTACCATAAATCTCCTTCAGATGACACTTATTCACAAAACAAAAATTGTAGGTTGACCGTTGTAGTATAAATATATCTGTGTATCTGTTTGAAGCTCACGGTCATCGTCGAGCTAAGCATGCTGCTTTGCATACAATAAATTGCTGACTGACGGCAGCATTTTCAGACGATGAAGTTTACTAACACAAAGAAAATTACACTTTCTGCACATATTGCATTGACATTCACTAAGTACTTGATATTACCAAGGAGGTTAGAATAAAATATCTGGAGATACCCTTGTTAATGGAGTAGTACCACTTTGCGTGAAGCCTATAACCGCGAGGCACGGTCGTCAAAGTGTGGGAAAGCTAATGGTTTTCAAGGCTATTGCAATGCATTTTGTGTTGGTCGAATCGCATTCTTTCGTCGCAAATATTTCCAATTTCGCATCGTAACTTGCTGCCCATGTGTGAGAAAATTCTTAAGTATTTTGAGGCCCCTTCCTATTTTTATTTTAAATTGAAACACACGAACGTTAGTGCGAATTCTAAACAAAGCATAACGTTAAAATTGAAAACTTCAGTCGTATAAGAATTATAATTAATTTCGGTTTGATATTAACACAGTTTCTGCAACCAAATACCACGCTGTTCCAAAATCCACACAGTTGAAATTACATAGGTATCATGTAAACAACGACAAATTCCCACAGTTTGCGGCTTCACGGTTAAAAGACTCGGGGCATCTCCAGAAGTACTATTCTAACCTCCTTGGATATTACAGAGGAGGAACAAACATGATAGCCGCCCCGGTGGCGCAGTGGTCTAAGCGATGGCCTCTGATCGTTCGTCCGAACGGGGTCCGGGTTCGAATCCCGGCGAGGCATGGATGTTGTGCTTGTCTTACGGCACTGGCTCTTTCCCTTCCCTGGAACCAGTGACCCTAAATTAGGGACGGGCGACTGCTTATAGCCCATTGAGTTGCTCACGGTGGTCGTTAAACCTACTATCAAAAAAAAAAACATGATAGAGGATAAACAACTTTTCTACTGAGTTCCCGAACACCCATTGCTCCAAGACGGAGACAGCTGGACAAGAAGGCTTACGCACTGCACAGTCTGCTCTCACATGATCAACTAAAGCTTCTCTCGTCAAAGTTGAAACCAACGAGATAGAAGTACGTAGAGCGCTTACGTCGGGGAACGGGTGAAGCCACCGGAAACAAGTGGCAGCCATGTTTGATGAGGTACAGAACGATTTCCGTTCCATGTTAAGAAAGGGAGTTTTCGTAATATATGGTTTGATGTTAAATAAGGATATAACTCAGGAATGTTGTTATAAACACCTAGGGGGTGAGACTAAAACTTTAACGTATCAAATAACGCTTTTCATCGTTAGTTGGCGGCAACAGTGTTTTAAAAAGAAAATGATATTTTAATGGATGCAGTTTGCTCTCGTTGAATAAAATCTCATGCCGTAATTTTTTGACATTTCACAAATATTTTGGAACCAATTTTCAGTGAAATATAAGTCAGCGGTAATAGAGTAAATGAAAAAAATAAATAAATAAAAAAATAAAAAATACAGTTGCAGTCAATCCGCAATTTCGGTAAAAATCTTAGATATTCGTGGGTCATCACCATGAGAATGCTGAATCATCCCACAGCTGATCACTCCAAATACATAGACGCCAAATATTTTATGAGAGTTTTAAATGAAAAAAAAAGTTCGAAGAAAAACGGAAAATAAACAATGAGTTTACACAGCCAAGAGGTACCAATATTAAAATACTTTTACCAACTGCCCCTATCTTATATAATCAGAAAAAAACTACTACTTACCTGGTTTTTATTTAATAAAAATTAAAAGTCCTTAGCACTGGGCATGTTTCTAATCTGTTTGTTAGCCTTAACATTCGACAACACAGATCTGTAAGCCTTATTCGTGGGTAGGCAAGGCAATTGTGCTAACTTGACCATAATAAAGGTATCTTCCAGCACATACACTAAATACTTCACACAATATAATTCTCTCTCTCTCTATGTATATATAAGACCCAGAAGATGACTCCATGGGAGATGAATGGATGAAATTCGAAATCATGCAGGAGTGACACGGAGGAGACAGGCTCAAGACAGACAACTGTGGAAGAAACTTGGGGAGGCCTTCATCCAGCAGTGGATTGATAATGGTTGATGTTATACATATATCAGTAAAAAGAAGTAAAGCACACTCATGTAGTAATTAAACCACATCAACACTGCACCTTGGTGCAGGAATTAGACGTAGTAGAAATAAACATAGAATTAATCAGAAGTAACCCACTTTCATGATTCTAAACAAAAATGACATAGAATAAAACAACTCAGGAACCCCAAACCACTCTTTAGGGAAAGACATCTGGAGCCCCAAAGTTAAATCATAGCTTAAGTGTTACCGAAAAAAACCCAGAAGACTCCATGGGAGATGGGTGGCTGAAATTCGAAAGCATGTCGGAGTAACATGGAGCAGATAGGCTCAAGACATACAGTTGCGGAAGAAACTTGTTGAGACCCTCATCCAGTAGTGGATTGATAATGGTTGACAATGATGATAATGATATATATATATATATATTGATTATATACAGTATATATATATATTGTAAGGATAATAGTTGTCAATGATGATGATATATATAGCATTATCAATCCACGGCTGAATGAAGGTCTCCCCAAGTTTCTTCCACAATTGTGTGTCTTGAGCCTGTCTCCTCCATATTACTCCGGCATGGTTTCGAATTCCATCCACCCATCTCCCATGAGTCTTCTGTCCCTCGAAATCCAGTTCAAAATTTCAGTCGTCCATCGGTGGTCTGTTCTTCTGGCAACATGTCCAGCCCATTGCCATTTCAGTGGTTTCACTCTCTCTCTCTCTCTCTCTCTCTCTCTGTATATATATATTCTTTGAGTTGTCTGCATTCTTTGCATGTCTTTTTTGGTATCAAAAAAATCTTTCTACACATCCTGCTTTTCTTTTTTAGTTAAGGCCATACATACAGTATCATCATCATCATCATTGTCAACCATTATCAATCCACTGCTGGACGAAGGTCTCCCCAAGTTTCCTCCACAACGGTCTGTCTTGTGCCAGTCTCCTCCATGTCACTCCCGCATACTTTCGAATTTCATCCACCCATCTTCCATGTGGTCTTCTTCTGGGTCTTTTTCTGTCCCTTGGAATCCAATCTAAAATTTCGGCTGTCCATCAATGGTCTGTTCTTCTGGCAGTATGTCCAGCCCATTGCCATTTCAGGGATTTAACTCTGATCATGATGTCTTCCACTCTTGTCATTTTTCGGATCCACGTGTTCCTCTTCTTATCTCTCCTGGTTACACCAAGCATGCACCTCTCCATGCTGTTTTGAGTTGTTTGCAGCCTTTGTATGTCTCTTTTAGCTAAGGTCCACGTCTCTGCACCATACGTAAGCACTGGAAGGATGCATTGATTAAACACTTTTCTTTTAAGACATAATGGCATATTGCTCTTGAAAATTATGCTGTTTCTTCCAAAAGCTCTCCAGGCAAGTTCTGTACGCCGATTAATTTCTTCACCAATGTGACCCTCACTTGATATCTGCTGTCCAAGATAAAGGTACGTGTCTGTTATCTCCAGCTTTTCTCCATCAATCGATAAATCTTCATTTCTTGTAAAAGCATTGTACATCACTTTTGTCTTCTGAAAGTTCATTTTTAATCCCACTTCTTTACTCTTGTCAGCAAATTCCTGGATCATACTCCGTAGCTCTGATGGGCTAGTTGCAAAAATGACTATGTCATCAGCAAAACGAAGGTGGGTTAGATAATCTCCGTTAATCTTTATCCCTTTGTTTTCCCAGTTCAGTGATTGAAAGACATTTTCCAATGTGGCACTAAAGAGCTTCGGAGATATGGTGTCACCTTGTCTCACTCCTTTTATATATATATACACCTGGTTATGATGTCGCCCACCCTCTCTTTCTCTCTCTCTCTCTATATATATATATATAAAACATTACGTATAAACATTACTTACCTTTTTCCTGTATTTTTTATTCTGTCAGTTTACTTTTTGAAGTATTTTAACAGCAGGAATAGGCTAACCCTTTTTTTGATGAAAATTATTTTATTTATGTATCTACATATGTTTATTTGCTATGTATTATTTAACTATCTTCCAAGGTTTATCCGTAAGAAAAAGAATTGAAAATAATTATTCTTAAGTGCAGTTTAAATAAACTTGGTGACCTAATATATGTTGCAGTTACAGATATATATATATCACTTCAGTAACTCCCCTGTGACTTAGGTATAGACAGACATTGGGGCAATATGATGCTCCAAATGCTATTTACAGTTAGCAACACCAGTACCGAGTAGCTAAAAATAGTTTTATGTACTTTTTCAACCTAAAAAGACTTATAATTTTTGGTATCAAAAGAAAAATCTTTCTACACATCCTGCTTTTAATATCTGGGCAGGTAAATTTTCTATGGGCATGTATTATTTTACATATTTTTTAAGCTCTGGGCTGATTGACCAAAAAATTCAGATTATGGACTTTAATTTTTTTATGGGACAAAAAATTGTATTTTTTTTTGTTTCAGTATTAAGTATTTAATATTTTTTATTTGCACTGTCATATTTTACTTTTTTTTTTTAAGAAGCCTAGTTTTTTGTTGTTCCAAAGCTGAAATTTTGTAGTTTTCACCTGATATTTGTACACATTTTGGCAATTGTTAAGATGTACTGCACATAGTTTTTTTTTTTTGTTTCAATTTTAAGGGCACAGCCTCTTATTAATATGAAGTGAGAAATTAACAACCACTGATTTGCATTCATGATGTGCAAAAAGTTTGGCGAGCAAATGTTTATGTTTTGTGTTGTTATTTTGTGGGTTCCTTCAACAGTCTTGCTGGAAAAATACAAGTGCGTCTGATTTGTATTTTAGAGAAATACAAGCACAACTTGTTCAATTCAAAGAAAGATTGATTTACGTGAGTGATATTTGTTCAATACTAACCTCTCATATATATGGTTGATGCAATAGGAATAACTGGCAATTTATACATGGACATACTGACTGTACATTCATCATGAATCAGAGGTCACATTCTTCAAAAAAAAAAAAAAAAAAACACCACCTATCACGCAAAAATCAAATGCAAGTAGTTATTACAAAATGTTGCTAGTCCCTTTCTTTTGTATTATTCCATAATTTCTTTTCAATTGTCATTTCATAATCGTTTGTGCCAGTTTTCATAAATATTTTATGTTATTTGCATTTTTGAGGTACCATTGTACTCCCTGTTTCCTATTTTCAGTTTTAAATCAATATTGCCTGTATTTTTGCTACCCAAAAACCACACACATTATACTAACACATTCACAAATAAAGAGTATTCTGTCAAGAAATTTTCAAGCTCCCCACTCTCACTTTGTTGCAGTAATACTACAGATTAATCACTAATCAGAGACAAATGCCTAGAACACAAACTGGGTGACCCTGTGCTTTCAGATAAAATACTAGATTGTTTCCTGACAGGTGTCAGCAAGCAATAAATTTATATTACCAATCACAATTATTACTTCTGCAATTTAAGTAACCATAAATTGATTGCTTTACCAGTATTTGCTATCTAATGGGCATTAGCCATGGGTACATGATCTTTATCACATAAAAAAAATTGCTGCTTCCTAAGATTTTGAAATATTTGTTGTCTTGTCAGACAAGTTGCAAGTACACTGTACAGATTCTAGAATATATATACAAATGCCATTTGCAAAACATCCTCAAGTATATGTAAAAAAAAACAAAAAAACACTAGCATAAGTAAAAATTGTTCCCAAAAAGCCTCAAAGTTGGTAACTCACAATTAACCTCATCTTCCCATAAACATGATTCAGTGTTCACATTGAGTACGACTGTTTACAAAATATAAGGAATAAAAGTCTTAAGATAACACAGATATTGAAATGGTTCATCTGCTGGTTTAATCACCAGCTATACGGATTAGATGTCCTATTTTCTGCGTTTGATTAACTGAGCATTTACAGCTCAACCTTATTTAAAAATGCTTACTTGTGAAATGTAGGGCTAACCTTCCAAAAGTGGAGTAAATGGCATTTTATTGTTGAAATAATTATCCAAAATGTGCTGATAATTGTGAATATTCACGAATCATAACACGATCGCTGAGCAGCTGAAAGAACCGAGGTGACTCCTTGACACACACAGAATTTGTACCTCATCAAAGATGGCGGGCTCTCCCCTCGTTGGCTTCAGCTGCCACAGCAGAGAACTAATCACAGAAGCACTCTATGTATTTCTATCTCGTTGGTTGAAACGCCAGATCTTTGTTGCCATCGGTTTTTTTTTTGTTGTTGCTGAACCCAGGCGAACTGAAACAATATTATCTAAATGTTTGCGAAATTAAATTTGAATTATTATTTTTACTTATTTATTTTCACTTTTTAGTATTTTATATATATATTTTTCTTCTTAGCATCATATATCTTTTCCTTCTTACTACTTTTCATTCTTTCTCCTTTCATTATTTTTGACAAAAAAATGCCACCCCCTGAGGAGTTCCGCCCTGGTGCGTCGCACCTCCCGCACCCTAGTCGCGCCGGCCCTGGTGATAGGTGAACCACGAACATCGGTGGGGACATCACAAAGCTCCGGAGGATGCCTAAAGTGTTGGTCGAAAATTTTCGAGCATTATTAATGGTTTATAGTTAATGCTTCTGTGTCCAAAATTTAAGATCTTCCGATTCTACCTGGTTTGGTGTGCTTTGTATTGAGTGTTTTTTGTATTCCCTACAACAGACTGAAGGACAAGGACATCGACAGGGACCAAATAACGTGTATGAAATGTGATTTGTTTCCAGAAGCTGACCGCATAGGTAAGCAATACGTATTTGGAGTATTCCAACGTTTGTTGTTGTTTACATTCGAATGCAAACATTATGGGAATTGATAAAGTGGTTATCTCTGCATTCTGTTCTTACTTTTTATTCATCATGATGACTAACGCTGGTTTCATCAAAAAAATATTTCATGTACTAAATGAAAATAATAACTGAGATGTTAAAAAGAACTAAAAAAAAAAAAGACCGATCTTACCACTATGAGGATGCAGCATACACGCGACTTTCAGCATGACAACGAGCCTTGAAATGCTGGCGTCTTACTCTGAAAGTTTTACCTTCCGAGAACAAAATGCGGTATTTGGTAAGAATTAAAGATATTGAAGTAAAAGATCCCTATGTGCTGAATAAAAGTATTTTCGAAGGTGAAGCGAAAACTTTTCAGAAAGTGCAAATAGTAAATATTTTCTATTACTTCGTTTTTAGTCGAAGCACCTTTACCGCAGAACAGTTCGAGGTATATAAAAGTCTCAAAGCATATAACAATTTCTCATCGTGGATATTCTTTTACATTGTAATTTAGTCAGAAAATAGGTACACTGCCTTGATAATTAAAGTTATTTGCCCTCCCAGGTGCGGAGAACTGGGTAAAAAAGATAGGTTTTCTGCCTTTCTAGGAATCACTGATTTCCGGATAAAACTGGCCCTTGAAAGGTTCTCTGCTTTTGGAAAGTTTAACTTTTCAATAAAAAGTGCTTTTCTAAGCTCTGGGAAGCGATTTCCAAGACTTAGAAAAATTTAGAGCAAAGTTGGGTTTTCGCGCCAAATTGTTGTGAAAAAACACAGTAATTTTGCTGGGATTTGCGCCCTAATTTATTTATCCAAAAATAAATTTAACCTCATAGTCCCGATCTGTAGACAGACCTAGACACCGAAAAGAATTTTATTTGGACAATAATTTTAGCCATTATTTACATTTTTCCCGCAGGTATCCTTCAGCTCCAAATAAAAAACCAGCACAGACAAAGAGATTTGATTCTGACTGAAAGTCAGGTTAGCTAACAAATTAAATTTGTGCTTTTAGCTCTATAAAATGTTTCAACACCCCCTAGATCAACCAGGAACCTTCTGCATAGAAGTCCCTGGAGGTGATCCAAAAGCCGACTTGCACAGAGGTGCCGATTGGGTACCGTCCGTACCGAAGCATTGATTTAAGAAATTTTTTGACTAAGAGACAAACCCTAAAATGTATTCTATAAGAAAATTGTCAGTAGCAATAAAATCTACGAAAAAACAAAAACAAAAAAACAACCAATACCTTTTAAATTCAACGAGTGATACGCCTGGCCCAATAAGTTCAAGCATTGCACGCCAACAGCATTTGAACAAGTAAAAAGATATGTTCAATTCCTTACCAGAAATACTGATTTCTGGATAAAACAAACCTGTATAAGGTTCTTTGCCTTTTAAGAGTCAAAGTCTTCAATAAATTTTGTTTCCTAAGCTCTGGGAAGCTATCTCCTTTCGTTTGGCAGAGAAGCGAATCTTTTCGGTACTGCCTTTAGGGACAGCTGACAGCCTGAAAAAAAAACCTCCTCGACCACCGCAATTAATAATGCCACAAAATCTAGCCATTTTGGCTTCAAATTTTTATAAACACCGATCGCTAATGATCGCGTTTTACACACTAAGTGTAGGTACTACAGCCGGCTATGCCGCCCCGGTGGCACTAAGGTCCAAGGCGCTGGCCTCTGATCATTCGTCCGTGTGGGGTCCGGGTTCGAATCCCGGTCAGGCATGGATGTTGTGTTTGCCTTACGGCACTGGCTCTCTCCCTTTCCTGGAACCAGTGACCCTAAATTAGGGACGGGCGACTGCTAATAGCCCATTGTGTTGCTCACGGTGGTCGTTAAACCTCCAATCAAAAAAAAAAAAAAAAAACAGCCGGCTATGCTTGCAAGGAGGTTAGAATAAGGAGGAGCTGGCAACAGCCACTCTCCCTGTGCTTCTGGCGTGACGGCACTTTTTATCAGCTGAACACGCCAATGCGCCCAACCCGAGAATCTTCTGTATATCTCTATGCGGAAATCGCGATTTCGAACGGGTTTTTCGGACCCTTACTCTACCCATACAGTCATGAAAAAAATTGAGGCTGAAGTATTCATTCTCATAATTAAAAAAATTCCAGAAAAAATAGGAATATATGTGTTGGTATTTCTTTAAAAAATTGAACAAAATAATGATTTTTTGAGCGGAAGTGTATACTGCACATGGTTACTTGCATATACTGCGGATGTGCAATGAACCATGTTTAAAATATAACCAAAACCTTAATTAATACAGACACTTGACGTGGACCAGGAACATCAAACAAAGGAAAGAGCGAAGACCTTTGTTTGATGTTTGACAAAACCCTAATGTTGAGAAATACGAAGTCCAAAATATTCTTTGTTTGCGTCCTTGGTTTGCATGGTTTGCATCGGTTTGCATGGTTTGCATCGGTTTGCATGCGCTAAGCGAAACTGCTTTTGGCACAGGAAGCAACGACACGTTTCCGAACTCCCTCAGACTTCCACCACCACAGAGAGGCGACAGCAACAGCTGATCCGTTTTGGCTTCACTCAAAACGGGTCATTTCACCTCCTCTTTTTCTAACCTCCTTGTATGCTTGTCCTTCAGAAACTTGCATGGGCTATAGCGATACATGGGCTGTGGCCAGGCCACTTCACTTAAACTTCTCGATGACGTCACGTGCTACATCCTCACATGCGCTGGGAGACGCATATGAGGATGTAGCACGATAAAAAATTATACTTTCGTATTTACAGTAAGTATTTTAATTCGTACCGAGAAATATGTAGCAAAAGACAATTTAAGAAGAAAAGCATCGATATTTATTGCCATTCGTGATTCCTAATTATTTCAAGGGTGGGTAGCAAACCATTTTAGCCTCCCCGGTAAGTGATGGCCTCTGATCATTCATCCAAAAGGGGTCCGGGTTCGAATTCCGTGAGGCATGGATGTTGTGTTTGTCTTGCGGCACTGGTTCTCTCCCTTTCCTGGAGCCAGTGACCCTAAATTAGGGACGGGCGATTGCTTATAGCCCATTGAGTTGCTCATGGTGGTTGTTAAACCTCCAATAAAAAAAACAACAAAAAACCATATTATTCACGCCATGATATGCATGCTTTTTCTATCTCGTATGGCATCGTTAACCAGACGATACAAATTCCATTGAGGCATTATAAAATACAACAGACCAATTCGACGACAACTTATGGAATTTTAATCTTGATTTTAATACTATCGAAGGCTAATCATCATCATCATCATTGTCAACCATTATCAATCCACTGCTGGACGAAGGTCTCCCCAAGTTTCCTCCACAACGGTCTGTCTTGTGCCAGTCTCCTCCATGTCACCCCTGCATACTTTCGAATTTCATCCACCCATCTCCTATGTGGTCTTCTTCTGGGTCTTTTCCTGTCCCTTGGAATCCAATCTAAAATTTCGGCTGTCCATCGATGATCTGTCCTTCTGGCAGTATGTCCAGCCCATTGCCATTTCAGGGATTTAACTTTGATCATGATGTCTTCCACTCTTGTCATTTTTCGGATCCACGAGTTCCTCTTCTTATCTCTCCTGGTTACACCAAGCATGCACCTCTCCATGCTGCTTTGAGTTGTCTGCAGCCTTTGTATGTCTCTTTTAGTTAAGGTCCACGTCTCTGCACCATACGTAAGCACTGGAAGGATGCATTGATCAAACACTTTTCTTTTAAGACATAATGGCATATTGCTCTTGAAAATTATGCTGTTTCTTCCAAAAGCTCTCCAGGCAAGTTTTGTACGCCGATTAATTTCTTCATCAATGTGACCCTCACTTGATATCTGCTGTCCAAGATAAACGTACGTGTCTGTTATCTCCAGCTTTTCTCCATCAATCGATAAATCTTCATTTCTTGTAAAAGCATTGAACATCACTTTTGTCTTCTGAAAGTTCATTTTTAATCCCACTTCTTTACTCTTGTCAGCAAGTTCCTGGATCATACTCTGCAGCTCTGATGAGGTAGTTGCAAAAATGACTACGTCATCAGCAAAACGAAGGTGGGTTAGATAATCTCCATTAATCTTTATCCCCTTGTTTTCCCAGCTCAGCGACTGAAAAACACCCTCCAATGTGGCATTAAAGAGCTTCGGAGATATGGTGTCACCTTGTCTCACTCCCTTTCCAATTTTTACGTGTGTTGTATTTTCAAACAGCCTAATCTTTGCACTTGCATTTTCATAGATGTTATTAATAATATTAATGTATGCATCTTCAATACCGCAGGTTTTCAGAGCCATTGTAACTGCTGATGGTTTCACCGAATCAAAGGCTTTTTCATAATCGATAAAAGCCATGCACAATGGAAGTTCATATTCCCTCGCTCTTTCAATTAGTTCTCTCAGCACGTGGATATGATCTATTGTGCTGTAGCCACTCCTGAATCCAGCTTGTTCTCTCGGTTGAGCCATGTGTAGTGCTACCTTCAAGCGGTGTGAAAGAACTTTAGTGAAGATTTTATAAACTACTGATAGGAGGCTGATAGGTCTGTAGTTTCCGAGATCCTCAATGTCACCTTTCTTATGTAGCAGGATCATTGTAGCGGTGTTCCAATCCTCAGGAATCTTTCCTTCATTAAGGCATCGAGTGAAAATTTGGGCGAGTACTGTTTCGATTTCTCCACTTGCTTCTTGTATGATGTCTACAGTAATTCCATCTTCTCCTGGAGCTTTTCCTCGCTTCATGTTCTTGATTGCATGTGCAACTTCTGCTGGAAGGACTGGAGGAACTCTGGTACTGGTATCTTTCATGATGTCTGGAGTGCATATATCATCCCTTTCATATAATTTGGAGTAGAAATCTTTCACTCTTGTCAAAATTTCGCCTCTATTTCTTGTTACAGAACCATCTTCTGTTCTCAGTGCCATAATCTGTTTTCTTCCCTTACTGAGATGTCCCTTTGCTATCTTTAGGCTTTGGTTGCTTTCAATTGCTTTCCTCACTAGTTCACAGTTGAATTTCCTTACGTCTTCAATGATACTTTTTCTTACTGTCTTGCATAGCTCTATATATTCCACTTTGGAAGTCACATCTTCTTTAGTTGTCCTCATCTCTCTTCTTTTTTGCATCAACATTTTGGTTTTTCCTGATAATTTGTTCACATGCAACTTGTTCTTAGACCCAGCTAATTTTGTTGCTGTTTCCATAAGAGCTTTGGTTACTTTTCTGTTAACTTCAGAGATGTCCACTTCTTCCGATGTTAGGCCTTCTAAAGCAGAGAACCTGTTCTTCAGTTCTAACTTGAAGGTATTATGGTGTTTTTTAAGGTTGGTTATGTCAATAGATTTTGTTTGTCTTATGAGCTTGCCACGTTCAAGTTTAGTGTTGAGGTGCATCTTACATCTCACCAATCTATGGTCACTACCTGTGTTGAACTTGTTTAGCACACTGCAGTCTTCTATGACGAATTTTTTGTTACACATAATAAAATCAATTTCACTTGTTGTCCCATTTGGATGTCTCCATGTCCATTTCCTGTGTGGCTTTTTCTTGAAGAAGGAGTTCAAGATGAAAAACCCTTCTGCCTCTGCAAACTCAACGAGAGTATTTCCACGCTGGTTTCTGTTGCCATGACCGAATTTACCTACTGAAGTTTCATTCTGTTGCCGTTGCCCTATTTTTGCATTGAAATCTCCCATAATTATTTTCAAGTGCTGCTTACCTTTATTATTTAGATGACAAATTTCCTCATAAAATTCTTCAATTTCTTCTTCAGGATGACTTGTGGTGGGTGCATAAGTTTGAATAATCTGAGCCTGGTATCTTCTCGAGAGTTGGATAACGAGTCGTGCAGCTCTGTCAGAGGAACTTTCAACTTCTACAACTTTATCCTTCAGTTTCTTGTTTATTATAAATCCAACACCACTAGTTCTGCCAGTATCTGTCCCACGATAGTAGAAGAGATGTCCACTTTTCAGTTCGATGAGATCTTCTCCTTTTCTCCTTACCTCACTTAGCCCCACGATGTCCCACTTGATCCTTTGTAGTTCCTCTTCCAATTCAAGAAGCCTTGAATCAGAAGATAGGGAGCGTCCATTGTAAGTAGCCAAGGTCAGCATTGAAACTGTGCCTTAAACGTTCCATTGAAACTGTGCCTTAAACCCGAAGGCTAATATGGACACCTTAATATTTTCTGAGCGTTGCCAGATCGAAAACAGTAGACTGCTCGCGCAGCTGTTCCAGCGCTCCGCTGTCTTAGCTGTGAGACATGAGGAGTGCGCCCGTTTGTGGAAGAATAACTTAAGATTTTCGGATAGACAGCTCGAAAAAATAACAGTTTCGCACTTTTCTCAAAGCAGTATACAAAATTTCGCGTGAGCAGTATCAAAATTTCACGTGAGTAGTATATCAAGTACCTATCTGAACGCACCCATTTTATATCATTTATTGTTTTTATGTGAGTTATAACCGTGAATGAGAGTAACATGTAGGGTCTATGATGGGCTATCGTTGAACTGGATTTTGCGGTGCTGAAACAGTTGTGACACTTGAAGAAGTATGTTAAAATGTTTACTATTATTAGAATTTAATCTGCCGTAATTAGTAAGTTTTACCAAGTCTTTTGATAACTTTTTAACAAAACTTTGTTGGTCAGTTAATTCATTATCTCCACGAGCCGGTCTAACACTATTGTGAGTCTGAAAAACTAAAATAATAAAAGAAAAAAAAAGTGAAGTTAATTGACGGTAATCGGTTTGATATTAAATTAAGCAAAAAAAAAACAAACACACACACGGTTGAGTTGATATTATTGTAAGTAATGCTACGTTAATTTATTTGCTTTTGTTTCCGAGATAAAAGTCCGCTTTTCTTTTTTTTTTTTTTTTTTTTTTTTTTTAAGGTTAACTTTGTCGAATCGAAAAATCCTACAAGGTGTCTGTTGTGAAACGTATATTTTTTATGCATTAACTGTTGTTGATGGAAATTTAAAAAAATCCGGAAGCAGTGTGTTATCCTACGGAAGAAAATTCGACCTTTGTCTTTTGACAGTGTGATTAATCTCTGTTGGCGGCGAGTTCCATTGAAACTGTGCCTTAAACCCAAATATATGATGTTCATTTTCGGGCATCGTTAAACTCGGATTGAGGTATCTGTTATAAATAAAAATGGCAAGCCTTTGAACTATTGTAATTTCGTCATTAAAAAAGAATGACGCCAGTAAATAGTGCTTAATATATCAACCAAATGGCTTTTGTAATTGTGTGTACAGTAGTCTCAGACTGATTAATTGGAGACTGGTTATCCAGGCTATGCATTATTCTTAAGGATTTGTGTAGACAATTTGCTGATGTGTCCATTGTTAAACTTCATGTGAAACTGTTTTAAATAGGAACAAGTGCAGAATGAAAATTTTGTCTCGCTTTCAATATGCACATGAAAACTTCAGGTTTCCTTTTTTTCTTGTTTCTTTAAATATATATATATATGTATATATATTCTTTTACGTGCACTTTTTTTTTTTTTTTTTTTGTAATATGTTGAAACAACCCGGGATCTTTTGGGAAACATGATTTTACTGCCCGCATTTGTGAGACTGCTCGTTTTATTCGCATTTTCAATATTCTTGCAATTGGGTAAACAATTTCATGACTTGGAGTTTTTAGAGAATTGTTGCAAAGAGTGTTTTATGCAGGATGCCCATTCAAAGAACCAAAAAATGTTAACATCACTGCACTGGTGGCCAAGTGGTAGCAAAGGTTTTATCCTTGAATTTTAAAGTTGAAGGGTGCTGAAAAAAGTAGGGAAGAGTGTTAAACAAATCTTGAGGTGGTTGTAGATGAAAGAAAATTATTCGAAGGCTGAAATGGTTTATAAGGGATTATTTAGGCTTTTAACATCTAGTATTAAAAGTAGGAAAAACTTTTAAAAATTTGAAAAATATGGAATTTTTTATAACTAACAATGGTTAAAATCATGATTTCTTTTAAACTGCGTGATTATTTGTTCTTGTGCCATTTTTGTTTCTTAACTCTCATGTTTAAATGCTCTCCTAAACAAGGCTGGGTTGCCGAAACAGTGAATATTGATATTTACACAAATCTTTTGCATGGTGAAGTGATTCAGTAGTATATCTACAAAATTTGTAGCAGAGTAAACTAAAGTGATGCGGGTTGTACTTCCAATGCAATTTTAGTTAGCTCTAGCCTAGCATGGTGCGATCTATCAGCTGCTCAGAAATAGTACTGCATGTGAGTTGTGTAATAGTCCTGTTTCATGATTATTTTTGGTTGGCCCATAGAAGGACATGAATACTAATTGCATCCCTACTCCAAAGCATTTATTATGATTTAAAAATTTTTGTTTCCACATAAATGGGAATGTGTATCTGGAAGAATAAATCAATTGATTTTTTTGCGAGAACAATAGACTTGCTATTTTAGAGTAAAAATACACACTGGCTGTACACGATACATATAAAACCTGAGAGAGTTAAATCTGCAAGTTTAAAAAAGTTTTAATGTTAAAACCAGATGTTAGGTTATGTAAGAACTTTTGAACCCACTAGGGTTCATCATCAGATGAGATAAAAAGGTTACAAGGTGTAGTGGAGTATATTTTACTAGGAGGACCGAAAAGTAATGTTTTTCGTGGGGAGCAGTTGTGAGGTGTTTATGTACGTTCAACGTTCGTGTATGTACAAGTGAATGAACTATTGGCCTTTAACTTATGTAGGTGTTTTTGTCTTCCAGATCTGCAGAACAAAATGAGTGACATAAAATCCGACGAGAGCCATGCTTGTCATTGTATGCTGTATGAATTTTGCAAGGGGAACAATGCAGCCGTGGCCACCAATAACATTTGCGCTCTTTATCCGAATGCGTTAAATGTTCGCGAGTGCCATCATTGGTTCGCCCAATTCCGGTCGGGCAATTTTGACCTCTCTGAGGCCCATGGAGCTGGACACCTGCTGTGTGCAGCTGTTGAGGCAGATCCTCGTCAAACCATTGATGAATTATCCCAACATCTTAATGCATCATGGTCAAGAGCACCTGCAAACAGATAGTGAAGGTCTATAGACAAGGAGTTTGGGTCCCACACCAACTTTCACCTGGCAACGAAGCCCAACGTTCCACCATCTGCAGCTCTTTGCTCAGCCGACATGAAAAGGATCCATTTCTTCATTAAATTTTGTCACTGGAGATAAAAAGGGGGTTCTTTACGTGAACAACAAATGGGAAAACCAGTGGCTTTCTCCAGGTCAAGACAGCAGTTCCTACACCAATACCAGGCCTACACCCCAAAAAGGTTTTGCTCTGTGTTTGGTGGACTACCACATGCATAGCTCACTTTGAACTCTTGGAACCCGTACAGATTGTAACGGCAAACCTCTGTTGTCAACAGTTGGACCGTTTGAAGCAAGCTCTTACTCTAAAACATCCAGTAGTGGTCAACAGAAAAGGTGTCGTCCTCCGGTATGACACGCAAGACCTCACACGGCAAGACAGACCCAGCAGACAATTGGAGATTTTGGCTGGGAAGTTCGTCCCCATCCCCCTTATTCCCCTGACATTGCACCATCTGATTACCATTTGTTCAGATCTTCGCAGCACTTTCTTAATGAAAAAGATTCCACAATATTGATAATGTCGAAACGAGGCTCTCGGACTTCTTTGCATCACAGCCAATGTTTTTTTATAAAGACTACATTGAAAGTTTGGTTTCATGATGGGCAAGTGTGATCGATAATGATGGCAATTATATAATTGATTAAGAAATAAATTTCATCTGTTAGAAACAGTGTTTCTCTCCTTTTCCAAAAATATTATTTTCCATCCTTCCCCCTCCAATATAACAACATGGAGTAAGTTGTAACTCTTTTGTGGGTTTAGTTCGTCAGATGATCGTCATATCATGACATCATATACAGTTAAAGTTAAGAGGGATCCGTCGTTAATAATGCACGTTGGGAACCTTGAATCAATTGTTTCAGAGTTGGAATTTCAGCTGGAAGGTAGTCATTATAACATTTGTCCCCATCTATAACAGTGGGGACAAATGTTATAATGACTACCTTCCAGCTGAAATTCCAACTCCTGGAAAACAACTGATTCAAGCCCAATTGTCCAGCTGATCTCCACTTTGACTCTTTTATTATTTTTATAATATCTATTATTCCTGTTCTTTCTCTTATAAGTACATTTTTAACTGTCTCTTCTTGTTATTCCCAACATTTTTCTCTCTAACTTTCTTGCTGAAACACTTATTTTTTCACATTGTCGTTCTGTGATACTCCATGTTTCACTTCCTTAAGTAATACTGGGTTAATACTTGCATTCAACATTTTTCTTTTTAAACACAATGGAAGATTGCTGGTTTAATAGTCTTTAAGTCTCCAAAAAGTTCTACTGCATTGGATAATTCTTCTATTGATTTCTTTTTCTTGTCTTTCTTCAAAAGTGATTACTTGAGCTAAATCATTTTCTGTATTGTTCATATATTTAGTTTTTGCTGTGTTATCATCAGACCTTTCTTAATATTTTCCATCTGTAAATCCTCTATCATATTTGCATTTCACTATTGCTAGTTGTAATGATGACTGTCATCAGCAAATCTTAAATGATTTAGGTACCTTCCATTTATGTTTAATTCTTTTACTGCTATGTTATTCTCTTACTGCTTTATGTTAATTCTATTGTGCAAAATAAATTTTCTTCAATATTTTGTCACATTGCACTGTGAGTTTTATTAATCTCTGTTAACTGCTTCAGTGTGATAATTAAAAAAAAAATGTAAATGTTAATAATATAGTGTTCACCCTAGATCATTTTAGCAGGGAAATTTGTCCTGCCATCTTTTTGGACTGGTAAAATGCTAGCTGCCCTCCCCTAATTTTTACCCTGTCTTTAGTCTCGTATTGCCCTTCCCGTTCCGCAGCTTGCCACGCCCATAATTGCAGCGTCAGTCACAAATGTACCCGTGTAACTGTCTTACTACGTGCAGATACCCGCAAACCTTTCAGTTAACGAGATCTCGTGGAAATTGCAACATTTGTTTTTCGCTTGAGAGTTTAATTACCACCGTGAGCAACTCAAAGGGCTATCAACAGTCACCCGTCCTTAATTTAGGACTGATTTCAAGTAAAGATAAAAATCAGTGCTCAACGCTACCCGCATGGCGACTGGATAAAACAGAGTGGCCGGTAGAAAAAGTTGCTTTACTCGCCAGGCTTGAAAATTTGTCTCTATGCACGGTCTTATGGTCAAATGAATTTTTCATTACTAAAGAATTTATTTGCATTTTTCAAAAGGCTCCTATAAATTTGCAAGGCATTTTCTATCATCCAACTCACACATGGAAAAAAACAGTTCTTTGCTCAGTAAATAAGTGGGTATGATCTATTTATAGATTCACTCTTCAAGAAAGGGGAGACGGTTTTCTCCTTGAAGTTTAAGCATGAAGTAATGATGATGGACATCTGAGCTTCAGCTGGAACTCTGATGTCACAAACCGACTTCAGCAGCTCACTTTAATTTTTCCGAAAATGCAAGATTTCGTATTGATTAGTCACTTCCTGCTTATCAACAGAAAAAGAAGAGCAATAATTTTATTAGTTTTGTTAACAAAACAATTGAAGTTCGAAATCGGAACTTTAACTTTCCGTTGCTGTCTTTCGTCTCTCGTTGAGTTGCATTTCCTCTGCACAGTGAGCGTAGTGTCCTTGGAACTTTAATTTTGTTTTAAAAAAAACAAAATTTTTTTGTTGTGCTCTTAATACAACAAAATGTTACTACAGATTGAGAAAACATGCTTTAAGTGAAATTAAATGTAAAAAATCGATACTGCAGTGTACACTCTGCATTATAATTTTATGGGTCATGGAAACTGCAGGTTCTATCATGGACTGATTAAGTACCAATTTTAAAATTGAATTTTGCTTTGAAAAAGGGGAAGGGGCAAAATGTTTACTATAATGATTGGTTGGTTTTGAAAAGACTGTTAGAAACATGCATTTTGTTAGGAAAAATTCTTAGAAAATACCGAGTCTCTCTATCACTAATCGCAAGATATTAAGAACAAAAAATAAGAATATAATCACAATGTGAAATGAAAGGGGGGGTAAAAAAAGAATAGAATACATAACTTGGTAAGAAAATTTTGAAATTCTGAAAATCACGGAGCATTATCATCCGTGCTTAAAACAATCGTTTTTGGACTGTAATCAAATTGAATGGTGAAGTTTGTTTTCGTGAAGCAGCGAAATACTGGATGATTTAAAAGAGAAAAGATTAATTTCATGGTTTTATCTCGGTTATCAATGAATTCAACTCCAGTTAGAAATCAAAGGGTAATTTGTTGGTCATCAAATTAAATGCTGACACCCCCACCCCCCCACCCGGCATCAAAACGCTGAATGGAAGCAAGTTTTTATTTTATTTTTATTTCAGTCATTTGGTTCAAATAAATTACCTTCAAATAATTTTAAATTTTAATGTATGTTTTCATGTATTTAATAATCCATTAATTAGAAGTATGGTAAGAAGCCTTTTCTTTTACTTTTTATCCATGAATAGGCAACTAAAAAAATGTTACGTTCTTCTGGTAATGGAAAAAGTAGATCTGATTCTTATTGAGTAAATGAATGTTGTTAAAATGAAACCATTTCAATATATTTAAATCAGTTTTAATTTACATTCTTTGGTTTTCATGAAAAATATATGAAATGCAAAAAAAAAAATTACAAAAACCATAGAGCTTGCTGAAAAAATATTCCTACTTCACTACTGTATGTGTATTATGTTTAGGATGAGAACAGGGTCAAAGGTTGATTTTGGGGAGGTGGGGTAGCAGGGTCTGAAGCTATGAGCTTATGCATACATACAATGCCCCTTTTTGAAAAAAATGTGACCTTTCTTCCAGATATGACCTGTTGTCATCACAAAGTGCCCTTTTTCCAGATCTTACAATGTTTTGCACACATAACAAGCCCTGCCCCCTTTTTTATACAAATGCGCCCTTTTTCAGAAAATTACCCTGCTTTTTTCAGTTTCTAGGGTGAATACTATAATAGAAATTGTCATTTGAATTTTTCTTTGGCCGCCCCTGTGGCGCAGTGGTCTATCTAAGCACTCGCTTGTGATCAGTCATCCAAGATAGGTCCGGGTTCAGATCCTGGTGAGGCATGAATATTGTGTTTGTCTTACACCACTGGCTCTCCCCCTTCCCTCAAACCAGTGACCCTAAATTAAGGATGGGTGACTGCTTATATCCCATTAATTGCTCGCAGACCTCCAATAAAAAAAAAAAAAAATGAATGGCAATTTGTAAGAAAGTTAGTTTATTTACAGTTGCTAGATTCCCTTTCCCTTATGAAATTACTTTAGGTATTTCTGCATTGTTATGTAATTAACATTATGTGGGGAAGACATTGCTGAAGGTGCATGTTACAAATACGGGGCAGTGTTCCTTGATTTGGATAACTGTGAGAAATGCCTTCCGTGTTTAGAGAATGCACTGAGAATACAGAATAGAGAATAAATACACTGTGTCATCAGAGGTTGCTCTTGGTTCTTAAATGTACCTGTTTTTGTGAAATCTTGATTATTTTTGTGTCTACAGCAATTTTGCCAAAAAATGGTGTGGATTTGAAGAATCGTCATTATCAGATCAGGACTTGCGAAATGCCATTACCCAAATTCAAGAGTTGTCAAAATGATTGGTTTGAGTATGTAAATAAGAAATGTCATGTGGCTTTCTTATTTACATGCCCAAACTGTGGCTGAATTCTTCACTTACTGTGTGTATATAAATAAATTCTCCACTTACTGTGTGCTTTCACAGCAAAATAAACAGTCTGAACGCCAAGAAAAAAAGCACACACACACACATTAGTTAAATGCAACTGTATTCAAGATGTCTGAAATAATATTTTACTGAAAATATTTTGTGAAGATACCGCCCAACAGGGTATGAAATGACACCTGAATTGACCCCTAGCCATGTTTCATTGATTTAATGCATCTGTTTTTTCTTACTGTGTACTTAGCCACACTGTAGCCAGTAGTTGATAATTTAAAATTTGATGCACAATAAGATTTCAGAAATACTAGTTCACGCATGAGCCTGTGCATGGTGAGCCTGGGGTCCATTTGGATACCTCACAAATAGCAACTATCTTTTCTGAAGCTATCTAGCAGCTATCTTTTCTGAGGTACCCAAATGGAACCCAAGCTCAACGTGCCTCTTGTTCCTGACTCTTGTTCTAATTGCAGTGAAGTTGTAAAATAGATCAGTTTCACTAAGAAAAATTATCTTTTTAATCAACGTTAAGTTTATTGATTAAAAGTGGAGCCTGGTTTTTGTTATGGATCTTGTACCTTTGTCACTAATTTGCTTTATTAAATGAATATCCCCCCCTCCCCAACCCCCCATCAATTCTTAATTTTAATTATTTTACAGTGCTGCTTTATACAAACCACTGCATTGGAGCTACAGTTTTGCTGAATGTAGTAAGACAATGCCAATGGATAACAACTCTGAAGAAGCAGCTTCCTCCACATTGCTAAACACACTCAGACAGTTTCGATTTGAAAAGAAGTCAAAATCATCTTACGAATCCTCACCCATACAGAAGTCATTTAATTCGCCTTCAAAGAACACGATTAGTAAGTTTATTAATTAAATGTACTGTTGTTTTTTTTAAAGTATGAGGATAATATCTTCAAATGTTGTCTGAGTATGTTGACTTTGTTAGCTGATAAGCTAAAAACCTCCTTTGCTGAGAGGTGGGCTGTACAGTTTGTCTTCAGTTTTTCACATTTACCTTGGATTATGAAATTTACCAAACTTGTTTTGGTAATGATGAAGCTCTAAAATTTCTATTTCAAACAAAAATAAACTTAGCCTTTAAAAAGGCCAATTTCATGTGCCGGACTTTGAGAACTTATACCACTCTCACTCGATCAGCGGCTGGATGAAGTTCTCCCCAGCCTCTTCCCCAATGGTCTTATCAGCAATTCTCTTCTATATAACTGTGGCTAGTGTTCTCCCTAGAGCCTTTTTACTGGGCAGCCCACCCAGCTAAATTTCTTTTAATGAGCATTTTCACAACACACATAATACTAAGCAGAAAACATATTCCCATGTACCACCATAAATATTGAAAACACTGAAATCTATGTCCTATGATTTATTAGTAGTATTCATTTCTTTTTGTCATTTGTGTACAATTTTTTAATGTTGTTTATCATGAAACATTAAAAATTTGTACATAGATGACAAAAAAAAAAAAAAAATGGAAGGGGTCGTTAAAAATTCCATCCAGCTAAAATTTCTTGCCACCCAGCTGTAAAGAAATATATAGGGAGAACACTAAATGGCCAGCATGTTTTTAAATTTCATCTACCCATCTCGCTTGCGGTCTTTCTAGGTCTTTTCCTGACCTTTTGTATCCAGTCTAGTGTTTCAGTTTTCCAGTGGAAGTCAATCCTAGTAATATGTTCAGCCATTGTCACTTGAGGGTCTTTACTTTGGTCGTGATATCTTCCACTATATATGTAGTAAAAAAACACCAGCGAGTCATTCCATCTCAGCTCAGGCGTGGCATGTCAGGTGACCATTTTAGATTTGTTCCAAAAAATTACAGTAGTTGCAACTACTACCGGAGACATAAAATATACTGAAAGGATTTTTCTAAAAAGAAAAAAAAATTTTTTTTTTCCAGCTACAGCGTTTTGAAGTTTGGCTAAAATCGAACGATCTTTGAAAAATGGGGAAAATGCTGTATTTTAAAATGAGCGCTGCTTCAAAACTATTTAATCTATTCACTTATTTTTTTTTTTATTTTGTAGCTATTGAATTAAATTTTAACTTGACAAAGTTTGAATAAGCCTGACTGACATTATTAATAAGAAAAAAACATTGCAAAAAATTTTTTTTTTTTTTGCATTTTTGGCAAAAAATTTTTCTCACTAAATAATTATTTTTCAGGTAAGTAAGGATGGCAGTCTGAAGTCCCTCAATGGTAGTTTTACAGCAAATTTTATTTTAAACCTGGGATGAAATTTAATTTTGTTATGCAGAAGTTCAAAAAAGCTCAATTTTTGAATGACATTAATCAAAAACCACATTTTTTTAAAATCTGAAAATATGTCCATTTGATGTCCTTTCAGTTGTTAAGAAATTGCTAATTGCAGAATAGTGTGTTTTTGCCTGGTTAATTTTATATATATTTTTAAAGATTGCACGTTTTCAGCGTTGTTGCGTAATACAGCGCAAAATGCAATAGATTGTCCATATTTCACTGAAAACATCGTTTAATCAGGTTTCAAAGTTAAAACATAGGTTACTGGTGTTTGATTAGCACAATTACATTATATTTTGAAGTTCAGCACGCCGCCCCGGTGGCGCAGTGGTCTAAGCGATGGCCTCTGATCATTCGTCTGTAAGGGGTCCGGGTTCAAATCCCGGTGAGGCATGGATGTTGTGTTTGTCTTACGGCACTGGCTCTCTCCCTTCCCTGGAACCAGTGACCCTAAATTAGGGACGGGCGACTCTTATAGCCCATTGAGTTGCTCACGGTGGTCGTTAAACCTCCAATCAAAAAAAAAAAAGTTCAGCAGTTCAGCACAAAAACATACACTAAAAATGTGCAGAACATAACATTTATTATACTATAGCATCATTGTAATTCAATAACATGCAATTTTTTTGACACTTGTTATTATTGCAATTTTTTTATTAATTTTACTTTCATAATAAAATTAATTTTCACAAATAGCCTTTTAGATGATAAACAATTTCTTAGCAGTATATTAATAAAGTTACCTGTAAAAGGTTTATATAGAAGGATTAGGCTAAGTAGATGTGGTTGATTTTTCTCAGCTCCTGTTGGTCAAAAGTATGGAGTCTTGCAGATAGTTCAAGTGAAGTAGGATTCCTTACTTTAAGCAGCACATTTTCCAATGGCATTGGACATTTATCTTTCCAGATTCCTCTGGCCACTGGAACCCATTAGCTAGACCGTGGGGATGCATAAATGATACAGTAATGTCATTGAGCTCTCAAGATATACCTGTAATCTGCCCCATCCACCAATTATTGTCATAAACACACCCAACAAACTCACCTACCTGGAAATCACTTGCTGAGTAATGTTTTTTCACTTGGCTGGATGTTTCAACTTGATGTTTAATTGTATGTTCCATATAAGACTCGTTATTTTTAACCAACCAGTAATGTTTTGATTATATTAATACAACAGGTTTTACATTAGCCCCCCTTACAAGACCTGTAGGCTTGAACAGTTTTACCTTCAAGAATCAGTAGTTATATTTTGTAAAAGATAAGAAAGTTCAGCAACAAATGAAGCTGCATCTCTTATGGCTTGCACAAGACCCTCTTTGGAGATTAAACTTTGTTGCATAATGCTTACATAGCCCACCTATAGCATCACATGAACTTTTACCATGCCCAGTTGCTGAAAAAATCCCACTTTTTTTCCTCAGTTTGATTATTTTTAGAAAGTTCATAAATTTGGTATTTATTTTTGAAATTTCAATTTACTTCCGATATTGGAGGTTATATAATTTAACGTGCATTAATGCATTTGCATTTTTGAACTTCACTTTCAGTTGGTAAAGTACGATGAACACTTACCGCACGTGGGGCTTGGCTTTCAATTCATATTTCCGTTATGTGGATGCGGCACGGGGTTTTTCATTTGGCCACGGGTCCGCTTCTTTTTTTTTTCCGTTGGAATTTATTTTGTCTCATCACCAAATGAGTTTTTTTTCCTTTGCTGCATCCTCATTTACTTCAATATTTATTCATACCCGAGTACTTTCGGTAAAACTCCTTTACCGTCTTCGAGGGGACGTTTTGCTCCGACTAGCACGGACCGTGTCAGCTGGGCATTTCGGTGGTTCTCGCGGGCTGCTTCTGTCTTCGGCTATCGCTTCTTCTTGGGCGTTGTGGCGCCATCTCTTGTTGGTCAGTGATCTCATTTTTCGAACTTTTTCATTTTTTTGCTCAATTTTAATTAAATTTTTCCAGCTGTTTCTCAAATTATTAGGGTCATTATGGTTGCAAACTTTTGTCCTATTTTTTTCAATCATTACCGACTCTGCTATTCTGAGGTGTTTTTCGGATTTACAGCTTTTAATGATTTTTATATTTTCGAATTTAGGATATTTTTGGTTATTCAGACAGTATTGGATAAGTGCTGTTTTTTCTTCTTTTTTCTGCCAGTTTTTTACGTGTTGTTTTAATCTGTGTTTAAGTTTATTTTTGGTACTTCCTATATAAGCCATTGGAGGATTTTCAGTAATAGGAATTGAGTAAATACCTGCTTTTTCTAACATTTTTATTTTTTCATTATTTTTTATTACTATATTTTTGATGGTATTTACTTTTCCTCCAATTTGAATGTTATGCTTTTTACAAATATTATTAATTTCATTGGTAGTACCTTTTATGTAAGGAAAACCATTTAAATATTTGACTTCTTTTTTATTTACTACAGCATTATTTTTTATTTTCTTTATTACTTCTGTGTCCCATTTTTTTATTAAATGGTTAGGATAACCAAAACTGCCTGCAATTTTTTTTATGAATTTGATTTCTTCATTGATGAACTGACTATTTTCAGAGTGCGTGTATGCTCTTTTAATTAAGGTTTTTATACTGTTGCATTTTTGAGGATAAGGATGTGCTGAATTGTACGGGATTAGGACCGGAACGAATGAACTTTTCCGATAAACCCTGTATAGTAACTTATCTGTGGATTTGATAACATGTACATCCAAAAAGGCTAATGTATTATTTTTTTCTATTTCAACAGTGAGTTCTATAGTTGGATATAAAGCGCTGTAACATTTTGTTAATTTTTTTAATTCTTCTTCGTTCAGTTTTGATAGAATGAAAATATCATCCACGTATCGACAGTACACTTCTGGTTTTTCTTCCATACGATGCAGGACATTTTCTTCAATTTCGTTCATCACAACCTCAGCATCATCATCATCATCATTGTCAACCATTATCAATCCACTGCTGGACGAAGGTCTCCCCAAGTTTTCTCCACAACGGTCTGTCTTGTGCCAGTCTCCTCCATGTCACTCCCGCATATTTACGAATTTCATCCACCCATCTCCCATGTGGTCTTTTTCTGGGTCTTTTCCTGTCCCTTGGAATCCAATCTAAAATTTCGGCTGTCCATCTATGGTCTGTCCTTCTGGCAGTATGTCCAGCCCATTGCCATTTCAGGGATTTAACTCTGATCATGATGTCTTCCACTCTTGTCATTTTTCGGATCCACGAGTTCCTCTTCTTATCTCTCCTGGTTATACCAAGCATGCACCTCTCCATGCTTCTTTGAGTTGTCTGCAGCCTTTGTATGTCTCTTTTAGTTAAGGTCCACGTCTCTGCACCATACGTAAGCACTGGAAGGATGCATTGATCAAACACTTTTCTTTTAAGACATAATGGCATATTGCTCTTGAAAATTATGCTGTTTCTTCCAAAAGCTCTCCAGGCAAGTTTTGTACGCCGATTAATTTCTTCATCAATGTGACCCTCACTTGATATCTGCTGTCCAAGATAAACAAACGTATCTGTTATCTCCAGTTTTTCTCCATCAATCGATAAATCTTCATTTCTTGTAAAAGCATTGAACATCACTTTTGTCTTCTGAAAGTTCATTTTTAATCCCACTTCTTTACTCTTGTCAGCAAGTTCCTGGATCATACTCCGCAGCTCTGATGGGGTAGTTGCAAAAATGACTACGTCATCAGCAAAACGAAGGTGGGTTAGATAATCTCCATTAATCTTTATCCCTTTGTTTTCCCAGTTCAGTGATTGAAAGACATTTTCCAATGTGGCATTAAAGAGCTTCGGAGATATGGTGTCACCTTGTCTCACTCCCTTTCCAATTTTTATGTGTGTTGTATTTTCAAACAGCCGAATCTTTGCACTTGCATTTTCATAGATGTTATTAATAATATTAATGTATGCATCTTCAATACCGCAGGATTTCAGAGCCGTGGTAACTGCTGATGGTTTCACCGAATCAAAGGCTTTTTCATAATCGATAAAAGCCATGCACAATGGAAGTTCATATTCCCTCGCTCTTTCAATTAGTTCTCTCAGTACGTGGATATGATCTATTGTGCTGTAGCCACTCCTGAATCCAGCTTGTTCTCTCGGTTGAGCCATGTCCAGTGTTACCTTCAAGCGGTGTGAAAGAACTTTAGTGAAGATTTTATAAACCACTGATAGGAGGCTGATAGGTCTGTAGTTCCTGAGATCCTCAATGTCACCTTTTTTATGTAGCAGGATCATTGTAGCATTGTTCCAATCCTCAGGAATCTTCCCTTCATTAAGGCATCGAGTGAAAATTTGGGCGAGTACTGTTTCAATTTCTCCACTTGCTTCTTGTATGATGTCTATAGTAATTCCATCTTCTCCTGGAGCTTTCCCCCGCTTCATGTTCTTGATTGCATGTGCAACTTCTGCTGGGAGGACTGGAAGAACTCTGGTACCTTTCATGATGTCTGGAGTACATGTATCATCCCTTTCATATAATTTGGAGTAGAAATCTTTCACTCTTGTCAAAATTTCACCTCTATTTCTTGTTATAGAACCATCTTCTTTTCTCAGAGCCATAATCTGTTTTCTTCCCTTACTGAGATGTCCCTTTGCTATCTTTAGGCTTTGGTTGTTTTCAATTGCTTTCCTCACTAGCTCACAGTTGAATTTCCTTACGTCTTCAGTGATACTTTTTCTTACTGTCTTGCATAGCTCTATATATTCCACTTTGGAAGTCACATCTTCTTTAGTTGTCCTCATCTCTCTTCTTTTTTGCATCAACATTTTGGTTTTTCCTGATAATTTGTTTACATGCAACTTGTTCTTAGACCCAGCTAATTTTTGTTGCTGTTTCCATAAGAGCTTTGGTTACTTTTCTGTTAACTTCCGAAATATCGACTTCTTCCGATGTTAGGCCTTCTAAAGCAGAGAATCTGTTCTTCAGTTCCAATTTGAAGGTATTATGGTGTTTTTTAAGGTTGGTTATGTCAATACATTTTGTTTGTCTTATGAGCTTGCCACGTTCCAGTTTAGTGTTGAGGTGCATCTTACATCTCACCAATCTATGGTCACTACCTGTGTTGAACTTGTTTAGCACACTGCAGTCTTCGATGATGAATTTTTTGTTACACATAATAGAGTTGATAATGGTGAGCCCATTGGGCCTCCTGAATTTTGCTTGAATATTTTGTTCTTGTATGTAAAAATATTATTTTCATATAAATAGACTAAAACTTTTTTGAATTCATGAATTTGTGTGTTATTTAAAATTTTAAGATTTTGCAACTTCTTAATGATAATTTCAATAGCTTCTGGAACAGGAGTGCTTGGATATAATGCTTTAACGTCCATGCTTGCCATATTTAAGTCCTTTAGGCCAGTTTTTACATTTTTAATTTTCTCTATAAATTCATATGTGTTTTTGATGGTGAACTTGTTGTTTATGAAAAAGGGTGCTAGGAATTTGTAAATGTTTTTCTCTAAAGTTATCAATGATGAGTTTTTTTTAAACTATCAGTCTCATTGGAGCACCATCTTTGTGCGTTTTTATCTTTGCAACGATACGTGGTATGCCTGCTCCCATTGGTGGAAAAGAGCGCTTGATTTCATCAGGTAAGGTGCTATGATTTCTTATATCCGCTAAGAATTTAATTTGATTATCAGTTGGGTCTTTCATAATTTCGGTACAATTTAATCCATTGATTGCTGCTGTCATTTTTTGTTCAAATTCCTCAGTGTTGAGAATAATGATTTGGCCGGATTTATCTGCTTCACAGAATTTGATATATGGGTCATTTTTCAATTCCAATAGTTGTTTTTTTTCATATTTTAATTTTTTCTCTATATAGAAGTTTTTGTTGTTTTTGGCATTATATTCTTTTAGAATAACTCTATATAATTTGTTCTCTACTTCAGTTTTATTCTCTGCGCCTGGTATATTTTTGAGAATATTTTCGAGGCAAGGGATGATTTCTTCAGTTTTAGGGAGGCTTTGTGGAAAGGCAAATGTTTTCCCTTTTTGTAAAATTGCTTTTTGTGTAAAGCTTAAGTTCTTATCAGACCGATTTTCATATACATTATATTCATTTATGGGTTCCTTATTTAATTTTTGTTCATCAAATAGTGCATTTAATGAAAAAACCCGTGCCGCATCCACATAACGGAAATATGAATTGAAAGCCAAGCCCCACGTGCGGTAAGTGTTCATCGAACTTTACCAACTAAAAGTGAAGTTCAAAAATGCAAAAATATTTTTGAAATGTTCAACAGCCCCATCGGAAATGTAAACAAGTGATCTAATATTTTCTAATTGGCACAACTTAAGAAATTTATTCCAACGGAAAAAAAAAGAAGCGGACCCGTGGCCAAATGAAAAACCCCGTGCCGCATCCACATAACGGAAATATGAATTGAAAGCCAAGCCCCACGTGCGGTAAGTGTTCATCGAACTTTACCAACTAAAAGTGAAGTTCAAAAATGCAAAAATATTTTTGAAATGTTCAACAGCCCCATCGGAAATGTAAACACGTGATCTAATATTTTCTAATTGGCACAACTTAAGAAATTTCTTTTTTTATAATCTCTATAGCACATAGAGCATAAGCTGTATCATCAGACACTACAACAAAACTTTTTATCTCTTTTTCAAGATATGCAACACATGTGAATAGTGAAATCTGAACATTTTGCCAGTGGTAACGTTGTATTTCATCGGGCAGTATCACTGTCCAATTTTCAGCAAAATCAAAATGTAAAACTAGAATGTCAGAACTTTCTTTTACAGAGATTTTTGCTTCAGCTATTCTTTCTCTTTGGATTTTCCTGATTTTGCTATGAGAAATTGCTTTCTTCACCCAATGTCTTACATTTTGCAGAAACTTTTGGACAGATACAGATTTTTTTATGAGGTCACCACCTTCCCAAATAGCAAATGTTACTTCTTCATTCAAGCAAAGAGTTTCAACTGTCAGTGCTTCTGTGCCGTGGCAGTCACCACACTCTTGGAGCCAACAATCTTCATTGCTCATTCTGTCACATAAACACTTCTGTAAAAGAACTTCTTCCTCAATTTGTGTGTTTGTTATATTTTGGAGAGCTGTACTTATAAGTTTCAGATTACTGCCCTAAATTAGTGACCTGAATTTTGACCCACTTTGGACATAGAGTGTAAAACTTTGAAAGACCAATTTTTATATTTGGGTTGCCCTTTTTCATTAGTCTGTATACCTCTTTGAATTGATCTTGTCATAAATCTTTTTACCATTTTAATTTTCTCACCTTATCATCTCTAACACAAACATCATCATTTTTGTTTGGACTATCCCTAGTACAGTCTGTACTATCATCTAGGTAGTATGACAATGCCAGAGTTGCAGCTTCTGTAGACAATGGATGCCCACTTGTAGGGGTCAGGTTGAGCATAGATTCCCTTTTCTCTTCTAACCTTGCGTGATTTATCTATGAGGTATTTTGATACTGTAGGTAACTCTCCCTTCAAATCAGTTCTACTAACAACCTGTGGTGGCAATGTCAGTAATTGCACTTTTTCAGTGTAGTTACAAGTATGAAGTGCTGTATTAATATTAGAAAACCACTGATTACAAGTAGAACAGTCAGGCTTCTCAAGAGACAACTGACTTGAAACACCAACTCCATATATATATGTCTTCTAATTTCTGCACAGCTGAAGTTGTTAGTGTTTTCTCTAATGTCAACTTTTTCCTCTTCACATAAGCTTCTCTCCTATCCTCCCTAACTTCTGAAGGGGCTTTAAATGGTGACACATTAACATCAAGCATTGTAATACTGCTATTTAAAACATCCACAATCTCATGACTGGGAATGAAAAAACCACCGCTCTCTGATGTGGGAATTTCTTCTTCAGTTTCATTTGCACATTCCAAAATTTTTCTTTTGTAAAAAGCCACACAATTGCAACACAAATAATCATTTCTATTTACAGAGACAGATGAGCCTACAATCCTTTGAATTTCATCACCTAAATCACCAACACCACAGAACCTAACAAGCTTAGTTTTGTACACAACTCTTTTGTGTCTCTTAATGTAGTCCACACATCTAACTCTCTCAGAACTATGATGATCAGACATTATAAATTATTCACTGAGCAATACTGAACATCACTTATCAACAGACAAGAGCAAACTGGAGTGGAAGAAAGGTGGGGAATTAGTAAATGAAGGACATAACAGCTGCTGATTGGCTGTTCAGTGAGCAATCAATGGACATGTTTGTACTTGCAAAAGCCTGGCATAACCTGTTGTTTCAGCATTGTGGCTTGTGCAATTTCATTACAAAATGCTATAAATTTATGAGGAGTATCAGTAGAACAGTGGATGGTTACAAAATTAACAAGTTTAACAAAATAAATAATTTAAAGTATATATATAGAGAGAGGGAGAGTGTATGAGGTTGCAAATAATTCCCCTAGAAAAGAAATGAAACCAGCAAGAACATACTGCCATGTTCTGCAAATATTTTTTAGTTACATGTTTTTGTGCTGAACTTCAAAATATAATGTAATTGTACTTTAGTACAATTACATTATATTTTGATTAGAATCAAACACCAGTAACCTATGTTTTAACTTAGAAACCTGATTGAACGATGTTTTCAGTGAAATATGGACAATCTATTGCATTTTGTTCTGAAAGGTTGAAAACGTGCAATCTTTAAAAAAAATATAAAATTAACCAGGCAAAAATACACTATTCTGCAATGAGCAAGTTATTAACAACTAACTAAGAGGACATCAAATGGACATATTTTCAGATTTTTAAAAAATGGGGTTTTTGAGTTAATGCAATTCAAAAATTGAGCTTTTTTGAACTTCCGCATAACTTAAAATTAAATTTTATGGATTTAAATTTCATCCCAGGTTTAAAATAAAATTTGCTGTAAAATTACCATTGAGGGACTTCAGATTGCCATCCTTATTTACCTGAAAAATAATTATTTAGTGCAAAATTGTTTTTTTCCGAAAATGCAAAAAAAAAGAAATTTTTTTTTGCAATAATGTTTTTTTCTTATTAATAATATCAGCCAGGCTTATTCAAACTATGCCAAGTTAAAATTTAATTCAATAGATACAAAATAAAAAAAAATTAAGTGAATAGATTATATAGTTTTGAAGCAGTGCTCATTTTAAAATACAGCATTTTCCCCATTTTTCAAAGATCATTAGATTTTAGCCAAACTTCAAAACACTGTAGCTGGAAAAATTTTTTTTTTTCTTTTTAGAAAAATCCTTTCAGTATATTTTATGTCTCCAATAGTTGTAACTACTGTAATTTTTTGGAACAAATCTAAAATTTTCACCTGACACATTTTGGTACTGTCTGCCTGAATTGACATGGAATGACTCATTCCCATCATTTGCAAATCTCCCTTATTGTTTGGCACCAACCATAATAAAGTACTTAAAAATCCAAATCTGGCAAGGCAGCCTTGCTCTGATTGTTTACAAATGATCAAGATCCAAGCTGGGTTGAAAGTCTTCTGTATTGGCAGCTAGCATGCATAGACAATGACCTTTTTTTTTTTTTTTTTTCTTCATCCATGTTTAACATTACCCTTGACATCTTCCACTTTTTGATTGTCATTAGCACATGCAAAGTCAGGAGGTTTGACTTCAAAGTATAATCCATTTTAACTTTCAAATTTGAGTGCTCTGTATTTTGTATATACTTTACATTGCATGGAATTTTATTCTCTTAGATTGCTGTAACATAGTGTATTTCTTAAATTTGTTTTTCACTTATCTACAGGTATAAATGTTGTTCCAGAAACACCTGAGAAAAGGCAGCCTAATGGTGGAGGAGAAAATATCAAGTATGTTTATCTCTTTTGTCTAATAACTTGAAATTATCCTTGAACTTAATCTGAAATGTTCAATTATTTCTTGAGTGGGTTTTGCAGTTGCAGTTTCTTAATCAAAATTTTGTGTTATGATAATTTATTATTTGCAATGGCTAGAGTATACATAAACTTGGATTCTAGGAAGGTGATGTCATTTCATGTTTTCAAGGCCATAGATATGGCTAAGTAAAGAGGGGTGCGTTCTTGATTAGTATGGTATCGGTAGTTCTGCATAAGTTTTCATATTTCATTTATGTGTGTGTGTGTGTGTGTGTGTGTGTGTGTGTGTGTGAGAGAGAGAGAGAGAGAGAGAGAGAGAGAGAGAGAGAGAGAGAGAGAGAGAGAGTGAGTGTGAGAGTGAGTGAGTGAAACTTTTCAACCAGATATAGGTAATTGTTTACAATAACTGGGACCTGGAATTTTCGGATTTTTTTTTTTTTTATACACGAGACTAGTACATACTTGACTGTAGTCAGTGTCTCTGAGAATTGGCAGGAAAACATGTAACACACAAAACATTAAAAAATTCATGAAACCGTCATCACACGCATAAGTTACGTTGAAAAATTATAAGTGGGACGTTTCAGTAGCGACTTCTACCTTCATCAGCCATGGAATGAGACACGTGGTAAAAGTGTCAGTTGTTGCCAGATTTCAAAATCGCTTTCCAAATAATAGGGATGTTAAAAGGTGCATCAGTATTGCAGGTGTTAGGGGTAAGGTAGATTTCAATGCTTTCACGGTATCTGAGGGCATGCCGATTGCTGAACGGGGCGATTCGCTTAACATTGTGCCAATCGGGAGCCGCAGACGTATCACTGATGGTTAAAATTGAAATGGAGTTGGAAGGGCTACCTCTCTTAACATCAGCGATATGCTCCATCAAATGCCTGTTTATGCTGCGGTAAGTACTACCAATATAGTGGGTAACGCCTGTGGAAGTGTTGATAGGGATAGAGTAGACACCTTGTAAATCTAGGGGTTTATTAAGATCTCTGTCCTTAAGGATGAGTTTGAGAAGATGTGGAGGTGGTTTCACTGCAATCCTCTAGCCAAAAGACTTGAAAATAGAGCAAACTTTATGAGTGAAGGACAGGCTAAAGGGCAAAGTGCCAACAAACTGATGGGCGGTGGAAGGTTCAGGCAGTAAACTAGATCTATTCTGCAATTCAAACCTCTTGATTAGTCTATGTAATAAGAGGGGTGGGAAGCCATTTCCAATGTTGATGATGTTCTGATATTCTAGTTGAAGAGCAGAATGGTTGTTGCAAATAAGGTTGGCCCAGTGAATGTATGACTTAAGAGCAGACAGTTTGTATTTTCCAAAAGTGCGAGAATGGTAAGGGATGATATTGTGGGTGGCAGAAGGTTTCCTGTAAACAGAGAGGCCAAGTGAGAAGTCTGGGTTGATGTTATCATCCAGAAAACTAATATTATTGTCAATCTGTTCTTGAGAGGAAAATTTTATATGTGGGAATTTTGAAGTTATGGAGGACATGAGTTCAAACAGAGAGTGTTTTTGATGTGTCCAAACAATGAAGATGTCCACATACCTTGATGATTTCTTGTCAGAACTTTGCAACATTTGACCAATTGCCTTTCAAGATTGACTGCAGGAGAAAAGGTGTTTTCAATTAATGACCTAATGGGATGTCCAACTTTATGTAGCTAGATAAAGTTACATAAAGTTGAACATCCCATTAGGCCATTAATTGAAAACACCTTTTCTCCTGCAGTCAATCTTGAAAGGCAATTGGTCAAATGTTGCAAAGTTCTGACAAGAAATCATCCTTATTCTGTTGTATCAACCAAGGACTTTATCTAGAAACTTCCTTCTTCCATCAGTCCTCAAGATTTCCTGTACACCTTTTGACGTGGATTCATTGCTTCCTTCTGTTCCTTTCTTTGATGCCTACGTGCTCATGGTCAAAAAACTAATGGAGCACCAAGAACTTCCTGGAGAACTGATCAAAGATCTTTGACTGTTTTGATTCATTGGAAAAGTATTCCTGTTTTGTATACAATGGTATCTATTACCAACAAAAACAAGGTGTACCTATGGGCTCTTCTCTTTCCCCCTTGCTGAAATATATTTGCAGAATAATGAAACATTAATTGTTGCCCCATCCCTCTTAAAACCCACCATTTGGTTAAGGTATGTGGACGACATCTTCATTATTTGGCCACATCAAAAACACTCTCTGTTTGAACTCATGTCCTCCATAACTTCAAAATTCTTGCATATAAAATTTTCCTCTCAAGAACAGATTGACAATAATATTAGTTTTCTGGATGTTGACATCAACCCAGACTTCTCACTTGGCCGTTCTGTTTACAGGAAACCTTCTGCCACCCACAATATCATCCCTTACCTTTCTCGCACTTTTGGAAAATACAAACTGTCTGCTCTTAAGTCATACATTCACTGGCCAACCTTATTTGCAACAGCCATTCTGCTCTTCAACTAGAATATCAGAACATCATCAACATTGGAAATGGCTTCCCACCCCTCTTATTACATAGACTAATCAAGAGATTTGAATCACAGAATAGATCTAGTTTACTGCCTGAACCTTCCACCACATATCAATTTGTTGGCACTTTAGCCTGTCCTTCACTCATAAAGTTTGCTCTATTTTCAAGTCTTTTGTCTACAGGATTGCAGTCAAACCACCTCCACATCTTGTCAAACTCATCCTTAAGGACAGAGATCTCAATAAACCCCTAGATCAGGGTGCCCACACGTCCTTGAAAACCTGGAAAGTCCTTGAATTTCAAAAAAGAAATTCAAGGCCTGGAATGTCCTTTAATTTCTCTAATTAGCCTGGAAAGTCCTTGAATTTTAAAATCTCACGGCCGAAAAATTTCGATCGAAATTTCCGATCTTTTTCCTTTTGTTATTTTTCACCTTTTTTCTGCAATTCCCCCATTGACATCAGAAGTAAAAAAGAGTAAACTTCGAAGCAGCTGCGTCACTGGAAGAAAGGGTGCACTGCGGTCTAACGGGGAGTTAAGTAGATCAAGATTGGGCCTCCCCCATCTACTGCGAGAGGAGTTGAGTGTTTGCTACCCCAGAGCACTTCTGCGACGGGGAAAACTGTCATATTATTTCTATCATTTTCCTTACGGCAAGGCGGGATTTCCCCTTCTTATTTCTTCTTTATCTGCTTGAAAGTGGGTTCATTCGATGCTGTTGATAGGTGCATTTCACCAGCCAGCCCCCACCCCCTACACCGTGGTCAAGCAGTTTTAGAAAGGGGCGACTTTGAACTCGCACAGCACGTTCAAACCGCTCGGAGGGTTAATAAAAAGTGCGTAATTTAAAAACTTCATTGGATCCAAGCGAAATTTGCAGGGTAACCGTATAAGACCAAGTTATGGTATCTGTTAAAAATTCAGCTCTGTTAAATGAAAATTTGGATTTTTTTTTTTTTTTTCTTCATTTTTATTGTTAGTTAGGGAAGGAGGCCGTTCAACAGGTGGCCCACGGGACTGCAAATGAAATGGTAGACGTGATTGACAAATTGTGCATGCCAACAGGTCCTGCTTGCTGCTGCTGTTCCATGAGAACAAAAAGTTGAAATTATTTGTTTGTGTTGGTTCATTTTCCGTATTTTGGTTGCACTTTCTTTCTGGCCACAGAGTATTATATTACTCTTATGTATCTGGCAATAGCATAGGATTACACACAATGCTCATGGCATTACTGAGTAGGAATTCCTTACATTGCTTTTCCGGAAAGTTCTTTGCGATGTGCGTGTAGCAAATGAAAAAAAAAACATTTTGATTTTTGTTGGCTTAGTGTTTTGCTTTGAGATGCCTCTAGTTAATTGTTCGATATTGGAATTTTCTTGTTTTTGTGTTTAATAAATATGAGTCGTAAGTGCAATTTCAGTGATCTTTGGTTGCACAATCCCAAGTATTCCACGTTTGTTGGTAATGATTGTGGCAATAATCATGTTGCGAGATGTTTGTTATGCTTAAAGAACATCGATATTTCGTCCATGGGAGAGAGTGCATTGCGAAGCCACATGAAAAGTAAAAAGCACGTGACCCGTTCTGAAAACAAAAGTCGAAATTCCACCTTAGAATAGACTGTTTAAAAAAGTACCGGCACCAGCATCACAAACACCATCACCAGAGCCATCTTCATCATCATCATCAGGTTGTTTACCCAGAAAACATCCTACAAAAGCCGAAATATGATGGGCTTTAAAAGTGGTAGAAAGCCATTATTCGTACAGATCATGTGCTGGAATTGATAAGTTGTTTCGATTGATGTTTCCAGACAGTGAAACGGCTCTCACCTTTTCTTGTGGGCAAACAAAATGTTCATATATTTGCTGCTTTGGCGTGGCACCTCATTTTAAATCACTTTTGTTGCAACAGATTAATGAAAGCAAAGATTTTGTTGTTTTGTTTGATGAGCGTTTAAATAAATACTCTCAACAAAAACAAATGGACATCCATTTTGGGACAAGAACAGAGTAGCATCATAGTATCTGACTTCTGTGTTTTTAAGCCACGCAAGTGCAGAAATTTTATTAGACAAAATTAAGCAATCTTTGAAGGATTTTCCTTTAAAAAATACAGTTCAGTTTTCTATGGGTGGGCCGAATGTGAATTTAAAGCTTTTTTTCTTTATTTCAAGATGATTTATTGGCCAATTCAAATGCATCTCTCTTAAACACCGGTACCCGTGGATTGCACATAGTGCATAATGCATTGAGACATGCTACTATTGTGAGTGATTGGGAAGTAGAAAAATTTCTCTCAAGCCTATACAGGTTATTTAAAGATTTACCGGCACGGTGTGAGGATTATTTAAATGTGGATAATGCTGTAAAAATGCCACTAAAATTCTGTTCACACAGGTGGGTTGAAAATTCTCCTGTGTGTGAACGTGCTATAGAAATTTGGCCTTTTATTTTGAAGTATGAAACTTTGGTAGCCCAGAAAATTGTAAATAATCCTTGCACAGTTCCTTTAATATTGTCCAAAAATGGGTGAAGGATCCATTGGCACTTGCCAAATTATATTTTTTTAATTCTATTGCAAAGCAACTCAGTCCCTTTTTTAAAAAGTTATCAGGCAGATAAGCCAATGCTGCCATTCATGGCCAAAGACTTAGAGAAAATGTTAAGGAATCTGATGAGTCGCTTTGTTAAAATGGATGTATTAGAACAAACAAAGACCATTACAACACTTCTAAAAATTGATCCAACTGATAATAAAAATTGTTCTACTTATAGGTTGATTGATATTGGATTCCAGGCTGAAAAGGAGGTGAAGACTTTGCCATCAAATGTAAGTGAAAAGCAGATAATGGAATTTTGTATGAAATGCAGATCAATTTTGTAAAACCTTGTCAAAAAATTGCTCACTAAATGCCCACTGCAGTATGCTCTTGTGTGGCACATGAAGTGTTTAGATCCTAAATTAATGAGTGCTGAGAAGGAATCTTGCTTAAAAAGTTTTCAAGATTATTCTAGAAATTCTCGTAGATGCAAATCATCTGAAACCTGGTGTTGTTGACACTGTTATGCTGCAGTTAAAGGATTTTATAAGTAGTGTTGCAGCAATAACTTCAGATTTTAAACTTTTTGATAACAATTATGAGGAATTGAGAATAGATGTGTTATTTTATGAACGTTTATCCTCAAGTAAACACTATGATTTGTTGTGGGAAATAACTAAAAACCTGCTGTTGCTCTCGCATGGACAGGCATCAGTGGAGAGAGCGGATTCTCCATTAATAAGGAACTAATAATTGACAATATGAAAGAAAACTATTGTTTCACAAAGAATAATATATGACCATCTAAGTAACATTGGTGGCATGGAAAAGGTTGAGTTTTCAAAATTGCTTCTGAGTAATGTCAGATGTGCTAGGCAAAGATATGTAATAAATTTAGAAGAAAAAGCTTGGGACAAGGCTAATTCTGCTGTAGCCCAAAAGTGAAAACAAATACTGGATGAAATAGAAAATATGAAAAAAAGAAAAACGTGTAGGAAATGAAGTATTAGATTTATTAAAATCAGATGATGACTTGGCAACAAAAGCAGAAGATACTCATAATTTTAACTGCATTGTTAAATCAAATAGCTTTAGAAAGACAGCTCAAGGCAAACAATCATTGATAAAAGAAATAGATTTTGAACTCAAGAAAAAAATGGATTTAGTGAATAATTATAAATAAATCCTTCACCCATTTGCTTAATATTTTTTAATATACTTGTTAATTATATTTTAACAATGATAAATTTAATGTTGTGTTAAAAGTACTGACATTTGAGTAGAAAAAATTCTAATTATTTAAAAATTGATTATAGTATTTTTATTTGTTAAATATTTTCACCTGAAGAAAGTTTGTCATTCAGTAAAGAACTTTTTGCAAAATTTGGAAATGCATTGTTGCTAAGATTTTTTTAATAATTGGCTACCAATTACAAATACTGTTAACGAGTATCATAATACAACACACATAATTCTTGATATATAATATATTCATTGCGGTTTAGGACATCGAAAAATTCATCCTTGAATTTTTTCCTGAAAGTCCTTGAATGTCCTTGAATTTTTTCCCTGAAAAAGAGTGGGCAGCCTGCTAGATTTACAAGGTGTCTACTCTATCCCTATCAACACTTCCACAGGCGTTACCCACTATATTGGTAGTACTTACCGCAGCATAAACAGGCGTTTGATGGAGCATATCGCTGATGTTAAGAGAGGTAGCCATTCCACCTTCCTTTCAGTTTTAACCATCAGCAATACGTCTGCGGCTCCCGATTGGCACAATGTTAAGCGAATTGTCCCGTTCAGCAATCGGCATGCCCTCAGATACTGTGAAAGCATTGAAATCTACCTTACCCCTAACACCTGCAATACTGAAGCACCTTTTAAAATCCCTATTATTTGGAAAGCGATTTTGAAATCTGGCAACAACTGACGCTTTTACCACATGTCTCATTCCATGGCTGATGAAGGTAGAAGTTGCTACCGAAACGTCTCGCTCATAATTTTTCAACATAACTTACGTGTGTGATGACGATTTCATGAATTCTTTTAGTGTCTCTGATTTCAGAAAATTCTGTTTACACTGCAACATGTCAAATTCCACTTTAAATAACAAAATTCTTATTCCTATTTTTCAAAGAAAATTTAGTGACAACATCCTCAGAATTTAAAGGCACACCACAATGAGCCTCATCAGTGCTTAACCTGTTAAACATTCAGCAACATAGTTCGTACACTCCTTGAAAACCTTGAATAAAAAAGTTAATTTTCAAGTCCTTGAAAGTACTTGAAAAAGTTTAAGGCTCTGTAAATAGTACTTGAATTTTTGTTTTGTTTTGTTTTGTTTTTTAAGTAATGATATGAAAGAGCATGCATTAAATAATTGTGCTAAAAAGATGTGTAGGAGATTTCTTTGTAGTTCTGATAAAACACCAAGCTGATCAAAAAGCGCAGAACTTGCGTTCAATCCAGGGGAGTGTGTGGACAGCTGGTGTCTTGGCTATGATATCACTACAGAGTAAAGCGTCAGCCATGTGAGTAAAATAAGTGGAATGATGTATTCGAAAATTGTGATAGGCTTCTGTTTGGTTGGGTTAGGGACGCGTTCTTGCTGGTGGGTGGAACTTCCAGGAATTGCTTGTGCTTCATGCATGGACCCTTTGTCTCCTGGCTGCATCAAAAAGCATCGTGTATCAAAAATAAAAAGTTAAAGCAAACAAAATAAGCATCACACCAGCAGATGAATACGAAAATAATGTACCCTTTCAAAGTATTCCACAAAATAAAATGATTTTGAAAAACACCAAAACAGACGGGCAGTTCAAAGTTAATAAAATAAACCAACTGAGGGCAAGGGCTAACAGGCACATCCCTGAAGATGTGCCCGTCCCAGCTAAGAATAATGGTCTGAACTTACTAAAATACCTACATACTGACCGATTGATGGCAGACACACATGATAATTCGGGTTTAAAAAGTCGTTGAAAAGTGCTTGAATTTATTTTGCTTGGAAGAGTACGAACCCTGAGCAACCATTGAATTCCTTAGCCAGCTTTTAAGGCGTCTTAACGTTGAAAAGCATCTTTCTGGAGGTTGCTGTAGAACAGGGCAAGACAGCAAGAATCCTCAAGTCTTTTTATAATTAGGAAATACATATCTTCACAATCTGTGAGGGTCTTTACCACTGTTTTTGGCTTGCCATCTTCAGACACCAAATTCCATTTACACTGCCACATTTCAAATTCTGCTTTAAATCTTCCAAAGTTTTCATAAATTTCACAAGCTTGCTGAAATATTTCTGACTTTGCATTTTTACATTAGAGAGGAGGTAGCAGTTGCAGTTTAGCTATTACTTTATGTTCTAAAAAACAATCCTTTAGTTCAGTTAAGAAGTGATCAAGAAAAGACAAAAATAAATTCTGACGATGGCATTAATTTGCATCGCTTACTGGGACATTTTCACGCTTTGATTGTCATCCAACTATTCTTGGTTTGATCATTTGGCTTCCAACATTGGGCAGCTTGCGTTCTGCTAACAGGTATATTTCATTGAACGACTCTTCACTGCTACTAACTATTTTTTGTATAACATTAATGATTAAATCAACATGTTCAAAACATTGTACTAAATCTAAGTTTACTTTTTGAATATTTCTATAAAGATTTGCACTATAAGAAAATACCTTATTTAAAGTTAGCAAGGCAACTACAAATTCTGCTCTATTTATGCTGCATAATAATTGATAAGCCTGGTCAGAGGTTTCTTTAGATCCGGAATCTTGAAGTTCATGCAGTGCTTATACTATCACAGAATACAATTCAGCAAAACAAGATAGTGAGTCATTCTTTTCATTCCATCTGGTTTTGCACAGACCTAGAACTGTCATATGAGATAGGTCTTGATTTTCTTTTGCAATTTTCTTTAAAATATTGCTTCTTTGCGATGACATACAAAAATAGTTGACTACTGTTTTAATGGTGCCAATGCAATTTCTAATGATAGGTAATTCGCAAGAGTGTGCTATAACTAAATTCAAAGCATGGGCACTGCATGCACAAATTAGGCTTTTGGGTACTTTTCCGATACTAATGTATGCACACCTCTGTACTTGCCACTCATTACGGCAGCCCCTTCATAACCTTGTCCAACCATGTTCAGATCTACACCAGGCTGTGTTAATGTGGACGTGAGAGTTGTAGCCAAACCTATGGCAGCCACATCAGTTACAGAAATAAAACATAAGAAATCTTTGTGAATGATAGTTTCTTTAATGTCAACATATCGAACACAAATTGCAAGCTGTTCTTTCCTGGATATGTCCTGTGTCTCATCCACTATAATGAGAAACACTTAGCATTGTTTATTCGAGAAACAATTGCATCTTGTATTTCCTCGCAAATTTCAATGATTTCGTTTTGAATCGTTGGACTAGTATACATACTTTTGGAGCCAGATGATGCAGATAAATTATTTAAAAGTACTGTATCCCCAGCTTTGAAATGGTATTGCAAAAGAGCCCTAAAGTTGCCATCATTGTAATCTGGTTCTTGGAGATAAATGGGACTTGAATCTTTTGTGCCTCTTAAAGGAATCTCTTAGCGACCACATAAAATTATTGTTTTTACTATTGGAATTAACTTTACTCTGTTTTTCCATTACCTGATGTTTTCTTGCTGAATCTATCTGATACACTACATTAGCTCATTTTCTTCTTGCAACACTTAAAAAATTATCTGCTTGCATACTAGTATCAATGTGATATTTAGTTTTCTCATGTTTTCCAAAATGTTCTTTTGCATTCTCCACTTCACATAAACTGTAGTTACCAGTGCACCAAGTGCTTGATCTCCTCTGCCTCCAACTTAAGGACTTTCAAATAATACACAAGTTTTGCACAATGCCCCACATAATTGATTTGAATAAACTAACCATGGATACAATTTGAGCCACTTAATTGAAAAGTTAGTTTTCTTTTAGCTGAAACAGGGGAAACATAATTTTCAGAAGGTGTCTATGGGTTTTTAAGTGCTTGTTTTTTGTAAAATCATCCAAAATAACTCCTCTAAGAAACTGCCTATGTCAAGCTTGTGACACATTTCACTGTAATTAACACAGTTTTCACTACCCGGATTATTTATGTTGTGTTAATTTTTTTCCATAGATTTCAATTTCACATTACTCGCACTAATTTAAATGAAGCTTGATGACACTGATTCACTTTGAAATTCCTTTCTTCTTTATTTATGTTTGCATTACCAACAGGAACAGAATCTAAATCTTTTACGTTTTAATTCGTCATAAAAGCTGTTAACGATGATTGTTTTATTCTCTTCATTATTCTTATATAGCAATTTTGATTTTCCAATTAATTGTAAAACACTTACCATTTAACCAGTTCGATTAAATGGTAAATAAATATGCAATACAAATTTCTAAAGCATGTACTCGGGTCGATCCAGGATTTTAAAGATGATACCCATTTTTGTAAAATTCTTCCTATTTTGGGGAAATTTTGCCAAAAATAAAAAAAAAAAGACAACCTCAACAGTATATAAAGGTTCAAAGTAGTGTTAATTCATAGGTAAAACCATAATCAGACATTGCCCAAATGCAAGGGTCATTAAAATGATTGATCTGGGCATGTAAATAAGAAATCCAGTTGTCTGGCCAAGTATGTGAAAAAGAGGAAAAACGTTCAACAAGAATTGCCCTATTTTTCTTCCACAGCAAATAAACAACCTGAATGGAAAAATAAAAATACTGTATTTTCCTGCACATAATCCGTGGATTATCCTGTTCTTAAAAGTTTAAATTCTAGCCTCTGCAGATAATATGACGGTGCGGATAATACGGGTTTTTTTTTTTTTTCAACTGTAAACTTTAAAAATGAAGTAGGTTTGGCTCTCCATACCGTGCCATGTAAGAGGAAATCTATATAATGTCAAAGCTTTAAGAATACCACGTGTTCGACAATAATGTGCAGTGTCACTGCATCAACATATCTCTTCCCCTTGGCTTTGACGAAACTTCTTTGTGTATGTGTGTAGACATTTCCTATCTGCGAAGGGATTGTTGCTTTGTAAGTTAGGGGAGAAAACACTGCCTGCAGCAAAGCACGTTGACCTCGAATAGGGGAGAGCCAGGGTTAATGGAATGCCGCCCGCCCGCAATTTCCACCTCCTAACTACCGGCAACTCAGTGCCTCAGATAAAAAAAATTTTTTTGGTTTTGTAAAATTTTACAATAATTTTTAGACTACAGATTTTGTAGCAAGTAGCCAAATGAGTAAATCAAATAGTTTATAGGCATACTGGAATATTTTTACTAGGAAAGCAAAAGAGAAGGAATGATTTATTTGATTTGCCATGGCACAAGAAGAAGCAAGGTACATTCTCTTCCTGAGAGATTCTCTATTACGATGTTGTGACGCCTTTGCTAAATAGCGCAGTTTCCATTCCATAGAACATTGGACTGCAGCATGCTGCTCTGACCCGTGACCTCCGTAACGTTTCTCCCCCCCCCACACACCACCACTCTTCCCGAGGTGCCAACCCCACTCCCACTTGTTTATTTTGCTCTACTTCAAAGAGAATGCCTCTATCACTTTTGCTGCAGCTCCAAGACTGAAGGGGAGAACTTCGACACCTCTCTCTCTCTCACGACAGGTTGAGTTCTGCAAAGACAGCGATGCGCCCAAGAGGATTACTGGCAAACTAACGCAGCCGACTTGCCTTATGGTCTGAAATCCAGTGTTTCAGTTGGTGTAATTTAAGCATTACTTAGAGTTACAGCACGATTGCCACAGAAATTAAAAACATATATCACAACCGTTTGAAAGTTGCAGGTTATTGTAACAGTAACTTTTTTTAATTTTTAAAAAATTTCAGGAGTTTCATATTTTTTTGAACTCACTAACTGGAAAGTACACACACACACACACACACACACACACACACACACACACACACACACACACACACACACACACACACACACACACAACACACTGAAGAGCAATTGAATTAGAGATAGCTGGCGTTATGCAAATGTGGCACTGTGGGCGGCCCTGTAAACGGAAACGTCATGACGTATGCTGCAATCCGACAATATAAAAAGTGATGCGACGGGAATCGGTAAGAGTTGGACGCAGTATGGGTAAGACGAAGGATCTAAGCGCATTTGATCGTGGGCAAATTGTTGGGACCCGACGAATGGGTCACTCCATCTTGGAAGTCATGCAAGCACTGGGATTTTCACGAGCCACTATGTCATGGGTGCACCGTGAGTACATCGAATCCGGTAAAACCATCCCTGCAAGGGCCAACTGCCGTGGACAACAGCGTGTAGATGAGCGGGGTCATCGTCAGCTAGCTCGCATTGTAACAGTGGATAGACGGGCTACAGTGCAAAAAATCACTCGGCAATTTAACGCTGGTGCACAAAAACGTGTAGGCAGCCACACCATCCAGAACCATCTCCTCGCTATGGGGTACAGAAGCCATCGTCCCACGAGGGTACTGCTGCTGACCGCACATCACAGGGTGCAAAGATTAGCATGGGCACAGGAACATCGTCACTGGACCCTAGACATGTGGGAAAATGTTGCCTGGACTGATGAGTCGAGATTCATGTTGGTACATGCGGATGGCAGCATACGAGTACGGCGCAAACTACATGAAGCGATGCATCCTTCTTGCCAGCAGAGTACTCTTCAAGCTGGTAGGGGTGGCATTCTCGTCTGGGGACTGTTAACGTGGACTGAAATGGGACCCCTGGTACGTGTGACATCGTCCCTTACTGGTCAACGTTACTGGGATATCCCGGACGACCATTTGCTCCTGTTTGTGCATCTTCAACATCCCACTGGGGACCTCATCCTGCAACAAGACAATGCACCGTGCCATCACTTCCGAATTGTATCCGAATGGTTGGATGAACACTCCACCGACGTGACCTCGCTTCCTTGGCCAGCTAGGTCACCTGACCTCAATCTCATCGAGCACATCTGGGATGCCATCGGGAAAGATGTTCGAGGCTCTGAAACCCCTCCATCAAATCTTCGTGAACTGTGGGAGCTTGTCCAGGGGTTGTGGATCCGTATGGCTTCCCAATGCTTCCGGTGTCTTGTCGAGTCCATGCCGAGACGTGTCGCCGCCGTCATCAGGGCGAAAGGTGGTGCTACACGTTACTAGACAGGTATCTCTAATTCAATTGCTCTTCAGTGTATATAACAAATGTAAAACCCAAAGAGAAAAAAAAAAAAAAAAATATATATATATATATATATATATAAAGTATTGCAAATCATTTAAAATCGCACAAAACAGAACAAGAAGCCTGGAAAGGCATGTACATTCTATAGCTGTAGAATGCTTAATCCAAGATGAAATAAAAAGTAAATAGGTAAATAATACAATAAGTGTAAGGAATGAAATATATGGCCAATCTCTTCAGGGGAACACTGGCCCTGGTGACCTTTCGATACGGGTGTAGACAAAATGTTGAAAGCCACCCGCATGCTTCCGATGTCACCGAAATATATAACCAAGCTCAACAGTCAAGCCAAGAAGTTATAAAAAAGCAAGCAAACAACAAAATGCACTAATATAATTGTAGATCAAATCATATATATATATATATATCAGACCTGCCAACTGTTACAATTTTATCGTATTTAGTACGATAAATCATGCTGCAGTATGCTAATATGATTTTGCAGCCGAAAATACGATTTTTTAAATAGTCATGTTTTCCCCCATTTTTTTTCTTTTCAGACAGAAGCCTTGTAGCAGAATCGCGGCGACAAAACTATCTTGCAGACTCCCTATCATAGATGCAAGTTTTCCACCTTTCAAATTTTTTTTATCTCACGATGTTGTCTATGTCCAGTATTGTTGTAAAATATCATGTTATTGCATAAATGTTTGTATTTCATCAAGAAACTGTGGGCAACGATTTCCGAAAACCGAAGGTGAGACGACGTGAACATTTTCCTGTAGTCCTCAGGCACGAGATTCTTCCATAGATTGGAAGAATTCTGCCATTTCCGTTATCATTTTGGGCAAACTCGAGATCAAGGCACAACTGAACAGAAAGTTTGAGGTGTGTGTGTGTGTGTGGGGGGGGGGGTTCCGTTTGAGGACACAATTCCGTCCTTTGAAACTTTCGTAAACGGAAGTTAGACGCAGCAAAGATTTCTCCCATCGCGCACGATTCCTTCTGCCCAGTAGTGTTCTTAAATATCATTTTATTTCACAAATACTGCATTTCAGCTCAGAAACGGAGGAAAGTCTCTGAAAATGGAAGTCGGTCGAAGCTAAATTTCTCCTGTAAACATAATTTTTTCTTCCTGCAATTTCTCGCTATTGTGTGTTGTTGTTAAATGTTACTTTCCCCCATAAATGTCTGCACTTAAGCTTGATAAGGGAGGGGAAATTTTCCAAAAATGGAAGTGACAACGTTTGAAAATTTGTTCGAATGGATGCATGGTGTTCAAAAGTATTCATATTCTGAAAGTTACACACACCATTTATCTAAAGTGGTGACAGCTTTAATATCATGCATTCAAGGTCCTCAGGCTGAAAGTTCTTTCAGCATGATGGATAAATTATTGTTGTCTGAAAGAATAAAAGGATTAAAACAAGTGAGAATGAAGAAATGGGAAGGGAATGAAATCAACAGAAGGAAAAACTAAACAAAGACTGGTGGGCAGCTGCAGAGTTAACAAAAGACAAATATGGCTGTGGAATTTTCTGAGAAGAAAGCAACGAAAGAGGAAAATTGAGCTGATGTTTTAGCAAGTACATAAAGAAAAAGAAAAGCTGCATTTGAAGCAATACTTTTTAAAACAATTTAATTTTGTTTTGAATTCAGTAATTTGATATTGTGAATACAGTGCTGTGTACCAGTTTAATATCTGCTCGTACATAAATAAATTACAGTGAACAATTCCATCTTGCTCATGCTGTGTTATATTCAGGTTCTTGCTGTGCGTCCTGATTTTTCACCTGGGTAAAAAGTTCAGCTTTTTTGTCCTATGGTCGGTTTGATATATATGTATTTATGTACAGTGGTCAAAATGGCACAGAAATTGAAAGCCAATCTGCTTCAGTATGTTAAGTGCTCTGCTGCTACACTGAAACTGTAGTGTAGCAGCAGAGCACTTAATGTCTTTTCAGTCCCAGCTGCTAATCATTTATCAATTTTATCCGTTAAAAATGTCATTTGATGATTTTTGCGTTAAAATTTGTGTTTTCATCCTAATTTCTTTACGTAGTTTGTGACAGGTTTATAATTTATTACATACCGGGACGGTAAATAATGTTTGCTTAACTGGCGGTATGCTCACTTCCATGTTTGTTAACTACCGGTATGCCATACCGACCCACTTCAAACACTGATTATGTAGCATTCCAGTAGCTGATGGTCACTATTTTTCCTTTTTTATTTACTTCCAGATAATTTTATTTCACATTGATGAGGGGATTTTTTTTTTTTTTTACAAGAAGTCTTGCCTTGTTCCTCACTTTAATTTCATAATTTTTTGGGATTTAATTGTATAAATGAAAATGCTCCCACCACATTTTCACAAATTCAGTAAATTTTTCTCAAAACTTGTAGTTAGTGCACAAAAGGATTTCAGACAAAAATCCTATATGGGCACCAGTTTTACAAACAAATGAAATGTGATATATATATATATATATATATACTTTTACCCTATCATTTCCAAAGTTGATATGATCATACACAGCTGTCTAAATCATCAGCTGATGAGGCCCCCAATAAAACATAATTGCTGCAGGAACTAACAAAAGCACAATGTGTATCATCCTTTAAAGGAGGCAGTTAAAAGTTTAATCGATTAACTAAACGCAAAAAAAAAAATATAATAATAATAATTTTATGAATTTCAAATTATTTACTATTAATTATACTTCCAGATTATTATTTTTAAAAATTCAAACGCATTTAAGGGATGATGTTTAAATTCTGCATAAAATAAAATCTTTCTTTTCTTCTTGTCAAGGCAAAGCTAGTTTGACCACAAATTTTGTTTAAAAAAATATTTGGGCTTCCCTTTATCTTGCAGACAGTTTTTAGCTTTTCCTTTCTGCATTGCAGACTCCTGAAAAAAGATTCTGCTTCAGGACTGGCAATAAATCTACTGACAAATTTAGCTACAGACATAATTTTTTCATTTCTACATAAAAAATGTGATCTGTCCTTAACTTTTAGACAACAGTGTATATGAACTTCAGACTGTCTGAAAACTTCCCTGTATGTGTTTCTGACACAATATTGATGAAAATATACTACGTGAAGGGTACTTACTATGAAATTATTACTGATGTGCTGAACACTAACATTTACAGTTCTCTCAAAGCTCCAGTAAAAGCATGTGTCCTTTTTCAAATAATTAAACCTTTGCATATTATTATGTGCAATTTTATTCCATTTAGATAACTAAATAAATAAAAATAAAGAATTAAACCCTTTTCAGCTAAAAAAAGTGCCATTTTTCAAAGTCTGCACCCTGCCCTTTTTTAATTCTAGAATGAACCCTGAATAACAAAACAACTTTTAAGCAGCGTGTCATTTGCTCTTTGCATATGTGAAACCCATCGGATGTCATGGACTCGCAAAGCTGCTGTATCTGATGCATCTTCATCGAGTATTGTTGAGAGCTCACAAAAGTCTAATTCGTTTGGCACTTTTTTCATAAAAATTATGAATGTCTTCCATCAACTTATGTACCTCTTGAAAATATGTTGACAGCATAAAATCTCTTAGAGTATGCAAATCTTCAAAGTGATGACTTAAACAATGCATTTACACTAAACAAGGTTAGTTTTTCTTCAAAAGAGCTGCAACATTTTTCTCTGTCCCATGTTAATATTTTTTCTGCCAGCTAAAATTCCAATTCATTTATTTTCAAAATTGACTACTCCAAATCCTGCAATGGACTCTGCAATTGCATTTTTGATACCATTAGCATCAGTATTTTTCAGTTCCTTTATTGCCAGGAATGGGAATTTGGTATCTCTTACTTCATTGACATACATGATACAAAGCATGTCAATTTCAGATACACTAACATATGTACTGCTATCAATAAAAAAGGTAAAATAGTCTGTCTTTCTTAGATCATTGCGCAAAACAGTTTCGAAAACATTAGCAATGCACTCCGTGAACTGAGCACTCATCACAGACGAATGGTAAGTTTGCTCTACATCAACACCATGGCGTGTTTCTCTAACTCAATAATTTAAAGAAATTTCAAAAATGGAATTTCCCCTTTGGCAATCGTATATGCTATAATCAATTAATTTTCCAATTCAAGCTTTAGATGCATTGGAAACAATAATGATTGACTTACCAATAGATGTTCTTTGATTAAAATCAGACAGCGATTTTTCTTTTTGTTCTGCCTTGGAGACACTGGCACTGTGAATTTCTGATCTGGTGTGCTCTACCACATTGTTCTTTTTAATAATAAATCCAGAAACTCCATCAATAAAAGAAGAATTGAAATTTCAGAAAAAATTTACGCTCTCAACATTCTTCCGAAACATTTCATAATAGGTAGACAGGATGGAGATTTTATCGGCGTCAACATCATAGCATAACCAACTACCTTTTGGATCTAATTCCTCCATCCACCTTTTCATGGTTGATATTTTCACTGTGGCAGAGATCGATTCCTCCTTAAATTCCTAATATTTTGTGACCCTCCTTAAATTCCTAAAATTGTACCTAAAATTTACTATTCTTCCTAAAATTTTCGCAAGCTTATTTATTAAAAATACAACCGATATTAACACCAATAAATTTACCATTATGGTAAGGTAAAAAGACCTGTTATTGTAGAAACGCCGCCTATATGCTGCGCTGCTGAAGGGAGGGAAAATGACGCCATCAAGATGCACATGCTTGGGGGGGGGATTTCACCACTGGTTTGCGCTTTGCAGACGAACCCCGTGGCAGGCAGAAGATCATACTTTATTTTTGGACATGCCTCGTGGACCCTCCTCTTTCTGCTGATGTTTTGTTATTGTAAAACGCAGGTGGGTGGAAGCAAAGAGAAAACATGTGGTCTCCTTCCGTAACCTCCGGTAATGACGATGAGATGGTAGCTGAGTGTTATCGTGGCAGGCAGTAGAGCACGTGATCATTGACCTTCAATCCTGCGACGGCGACCTTCGATGCACAATATATCTCGGCTCCGACTCGCTTTGACTGAACTTGCGTGAGATGTGTATGATAGTTTCTGGTTTTGCGTCTTTTATGGTGTTCTCTGTGCTGTGTGTGCAGGTTAAGTTCTCTAGTGGTGACTTGCTTTTTTTTTTCTGACATCCTCGCAGCCAAACTTTGGGAAGTTCTCTGGTTTTGAAATATTGGAATGTGTTTTTGTATTACCCTTTCATTTTCAGTTTTCTGGTTAGTAATACAAGTGTTTAAGATGCCTAAATCCAAAACGAAATTTCAAGATGCGTGGCTCGCCAAAGAATTGGACGGAGTGAAGTTGAAAGAATGGTGTTCTGCAACTGAAACAATATTTTCTGCTAAGTGTATATTGTGCTCAGAAATTTTTAATATTTCTAATAGTGGCTTTTCACAAGTAAAAGCACACTGTAAAGGAAAAAAACATTTGCAGAAACTCCAAAGTAAATTTCAAAATAAGTCCATCCTTGAAAGCCTTTGGAGGACGGGATCTTCAGCCCAAAACAAATATTCGTGAAGTACTGAGTCATGATATTTACAGCTGGCTAAAGCCGAAGCATTATGGGCCATGAAAGTTGCTAAGGACAAATAAGTCTTTTGTTTCATACACTGAAACAGTTGAACTTTTCAAAGAAATGTTTCCTGATTCTGCTATTGCAGCCAAAATGCAACTTAAAGGAAAAAAAAGTTGCTTATGTGATATCACATGGACTGTCAAAATATTTTGAAGAGGATTTGGAAAAAGACATTGCATCTAGTAGACCAGGAAAGGTTACTATAGCATTTGATGAAATTACAAATACACAAGAGAAACGGCAGTTGGATGTGTATCTCAGGTACTGGTCTTCAGAAAAGTTTCTTGCCGATACCTAACAAGCGTTTTTCTGGGTCATGCAACAGCAGATATGTTGCAGACGAACCCCATTGCAATATTGGAATGTGTTTTTGTACTACCCTTTCATTTTCAGTTTTTTTTCCCCTCGGAATATTTCCTCTGCTCATTTTTGTTGTAAAATATAATTTTGTTTGATAACTGATGCCACGAAAACCTTCCCCGGATTATAAGACTGCCCCCATCAGCTTGTGTTCTTCCAGTAATGGTTGAAGAGTGTTTGTTCTCCGATGTTTCTGGCCTTATGCCCATCTGTTCAATGAAGCAGAAAACATGATTCATGAGAGAAGGCAATCCTTTGACAACCAGTGGAGGTCCAATTCCGATACTGCCATGCAATTGTAAACCTTATCTGTTGATGCACCTTCGTTAACATAGGTGCAGTTACCATCCGTCTGCGTCGGAGCCCCAGATTCAGCACGGTTTGCTGAACTGTCATTCTAGACGCACTTCTGGTAGTCCCCTGGTTCATTCGGCCTGTGAGTTGCTCCAATGTAGTGTGTCGATCGGCTCTCACACACCTTCGAAGCCGATGTTCACCTCTCACATCAATGGCACGTGGTGCTCCGCAGTTTCCATATCGCTTATTTGCAGTGGTGCCATTTTTCCAATCACGATACACTTTAACCACAGCGGCACGCGAACAGTTCACAAACTGTGCTGTTTCAGAAAAACTGTCACTCTTGGTCTGAATATCGATAATCATTCCTTTTTGCTAATCTTATAAATCGCTTCTTTTATCCATGACAGCAACGAGTGATATGTTTTCAGAATGCCTACAACAAATCTTGTATACCCTCCAAGCCAGCTCACGACACATGCCTTCTTCTTTCATTGGCTACACTGTGATACCCATATATATATATATACATACATATCACTAAGCTGTTCTCTGAGATTCAGAGGTTAGCTCCAAAAAGAAATACTAACTAACTGCACCCACCACAAGCCACCCTGAAGAAGAAATTGAAGTATTTTACGAGGAAATTCGGAATCTAAATAACAAAGACAAACAGCACTTGAAGATCATTATGGGTGATTTCAATGCAAAAGTAGGGCAACAGCAACAGAATGAAACTTCGGTTGGTAAATTCGGTTATGGGAACAGAAATCAGTGTGGAAATACTCTCGTAGAATTTGCAGAAGCAGAAAGGTTTTTCATCATGAACTCCTTTTTCAAGAAAAAGCCACCCAGGAAATGGACATGGAGACATCCAAATGGGAAGACAAGTGAAATTGATTTCATTATGTGCAACAAAAAATTTGTCATTGAAGACTGCAGTGTGCTAAACAAGTTCAACACAGGTAGTGACCATAGATTGGTGAGATGAAGATGCACTTCAACACTAAACTCGAACGTGGCAAGCTTATAAAACAAACAAAATGTATTGATGTAACCAACCTTAAAAAACACCATAATACCTTCAAGTTGGAACTGAGGAACAGATTCTCTGCTTTAGAAAGCCTAACATCTGAAGAAGTGGATATTTCTGAAGTTAACAGAGAACTCTCCAATGCTGTTATGGAAACAGCAACAAAAATAGGTGGAACTAAAAACAAGTTACATATGAAGAAAACTTCAGGAAAAACAAAAATGTTGATGAAAAAGGGAAGGAGATGAGGACAAATACAGACAACTTCCAAAGTGTAATATATAGAGCTATGCAAGACAGTGCGAAAAGGTATCACTGAAGACATAAGGCAATTCAATTGTGAACTAGTGAGGAAAGCAATTGAAAACAACCAGAGCCTGAAGAGAGCAAAAGGACATCTCAGTAAGGGAAGAAAACAGATTATGGCGCTGAGAAAAGAAGATGGTACTGTAACAAGAAACAGAAGCAAGATTTTGACAAGGGTGAAAATTTCTATTCAAAACTATATGAAAAGGATGATACATCTATTCCAGACATTACCACAGGTACCAGTGCCAAAGTCCCTCCAATCCTCCCTGCAGAAGTTACATATGCAATTAAGAACATGAAACGGGGAAGAGCTCCAGGAGAAAATGGAATTACTGTGAACATTATACAAGAAGCAAATGGAGAAATGAAAACTTGGGCGAGTGTAGTTTCAACCAGATGTCTTAATGAAGGGAAGATTCCTGAGGGTTACAATGATCTTGCTTCATAAAAAAGGTGACATTGAGGATCTCGGGAACTATAGTCCCATCAGCCTCCTTTCAGTGATTTATAAAATCTTCACTAAGGTTCTTTCACATCGCTTGAAGGTAACACTAAACATGGCCCAACCAAGAGAACAAGCTGGATTCAGGAGTGGCTACAGCACTGTAGATCATATCCATGTACTGAGAGAACTAATTGAAAGAACAAGAGAATATGAACTCCCATTATGCATGGCTTTTATTGACTATGAAAAGGCCTTCGATTCCATGAAACCATCAGCAGTAACAATAGCTTTGAAATCCTGCGGTATTGAAGATGCATACATTAGCATTATTAATAACATCTATGAAAATACAAGTGCAAAGGTTCGGATATTTGAGGATACAGCACAAATAAGAATTGAAAAGGGAGTGAGACAAGGTGACACCATATCTCCCAAGCTCTTTAATGCCACATTGCAAAATGTCTTTCAATCATTGAGCTGGGAAAACATAGGGATAAAGATTACACTGGTCGGCATGAAAATCGACCCTGACACCATTCCTGCTGATTCTTATGTAAAACGACCTCCTGAAGCCGAATATGACCACCGTTTTCGGGGGAGGCCCCCACCTAATTTTATCACTTTCCGATAATTTTAAGGGATGAAAAGGATTATTTCAGCCTTTACATTTCTTCTGAGGAGCTACAGAGGTGAAAAGTTATAAAACATGAACATCTGTATAAAGGAGGTATATTTGGGGGGATTTGCCCCCCCCCCCAATTGTAAAAAAACCCCTTATAAATGATTGATTTTTTCGTTTTTTGGCGCTTCTTAAAACTGCTTATAAATTTTACTTTGATTGCAAAGTTGGCGATCAGGACAAGAATTGGGCTCCCACAGTTTGCTGCACTACTTGTTACAGTAGCTTGACCACATGGCTCAAAGGTACCCGTAAATCAATGCCATTTGCTGTGCCCATGGTTTGGCGCAAACCTCGCTGTCATGATTGTTACTTTTGTATGACTTCCACCGTCGGGTTATCTAGCAACAAAAGTAAGCATACAATTCAGTATCCTAATATCCCTTCAGCTCTAAGACCAGTTCCTCACAACGAATCATTGCCAATCCCAGTGCCCCCAAAAATCTATACTCTAGAGCCAGAAACGGATGTGACATACTTTGAGCCACAGCTTGGACCATCGCATGATACGTCCACCGATGATGAAGAGTGTTCTGCTGATTCAGCTCATCGAAAATCCCACCTCGTTACTCAGTCGGAATTGAATGATCTCGTCAGGGATTTGGAGTTACCTAAGACTAAATCTCAACTTCTTGGATCTCGACTTCAGCAGTGGAATCTCTTAGAAAAGGGCGTAAAAATCTCTTCTTACAGGACCAGACAGTCAACCCTGCAATTACTTTTTTTTTGGAAGATGAAGGCTTAGTGTTCTGCCCTAATTCAAATGCATTGATGATAGAACTGAAGATGACATGTGACCCAGACAAATGGCGACTGTTTATAGACTCATCAAAGACAAGTTTGAAAGTTGTCCTGTTGGCCAATGGGAATGAGTTACCATCAGTCCCGGTTGCATACTCTGTGGATATGAAGGAGACGTACGAAAACATCAGCCGAATCCTTGATAAAATCTGTTACCATGATTATAATTGGAAACTTTGAGCTGACTTAAAAGTTGTTGCTGTACTCGCGGGCCTGCAATCAGGCTTCACAAAATACTGCTGCTTTCTATGCGAATAGGACAGCTGAGCACGAGACAAACATTACATCGTACGAAACTGGCCTCTGCGAGAAAGTTTTACTCCCGGTCAGAAAAATGTCGTTCATGATCCTCTGGTCCCGAAGGAAAATATTTACTTGCCGCCTTTGCACATCAAACTGGGATTGATCAAACAGTTTGTGAAAGCAATGGACAAGACAGGTGATGCATTTCAATTTTTGAAAAATAAATTTCCTCGTCTTAGTGAGACTAAAATCAAGGAAGGAGTTTTCGTGCGCCCCCAGATTAGACAACTTTTCAAAGATTCAACGTTTATTGAACACCTGAATCGAAAAGAAAAAGAGCTTGGCTTGCATTCCAAAACATGTGTAAGAACTTTTTGGGTAACAACAAAAGTGATGATTATGCCGCTCATGTCAAGGAATTGCTGTCAGCGTACAAGGCCATGGGGTTGTAACATGTCTCTTAAAGTGCATTTCCTGCACTCACACCTGGACTTCTTCCCTGAAAATTTAGGAGCAGTTTCCGATTAACATGGGGAACGATTCCATCAAGACATCAATAAGATCGAGAGGAGATTTTCAGGGAAGTGGAATATGAGCATGTTAGCAGAGTACTGCTGGTGTTTGGTACGAGAAACTTCTACCTCAGGGTACAAAAGGAAAGCAAGCACCAAATGAAGGTACTTATCTTATTTATTTATTATACTTTACATTTGTATTTTACTTTTTATATATTATTCTTTACAGCTAAAATAAATAATTCTTTTCACCCCTCCAAATAAAATTCATGTCCATAACATATTACCGAAAATTGATAAAAAATCATAAAAAATTGATCATTTTTAATGATTTCTTTAAAATTTGGGGGGGGGGGAATCCCCAAATCTACATCCTTGCTACAGATGTTCATGTTTTATAACGTTTCACCTCTGTAGCCCCGCAGAAGAAATGTAAAGGCTGAAATAATCCTTTTTATCCTTCCAAATTATCGGAAAGTGATAAAATTAGGTGGTGGGGGGGGGGGCTCCCCCGAAAACGGTGGGTGATGGGGAAAAACGGGGGTCATATTCGGCTTCAGGAGGTCGTTTTACATAAGAATCAGCAGGAATGGTGTCAGGGCTCGAAAAAAAAAAAAATTTTGCCGACCAGTGTTAATGGAGATCACTTAACTCATATTCGTTTTGCTGATGACATAGTCATCTTTACAACTACCCTTTCAGAGCTGCAGAGTATGATCCAAGAACTTGCTGACAAGAGTAAAGAAGTGGGATTAAAAATGAACTTTCAGAAGACAAAAGTGATGTACAATGCTTTTACAAGAAATGAAGATTTATCAATTGATGGAGAAAAGCTTGAGACAACAGATTCCTACATCTATCTTGGGCAGCAGATATCAAGTGAGGGTCACATTGATGAAGAAATTAATCGGCATATAAAACTTGGATGGAGAGCTTTTGGAAGGAACAGTACAATTTTTAAGAGCAGTATGTCTCAAAAGAAAAGTGTTTAATCAATGCATCCTGCCAGTGCTTACGTATGGAGCCGAGACATGGACCTTAACCAAAAAAGACATGCAAAGACTGCAGACAACTCATAGAAGCATGGAGAGATTCATGCTTGGCGTAACCAGCAAAGATAAGAAGAGGAACTTGTGGATAAGGAAAATGACAGGAGTAGAAGACATCATGACCAGAGTGAAATCACTGAAGAAATGGCAATGGGCTGGACATGTTGTCAGAAAAACGGACCACCGATGAACAACTGAGATTTTAGACTGGATTCCGAGGGACAGGAAAAGACACAGAAGAAGACCCCATAGGAGTTGGAAGGATGAAATTCGAAAGTATGCTGGAGTGACGTGGAGGAGACAGGCCCAAGACAGACAATTGTGGAAGAAATTTGGGGAGACCTTCGTCCAGCAGTGGATTGATAATGGTTGATGATGATGATATATAACTGCATAAAATCTTCACTAAAGTTCTTTCACACCGCTTGAAGGTGACACTGGACATGGCTCAACCGAGAGAACAAGCTGGATTCAGGAGTGGCTACAGCACAATAGATCATATCCACGTACTGAGAGAACTAATTGAAAGAGCGAGGGAATATGAACTTCCATTGTGCATGGCTTTTATCGATTATGAAAAAGCCTTTGATTCAGTGAAACCATCAGCAGTTGCAATGGCTCTGAAATCCTGCGGTATTGAAGATGCATACATTAATATTATTAATAACATCTATGAAAATGCAAGTGCAAAGATTCGGCTGTTTGAAAATACAACACACATAAAAATTGGAAAAGGAGTGAGACAAAGGCGACACCATATCTCAGAAGCTCTTTAATGCCACATTGGAAAATGTCTTTCAATCACTGAATTGGGAAAACAAAGGGATAAAGATTAATGGAGATCATCTAACCCACCTTCGTTTTGCTGATGACATAGTCATTTTTGCAACTACCCCATCAGAGCTGCAGAGTATGATCCAGGAACTTGCTGACAAGAGTAAAGAAGTGGGATTAAAAATGAACTTTCAGAAGACAAAAGTGATGTTCAATGCTTTTACAAGAAATGAAGATTTATCGATTGATGGAGAAAAGCTGGAGATAACAGACACGTACGTTTATCTTGGACAGCAGATATCAAGTGAGGGTCACATTGGTGAAGAAATTAATCGGCGTACAAAACTTGCCTGGAGAGTTTTTGGAAGAAACAGCATAATTTTCAAGAGCAATATGCCATTATGTCTTAAAAGAAAAGTGTTTGATCAATGCATCCTTCCAGTGCTTACGTATGGTGCAGAGACGTGGACCTTAACTAAAAGAGACATACAAAGGCTGCAGACAACTCAAAGCAGCATGGAGAGGTGCATGCTTGTTGTAACCAGGAGAGATAAGAAGAGGAACACGTGGATCCGAAAAATGACAAGAGTGGAAGACATCATGATCAGAGTTAAATCCCTGAAATGGCAATGGGCTGGACATACTGCCAGAAGAACAGACCATCGATGGACAGCCGAAATTTTAGATTGGATTCCAAGGGACAGGAAAAGACCCAGAAGAAGACCACATGGAAGATGGGTGGATGAAATTCGAAAGTATGCGGGAGTGACATGGAAGAGACTGGCACAAGACAGACCGTTGTGGAGGAAACTTGGGGAGACCTTCGTCCAGCAGTGGATTGATAATGGTTGACGACGATGACATAGAGAGAGAGAGAGAGAGAGAGAGAGAGAGAGCGAGCGCGCGCGCATACATACATACACACAAGAAAATGACATCAAAAATTTAAAAAAATATTACAAAGAAATACAAGCACATCCAGACGCGCGATGCAGCAGACCGAACTGTGCTCAAATATACGATATAAAATACATTAAAATCACAAATCCAAAAACACTTAACTCACTTACCTCATCAAATGAAATGCGATAGCCAAAGTAAATAACTAGCCCAAGAAAAAGTATCAAAAATAACAAATCATCTCGAAGATTCAGCTGTCATCATCAGGAAGACCCCAGCTGAATATATGGCCTTTCAAAACGACAGCAAAGGCAGACAAAGTCAATACCTGCTGTGTGGGTCCCCTAGGCCATAAATGGAAATAATGATAAACCCAAGTAAGATAAAAAAACAAAAAACACAGTTGTGGAACATCTTGAAGGAAAATGAATACCCACTGCAATATGTGAAAACATTATTTTCACAGCTGTTGCACGACTCCAAAGCTCAGAATTTTTATAAGGCACACAACATGTCCCCATACATATTTAATTGTACTAACCATGGCCCTACAATATTAAATGGTTAGTTCTTTAAGTGCCACTCGATGAGCCTCTTGTGGCTGAAGACTAAGTTAACATCTATCTACCTGTAACCTTTCTTGTCACTCACTATAGATATATATCTCACTGCAACCGCGGCGTTATGCGTCATTCTTCCGCTGCATATTTGTCACATGGTTGGTCGTTTGAATGTCTATCACAGGTTGTTGTGTTATCCGGAAGTCTTTCTGTTGCTTCTTAGTGTGTCTCTGGATTGATACCTTTATTTACTTATTTGTGTTGTATTTTTTGTTTTTATCTTACTTGGGTTTATCGTTATTTCCATTTATGGCCTAGGGGACCCACACAGCAGGTATTGACTTTGTCTGCCTTTGCTGTCATTTTGAAAGGCCATATATTCAGCTGGGGTCTTCCTGGTGATGACAGTTGAATCTTCGAGATGATTTGTTATTTTTGATATTTTTGATACTTTTTCTTGGGCTAGTTATTTACTTTGGCTATCACATTTCATTTGATGAGGTAAGTGAGTTAAGTGTTTTTGGATTTGTGATTTTAATGTATTTTATATCGTATATATATCATCATCATCATCAATTATTATCAATCCACTGCTGGACGAAGGTCTCCCCAAGTTTCCTCCACAACGGTCTGTCTTGTGCCAGTCTCCTCCATGTCACTCCCGCATACTTTCGAATTTCATCCACCCATCTTCCATGTGGTCTTCTTCTGGGTCTTTTCCTGTCCCTTGGAATCCAATCTAAAATTTCGGCTGTCCATCAATGGTCTGTCCTTCTGGCAGTATGTCTAGCCCATTGCCATTTCAGGGGTTTAACTCTGATCATGATGTCTTCCACTCTTGTCATTTTTCGGATCTACGAGTTCCTCTTCTTATCTCTCCTGGTTACACCAAGCATGCACCTCTCCATGCTGCTTTGAGTTGTCTGCAGCCTTTGTATGTCTCTTTTAGTTAAGGTCCACGTCTCTGCACCATACGTAAGCACTGGAAGGATGCATTGATCAAACACTTTTCTTTTAAGACATAATGGCATATTGCTCTTGAAAACTATGCTGTTTCTTCCAAAAGCTCTCCAGGCAACTTTTGTACGCCGATTAATTTCTTCATCAATGTGACCCTCACTTGATATCTGCTGTCCAAGATAAACGTACGTGTCTGTTATCTCCATCAATTGATAAATCTTCATTTCTTGTAAAAGCATTGAACATCAATTTTGTCTTCTGAAAGTTCATTTTTAATCCCACGTTTTTACTCTTGTCAGCAAGTTCTTGGATCATACTCTGCAGCTCTGATGGGGTAGTTGTAAAAATGACTACGTCATCAGCAAAACGAAGGTGGGTTAGATAATCTCCATTAATCTTTATCCCTTTGTTTTCCCAGTTCAGTGATTGAAAGACATTTTCCAATGTAGCATTAAAGAGCTTCAGAGATATTATGTCGCCTTGTCTCACTCCCTTTCCAATTTTTATGTGTGTTGTATTTTCAAACAGCCAAATCTTTGCATTTTCATAGATGTTATTAATAATATTAATGTACGCATCTTCAATACCGCAGGATTTCAGAGCCATTGTAACTGCTGATGGTTTCACCGAATCGAAGGCTTTTTTATAATCAATAAAAGCCATGCACAATGGAAGTTCATATTCTCTCGCTCTTTCAATTAGTTCTCTCAGTATGTGGATATGATCTGTTGTGCTGTAGCCACTTCTGAATCCAGCTTGTCCTCTCGGTTGAGCCATGCCCAGTGTCACCTTCAAGCGGTGTGAAGGAACTTTAGTGAAGATTTTCGTATATATATACACTGGCGGAAAGTGAAAAAGAACACCAAGAAGGAGATGTCTGATACCAACTAAATTTATACAGCATAATAACGGAATACAGAGGATAACGTGATCAAAACATTATGGCAAAATACAGCTGTATTTGCTGGTAAACTGAAAAATAACATTTCCATGTAACATGGTTAGTACGAGGTTGAACCGCTATGAACTGTGTCACACTGTGCAGTTCTGGCATGGAGTCTGTCGTACAGATGTAAGTTTGGGTTATTGAGTTCCAAGCATCCTCAACCTGGACGCGTAAATCTGGGATGGTCATGGCTGGCCGTGGAGACCGAATAAGTCGTTGTCCCATAAAATCCCACACGTGCTCAATGGGGGACAAATCCGGTGAACGTGCAGGCCATGAAAGTTGTCTCACACCCTGAAAAGCATGTGTTGCACGTGTCGTGTGTGCGCGTGCGTTATCTTGCTGGAAAACACCACGATGGACCGACCTTACCAATGGCACAACTACGGGCTGAATGATGTTGATGTAGGAGGTGCTGTTTAACGTACCCGGTACAAACACTAGTTGTGTGTGGGAGTGATAGCTGATCGCTCTCCACACCAGGAGACCAGGTGTAGGCCATGTGTGTCGCTGGCGGATGCAAGAAGGGTGGAGACGCTCCCCTGTGCGTCTGCGAACACGCATACGGCCATCAGAGGCTACCAAGCAGAATCTGCTTTCATCGCTGAACACCACAGATCGCCATTGCGTTCTCCAGTGCAGACGTTCCTGACTGTGGGCTGGGGTCAGAGGTACACATGCCAGAGGCACACGTGCACGTAGTCCTGCATCCAGCAGACGGTTGCTGATTGTTCACACAGTCACCTCAGGTGCAACTGCAGCTCGGATTTGCGTCGCAGTGGATGTTCGGCTTGACAACGCTGCTCTTCTTATGCGTCGATCGGTCCGCTCATCAGTCCGTCGGTGACTCCCGGTTCTACATCTTCTCGTGTGGGAATGTTCCTCGGACCATCTACGCCACCATTGTACCACCACCGATACTTCCCGTCCAATTCGCTTCGCGATACGACCACCTGGCCTCGCGGAGTCCGACTAGACGACCTCGCTCAAAGTCCGATAACTGCTGACATCGTACACGTCTTCCATGTCCAGGCATTGCAGCTTCTTCAGGGTCTTCGCATGTGTCCGTACGCCGACGACTGATTACATTCACTTCGCCGTACTCCTTAATTACCACTAACGATAATTTGCATATTATGCCGTGCTGTGACGTTAGGGCTCACCGGTTGGTCCCGAAATTAATATCAGACCTACGTAAACTCGCCCCCATTAACATACGTAAATTTCATGATCGTCCACCAATTCCTTCTTGGTGTTTTTTTTTCACTTTCCGCCAGTGTATATATATAGCAAAAACAACATGCAGCCTTTAGTACTTTGGAATTTCAACAAATTTGAAATTCCAAAGTACCAAACTGCATAGAAGAAATATCAAACCAAGGCAGAAATGCAAAACTCAAGAATATATACTGTAAACCACTTCCAGGGCAAGGAATTTAAATTTTGCCAACACAGTTAAAATGACAGAGAAAACTTATGCTGATTATGGCATTTACACTAGAGTGCAATTTGTTTCCCAGTTTGAAGTGAGCAGTTTAAATGCAAAATAACAGCATCACACAGCAAACATTTTTATGGGATGCACTTAATGCAAACTTTGCTCCTTATTTTGCATAAAAATAGTTTCTTCATTGGTTATAATATAAAATTGTCATCACTGAACAAGAAGATACATTTTTGAAGATTTTGAAATTAGGTATCAGTGCCAAGTTCAAATGCATTAAGTAAACTCTTTTCAACAAAAAAAAAACATGTACCCTAGTTAAAAGCTGAACTGCTAAGATATTAGTATGAAAGTTTTCATATTTTTTGTAAATATTGCATAAAAAGATTTATAAACAGGAATAACCCATCACCAAATGTAATGCATATGCATTCCTTTTTATTCTGCTGGTTGGCTAGATTATAAAGTTTCTCAATTGATCAGTGGAACATCATGCATATTTTAGTCACATGGTAAATTTAACAATTCCTCATAACTATTTATGTCCTTTTATTGCAACCCTCAAATTATCACAATCTCATGTAATTTCACATATCACACATTATCACAATCTCGTGTAATTTCACATATCATTTAAAAAAAAAATCAAAATGTCACTTTTCGAGAAATTTAAGATCAAATTTAAAATTGTGTGACCTTGAAATTACATACATGAGATTCTTCTGTGAATTCACGGAATTCCGCTTCTTCCGTCATCGTTTCGGTCATTTTTGAGATCGATGCAGAACTGAAGAGAAATTTAGGGGGCGGAGGAAGGGTTCATTATTCGTCTGGAGATATATCTCGTTTTCCAAAACTTGCGAAAACAGAAATTAAACGCAGTGAAGATTTCACCCGTGATTGTAATTTCTTTTTACTTGCAATGTTTCCTGTGTCCAGTATTGATAAATATCCTTTTAGTGCATAAATGTTTGTATTTCATCATGAAATTGTGGGCAACAATTTCCAAAAACGGGAGTTAAGGACGGCGAGAAGACTTCCCTGTAGTCTTCTCAGGCATGAGTTTCTTAGCTGTTGTGTTGATTCGAAGAGTTCTTCCATATCCGTTATCACTTTGGGTATTCTCGAGATGAATGCACAACTGAACAGCAATGGGGGGGGTAGTGAGGGAGGGAATTCGTTTTCCATTTGAGGACGCAATTCCTCCCTTTGAAACTTTTGAAAATGGAAGTTAGACAGAGCAAAGATTTCTCCCATAATCGTTTTTTTTTTTTTTTTTTCCCCAATGTTCCTTCTTCCCAGTATTATTCTTACATATGGTTTATTCCAAAAATACTGCATTTCAGCTTAAAAATAGAGGAAAAAGTTTCCGAAAACGGAAGTTGGACGAAGTGAAGATTTTTCTTCGTAATCATATTTTTTTCTTCCCGCGATGTTTTCACTATCCAGTGTTGTTTTTAAATGTTACTTTCCCCCATAAATGTTTGCACTTAAGCTTGATAAGGAAAGGGAAATTTTCCAAAAACGGAAGTGACGAAGGTTGAAAATTTGTTATAATCCATGCATGGTGTTCAAAAGTATTCGTATTCTGTAAGTTAGTTCTTTCAGCATAATGGCTAAGTTATTGTCACCTGAGGGAATAAAAGGAAATAAATAAGAAGAAAAGTGATGAAGAAATGGGAAGGTAATGATATCAGTAGAAAGGAAAATTAAGCAAAGATTGCAGTGCAGCTACAGTGCCAACAAAAGACAAATTTGGCCATGGAACTTGCTGAGAAGAAAGCAACACGAGAAAAATCGAGCTGATGTTCTAGCAAGAACAAAAAAAAAAAAAAAAAAAAAATAGTGGTGTGCTTTAAATATCTACATAAATTAAATAGAGTAAACAACTCCATCTTGCTCATGTGTTATATACACACTTTCTCATCGCATGTTCTAATTTTTTAGTCCGTTAAAAAGTTGTTTTTTTGTTCCTTGATCAGTTTCATGTATAAAATTAAAATGTTTAAATTATGCATTAAGTAATGTGTTGTTTTAAAGTCAGTGAAAAGAGGTTTAAAAAAAACTTCATCACTCTGTGTTAAAAAGAACTTGAGTTATAAGTACTTTTATGACATACAAAACATCGAAATATGACAAATTTCTTGAATTTTATGACCTCATATCTCAAAAAATTTAAAAGTTATTGTGCTAAAAATTGGCACACATTCATTTCTTGTGTATATCAACGAATCTACAAAGTTTCATAAAAATCCGAAGGTCAGGTTCAAAATGCTATTTTTGTGTGTTCATTTGACATGGAATACCCAAAAGAAAAAAAAAATGTAATAATAATAATAATAATAATAATAACATAGGGAAAAATTATAATAGTGGTGAAGATAACTTAATAATACAAATAAAGAGAAATATAATAATACATTAAAATTAAATTAATTTCCAATTATTATCAAGTAATAATAATCCATGAAATTTAAAGTTAAATCAATTTCCGATCTTTGTCGAGCCCAATAGAAGGCGCTTGATGTAAGAATCTTTATTTTAGATAAACTAACAGCAGCCCATGTGTGCCTGTGCATCGAAATCCTGGGTTCCAAGATATTAAGTGACATTTGTGATTAAATTTACCCATATTTTAGGTTTAAAATTTAGTAAAAAGCAACAAAAAAAATTATGTAAGTAAAAAAATATATTTGGCATCTGTAATCAGATCATATGTAGAGGATTTTAGGAAGGGAGTGTCTGATCCCAGGTCTTAAACAACCCTTAGAAATAGGAAGCTAGGAGATTTGGGCTAGAGTGCCAGATAGGAAAGTTACACGGAAGTGAGGTAGAAAGGCAGTCAAAAACACCCTTATTTATTACCAGGGGGCCCGACGGCTTAACGTGCCTGTTCGACGCACTGCGGATATTTAGTGGTTCGATCGTTTGTACCTGCCTGGGATCGAACCTCAGGTCTTCTTCTACTTGGCAGTCACAAACTTTGACCACTAGGCTACCCGTGGCCGGTGGCATCATAACCAGGGATCGCATTCCTCCTAAAATTCCTAAAATTCCTAATATTTTGTGACCCTCCTTAAATTCCTAAAATTATACCTAAAATTTGCTATTCATCCTAAAATTTTCGTAAGCTTATTTATTAAAAACACAACCGTTATTAACGCCAATAAATTTACCATTACGGTAAGGTAAAAAGACCTGTTATTGTAGAAACACAGTCTATATGCTGTGCTGCTGAAGGGAGGGAAAAATGACGCCATCGAGATGCACTTGCTTCGGGGCGGGCGCTCCACTTTTTTGCCTTCAGACAGTTTTCGAGAGTAACAAGAGATCTAAGGGAAAAGGGGAGGGGTCATTTTCACCCCTGGTTTGCGCTTTGCAGACGAACTCCGTGGCACGCAGAAGATCATACTTTATTTTTGTACATGCCTTGTGGAACCTCCTCTTTCTGCTGATGTTTTGTTATTGTAAACCGCAGGTGGGTGGAAGCAAAGAGGAAACATGTGATCTCCTTCCGTAACCTCCGGTAATGACGATGGGATGGTAGCTGAGTGTTATCGTGACAGGCAGTAGAGCACGTGATCATTGACCTTCGATCATGCGTCGGCGACAGCGACCTTCGATGCGCAATATATCTCGGCTCCGACTCGCTTTGACTGAACTTGCGTGAGATGCGTATGATAGTTTCTGGTTTTGTGTCTTTTATGGTGTTCTCTGCGCTGTGTGCAGGTTCACTTCTCTAGTGGTGACATGCTTTTTTTTTTTTTTTTTTTTTTCCTATCTTCTGACATCCTCGCAGCCAAATTTCGGGAAGTTGTCTGGTTTTGCAATATTGGAACATGTTTTTGTACTTCCCTTTCATTTTCTGTTTAGTAATACAAGTGTTTAAGATGCCTAAATCCAAAACGAAATTTCAAGATGTGTGGCTCGCCAAAGAATTGGACGGAGTGAAGTTGAAAGAATGGTGTTCTGCAACTGAAACAATATTTTCTGCTAAGTGTATATTGTGTTCAGAAATTTTCAACATTTCTGATAGTGGCTTTTCACAAGTAAAAGCGCATCATAAAGGAAAACAACATTTGCAGAAATTTCAAAGTAAATTTCAAAATAAGTCCATCCTGAAAGCCTTTAGAGGACGGGATCTTAAGCCCAAAACAAATATTAGTGAAGTACTGAGTCATGATTTACAGTTGGCTAAAGCCGAAGCATTATGGGCCATGAAAGTTGCTAAAGACAATATGTCTTTTGTTTCATGCACTGAAACAGTTGAACTTTTCAAAGAAATGTTTCCTGATTCTGCTATTGCAGCCAAAATGCAACTTAAAGAAAAAAAGTTGCTTATGTGATATCACATGGATTGTCAAAATATTTTGAAGAGGATTTGAAAAAAGACATTGCATCTAGTAGCCCAGGAAAGGTTACTATAGCATTTGATGAAACTACAAATACACAAGTGAAACGGCAGTTGGATGTGTATCTCAGGTACTGGTCTTCAGAAATAAATTCAGTTTCTTGCCGATACCTAACAAGCGTTTTTCTGGGTCATGCAACAGCAGATATTTTGCTAAAAGAAATTCTTGATGTGTTATCATCCTTCAATATTTCGTTGAACAGAATTATTTGTGTATCCATGGACAGCCCAATGTAAATAAGTGCTTTTTACGCAAATTCAATGAAGTTGTAAAACAAGAAACAGGCCAGAAATCTTTGGAACTAGGTTTTTGCAACCTGCATGTTGTTAGTAATGCATTTAAAATTTTTTTGACAAGCTTAAATATAGATTTTGACGAATTTGCTACTGATATGCATTACTTTTTAAAGAGTAGTGCTGCAAGACGAGAGGATTATAAATCTGTCGAGGATATAACATTGGTCACTGCCAAATTTCTTTTGCGTCATGTCAGCAACAGATGGTTAACCGTTGGTTCTGTAGCCCAGAGGCTCTTGGATCAATGGCTAAATATTACAGAATATTTTTTAAACTTCTTGCCATCTCAAAAAATATTTGAAAAACAACTACGCAATTCGGCAAGGTATAAAAGAATTCACTGTTTCCTGAAAAATGAGCTAACTCCTTGCTATTTAGCATTAATTTCATTTTCACACCAAAATTTTGAAAAGTTTTCATTATGTTATCAGAGTGAAGAACCAAAAATACACCAGTTATATTCTGATTTAAATACTTTAATGAAGAATGTTATGGCTCAGTTTATCCAAGATGATGTTATTGCAGGGAAATTTGGAGACCTAAAGAATGTAGATTTTGAAAACAAAAATTCATGGAAAAAACTAGGGGAGTTAGAAGTTGGTATGAAGACAAAAAATCTCCTCAGGAATGTTCAGGAGACCAGGCAGAAATTATTTCTCTTAGATGTAAGTAAGATCATCACTAATTGCAACCACAAAATATTTAAAGTCAAATTTGCCATTCTGCAATCAAAAGCTAAGAGACATAGAAGTTTTAAAGGTAAAAGAACCAAAGAAAGAGTCAACTCAACTTTCAGTCACTGAAGGACTTTCGGAAATAACCAGAATTTCAAGTGTTTTGCATCTTTCTGAGGAACAAATTGATAGAGTAAGAGAAGAGTGGAAACTTTTAAGTTGCGATAAGCCAACTCTAGATGAACTAGTGAAATTTTCAGAGGAAGGGCATATTCCAGTGGGGATTGATCATTACTGGCGTAATATATTTAGTATTAAAGACTCTAACGGAAAAGAAAAATACTCAAATCTTGCTAAACTCATAAAGTCAATTTTAGTTTTACCTCATGGTAATGCTGATGCAGAAAGGGGATTTTCGGTTAACACTGCTCTGTTAAGGAAGGACAAGGCTAACTTAAAAGACTCAACTATAACATCATTAAGAATAGTTAAAGGGGCCATTAAACACTATGGATGTGTAAGTAAAGTTCCCATAACAAGAAATTTGTTAAATAGTGTTCGTGATTCACATAAATTTTATAAAGAGTATGTTGATAAGCTGAAGGAAGAAGAATCAAAAAAGGTAAAAGAAAGGAAGCAGAAAGAGAGGGAAAATAAGGAAAAGCAGCTAGAGAAAAAAAAAGCTGAGTTTGATGACAAAATAAAAGAAAATGATGCAGAAATAAATAGACTTAAAAAAGATAAAGAAGCCTCCCTAGCAGTAATTCAAGAGGGAACAGAAAGAATGAGAGAAGCTGTAGAAAAACAAAATACTGTTGAAATAGCAGTTGCCTCTAACTTGATCATACAAGGTTCAGCTGAAATAAAGAAAACTTAAAGTAAATTAGTTGTGGTGGAAGCAGAAAAAGATAGGCTAATCAGGAAAAGGTTAAAACAATAATATGAAAAAAGTAATTCAGTGAACAATTGTACATAGTTCTTGGTTTTCAATTACCTTTTTAGGATCTTATAGTTTAATGTGAAACCTGAAAACTTTACTGTGAAAATCGTGAATTGCTTCTGGTTCAACAGCATATTAATGTTCAAAGTGAAACTTGAATGTGGTAAATATACTTGAGTATGATAATAACGCGTGAAAAGATAAGAACTGAACATTAGAAGTAAATCATACTTAAACTTTAGACATTAGACGTTATGCAAAAAATTTGGGTGTGAACTTCGACCATATATACTAATGGACTGCGCATTGGCAATAGCTGCATCAAAGCCGCCATGGCTCAAACATTGGGCACGTCATCATCAGACTCCAAATTTCGTGTACAAATGCTGTTATGATTACTAATTTACGCTGCAGAACTTCAGTGTTTTTGGTGTATTATGTGAATGCACCTCATATATAATGAAAACTCTTCAGGTAAGTTTACTTATGAGCTATATACATGCATGATCGTGTTGTTTACATTTTGTGATTTATAATGTGATGAACATGTGCGAAGAATTTGGAACATGCATTCCATTTTTTTTTTCTTAAGTTACTATATTTTTATATCAATAGCTGCAAGTTTCTGGTTAAGTAATTGAACTTTATTGACTTAGGTATTTAATTCGTTTCTTACCCATGAAAAATCATAGAACTTTCTTTACTATATCGGTCAGAGCAACCATAAGCACAGCAGGTGTAACCCATCTTTTTGACTGTTGTCATGTGATTTTATGTTGGAGCCAGAAATTTTGATGTCATGCGCAGTCTATCAGTATATATGGTTGAAGGGTGTGAAGCAAACTCTTTACAATGTATACAAAGTTGTTTTACTAGATGTATACAAATATACATCTAGTTTTTATTGAAATACACTCCTAAAATTTTCCTAAAATTTTTCTAAAAATTCCTAAAATTCCTAAAATTTTTCTAAAAATTCCTAAAATTCCTAAAATTCTTACCTAAAATTTTCCAGAAGTATGCTATGATCCCTGCATAACATAACTAATAATATAAGTATACTCACAACCCTTAGAAATACCCTCAGACAACATTGTTTTAAGGTAATTTAAATTTATCATTAATAACAGTATTTCCTTAAACAAATATTATTTGATTACAGTATAATAAATTATTAAATATTTGACCCTTCTTAGTATATATATATACACTGCCAGACAATTGCTAAGGACGGATGACAATAGCAACGATAGCAACCATAAAATGGAAGGCAGGAAAATGTGGAAATTAGCATAAGTGCAGGATGCAGTAAGACGTGTTGTGCGTATGCAAATTTTGGATTGCCAAACTTGTTCGTGACGTCATAGCGCTGATAAGAGATATAAAGGATTTGACGCGTATTGACCGTTGTTGTTCAAACGCAAAGTTGAAAGGGAAAGAATCAATTGACGAACTTGCAGTTTTCAGTATGTCTTCCCGACATCACCTAGATGATTTTACGCGTGGCCGTATTATTGGCAAGATTGAAGAAGGGCGAAAAATAACAGATGTTGCCAGGGAGTTCGACGTCAGCCACAGTGTTGTTTCAAGGCTTTGAAAATCATTTCAAACAAATATAGAGTGTAGCAAACGTCACAGGGGAGGTCGTGTTCGCAGTACGACACCTGCAGAAGATCGGTACATAGTGCTATCAACAAAAAGACACCGGCGCAGCACAGCTAGTGAGGTAGCAAATCAGTTTATGGCTGCTACTGGCAAGCGGATCTCCCGAAAAACTGTCTCCAGACGTTTGCATGAAGGAGGACTATACGTCCGCCGTCCTGTTGTGTGCATCCCATTGTCCAGACGTCACCGTACCGCCCGTTTGCAATGGTGCCATCAACATCGCAATTGGACTGATAACGACTGGTCTGCTGTCCTCTTCTCAGATGAGGGTAGATACAGTCTATCGTCTGATTGTTGACGACAACTGATCTGGCGTGATAGTTGTACTGCATATTGTCCAGCAAACATAAAGGAAAAGGACCGATATCCGACATGTAGTGCCATGGTATGGGCTGGCATCATGATCAGTAGCCGTACGTCCCTCTATGTGCTTCCAACTGGGACTATGACTGGCCAACGATACATTAATGATGTTCTGCTACCCCATGTTCGCATGTTCCGTGGTGCTGTCGGTGATAGATTCATTTTCATGGACGACAACGCAACATGTCATCGAACAGTCGCTGTCCAGGAGTGTCTTGAGAGCGAGGATATTCAACGCCTCGTATGGCCAGCACGTTCTCCAGATCTGAATCCCATTGAAAATGTGTGGGATGCTTTGGGGAGGAGTCTTGCTGGTCGCCAATGCCCACCAATAAACAAGGACTCCCTCATCCGTGCACTGACAGAGGAATCGGAAAAATTACCCCAACAGCTGCTTGATAATGTTGTGCAAAGCATGACACAACGTGTGGAATCTTGCATCGCCCTCCATGGTGGTCATATCCCGTATTGACATCTTACGCTGGAACGCCTGCGGACGGTAATTGCATTTTTCACGTTTACGTATTCTGCACAAAATGGCCTGTTTGTCCCTTGAACACGTTCCAAAGCCTTCTGGATTTTAGAGCACAATAATTTGTCTTTCTTGTAATGTCCTGGCATTCAGACATTATTTTATTTCACTTAGCATCCAACCACACTTACTTTTTTATGCGCTATATAGCCGTTTATGATCCGTCCTTAGCAATTGTTCAGCAGTGTATATATATATATGTATATATATCATCATCATCATCATAATTGTCAACCATTATCAATCCACTGCTGGACGAAGGTCTTCCCAAGTTTCCTCCACAACGGTCTGTCTTGTGACAGTCTCCTCCATGTCACTCCCGCATACTTTCGAATTTCATCCACCCATCTCCCATGTGGTCTTTTTCTGGGTCTTTTTCTGTCCCTTGGAATCCAATCTAAAATTTCGGCTGTCCATCGATGGTCTGTCCTTCTGGCAGTATATCCAGCCCATTGCCATTTCAGGGATTTAACTCTGATCATGATGTCTTCCACTCTTGTCATTTTTCGGATCCACGAGTTCTTCTTCTTATCTCTCCTGGTTACACCAAGCATGCACCTCTCCATGCTGCTTTGAGTTGTCTGCAGCCTTTGTATGTCTCTTTTAGTTAAGGTCCATGTCTCTGCACCATACATAAGCACTGGAAGGATGCATTGATCAAACACTTTTCTTTTAAGACAATGGCATATTGCTCTTGAAAAGTATGCTGTTTCTTCCAAAAGCTCCCCAGGCAAGTTTTGTACGTCGATTAATTTCTTCATCAATGTGACCCTCACTTGATATCTGCTGTTCAAGATAAACGTACGTGTCTGTTATCTCCAGCTTTTCTCCATCAATCGATAAATCTTCATTTTTTGTAAAAGCACTGAACATTACTTTTGTCTTCTGAAAGTTCATTTTAATCCCACTTCTTTACTCTTGTCAGCAAGTTCCTGGATCATACTCTGCAGCTCTGATGGGGTAGTTGCAAAAATGACTACGTCATCAGCAAAACGAAGGTGGGTTAGATAATCTCCATTAATCTTTATTCCTTTGTTTTCCCAGTTCAGTGATTGAAAACATTTTCCAATGTAGCATTAAAGAGCTTCGGAGATATGGTGTCACCTTGTCTCACTCCCTTGCCAATTTTTATGTGTGTTGTATTTTGAAACAGCCGAATCTTTGCACTTGCATTTTCATAGATGTTATTAAAAATATTAATGTATGCATCTCCAATACCGCAGGATTTCAGAGCCATTGTAACTGCTGATGGTTTCACCGAATCAAAGGCTTTTTCATAATCGATAAAAGCCATGCACAATGGAAGTTCATATAGTCCCTCGCTCTTTCAATTAGTTCTCTCAATATGTGGATATGATCTATTGTGCTGTAGCCACTCCTGAATCCAGCTTGTTCTCTCGGTTGAGCCATGTCCAGTGTTACCTTCAAGCGGTGTGAAAGAACTTTAGTGAAGATTTTATAAACCACTGATAGGAGGCTGATAGGTCTGTAGTTCCTGAGATCCTCAATGTCACCTTTTTTATGTAGCAGGATCATTGTAGCATTGTTCCAATCCTCAGGAATCTTCCCTTCATTAAGGCATCGAGTGAAAATTTGGGCGAGTACTGTTTCGATTTCTCCACTTGCTTCTTGTATGATGTCTACAGTAATTCCATCTTCTCCTGGAGCTTTTCCCCGCTTCATGTTCTTGATTGCATGTGCAACTTCTGCTGGGAGGACTGGAAGAACTCTGGTACGTTTCATGATGTCTGGAGTGCATGTATAATCCCTTTCATATAATTTGGAGTAAAAATCTGTCACTTTGTTAAAATTTCGCCTCTATTTCGTGTTACAGAACCATCTTTTCTCAGTGCCATAATTTGTTTTCTTCCCTTATTGAGATGTCCCTTTGCTATCTTTAGGCTCTGGTTGTTTTCAATTGCTTTCCTCACTAGTTCACAGTTGAATTTCCTTACGTCATCAGTGATACTTTTTCGTACTGTCTTGCATAGTTCTATATATTCCACTTTGGAAGTCACATCTTCTTTAGTTGTCCTCATCTCTCTTCTTTTTTGCATCAACATTTTGGTTTTTCCTGATAATTTGTTCACATGCAACTTGTTCTTAGACCCAGCTAATTTTGTTGCTGTTTCCGTAAGAGCTTTGGTTACTTTTCTGTTAACTTCAGAAATATCCACTTCTTCCGATGTTAGGCCTTCTAAAGCAGAGAATCTGTTCTTCAGTTTCAACTTGAAGGTATTATGGTGTTTTTTAAGGTTGGTTATGTCAATACATTTTGTTTGTCTTATGAGCTTGCCACGTTCAAGTTTAGTGTTGAGGTGCATCTTACATCTCACCAATCTATGGTCACTACCTGTGTTGATCTTGTTTAGCACACTGCAGTCTTCTATGACGAATTTTTTGTTACACATAATAAAATCAATTTCACTTGTCGTCCCATTTGGATGTCTCCATGTCCATTTCCTGTGTGGCTTTTTCTTGAAAAAGGAGTACAAGATGAAAAACCCTTCTGCCTGTGCAAACTCAACGAGAGTATTTCCACGCTAGTTTCTGTTGCCGTGACCGATATATATATATATATATCATCATCATCATCATTGTCAACCATTATCAATCCACTGCTGGACGAAGGTCTCCCCAAGTTTCCTCCACAACGGTCTGTCTTGTGCCAGTCTCCTCCATGTCACTCCCGCATACTTTCGAATTTCATCCACCCATCTTCCATGTGGTCTTCTTCTGGGTCTTTTCCTGTCCCTTGGAATCCAATCTAAAATTTCGGCTGTCCATCGATGGTCTGTTCTTCTGGCAGTATGTCCAGCCCATTGCCATTTCAGGGATTTAACTCTGATCATGATGTCTTCCACTCTTGTCATTTTTCGGATCCACGTGTTCCTCTTCTTATCTCTCCTGGTTACACCAAGCATGCACCTCTCCATGCTTTTTTGAGTTGTCTGCAGCCTTTGTATGTCTCTTTTAGCTAAGGTCCACGTCTCTGCACCATACGTAAGCACTGGAAGGATGCATTGATCAAACACTTTTCTTTTAAGACATAATGTCATATTGCTCTTGAAAATTATGTTGTTTCTTCCAAAAGCTCTCTAAGCAAGTTTTGTACGCCGATTAATTTCTTCACTAATGTGACCCTCACTTGATATCTGCTGTCCAAGATAAACGTACGTGTCTGTTATCTCCAGCTTTTCTCCATCAATCGATAAATCTTCATTTCTTGTAAAAGCATTGAACATCACTTTTGTCTTCTGAAAGTTCATTTTTAATCCCACTTCTTTACTTTTGTCAGCAAGTTCCTGCACCATACTCTGTAGCTCCGATGGGGTAGTTGCAAAAATGACTATGTCATCAGCAAAACGAAGGTATGTTAGATAATCTCCATTAATCTTTATCCCTTTGTTTTCCCAGTTCAGTGATTGAAAGACGTTTTCCAATGTAGCATTAAAGAGCTTCGGAGATATGGTGTCACCTTTTCTCACTCCTTTTCCAATTTTTATGTGTGTTGTATTACCAAATAGCAGAATCTTTCCACTTGCATTTTCATAGATGTTATTAATAATATTAATGTATGCATCTTCAATGCCGCAGGATTTCAGAGCCATTGCAACTGCTGATGGTTTCACCGAATCAAAGGCTTTTTCATAATCGATAAAAGCCATGCACAATGGAAGTTCATATTCCCTCGCTCTTTCAATTAGTTCTCTCAGTACGTGGATATGATCTGTTGTGCTGTAGCCACTCCTGAATCCAGCTTGTTCTCTCGATTGAGCCATGTCCAGTGTTACCTTCAAGCGGTGTGAAAGAACTTTAGTGAAGATTTTATAAACCACTGATAGGAGGCTGATAGGTCTGTAGTTCCTGAGATCCTCAATGTCACCTTTTTTATGTAGCAAGATCATTGTAGCGTTGTTCCAATCCTCAGGAATTTTCCCTTCATTAAGGCATCGAGTGAAAATTTGGGCGAGTACTGTTTCGATTTCTCCACTTGCTTCTTGTATGATGTCTACAGTAATTCCATCTTCTCCTGGAGCTTTTCCCCGCTTCATGTTCTTGATTGCATGTGCAACTTCTGCTGGAAGGACTGGAAGAACTCTGGTACCTTTCATGATGCCTGGAGTACATGTATCATCCCTTTCATATAATTTGGAGTAGAAATCTTTCACTCTTGTCAAAATTTCGCCTCTGTTTCTTGTTACAGAACCATCTTCTTTTCTCAGTGCCATAATCTGTTTTCTTCCCTTACTGAGATGTCCCTTTGCTATCTTTAGGCTTTGGTTGTTTTCAATTGCTTTCCTTACTAGTTCACAGTTGAATTTCCTTACGTCTTCAGTGATACTTTTTCTTACTGTCTTGCATAGCTCTATATATTCCACTTTGGAAGTCACATCTTCTTTAGTTGTCCTCATCTCTCTTCTTTTTTGCATCAAAATTTTGGTTTTTCCTGATAATTTGTTCACATGCAATTTGTTCTTAGACCCAGCTAATTTTGTTGCTGTTTCCATAGGAGCTTTGGTTACTTTTCTGTTAACTTCAGAAATATCCACTTCTTCCGATGTTAGGCCTTCTAAAGCAGAGAATCTGTTCTTCAGTTCCAATTTGAAGGTATTATGGTGTTTTTTAAGGTTGGTTATGTCAATACATTTTGTTTGTCTTATGAGCTTGCTACGTTCGAGTTTAGTGTTGAGGTGCATCTTACATCTCACCAATCTATGGTCACTGCCTGTGTTGAACTTGTTTAGCACACTGCAGTCTTCTATGACGAATTTTTTGTTACACATAATAAAATCAATTTCACTTGTCTTCCCATTTGGATGTCTCCATGTCCATTTCCTATGTGGTTTTTCTTGAAAAAGGAGTTCAAGATGAAAAACCCTTCTGCCTCTGCAAACTCTACGAGAGTATTTCCACGCTGGTTTCTGTTGCCGTGACCGAATTTACCTACTGAAGTTTCATTCTGTTGCCATTGCCCTATTTTTGCATTGAAATCTCCCATAATTATCTTCAAGTGCTGCTTACCTTTATTATTTAGATGACGAATTTCCTCATAAAATTCTTCAATTTCTTCTTCAGGATGACTTGTGGTGGGTGCATAAGTTTGAATAATCTGAGCCTGGTATCTTCTCGAGAGTTGGATAACGAGTCGTGCAGCTCTGTCAGAGGAACTTTCAACTTCTACAACTTTATCCTTCAGTTTCTTGTTTATTATAAATCCAACACCACTAGTTCTGCCAGTATCTGTCCCACGATAGTAGAAGAGATGTCCACTTTTCAGTTCAATGAGATCTTCTCCTTTTCTCCTTACCTCACTTAGCCCGACGATGTCCCACTTGATCCATATATATATATATATATATATATATATATATATATATATATATATATCATCATCATCATCATTGTCAACCATTATCAATCCACTGCTGGACGAAGGTCTCCCCAAGTTTCCTCCACAACGGTCTGTCTTGTGCCAGTCTCCTCCATGTCACCCCTGCATACTTTCTCGAATTTCATCCACCCATCTCCCATGTGGTCTTCTTCTGGGTCTTTTCCTGTCCCTTGGAATCCAATCTAAAATTGCAGCTGTCCATCGATGATCTGTCCTTCTGGCAGTATGTCCAGCCCATTGCCATTTCAGGGATTTAACTCTGATCATGATGTCTTCCACTCTTGTCATTTTTCGGATCCACGAGTTCCTCTTCTTATCTCTCCTGGTTACACCAAGCATGCACCTCTCCATGCTTCTTTGAGTTGTCTGCAGCCTTTGTATGTCTCTTTTAATTAAGGTCCACGTTTCTGCACCATACGTAAGCACTGGAAGGATGCATTGATCAAACACTTTTCTTTTTAAGACATAATGGCATATTGCTCTTGAAAATTATGCTGTTTCTTCCAAATGCTCTCCAGGCAAGTTTTGTACGTCGATTAATTTCTTCATCAATGTGACCCTCACTTGATATCTGCTGTCCAAGATAAACGTACGTGTCTGTTATCTCCAGCTTTTCTCCATCAATCAATAAATCTTCATTTCTTGTAAAAGCATTGAACATCACTTTTGTCTTCTGAAAGTTCATTTTTAATCCCACTTCTTTACTCTTGTCAGCAAGTTCCTGGATCATACTCTGCAGCTCTGATGGGGTAGTTGCAAAAATGACTACGTCATCAGCAAAACGAAGGTGGGTTAGATAATCTCCATTAATCTTTATCCCTTTGTTTTCCCAGCTCAGCGACTGAAAAACACTCTCCAATGTGGCATTAAAGAGCTTCGGAGATATGGTGTCACCTTGTCTCACTCCCTTTCCAATTTTTATGTGTGTTGTATTTTCAAACAGCCGAATCTTTGCACTTGCATTTTCATAGATGTTATTAATAATATTAATGTATGCATCTTCAATACCGCAGGTTTTCAGAGCCATTGTAACTGCTGATGGTTTCACCGAATCAAAGGCTTTTTCATAATCGATAAAAGCCATGCACAATGGAAGTTCATATTCCCTCGCTCTTTCAATTAGTTCTCTCAGTACGTGGATATGATCTATTGTGCTGTAGCCACTCCTGAATCCAGCTTGTCTCTCGGTTGAGCCATGTCCAGTGTTACCTTCAAGCGGTGTGAAAGAACTTTAGTGAAGATTTTATAAACTACTGATAGGAGGCTGATAGGTCTGTAGTTTCCGAGATCCTCAATGTCACCTTTCTTATGTAGCAGGATCATTGTAGCGGTGTTCCAATCCTCAGGAATCTTTCCTTCATTAAGGCATCGAGTGAAAATTTGGGCGAGTACTGTTTCGATTTCTCCACTTGCTTCTTGTATGATGTCTACAGTAATTCCATCTTCTCCTGGAGCTTTCCCCCGCTTCATGTTCTTGATTGCATGTGCAACTTCTGCTGGAAGGACTGGAGGAACTCTGGTATTGGTATCTTTCATGATGTCTGGAGTGCATGTATCATCCCTTTCATATAATTTGGAGTAGAAATCTTTCACTCTTGTCAAAATTTCGCCTCTATTTCTTGTTACAGAACCATCTTCTTTCTCAGTGCCATAATCTGTTTTCTTCCCTTACTGAGATGTCCCTTTGCTATCTTTAGGCTTTGGTTGTTTTCAATTGCTTTCCTTACTAGTTCACAGTTGAATTTTCTTACGTCTTCAGTGATACTTTTCCTTACTGTCTTGCATAGCTCTATATATTCCACTTTGGAAGTCACATCTTCTTTAGTTGTCCTCATCTCTCTTCTTTTTTGCATCAACATTTTCGTTTTTCCTGATAATTTGTTTACATGCAACTTGTTCTTAGACCCAGCTAATTTTGTTGCTGTTTCCATAAGAGCTTTGGTTACTTTTCTGTTAACTTCAGAGATGTCCACTTCTTCCGATGTTAGGCCTTCCAAAGCAGAGAACCTGTTGTTCAGTTCCAACTTGAAGGTATTATGGTGTTTTTTAAGGTTGGTTATGTCAATAGATTTTGTTTGTCTTATGAGCTTGCCACGTTCAAGTTTAGTGTTGAGGTGCATCTTACATCTCACCAATCTATGGTCACTACCTGTGTTGAACTTGTTTAGCACACTGCAGTCTTCTATGACGAATTTTTTGTTACACATAATAAAATCAATTTCACTTGTCGTCCCATTTGGATGTCTCCATGTCCATTTCCTGTGTGGCTTTTTCTTGAAGAAGGAGTTCAAGATGAAAAACCCTTCTGCCTCTGCAAACTCAACGAGAGTATTTCCACGCTGGTTTCTGTTGCCGTGACCGAATTTACCTACTGAAGTTTCATTCTGTTGCCGTTGCCCTATTTTTGCATTGAAATCTCCCATAATTATTTTCAAGTGCTGCTTACCTTTATTATTTAGATGACAAATTTCCTCATAAAATTCTTCAATTTCTTCTTCAGGATGACTTGTGGTGGGTGCATAAGTTTGAATAATCTGAGCCTGGTATCTTTTCGAGAGTTGGATAACAAGTCGTGCAGCTCTGTCAGAGGAACTTTCAACTTCTACAACTTTATCCTTCAGTTTCTTGTTTATTATAAATCCAACACCACTAGTTCTGCCAGTATCTGTCCCACGATAGTAGAAGAGATGTCCACTTTTCAGTTCGATGAGATCTTCTCCTTTTCTCCTTACCTCACTTAGCCCCACGATGTCCCACTTGATCCTTTGTAATTCCTCTTCCAATTCAAGAAGCCTTGAATCAGAAGATAGGGAGCGTCCATTGTAAGTAGCCAAGGTCAGCATCAGATGGCAGCCTAGTCCGGTCCTCCGGGGATTCTTAGCACCCTCTGCCTTCATGTCGCACTGGCCGCGCTGCCTTGGCCAGGTACATTCCAGCTGCCGGAGACTGAGGGCCAAGATTTAAGTTGTGGAATCATTTTGGAGGGGGGTTTGGCCATAACTCACCACGCTGGCCAAGCGGGTTGGTGAGTGTGGATAGAATTTCCTCTAATCCCGATGGTATAGTTATACCGCTATTGGCGGTCGTCAGAGCCCCTTTAGTGGGAACAGGATGCACCACGAGAAGGCGGGGTTGACATTTGTCAAGGAGAGGCTGTGATGTTACGCATCACCTGACCTTACATCCCATATATATATATATATATATATATATATATATATATATATGTATTTATTTATTTATAATATAAGACAAAACGGGGTACAAGTGGTTCATATTATGAATTGACGAAGACGCGCTAAAAAATAGTATTATACCTACAATGAATGTAGGGTGAGTAAGTATGTATTCACACATTCTTTTGCTTAAAATTTTAAAATCCTTTAAGCATGTTCAATTTGCCTAAAAAAATGTTTTAGATGTCTTTTGACTTTGTGCCATCAAGTCAAAAACAACAGTAATGAAAATCATATTCCACTTCTTTTGAGCTGTCAGGGAACATAAAAATATTGTTGTTTGATTTATTAGAGTTTGTATTTTTATGTTAAATTAGGACAGTAAAATTAATTTCAGTTTTATTGATATCAGTCTTGTCAAAGAGGATTTGTAGGCCGCTGTTACTCTAGTGTATTATTACTACTGAATAATAAGCTTTTTATATGTATACAGACATATATATATGTTTTATTTTACAGATATAGTAGCCCTGCATCTAAGATCACACAGTCATCTGGTTTAAGCATAGAACCTATTTGTAACACCCAGAGTTCTGTCAGCATCAAACCAGTCCCTGTTGCAGTACCTCAAGAAGTTCAGAAGCTTCCATCTGGGCTCACAATCACCAAAGTAGTGCAGAGTACTCCACCAACAAGGAAACCTGTTAGTCAAGAGAATACACCTGTGAAAGTGATAAACATTGGTGGAAATTCAAGTGCTTCCCCTGGTGCCAGAAAGGCTGTGAATACTGTGCGGCCACGTTTTGAAGGAAATCTAAATAATAGATCTGTTACTCCTGTTAAGGTGCCATCTACTAACTTATCAGTTACCCCCAGTAAGGCGCCATCTACTAACTTATCAGTTACTCCCAGTAAGGCGTCATCTACAAATTTGGCTGTTACTCCAAACAAGGTTCCATCAGCTAACTTGACTGTTACCCCTAACAGAGTGTCAGCAAACTTACCACCTGTTACCCCTAACAGAGTGTCAGCAAACTTACCACCTGTTACCCCTAACAGAGTGTCAGCAAACTTACCACCTGTTACCCCTAACAGAGTGTTAGCAAACTTACCACCTGTAACCCCTAACAGAGTGTCATCAAACCTACCAGTTACTCCAAACAGGGCACCAGCAGCTAGCTTACAAGGTACTCCAAATAGAGTGCAATCAAAAAACTCCTCACCAGTTGTTCCTAACCGAGTGCCATCTGCTGCTAAGTACAATAATGCTGTTCCTGTAGTAAAAGGAGCAACTCCATTAAAACACAGTGTGTCTCGTCAATTGATTGTGGAGCCAGTTCATGCAAAAGAAGTTCCTGTGAGTAAATCTATTGCAGAGCGGCAAGCAATTATGAGTGATTACGACCTCTTCTGTGAAAAGGAGCAGAGCTTGAGGAAGTTGTTGAAGACTTTTCCTGGTGCAGATATAATGGTAATTATTTGTTTATTTATCTTGCTGCTTTTCAAAGATAAGTGTATAAGATCCGACAGATTTGATTTTCTTAAAAACTTGAAGAAAAAAAAAAAAAAAGCCACCACTCAACTTGATTACAGGAATTTCCAGAATTTAAATTCCTGAATCAAAATATTTCTAGAATTTAAATTTAAAACAAGTTTTACAATCTCTTTAAAATATTTTAAGCAATAACTTTTGTGTCCTGAGTTTAAAATACTAATGGTAAAAATATTTAATTCAGCTATGTTTTATTGTGTTGTGTGTGTATTTTAACTTTCAGCAATGTACTGTAAGATTGCTATGGGCTTTATTAACCCTTTAACTGGCTGGAACGAATTAACTCGGGATTAGAATAATGAGCTGAAGAGGAATATTTTTGCCGCCCAAGATGTGGTTAGAATGCAACTGGTAGGAGAGAACCTGAGAATTACAAAGTGTTACTTTCCCTTAGTTTTATAATTCAAAGTAATCATTTAGAGGAATGATTGACAGTAATCCTTTCTGACTGATTACTTGCTAAAAGAGTTATAGCAATGGTGACGAACAAAGGAAAGGGTAGAGAAGATATTTGAGTAACTTGTTTCTGTATTTAGTAACATGGTGTCCATGTCAGGGGGACTAGACACTGACAGCATGATACTGGAAAGAAGCAAGCCATTTCCCTTCATTCCTTAGGTTATAGAGCAAGCTTAAATGAGAGCGCTAGAAAAGAGTTCTAGAAGAGAGCGCTAGAAAAGAGGACTAGAAGGGTATATTATATACGAGCACCAGTGACAGGTGGTGCTCGTATGTAATATATCCTTCTAGATGGGAATGGGAGAAGAACTGTGTTATCACAGCCTTTGCTAAACCCGATTGCTATGTGACATTTTTGTTTCGGAAGTTTAGTAAATTTTGGCCGCTGTTGTGGCGAAAACCAAGAAAGGTTATGGGTATTTATAAAATTTAAGGCCATCATACAAATAGAAGGTAAATATTGAATTTAGACAAAAATTAAAATTTGGGAGATGGGTAAATGCATTTTGAAACCAAAGTGTTTATGTGGTGGCTATATTCTTGTTACTTTGAATTGACAATTGTGTATGAGGTTTTTACTTGTAGGTGAGCTTGTGTATACACAGATACAACTTTGTTTTCACCACCTGTACTATTTCTATATGTTACGACATCACACTGTATTCGTGTTACATGTGTATAAATGTGTCAACTCTGGAAAAATCAGTAATTTTGGAACTCGTGTATATAAGCATGAAAGGGGATTACTAGACTGCAATTATTTTGATTGTTTGGACATTAACCTTATTTAAGCAACAACCCACGTGTATCCTAGCCAACGTCAAAGCATTGGTTGATGAGTGCGATGGCTCAGCATCTACAAGACACACCTAGAAATCGAATGCCAACTTATGCCAAAATTTGGTTTTGAAAGGCTAATGCCTGTATTTATTTTGGTACAACACAACATGCATAACTAAGAAAGATATTAATATTGCTATGAAAGATTTAATACATTTACAATTTAGCACTTCGCTAAGCCTTCACTGGCCCACTCATATGTAGAGATCAACAATTCAATTAACAGAACTTATAGCCAGGGTAGAGAGTACACACACATATATATGTATATGCAACTTATGATTATATGAATATATGCAACATTCCGGGCAAAACTCAAAAAGTGATTTTCTTAAGGCTCGTAAGTGTCTTTAAATTAAAATTTAGACACTGTAACAGTGCAACGACCTCCTTTGAGAGGCGAGTAACTGACATGAGCAAAATTAATATTAATTACCTTACAAATTTCACCATCATTTAATTCAATTTTTTTTTTTTTTTTTGCCATCTACAGTTTCCTCCTCCTCCTCCTCCTAATTCCAACAGCCGGACACCGATGTGCCGGCAAAAAAAACTTCAAATGAAAATAAAAAGTAACTTAAAAACCGGGGTGTTTGGAGACTGCTGAAGGTATTGTCATTTTTCCGCTCTTATTAGGAGCATGCTGGCAGAGTGTTTCTCTCTCAGTCTCAGAGATTAAGTATTATTCATGACTTACCCATGGGTGGTAGCTCCTGGGTGGCCACAGTTTTTTTTTTTTTTTTTTTTTTTTTCAAGGTATCCAAAAGTTAGCATTCCAAGGCAAGTCAGTCCCTTTCTTGTTGGAAATTTTCCTTATCGATTGGGTCAATAGTTCGGTGTCTGAAGACATCCACCTTAGGTTCGCATTGGTGATTATGACGAGTGGTGCCGCCTTGATCCACTATGTACTGGCCGCTTAGATGTGATGAAAAAGGGTCCTCCACTGCTGATTGCGAAGAGCCGGGAATTCCAGGCATGTCTGCTGAGGAAAGCGCAGCAAGGTCCCATGGCTCGATGATTTTATATCGAAAAAAAAAAAAAAAAAAACCCTTTAGGCCTCAGGGCCAGCTAATCTTAAATTAGCAGAGAAGGCAGACAAGACATTTTTTTTTTGAAGAGTCCCCTTGCTTGAGGGTGGGCGGATCGTGATGCCCTTTATTTTTGGTTCGGTGGAGGATAACCTCCTAGAACCAGATCGATTTTCCAACTGCCCTGCATTTCTTTTTTCAACCTTCCCTCTAACAACGTGCCACCCTCGAGAGAGAGACAGCGTCCTCCTCAAAATTAAAAATGGACGTTCAGTAACTTCTTTCACTTTGGAGGGTCAAACAACCAATCGGAACAGCCCAAAAGGACGCCAGCAATCCCATTGGCTGCTTTCATCCAAAAACATGCAGGGACCATGTGCAAGACACGTGACACGCCTGGATGTCTTTCTCGGAATTCTCGCTTCTCAAACAACCCCATAAATTTTGATGTGATGACTGCTGTTTCCCACTTCAGCCAGCCGACAAGACCCGCAAATTTTAGTGTTCTTAATCCCTTCCTTTTCCTGCGCGTCTCCTAAGGATATTTTTTTTCTACGCTAAGCCCCTTCGGCTAGGGAGATTTTCCAGACTTCGGGGCAGAAAAAAAAAAAAAAAATGGAATGTTTGCAACTCCCGGTGGTCTTTTTCTAGGAAAGAAATTTCTGAAAAGGAATCGAAAGAATTTGCTGCCTTAATTCCCTTTTAGAGGGGGAAACTGCAGCTGGCTTACAAGACATTTTACACGTTATTTCATACACTGAACAAAGCAAGAAATACAATTTTTTTCTTCATAATTATTTTAATGAGCATACTCCAGGTTTATTCTCTTTCTATGATCTTTCTAAACAAAAAAAGAATTAATTTATTTGGTTATATGCCAAGGGAAAGACCCCCTTTTTTGAATATTATATTTGCTCTCGCTTTCATGGTAAATCTACTTGGCCCAAACTCATTAAGTGAAACTTACTATTATAATACCTTATCCCTTGAATGGTGCGACATTGAACTTTGGTACTGCGTCATATAAATGCTACATTTTTGTTCATACAATAAAGGTAATTAAGAAAGAGAAAAAAAATATTTACACTACTCTCCACTCAAAATATTACATCCCTTTTTTTTTCTTGTGTGCACTGTCATTTCCCTCCTGCTGGTCTGAGTAATTTTGAAAGTAATCATTAACTCTCATTTCACAAGTTATGTGCTTATTTTTGGGAACTTAACCAGAAATTCCTAGGCTAGCCCCAGAGCGATGATAAATACTGAATCGGAGGGAGGGTAGCCCTTTGCTACTCTCCTATCCCTTAACAAAGTAAAACACCCATTTTGTACATTACATAGAGAAGGGGAAAAAAAACAACAAAAAACGATGAGAAATAGAATTTCTGTGACTTTTTCTTGACTTTCTCTCTGGATCCAAAGATCGAACCCAGGGGAGGTGAAATCTAAGTTTTCGAAAAGTTTAACAGCAAATCACTCCAGGAAAGAATCATCACCCTTCACCCTTTCCTGAACTGATCACTATTACCCCTTCGATTTTTTTTACTTTTAAGAAAAACGTGGATAATGTTGATGAAAATCTGAAAAAATTGATCAGGTGTCCACAGATTTTCAGCAACATATCACCGCCATTTGGTTCAGGTAAATCAGCCGCTTAAAGGGTTAAGATTCAAGGAACATACATAAGATTCTTTCATGGATTGCAGCATTCTGCTTGTTTTGTCATCATTTGGATCATTCTCAAGGTCAAGCAAAACTGAAGAGAAATTTGGGAGGGGGGGGTGTTGTCTTTCAAAAATGGCAGTTCAACGGAGTGAAAATTTTCCCTGTAATCACGATTACTTTTTCTTGCAGTGGTCCTTCCCCCAATATTATTGTAAAGTATAGTTTTATTCCATAAGTATTTGCACCTCAGCTTGAAAATGGAAGCAAATTTTTCAAAAATTGAAGTTAGATGACGCAAAAATTTCCCTGTAATCTTCAGGAATGAGATTCTTCCACAGATTCGAAGAATTGTGCCTTTTCCACCATCATTTGGGTGTTTCTCAAGATCAATGCATAACTGAACAGAAATTGGGAGGGGGGGGGGGGGTTGATTTCTGTCTGAGAACAGAATTTCAAAACTTCCCAAAATGGAAGTTAGCTGGAGTAAGCGTTTCTCCTGTAATCATTTCTTTTTTCTCACAATTTTCTGCCCAGTAGTGTTGTTAAATATAATTTTATTCTATAAATATTTGTGTTTCAGCTTGAAAATGGAGGGAAAATTTCCAAAAATGGAAGTATGACAAAGCAAAGATTTTGCCCATAATCATAATTTTTTTCTCCTTGATGTTCCATTTGTCCTGTGTTGTTGTTAAATGCAAATAATTTTATATTTTGAATGCAGATGTGCTCCTTCCAGTTTAATATTTTCATAAATAAATTTCAGTGAATAATTCTGTCTTGCTCATGTTGTGTTATTCACACTGTTTCACAGCTTGTTCAGATCTTATCTATGGTTAAACGGTTCAGCTTATTTTCTTTCTTCATCAGTCTCATGTGTAAAAGAAAGATTGAAAAGAAAAAGTCTCAAATATGTAAATTTGTGGGTCTACCGCACTTGAAAACTGTGATCCACTGAAACATTCTTCCTACGTATGAAGATGCCTTAGCAAGTAGAAAGAGTGAATGTAAGATTAGTGTATGGAACACTTGAGGACCAAGTGGAAGGATGAAGTATCTGATTCAAGATATGAATAAGTAAGCATAAGGAGCTGTGTGCGAGTTAAAGTAAAGGTCACCATGTACATTTTAAAACATCAAAAAATGCGTTATTCTACTCTGGCTTGATCGCATTTAATATCCAGGGTTTGCACTGTCCCTGGATTCCAAGAATCCTGAAAAAGTCCTGGAATTTTTCCCTTTTTTCCAGGCTTGGAAAGTCCATTAGTTTTTTCATATTTTTGTGAAAGGTCTGAATAGTCATGGAATTTTTTTCTTCCAATAAAAAAAGAAAAAAAAAGAAAAAAGAATTGGTTGAAATGTTTGGATTGATTGCCTCACTTTGTTCTTCTATCTTGCTGCAGCATCTGCTTGTGCTATCGTTTCCTTCCATGGAGTATGAAGATGTGATGTCATGTCTTTGATCTTATATAATGCTGTTGTGCAAGATGTTTGGGGGCATTATTTCCAGCAACCGTGGTTTGTGGTGTAGCTGTTGTGTCCAGTTGAAGTCCTGGCAGCATTTGAAAACCTTTGAGTCCAAAATGGACGTTCCTTCTAGCACACACTTTCCTCGCTGAAGGAGATTGATATCTGGCCTGCTTGCCATCTATGTGTGTGGGAATAGGTGATTGTGGAATAGGAAATCTTCAGTGCCATGGCAAAATTGATTTATATTATTATCATTGTGATAGGTTTGAGATTACTTCATATAAGTTTTACACAGAGCAATCTTTATGTGGGAAAATTTTGCCACTTCATTGACAATGTACAGCACACTCAATAACAGTGGGGACTTGATAAGAAGTCTAAATGCATAAACTTCACCCCAATTGGCCAAATGTAAAACAAAGAACACTATGACTCTGCTAAATTTAAGCTCCCCTGAAATTTTTGATGAGCTCTTGGAAAAGTCCTAGAATTTATTTTCTGCAAGTGTGTATAAACTCTGTATAAAGGACAAAAGCAGAAGTGGGAATCACATCTCTAATATAGTAGATTCTGGTTAATTGGAGCAGCCGTGTATTTGTGACAATTCTTGAACATCCCAAATTAGCTCTTTGGGTTGTTCTTCAAGAATTGGCTTCACATAATGGGGACAGCTGCTTAATTGGGCCAAGGTATTCAAGCTCTGATGTGTACCAATTAATCGGAATTACTGAATTCCCATTACTCAGCCAATGTTTTTAGAGAAGCATGTGCATCTTATCATAGAAAATCAGAAACAATGTGAAGAGTATGCAAAAGGAAGCAGAGGAAAATAGAATTAAAACAGAAAATGTACAGTTAAAAAGAAAGATTTTGAGTTGCAAATTAAAAAAAAAAAAAAAATGGCCTTTTACAAGAGGGTTAAGCTTAAGTCAATCTTGGTCAGAAATTGCGTAATAAAAAACTGAAAACTGAAGGAGGCAATATTATCTAAGAATATGAAGGAGGCAGCTATAGCAATTTCAGTTTAAAGCTGGTACTAAAATTAAGGGAAAATGTAAAACTTAAACATCCTTTTGTTCCACCAATCTCAAAGGACATACATCCATGTAGACCTATTAAAAGAAAACCAGAAAGAATATACGGGGTGAAAGAAATATTCTCATAAAACATGGCAAATATGTCATGACAATTAACACAGCAATCAGACATTGCTGAAATTACTGTAATTACTGTTTCACATGTGAAATTAATCACATGTTCGAACGGTAATCGGGAGATGCAGGTTCAATTCCCGCTCCACGGCGATGAAATTTTAAAGTTTTCTTATGTGATTGATTTCATGTGTGAAACGGTAAATACAGTCATTTCAGCAATGTCTGACTGCTGTGTTAATTATCATAACCAGAAATAATTTTTCCAAATATGACTGTTTTCTAGAAATGCAGGAATGAAATTGAAAGAATTCTTCAGCTTGATTGTCATCAGTGGTAGATGACGTACTTCTGTAAAAATCTATGACGTTAGTTCAAATACCATTAACTAGTCATTCCACTATGAACTATTACTATATGTGAAAGGGTACTTCCGCTCAGAATAGAATTAAGAATCCGAAATCAAGGTAGACAAAATGATTACACATTGATACCATAATTAAACTATCAAAATTTGGCCCCGTATTTTTCCAAAAGCCAGAAATTCTGATTAAAATTTTTACTTTGCCACGCTGCTGTAGATTTATGGAAAAGTAACAAACGAGGTTTGGAATAGTGAGTTGTTTATGTAACTAACTGGGGAAAATATGGCAGGTATAACATTTTTTTAAATAAAAACTTTTATGAAATGTTTTATTCATAATTTGCTATTTTCAAATAACTAACCTCGTAGATGAATATATATCTATCATCATGAAATTCTGTTTCACACATTGAAATTATAACATGTGAGACAGAATTTCATGATAAATATATTCATCTGAGGTTACAATGAATTTTCCATGTATTGCTGCACTAAGCTAATTTTTTTGGCTAGATGCTTAGAATTAATCAACTGCAATATCTTATACATTTTCAGATATTAATGATAGTATAATTACAAGTTTCAGATACTAATACCAACTGCAACATACTGAAGTTGGACTCCTAAACTTTTTCATAAAAGTGCAATAGCATATTATTCATATTAACAGTTCATATTCCGACTTAGAAATCAATTGGAAAATGCTACCATTCATTTTTACATGCATTTAATCGCTAGAAACGGAATGCCTAAGTAAGCATTATCCAACTAGAATATTCCCAAGCAGATTATTGTTAAATCTCTAATGCTATTCTTCAAAAAGAGGCATTTCAGAAAAGATGGATTATTTTTACTATTTTAACACAGCAATCATATCTCTGAATTGCCAGTATTTCACTGTTTCTCACATAGTTAAGCACATCAGAAAACTTATCACCCTCAACGCATCTGTGGATCATTATATTTTTACTTCTGAAACATTCATGTGGGACCACAGCTCAAACAGAATTTCTTAAATTTTATGGCAGTGCAGTGCATCATGGGAAATGTACCTTCTGTGGGTCAATTTGCACTGGTATACATTAATTTGCTTTTTGTAGTACATTCTGAAAATTCCTACTTTTTTTTGGAGGGAGATTCCTACTTTCGTTTCTACTTTTTTCTGAATGATCGCTATGATCCCTCCCAGTGGCTGATGAGTAGTCAGAATCTAATGGCCACCTGGCTTAGGCTTTTGGCAATTGTTACATTTTACCTTTTGCTATATTGAGACTTACATAAGCACAGTGGAGTCTTGTTAAACCACCATATTTTGTTCTCATGCTGAAATGGCAGTAAGTGAGGGTGGTGGTTTAAAGAGGTTTGTATATAAAAAAAAAAAATGGGGTTCAAACTGATTGAATGGCAGTATAAGGAAGAAATAAAACAGACATGCTCTTGTGTACAAATTTTGAAGATGACAATCCGATTTTTGGTGTAAACGTGACAAGGATGGTAAGTCGGATAATATCCGAAAACTTGAAAATTTCATTGTCCTGATGCGGGACTCGAACTCGCGTCTCTCAGGTAGTAAGTACCCGGGTATGCTAACCACTACACCACCCAGAACGACCAAGTCTCAAGTTTCCAATTAATTTGAATATAACCATCACAGGATTCACTAGTCGAAGCAACCGGCATTCATGTTTTGCGAATCTGGAGGTTAAGAATCCTATCCTGTGATTGCCCGGAGAAGCAGATAAATCATGAAAGAAATACGGGATTACACCGTGTAATACAAATTTGAAAGATAATCCAATTTTTGGTGTAAATGTGACAAGGATGGTAAGTCAGATAATATCCGAAAACTTGAAAATTTCATCGTCCTGGAACGGGACTCGAACCCGTGTCTTGAGACTTGGTCGTTCTGGGTGGTTTAGTGGTTAGCATTCCCAGGCGCTATCTGGGAGACACGGGTTTGAGTCCTGTTCCAGGACGATGAAATTTTCAAGTTTTCGGATATTATCAGACTTACCATCCTTGTCACATTCACACCAAAAATCGGATTGTCATCTTCAAAATTTGTATTATATGGTGTAATCCCATATTTCTTTCATGATTTATTCTGTTCCTCTGGGCAATCACGGGATATGATTCTTAACCTTCAGATTCGCCAAAAATGAATGCCGGTTGCTTTGACTAACGAATCCTGTGATGGTTATATTCAAATAAATCAGAAACTTGAGACTTGGTCGTTCTGGGTTATGTAGTGGTTAGCATGCCTGGGCGCTATCTGGAAGACGCGGGTTTGAGTCCCGCTCCAGGACAATGAAATTTTCAAGTTTTCGGATATTACCAGACATACCATCCTTGTCGCATTTACACCAAAAATCGGATTGTCATCTTTAAAATTTGTATTATATGGTGTAATCCTGTATTTTTTTCATGGTGTTCTTGTGTATCAGATCTCTAATTCTGAGAATTGTAGGGATTGAAAACACATACCTGTGAAATCCCAACTACTATGGAATGTCCATAGTTTCTATGGATTTAGTTGTCTGACCACGGAACTCACTGACGAAAATTATGGATTCTACAAATTTCTGTTTTGTTTATTTTTTTTATTTTTATTTTGCTATTTTATGATATACACAAGATTCTTAAGCAGATTCGTGGAATTCCACTTTTTGTGTCATCATTTAGATCATTCTGAAGATCGATGCAAAACTTAAGAGAATTTGGTTCGTGGTCGTTTTCCAGCTGGGCAGGTATTTCGTGTTTCAAAACTTTCGAAAACGGTAGTTAAACAGAGTAAAAATTTTTACCGTAATTGTAATTTTTTTCTCCCGATGTTGCCTTTGTGTCCAGTGTTCTTGTTAAATATTATTGTATTGCATAAGTGTTTGTACATATTTCAGCTTGAAACTGTAGGGAACAATTTGTGAAAACAGAAGTTAGATGCTGCGAAAATTTCCCCGTAATCTTAAGGCATGAAATTCTTCCACAAATTCGAGGAATTCTGCTTTGTTCGTTATTATTTTGGTCATTTACGAGATCAATGCGCAAGTGAATGGAAATTTTTACGTGGTTGGTGCGTGGGGTGCTCGTCGAAGTGTGGAATTTCATCTTTATGAAGCTTTCGAAAATGGAAGGTGTACGGAGTTCAGATTTCTTCCGTAATTGTAATTTCTTTTTTCTCGCAATGTTGCCTTTGTCCAGTATTATTGTTAAATGTCATTTTACTGCATAAATATTTTTATATCAGCTTTGAAAGTAGGGGAAGAAATTCCCTAAACAGAAGTCGGACTGAGCTAAGGTTTCTCCTGTAATCACTACCCTCCTCCCGTGCGATGTTCCCACTCTCCTGTGTTGTTAAATATCCCCCGTACCATAAGTTTTTGCATTTAAGCTTGATAAGGGAGTGGGAAATTCACGCAAACTGAAGTGACGAAGTTGGAAAATTTGTAAAAAATGATGCATGGCATTCAAAAGTATTAATGTTCTCTAAGTTACACCATTTATCTGAAACTGTTTTGATATCATACGCTCATGGTCCTCAGGCCGAAAGTTCTTTTAGCTTGATGGATGAAATTTTTCTTATCAGAGGGCATAAAAAAGAGAAAAGAAAGAGAAGTGACAATTAAGAAATAAAGAGAGAAAGAAATCAGCAGAAAGAAAAAATTAAGCAATGGATGCTGTGCAGCAGCAGTCAACAACATATACACTGACAGTAGAGTAGTCTGTATTCTTGCTGGATGTTTTGATTTTTCACCCAGTTAAAATAATTCAGCTTCTTTGGTCTCGTCTTGCCATAAACAGGAATTTTAGAGATCATATGGGAAGAGGAGGTTCATGCACTGCGCATTCACTTGTTTGGAATTCACATCCGTCAAGCGTTGTGGAATTCTGAACACATCTGACGGATTTTTACTGGTGGAAGTTTCGAACTTAAATCTTGCAATGTTACCTATTGTGCTCTCGTCAGGAGAATCAACTTTGTATTTTGCACATGCTAAGTTTGTTTCATTAGTGTCCTTGTTTATTGTACTGTAATTTCAGGTAGATAAGCATCGGCATATATGAGTTGAAAATTAAATTTTCGGCCCGGGCAACTTATACAGATGGCGGCGTATATGGCACCAAAAAGTTTTGGCCTGTTCCATTCTTTTTTCCCCGCTGGAAGATATCTTAATATAGATGGAATAGATTAACAATGTTACTGCCATGTGCAATAAATCCACCCACTCTCTTTTTAAACAAGACGTGACAATAATAGGTTATGTAATTGAGGTGGGACAGGTAAGAAAAGTGATGTCCAATAAAACTCTGAAAAAATTCGTGGCAGGGAAACTTCACAGGGAATTGATCTTGTTAGCAAGGATTGCACTTGTTTCATGCTCTGAGCAACTAACTCTGTGAACTTGTGATGTCATCAGCTTCGCTTTCTCTTCCCTCTTGAAACGGGATATTCGACTACCAGCCAAGATTGATTGTCATTAGTCAACAACTCGGATGGCACGGGCAAATTTTGTCAGTGACATGTGTTAGTTGCATTCAGTTTGCCAAATCGCATTTTCTTGAGTAGGCATAATTCTACGGTTATCATGGAAAGTAAAATGATGAAATGCAGAAGTTATACTTCTCTTAATAATTTTAAGCTAATGGTATGCAAAAGGGCTGAAAAAATAGGTAATAGATCTGCATGCAGAGAGCATGACATTGATGAGCGCTGGGTTCGCAGATGAAGATCAGAAAACGAGACTTTGGAGAAAATGCTGAGACTCAAAAGACCGCAAAGGAGAAGAGCTGTAGCTTGGCTAGTGTTAGAGACGAATTTAGAAAAGTGGATAAAGAAACAGAGAGACAAAGGTCTGCCAGTCTCTACAGTTTGAACTCATGTACAAGTGAAATTAATTGCTGAACAGTTGGGTTTCAAGCACTTCAAAGGTGGCCGTAACTGGTGCTACAGATTTATAAGGAGAAAGAAGCTCTCTGTTTGAATGAAGACTACCGTAGGGCAGGCACTACTGACTGACTGACTGGAAAGAGAAACGTGCTTCTTTTCTGGATTATGAGCACAAAGTTATTAAAGAGCAGAAATTTATGGAAGGTAGCATCATTAACATGGATGAAGTACCCCTAATCTTTGATTGCCCCCAAATAGAACTGTGGATAATAAAGGGTATATTGGTAACCACGGGAAATGAGAAGACATCTTTTATGTGCATGTTCTTTTATGTGCATGTTAGCCTGCGCTGCCAATGGATATAAATTGAAACCTATTTTGATATATAAAAGAAAAACTATTCCTAAAGGAAATTCTCCAACAGATGTGTTAATCCGCACAAATGAGAAGGGGTTGATTGGATGTGTGAAGAGATATTAAATGAGAAGGGATGGATTGGATGTGTGAAGAGATATTGCTGGACTTGCTGAACGAAGTGTGGCCCAAGAGAAAAGGCACATTTTCCCAGCCACGTGGAACATTGATTGTTGATTCCATGCGTACCCATTTGATGGAATCAGTGAAATTGAAGTGTAAAAAAGTCTCGGCTACACTGGCAGTGATTTCCGGAGGGCGGACTAAGATTTTGCAGCCTCTTGACTTGGTCATAAACAAAGCTTTTAAAAGTGAAATGAGAAAGCATTGGGAGGAATGGATGTGTGAAGGAATGTACATTTATTCATGAATAGTGGCAGAAGGAGAAAAGCTACCTATGAGGAAGTCGCAAATGGGTATCTGAATTCTGGAAAACCATCAAAATTTTGACAATTATTTCGGGCTTCACTGAAGCAAACATTATTTCTAAAAACTACGGTGAAACACCAGAATACAGTGAAAGTGATGTGGACTACCCCAAAGTTTTAGATAATGAGCTTTTAAAACTTTTTAATTCGGACAGTGAAGTTTCTGATTTTGATGGATTTGATTGAAAAACTATGTGTACCCACATATATTCAGAATGCATAATATTGTGTATGTATTTTTTAAATTCTTGAGGTATAAAAGTTTTATAATTGGTTTTAAACGCCTTATGAATTCTTTGAGTAAATTTTAATGAAATATGTAGTAGGAGAAGCGTTATCCTTAAGATTAGTTTGTTTGATATTTTTATTTATTACTTGAAAGATCAATTACTATATTTTTATCTATGTAATGTTTTCAAGATTCCGCCGTGGTACTATTTCACCTTACTGTGAAGGTGTAGGATATACAGAGATGCAACGTTTCTGTTGATTTTTTTTTATTCCGTCCCTTTTTTATCGCTGTGGGGTATGCCGGTGCAGCTTATTTACCCAAAATTATGGTTTACAATTTTTTTATGGTGGTTTCGTAAAAAAGAATATGCCACACAATAATACTAGTTACTACTGACAAGGTTCTCACCAATGTTAGGCAGGTATAAAAACAGTGATTAAAGTCAAGTTCATGATGAAAATTCATAAAACAATGCGATTCTTAAATTTTTTTTTATATCATCGATACTCGGTTTATCAGTATCATTAGCAAGTTACATAGTAAACTGTCGTTCTGTCTTTTATCTCTGTTGCAACCTTTCTCATTTTTGTTTGAAATTGGGTTTCATCGTATGAAACAAACCAGATTCATCCATATTATACATAAATGTCAACAATTCTGTTGTTGCATTATTTACTGTTTCTCACGTTATTGTTGAAATGCTTTCGGGAAACGTTTATAATATAGAAATAAATAGATAATAAAAGTTTCAAAATGTTACTCACATTTGGTCATGAAGCATGCCTGGATATTGCAGAGTCCTTTGTAGTCTTTATAAGTTGTTAAAAAGTCATGAAGCATTCCAAGATATTTCAGAGTCCTTTGTAGTCTATTGTAATGAAATCTTCAAATGGTCAGTAAATGGGCATCACTCTTTTTGTCGTTTTTTAAAAGATGATATTTAAGAACATTAAAATAACTAAATATTCCGAACCGTATGTTGAAGGGGAGTCAAATTGGTAAGAAATATCTTGTATTGCGATCTTCGTTTCCCGTAGCACCAAATTCCCATACTAGTTTCAACTACCATTTCGTAGTCTTCTTCAGTGCGTATAAATGATGTTCATTCATCATTCATGTTGTTTCTTGGCCACCCATCTCAAATTCACTGGCAGAGTCAAAAGTTCCACGTCGGCAGAACCACCTCACATTCGGATTTCGGTTTGACTGCGCACCTCATGTCGTGCGGGTTTCTAATTGCATCGTCCGAATTTGTCCCCGATTGTAATTCCTCAGGTGTCGCCATTTTCTGTTTGTCGATAGACTTATAATTTATCTTGTTTCTGTACTTTTTATTTTTATTATGGTCTTTTTCTTTTTCTGTTGTAAGTTATCTCCAAGCATATGGAAGATCCATTGGGTCATTATAATTCCAATTTGTCTCTTTAGTTTTTTCTATCATCACCGCTTCCAATGTTAAAATTTGAGTCTTTGTTTTATGTGATGTTATTAATTTTGCTTCCGGCCAATCTGGGACAGCTTCATTTTCAATGCAATGTTGAATTAAAGATGTTTTGTTCTCTTTTTTGTTCCAGTTGGATATATGCTCTCCCAACCTGGTCCTAAATCTTCTTTTAGTACTTCCTATGTATATTTTATTCTTTTCTTCAGTTCCTTTCGTTTCCGTAGAGTATTTTGTTGGTATACTGTATACTCCTGCTTTATCGAGTATTGATCATTTTTCGCTTCCAGTTGTCAATAGCTGGCTTGGAGAGATAATAAGGTGTGCTGTAGGAATTCTGAAAACATATCACTCATTGCTGTCATGGATAAAATGAGCAATTTATCAGATTTGCAAAAAGGGATGATTATCGGCTTTCGGGCCAAGGGTGGCAGTATTTCTGAAGCAGCACAGTTTACGAACTGTTCGCGTGCTGCTGTGGTTAAAGTGTACCTTGATTGGAGAAATGGCACCATTGCGAATAAGCGATGTGGAAACTGCGAAGCACCACGTGCCATTGATGTGAGAGGTGAACATCGGCTTTGAAGATACGTGAGGGCCGATCGACACGCTACAGTGGAGCAACTCACTGGCCGAATGAACCAGGGAGCTACCGCAAGTGTGTCTAAAACAACAGTTCAGCAAACCTTGTTGCGTATGGGACTCCGATGCAGATGGATAATCACTGCATCTATGCTAACGAAGTTTCTTCGGCAGAAAAGGCTTATATTTTCATGGCAGTGTCGGAATTGGACCTCCGCTGATCGGCAAAGTATTGCCTTCTCCGATGAGAAACATCGGAGAACAAACACTCTGCAATCATTGCTGGAAGAACACAAGCTGGTGGGGCAGCGTTATGGTCTGGGGAATGTTTTTGTGGCATTCCCTGGGTCCACCCATTCCTGTGGAAGGCAATATGGACTGAAATCGTTATGAATCCATCCTTGCAGACCACGTACACCCATACATGCTGATTATCTTCCCTGGGGCAGATGGGATCTTCCAGCATGACAATGTGACGTGTCACACAGCTAGAAATGTCTGAAAATGGTTGAAAGAGCACGATGAAGACTTCAAAGTACTTCCCTGACCCCTAATTCCCCAGACTTAAACCCAATTGGGCATCTGTAGGACCACCTCGATCGTGTTGTTCGCTCTATGGATCCTCCACCACTCACACTGCAGCAGCTGTCAGATGCACTGCAGTCAGCATGGCTCCACATCAAGCCTTGATTTCGTTTTCTTTTACTAGTAGCAACAATTGCTAGTGACCTTATTTTTACTAGCAAATTGCATTATCTACTAGCAAAAGTTTATTAACATTAAACAAAAGAAACTTTTAACATGTCTCCCTCCATTAGTCAATCATGACATTTTGATTTCACCCCTGTAACTGTCACATTTAATGCTGAAAAGGTTACAAATATTTAGATATAACTCACCTTTTCCTGATCTGACTGCTTAATTCTAATAATTTAATTCAAATGCAAATATTTAAAAAAAACATTTTTTTTATTTAACTTCATTCACAAAGTTCAAGAACACTATTTAAACTCTTAAAAGTTATTTTCCATATGGTTTACGATCTGGGTTTCAGGTCTTTTCATCATTACACTTTAAAACAGCAGGCCTATGGTCAAACTTGTCTTCAGACGGACTTTCAACCTCGAAACTCATGAGAGCATTTAGTGTTTATAAGTTTAAACTGCCCCTCCAATCAACTTGCAGGGGTTAAAATTCAAATTTGAAATGGAAGGGAGTCTCCCTACTTGTATTTGTAAATGGAGGGGATTGAAAATTTTAGGTGGGGAGTTTTGAATATGTGACTTAATAATGTTAAGACTCTGGAAAACAGTAGTAATTTTTCAAACAGTATAAGCTATGCTTGGTCCTTAAAACAAACAGGTGAATTAGATCAAAAATTTACTACATTCAATCTAATACAAATTACCATGATTCATTTTACAAAACTAGAGTTGTTCTTTTTGCAGTACACTGATATCATAAAATTGCTCCTGAAGTATATATGTATGTCTTTCATTCCTTGCCAAAGTTAACAAGCTTTAATCAGCTTTTATTTCTGAGGGTCTATTTGGTCCAATTTCAGAAATATGCATTAAGATTTTTTTGCTCAGTGAATCTCTAAATTTTGACTGAATTTTGTTTTGTGTATGCTAAAGCGACGTTCACGTGGTACATTTGTTAAACTTAACACAAGACTCACTTGCAAAAAAGCCTTATGACACTAATGGAAATGTGTGCAGATTGTTGCTTATAATACAGTTAGAAAACTTTGGACATTGGTACATATACTCTTCATTTTTTACAGCGATGTTTGAATAGTGAATATTCCATAAAAAAAAAAAAAAAAAAAAAAAAAACCGGTATGCCAGGCGTTTGAAAGGAGGTACCAAAACTTGTGTGTGTTGCTTCATAGATTCAGATTCTACACAAGTTTCTTTAAAAAGAGTTCCATTGTGGCGGAAGTCTATCTTAATAATCACAAAAGATAAAATAAACCTTCACTGATGTGGAAGTTTAGTATTACAAGGGTCAACTAATTTATTTTTGAACATGTTTCTCTTCAGCACTGAAAAAAAAAATATATCTTTAATACTATGTATGAGATGTTTACAGTTCACATAATTGGGACTTGGTTGATTTAACCATTCTTCTGATATGAGGAATGTCGAATTTTTCTCTTTACAACTATTTATAGAGGGAAAATAACATTTAACAATTATTCAGGACCGGGTCATTCCATGTCCAATCACCCAGCATTTTCATGAGATGTCACCCACCCATCTCAGATTTTTGTGAAAATTGGTACAAAGTATTGTACTGGTGAGATAAGAAACCAGTTAAAATTTTAGGTCAGTCGGTCCAGTAGATCTTGAGTAATGCCATTTTAAAAATTGGGTAGCTCTACCTTTGAAGTTTTCGCACTGTGAGCTGTCACAACTATACTGTAGGTCAAAAAAATTCATAACTTCACAACTAACTGTTGCAGCCACATAATTTTTTTATTAAATGGTCTGCATGATCCATACATTTGGGAACAACTTGTTTCTGCATATTTTTAGAATTAAAAGAACACTTTTTTTTTCAATTTAATAACAAAAGACGTGAAAAATGAGGCCACATTTTTATTAAACAAAGCAAATTTTTTTTCAAAATGAGCCCCCCACTTCAAATTTGCTAAAAATATTTTCACGTGTGTATTATAACGTAACCTTTCAGCAGAAGAAAAAATATTTTATAAAGAATAAAAAAATATTAGAACTCTGACTTCTTTGTCATAATTTGCGTCATTCTGCTGAGCGACGCAAATGATAACGAAGTCAGAGTTCCTCAAATCCGCGGAAGAAACTCATGCCGAAAGTTTACAAGGAAATTTTTGCTCCGTCGAACTTTTGTTATCGGAAATTGTTGTCTACACTTTCAAGCTGAAAAACAAACATCTATGCAATAAGTTGATATTTAATAACACTGGACAGAAGAAACTTCGCGAGAAAAAGAAATTGCGATTGTGGGAATTTTTTTTCACTCCGTTTAACTTTCGTTTTCGAAAGTTGTGAAAAATGGAATACCGTTCCCCAGATGGAAAACGAGATCTCCCCTCTCCCCCACTAATCCTCTGAAAATAAAACATTATGTTCAGTTTTTTTTCCATCAATCTCAAATATAACCAAAATGTGGCAAAAAAAAAAACAACCAAAAAAAAAAACAAAAAAAAAAAAACCGGACTTCCCCAAATCCGAAGAACTATCTCATGTCTGATTCGTAACAGGCCGCAATGTGCAAAATGAAGTGCTGATGCGGTTCTGCATGGCAGCCGATTCACGGGTCCATAAACTGATTATGTTCCCAACATGAACGATGTATTCGATTGCAATTTTTGGAACTACGAACGGTCCGTTTCTAAAGCACGTATGTTTATAAAAGATATGTTTTTAACACGCAAATTTTGTGAGTGGTCCAAAAACCGACCAAAAATTTTCTATTTATGTATATAACTTTTTCTTTAAATTTCATAAGGCGGGAGACTGCCGCCTAACAACTTTATTTCGGTTGGAATCCCGCCGTCCCGCCCTGAATTTTAACCCCTGACTTGGATTATCTTCGTGAAACTGAACCCAACCTCACATGCAGAAGTGGATAAAGAAAATATACTGGATATTTCTACTAGTGCTAAAATGTTTTTATATAATGTTTGTACTTTTCAAGAAACATTCATTTCCAGAAAGCAGTTGTTCCTTTCTGCATGTGTCTAAAATATTCCATACACAAAATGCAGTGGCAGTTCACACTAAAACATTCAAAATTGCAGTTCACACTAAAACATTCAAAATTTTTACTCTAGCAACTTTTGCTGGAACCACTTTTTATCACTAGCAAAATGCCTTTGCTTGCTAGCAATTTGCTACTAACTACTGGTCGAAATCGAGCCCTGTTCCACATACCAGCACCTTATTGAGTCACTCCCAGCCCGTCTAGCTGCTGCCCGCGCTGTACATGGCGGTTAGTCTGGATATCAGCTAGTGGTCACAATAATGTGACGTGACCATTTATATTTGTTATGCATCCTGAAAGTGAATCCCTCCAAATCATAAATTGATAAGATGCAATATCTATTGCCGTGTCACTCGTCTTCCTTTACTTGCCGTGAAAGTGTGACTGCATTGCTATATATCAGTGTTTATCAACCTTTTTTACTTTGCAGAACCGTTGTAGTAGGCCTTCAGACGTCATGGAAGCTCAGCTCTCATAATTACGCCAGGCCTACACGATGTTAAGTCTTTCATATTTAGTTTATTTTATCAGATTATCTAAAAAGAATGAAATAAAATGACATAAGTAATATTGAATGGGGATGAAAAAAGATATAAAGAACAATTCTAACACAAATTATATTAAGTAAGAATTCTTAATAATAAGATATTAGTTTTTTGCTATGAATGATACACAATGGAATGGGACAGTGTTCATTACCGGTCCAAATGAAATCCATTGCTAAATAGCTTTCACAATAAAGGCTATTCTTCTTAGTGTTTATTACCTCCTGGCTCTCACTACTTGTACTTGGTTTAGACATCGAATCGCTATCACTTGCCTTACTTTGGTCACTGATAGGTTTATTGTTCTCTGTACTGGCTTCTTGATTCTGTGATGTATAAATACGTTTTCCGAACCTCCACATCTTCAAAACACTTGTCTTAATTGTTTGCACCATGTTCACCAAAATATTCTCACAAGCAACCTAATTTAAGTTTAATATCACTGATTAAAGAGCTATGGGCCGATAGAGGAAGTTTGAAATGTTCGAGGATCTTCAGAAGTTATGAGCCTGGATGTTTCTAGAGTTGGGAATTCTGGGAAGGATGAGTGCCTCATCGCTGGTGGGCAGGAAGTGCCAGCGTCTTACCGATTGTCGAAACTACAGGTGGTGTGCCAGGGAGCACAAGGCGTGTCATCACAAGTGTATTCCTGTTCTTGATGCAGTAATAAGTTAACCAACAAAATTTCCGTCAAGGCAAAAATTCCTCCTTCATGATGGCACCCTCTCCACAAACAAAATAAAGCATATTTACATTTGATTGACATTATTTTTATGTCTTATAAGCAACATATACATTTACTCCAGTGCAAATATTTTGCCTTTTAAAATTTCGCAGAACCACTGGTGGGGGATTGCGAAACACTGGTTGTGGGGAACACTGCTGTATATACTTTACATTGGCTCATTTTCTAAAAAATGTTTGATTACCCTTTCTAGACTTTAAACCAAGAAATTATACACCACAATTTAACATTGACCAAAGTGAAGTATCCCAGAGAGTGACCCCCTTCCCCCAGTACCAGGATATTTTGGAACCAGATTGCTAAGATGCTGTGACATACAATGTTAGAATTAGAAATAAATCTTCTACAGGCCCAGCGGACCACTCGAATTTCCAAATCACTGGTCCGCCAAAATACCCACTGGTCTGCAAAAAGAAAAAAAAAAGTACACATTATAGTATTTGTAGAAAATAATGTATTCACTATTGTTTCCATTGGAGTAGTGTATTGCAAATTTATAACAGAATGTGTGCTTCTACACATGAAAATAGTACTAATAAATGAAACGAAATATGTCGCACAGTGGTAGAAATTTGGAAAAACCAACCTAACCAGTGTATACCAAAAGTTATTATATTCGTCTGCAGTTCAAAAAAGTCTTGCTCTACACTTGAGGAAAACTTTTTCCTTTTTCCTTTTTTTTTTTTTTTTGTTTGTTTGTTTGACTTCGTAATCTGAGTATGCACACCTCTGTGAAGAATATATCTGCTGTGTTTGGTACATTTACTCAAGAATTGAGTGAAAGATATCGCACTGATGACTAGGTGCAACAACTGGTATAACCTAAAGTTACGTTACAATTTTATTTATCGAGTTTTTCCAGTCGAGAAATGCATTTGACGCGAAAAAAAACAAAACAAAAAAAAAACGTAAAAAGTTACACGCGGTTGAACCATGATCATTAAATAGATATTAACTGAAGATCAATACGTTGTTTCAACATATTTTCATCTCGTTATATTGAGAAACACTTACATTTAATCAAAAGTTAGTTCAAAAAAATTTTACTGGTCCAGAAATGGCACAAATATTAATACATTTTTTATGCGCATGGTGCCAGTGTCCAGGACAGTACTTTGATTATAAGGGTACTGATATGAAGCACTGTGCACTATCAGTGCACTGATTATGAAGCACTTTGCAACATACCATAAGCCACTTTCATGGAATGCCTTGCTTCAGTGTGAAAGGCAGGAGGTTCTCCCATGTGAACAGAAATACAATTTTGCAAAGTCGGAGCATAACAGTTCTTCAACCTTCAGTTGGAAAACAATGTAAAAGACCCATCCATACTCTGCGGTCACCACTTGGGCAAAAAAGTAGCCTATCTTAATCCAAATGTTTTGAGTCTGAACTCGGTTTCCTACAGTCCAAAACTTTCAGAAAACTTAAGTGTGGTTTGCAATTCCGATATTCAGTTTTTGAGTAGAACATCTGAATTTCAAAAATCTGAAAACTGCCATAACGAAACCTGGATTTTTTTTTTTTAATATGTGGTTCAATTCTTTATGAACTTAACAAATTCCAAAACAAACTGAAAAAAAAAGCTTACCGGAGTGTGTGCGTGTGTGGTGGTGGGAGGGGGGGAGGTAAAGTAAAAACACAGCAGCTAAATTTCAGTTATCTGAATACTTATTCTTTGTCCCCATAGATGGCGCCACTATTGTGCTGTTTTCTTGGTGATCTCAGACTTACCTTTTGGCTGACACTCGGTTGCTGGCGAACGATGTTTTCACACCATCTTTCTGAAGATGGCCACACTTGATGGGCAAAAACATTGAAACGTCTTCTTGCATGGTTCAGACATTGCAGTTTTTAACTTATTAGTTCTTAAAATATGTAAATAGTTAGTAATTTATTATTTTAACTGCTTTGTATTTGCAAATTAGTAGTGGCTAACTAACTAACGTAGTTTCAAAAGTGTCGTTGGACAGGTTGGGGAAGAAGGTTATGTTATTCATCTTTGTCAAGTATTATAGTTAATACTTTTTTCTGAATAAATTAAGGGGGTGTTTTAGCATTGAATAAAATTGGTTGACTATTGCTGTGATGTCTCACTATCTTGATATTGCTTTACGAACCACACACACCAGAAATGTTTTGAAAGATGAACTACCACGATTTAGTAAGTAGGCCTGCAATTCCGAGCAATTGCTTTAGTCTTTAGTATTTTGATATTGAGTGGCATGTTTTTTGCAAAATGTCTGTTGGAGTTTTTGAACCATAGCAGCATTTATCAGTTTGAAAAATATTTCTTGTACATTATGTAGTAAGAATTGTTTTAGATAGAAGTACACTTTTTTCATATATTGTATTTTCATTACAGGAAGCACAAGATATCCTTGTAGAGTGTGGATGGAATGCTGACAAAGCAATTGCTTTAGCTCAGAAAAGACCCATGAGAGTTATATCACGTAGACGTTCGTCATCCAACTCTAATTATGTTGGAATTCCTTCGAACTTTACTAAGGGTGTTGTATTTGATTCTGAAAGTGCTGGTGGACAGAGAAGTTTAACAATTACAGATGTCAAAGGAAATGTGACTGAAGAAATAGTGCTTGAAAGTAGTGATGACGATAGTGTTGAAGCAATTCAAGAAAACTCTAGCATCTGTGCAACTCAGTCTAATACTCCAGTTTCTTTTTAAATACTACACACGTTGCAGTGCTGAAGGCAACTTCCGTTGAAAGCTGCAGTACAGAAAACAAGAGAGCTGTGGAAGAGTCTGAGACTAGTGACATAGAAAATACACCAGCACGTAAGAAAGTTAAACGTGTTATACCTGTTGAGGACAGTGATGAGGAAGAAACTGCATCCAATTCATCATTGTCAGTAGAAACAACAGTTAAACCAACTAATGAGCAGCATGGAGTTTCTGCCACTAAGGATGGTGATAAAGTGAATGAGCAGCTTTCAGAGACTAATTTATTAGGATCTACTGTAGATATATCTTTAAGGACATCTAACGCTACTCCTGAAAATGGTGAGAAAGCTTCTGGCCAGTCTTCCCCAGCAAGTTCATGTACATCATTCACTGGTAATTTTTTTAAAACCAAAGATACAAATAAGAAATCAAAAAAGAAGAAAGATTTTGAATCTGATGATGAGGAATATGAAGCATATGATGAAAACGCTGTGTATGACAGTGATGACAGTGACTCAGGAGAAACTTTGACTCCTGGGAGATCTTCTGTTTTATCCTTTTTTCAGGATGGTACCAATGATGAACTGCTCACGATTCCTGGTTGTAGCAAAAAGAAAGCAGAAGCTATTGTTGGGTACAGGCCGTTTGCAGGATGGGCAGACTTGGTATGTTATTGGCATTGATTTTTTAATGTATGATTTTGAGTTACATTATTGTTATTATTACAAGGGACATTCAATAAAGATCCATGTTCAGATAGAAAAATGACATTAAAATTTAGTTTGGTATACAACTCACTATATATGGATTCCTGTTCTTCATATATATTAATTATTCAGCATATCACTATTTGTGTTAACTGTTAATATGGCTGGGATGACATTGATTAGTTGTACACTGCTGGACAATTGCTAAGGACGGATCATAAACGGCTATATAGCGCATAAAAAAGTAAGTGTGGTTGGATGCCAAGTGAAATAAAATAATGTCTGAATGCCAGGACATTACAAGAAAGACAATTGATTGTGCTCTGAAATCCAGAAGGCTTTGGAACGTGTTCAAGGGACAAACAGGCCATTTTGTGCAGAATACGTAAACGTGAAAAAAATGCAATTACCGTCCGCAGGCGTTCCGGCGTAAGATGTCAATACGGGATATGGCCACCATGGAGGGCGATGCAAGATTCCACACGTCGTGTCATGCTTTGCACAACATTATCAAGCAGCTGTTGGGGTAATTTATCCCATTCCTCTGTCAGTGCACGGATGAGGGTGTCCTTGTTTATTGGAGGGCATTGGCGACCAGCAAGACTCCTCCCCAAAGCATCCCACACATTTTCAATGGGATTCAGATCTGGAGAACGTGCTGGCCATACGAGGCGTTGAATATCCTCGCTCTCAAGACACTCCTGGACAGCGACTGTTCGATGACATGTTGCGTTGTCGTCCATGAAAATGAATCTATCACCGACAGCACCACAGAACATGCAATCATGAGGTAGCAGAACATCCTTAATGTATCGTTGACCAGTCATAGTCCCAGTTGGAAGCACATAGAGGGACGTACGGCCATTGATCATGATGCCAGCCCATACCATGACACTACATGTCGGATATCGGTCCCTTTCCTGTATGTCTGCTGGACAATATGCAGTACCACTATCACGCCAGATCGGTTGTCGTCGACAATCAGACGATGGACTGTATCTACTCTCATCTGAGAAGAGGACAGCAGACCAGTCGTTATCAGTCCAATTGCGATGTTGATGGCACCATTGCAAACGGGCGGTACGGTGACGTCTGGACAATGGGATGCACACAACAGGACGGCAGGCGTATAGTCCTCCTTCATGCAAACGTCTGGCGAGAGTTTTTCGGGAGATCCGCTTGCCAGTAGCAGCCATAAACTGGTTTGCTTCCTCACTAGCTGTGCTGTGCCGGTGTCTTTTTGTTGATAGCACTATGTACCGATCTTCTGCAGGTGTCGTACTGCGAACACGACCTCCCCCATGACGTTTGCTGCACTCTCCATTTGTTTGAAATGATTTCCAAAGCCTTGAAACAACACTGTGGCTGACGTCAAACTCCCTGGCAACATCTGTTATTTTTCGCCCTTCTTCAATCTTGCCAATAATACGGCCACACGTAAAATCATCTAGGTGATGTCGGGAAGACATACTGAAAACTGCAAGTTCGTCAATTGATTCTTTCCCTTTCAACTTTGCGTTTGAACAACAACAGTCAATACGCGTCAAATCCTTTATATCTCTTATCAGCGCTATGACGTCACGAACAAGTTCGGCAATCCAAAATTTGCATACGCACAACACGTCTTGCTGTATCCCGCACTTATGCTAATTTCCACATTTTCCTGCCTTCCATTTTATGGTTGCTATCGTTGCTATTGTCATCCGTCCTTAGCAATTGTCCGGCAGTGTATAAACTTTCAAAACTGTCAAAGTTGATTTACCTGATTTCCAGTTGTTTGCAAACAACAGGTATCCATAGGCACATAGTGAGTTATTATATACCAAACTACATTACAATCCACATATTCACAGTTTATTTATTCCTCATATAAATCGAATTTATGACAGATTTTAAACCAAACAGGTTTTTGACAGAATGATCTAATTTTTTGCTGTACATGTGGTAAAATTGTGATGACTGATTTTCTCGTCACTGGTGGTAGAGCTAAGTGAGATGTAATTTTGGACAAGCCTGAGTACAGAGCCATCCATGTGTTTCTGTTCTCCAAGGCAAAACTCTGAAGACTACCCATTAGAAAATGAGTGCGGTATATGTGTGAGACTGACTGTTCATCTTATAATGGTTTAACAGAGTACTAAGTGGATGAGAGTGAGCATCCACAGTGAAAAAAGTCCTGTCCAACCAAAACTTCTGCAAGGAGACTGCGATGAAAAGTAGTAGTGGCCAGGTGGATTCCACACCTTTGCAAAATAGGCACAGAGTGGAGTGTTCACAGCAACTTTTGGCCATGGGAAGTAATGACCTAGATGTCCCCCCCCCCCAATTAGTGGTGATGGACGACAGCTGGGTTCATTTTTTTGGCCTAGAAAGAAAAATTGAAACCTGCAAAGTAACTGCCCCTAATACAGGAAGGAGTCCAAACATCTGCTGGAAAGGTGATGATCAGCATTTGGGGGGGGGGGATCAGTGAAGTGTGATCCTCACTGATTACCTTCGAAAGTGTTCCAGCATTACTGGAACATCTTACACTGTCTTGAAAAATTGCACAAAAATGTTAAAAAGTGCAGACGAGGAGTGCTAATGAAAGGTGCCCTGTTGCTCCAGGACAGTGCACCAGCTCATGCCTTCCTTGTGGCCACAACAAATGGCAGTGAATGCAGGTTTGATATTTTGCCCCATCCGCCCTACTCACCCGACTGTGCACCTTCTGATTTCTTCCTTTTGCTATCCTTGAAGTCGTTTCTTTGGGGACAAGCATTTTCCTGATGGTGATAATGACATCATTTCCATGATAGAGTTGTGGTTCAAAGCACAATCTGAGACATTCTATGAAGAAGGTATTTTCAAGTGCAACTGTTGCTGGGAAGTGTTTCTTTGGGTGATGACTATATAAAAAGGATTAATAAAGATACCAAGTTTTTCCAGAACCATTGTAGATGAGTGAATATGAATCTTTATTGAATGCCCCTCGCATGGTTATTAGCGTTATTCTTGTTCACAGTTCGTCACATGTTGTAGTCAATTGTTGGGGTCTTATCAGTGATTCAGGTTCTGTCCAAGAATTAGCAGTTAATCTTTGAATGATTTGACAAGTTCCAAATAGTGCCACTTTTTGCTGCTGTTCTCTTATTTAACCTGCCAATTCCAATTTAAAAGGTGTTTCTTCATTTTCTTGGAATTGCTTCCTGTGGAGATTTTCCAAATTCTATATGTATCTCACATCAGTTATGTAGTAAAAACACTCAAGTTTTTACTCAGATTAATATACTTACATAATTCTATTTAAACTTGAACTTTCAGTTATTCTTCACATCTTGAATTTTGTATTTACAGACATTTCTGGCCTCTAGATCTCAGAAGATAAAAAGGAACTCAGAAGAGATATGAAGAAAAATGTAAAGTTCTTGAAGTTAAAATAGAATTGAATTATGTGGGTTCTGTACCAGTCTATCTTGCGTCAATTTGTAGGCTCTGTGCCGGTCTGACCCATCATTCATTTTTTGAAGAAATGACTGATTACTAGGCAGGCAGCAGACCACTGTATGAGAGCCAGTACTTTCCGCAAGTGTAGGGGTTGCTCTGGACAGTTTATGTGCCTTCATGGTATCCAACTACTGTGCTGATAGCTTAAGATTGTGCTGCTGGTGGATGACCGTGTGGCACGTTTACAAGAGACTGGTACCCTTCTCAGGATTTTACTAATCATCGGCATATGATGCGTTCATTTGCAGTACTCTGCCCAAATGCTGCATTAAAGTTACAGGTCACCATACCCATGGAATGTCGTAGTTTGAGCTCGTATAGAAAAATTACGCACAACTGTTCTGTCCCCAGGGTCCACTTTGACCGAAGGCTGTGTACTCGCCGTCAAACCTTATCATGCCGCAGTGGTGTAAGCTCTGGCTTCTAACCATTAATCCTAGGTCAGGCATGAAAGACTTCCACGCGAAAACGCGGAAATCCACTTTTTCTGTCCCGATTTTGGTGTTACCGATATTATTCCAAAAATGCAATAAAATTTTTATAGGGGGGGTTATGTCTCCCTCTTATGGAAATCAAAATCGTAATGACTTTGAACGACGGGATGGTTACGGCTGGGAATGACGTCACCTCTTCCAGGGATGGAAATTCTCCGCCAAAGTGTGCCAAAACAAAAGTTTTTGCGCCATTGGGCGCCAGAATCTCTGTTTCCTCGTCGCCATCGTCGAGAGTTCGGTATAGTAAATTCTCTGTGCTCACTCTTGCGCTTGATGCTGAGCAAGTCCATGCGGTGGGAAGAACGATTCAGCGACTCCAAGTACTAGGAATTTTATGTAGTTACAATGGAAATCATCGACGGAAGTCGTCGGTCCGCTACGGACGATGGAAAGCATCGACTGTGCTATGGAAATCTACGTCCGCTGTGGACGACGGAAAACGCAGAGCATGCAACGGAAATCGAAAACCTCGGTGAAATAACGTTATTAAACATCTGTGTCAAGTTTATTTTCGTGTTTTCAAGATTCTAACACTTGCTAAATATTTTCGGGAATGTTTCTTGGGTGTTGAGAATGTCACGCCGTTTTTCGTTTCCCCATATTAAAATTTTTCGACCAAGCTGTTAAATGTCAGTAATTTTATACTTTGGATGCAGTGATGTGCTCCAGTTTAATATTTACATAAATAAATTTCAGTGAATCCCAAAACATGCACTTTTTAAGTTAAACAAATTCAGTGCCCCTCTCAAAAATAATGAAGGCATTATTGAGTTGTTTTCCTGGCTCTCAAGTGGAAAATTCCTTTAGTATGGTAGGGGATGTACTTGATAAAGAATCCATCAACATAAAAATTGAAACATTTTCATCTGTTCAAACCATGAAATATAAGCTACTGAATCAGGATAAGGAATTTTTAGCCTTGGAATTTTTTAAGAAAAACGATTATTTGCATGACTGTAAATAGAGATTTATGCCAAAATATGAAATCATATTCAGAATATAAGAAAGAATTACAAGATAAGGAAGAAAAAATGAAAAGAAGATGAAAGGAGCTAAATATCTCTAATAACTTATGCCATAAATTAAAATCAAATGAATTGGTTCAAGAGAAAGAAAACTGTAGCCAGCTAATTCATAAAAGGTTAGAACAATATGTTAGACAGAAACAACTTAAGAAAATGAAATTTCATTAGTTGTGAATGCCTTATTATTTATCTACAAAATGCCTAACGTTTTCGCAAGCATTTATTATATTTCTTCATTAATAATTTTGTGTCAAATCAAGAATGAACATTTATTCTTCAAACAAACTTTTATTACTTATCAGCGAACATGTCTGAAGTTTTTCAAACCTTCAAGATTTCATTTCCATACAACGTTATCTTATAAAGACATTTGATTAGTTTCCTCATTTGATTAAAAACATCGTTCTGTACTAAGGTGAGTGATTTTCTATGCATATGACCTCATCAGCAATTTTCCCCTATACATTATATTGTACTATATATTTAATTTTCTTGAAACAAAATACATACATTAAATCTATTTAGTTGGTGGGCATGTGACCAATACCTAAATGTCATGGTTGTATACATTAGAGAGTGAAATGCAAGATTCAACACTTTGTTACCCCCCACCCTCCCCTCGGCGCACGTGGAAGTTCAGCTTTTTCTATCGCTGACCACTTTCATGCCTGCTAGGTGGGTCCAGGTTTGAATCCCAGTGAGGCATGGACATTGTGTTTGTTTTACAGCACTAGCTCTCTTCCTTCCTTGGAACCAGTGACCCTAAATTAGGGATGGGCAACAGTTATAGTCCATCAAGTTTCTAACGGTAGGTGTTAATCTCCCCCCCCCATAAGAAAGAGAACCTTATCATAAAATGGGGCACACAACATCTATTCCAGAAGATGTACACTGAAAGGACAAATGATCACGTACACCCACCTAATAGCGTGTGGCACCTCCTTTTGCATGCAGGACAGCATCCTAACATCGTGGTACAGACACAATGAGGTCCCGGAACACCGACTCGGGTATTGCTGACCAACAATCTAAGAGTGCTTGGCGTAGAGCAGGCAGAGATATAGGTGGGGATGGTTGATCATGAACAGCTCGTTTCAATATGTCCCATAAATTCATACACTCAATTAAAACCACTATGTACATAATTACACTATTTACATTCCCTGGCAGTCAAATCCTTGTCAACTGTGACTAAAGTAGTGCTCCATCTGCCTCAAACACCGTACAAAACCTGGCAGATGGAGCACTACTTTAGTCACAGTTGACAAGGATTTGACTGCCAGGGAATGTAAATAGTGTAATTATGTACATAGTGGTTTTTATGGAGATGATGAGCTCTGTTACATCTCAGACGGCAGAATGAAATCAGCGTTTTTTGTCCTGTGAATAAAAAAAAAAAAAAAAAAGAGAAAAAATACGATGTTTCATGACCGAAAGAACGAATCTTATAAGCCAGGCGTTTTTCAACCTTTGAAGGCCAACAGCATTACATGATGTTATAATCAACGTGCATGAAGTGTAAAGAAAAAAGTGACCAAGAACTTTCGGGTAAGTGATTGGCTCTTTAACGATATGTCATTAATGATTTGCACGCAAATATACGCATTTTGCTGGTGTTTAATACCTTTAAGGATGCAAATAATATGATCTTATATGGAAGCTTGGTGCAAATAAAGGATTCTTTAGGAAGCTAAAAATTACTGGCAGGAGAATGGTCGGAGGAGTATCACAATAAAAAAAAAAAACAAAACGGAATGGATAAAACAAAATTAGGAGTTCCGGCTATTAGAACTGATCTCAGTGCTTTTTTAATAGAAGGAAAAGCTTCTTTTGGTAGAAAAGTTAATTTTACCATTACTGAAAACCCAGTAATGTTCTAAGAGAGGATAAAAACCATCATCAGCATTGATTTTAAATTTTGAAGTGGTTGGCGCCAGTTTCCTACCTAAATATTGCATGTATGTGTGCAGATGTAAAGTAATGTATATTATACTGCAATGTGAAAATATCACCATGTCTATATTGCATTTTCCTTGTTTTATAGGTGCAAAAACTAAATGGTGACAAATCTTTGTCTACTGATTTACTGAATGGTGCAAAACAGGTGATTGATATGCGTGCAGCTATAAATCGAATTATGAATAAATGTCGAAAGATTGCTGTGGAAATGGAAGGAATGGTGGAGAACCTTAAAGGAATGAATGAGGCATCTAAAGAATATCTTACAGAACAGCCTGCAATTATGAATAACAAGTAAGATGTTTTTTGGGTTTTCTTGCCATTCTGCTTTATTTTATGGAAAACTTATGGTTTTATTAGTATAGTAAGTAAGTCATGCACAACTAATCACTTTCAGTTATGTCACTATTTTCTTAATTTAATTTTAGGTCTAAAGGCCATGTGTATAATAATTGAAGAAATTTCAATGAGGAGCATTCTTTAAAAGATAGGTTTCGTAGAAGCACATATGTAAATGTTCTTCGTTGTTTCAACTTTTGCGCATTATCACCTCTGCTACTACCTGTCCCGTTCGCCATACCTTATTTAAAATGGGGAACTTGCATTACAGACATATTGTACTTTGAATAAACTGTACAAAAATGCTTATCTGTCTCAATATCATTCATTAATCGATTTCAATGTCATTCAAATGGATAATGAATGACATTGAGACAGGTAAGTATTTTTGTACAGTTTATTCTAAGTACAATATGTTTGTAATGCAAGTTCCCCATTTTAAATAAGGTATGGCGAACGGGACAGGTAGTAGCAGAGGTGATAATGCACAAAAAGTTGAAACAACGAAGAACATGTACATACATGCTTCTACGAACCATCAAATTTATCGCATGTTTTTTTTCCATGGCTTATTAATATATGAGCAATTTAGTATATTAAAAGATAAGATTCAGAAAACTTGAATTGCACATTCCTGGTGAGGTTTAATAAACCTACATTTTACAATTTAAAAGTGTTTGGTTCTTATCCAGAATCTTCAAGTTTTTGGATTTGGTTTCCTTGTAAACTGTCATTGCTAAGGATATTCTAATGCCAAAAAATGATGCTTTTACCTTGCCATATTGCATGGACATGAAGTATTAATTTATATGCACAGTATTTCATGTGCTGTGCAAGTTTAAATGCTACATATCAAGAGGATTTTCAGTCAACGTAGTAACTAAGATGTATAGTAACTAGATTTACTCAGACCTAGAATGAAATGAATTGTCAAATGCAGTAATCCCCCAACTTGCACATTGTCTCAACTTATGTCACCTCGCACTTACGCCGTTCAGTCCAAACTGTATAAAAAGGGTGGGGACACCCTTTTTGTATAACTGTACAAAATGGGGTTTTGCACACTTTTGACATCGCACTTGGAGGGAAGGAGGGGTGATTTGTATTTCACCATGCCATCTGGGCACAATGACATGAAGGGGGAATGCACATACACAGCTGGAGGCGTTGGAATGCAGGGTTGGTATTAATCTGAGATGCGCATGTTATCGGAGTGCGTGGCGATCTTCTAGAAATTTGGAACCAAAGCATTCTTGAAGAAACTGAGAAATCTGACTTTTAGCCTATGGAAAGAAAAATGACAATTTCAAAATTGAACAAGAGGTTAAATCTCATTAAAACTGGGACGAATATCCTTAAGGACATTAATTCTGATGAGCAGCGAGTAGCAACAACCAGAAAAGGAATTAAGAGGATGCTTGCTGCTTTGAGGAGATTCTGGAGAGGGGGAGGGTCTTTGTTGAGCTATATTTCAGTACACTGATACCTCGATATACGGCCACTCGTTATATGGCTTTTCGCTGTAACGGCCTTTTTAAATCATGGCTCAGTTTCAATTTATGGCCAAAAAAAAAAAAATATCTTTTGCGGTGTACGTAGTTTTAAAAATAAATAAATATGTTACTTAGATGTGAATTTAATCTTGTTTTTTTTTCTTCATAATTATGTAAGGTCATAATGACTTATGCTTTTTATTGTGGAAGGACGTGCTTTGGTCTGTGCTTGTGTTATGTTTAAAATAATATTTCCAGTTCACTAGGACATACACGTACTGTATTGTATATTTTCGCTATGTATGTCATTGTCATAGGCAGTACTTATGTACATTCAGTACTTATACTCAGTACTAAGTAAAATGTTTACTATATGAATTTAATAATTAACTTCATCACAATAAATCATCTAAACAGTCAAATGTTTTATTTGAATAAAATCGTGTAAAGACTGCGGAAATCAACATAGAAAGACTTATACTCAGTTTTGCTCTGCGAGTTAGCACTTTTCTTTCAGAGCATAGTAAGGTCAGAGGTCAACCCCATTTCCTGTGTGAACGAAGAGAGGCATAATGGGTAAAGACAGTGGAGCAGCTCATAGGCACCAGAGTAGAATGTTGGGGTTTTGTTAGGCTCAGGTAGAAAGTCAGTTTGGCGGACAATTCATGACAAAGATAGAGCATGTGAAAGAGTGAGTTCAGAGACACGAGAGAGAACAAGTTAAGGTAGGAAGCTTGTATGAACAGCTGGGAGTAAGAGTTAGTTTGCCGGAGACAAAGACAGTGTGAGCGACTGTAATTATGCACATGTATTTTTTAAAAATATAATTTAGCCTCATAAAATGCCACCACCAAAGAGAACTTCGAGTTCAAGCCTATGGAAAAATTTGCCTTGACTTATGTTGTTGGTCTAGGAACGAATTATAATGTAACTTCGGGTGTAACTGTAGTTTGAATACTTGCAGTCATTTTTGCTATGATGTGATGTTAGTATTCCTGAAAAGTGCACTGCATTAATGAAAAATTACACTAATATACCCCCCTTCCCCAATGATTCAAAGGAAATTGAAAGCAAACAGATGGCTCAAAGATAATATCATGACTGAAAATTGTGAAAGAAAATTTTTATGTGGTATTGCTGATTATAGTGTTCATTTTCAATATACACAGTCAAATCACATTATTGTCACCACCAGCTAATATCCAGAGTAACCGCCGTGTGCAGCGCGGACAGCAGCTAGACGGGCTGGGAGTGACTCAATAAGGTGCTGGAAGGTGTTCACAGGTATGTGGAGCCATGATGACTGCAGTGAATCTGACAGCTGCTGGAGGGTGTGTGGTGGAGGATCCATAGAGCGAACAACACGATCAAGGTGGTCCCACAGATGCTCAATTGGGTTTAAGTCTGGGGAATTAGGGGGCCAGGGAAGCATTTTGAAGTCTTCATCATGCTCTTCCAACCACTCTTGGACATTCCTAGCTGTGTGACACATCACATTGTCATGCTGGAAGATCCCATCCACCCCAGGAAAGACAATCAGCATGTATGGGTGTACGTGGTCTGCAAGGATGGATTCATAATGAATTCAGTCCGTAGTGCTTTCCACGGGTATGAGTTGAGTGGACCCAGAGAATGCCATGAAAACGTTCCCCAGACCATAACGCTGCCCCCCCGGGCTTGTGTTCTTCCAGTAATGGTTAAAGAGTGTTTGTTCTCCGATGTTTCTCGCCTCATATGCCAACGTCCTTCCGTTCGATGAAGCAGAAAATGTGACTCATTGGAGAAGGCAGTCCTTTGTCAATCAGCGGAGGTCCAATTCCAATACTGCCATGCAAATGCAATCCTTTTGGCTGATGTACCTTCGTTAGCATAGGTGCAGTGATAATCCATCTGCATTGGAGCCCCATATGCAGTAGGGTTTGCTGAACTGTCATTTTACACACACTTTCGGTAGCCCCCCTGGCTCATTTGGCCAGTTAGTTGGCCCCACTGTAGCGTGTCGATCGGAACTCGTACACCTTTGAAGCCAACGTTCACCTCTCACATCAATGGCACATGGTGCTCCGCAGTTTCCACATCGCTTATTCGCAATGGTACCATTTCTCCAATCACAATGCACTTTATAACTACAGTAGCATGCGAACAGTTCACAAACTGAGCTGCTTCAGAAATACTGCCACCCTTGGCCCGAAAGCCGATAATCATCCCTTTTTGCAAATCTGATAAATCGCTCCTTTTATCAATGACAGCAACGAGTGATATGTTTTCAGATTGCCTGCTGCACACCTTATATACCCTCCAAGCCAGCTCATGACAAGTGCCTTTTTTCATTGGCTACGCGCTGTTGAAGTCAAAAGTAGGAGGTGGTTCCAATAATGGGACTCGACTGTATATGATTGAGGTATTTGAGAAAATATCTCGGAGCAGTGTACCAGTTGATTTGGGCACAACTAGCAGATCACCTGTATGTACCTTGCTGTTCCAGTTGTGCTAAAATGTGCCCCTTGTGTCATTGTGATCCAGAATGGCTTTTTTAGTTAAACTTGTGTCAAAACTGAGTTATTGTATGTTACTATCTTGATGTAGTTATATTTATTTTATGTGGATTTAGTTTTACAATCAACACATCTACAAAAATAAGCAACACTGCCAGTTCATATCATGAAACGGGGAACAATTACCGTGTACATTGTACATGAAGCAAGTGAAGAAATAGAAACTATGCTTGCATGAGTTTTCACCAGATGCCTCAATGAATGGAAGATGACTGAGAGCAATTCTACAGTGATCCTACTACATAAAAATGCAGACCTTGAAGACCTTTATCAGTTGTTTACAAAATCTCAAAATCTTCACTGAGGTACTGTTACATTGCTTGAAGGAAACACTGGAGATGGCTCAACCAAGAGAACAAGCTGGATTCAGGAGCAGCTACAGCACTACAGATCATATTCATGTACTGAGACTAATTTAAATAGCAAATGAATATGATCTCCCACTATGTTTGGCTTGTTTGATTATGAAAAGATTTCTGATTCTGTGAAACCATCAGCAGTTTTTTAATGTCTTTGGAATCGGGGTTCGCCAGGGTGGGACCCAGTTGAAAAACCCACCTGGGTTTTTTCAAATTTAGATTCTATTGTTTCTACAATATTCTAAATTTAATCAGAACCCAATAAAATATTTGCTTTTACAATGAATAACAATAGGAATAATGACTAGATTCTCTTTCTTACTTTCTTCTCAAAGGTGATGGTTTACCGATTTTATTATTTAGCAGTGGTGCCAGGTCATACCACAAAGAAACCTTTCAGATCAGCTGACAAAGCACCTGATCTGAAATAAGAAAATGAAACAATAATCCTGAAAATAATAAATGGTTGCATATAAATAGCTTTCCACCTATAAAGAATAACTATAGAATAGACCATCATTATCTATTCATACTATAGAAAAAATAATAATAGAGAAACAGAATATAGCATACTTAGCTTCTAACTAAAATATTATCTTTAAGTAAAATTTTCCTGAGATTATTTGTGTATGGCATGTAAAGTGCAATGGTTTTTGACTATTTACAAAGATAGCCTAAGAATTAAATAATGGTACAGATAATAAAGTATTTTTGGTGGTTTGTATTTTACTAAAACCTAAACAGCAGGCTGAAATTATCATAGTTTTGTGACCCACACAATTTTCAAATATTTTCAAACCTCTGAGTTAAATAATAGAACCATTTAAAATACATTGTAATTAATGTAATCTCAGGAGTTTTAGCCAGAAACAAAACTACCAAGCTACAGGAAATTTTGATCCATGCTGTGATCTTAAAAATGTACAAACTGAACAAGTTTTGTGGCTTTCTCTACCCCAAGCTTATTTCGTAATTTATTCCGAACTAGTTGAAACATAGAGAAAATTCTCTCAATGGAGGTAGATGAACCTGTTGCTGAATGTAGACATAAAAAAAGTCTAAATCCTGCAGGCAATTTTGAATCTGAGCCCTTTTCAGACTTTTTTGCAATGATCTGCCACCATTTTATGGAAGAAAACTGGCTGCTGACACTTTCTTTCATCATTGATGTTAAGTAATAGTCTGTGCTCTGTGTCATTAATTTTGAAAGCCATTACACCAAGCAAATACACGGTCATATCAGAATAATATTTATAACCACGTACCTAATAATGGGAATAACCACCCTTGGCTCAGATGACAGCAATGATATGGTGTGGCATGGACGCAATGAGGCCCTGGAAGGTTGTCCAAGGGCACCCGTGCCCTTTCGGACTGCAGCAGAGCACGGAGGTTCCAGAGATGATGATGATGTGGGTCGGCATGCTGAACTTGTTGATCCAAATAGTCTCACAAGTGTTCAATGGGATTGAGGTCGGGTGATTTCGCTGGCCAAGGTAGAACAGAAAAATTGCTGTTTTGTTCCTGGAACCAGTCAGGCACCCCCTTTGTGACAGGGTGCATTGTCCTTAGACACCATAAACACCAGGGTAAGCGTCTAACATGAAGGGATGCATGTGGTCAGCAAGGATGGACAGGCAGCCATTGGCATTCCGGGACCCATTCAGTGTTACTAGTCGTGCCAGGTCATACCAGGAAAACATCCCCCAGACAGGCTCACTGCCACCGCCGGTCTGTACCTGACTGACAAGCGTGTCCAGATGTTGTTGGTTCTCATGTGTTTGATGCCGTGTTCACCACCGTCCGTTACTTCTGTGGAGTAGAAACCTCTATTCGTTGGTGAAAAGGCAACCTTTTCCCACTGCCCAATGATGGTAATCCCATGAGAACTGCAGGCGTCGTTGCCAATGGACCTGGGTTAACATGGGCGCCTTCACACAATGTCGACTCTGGAGACCCATGCGTAATAGGGTTTACTGTACTGTTATTGGGGACATGTACCTGCGTGCCCCATGGTTCATTTGTAAGGTCAATTGCTGCACTGTTGCATGTAGATCCCTTTACCAGTTGATGGAGGCGACGTTCTCCTCTGGTGTCGATGACCTTTTTGGGCTCCACAGTTATGATGTTGGGAGATACTCGGTGTGCCAGCAGCATACCTGCCAACATTGACCAGGACACTGTCAGTAGTAACTTGTACTGTTACGCGGCGTACGTAACAGCTACTTTTGACCGTGATAAAATAATTCCTTACATGCTTCTAAATAGCTTAATCTAACAGGGTTTTTTTTTAATCTAACTAATTTACTATTGCTTTTGAGTTATAATTTAATTTACTGCTGCTTTCTCAGCTGGGTGAGGGGTTTATATTTCATGAAATTATTAATTTATATAGTACAATGCTCAAATGGCTCAATGCAACTTTTTATCTAGTGAACTACAGGATTATTTGAAACAATGAAAATAGCAAACTTTAATGCATAAAGTAAAATTAAAGGAGCTTACCTTATTTTTTTCTGTTGTACTCTGCCAAAATAAGTTTCCTTTTTCGAAACTAAAACAATATGGATGTTTGTCATACAGCGTTGATGTAAAAAATGCACTGTGCTGTTCAATCATACTTATTTCTGAGCATTTCTTAGCATTCCCATTTCACTCATTTTTTATGGCTTTGTATTCAATTGGAAAGAACTATCAAAAATCCAACAGGTAAAGATACATTATTTTGCTATATTTGTTGAATTAATACCAGCATTTCCAAAAAAAAAAAAAAAAAAAAAAATTGCCTCCCTTTAGCAATAATACATACCAGCATAAAAAAAATTTTCTTGACAACTTTATTCCCTCAGTTATAATGGACAACCAACAACTTTAATATCGAGCTGTTTGCTTTTAATATAAGCTGCTACACCTTTGAAACGGCCAGCCATAGTGCTTGCGTTATCACAACAAAAAGGATGCACAATTATTCCACCCTATGCCCAGTCTCGTTAATTCAGATTCAATTAATTTAAATATTCCTTCTCCAGTATTATCAGAAGAATCTAATAATGAAAGCAAAGTAGTTATGATTTAGCCCTTTTCATGAGCATAATAGCTAACAATTAAGGGATATAGCTTTTTGGCCTCGATGTCATTGCTGCCATCAGTCGTTAATGCAAATGAATTATTTTTAAGTATATCACAAATCTTAGATTTGCTGGAATCCGCCATTGTGCGAATGATGGCACTTGTTTTTGTGCACCCACTGCTGTATTTCTTAGCAATAATAGAGTCTGGAAACATTTTTGTGAACAATGGTCCTGCATGATCTGCAACCGAAATCGGAATATTATGTTCGATTAGAAATCTTGCAAAAAGACTTTCGGATCGTACAGTACTAAAATCATCATCTTTAGTACAAAATAATGAAACACTGTGATTTGAGGCTTTACTTTTCACAAATTCCACATGTTTATTGCTTGCAGCGTGGCGCCAACAATCGTCACGTCCCCGTAAACCACAAAAATATTCTAAGTACATACCGTACAAAAGAGGTATATCCGTCTTTCTCCGATGATGCAACAATGCAGGGCCACTGTTTGGAATATTCAGTTTTAAATTTTAAAAACGCTTTTTCAGGAAACGATCCATCTTTGTGAAGAAGAAAGGCGCAATACAACAACCGTACACGCTAATGAAGCGAACTTAGCACGTGCAAAACTCGAAGTTGATTCACTGACGCGAGCCTTGAGACAACGCAAGCAGAACAGGTAACGTTGCCAGATTTCAGTTCAAAACTACCACCAGTAACAATCAATCTCATGCGTTCGGAATCCCCCAACGCTTGACCAGAGCGAACTCCAGCACGTGAGCACGCATTGCGTGAGCCTCCACTTATCACATGATAATACTGTTACACCTATTCCAGTTTATGACAAAAAGCATTTATATATATCCTGAAATATTAGCAGAAACACTCATTTTGAAAAACAAAAGGAAAATTCGTAGACTCGTCCGTAGTTTCAACAAGGTTTCCGTAGTTCCGTAGTCGGGCGACTGAATCCGTAGAAACTACGGACATTCCGTAGTAGTTGGCAGGTATGCAGCAGTCCATTCTTGGTACACCCTTACCACAGCACCCCATCAACAGCCCACAAAGTCTGCTGTTTCTAAGATGCTTCCACCAGGGCTTCTGAAAGAGTAAGGGCTGGCTCATCGAGCATCCAACGTGAACTCCTCTCACTCAGGAGCGTGACGTCACTGCAAGGACACTGAGTAAATCAGCAGCAGCAGCTCAACAGTTGGAGAAATAGGGGCTCTTGCATATTTGCATTTGAAACTACGTATATATATAAATAATTATCAGTTTCATTCCCCGTTATTGTGTCTGTTCAAACATTGTTATAATAAATGAATGCTTAATCTAATGTAGAAAGCAATGCAGCTGGCCTATGAAGTTCTGCAAAATTTTCAAGAAATGAGGTGGGTCTGTAAAAATCCCAACCTTTGAGATGCTGTTTAAAGGATGCATGAAAAACAACTTTTCCGGCAAAACTAACAATTCCTTCCATAACATCATGCAACCTCCCAAATCTGAAACCACTGCTTTAGCTATTATGCCAGTTTTTTTGTAGAGTTGTAATGATCTCAAAGAGAAGCTTTGTATTCATTACGCTTTGAAAAACAAAATAAACTGGTTGCTTCCGTGGAGACAAAATTCCACTGACTAGGACAATTAAGACTTTTAGAATATGAACCCGGAATCTGATTCATTCCTGTGTCACAGAATATTTTGCTGTCAATGTATATTTCATCAAAGCTAAGAACGCAAAGCTTCTCATTTTCTGATAGGTTTTCACTACGTTTCTTCATAAGAAGCAGAACATTGTGGCGAATTCCAGGATGACAAATAAATTTGGCACACCATCGTTTTAACGTGCTTGCACTTGGTAAAGGGATCCAAATTCTTTCCTTCCTGAAATCATAAGCTTTCCTAGAAATAGCTGTACTCACTATGCCGTGAGAAATATTAATATCTTCTTCTGTCCACTTGTTTCTTTTCTTTTACTTTGCGGTGCATTCTAGCTCTGAAGGTGCAAACATTTTCTGAAGGTTTATGTATTTCTATCTGTTGTGTTTTTTTGTTTTTTATATGTTCTTGTATTAGTCTTTTTCTCATAAACAGAATCTCTGAACAGTTGTTCTTTAAATGTTGCTTTTTAGCTCATAAAAGTAAGTGGAAATGTTTGTTTTTCTTCTTTAAGTTGCTTATCTGTTTTTCCATCATAACTCTTTCAGTGAGAATTTTGTTTTTAGTTTCCATTTCTGAGCAAGACATGCATACTGCTCTAAATGTTATTTCTTCTGAATGTTCTTTTTCATTGAAAATAACATCCTCCTCAACACACCTTTTTTTTTTTTTTGTAACTAAGCCCTGTGATTTGTTTCAGAGCTTTCAATGTACATACCTTTTCATTTGCCTGTGTTCTTGTGCATTTCCGAGTACGCTGGTTGATCTTGTACATTCCAAATTGAAACTTGGCACAGCTGTAGGTTTCAGAAATTTATGTTCTGGAAGTCCTGTGATTTGTTTCAGAGCTTTCAATGTACATACCTTTTCATTTGCCTGTGTTCTTGTGCATTTCCGAGTACGCTGGTTGATCTTGTACATTCAAAATTGAAACTTGGCACAGCTGTAGGTTTCAGAAATTTATGTTCTGGAAGTCCAAGCAAGCAATTTTTCATATCATCTTCATAGTCTGAACTGTGGAAATGGTCACTACAAATTCTTGCTGTTTCAGCTTTAAAATTATCTGCACGCTTGCATTTAATAATCCATTCCTTTACCATGTTCTTGTTATTCACAGGAAAAACATGATAAACCACACCATGGTCCTTGATTTTCTTATGCATATTTTTTACAACTAGCCACAGCACAAGATGAAGACATTTTATGTATTAAAATAAATATAAACAAGACATGTTTATTCACAAAGAAATGCGAGTAACAGAAAGATCACTCCATTTGCAGGTTTACTACCAACATAATACAGGGAGAGACTTGTGCGGAAAAGCGCCTGTCCTCGCCATGACATCTTAGCGGCCATAAACCTCCCCCTCGCCGGAGCTGAAATTCTCGTCCTCAAACAAAGGAATGACCCATCCCTTCTCTTCTACGGCCCTGTGCTTCCACCCTTGGCACTGCAACCGTTGATCATTCCTTTTTAAACATCAATCAAATCACTATCTCTGCCTGTTGTGCTCACATTACGCACTATGGCTCATCTGTCCTGGCCAGCCACGTATATCTCCATGTGGTCAACCTTGTAACGTGCACTCTGACACGCCTGGGCGAATACACAGTGATTCCAGGAGTGGTCGTGTTATTCGACTAGATAATCAGGGTGAAATTTGGATATTCACTCTTCTGCAATGCTGTTCTGTTCTTGGATAAGTTTCTGACCTCTGTATTTCGGATCCATGATGCTTGCTAGAAAATGTGGTGCAAGAATTGCTTGTTCAAGACTTTTTTTTTTTTTAATCTAGACGGTGGAGATGCAGGATTTCTTCTTGTAGTAAGTCCAGTCATATTTCAACAGCAACTGAAATAGATGTTGTGTCTCTCTGAAGTGTGCTAGCAACAACGGATAATTGCTTTTCCAGATTCTTAGCTTCACAATAAATGCCCATGTTATCCAAGATTTTTTTAATAGATTGACCAAATTTCTCAATATGCTCTAAAGATACTTCTCTGTATTTGTGATAATTGGCTGCAAATGTTTTTACACAGTCAGGATTAGAGTTGCACCTTGTTTCACTAGGTCCACGGTCGGCAACTGCCGCTGGACCGCGTAAGGTAAAAACTGGACCGCCAAAAATTTTTTGAAAGTATAAATTACTCAAATAAAATTTAAAAAATATATTTTTCTGTAGATAACAATACGTTTAAGCGGCACTCTTATAATTTGTTGATCCACATGAAAGCTCTGTACACCCGAAGGCAACATAAGAATTTTATTTAATGAAATAGGAAATTTTATAAATCAATCTCTGACTCTGGCAACCTCTGAAGCCTCTTTTAATTGGAGCAGGCATATTCATATTAACACAATTTTTGTGCTCGTAACTCGAACGAAAACTTAACTCCACTTTATGAAACTTTGATGTGAAATGACAATTTTATCTTTTGTGCGGGTGTACTCAGCGGCGGCGACCTTTGACATGGAAGCAGCTCCTTTGCGGTGCGTCGGCATACCATACACTTTGACACGGAAGCAACTTCTTTGCGGTTCATCGGCATGCGCTTTGTGCAGGGCGTCAGTATTTCTATAAAGAACGAATCTAAATAAAATAGACAAATTTTATTGTCACATCGTCAGTAGTTGTTGCGATCTCGTACGGAGCTTTTATTAATTTGTTTTGTTATTGTCGAAGCTTATAACGTTTTTTTTTTTTCGCATCGATATGGATCCTAAAAAGCGTAAAGTTGATAGTGAAAATAGGAAGTTTTTGACTGAGTGGACTAAACAATATTGTTTTACGCTGCATGATAATCCTGGAGCTGTTCCAGTTTGCCTCATATGCAACAAAACTGTCGCTCTTGTTAAAAGTGGCAATTTAAAGCGACACTACGAAACAACTCATCAGCAGTTCCACAAAATTTTTCCTCTGGGTAGTGAAGCTCGTCGAGAAAAACTCCAGGCGTTTCTAGCTTCTTACAAAAAAAGCACGGCCTTACTACTTCGCTCTATGAGCGAGCAAGAAAAATCTGCAGAAGCAGCGTTGCGTGTGTGTTGGACGCTTAGTAAACACCAGAAGCCATTTTCAGACTCTGAGATAGTAAAAAAATGTATGTTGGAAGTGGCCGCGGCACTTTTTGAAGAGAAAAAGAATGTTGTTGCCGCAATTCAAGGTATTCCACTGTCGGCAAGAAGCAATACAAGAAGAACCGAAATTTTGGCTGCTGACAAAAGTAGTTTGCTCGAACTTCTGCAGAAGGCGCCTTGCTACTCCATAACACTTGATGAAGAACAGATGTTTATTTTCGTGCGATTTTTGGATATTGAAAGTAAAACATTTAGGTAAGAATTGCTAGCAATATTGCCATTTAAAGGCAAGACTTGCGGAAAAGATTTATTCCAGACTTTTGATGACTTCATGACAAAATCAAACATTAGTTATGATAAAATGGTGTCTCTTTCAACTGACGGGGCCCCAGCGATGATCGACAAAGAAAAGGGACTAGTAAAGAGAATCAGGGATAAGAATGCTGGGCTACTATCTTATCAGTGCATAATTCACCAGGCAGCCCTTTGTGGAAAACTTAGTGCCACTCTGAAAGAAGTAATGGACAGCTTGATCAAGTTGATTAATTTTATGAGGTCTCGTTCTGCTCTTCAGCACAGACAGTTCAAAGAGTTTCTATCTAAGTGTGATTCGGCGCATTTTGACTTACTGCAATACAACAATGTTTGTTGGCTAAGTAAAGGTCAAGTGATTGAACATTTTTGGCAAATAAAAGAAGAAGTAACGTCCTTCTTAGACAACTTGGATACACAAGAAGCAAGAAAGCATTTGGAGTTCCTAGCAAACGAACGCAATATGCTAGCTGTGGCTTTCCTGAAAGACATTCTGAAACATTTAAATGCGCTCAATACCGAGCTACAGGGAAATGGGAAATTAATATGTGATCTGATACAAAGTGTGTCTTCTTTCTGTCGCAAGCTGGATATCTTTGAAAAAGACATAGCAAGTCAAGAATTTATTCACTTTCCAACAATTCTTGAATATAAAAATAATTCTGAAATAGACATTGCAGTATTTTCAAATTTTATGCCAGATCTTAGGAAGGAATTTGCAGCAAGATTCCAAGACTTCGCAGAGATAGAGAAGTTATCGCGATTCTTAAAATCGCCTTTTGAAGTTTCTCCAGCTGCAGAATGGACTGATGTGGCTGCGAAGTTGTTCCGCCTTTCAAAGCCTTTACTCCAAATGGAGACGATAGACTTGCAGGAAGGCATTTCCTTGCAAACGTATAAAACTGCATCCGCCGAAGAATTTTGGAGTAAACATGTCCCAGAAAAATATGGAAATTGCAAAAAATTAGCCATTTACCTGGCTACTATGTTTGGCTCCACATATGTTTGTGAAACTTCATTTTCAAAAATGAATTTTGAACGACCAATATCGCTGAAGATTAATGGCCGCCCACCTTGAAGACACTCTTCGCATAAGCTGCTCCCCGTGTGAACCTAACTTTAAAAAACTGGTTCAAGACCGCAAATGTAATTTCTACCATTGATTTTTCAATACAAATCTGCTTATCTATTGTATTTCATATTATTTTGTGTGAAAATTAAAATAAAAAATTAGTAAGGAATATGATTTTTTTTCTGGACCTCGATAAAAAATTTTCAAAAGTACCTGGACCCGACCTAAAATTACTTGCCGACCCCTGCACTAGGTAGTTGTGGCATTAAGCCAGGCTTTTCTTTTAACCATCCATGTGGTTGGCGCATGTTACGAAAATACTTTTGCACCTCCACAATCTGCTTTAAACAGTCTTTGGGGAAACATCTTTTTCTACCAAATTCAGCAGGTGTACTGAGCATCCCTATGTTATGAGAGTTGGATATTTTTCATTTAAAATTTTCCACATTTTTATCATTTTATTTTTGCTGTCAGTTAAAACAGCAAAAACAGGTTTTCAAATTTTTTCTTCGCATTACTTTATGGCTGCCTCTAATTCAGAAGCACAATATTTTGCTGTTTTTTTTTTTTTTTCTGATCTAGTATTGTCAGCATACAGCAAAAAACTTTGTTCCAGTATGGACACTAATAGCTTGGACTGGCTCATTCTTCACACTGCACCAGCCATCTATGGTGAGGGAGAGAAACTGCCTGATTTTATTTTTTCTGAAAGCTGCGATTCAGTTTCTTCTGCTGCAGTATCAAGCAGTTTTCCACCATGGCTTTTGCTGAGGGTGGTTGATATCCAGGTCTCAGTGTTTCGATCATAATTTTAAAATGATCCAATTTTGCTGCATTAAATGGTATGTTAGCAGCATAAAAAAAAAAAAAAAAAAAAAAAATCAGCCACTGTTTTATCAAGAGATTCCTTTTGCCCTTATGTGGTTTTAAGGCAGAATTTACTCATTGATTGCTGCTTGTTTGTTTTTACAAGAATACTGGAAAACCCCCACTAAAACCCGAAAAAGCCCAATAAAACCTGAAAAAGCCCGATAAAACCTCAAAAAACCAAGTGATCTGTTGTTCTTTTTTTAAAAAAAAAAAACCCAGGTTTTTTCAAACCCTGTTTGGAATCCTGCAGTACTGAATATACACAGCATTATTAATAATATCTATGAAAAATGCAAGCACAAAGGATCGACTTTTTGAAGGCATGGCATTTATAAAAATTGGAAAAGGAATGAGACAAGGTGACACCATACCTCTCAAACTCTTCAATGCCCCATTGCAGAATGTCTTTCATTATGTAATTTAAAAACACCTTTGTTTTGCTGATGACATAGTCATTTTTAAACTTAGCAATAATTGAAGTCATGGCCATTAATAGACAACAGTAGATTCCAGTTAATTGGGACACATCAGAGCTGGAACACTTCGGTCCAATGTTGCAGCTGCTCTTATTATGCAAAAAGATGTATCCCAAAGAGCTAATTTTGGATGTTCTTCAAGAATTGTCTCAAATAAATAGCTCCCCCAATTAACCGATGGCCCTATCAAATGGAATCTACTGTATGTTGATCAAAATCATTCCGAATTATTTTGTAGTTTGCTGTTTAGAGAGTGAGCACTTTTAAGCAACTAGGTAATGCATTTGTTCTTTTGGAATTTTGCACATCTGAAAAAAATAATATACCAGATATATAATTTGCTTCAGTGAAAATAATACAGAATTATTTGAATTGGAGTCTTGTGGAATTAGTACATCTAAATAAAACAAAAGGAACAATTTCTTTGGCACAAAGGCAATGACATTATTCAAATGTTTCACATGGAATTTGTACATAAAAAAGGTATGGAATTTAAATAATACTAAGTAAGTAAATTGGATTCCAAGGGACAGGAAAAGACCCAGAAGAAGACCACATGGGAGATGGGTGGATGAAATTCGAAAGTATGCAGGGGTGACATGGAGGAGACTGGCACAAGACAGACCGTTGTGGAGGAAACTTGGGGAGACCTTCGTCCAGCAGTGGATTGATAATGGTTGACAATGATGATGATGATGATGAAGTAAATAAATAAAATGGACATGAGATTTCCCTTGACAAAAATGGACGTTAAAATTTTTTTAGTCCTTGCATACCAGCAGCTCATAGACCAGCCTTTATTTGTCTGGGTGGGGTGGGGGGCTTAAAAAATTTAGATGTGGGAGCAGGGTGCCGTGATAGGAAAGTGCAAAGTTAGGTTGCAGGAATTCACAGTTTCCTGTTAAGAATGGAAGTTATAAGTTAACCTAACATACACTGAAGAGCAATTGAATTAGAGACAGCTGGCGTTATACAAATGTGGCGCTGTGGGCGTCCCTGTAAACGGAAACGACATGACGTATGCAGCGATCCGACAATATAAGGAGTGATGCGACGGCAATCAGTAAGAGTCTGACACAGTATGGGTAAGATGAAGGATCTAAGTGCATTTGATCGTGAGCAAATGGTCGGGGCCCGACGAATGGGTCACTCCATCTCGGAAGTTGTGCAGGCACTGGGATTTTCACGAGCCACTGTGTCACGGGTGCACCATGAGTACATCGAATCCGGTAAAACCATCCCTGCAAGGGCCAACTGCCGTGGACAACAGCGTGTGGATGAACGGGGTCATCGTCGACTAGCTCGCATTGTAACAGCTGATAGACAGTCCACAGTGCAAGAAATCACTCGGCAATTTAACGCTGGTGCACAAAAACGTGTAAGCATCCACACCATCCAGAACCATCTCCTCGCTATGGGGTACAGAAGCCATCGTCCCACGAGGGTACCGCTGCTGACCGCACATCACAGGGTGCAAAGATTAGCATGGGCGCGGGAACATCGCCACTGGACCCTAGACATGTGGTAAAATGTTGCCTGGACTAATGATTCGAGATTCACGTTGGTACATGCGGATGGCAGGATACGAATACGGCGCAAACCACATGAAGCGATGGATCCTTCTTGCCAGCAGGGTACTCTTCAAGCTGGTGGGGGTGGCATTCTCGTCTGGGGACTGTTTACGTGGACTGAAATGGGACCCCTGGTACATGTGACATCGTCCCTCACAGGTCAACGTTACCGGGATATCCTGGACGACCATTTGCTCCCGTTTGTGCGTCTTCAACATCCCACTGGGGACCTCATCCTGCAACAAGACAATGAACCGTGCCATCGCTCCCGAATTGTATCCGAATGGTTGGATGAACACTCCACCGACGTGACCTCGCTTCCTTGGCCACCTAGGTCACCTGACCTCAATCCCATCCAGCACATCTGGGATGCCATCGAGAGAGATGTTCGAGGCTCTGACCCCCCCCCCCCCCCGTCCATCAAATCTTCGTGAACTGTGGGAGCTTGTTCAGGGGTCGTGGATCCGTATGGCTCCCCAACGCTTCCGGTGTCTTGTTGAGTCCATGCCGAGATGAATCGCCGCCGTCATCAGGGCGAAAGGTGGTGCTACACGTTACTAGACAGGTATCTCTAATTCAATTGCTCTTCGGTGTATTACCTGAACTGCAAGTGGCATCATTTCTCAAAAGTATTCAGCAAAGATGCCAAGATAGGGCAGGGAGAAAAAAATGCTGACAAGGGCAGCAACCTGACTGGAGGGGGGCTGGAATATTGCACAGAATGATAATCTTAATTCTCACAAGGATAATCTTAATTCCAATCAACATCGAAATGCAACGTTTATTGGAATATAGATTATCCTTGTGTTTAGGATAGCAGATTCAAAAAAGATTTTTGCTGGAAGTACTTAGTTTACACATTCTGGTTTCTTCCATCACTGAAGTCATTTTTATGTGCAAGCATTTTCTTGATGATGGTGCATCATTTCCATAACAGAGTCATGGGTCAAAGCACAATCTAAGATGTTCTAGAAAGAAGGCATTCACAACTGTACTATCACTGGGAAAAGGTTGTTTTACTGGGTGGTAACTATGTAGAAAAGGAATAATCAACCTCCTGAGTTTCAGCATTCCAGCACCATTGTATGCGAGTGAATATAGATTTCTTTTGAGTGCTACTTGTTGGCTACTACACATTAAGGCAGATTTGAACTTGTTCTTTCGGCATGACAGTGATTTAATATGTTAATAGCTGCTGTAAATGCTGTGTCAGGTGTGTTCTTTGTCTAAAAAATTATCTGGTGACTTGATGTATCATATCTACAATTTTTGAGTTTATTGCAATTTAAGTAATTACAGTGTTATTTGCATAATCTAAACAAGATTATCTTGTTAGATTATGCAGGCAGATCTTGCACCTTGTTGTTAGTTAATAATTTTAATCAGCCCTGAAGTACTTTTTGTTGTTTATTTGCATTTTTTTTATTCTCTTTTATAGAATGCACTTGACACCATATCAAATGCTAGGTCTGAATTGGTTAATATTAATGCACAATCAAGAAGTCAATGGGATCCTTGCAGATGAAATGGGACTAGGAAAGACAGTCCAAGCAATTTCATTATTGGCATATATGAAAGAACAGAGTATAGAACAACCTCATTTGATTGTTGTGCCTTCATCAACTCTAGGTAAGTTTCTTCAGTGTGCCCATTTTTGGTATTTTTTCTCCCAGCTACTCTAATGCTCTGGTTTAAATATTAAGGAAAGTAGATAGGGGATAAATTTTGTGTATTGTGTATAACATATTCAAAGTTTCATGAGAAAATTTTACATTTAAATAACAAAGATAAGCAAATAATCATGTTGAGTTTTCAGAAGCATAGGTGTATCATCATGAATTCCTTTTCCTAGAAAAGTTCACATAAGAAATGGAAATGAGGGCACTCAAATGGGATGACAAGTGGACTTAGTTTTATTATGCGTAACAAGGAATTTGTCATCAAAGACTGCAGAATGTTTAACAGGTTCAACACGGGAAGTGACTATGCAGCGGTAAGATGTACCGTATCACAAAACTAGAACAATGCAAGCTCATAAAGCAAACTACAAGTATTGAGTATTGACATGACAAATCTTAAAAAAAACAACAAAAAAAAACCATCATAAATCTTTCACATTAAAACTAAGAAGCAGATTTTGCGCAGTAGGTCTAACAACAGAAGTAGACATCTCCATAGTTAACAGAAAACTTACCACAGGGTGCGCACGCGTGCTTGAAAACCTGGAAAGTCCTGGAAAATCATGATTACGTTTTCAAGGCCTGGAATATCCTGGAAAAACGGTATTTTTTTAATGCTGTCTTGAAAAGCCTTGAAATTTGAAATTAGTGCTTAAAAAAATGCCCTTTTAGGAAATCGTGTTATTGACTGTTACCCCTTAATTTTTTTAAGTTCCTCTCTGTTCTCAAAGAAACCGCCGGCTACAGTGGTGTTTCGGATGTGCCCAAATCCTAATTTGGCTGGGGGGGGGAAGCACTACTTCCAGTGCAATAAAATTGGATGATTACTAGCAGGTCTGTTAGGGAAGGGGAGCTTGATGCATTCTCTAGCCCTGAGCTTGATGTCCGTCCGACAACTACTGAAAACAACAGAAGGGGAAAGAAGAGACATTTAGCATTTGCAAAGGGGGTCGCGTGTTTACCAAGTCAGCTGGCATCCACCAGTGAAGAGTATGCCTGAACAACACATTCATCTGCTCCTTGTTTATTGCATTAAGACGCTTGCTTCCGGCCCACCCCTCAAGAGACTTCGGCTACTTATGATAAAAAATAAGAAAACTATCTTTGCGAATTTTTCACAAAAGTGGCTGAAATTTTTACATTTACTATAATTGGATTACAGAAGCTCACTCCCAAAATTCCATTTGAATCGGTTTAAAACTTAAAAAGTTAGCATTGGAAATTTTTATTATGTGTGCCTCTTTAGACAGTGAGCCTTGAGCAGAAAGGGTGTTACCATAGCAACGGTTGATTGACAGCTGGGAGCGCTGATCCGAAGCCCTTGGTTGGGAAGAAAGCAAACACCTGTTTATCACTTCCACGGCTCAAAAGGACTAAGAGATATTTTCAGAAATCCATTTTCCGGAATTTTGAAAATAACACAGTAAAATTTTTACAGTGGTTAAAATACATCACAATAAAGTTCTAGTGCAAATTTCGCCGAATTCCGTTTGAAACTTTAGCAGATGCAAAAAAAAAAAAAAAAAAAAATCTTCCGTTGCAAAATCGGATTCAAAAAAAAGAAACGGCAATTATAAATTACGGGAAAAGCAAGCAAATTATTTTTTTTTAGATGCCATGGTTTATTTAAACAGAGTGATCCTTAAATTTTGTTTCTGTGATGATATGGACCCTATTTTAATTACAAACATACATTTTTATTCAGATGTCTGAGTTACTGTTTTAATAAAAAAATCTAATTAAAAAGTTTTCAATGGATTTAGGCGAAATTCAGCAGATAAACGTATTTTTAGTAAATTGCAACGTTATGACGTAAATTTGGTCATTTTGTCGAAAATTGGGCAGCATTTTTTTTTTTTTGCGTTTTCTCCTATAGTTAGGGTGAAGGAGGAAGACACTTCAGTGAGCTGCAGGTGGTGATTTATGGCGATGTGCCAAATGAAAAGAAGCCGTTCCATCAGGACATTCCAGAGGTTGAGTGTGCGTGGACGCGTGCTCCTGCTGTTTGAACTTAATCGGAATGTTTTCGGGAGGGGGAGAAATATCCGTTTCAGCTTTACAGCTTTCAGGCTCCTTTTTTTTTTCTTGGTAATAAATAAAAACCATAGTTGCTGCATTCACCATTGATCCATATTCGCATTTCTTGAATATAAACAGCAGACAATCGGAAACATGGTGTTGGGTGGGTCTTGATGTTCTTCATTTGTATCTGCTGAATTTTGTTCTGTGGGAATACGGAATGAGTTATACTGTGAATACATACAAAACTACATATTTTTGAGCTGAAAAAATATGTCTACTTGTACACAGTAGCTAACGTGTGAACTCAGACGAAGACAATTGGACATATGGACGTCTGATTCCATAAAAAAATCAACCCATTTTATTATACACGACAGGTAAAAAAGAAAAAACATTACATGTTTTTAAACATTATAAAGGAAAGCGGATTTTTGAAACACCATGACTTGATGATATTAATTTCTGAAAGTTTTTTTTTTCGATTTTAATTTCTGAAATCTTTTTTTTTTTCAATTACAATACACTGTAACATGATACCTGTGTGTTGTATCCCTTAGTTGTATGGCAGATTTTCAGTTGGCCGATATCCGCGATCGTAAGTGGTAGTTACATTGCTATTGTTGTTGATGACAAGATAAATACTGGAGTAATGTAGAATGTTGCATAACGTAAAAAAGAAATCGCCCCCCTTCGAACTTTTATGCGGTTATCATAGCTGATCAACCATTTCATTCCATGAACATCAGCACATTTCAATCATTTGACCATTGGGGGTCTGACTGAATTCAGCAGTGCTTAAGCGCCTAGCGCAACGAGAACATGCTAATTATGGACAGTTCTATTCCCTTCCCCCTATCATCCCTAATCCATTTGCATCTTTCATCATTTTTATTACTTAAAACTGAAATTGCTTTTAAAAACTAATTTGAGCATGATACTGTAAAGCGTAGTAATCATCCTGGAATTTTTTGTATATGGCCTGGAAAAGGCCTGGAAAGTCCTTGAATTTTTTCCCCCAAAAAGAGTACGAACCCTGTTACCAAGGCTCTTATGGAAACAGCAATAAAAATAAGTGGCACTAAGAATAAAAGCCACATGAAAGAATATCAGGACAAACAAAAATGTTGATGCAAAAAAATTAAAGATAAAAATAATGTAACTTCGAAAGGGAAATGCATGGTACTATGTAAGACAGTATGGAAAAGCATCACTGAAGACATAAGGAAATTGAATTGCGAAGAAAAAAAAAAAAAATTAAAACAACCAAAGCCTGATGAATGCAAAGGGTCATTTCAGAAATGGAAGAAAATGGATTGTAGCACTGCAACAACAACAACAACAACAAAAATAGAGGCTAAATTTTTGGGGAGATACAAAACTATATGAAAGAAACGATGCATCTATTACAGACATGAGAAATATACAGGCACTTAAATACCTCCAGTTGCCCATGCAATTAAGAACATGAAATGGAGAAGTGCTCGAGGGAAAGATGGAATTACTGTGGACCCTGAATGGAAAGCCAGTGAAGAAATAGAAACTACACTCACCCAAGCTTTCATTAGATGCCTTAATGAAGGAAAAATTCCTGATGGCTGGAACAATTCTACAATGTTCCTGCTGTATAAAGAGGTGACCTTAAAGGATCTTAGAAACTACAAACTCGTCAGCCTCCTATCAGTTTACATAATCTTCACTAAGTACTGTCATAGCTTTTGTAGGGAACATTGGGCACAAATCAACCAAGAGAACAAGCTGGATTCAGGATTGGGTACAGCACCATAGATCATATCTATTTCCTTTCAGTACTAATTGAAAGAATGAATGAACGCATGTGTACTCAATTTATGCAGTTACTAATGATTGTGAAAAGTCTTTTGATTTCATCAAGCCATCAGCAGTTATGTCTTCAAAGTCTTGCAGTATTGAAAATGCATGCACTAATTTTATTAACAGCATATATAGAAATGCAAGCATTGATGGTTCGACTGTTTTGAGGATACTAAAATCATACTAAAATTGGAAAGGGACTGAGACAAGGTGACACCATGTCACTCAGGCTCTTCGATGCCACATTGCAAAATGTGTTCCGTTCATTGAACTTGAAAGACAAAAAAACAACAACAACAACAAAAAAAAACATTAACATTAGAGAATATTTTTCAATGATTTAATGAAAATGTCTGTTTCTGCCTTCAGCAAAATAATTTATTAAATTTAAATAAAGGTTATCTACTCGCCTGGAGAATGCTTCTGTAACCAAATAAGCACATTCGTTTAAATCTTAGTATATGAAACGAGGGTGCAAAACATTTGGCTTTGTAGCAAGATTCTTTTGTTCATATTCAACATTTAAATATGCATATTAATTACGCTATATTGCATGTATTTATTACGTGGCATAAAGTATGATTAAATTAACGTAAAAACATTACCACTACTGTACTTCACATTATTTAGGTTTAATATATAGTTCTTTCTGACGTGACCCTATGCATAATAAAAAAAATTGCATTTTAAGAACATATCATACAATTCATGAAAAATGAAATAATAGGGCTACTCACAATGTTTCCAACATGTTATGTACATAGGAATGGCTTCTTAACTCTTGTGTCAATGCTCCGCCCGTCGTCGTAATTCCGAAAAAATTCGTTTGCTGAAATTTTTTTGGGCGTCGTTACATTAAACGTTTAACACGTATAGGTAACACAAGTTGCAATCCCAAGAATGGACTAAAGTCAAATGTACAGAACATCACGAACGACAAAAAGACCAGTCGTTTGTGATATCTATGTTTGACTTTGGTTATCTGGTCTTTTTGTTGTTCATGATCTGTACGTTTGACTTAACTCCATTCTTGGGATTGCAACTTGTGTTACCTATGCATGTTAAATATTTAACGTAACGACACAAAAAAGTTTTCGCAAAGGAATTTTTTCGGAATTATGACGATGGGTGGAGCAGTGGCACAAGAGCTAAGAAGCCATTCCTATGTACATATCATGTTGGAAACATTGTGAGTAGCCCTATTATTTTATTTTTCATGGATTGTATGATATGTTCTTTTATAATGCATTTTTTTTTAATTGTACATAGGGTCACTCCAGAAAGAACTATATTAAACCTAAATAACGTGAAGTACAGTAGTGGTAACATTTTTACGTTAATTTAATCATTTCTTATGTGTTTGGGCCGGGTTTGGTTGAACAACAATGTAGGATTTTCAGGCTGAATTGAACCTAACTCTAAGTTGCAATCCCAAGAATGGAGTTAAGTCAAACGCCATTTCAAGTGGGGTAAAAAAAAAAAAAAAATTCAGGCCTGTGCAGGCTTCTAGTATATACCTTGAAAGACACATAGATGCCAACTAGTACGGATTTTCCGTAATTTTACGGATTTTTGGTTGCTGTTACGGAAGTACGGAAACACCGCTGAAATTACGGAAAATCGCCATTTGATTTAATTTTCTGAGATAGAAAGCAAATTTTCCTCAACTTAAAATTTTTTTGTTTGTTCTTCAAGTTTTTGTGGGGGAAAAAAATTAAATGCTACATTCAGGGCTGCCAGACCTGCGGCAATTGCGGCAGCCCGCGCCAAAATATTGTTCGTGCGCCATTCTGCTAAAAAATCGCCATTTCAACGAAATCTGCGCCAATTTTGGGCCAAAAGTTAAAATTTACAGGTCATCGATATTTTAGCGTTATCTTACGGCATTCGAAATCGATTCAGCGGTTAATTCGTACGCGAGATTCTTCCGCGAATTTGCAGAGTCCCCTCCTTTTTTTTTTTTTTTTTTTTTTGTCATTTTCGAGATCGATGCAAAAGTGAAGAAATTTTCGGGATATTAGTTCGGGACGTTGTTTTGTCTTCTTAAACGTTCGGAAATGGAAGTTAAACAAAATGCAGATTTTTCCCGTAATCGTATTTTTTTCTCTCGCGATGTTGCTTCTGTTTAGTATTGTTAAATATAATTTCATTGCATAATTTCAGCTTGAAATTGTAGGCAACGATTTCCGAAAACGGAAGTTAGGCCGTCCGAAAATTTCCCCGTAATCTTTGGCGACGAGATTCTCAGGCTAATTCGAGGAATTCCTCCTTTTTTTGTTATCATTTGGACCATGTACGAAATCGATGCATCAGTGAACTTAAATTTTGGGAGGATTGGTGGCGACGGGGAGGGGGGGGGGGCGGTTTCTCCATCGGAGGACGGAATTTCATCCTTCGAAAACTGAAAGTAGACGGAAGTAAGATTTCTCTGGTAATCGTAATTTTTTTCTCGCGATGTTTCCTCTACCCAGTATTGTTAGATATCATTTTATTCCATAAATATTTGTATTTCAGTTTGAAAATGTTGGATAAATTTCCAAAAACTGAAGTCAATTCAGCTTGAAAATGTTGGATAAATTTCCGAAAACTTGAAGGCTTGAAAAACCATTATTTCAAGCCATGTTTTCCAATTCAGCGATAGCAAAAAATATTCGTGTGGAAGAACCAAGGCTACTGCACTAATTCAGCACAAGGCCAGTGTTTCTACAAGTAACATCGTATCTGAAGTTAAAAACAATCCTTTTACTCTATCTGCAGATGGAAGTAATGATGCTCAAGCAAATAAACTGTATCCCATTACAATAACATATTTTGATGAAAAAATAGGGAAAAGTTCAACTGTTTTGTTATCATTGGTTGAATCAAGTAATAATACAGGTGAAGGAATATTCAACGTTTTGAACAACGAGTTTGTTAAAAAAAATATCTCATGGAGCAACTGTGTGTCATTTTCCTGTGACAATGCTAACACTATGATAGGTCAAGTAAAAGGTGTTGTTTCTCACATAAAAAAGAAGGTTCAGCCTGCAATCATAGTGCAGCGATGTTCATGCCATTTAGTAAATTTAGCTGCGCAGAAATCTGCTACTCAAGTGAAAGGATTTAATGTTGAGCAGTTTCTGATACAGTTGTACTCTTTTTTTTGGAGAAAAGTTCAAAGAGGAAACACAATCTAAAACTGAGTCAAGCTGTTTGTGGTACTAAACCACACAAAATTCCAAAGCATGTCAATACTCGCTGGTTATCACTTTTGGAATCCATTTGACAGAATTTTAGAACAGTGGGAGGCTCTAGAACATTATTTCAGTGACAATGAAGAAGCTAATTCACAGTATAAGAACCTTGCAAGTATGATTGGAAATCCTTCATCTAAACTTTGTCTTTTTTTATCTGCTACTCTTCCTTTGTTTTTATCTGTTAACGTGTCCTTGTAGCAGGAAACTCTGCTTGTGCATGTATTAAAAAGAAAACTTCATAGTCTGTTATCTGAATTGCTTGTACGATTTATCAAGCCATCAGCATTTGATGTGACAGCAACATCTCTTGCAGATGGAAATTTTGGAAGAAGGAGAAATCAAAAAGAAAACTGTGATCTCGTAATTGGGTCAAAAGCGAGATCTTATATAGGCACAACTACGGATCTGAGTGAAGACACTGTGGCTACTTTTTATTCTGAAGTAAGGGAATTTTACAAGGCAGGCTGCAATTACATTTTAAGAAAATTTCCACTTGATGAATTTCTGAGTCATGCTGAAATTGCAGATGTAGCATTAAGGCAAAGTGTTTCTTTTGCATCAGTCCAATATATGTGTTCCCTGTTTCCAGTTTTGAAACCAGAAGAATCTGACAAGGTGGAATCTGTATTTACTCACTACCAGTTTGAAAATTTTAACTGTGCTGTTACTTCTGAGAGAATGGATGAAGTGTGGCACAGAATTTCTTTAATGAAAAATGAAAGTGGCCAGTTGAAGTATGAATCATTAAGCAAAATTATGAAAATGATAGTCCCTCATAGCAATGCAAGTACAGAAAGAATTTTCTATATTGTGAAAAAAAAACATGAATGAATTCAGACCTAATTTAAGTACTCATGTGCTGTCTTCTTTATTAGTAGAAAAAATAAACAGCATTGCACACAGTGAACTATGCTATCAGAAGAAGTTTTTGCAAATTGAACTAAGGAAGGCCAAAATGGCAACTACAGCCAGTTTATCATAATAATTTGGCCAACATTCCAAGGAATAATTTTTCTTCATGTCTGGAGGTAATTTATTATATTTTTCTGGTAGACAGTATTTTAAATTTTCCCACTAGCAAATTATGTTTATTGTATTATTATTATTATTATTATTATTATTATTATTATTATTATTATTTTGTTAATAGTTCTGACAGATTAAAATTTGTTGCAGTGTTAAATACCCACATTTGCCGCTGTAGACTGGATTACTGAAATTTACTGAAAAAAAAAAAAATTGTTACTGAAAATTACTGAAAAATGAACATGTTGGTTACTGAAAACTACTTTTAGTGGTTGGCATCTATGAAGACATAACACATCCCATTACCTTGGAAGACAATGGGTCTAATACCAATATCCACTACATAAATTCCTGTCTTTGCACACTTGGTGTAATAGTTTTGGGAGTCACTGGATGCAACTGGAAAACAATAAATCTGACAACTCATTACTTCATTGAAAATGATCATTGTATCCCTAAGTGTGAATGTGGACAATGTGATGTTGCAGGGAGATGTCTTCTTCATACACCCAACATCACTACAGTACTTCAGCTCTTCAAGAAGTCTCATGGCTTGTAAGATCATCAGATTTGTCCACAGTCAAACAGATGACAGACATAAATGGAAAGTGCCATACCTCAGTTGTAACAGTTAGATTTGTAGTGAAAATTTTATGAGCTCAAGTGATCAGGCATGGAGTGGCATACTCCAAGGTGACATGGCATTAACATTGAGTGAGGCTTTCATGTATTCAAAGCACACATGAAAGCCTCACTCAATGTTAATATTCAATTATGCAAACATTTTTAATTGATGAAACTTAGTGTGAACATTTTCACAATGTGAGAATAAATTTTTTTTGTAACCAAGTTGATTGGCATAGAGTAGTATTGTTTTACATTAACGGTAAACCATAATTTGATTTAAATTTTTGAATTATAAAGTCATGTCCTGCTAGGATGCTCTGGTTTTATAGCTCTCTATACATTAGGATGGTGTTGTTAGAATCCTGATTTTGCTGAGAGCTAAATGAATAACCAGATGATGCTAGGGTAGATGATAAATATAGTTTGAGAAACTCCTGAAAAGAACCAAAGATTAATTACAGAGGAAGGAAATACCAAGCAAAGCAGATACTGTGGGAGTCATGAGGTAAGGAGTATTTCATAGCATGAAAAATGAAAAGGCTTATGGTTAAAAAAATATACTCACTGAATTGTGAAAAGTTTTAGGTGCAAAGGCTGTTTATTGACTTGTGGAATCTGATAAAAATATTATTTTGAGTCTAGATGATTGGAGTTGCAATATTATGACTACTTTCTAGGCATAAAACTGATTTCATATGCCATAAAGACAGGGATATATAGTGAATAAAGGTAAGCAGGTAAGCAGCACTTGAAAATAATTATGGGAGATTTCAATGCAAAAATAGGGCAATGGCAACAGAAACCAGCGTGGAAATACTCTCGTTGAGTTTGCAGAGGCAGAAGGGTTTTTCATCTTGAACTCCTTCTTCAAGAAAAAGCCACACAGGAAATGGACATGGAGACATCCAAATGGGACGACAAGTGAAATAGATTTTATTATGTGTAACAAAAAATTCGTCATAGAAGACTGCAGTGTGCTAAACAAGTTCAACACAGGTAGTGACCATAGATTGGTGAGATGTAAGATGCACCTCAACACTAAACTTGAACGTGGCAAGCTCATAAGACAAACAAAATCTATTGACATACCCAACCTTAAAAAGCACCATAATACCTTCAAGTTAGAACTGAAGAACAGGTTCTCTGCTTTAGAAGGCCTAACATCGGAAGAAGTGGACATCTCTGAAGTTAACAGAAAAGTAACCAAAGCTCTTATGGAAACAGCAACAAAATTAGCTGGGTCTAAGAACAAGTTGCATGTGAACAAATTATCAGGAAAAACCAAAATGTTGATGCAAAAAAGAAGAGAGATGAGGACAACTAAAGAAGATGTGACTTCCAAAGTGGAATATATAGAGCTATGCAAGACAGTACGAAAAAGTATCACTGAAGACACAAGGAAATTCAACTGTGAACTAGTGAGGAAAGTAATTGAAAGCAACCAAAGCCTAAAGATAGCAAAGGGACATCTCAGTAAGGGAAGAAAACAGATTATGGCACTGAGAAAAGAAGATGGTTCTGTAACAAGAAATAGAGGCGAAATTTTGACAAGAGTGAAAGATTTCTACTCCAAATTATATGAAAGGGATGATATATGCACTCCAGACATCATGAAAGATACCAGTACCAGAGTTCCTCCAGTCCTTCCAGCAGAAGTTGCACATGCAATCAAGAACATGAAGCGAGGAAAAGCTCCAGGAGAAGATGGAATTACTGTAGACATCATACAAGAAGCAAGTGGAGAAATCGAAACAGTACTCGCCCAAATTTTCACTCGATGCCTTAATGAAGGAAAGATTCCTGAGGATTGGAACACCGCTACAATGATCCTGCTACATAAGAAAGGTGACATTGAGGATCTCGGAAACTACAGACCTATCAGCCTCCTATCAGTAGTTTATAAAATCTTCACTAAAGTTCTTTCACACCGCTTGAAGGTAACACTGGACATGGCTCAACCGAGAGAACAAGCTGGATTCAGGAGTGGCTACAGCACAATGGATCATATCCACGTGCTGAGAGAACTAATTGAAAGAGCGAGGGAATATGAACTTCCATTGTGCATGGCTTTTATCGATTATGAAAAAGCCTTTGATTCGGTGAAACCATCAGCAGTTACAATGGCTCTGAAAACCTGCGGTATTGAAGATGCATACATTAATATTATTAATAACATCTATGAAAATGCAAGTGCAAAGATTAGGCTGTTTGAAAATACAACACACGTAAAAATTGGAAAGGGAGTGAGACAAGGTGACACCATATCTCCGAAGCTCTTTAATGCTACATTGGAGGGTGTCTTTCAGTCGCTGAGCTGGGAAAACAAGGGGATAAAGATTAATGGAGATTATCTAACCCACCTTCGTTTTGCTGATGACGTAGTTATTTTTGCAACTACCCCATCAGAGCTGCAGAGTATGATCCAGGAACTTGCTGACAAGAGTAAAGAAGTGGGATTAAAAATGAACTTTCAGAAGACAAAAGCGATGTTCAATGCTTTTACAAGAAATGAAGATTTATCGATTGATGGAGAAAAGCTGGAGATAACAGACACGTACGTTTATCTTGGACAGCAGATATCAAGTGAGGGTCACATTGATGAAGAAATTAATCGGCGTACAAAACTTGCCTGGAGAGCTTTTGGAAGAAACAGCATAATTTTCAAGAGCAATATGCCATTATGTCTTAAAAGAAAAGTGTTTAATCAATGCATCCTTCCAGTGCTTACGTATGGTGCAGAGACGTGGACCTTAACTAAAAGAGACATACAAAGGCTGCAGACAACTCAAAGCAGCATGGAGAGGTGCATACTTGGTGTAACCAGGAGAGATAAAAAGAGGAACTCGTGGATCCGAAAAATGACAAGAGTGGAAGACAACATGATCAGAGTTAAATCCCTGAAATGGCAATGGGCTGGACATACTGCCAGAAGGACAGATCATCGATGGACAGCCGAAATTTTAGATTGGATTCCAAGGGACAGGAAAAGACCCAGAAGAAGACCACATGGGAGATGGGTAGATGAAATTCGAAAGTATGCAGGGGTGACATGGAGGAGACTGGCACAAGACAGACCGTTGTGGAGGAAACTTGGGGAGACCTTCGTCCAGCAGTGGATTGATAATGGTTGACAATGATGATGATGATATAGTGAATGAGAGATTGAAAAAAAATAATAATTCAAAGATGGTAGTCAAAAATTTGCATTTTTATGCTGAGAAGAAAGATAAAGATGTTGTGTATGTGCCTTCAGATGACTAATGAAAAGCTAGAGAAAGAAATACATAAGCACTTGTTCCAACAGTGTGAGTGTGTGTCACAAGAGAAAGAAAAAGAGAGAGAGAGAGAAGAATTGCCTAAGCTATAAAATGGCATGCAAAAAAAATATGCAGTTTATAAAGAAACTCCTGCATATGTGTAAGAAGTACTGTAAATCAGGTTGAGAGGTTTGACATGAAGGTTCACCAATGTGATAAATGTTAAGCCTCTTCTCATTTGATGTTGTTGTACATGCAGTGACATTAAATGTGAGAGAAGTGTTATGACAGACCATAGTGCTTAGAGGTAATGTAGTTCTTTGTGCCCGGACTTTAAAAAAAGTCAGGGAGGGAGAGAAACTAGGAAGTTGAGGAACTAACAACTTTAGAAGTTAGAGCAGTGGAGTTAAGTAGAAATGAAAACGGAATACATCTGCTGCCAAGAAAGAGGGAAATGGAACTCCTTGCATTAGTATATGGGAATGTTAGGTGGAGATTTGAAAGGAGAAATGAATAGCAGAATGAAGGCGATGGAATTGCTGGTGGAAAACAGAGGGTAACATTAGATGTACTCCTTAATAGCAGTCTGCCAGTGAGGCTAAAAAGCAAAGTTTTCAAAACTGTCATAATATCAGCAATGTTGTACAACACAAAGAGTTATCCAATCACAAAAGGAGTGGGAAATAACTTACTATTGCAGAAATAAAAATGCTGATCAGATGTCTCTCTCTCTCTCTCTTTTTTTTTTTTTTTTTTTTTTTTTTAAAGAGAGATTGGATAGTATATTGAAGTGAGAGGAGCAGCAGGTAAAGTGACAGAAGTTTCTCAGGAGGTCTTAAGGTGCAACACTGTTCTGGTATGGGCATATTTTGAGAAAGAACAAAAATGTGTGTTAGACTGAAATTAGATCTAAGACTACCAAGAAAGGGAGCAGAGAAAGACCTAAGGCGAGATGTAGAGACAGTGGTGTGGAAAAAAAAAAAAAAAAAAGAATTGAGAGGTAGTACACAAAAACCTGAGTGGAGAAGGAATATCTGGTAGAGATGAAAAGAAACATCATTGTGCCAAAAATCACAAAGTTAGTGAGAGAATAAATCTAAATTAGAAAACTCGTTAAAGGTGCTGGCAAAATGGAGCAAACCATAGATTTCATTGATTGAAAGTGGAGAAATATGAACTCTCTAGACGAAGAAACAGATCAATAAGAGTCTAAAATTGTTCTGATCTTCTGAGCAGCTTTATCAGTTCACACTAATTCAAATGAATTCAAATTGAAAAAGGCCATGAACTGATACGATGTGGTTTGGTGTTTAAAATATTATTCTATTACGATGATGAACTTGCTTCTGAAAAAATGCAAATATTACACAATTTTATTTTTAAAAAGAAGAAAATGGCCGGTGATCAATCTAGGGACCCCAATTAAGAATTTTTTTTTCATCAACGACTAACACCCCAGGTACGATCCTTAAAAACTCCCAGTAAATGGAAGGTGATTCCACCACCACCAACAAGAAAAATTCACATACGACACAAAATAATTTGATTAAACATATGTTCCAGGTTAACTAAAAATTTATTTTGTGCCCCCAGGCACAGGTTGGAAAAACACTCGATACAAGGAAACTTTAGGTGATACAAGGAAACTTTAAAAACACTCGATACAAGGAAAATATTATTCTATTACGATGATGAACTTACTTCTGAAAAAATGCAAATATTACACAATTTTATTTTTAAAAAGAAGAAAATGGCCGGTGATCAATCTAGGGACCCCAATTAAGAATTTTTTTTTCATCAACGACTAACACCCCAGGTACGATCCTTAAAAACTCCCAGTAAATGGAAGGTGATTCCACCACCACCGACAAGAAAAATTCACATACGACACAAAATAATTTGATTAAACATATGTTCCAGGTTAACTAAAAATTTATTTTGTGCCCCCAGGCACAGGTTGGAAAAACACTCGATACAAGGAAACTTTAGGTGGCTAGGCCGAATAAAAAAGAATTTAGCTATGAATTTTAGAGTCCAGAGCATGTTAACAGTCCTAAATAATCCTCTCAGAAACCCTGGTCTGCAAACCAAGTAGTTTTCACCTGTGTGGTTTAAAGGATGAGGGAGGTAAGTGGCACAATTTGGTTACCAGCCTGCCTTACAAAAATCATCAAAGAATGTGATCATTCACTCGAAGAGTGTTAAGAGCTTAATGCTCGATGTGCATATCTGATACCTGTCGAACCTTGAGCTAAATGCTCTTTACAATTTAGATTTAGATGGTTAAGAGTGACATTTTAAAATTTTCTTTTTTTTTTCACAACACGCTGCTTTTGGTCAGTTACCTGGAAAAATCTTTTTCTTACTTTACAGTAACAGAAAAACCAAACAAACAAAAATGTCAAGTCACTGCCAGGACTCCCCACATTAATTATGACAAAAAAAAAAAAAAAATCTATGCATAAAGTACAGTTGCCACTCCTACTGGTGAAACACCAACAAAAAAAAAAAGAATAGAATAGGCTATTGGAAGAGGTATGCTCCCCCACCTGAGCCAAAATGAAATTCCCCCATTATTTTCCTAAGGAAGGCATGCCATTTCAATATCCTACTCTGCTGCCACTTTCCTCTCATTTAAGCTAACAAAAAAAAAAAAAAAAAAAAACCCTGTTCTAACAGAAAACCAAAATTAATATACTTCAATCCATTTCTTTGGTCACTGGCATTAACTAGACATTTTTACAAAAAAAAAAAAAAAAAAAACACACAATGACATTATAATTACATTTGTTGGTTCTGGCCAGACCATTAATTCCAAACATTCATTTGCATTTCTCTATTTTCCTCCCATTTTAATTTCACCTCCCCCCCCCCATTTTTTTCTCACCCCTGAATTTTAACCTTTTACATCATTCCATTTCTGATCAGGACACATTTTTTTTTTTTCCCAATTTTAGGTGGTCCTCATTTTTTTCTTTTTTTCTCTTCGCTTCTCCTCCTTCTTAAATTTTCCTTTTGATGCCGAATTGGAATTGGTGTTTGTGCTGTTGCTACGAGAGCCGGCACGCCGTGGAAACGGGGCCTGATGCGCTTATGGTGACATGGTCGAATTTTCCCTCTTCTCCTTCCTTTCTTTTATTCTTTTTCTTACTTACTCCCGTTGCCGGCCTTTGAGGAGACTTCCTCTTTCTCACCCGGCGACAGGCGGCAGCGATGTTACCGAGCGGGTTACGAGGCGTAATGCCCGCTAGTGCCTCGGGACGATGTCAAGCACTTTTTCGCGCCATCTCGGCAGCAGAGTAAATTTTGAGCCATGAAAAGAATTTGAAAAGAAAAGGATCGTTCCTACCGTTCTTGGGCCACCGCGGCCGCACGTTCCCGGTGCTGGAAGGTTACGGCAGGTTCGGCATCCGGACGTCCGTTGTGCTGACTCCTTGTGGGACTCTCCCTTACGAAGTCTGGTATCGAAGTGTCGAGCAGCACGCAAAAATTCTCCGCTCCTCGCCGAATCCCTTGCGCACGCGCCCGAAATGGCGGAAGGCAATTGGCCCGAAGTTAAGTCAGAAGGCGGAGAGAAAGACGCAATTCCCAGAAATTGCTTGCGGGCATCTTCTCGGAGTCAGGCTTGAACTTTGACCTGACCTCCCAAAAGAAAAGATGGCCGACGACGGAATTTTCTCTCGGCACACAGGGATTTGCAGTTGGTAACAGATTTTAAGCATTCTCCTGGCATTTTACACATAAATACTTGGCGAAAGCCATTGCAGCGCTGGTGAGAAAGAACGCGAAACGTCCGACATCGCGACGGCGCCTGGTTACGATTTATGATCGTGTTTTGGAGGAAGCCAAGCTCACGGTGGACCTCCCTTTGAGTTCGTTTTGAACAAAGAAACTCCTAAAAAACCCGGGCAAAAATGGTGACCACCTTTACAAATTCAGAAAAATTAACATCTTTTACACAATTACATTTCGCTAAATTAGTACGATCAGATTCGTGCCTCGCCGACGGTAAGGACAATACCTTTCCCTTTCTACGATCGGAATTACGAAGAACAAAAAAAAACTTTACTGCCTGCCATTTTCCTAATCAAAAGAATAAGAACTTTTTTTTTCGGCGCTTCATTATTAATTTCCTTTCCGTCCCGTTTCGAGTTTCAATCAAGTTTGTGATTACATAAAAATAGCTTCGTAAAGATGTCCTAGCTTTTTCTATCAGTCGCTGAATTATTTAATAGTTAATACCAAGTAGGATTCATACTAAAACCAACTAAATATTAATACTAGGTAAGATTTTAATTACGAAAGGTTACTAAATTAAGCCCGATACACGCAACAACGATTTTAATACACGCATATATGGCATACTGACATATGGCATAAACACGCGTTTTTTTCTCATTAGATATAACTACAATACGATAAAATACATCGTACACTATATGTTTACAAATTACTTTTCAATTATTAAAGCTTACAGAATAATATCATAAAAGAAATCGCTATAACGACGGTAAATACGGAACTACAACCTTACGAATTTTCTTTTTATCGCTATGTTATCCCGACGATCAATAACGCCGAACGCCGCCGATAATTTTAAACTGATACATCTAACACTATACATATATAAACTGCACTATACACTTAAGAAACTAAGGAAAATCAATTCATATACACTACATCATATACTGCACTAAAATAAACTTCACTAATATCTCTTCCCTGAAAGTAAACAGTGCACTAAAAAAATGCAATGGAAGGAAGAAAAAAACATTGCATGAAAGAACAACAACAAAAAAACCAACAATATAGCATGATGTCAAACTTTCTTAAATCTACTTCCCAGCTAGTTACACATCCCTTAACTAGAAACAGACATCAGAAGGCTAACTTACCTAGACCTATTCACATAAATTTAACTAAATACACACAGATCAACACTTCACAGAAAAATCAGAAAGGACAGAAAATAATTTACTTGATTTTTTTCTTGACTCTTAAATCTATTTTTTTTCTAACTCCCTCCTTGCCAAAGGGATTTGAGATCATCTCATGACAAAAATTATCACTCTCATTGAGAGTGCGTGAATCTGGTGACGGGTTTTCCGATCCAAAAATATTGGCCCATTAATTTAGAGATCGGAAAAACGTCAACAGATCAGAACCAGTAAAAAAACAAAAACAAAACAAGCCTCATAATTATAATACCAGAGGGTGTGTGATATTAAAAATATCACACACCCTCTGGTACAAGTTAATTGCTCTCCTCTCTGGTTCATTGTTACTACTTGTCCCCATTGCAGAAAGTTCCTGGTCAGTCTGTGACAGATAACATATCACTATGCTGTTATTTGAGATTCAGAGGTTAGCTTCACAACGAATACAAACTACCAAATAATTTTTTTGCTGATTATTTACTTACTGTTACAGTATCAAACTTATCCATGTACAGCGATCTTGACACACAACTCGGGCTTCACTGACATCCATCATGTGACATACACTATATTGACAAAAAACACCGGACACCACCTTCTAAAGCAAATGAACGGATCCGCTGCATTGTTAAGATGTTCAGTACAGCTGCAAACGGTATAGATTCCGAGTAACACCATCAATACCTTCCATAAAAGTGTCCTATTTACTTGGTCGTAAGCTTTCTCTAAATCTATGAAGGCAGCAAAAACTTTCTTACCAACAGCCAGATACTTTTCAAACTTACTTTTCACTCATCATCATGATACTTTTCCAGATACTTTTCAATCGTAATGCATAATGTAAAAATTTGGTTAGTGCAACCTTTACTAGGCATAAAACCACTCTAAACATCCCTCACTTTCTCTGATGTATGACCTCATACTTTTTCAATAATGACCTTACCAAACAGTTTCCCATGCACACTCAGTAGGCTAATACCACGATAGTTCTTGCAGTCAGTGTGATCGCCTTTTCCCTTATACAAGGGAACAATGATAGCATCCTTCCAATCCCAAGGGACCATTCCTAACTTTCCCAGGAGAACTAGCTAATTTCAGTTAACCAGTCACTTACAGAGTCACCACCATATTTCAACATCTCGGCAGTGATGCCATCAACTCCCGAAGCCTTACCATTCTGAAGAGATTTTAGAGCTTTAACATCTCTTCTATTGAGATATCTCCTGTGCTTCAATCCTTCACTGTGACATCATCTGCTTCTGCCTCAGAATCACCTTTGCTTTCTTGATCTATTACCTCACAGAAGTATTCATCCCATGTTTCACTTAACTCATTGGGCTCCCATATCATTTCCCCGATCTAATTCTTCACAACCTTTATTCTTTCTATCCTGGGTTTCTTCCTATTCCTTTTCCTCCAACCAACATTAAGTTTCACTCGTGACACTACCAAGTAATGATGAAAACCAACATCTGCATCTCTCATCACATGGGTGTCAACAACTAAGTGTTTCAGACGCTGATCATAGACAACAAAATCTATCGCACTCTTTTGACCAAGAGTACGATTTTCCCAAGTATATTTGTGGATATACTTGTGCTTGAAAAATGTATAAGATTCATGCAAACCATTCTCAATGCACAGTTCAATTAATCATTCACCATTATCATTCGCACAAGGATCATTAAACTTACCCAGAGCATTACCAGAAATCGTAAACACAAAAATTTATGGAATAAAATCATATTTAACAGCAATTTTAGGACAGAGGCTTCTCCAGAAAAAAAAATTACGATTACAGGAGAAATCTTAGCTCCCTCGTTCTCCCGTTTTTGAAATTTTATTCTCCATTTTCAATCTGAAATACAAATATTTATATAATTAAATGCTGATTAAATGATAATATGGTGCGGAACGGAAAAGGGGGGTTATAGTTGAAATCTTTACTGCATTTACATAGATGCCAACTAGTACGGATTTTCCGTAATTTTACGGATTTTTAGTTGCTGTTACGGAAGTACGGAAACACCGCTGAAATTATGGAAAATCGTCATTTGATTTCATTTTCTGAGATAGAAAGCGAATTTTCATCAACTTAAAATTTTTTGTTGGTTCTTCGTGTCTGGAGGTAATTTATTATATTTTTCTGGTACAGTATTTTAAATTTTCCTACTAGCAAATTATTTTTTATTGTATTATTATTATTATTATTATTATTTTGTTAATAGTTATGACAGATTAAAATTTGTTGCAGTGTTAAATACCCAAATTTGCCGCTGTAGACTGGATTACTGAAAAAAAATTGTTACTGAAAATTACTGAAAAATGAACATGTTGGTTACTGAAAAGTACTTTTAGAGGTTGGCATCTATGCATTTAGCTTATGTTGTCGAAAGTTTTTGCTTCCATTTTGCAATTACAGGAGAAATTTTCACTCCGTCCACTTCCTTTTTGGAAAACATTTCCTCCATTTCTAATCTTAAATAAAAACATTTATCTAATAAAATTACATTTAATGACAGAGCAGCAGAGAGAATATCGCTAGAAAAAGAATATAAGATAACAGTTCTCCGTTAAACTTCCGTGTTAGGAAATTGTTGCCTCGATTTTCAAATTCAGACGCAAACATTTATGCAATAAAATGGTATATAATAACAATACTCTCTTGGAACATCACGAGAGAGAAAAATTACGATTACGGGAGAAATCATCACTTTGTGTAACATTCGTTTTTGGAAATTTTGAAAGGCGGATTACTAGCATCCATGATCGAGAGTCTGCAAGAGAGGATTTCTGGGGGTATCGTTTTTGTCTGCAGGACCAAAAGAGATCTGTGATGTACATTACCTGTCGTCACGATTCTGCTACAGAGCGACTTGCTGAGAAAAGGTTTTACAAGATATTCATGTTTCACTTCCATATTCTGAAATGCTATAACCATACTGTATGAAAAAACATTAACAGAGACAGACTTCTTGATTTCCTTTCTGTGCAAATGCCTTAAATGTGCACTTTTTTCCTTCCCAAAGATAACTGGAAGAATGAGTTGGAGATGTGGTGGCCTTCTGTATCAATTCTCTTGTATCATGGCTCTCAAGAATCTAGAAGAGAATTACGGTACAGACTTATAAATGATGATGTGGATGAATTTGATGTGATGCTTACAACGTAAGTTATGCTTCATAAATTTAGTATTTGTATTTTATTTGCTTACCAATTGCTTTTCAGTTTAATAAATATTTTTATTATCACATGGAAAATGCCATGCTTCACGTTTCACATTACAGTAATATTCTTGCTCTGGTATGGTTTTTTTTTTTTTTTTTTTTAAGCAGCGGGATAACATAATGCAGATTTCTGATTTGAATAAACTTAACAGTCCATTAGTTTGAGTTGCCTTTCAGCACTTAAAAAGAAAAGAAAGAAAACCCATCCTTTTTGGCAGAGAGACGGAATCATTCATGCATTGGTATACAGACGGTGACAAACTTCAGTATGGAAAATATGATACATACATACATATCACTAAGCTGTTCTCTGAGATTCAGAGGTTAGCTCCAAAAAGAAATACAAACTACCAGATATATTTATTTACTCTTGTCGTACAAACTTCTCCATTTACAGTGATCTTGACATACAACTTGGGCTTCACTTATATCCATTACACGCCATACACAAGATCTTTTATACTTCATACTCATAATCTTTTTCTCATGCAGATACTTTGAATCTGATCCACCCATGTCTTCCTTGGCTTTCCTCTGCCTTTCCTTCCTGCCACTTGGGCTAAAAAGATTTTCTTAGTAAGCATCTCTTCACTCATTCTTTCAACATGGCCAAACCACTGAAGCATATTAGTCTCCACCTTGCTAACAACATTTTGCTTCACATCACACAACTGCAACACATCTTCATTCTTCACACAATCAGACCGTGTCTTGCGACAAACTTCACATAAGTAACGCATTTCTCCCGCACACAAACGACTTCTATGTTTCTTCTGTGGTACCCAGGTTTCACTACCATACATCCGAGTAGGAACAATTACAGTTTCATACACAGCCATGCGGGACTCTCTAGAGAACCCACCATTCCCGTGAAAACCTCCCAGAGCAGCTATGACTTTCAATGAAGAATTCACTCGCCTACTAATTTCACCATCCAATTTGTTCTCTCTGTCAAACATGCTTCCTAAATACACAAACTCACTCACCTGGTCAATCACAGTGCCATTTATACTTACATTACATTCAGTGCTACCAGTTCCTCTCTCAAAGACCATAACTGGGTTTTCCCTTATTTATACTCAGTTTGAATTTCATGCAAACTTCGTACATCCGGGACAACATACTCTGCAAACCACTTTTGCTCTCTGCCAACAGGACAGTGTCATCAGTATACAGCAATCTGCACACACGGAGACATAAACCACTATTATCTTTTTTGGGATCACGCATGCATGCATCCGTAAATATATTAAACAGCTATGGTGACATTACACAACCTTGTCTGACTCCTGCACCAATAGAAAACCATTTTGATAAAACACCATTCACTCGTACACAAGCTCTACTATCAGAATACGTGGCTTTTACACTATTAAGTAGATTCCCAGTAACATCATATTCGTTCAATACCTTCCACAAAAGTGTCCTATTTACTCGGTCATAAGCTTTCTCTAAATCTATGAAGGCAGCAAAAACTTTCTTACCAACAGCCAGATAATTCTCAATCATCACACGTAATGCAAAAATTTGGTTAGTGCAGCCTTTACCAGGCATAAAACCACTCTGAACATCCCACACTTTCTCTGATGTAAGACCTCGTACTTTTTCAAAAGCAACTTTACCAAACACTTTCCCTGGCACACTTAGTAGGCTAATACCACAATAGTTCTTGCATTCAGTCTGATCACCTTTTCCTTTATACAAGGGAACAATAATAGCATCCTTCCAATCCCAAAGGACCATTCCTAACTCCCAGCACAACCGGTAAATTTCAGTTAACCAGTCAATTACAGAGTCACCACCATATTTCAACATCTCGGCAGGTATGCCATCAACTCCCGGAGCCTTACCATTCTGAAGAGATTTTAGAGCTTTACACACTTCTTCTCTTGATATCCCTCATGTGCTTCCATCCCTCACTGTGACATCATCTGCATCTGTCTCAGAATCATCTTTGCTTTCCTGATCTAATAAATCACAGAAGTATTCACCCCATCTTTTACTTAACTCATTGGGTTCCCATATCATTTCCCCAATCTCATTCTTCACACAACTTACAACTTTATTTCCCGTATTTTTCCTGAGTCTCATAGACTTCCAGAAAGACTCCCTATCTTTCCAAAATGCCAGTTCATGCCTTTCCACCTTCTCCTTCCTATCTTTTGCCTTACTCTGGCAAACCAGCTTAGCAGCTTCATGCTTCTTACAGCGATATTCATCCACAGAAACTCTACCTTGCAACATCCCCAAATAGGCTTTCTTTTTTCTCTTTACTGCCTCTTTAATCTCACTATTCCACCAAGCATCACCTCTATTTATAAGATAGGACAACTATACTAGTTATCCGAATTTATTGGCGTAGATAAAATTAAGTTTTCCAAGCTTTTGCACATCAACCAGATGGCTTCGCTGTCTACCTTCCTTGAGAAAGCCATCTAGTTGATGTGCGAAAGCTTGGAAACCTTGATTTTATCTACGCCAATAAATTTGGATAACTATTATAGTTGTACTATCTTATATATATAGTTGATGTACAGTTCATTGCATTATTATCACCTCTATTGATACCCTCAACACTATTGTGGTGCCACAGACCTCTTTAGCAGCAGTGACCAACACGGTTCTTAAAACATTCCCACTTCTTTTCTACATCCCTCTCACCAGACTTCAGCTCCTTCAGTCGTTCTCCGAGTAAGTCAGAATAATGCTGATGATCTTCAAGAAGCCTATCAACCTTTATTCTTTCTATCCTGGGTATCTTCCTATTCCTTTTCCTTTAACCAACAATAAGTTTCACTCTTGACACTACCAAGTAATGATCAGAACCAACATCCGCACCTCTCATCACACGGGTGTCAACAACTAAGTGTTTCAGACGCTGATCGTAGACAACAAAATCTATGACACTCTTTTGACCAAGAGTAGGATTTTTCCAAGTATATGTGTGGATATACTTGTGGTTGAAAAATTTATTAGATACACACAAATCATTCTCAGTGCAAAGTTAATTAATCTTTCACCATTATCGTTCACACAAGGATCATTAAACTTACCCAGAACATTGTCAGAAATTGCATTCTGCACACCTACTCTAGCATTGAAATCCCCTGATGTTATAACTTTTTCTTTAGCACCAAACTGGCTCAAAACAGCTTTTAGCTCATTCCAGAAATCTTCCTTCTTATCAGAAGGTTCTGAGTCACAAGGAGCATACACTACAACAATTACTATTCTCTGAAGTTTCACTTTCAAATGAATCCAAAGAATTCTCTCTCTTATGCAGCTATAGTGAATCAAGTTGTTCTTCATCTTTTCACTTAAAATCACACCTACACCAGCCTGTCTTCTTACATTATTCAATACTCCAGACCACACACTGACCGTTCCATTCACTTCTTCTATCCCAATTTCCTTCTTTTTGGTTTCACTTACACACATCACATCCAATCTATACTTATTACATACATACATATCACTAAGCTGTTCTCTGAGATTCAGAGGTTAGCTCCAAAAAGAAATACAAACTTCCAGATATTTTTACCTATTGTTGTCGTATCAGACTTATCCATTTACATCGATCTCGACACACAACTCGTGCTTCACTGATATCCATTACACGCCGCACACAAGATCTTTTATACTTCATACCCATAATCCTTTTCTCATGCAGACACTCCTGAATCTGATCCACCCATGTCTTCCTTGGCCTTCCTCTGCCTTTCCTTCCTGCCACTTGGGCTGAAAAGATTTTCTTAGTAAGCATTACATCACTCATTCTTTCAACATGGCCAAACCACCGAAGCATATTGGTCTCCACCTTGCTAACAACATTTTGCTTCACATCACACAACTGCAATACATCTTCATTCCTCACACAATCAGATCGTGTCTTGCCACAAACCCCACGTAAGTAACGCATTTCTCCAGCACACAAATGACTCCTATGTTTCTTCTGCAGTACCCAGGTTTCCATCGTTCTCAAGTTTGGTAGGTCCACCATATCCCACACTTGAGTCAGTTTTTATATCTCTTTGTGTCTTTTTAATCAGGTAAGTACATCAGTGTGGGGGATTAACCCACAGCTGACTGTTCCAGTTGGTTGTTCAATCTAAGGATTCTAGAACAAAACCCAGTGGGTTGGAGTCTTTTCGCCAATGTCACACAGAACTAGCTGGCACCTCTCCAAGATTCACAGAGGCCCAAGTTGCTGTTGTGCGTGCCATTGTTACCATGAAGCGCCCTGAGGAGGCAAACCCATTGCTCACTACAACCGCCATGGGGGGGGGGGGCTTGCGAAAAGTATGATGAGCCAAATAAATTGGGTTCTCTTCATTTATCAATGTACATTCAAGAACATTATTAATATTTAGGAATTTAGGATAAGTTATTGGTACTCACTTAGCTCATGATAGAACATATATGTAGTACGTCTTTGTCTTTGAGCCGAGCCTTCTCTTAGTAAGTTATTTTTCATTTTTCCCAAAATTTGAAGATATAAAATTATTAATAACATTTGAGTGAAAAAGAATTAAGAATTTCTGAGAGTATTTTGTTAGAAAGGAATAAGGAAAACGTATGTAATGTACAGGATCCAGCAAGCATAGATAACATATGGAAAAGCAAAATAAATACTGAGAAAAATACCAAAAAGGAAATAAAAACTAGTAATTGAAAAGTAAAGTGAAGAAAATGAAAACACTGATCAGCCATTCCATTATGACCACCTCCTTTTAGAGAAATGAGCATGCCTGAAGACTGAAGGGTGGCACAAGTTAAGTCGACAGAGCAGTATATATGCAATCCGAAAACCGACTTTTGGTTAGTAGGGTGTTCGTAATCAGAATGGGAAAAAGCTGCTGATTTATCGGAGTTTGATGGCGGACAAATTGTGATGGCACGGCACCTCAGAAATGGCACGACTTGTGGGTTGTTCATGTGCGCTGTAGTGAGTACCTATCAAAAATGGTTCACAGATGGCCAAATGATGAACCGTCGTCCACAGCTGATTGATGCCAGAGAGGAGCGGAGACTGTCGCGCATTGTCACAGGGCCACAGTGTGACAAATCACCCTTGGCTACAACAGTGGTGATCGGGGCCATGTGTCACAGCACACAGTTCATCGCAGCCATCTGCGCATGGGCCTGTGTGCTCGAAGACCCAGCAGAGTCTCCATGCTCACTGCACGTCATCGCCAACAACGCATGAAATGGGCCCAAGATGATCGAGATTGGACCGTAGATGATTGGAAGAAAGTGGCCTGGTCTGACAAATAAAGATTCCAGGTGCATCACGTAGACGGCCGAGCGCGAAAACAGGCCGGTGGTAGTGGTGTTATGCTGTGGGTGATATTTTCTTGGGACACTTCCATTATCCCAATAGCACAATCCCTGACAGCTGTCGGGTATCTGAACTTCCTTGCGTACCAAGTTCACCCATTCATGGAAACTGTGTTTCCTACTGGTGATGGCCATTACCAACAGGATAATGCGCCATGCAGCACTGCCAGAATCTTCAAGGAGTGGTTTGAGGAACATGCTGGTGATTTCCTGTTAATGCCTTGGCTTCCAACATCACCTGACACGAACTCAATCGAACATTTGTGGTTTGACTTGGAAAAGCCAGTTCATGCTAAATCACCACCACTCTGAAATGTAAGGGAACTGGAGGACCTGCTTTGATGAGGTGGCGATAAGTATCCCAGGATACTTATCGCCACCTCATCAAATCAATGCCTCCCCAAGTGGCCCCTGTTTTGAGGGCTAAAGATGGTCCTGCAGCTTATTAGGTAGGTGGTCATAATGTAATGGCTCATCAGTGTATATCCAATTCAATGTCTAGAATTGTGGTGATTTCAGGTTTTTATAGTTGGGTTAATTTTAATTTCACAGGTGGCAGACTAGGTGATCTTGGCGACTAGAACATGCTTAGTTGATTTTTTGACCACTCCCTTTTCATTCCAACAGCTCGAGGCGAATTCGCTTCTGGTAATGTGGCTGTCCTAAAATATTCTGCCTGAGGATGGAAGCTCATGCTTCCAAAAGTGCTCAGGGCATGCAACAGGTTTGAGTTTGGCCTTCCCTTAGACATTAAAAGTTTATTTTTTTTCAAACATAAGTTCATATTTGAGTACTTTTTATTACTTAAAGTAACCAATGTTTTAACTTAATTTTTTTTTTAGTTGTAGTTGAAGAGGATAGGGCTGATGTAATGTGTACCATACTTAAATCTTAATATGTAAATATCAATCTTTTTAACTTACTAAGGGAGGAGTTGGCTCAAAAACAAAGATGTACTATATGAATATGTTCTGTTGTGAGCTAGGTGAGTACCAGTAACTTATCTTAAGTACTATAAGAATTTAATGTAATTCTTGTTTCACTGAGAGAAAGAGAGAGAGAGATGCCATTTTACTTCTTGATATTTCTTTTACACTGCTTGCTTCATGTAATATGCAGTGCAGTAAACATCCATTTATAAGCATTCAGATTAGCTCATTCATACACTCGACATGGATCAGGAACACTAAACAGCAGTCATCGCTCTCTCCACATTAATAAAGAAAATTTCCGTGTTAATAATGAGAATTATTAACGTGGAAATTCACGTTAATAATTCTCATATATATATATATATATATATGTGTGTGTGTGTGTGTGTGTGTGTTGTTCTATCGTTGATAATGAGATTTTTTCCGTGACTCACTTATTAACGTGGAAAGAGCGGTGACTTCTGTTTGGCATTCAGATTAGCCCTTTTTATTTTTTATTTTACTTATGTTTGACAGTTAGGAGGCATATCATCTATTTGTGGAGAAACTAGAGGTTCTGAGAAGGTTCATTTCACATCTCTACTAATACAGTTGTCGAGGTACATTGTTCCAGAGGTTCCATGTTGTTTGCAGTGATACTTCACACTGAGGAACTAAAGTTTTGATGAGAGAACACCCACCTGACATCAACTTTCTCCAATCTCTTCATTTGTTTCTAGGTTTAATGACTCAATGAAAATACAAAGCTCTAAGGAATTGGCCATCCCAAACATAGTGGCACTGGCTCCAGGAAAAGAGACAGAGTTGGGGCACTGTAGGACAAACATGCCACCCGTACCCAAGGGTAGACAAATTTAAGGCACCCAGTTGCCATGGCATCTGAAAAATTTTAGCTGGCACCTGACTTCTCAAATTCCATTCTGATTTTTTTTTTATTTTTCACGATTTAAATTTATAAGTACAGTATACGGATTTTTCCGTTTACTTTTTATTCTTTTTTTCTTTTTTTATTTTTAATAGACTACTTACTATAAGTCAGAATAATGAAAATGCTAATAAAAGTTTTTGGCACTATCGCCACCAGACTTATGCATTCTGTAATGATATTAGCAGTAGTGATGAAATCTTCGTAGCCATGGCATTCATTATGTTGGGGTGCTTATCAGTGTCAGTGTTTTAATTGAATGTCACACAGCAGAAGACATAGCTGAACTTTCTGAAATGAAAACCTGTTTTGGAATGCAACTATTAATAGAAGTGTATAATGCAATCCTTATCTTTAGTTATGGATTTTGCACCAAATTATTTAACAGCATAAAAAACAACAACAAAATAATACATAAATTTTGGCAGTTGAAGGTCACAGTTCTGTATATGTAGTTTTTCTTTAGATAGATTGTGGTTTTCACCTTTCACATCACAGCCTCTCCTTGACAAATGTCAACCCCGCCTTCTCGTGGTGCATCCTGTTCCCACTAAAGGGGCTCTGACGACCGCCAATAGCGGTATAACTATACCATCGGGATCAGAGGAAATGCTATCCCACACTCACCAACCCGCTTGGCCAGCGTGGTGAGTTATGGCCAAACACCTCCAAAATGACTCTACAACTTAAATCTTGGCCCTCAGTCTCCGGCAGCTGGAATGTACCTGGCCAAGGCAGCGGCCAGTGCGACATGAAGGCAGAGGGTGCTAAGAATCCCCGGAGGACCGGACTAGGCTGCCATTTGATGCTGACCTTGGCTACCTATAACGGACGCTCCCTATCTTCTGATTCAAGGCTTCTTGAATTGGAAGAGGAACTACAAAGGATCAAGTGGGACATCGTCGGGCTAAGTGAGGTAAGGAGAAAAGGAGAAGATCTCATTTAACTGAAAAGTGGACATCTCTTCTATTATCGTGGGACAGATACTGGCAGAACTAGTGGTGTTGGATTTATAATAAACAAGAAACTGAAGGATAAAGTGGTAGAAGTTGAAAGTTCCTCTGACAGAGCTGCACGACTCGTTATCCAACTATCGAGAAGATACCAGGCTCAGATTATTCAAACTTATGCAGCCACCACAAGTCATCCTGAAGAAGAAATTGAAGAATTTTATGAGGAAATTCGTGATCTAAATAATAAAGGTAAGCAGCACTTGAAGATAATTATGGGAGATTTCAATGCAAAAATAGGGCACCGGCAACAGAATGAAACTTCAGTAGGTAAATTCGGTCACGGCAACAGAAACCAGCGTGGAAATACTCTCGTTGAGTTTGCAGAGGCAGAAGGATTTTTCATCTTGAACTCCTTTTTCAAGAAAAAGCCACACAGGAAATGGACATGGAGACATCCAATTGGGACGACAAGTGAAATTGATTTTATTATGTGTAACAAAAAATTCGTCATAGAAGACTGCAGTGTGCTGAACAAGTTCAACACAGGTAGTGAACATAGATTGGTGAGATGTAAGATGCACCTCAACACTAAACTGGAACGTGGCAAGCTCATAAGACAAACAAAATGTATTGACATAACCAACCTTAAAAAACACCATAATACTTTCAAGTTGGAACTGAAGAACAGATTCTCTGCTTTAGAAGGCCTAACATCGGAAGAAGTGGATATTTCGGAAGTTAACAGAAAAGTAACCAAAGCTCTTATGGAAACAGCAACAAAATTAGCTGGGTCTAAGAACAAGTTGCATGTGAACAAATTATCAGGAAAAACCAAAATGTTGATGCAAAAAAGAAGAGAGATGAGGACAATTAAAGAAGATGTGACTTCCAAAGTGGAATATATAGAGCTATGCAAGACAGCACGAAAAAGTATCACTGAAGACGTAAGGAAATTCAACTGTGAGCTAGTGAGGAAAGCAATTGAAAACAACCAAAGCCTTAAGATAGCAAAGGGACATCTCAGTAAGGGAAGAAAACAGATTATGGCTCTGAGAAAAGAAGATGGTTCTATAACAAGAAATAGAGGCGAAATTTTGACAAGAGTGAAAGATTTCTACTCCAAATTATATGAAAGGGATGATACATGTACTCCAGACATGATGAAAGGTACCAGAGTTCTTCCAGTCCTCCCAGCAGAAGTTGCTCATGCAATCAAGAACATGAAGCGGGGGAAAGCTCCAGGAGAAGATGGAATTACTATAGACATCATACAAGAAGCAAGTGGAGAAATTGAAACAGTACTCGCTCAAATTTTCACTCGATGCCTTAATGAAGGGAAGATTCCTGAGGATTGGAACAATGCTACAATGATCCTGCTACATAAAAAAGGTGACATTGAGGATCTCAGGAACTACAGACCTATCAGCCTCCTATCAGTGGTTTATAAAATCTTCACTAAAGTTCTTTCACACCGCTTGAAGGTATCACTGGACATGGCTCAACCGAGAGAACAAGCTGGATTCAGGAGTGGCTACAGCACAATAGATCATATCCACGTACTGAGAGAACTAATTGAAAGAGCGAGGGAATATGAACTTCCATTGTGCATGGCTTTTATCGATTATGAAAAAGCCTTTGATTCGGTGAAACCATCAGCAGTTACCACGGCTCTGAAATCCTGCGGTATTGAAGATGCATACATTAATATTATTAATAACATCTATGAAAATGCAAGTGCAAAGATTCGGCTGTTTGAAAATACAACACACATAAAAATTGGAAAGGGAGTGAGACAAGGTGACACCATATCTCCGAAGCTCTTTAATGCCACATTGGAAAATGTCTTTCAATCACTGAACTGGGAAAACAAAGGGATAAAGATTAATGGAGATTATCTAACCCACCTTCGTTTTGCTGATGACGTTGTCATTTTTGCAACTACCCCATCAGAGCTGCAGAGTATGATCCAGGAACTTGCTGACAAGAGTAAAGAAGTGGGATTAAAAATGAACTTTCAGAAGACAAAAGTGATGTTCAATGCTTTTACAAGAAATGAAGATTTATCGATTGATGGAGAAAAACTGGAGATAACAGATACGTATGTTTATCTTGGACAGCAGATATCAAGTGAGGGTCTCATTGATGAAGAAATTAATCGGCGTACAAAACTTGCCTGGAGAGCTTTTGGAAGAAACAGCATAATTTTCAAGAGCAATATGCCATTATGTCTTAAAAGAAAAGTGTTTGATCAATGCATCCTTCCAGTGCTTACGTATGGTGCAGAGACGTGGACCTTAACTAAAAGAGACATACAAAGGCTGCAGACAACTCAAAGAAGCATGGAGAGGTGCATGCTTGGTATAACCAGGAGAGATAAGAAGAGGAACTCGTGGATCCGAAAAATGACGAGAGTGGAAGACATCATGATCAGAGTTAAATCCCTGAAATGGCAATGGGCTGGACATACTGCCAGAAGGACAGACCATAGATGGACAGCCGAAATTTTAGATTGGATTCCAAGGGACAGGAAAAGACCCAGAAAAAGACCGCATGGGAGATGGGTGGATGAAATTCGTAAATATGCGGGAGTGACATGGAGGAGACTGGCACAAGACAGACCGTTGTGGAGGAAACTTGGGGAGACCTTCGTCCAGCAGTGGATTGATAATGGTTGACAATGATGATGATGATCTCTTGAAAGTATAAGCTGGCTACATCAAAATTTCGAGATTTTGTCTATATCTGTCCATGCTTCATCTGGAACTCAAACCCATGCCCAACTCATATGATTAGTTTGAAGTCTGTGTTTCAAATAGCTCGGTCATTAAGGTGGCTGTCCAATTTTTCAGGAACCTCACTGAGCACACAGTGAAGTTTCAAGTTGTGAAGCCCATAGGACATCAGGTCTAGAGAGAATGTGCTGTTTGGTATGTGAAAAGTTTATCTCAGTAATATGTTATCCATATAACAATTTACATTTGTGGAGGTAAGACATATGGTCTGCAGTCTACACTCTTGGAAAGTATATTTCTTGGTGTTCTTATTGGTTCACAGAATTGAAGAAACACACAGTGATAACTGAAGAAAAAAAAGTTTTTCCTGTGGAATTAACATAGGTGCTTCATATTAGGAAATTTGAAGTGTAGGAGCCAGAGCTTTAAGGTACACAAGCTCTGGCTCTTAAGTTGAACATAGTGCAAGTTTTATTCTTTCAGTCAACCAAATTAAATGTTTATCTATTCTCATAATGTTTAAAGATACATTATTACTTCATAGGACTGTTAAGGAGTATACGCCATCCCTGTTTCTCCTCCTTTCAGTGAATAAATGAAATACAAGAATTGTGGACCCATTGTATTGTCCTGGAGCTTTGTGCTGCCTGTATCTCCTTAAAGAGCACAAGTAAAAATCAAATGTGATTGTAAAAGTACATGCTGGCCTATTTGATTCAGGAATATAATTAAAGGAATATGAAAGATTTTACCCACTTCTGTGGAGAAAGTACCAAATGACTGATGGAATTTTGAGTAACTTTCAGCTTTACTCAGATATATTGGGTTGGTACAAATAAAATGTCTGGTGCAAATGAGCAGTGGAGACAAGCCCCTACCACAGTGGAATGGAACCACTAACAGGTGTTGCAGGTATTACGTCACAGACTTATTATAAATAGCTAGCATGTGTGAAGAACAAGGTTCAGGCGTGGCATGTTTGGACGTAACGTGGTTTGCAAAGGAAACGTGCAGACGCCGGATTTGGGAGTCATCCTGTGTGAATTTAAACTGGGCCATTCTGCAGGAATTGCCACTTGAAACGTTAACAAAGCATTTGGGGAGAATACAGCCAACGAACAAACCATTCGACAATGGTTTCTGAAGTTTCGAAGCGGAGATGCAGACCTGCAAAATGGAGCACGTGGTCACCAACCTGTTGCTGTTTCTGACGATGTTCTGTTATGTGTGGTTGAAGCGGATCCCCAAAAAATGTGTTGTTAGATAGCGGCAGAGGTAGGTGTCCACCACACGACAGTTGTTTGGCGTCTGGCTCCGCTTGGTAAGGTAAAAAAGCTGGACATGTGGCTGCTGCATGAGTTGACAACTGCCAACAAGACTTGACGTTTGGAAGTCTGCACGTTGCTGCTGGCCAGGAATAAACAGGAACCTCTACTGCATCGAATTGTCACGTGCGACGAGAAGTGGTTCCTTTATGATAATCGGAAACGATCTGCACAATGGTTAAACAAGGCACAGCCTGCTGGATAGCATCCCTAAGCCACCCCTACACACCAAGAAGATGATGCTCCTTGTCTGGTGGTCCACAGCCGGGATAATTCATCGGAGTTTCTTGGCTAGAGGCCAAACCATCACTGCAGAACATTATTGTGCTGAAATACACCAGATGCACCAGAAATTGCTGCAGAAACAACTAACTGGCTTTGGTCAACTGACGTGGTGTTCTTCTGCCCCAGGACAACGCTCTCTCTGATGTCGCACAACGAACGATGCTGACAGTAAGTGCCTTGGGCTATGAAGCATTACCTCATCCTGCCTATTACCGGACTTGTCTCCGACAGACTATCATCTGTTTCGTCACCTGGATCACTTCCTGTCCAGGAAACAGTTCATGACAGATGAGGTTCAACGTGCAGTTGATGACTTCTTTGGGTCCCAGCCACAAAACTTTTTTCTTTCCAGGATCATGGCCTTGCCGGAAAAATGGCAATTATTTCGTCTAGGTAAGTTGTCCTACTTTTCCGTTCTCGCTGTCCATGTGTGCTGGTCCTTTGCCGGACATTTCATTCTCACCAACCCAATAATTGCAAACCAATTACTAAGACTATAAAAAACTGGCTAGGGTAAGCTTCATAGCTTGTCACTCTCATGAAAATTAAAGAAAAATAATACTAAATGATACTTCATATCATCTTGGTCATTGAAGTAGCAATTTAGTAGTCATCTAATTCATCAGAATAATAAAAATAGAATTAAGGGTTATCATACTTATAAAGTTCTGAAAAACAATAACATGCAACATCTGCCTTGTGGTGACTTTATATTAACTAGAAAAGGAAGAGTACAGCGAGATGAATTCTGAAACTGGTATTGAAAAGTCGATGTTTCTGAAAGTACAGTAAATATGTATTTTCATTGATGATTTATTATTCGTAATTTTATGAAGATTGCAGGAGACCCAGGAGCAGAATTACGTTCAGTGTTCTGCAGCATGACAACTGAGGATTGTAAATGTTCTGCAGGCAAAGCGTGCAACCCTTTGACCAAACTTCATTAAAAAAATAAAAAAAAATCAAGTGAATAAATCACAGTAAAACAAACATTAAAAAATTACTTACCATCAGTTGAAACCTCTTGTTAAAAATAACAATACATAAACCTGTTATTTAAATCAAAGAAATGTATTTAGAACCAGGGTATGTATTTAGAATTTCATATACTGTCAATAACTTTTTAAGTTAAATAATGTGCCATTGATGCAGATGAATTATTTACAAAGTGTTTGCGGTAATTTGGTCCATACGTTGAAATTATGGCAGCTTTCAGTATTTTTCTGATTGATTTACAGTATGTCCATATGGTGCTTTATTTGATATTATAAATATGCATTTATCATGTTTTCTAACTATAACATCATCTCCGTCATTAGTATTGGGTCTTTTACGTACAATCTGTCAATTACTGAATCCCCAGGATTCACAAATTGCCTCAGAGACAGGCACAGATAAAATAAGAACAGCAAACTTAATAAATTTTGGGATCTCTGTTTTCATTTCATTTAGCTTGTTTTAAGAGATCTTTAATCTGGAAAAAAGTTTCTTACAGATGTCTACTTATAGGTCCAAGTGACAAAAACAGTGTACTCAAAGAATAAATCTTCTATTATTATTTTCTTCTGAGTGTGGAACACATGGAAAAACCTTTACAAATTCAATAAAAGTGGAAATCTTCCAATTCTTTCTTCTGCATGGAACAGACATGAGTTCTTGGAAATATTAAGTATTCAAAATTCAGTAAAATATCTGCTCTTCTTGCAATCATGTCAACAGTTTCCTTCTTTTCAAAATACACAGTGTATTGTTCTAATAGATCATCAGTATAGCCTGTTATCTTCTGAATATCATAACATAAGGGAGCTATGTCAGAGTGTTTCTGAGTGCAGCGTAGTTTTTTCGAACTCATCGTTCAGTCCAATTTAGAGTTTCAGAAAATTCTCCTCCATTTTCAAGCTGAAACACAATAATTTATTCAACAAAATCATATTTTACATTAATACTGAACAGAGGGAGCCATGAGGGGAAAATTATGATTACAGGAGAAATTGTCACTCCGTCCAACTTGCGTTTTTGAGAGTTTTGAAAGGCGGAATTCCATTTCTAGCTGGAAAGCGTCCCCCTCCCCCATTCTCTTCGCTCTTGAGAATGACACAAATGATGACAACAAAGGCAAAATACCCCAAATTCGTGGGGGGGGGGGGGAGATTACAGGAAAATTTTTGTTCTGTCGAATTTTCTTTTTCGGAAATTGTTGCCTACAGTTTCAAGTTGAAATACAAACATTTATGCAATAGACTGATATTTAGCAATAATACTGGAGCGAGGCAACTTTGCAAGAAGAAGTAATGATAACGGGAATTTTTTTTAAGTTTTGAGAAACGGAATATTGTTCCCAGATCGAACCCCCCTCCACCCCCACACACTGATCCCCTCCCCCAAAATTCTGTTCAGTTTTGTATCTATTCCAAATGATGGAAAATGGGAAATTCCGCAAAAGAATCTCATTCCTGATTTGTAACAGTTGGTGATATGCAAAATGCATTGTCCAGGCCGCTACATATCGAAGCCGATCATGCGTCCATAAATTGATTATATTTTCGTTATGAACGATGTATTTTACTACAATTTCAAAACTCTGTGAAAGATTCGTTTTTGACGCAAGTAATTTTTTGAAGGATACGTTTTTAAAGCTAAAATTTTGTGGGTGGTCAAAATATGGACCCAGATTATATCATCATCATCATCATTGTCAACCATTATCAATCCACTGCTGGACGAAGGTCTCCCCAAGTTTCCTCCACAACGGTCTGTCTTGTGCCAGTCTCCTCCATGTCACTCCCGCATATTTACGAATTTCATCCACCCATCTCCCATGTGGTCTTTTTCTGGGTCTTTTCCTGTCCCTTGGAATCCAATCTAAAATTTCGGCTGTCCATCTATGGTCTGTCCTTCTGGCAGTATGTCCAGCCCATTGCCATTTCAGGGATTTAACCCTGATCATGATGTCTTCCACTCTCGTCATTTTTCGGATCCACGAGTTCCTCTTCTTATCTCTCCTGGTTATACCAAGCATGCACCTCTCCATGCTTCTTTGAGTTGTCTGCAGCCTTTGTATGTCTCTTTTAGTTAAGGTCCACGTCTCTGCACCATACGTAAGCACTGGAAGGATGCATTGATCAAACACTTTTCTTTTAAGACATAATGGCATATTGCTCTTGAAAATTATGCTGTTTCTTCCAAAAGCTCTCCAGGCAAGTTTTGTACGCCGATTAATTTCTTCATCAATGTGACCCTCACTTGATATCTGCTGTCCAAGATAAACATACGTATCTGTTATCTCCAGTTTTTCTCCATCAATCGATAAATCTTCATTTCTTGTAAAAGCATTGAGCATCACTTTTGTCTTCTGAAAGTTCATTTTTAATCCCACTTCTTTACTCTTGTCAGCAAGTTCCTGGATCATACTCTGTAGCTCTGATGGGGTAGTTGCAAAAATGACTACGTCATCAGCAAAACGAAGGTGGGTTAGATAATCTCCATTAATCTTTATCCCTTTGTTTTCCCAGTTCAGTGATTGAAAGACATTTTCCAATGTGGCATTAAAGAGCTTCGGAGATATGGTGTCACCTTGTCTCACTCCCTTTCCAATTTTTATGTGTGTTGTATTTTCAAACAGCCGAATCTTTGCACTTGCATTTTCATAGATGTTATTAATAATATTAATGTATGCATCTTCAATACCGCAGGATTTCAGAGCTGTGGTAACTGCTGATGGTTTCACCGAATCAAAGGCTTTTTCATAATCGATAAAAGCCATGCACAATGGAAGTTCATATTCCCTCGCTCTTTCAATTAGTTCTCTCAGTACGTGGATATGATCTATTGTGCTGTAGCCACTCCTGAATCCAGCTTGTTCTCTCGGTTGAGCCATGTCCAGTGTTACCTTCAAGCGGTGTGAAAGAACTTTAGTGAAGATTTTATAAACCACTGATAGGAGGCTGATAGGTCTGTAGTTCCTGAGATCCTCAATGTCACCTTTTTTATGTAGCAGGATCATTGTAGCATTGTTCCAATCCTCAGGAATCTTCCCTTCATTAAGGCATCCAGTGAAAATTTGGGCGAGTACTGTTTCGATTTCTCCACTTGCTTCTTGTATGATGTCTATAGTAATTCCATCTTCTCCTGGAGCTTTCCCCGCTTCATGTTCTTGATTGCATGAGCAACTTCTGCTGGGAGGACTGGAAGAACTCTGGTACCTTTCATCATGTCTGGAGTACATGTATCATCCCTTTCATATAATTTGGAGTAGAAATCTTTCACTCTTGTCAAAATTTCGCCTCTATTTCTTGTTATAGAACCATCTTCTTTTCTCAGAGCCATAATCCGTTTTCTTCCCTTACTGAGATGTCCCTTTGCTATCTTAAGGCTTTGGTTGTTTTCAATTGCTTTCCTCACTAGCTCACAGTTGAATTTCCTTACGTCTTCAGTGATACTTTTTCGTGTTGTCTTGCATAGCTCTATATATTCCACTTTGGAAGTCACATCTTCTTTAGTTGTCCTCATCTCTCTTCTTTTTTGCATCAACATTTTGGTTTTTCCTGATAATTTGTTCACATGCAACTTGTTCTTAGACCCAGCTAATTTTGTTGCTGTTTCCATTAGAGCTTTGGTTACTTTTCTGTTAACTTCCGAAATATCCACTTCTTCCGATGTTAGGCCTTCTAAAGCAGAGAATCTGTTCTTCAGTTCCAACTTGAAAGTATTATGGTGTTTTTTAAGGTTGGTTATGTCAATACATTTTGTTTGTCTTAGAGCCTGTAGTCCTCCCTTACCTGCAGGACCTGCCAGTGGCCAAGTTTCAACAGGACAATGCGCGCCCGCTCGTGGCGCGCATCGTGCAACATTTCTTCACAGCCCACCAGGTGTCACTGCTGCAGTGACTCGCCTGTTCTCCCAATAAGTCGCCCATCGAACACGTCTGGTCGCTGCCCGGAAAGCACCACCCATGGCTACGCCTGATGAACTGTGGCAACGTGTGGAAGCAGCCTGGACCGACATACCCTAAGCCCACATCTAAAGCCTCTTTCATTCAATGCCGCGGCCGTTATTGCAAGCCATGGGGGTCACACGAACTATTGATGTCTTTGTGTTCCGCAAGTCGTGCGGGCCTGTAAGCTCAATCGTTTCATCTTTGTATCTGTTGTTATGTGTCCAGTAAATCTGGCTTTGCTATCTTGTGTCCTTCTTGGTGTTGCATTTTGGGTGGCCAGCAGTGTATATATATATATATTTATTAAAATTTTCTAAGGCGGAAGACTCCTTCCTAGCAACTTTACTTCGGCGGGAGTTTACAACTTTGGGCGGGGATCCTGCCATCCCTCGTGTTCTGCTATTGTTGACTTGAGGTGATTTTTTTCAAGATGGACACCTAACAAAACACTCTCCCCAGCAATATGTGGTTTAACACAGTTTGGCACCTCCCACTTCACAACATGTTAGCGTGGAGGGGAAAAGGAGTCTTCCAAAATGTGCAGGGAGAAACAATCACTTACCATCCCAAATGGCAGGAGTGGATGGATGCATAGCCCTGGGATGGATGTGTGTGTATGGAGGGAAGAGGGATTGGTCAGTGCTCTGGGCACAAGGGCGGGGAGTATAGTCAAGAGGAGTTCCAGGCAGATGGACGGGGTATGCGAGCGAGTGCTGCAATTGCAAATTTAAGATAAACAAAAATTTCTGCAAGTGATTGAAATTTAAGATTTAACAAAATATGTTCTATAAATGAAAATATTCTACAAGGAAATTGAAATCTAAAAATTTCTGCAAGTGATTGAAATTTAAAATTTAACAAAATATGTTCTATAAATGAAAATATTCTACAAGGAAATTGAAATCTAAGGTAAAAAAATATATTCCCCAAGGCATTGAAATCTAAGATTAAAAAGAAAATGTTCTGCAAGGGGGACTTTGTTCTACGACGCACGTTGATCCTGGTGCACAAGATATGAAAAAGATAGTGGGATGGTGTTCTTATTAACCATTTTTAGCTTTCATGAATATCAATTGCTTTTTTCCCAAAATATTTTTGTACTGGATTTGTTTTTCAGTTTTATAAAACTTTGGTGGCTTTCAGTAGCAATGTTTATCAATGATTTATTGTTCTGTTTAACTACTACAATCATTGTCATGGCATTTCAGATTTTTTTTTCACTCAAAGGTATGATACTTTCAGCCAACAATATTGATGTTGTTTTATAAACCTTTTTCCTTAAGAGAGATTATTTCTTAACACAGGTATAACATGGTGACAAGTAGTAATGAAGACAAGTCCTTCTTCAAACGACTTTCTTTCTATTTTGTTGTATTTGATGAAGCGCACATGCTGAAAAACATGGCATCGCAGAGATATCAGAGTTTGATGCGTGTTAGAGTGAGTATGCAGATTTCAAATTTGTCATTAGTGTTGCTTTATCATTCAGTTTATTCTTTATAGTTTGATGCACGTTAGAGTGAGTATGCAGATTTCAAATTTGTCTTTAGTGTTGCTTTATCGTTCAGTTTATTCTTTATAGTTTGATGCGTGTTAGAGTGAGTATGCAGATTTCAAAATTGTCATTAGTGTGGCTTTATCATTCAGTTTATTCTTTATAGTTTGATGCACATTAGAGTATGCAGATTTCAAATTTGTCATTAGTGTTGCTTTATCATTCAGTTTATTCTTTATAGTTTGATGCGTGTTAGAGTGAGTATGCAGATTTCAAATTTGTCATTAGTGTGGCTTTATCATTCAGTTTATTCTTTATAGTTTGATGCGTGTTAGTGAGTATGCAGATTTCAAAATTGTATAGTGTTGCTTTATCATTCAGTTTATTCTTTATAGTTTGATGCGTGTTAGAGTGAGTATGCAGATTTCAAATTTGTCATTAGTGTTGCTTTATCATTCAGTTTACTCTTTCAACTTTTCATTTGCTTTCAGTGCCCAATCTCTGCCGAGAAATAGCTGTGGTTACATTTGCGTTTTATTTCATTTTTTTATTATTATTTTTTGTTTTTGCAAAGAAATGTTGCACAAGTGATTAAACTAAGAGAATTGGACATAAAAATTATAAATCGTGGAATAAAATTAATTAGAATAAATATTCATAAATAAACTGTATAAAAGTGGGTGGTGGTACGCCAAACAACTAAGTAAATAATAACATCCATTTTATTGGCATAAAAACAATAAACAACTGGCTGCAAGCTTTTTGCACCTACGGGTGCCTTCTTCAGGCTTAGACGTGGTTTAAGTACAACGTTTGGAATCTGAATGAATAAACAGAAAAATTAAAAATAGGTATGTGAAATGTATATAAACGAGACAGCACGGCACGTGCTGAAACAAATGAAAATTTGAAGAATCAAATACTTTATCGAAACGTACGCAGGAACGTGCGCCATACCAATGGCAGGTCCAACGACACGTCACTGCTGAACAAAATCTCCAAAGATTCCCTAATGGCTGTGCCTCTGAGGTAGTGTATGGTGCGATCTGTTGTAATTCGGCCCATTGTGGGGCGGCAAAAGATGTTATTACCTCCTGTGAAAGGGCAGTGGATGATTTATTGCTCAAGACGTCTCTTTTGTGTTCAGTCAAACAAATTCCAAAGGACCTCTTTGTCGTACCTATATAAAATTTGGTAGTTCCATCTTGGTATCTAAGCGGTATGGAATATACCCCTGCATTAGCAAGCGAAGTGCTGCCGCTTCCAGATGAAAGGAGGTATTGTGGTATGGGCCTTGGGTGGCAAATTCCAACTCTAAGTCTTCAAATGACACTTCCGGGATTGCGGACATCAATAATATTAAATTGTTGGCTTTAGCTGCAGGCAATAATGAGCATGTAATTGATGACATCTTTAAGAGTGCCAAACTTTCGTTTGCTAATCAACATCGCCATATCAAGGAACCCAGTCAGAGGTTCATTGGCTCCTTTCTGTACGTACCAGGACTCACCTATTTCATCCGGAATGCATTTAAGAAGTTAGGACTTGGAGTTGGAATTTGCCAGCCAAGGTCCATATCGCAATACCTCCTTTCATCTGGAAGCAGCAGCACTTCGCTTGCTAATGCAGGTGTATATTCCATACCGCTTAGATACCAAGATGGAACTACCAAATTTTATATAGTTATGACAGAGGTCCTTTGGAATTCGTTTGACTGAACACAAAAGAGACTTCTTGAGCTATAAATCATCCACTGCTCTCTCACGGGAGGTAATAACATCTTATGCCGCCCACAATGGGCTGAATTACAACATATTGCACCGTACACTACTGCCTAAGTAAGATACAGCATTAAGGAAGAATCTTTGGGGATTTTGTTCAGCAGTGATGTTTGCAACAATGACGTGTCATTGGAGCTGCCATTGATATGGCGCATGTTCCTGCGTGTCTTTTGATAAAGTATTTGATTCTTCAAATTTTCATTTGTTTCAGCACGTGCCATGCTGTTTCGTTTATATACATTTCACATACATATTTAAAATTTTCTGTTTATTCATTCAGGTTGCTAACGTTGTACTTAAACCATGCCTAAGCCTGAAGAAGGCACCCATAGGTTCTGAAAGCTTGCAGCCAGTTGTTTACTGTTTTTATGCCAATAAAACAGATATTGTTATTATTTACTTATCATAAATGAAATTATGAAAATTGTAAGTCATAGAATTATAAGCATAGAATGGAAATTTTCTTAGCATTTAATGAACAGAAATTTCAAAATAGGCCATACCACATTTTGTAATGTGGAATATTTGTGAGCATGTGGATTCAATTTTAAATGTTTCTTAATGGTACTGGAGCACCTACCAAAAACAGAAAATTTAAAGCAAAATATGCACTGTTTTCTGGTTTGGAATTTGGTCTGGAGTAGGAGCAGAAGTACCTGTGGAAATTGGAGAGTTTAAGTGTCACTGAACATTCTTTTAATTTCACATGAACCATATAATAGATTATATTGTGTTTTACACCTAATTAACTACAGGAATAAAAAAAACTGTTGTACAGCTGCAAAGAAAAATAATGGAAATTGATGATTTGTTCTCTCTCTCTCTCTCTCTCTCTCTCTCTCTCTCTCTCTCTCTCTCTCTCTCTCTCTCTCTCTCTCTCTCTCTCTCTCTCTCTCTCTCTCTCTCTCTCTCTCTCTCTCTCACACACACACACACACACACACACAGGTATGTGTAAATTCCTAAATTGGAATTGCACTTGAAATTAATTGACAGTTTTTATGTACAGGGTGTTTCAAAATGATTTGAATGATTTCACATTGTTATATATATTTCATAAATTGACAAAACAAGATATAATTTCACACATGTAATGGAACTCTCCAAGTTTAATTGTCAATGGGTAACATGAAGCTGGCTGTCACAGATGCTCAATGTGAGCTGCCTTCGTTACTCTGCAAACGCCAATGCAGTAATCTAACTCCGTCCAGGTGGTACATTGCAACATGTTCTCATCAATGGTTTGCACCACAGCGTAAATGCAATTTTTTATTTCACCCACATCTTGGGGAAGTGGTGGTTTGTAGACAGTATCCTTCACGTACCCCCATAGGAAAAAAATCACAGGGCGTGATGTCGAAGGTCTGCCAGACGATTTACCCTTACAAAGACAGCGTGTTCGCTGGAATTGATCATACCACCTTTGAATAAAGTTCTTTGCTGGTGGATTTTTATGAAATTGTGTACGAAACTGGTGTTGCACACTCAACACTAACCTACTCGCATGAAATTGTAAGTTGCAATTAATGCTTTCTCTTTGCCACTGGCAACCATTTTCACAACTAGTCTGCTTGGCGGTGGAATTATGAACTACCGAGCTTGTTCAGAAATAAACTTTAGGATGTGTTCCAATGTATTTTGCTGGTTATGTATTCCAGATGGAACATGTTGTTATTGTTCAAATAATTTCCATACACCCTGAATAAAGATTCCCCTCCTTTCTCACTTCTATAGCTGAATGAATGTTATGTGATTGATAATTGTGTTTGATTTTCCTCTCTTGAGCAATGTAAAAATTTAGGGTTTGTGTTGTTAATGTGAAGTATAATGTGCTTTGTATCCACTTTGGTGAGATGAAGTTAACAGCTGATGAAAATTCATTCCTTTGTTCCCCAGGTGTACATACAGGTCTTTTTTTCTTCCATTGAAGTGTATGCTTTAGAGCATAATGAAAAAGAATGGTGAAAATCCATGTTACACGATAGCAATTTACAAATACATTAAAATACTGCTAAAGAATTAGTGCTAAAGTTATGTAAAAAGGAAATAAAATTGTGAAACTGGATGTTTTGGTGGCTACTTCTTCCTTCACCAGCCATGGAATGAATTTATAATATAACACATGGTGAATCAAATATTGCCAGATTATAAAATTGATTTTCAAAAATTTGATGAGGTGAGTCTGTATTTACAGGTATTAGGGAAAAGGTAAATTTCTAAACTTTCATGATACCTAAGAGATTTTCTATTAATGAATGGAGCAGTGTGTTTTGTTATTTTCCAATTAGGAACAGCCAAAATGTACTGATGATTAATAACAAAACAGGAGTAGATGAGCTAGCTACCTCTCTTAATATTAGACATGCTCTTTCAGACGTTGACCTATACTACGGTAAGTACTTCTGATGTGGTAGGTAACTTCTGCTAAGATATTAGTTAGAATAGAATAAACACAAAGCAAATTGAGGGAAGTTGTTTGGATCTCTATCTTTAAGCAAAAGATTGATAAGTTGTTGAGGAGTCAGCAGTTTTGGTGTGGCCACTGTAGAAGTAAGACTGTGTAAGAGCAGCTTGTCAGAAGCTACGAGCACATAATGGAGCAAAGAGCTGTGATAAAGTTTTACTGTAAATTAGGGAAAACTGCCACAGAAGTGTACCAAGACCTGAAAAGCATTTACGGTGAGGACTGCACTGTGCACAGGTGTTCTGCCGGTTTTCAGTGTTTGAAGTTGGGAGGAAGCTCCTCATGGATGAACCATTCATGGGATGTCTAGTGTCTGCCTGGACAAATTAAAATGCGATGAAGGCTAGTAAAATTGTTGCCCACTAGGCTACTCGCTGAACAGCTTGATGTCAGTAAGGAAACAGCCAGAGTAATCTTAGAAAGAATGGGAAAAGAATATTATGTAGTAAATATAACTTTACCTAAATTTTGGGAGCTGGCTCCTAGATCTGGAGCATATTTGTCAAGCCCTGCTTGTGACCAATTGCATTTCAAGGTTAACAGAAGGTGAGAAAGTATTTTCAATAAAAGGACGAATAGGGTGTCCATCTTTATGTAACTTATTCTACTTACATGTTGCTGCCAGTTAAAAAAATAAGGAAAAAGAAAAACATTTTTATTACCTCCTTTAGTATCTACAGGATTTTCATGGTCCTTATAAATCCTGTAAAAGTTCTTAGGTGTTTATATCTTTAAAGGAAGCTTAAAAGTTCTTATATTTTGCCAAACATTTTTAAAAGTACTTAATTTTTCTAACTGGCTGCTGGAAATCCAGAAGTTACAATGCAGTGCCTAAAATTTCTGCTGTTGGTTGGCTATGTTGTTGATGGTGTCATGTGATGTTGACTAAGAGCCTGTGGGAAAGCACTGGGCAGTGTGATATAAATAATTGTTGAAAAAAGGTGAAGGGCCACCAGGGCTAAATTAAATACTTTCAGCAGATTCACCTAACAAGCCCCATCACCATCGTGTGATACCGATATTTCACTTTTGTACTCCCCTTTTTGTGTATGTAAATAACAATTGTTCAGTTATACCATAAGCAGGGGTCGAAAAATGCGGTCACCTGGTCAACCAGGGCGACCGAAAAATTTGTCCGGGCCACCACGGAAAACATCACCGATAAACATGTACCTTAATTTTCGTCATATAATCCGCGGATAAACGCTGATTGAAAAAAAACAAAAAAAAAACGTCTTTGCGGCCGTTTGGTTTAAAAAAAAAATAAAATCTGCAGGGTAATTGTGCAAGAGAGGGGGCACAATTGAAAAAGAAACTCCCTCAAAAAAATTCTCCTCAGTTCAGGAGTTTGTACGGAGCAGAGAGGAAGGGGTGTCATAATGAAAGACCGCGAAAGTTGTAGGGAGGGATGGCAGGAGTTATTTTGTCTTTGTATTGCTGGGAAAGACAAAACACTGACTGTGCTTGTGCCCTCTCTTCATCAATCGGCTAATGAAAATGTACGCACAACGCTCGCTGCACAAACCTACACATGCATGCCTCATTTCAAAGTTCCACGTTCTGGATCTCGTGTGCGATGTGCCTTCTATTTTAGTTCGTCCTTTGCCATTTTGACCAAAGTCTTTGCTGCTGATATTTTCCTTCATTGCTATTTATGATATCTTCGAAAAGTAAGCGTTTCAGTTACACTGCCAAATTTAAACTTAAAGTGGGGACACAGCTGAGTATATTGTTGTGTCACTACGCAATAGTTTTCAAAAGGTCAGAAAACTAGCGTGCAATGGCGCACTAAAGCCTCAGTGTAAAACGCAAACAAAACCGTCGGTAAATCCGCGGAAGTCCAGTCCTATTTTTTATTGTTTTATCCTGTGTGTAAGAGGACTTTCCTACTTTAAAAGAGAATTTCTTCCAAAAACTTTCGACTTACACGCAAGTATATATGGTATTTCTATTAATTGTTCTGCATCAGCGTTTCATCATTGGCAATATGTAATGCAATTGGAGCTTCTGCATCGGCATGATTATATTTTGTGCTCTTTCTGGCATAAAGTTTACTATAGAAATAGAAAAAGAAGGGTCACTGCCCTTCCTTGACTTCTTGGTTTCACACTCTCCTAACCATACAAACTTTGAGTTCTCTGTATATCATAAGCCTACCTCTATCCTGGTTCTGATCCCCTTCAATTCTTGTACACCATCCCCCTATAAGTATTCAGCACTTAGATTCCTAGTTAATAGAGCTTTTACCCATTCTTCAAATCCCATTTATTGTGATCAGGAATTGATGAAGATTAACAAGATTGCAAAAGCACATGGGTACCCTACGGATTATACAACAATATAAACGGAAGACTTCTATAACCCTCACTAGAAGTGTACACACAACTACCTATGTGGGAAGTATAACCTATCTAAAACCAGTTGTTACTTTGCTAAAAAAACACCTGCAAAAATATTCTTTAGGGTTTGGTGTCAAGACCCAAAACCTTTTCTCTATGATTAGGCATGACAGAGACACAATACCAATTCTATCCCATTTTGGTGTTTACAGTATCCCACTGTTGGACATTAATGGACAAACTGCAAGTCTCTGCGAGGTGGGTTCGACGTACAGAAGCCTGGGAATCAGGTGGGCTGAACATAAATATGCAATTCGTAAAGGAACAGTTACTTCGACTTTGTCAAAAACTGTCATTGAGAGAGACCTAAAACCGGACTGGGACAATGCAAACTTGTTATCAACAGCCTCGACAAAAAGTTCTACGTTGCTTCCTGAGAGTCCTCACATTATAAAACTGGGACCTAAGTGCTGCAATGAGGATATGCCTGTTTACGTTCCTAGTGCCTGGAGAGATCTCGTGTTGGAATATCCAAGTGAGGAACCCTCAAAATAATTTAGGTAATTTTGTAAATAGTTTGTAGTGATTGACATTTAATATCTTTTACTCATCTCATTTACATATTTGTAATCTTGTGCTCATCCCTGTTACTATATAAGTCATGTACCGCTTTATAGGGATTTCACTCCTTAGCCTGATGATGCGACCATAGTGGTTCGCAAAAGTGTTTGCTAGAGCTTTTAAACTCGCCCTTTTAATTGTAAATAAAGACGTTTTTTAACCTATGTTTTTAGATAGTGATTGGGAGGTGTGGTGTTTATGCTCTATATTTAGACGAATCTGATCGTGCTTTGACAGCCTTAATTACTCTTTGTACATACACTTAATTTGCATATGTGATTGTTCTCTCAGTAGGAAAACTGACAACTGACTTGGCAACATGGCTGTCTTATAAATTCTAATTTATTGCACCCACTAACTTAAATCACACTTGTGAACAATGGAATTTACGCACCTAGAAGAAAACATGCTACAATCGCGAAACTTTGCAAGTAGCTAGAGTGCATGCTGGTATGCAAATGATCCACATTTGGTGCGAGTGCGCATGACCGCACACCCTATGGTGGCGCTGCAAGCACAAACCTGCAGCATGAACTAGTAGCCTTATAAACCGGCATTTAGTCGATGCCTCATGAAAGTGAAAAGCACCAGCAGACGCAAGCAAGAGTACAGAGTGACAAGAATGTCAGGTAGACAGACGCCAGAGACATCGATTTACCCAACTTGTGGACTTTGACAGAGAGACCTGATCATCGGGCTGAAAAACGCAGGGTGGTCGGCGCGCTGTATCGTCCGCCATGTGGATCGTTCTGACCACACTGTCCGACTGTGTTGGGAGCAATGGACACATGACAGCACAGCCACACGGCGGAGCGGCTCCGGGCGAAACAGGAGGAGCACCGGTAGAGAGGATCGACAGATCATGTGCCAGGCACGAATGGATCCCACGGGGACACAGTCCACTATACAGGCAGATGTAGTGGCTCCTGTGTTCCCACAAACTATTTCTCGACGCCTCGCGGAAGCGAATCTACGATCCCAGCGGCCCTTACATGTGCTGCCATTAACATTTCAACATTGCTGGCTTTGTGTGCAGTGGTGCCAGGTCAGAGCGATGTGGAACGCCACAGACTGGTGACATGTGGTGTTTAGCAATGAGTGCTGCTTCATTTTGGGGGCAGATGATCATCGTTTCCAGTTGTGGAGGTCCCCAGGTTAACAGCACAATCCCAACCTTGCTATCAAGTGCCACACCTTCCCCACAGCAGACATTATGGTCTGGGGAGTCATTGCCTACGATAGCCAATCAGCTGTAGTAGTGGTATGTGGATCATTGACAGGCCAGCGGTATGTGGATGAGATTCTACTGCCCTATGTGCTCCCATTCCTGGCCGGGATTCCCGGTGCGCTATGCCAGCAGGGTAATGCCCGCCTGCTCACGGCTCGGGTTGCCCAGGACTGCCTATGTCTTATCCAGACATTTCCATCGCCTACCTGCTCCCCGGACATGGCCTCTATCAAGCATGTGCTGGACCAGCTGAAACGCCAGCTGCCTCTGTGTTGCACTATACGGGATTTGGAGCACACCGTCCAATTGTGTGGGCCAGTCTGCCGCAGAACAACATCAGGCACCTGTTCGCCTTCATGTCGGACCGTATTGCAGCATGTATCACCGCATGAAGCAGTGCGACACACTATTAAAGATCACCAGATTGCGTGCCACAGATCCCTCTGTAATTGTCCTGCAGCTCTGTTTTTGCCATCATGTGAATCATTCATCTGTATCATTACGTCCATAAAATTTCAGTTCAGTCTGATGCTTCCTTCTTGGTGCACAAATTTCATTGTCCATGAGTGTATGTGGGAAAATATTGCAATTTTTATTTGCATACTTCAGTTTCCATAGCTGTGTGTAAAAATATATTTGTGAAGACGTCATTGTTAGTATGCAGTTAGTGAGGCCCTTAAAAAAAAAATGATGTGGCACAGGGGTTGTTTTAAAAATCCTTAAAAAATGCTCATTTTTGTGGAAGAAATATTATTAATTAACATGAAATATAGTGTTTTATATGGATCGTATTCACTGATAAATTGTCATAAGACATTATCGTGGTTAATATATTATGAAAAGGTACATTATTTTTATGCATGTAGTGTTTCACATTGTGACAGAGTATTAAATAACTGCAGAATTTATCTCATAAATTAACTATTACAGGCAGAAAGGCGATTGTTATTAACAGGCACACCTCTTCAGAATAATCTAGTGGAACTCATGTCTCTGCTGATTTTTGTGATGCCAGAAATGTTTTCTACCAAAGCTCAGCAAATCAAGCAGATGTTTTCTGCTGTTTCTGTAAGTTTAACAATTTATTCAAAGTGGAATTGGTTCTTTATTTTCTGATTTTAGCTGCTCCCTGTTCACACGCACACACACTACCTACCGCATCATAAACCACAGTGGCTGTGGTTTATGACGAGATTATTTATGGCTGTTTTTGCAATCAGTATTGTACCATCCATGTCTCTTATTTATATATCTTGCCTTTCTTGATTATTTTATGTTTTGTGAAATTTCTGAGAACTGTTTATATATGAAAATTAAATAAAACAGCTTAATACCACATACGAAAAAAAAAAAAAAAAAAAAAAAGGCTGTAGTGTGTATAACTTCATTTGCAATTGAAATTGTGCCTTTTTTGATGGAGAATATATATATAATTTATATGTATAATTTTAATCTTATTTGCTATTGAGTAGATTAAAACTTACCATTCCATTCCAAATTGGGCGCAGATACCTGTTGGGTTATCCTCAAGAATTTTCCTGGAAATAATATATTTAAAAGCCCTGGTCATATGATAGCAAAAAATATAACTTTTATTTCTGGAAAAAAAAGATAGTAGGCAAATTATAATGTTTTTAAAATGGCGTGCCGAAGTGAAGCCTTCACAGCAAGAAATTTCTTGTTTTTAGAAATTAATAATTCTTAAAATTTTAAGGTTAAAGCTGAGATTTCTTTCCTATAAGAAGCACAATGTTGGGGCTTTAATACGCACAATTACTTTTAATATGGCTGTGCCTCGTGTTTATGTTAAAAAAAAAAAAAGGAATTGTAAAAATGTTAGAAAAGTGCAATTTCCGATTTTTTGTAGGAAGTTATACAATTGTTTTACCTTGTAAATTCATATACAGCTGGTTCCTCTCTTTGCTCATGTTTGTTAAAAATGCTTTGCTTGCATTTTAATTGTACTTCTGCAATTATAAACTTCAAGGTATTGAAAAAAAATTATGAAAAAATGTCAGATTTCAATAATTAATATAAAAAGCCATTTTTAAAAAATAATCAGAACCTTTGGTAGATGATAATCATTTATATGGTGGTATAAGGTAAAGCATTAAAAAAGGTAGTACTCAGTTGTCAAGATTTTATTCTCAGCTTAATCATGTAGTGTAATAACCAATTTTGCTGATTATAATAATGGATGAAAAAATTCATAATTGATTGAATGGTGTAATTAAATATAATATTTCTAATGTAATCATTTTGATAATATAGTTGTCTTGATTAAATCATCAAGACAACTGTATTATTAAAATGTGTAAAATAAAATGATTAAGAAACCAAATTACATTAAAAAGGAGAGTCATTTATAATTTTCATTGGGAGTGTTACATGTTATGGAATAAAATTCAAAATAGAAAATTTTATAATATGAATGAAACCTGGACAAATTGTATCATCATCATCATCATTGTCAACCATTATCAATCCACTGCTGGACGAAGGTCTCCCCAAGTTTCCTCCACAACGGTCTGTCTTGTGCCAGTCTCCTCCAGGTCACTCCCGCATACTTTCGAATTTCATCCACCCATCTTCCATGTGGTCTTCTTCTGGGTCTTTTCCTGTCCCTTGGAATCCAATCTAAAATTTCGGCTGTCCATCGATGGTCTGTTCTTCTGGCAGTATGTCCAGCCCATTGCCATTTCAGGGATTTAACTCTGATCATGATGTCTTCCACTCTTGTCATTTTTCGGATCCACGTGTTCCTCTTCTTATCTCTCCTGGTTACACCAAGCATGCACCTCTCCATGCTTTTTTGAGTTGTCTGCAGCCTTTGTATGTCTCTTTTAGCTAAGGTCCACGTCTCTGCACCATACGTAAGCACTGGAAGGAAGCATTGATCAAACACTTTTCTTTAAGACATAATGGCATATTGCTCTTGAAAATTATGCTGTTTCTTCCAAAAGCTCTCCAGGCAAGTTTTGTACGCCGATTAATTTCTTCACTAATGTGACCCTCACTTGATATCTGCTGTCCAAGATAAACGTACGTGTCTGTTATCTCCAGCTCTTCTCCATCAATCGATAAATCTTCATTTCTTGTAAAAGCATTGAACATCACTTTTGTCTTCTGAAAGTTCATTTTTAATCCCACTTCTTTACTTTTGTCAGCAAGTTCTTGCATCGTACTCTGTAGCTCCGATGGGGTAGTTGCAAAAATGACTATGTCATCAGCAAAACGAAGGTGGGTTAGATAATCTCCATTAATCTTTATCCCTTTGTTTTCCCAGTTCAGTGATTGAAAGACATTTTCCAATGTAGCATTAAAGAGCTTCGGAGATATGGTGTCACCTTGTCTCACTCCTTTCCCAATTTTTATGTGTGTTGTATTACCAAATAGCAGAATCTTTGCACTTGCATTTTCATAGATGTTATTAATAATATTAATGTATGCATCTTCAATACCGCAGGATTTCAGAGCCATTGCAACTGCTGATGGTTTCACCGAATCAAAGGCTTTTTCCTAATCGATAAAAGCCATGCACAATGGAAGTTCATATTCCCTCGCTCTTTCAATTAGTTCTCTCAGTACGTAGATATGATCTATTGTGCTGTAGCCACTCCTGAATCCAGCTTGTTCTCTCGGTTGAGCCATGTCCAGTGTTACCTTCAAGCGGTGTGAAAGAACTTTAGTGAAGATTTTATAAACCACTGATAGGAGCCTGATAGGTCTGTAGTTCCTGAGATCTTCAATGTCACCTTTTTTTATGTAGCAAGATCATTGTAGCGTTGTTCCAATCCTCAGGAATTTTCCCTTCATTAAGGCATCGAGTGAAAATTTGGGCGAGTACTGTTTCAATTTCTCCACTTGCTTCTTGTATGATGTCTACAGTAGTTCCATCTTCTCCTGGAGCTTTTCCCCGCTTCATGTTCTTGATTGCATGTGCAACTTCTGCTGGAAGGACTGGAAGAACTCTGGTACCTTTCATGATGCCTGGAGTACATGTATCATCCCTTTCATATAATTTGGAGTAGAAATCTTTCACTCTTGTCAAAATTTCGCCTCTATTTCTTGTTACAGAACCATCTTCTTTTCTCAGTGCCATAATCTGTTTTCTTCCCTTACTGAGATGTCCCTTTGCTATCTTTAGGCTTTGGTTGTTTTCAATTGCTTTCCTTACTAGTTCACAGTTGAATTTCCTTACGTCTTCAGTGATACTTTTTCGTACTGTCTTGCATAGCTCTATATATTCCACTTTGGAAGTCACATCTTCTTTAGTTGTCCTCATCTCTCTTCTTTTGCATCAACATTTTGGTTTTTCCTGATAATTTGTTCACATGCAATTTGTTCTTAGACCCAGCTAATTTTGTTGCTGTTTCCATAAGAGCTTTGGTTACTTTTCTGTTAACTTCAGAAATATCCACTTCTTCCGATGTTAGGCCTTCCAAAGCAGAGAATCTGTTCTTCAGTTCCAATTTGAAGGTATTATGGTGTTTTTAAGGTTGGTTATGTCAATACATTTTGTTTGTCTTATGAGCTTGCTACGCTCGAGTTTAGTGTTGAGGTGCATCTACATCTCACCAATCTATGGTCACTGCCTGTGTTGAACTTGTTTAGTACACTGCAGTCTTCTATGACGAATTTTTTGTTACACATAATAAAATCAATTTCACTTGTCGTCCCATTTGGATGTCTCCATGTCCATTTCCTGTGTGGCTTTTTCTTGAAAAAGGAGTTCAAGATGAAAAACCCTTCTGCCTCTGCAAACTCTACGAGAGTATTTCCACGCTGGTTTCTGTTGCCGTGACCGAATTTACCTACTGAAGTTTCATTCTGTTGCCGTTGCCCTATTTTTTGCATTGAAATCTCCCATAATTATCTTCAAGTGCTGCTTACCTTTATTATTTAGATCACGAATTTCCTCATAAAATTCTTCAATTTCTTCTTCAGCATAACTTGTGGTGGGTGCATAAGTTTGAATAATCTGAGCCTGGTATCTTCTCGAGAGTTGGATAACGAGTCGTGCAGCTCTGTCAGAGGAACTTTCAACTTCTACAACTTTATCCTTCAGTTTCTTGTTTATTATAAATCCAACACCACTAGTTCTGCCAGTATCTGTCCCACGATAGTAGAAGAGATGTCCACTTTTCAGTTCAATGAGATCTTCTCCTTTTCTCCTTACCTCACTTAGCCCGACGATGTCCCACTTGATCCTTTGTAGTTCCTCTTCCAATTCAAGAAGCCTTGAATCAGAAGATAGGGAGCGTCCGTTGTACGTAGCCAAGGTCAGCATCAGATGGCAGCCTAGTCCGGTCCTCCGGAGATTCTTAGCACCCTCTGCCTTCATGTCGCACTGGCCGCTGCCTTGGCCAGGTGCATTCCAGCTGCCGGAGACTGAGGGCCAAGATTTAAGTTGTGGAGTCATTTTGGAGGGGTTTGGGCCATAACTCACCACGCTGGCCAAGTGGGTTGGTGAGTGTGGGATAGCATTTCCTCTAATCCCGATGGTATAGTTATACCGCTATTGGCGGTCGTCAGAGCCCCTTTAGTGGGAACAGGATGTACCACGAGAAGGCGGGGTTGACATTTGTCAAGGGAGAGGCTGTGATGTTACGCATCACCTGACCTTACATCCCTGACCTTACAAATTGTATATTAGATCAGATATCTAAAGAAACTACTACTATCATTGATATTGAGGTAGAACAGCTAAAGATCTTAGAAGCCAGCCAAAAAGTTCTATTATTTACTTGAAAAAAGAAATGTACCAATAAATAAATATATTTCCCTTCCAGTGTGCCAAAATATTTCAGAAATTGAACTTACATATACTCAAAAAACTGCATTACAAAGAGGAATGAAGTACCAATATCCATAAATCTTGCCAAATACAGAAAAGTATATTCCCAAATTTGAAAACATCATATCTGAGTAACCTCAAACAGTTAAAACTAATATCCATTTCAAACTTTTTCATACATTGGTAAAGGAGTATAATGTTCAGCATAATACAAATTATAAAATAAAGAGGTTAAAATGTGAAGGACAACAATTACTTGACTTGAAGAAAAATCCTTAAATTGCAATATGTGCAGTTGATAAGTGCAATCAAATTATTATCTTAAATACAACTGAATATGAAGAAAATGTAAGAAGCCATAAAAGAATTTAATTGTGAAGATATAACAAAGTATCCTATAGACTCACAAATAAATTATCTTTCAAAAGTAAGGAATCACATTCATGTTTCTAATGATATAAAAGCTGCATTTCTACCTATAGGTTCAACTCTTCCCACCATTTTTCCAAAATAAAAAAAAAGAAGACTTGCATCTCAGAATTATAGTATCAAAATCTAAATCTCTGTTAATTAATTTGAGTAATGAATATTTAGCTTCATATTTTGTGAATAATCAGTATGCAATAAAAAATACTCTTAACTTTTATAGAACTACCTGGGTAATTAAGCCTGTTAACACCAGTCTCAAAGAATATTAAATATTACATGGCTAGCTTAGATGTGAAATCATTGTATCCTAGTACATCAGTATTGAAGGCAATTGAACTTATTTATAATCATTTAAGACAACTACAATGTTTAAATAATGTTCAAATTGAAGAACTTCAAGAAGTTATGGTAAATATTTACAGGAACAATTATTTTCAGTACAATAAAACAATTTACAGACAGAAATCAGGAGGTTCAGTGGACTTACCTTTATCTATCCTTTTTGCTGAAGTGATCATGTCTGATACAGAAAGACAAGTAATATATCAGTTACCTGAAAAACCATTGTTATATGTTGATGATATTTTTATATTATCAAAAATGAAACAAGAAGTTGAAATTGTAAAAAATAAATACTCAGAATTATACCCTGAAATTCAGCTAACTATACAATTTGAAGAAAATAAACATATACCATTTCTTGATCTGTTGATAATTAAAGATGCTAATAAATTTAAATACAGGGTGTCCCACTCACTACCAAACCCGGTATTTCTTTAATAATATTAACACCAGTGAAGATATTGCAACGAAATTTGAAGTGGCCTTACCTCATTTCATGCGAAATGTGATGACATCACAACATGTGCTGGAAGTGCCCACCATTTGCGTCCAGACAGCATTGAACTTGGAGCTTTCTGCCAGCCAGCCAGCCAGACGTGCCTCTCTGCTGCTTGATTTCATAGGTTTGAGCTCGGCCATTCCCTTGTGGAAAATTCTGTTATGCTTTAACATTTTTAGCATGATTTTAATTGATGTTTTTTAACTTAGAGTTCATTTTAGTTTATGTGGGGATTTCCCTGTAGTATATATATTATATGTTGATTGAGATACAAATTTTAAATTGCTGCGGAGAGGTGGTCGACTCAAACAGAAACGTACTGAAAGTGTGTAATGAAGGTATGTATTTATGCAGTTACCTTGAGATATTAAAAAACTTGTATGAGTATGTGATTTCAACAATGGGGATACTTATAGGTGTCATCGTAGTACAGATTGCACTTGATTGAATGGTTTATTTTACATTAATAGCTATTTCAAAAAAGCTGTCCCATTTGAAAATTTACTTTCTGAAGTACAAAAGTGGATGCTGAATGGATCACTTATGATTGCATTCATAAACTTCAAAGATGTGGCATTTTGGAAGAAAAAGACTAAAGAAAATGTGATAATTTTTTTCTGGTTTCACACTTAGCTGATTTTGCTGAGAACTAATATGTTGTACTGCAAAATGAAATCCAGGCATATCACTGAAAAATAAAAACACCACACAAGTATCAACATTCACATATGTAACATATTCTGAAGGAAAAGTTTTTTTCATAGTTCCTTAGTTTAGAATGACATGGCACCTGGTTTTGCCCAGGCTCTGCTTTCCATCAGTAAAATTGAAGTGTCGATTAAATCCAATGATCAAATTTAATTCAGACAAACAGCTTTCATTTCTTGTGGAGCTGCTACACACATATTAGAAGCAGATATCAGCTTAGTCAGTTTAAAATGATTGTGAATAAAAGGGCGTGGTTATTCAGTGCAAGTAGCCATGGAAAAAGACGTAATAGCGAAGAGTGGCTTGTGAAGCACAAGGAAATTCAGCACAATCTTTTAAATCTTAGAAGTATTTGGCAACATGGTAAACAGCAATTCTTTTATGAGCATTGTCAGTAAAAAGTTATCCAGAATAGTTCTTCTGTGACATTCTTTCCGTCATGTTGGAAAAAAACTGTGGGAGTGTTGTGGAAACTGTGTCTGGGAATCAGGTCTTCATGCATGTAGATAGCTTACAAAACAACAAAAATGAGGAGGTTAGTAAACCATGAACTGGTAGAAGTGTTGATCATATCTTGCTCTAAAACTAAGAATGAAGTAGCAGTTTGTGGCTTAGCAAAAGATATTTTGTTGCATGTATTTATGAAGAAAACTGATGGATTGGGCAAATAAAAGTTTCATATGAAAACAAAGATATAACAATCAAATTTATGAATCCTTATGGTCCATCAAATAGCTTTAGATGATCTTTACATGGTAACATATCTGTGACAAAATTTAGTTAACTCACTGCGTCTGGCATCGGTCAGTTGGACCGGGAAAATGTGAAGTCTGAAACGTATGGGTAAGTCTGTATGTCCTTTGTTCATTTTTAGGTGTTTGTGGTTTCCTGCCGGTTAATGTTTTTTAGGGTATTTTATGTTATTTTAAATTTTGGTTTTGCAAGGCTTAATTTTTTTTTAATTTTTTGCCTCGACTTGTAGGTTTGTAGCGTGTCCTGTGGGGGTGGTAGGTCCTTTTTCGTCAGTGTTTTGTCCACTTTTTTGGTTGTTTGAGTTACAGTTTCGTGCTCAGTTCTTTTTTTTTTTTTTCCGCTGGCATGTTTGGAGCTCTTGGCTTTTGCGCATGCCTTGCTTTTTTTTTTTTTGCCTCGGATCTCGCCACACACACACACACACACACACACACACACACACACACACACACACACACACACACACACACACACACACACACACACACACACACACACACACACACATTGTCAACCAGAGGAAACTTGGGGAGACCTTCATCCAGCAGTAAAGGAAACTTGGAGACCTTCTATATATACATGGTCTAGTCACATTATTGTGACCACCAGCTAATATCCAGTGTAACAGCCGTGCGCAGCACGGACAGCAGCTAGACGGGCTGGGAGTGACTCAATAAAGTGCTGGAAAGTGTTCAGAGGTATATGGAGCCATACTGACTGCAGTGCATCTGACAGCTGCTGGAGTGTGAGTGGTGGAGATCCATAGAGCGAACAACACGATCAAGGTGGTCCCACAGATGCTCAATTGGGTTTAAGTCTGGGGAATTAGGGGGCCAGAGAAGTACTTTGAAGTCTTCATCGTGCTCTTCCAACCACTCGTGGACATTACTAGCTTTGTGACATGTTGCATTGTCGTGTTGGAAGATTCCATCCACCCCAGGTAAGACAGTCAGCATGTATGGACATACGTGGCTGCAAGGATAGATTCATAACAAATTTGGTCCATAGTGCTTTCCACAGGTATGAGTGGACCCAGAGAATGCCACGAAAACATTCCCCAGACCATAACGCTGCCCTTACCAGCTTGTGTTCTGCCAGCAATGGTTGAAGAGTGCTTGTTCTTCGACTTTTCTTGCCTTATACACAAACGTCCATCTTTTCAATGATGCAAAAACTTGACTCATCGGAGAAGGCAATCCTTTGCCAATTAGCGGAGATCCAAATCTGGTACTGCTGTGCAAATGTAAGCCTTTTTCTGCCGATGCACCTTCGTTAGCATAGGTGCAGTGACCAGCTGTCTGCATCGGAGTCCAATCGCAGCAGGGTTCTCTGAAATGTAATTTCAGACACATTTCCGGTAGCCCCCTGGTTCATTTTGCCAGTGAGTTTGCCCCACTGTAGCATGTCGATCGGCCCTCATGCACATTCGAAGCTGACGTTCACCTTAGACATCAATGGCACATGGTGCTCTGTAGTTTCCACTTCGCTTATTCATAATGGTGCCATTTCTCCAATGACGATTCACTTTAACCACAGCAGCACATGAACAGTTCATAAACTGCGCTGTTTCAGAAATACTGCCACCCTTGGCCTGAAAGCCGATAATCATCGTTTTTGCAAATCTGATAAATCGCTCCTTTTATCCACGACAGCAATGAGTGGTATGTTTTCAGAATGTCTACAGCACACCTTATATACTCACCAAGCCAGCTCACGACACATGCCTTGTTGCATTGGCTACGCGCGATGGAAAGTTTGAAAAAGTAGGAGGTGGAAAGTTTTGAAAATGGAATACAGAAAGTTTTGAAAATGCTGAGCTTTGGCTTTATCAAGGACCAACAGAACACAGCATTAACTCATCTCTACAAAGACCTAGTTGAATATGGGTTTCTGCTATGTCATAGATGTATTTCAGGTAAATGACCTCACAAAAAAAAAAAAAATACCTAAGCAGCAGAAAGGTAAAAATTAAGAAAAAATTTAGCAATACATTCACAATGACTCATCGCCCACAGATCCAAAAAAACCTAGTACAGAGAGCCCATGAGAAAGAAAAAAATAATAACTATTGCGAGACACATGGAGAATTTAGACAAATGAAACGTAATACAAATCCTGGAAAAATAATGTAAAATTTGCAATATGTACATAGTAATGTAAAAATGCTTTACTTGAAGGCACATGTTCCATAAAATGAGACAGCAGAGCCACATAGCTCAAAATACAAAGCATGCAACCTGAGCAAACTTTAACAATGAAGCAAGGCCAAAAAATAAAAAGCCAAGAGGCAAGAGAAAAAAAGAAGAAGAAAAAAACCTGGCTGTGCCAACACATATCGACCATGTCCAGCCCATTGCCATCTCAGGAATTTTACTCGGATCGTGATGTCTCAACTCTTGTCAATTTTCTTATCCTCAAGTTCCTCATCTTATTTTTTGGTTACGTTAAGCATGAATCTCTCCATATTTCTTTCAGTTGTCTGCAGCCTTTGTATGACTTTTTTAGTTAAGATCCATGTTTCTGCTCCATATGTAAGGAACTGGAAGGATGCATTGATTAAACACTTTTTCTTTTAAGACATAATGGCATATATATATATATATATGCCATTGACTGCCAATAGTGGTATAAATATATCATCGGGATTAGAGGAAATGCTATCCCACACTCACCAACCCGCTCGGCCAGCATGGTGAGTTATGGCTAAACCCCTCCAAAATAACTCCACAACTTAAATCTTGGCCCTCAGTTTCCGGCAGCTGGAATGTACCTGGCCAAGGCAGCGGCCAGTGCGACATGAAGGCAGAGGGTGCTAAGAATCACCGGAGGACCGAACTAGGCTGCCATTTGATGCTGACCTTGGCTACTTACAAGGGACATGCCCTATCTTCTGATTCAAGGCTTCTTGAATTGGAAGAGGAACTACAAAGGATCAAGTGGGACATCGTCGGGCTAAGTGAGGTAAGGAGAAAAGGAGAAGATCTCATTGAACTGAAAAGTGGACATCTCTTCTACTGTCGTGGGACAGATACTGGTAGAACTAGTGGTGTTGGATTTATAATAAACAAGGAACTGAAGGATGAAGTTGAAAGTTCCTCTGACAGAGGTGCACGACTTGTTATCCAACTCTCAAGAAGATACCAGGCTCAGATTATTCAAACTTATGCACCCACCACAAGTCATCCTGAAGAAGAAATTGAAGAATTTTATGAGGAAATTCGTCATCTAAATAATAAAGGTAAACAGCACTTAAAGATAATTATGGGAGATTTCAATGCAAAAATTGGGCAACAGCAACAGAATGAAACTTCAGTAGGCAAATTCGGTCACGGCAACAGAAACCAGCGTGGAAATACTCTCGTAGAGTTTGCAGAGGCAGAAGGGTTTTTCATCTTGAACTCCTTTTTCAAGAAAAAGCCGCAAAGGAAATGGAAATGAAGCAATGGATGGACAAGTAAAATTGATTTTATTATGTGTAACAAGAAATTTGTCATGGAAGACTGCAGTGTGCTGAACAAGTTCAACACAGGTAGTGACCATAGAATGGTAAGATGCACCTCAATGCTAAACTCGGGCGTGGCAAGCTCATAAAACAAAGTGTATTGATGATGATGATGATGATGATATGCCATTATGTCTTAAAAGAAAAGTACACGATTATAACTGAATATTGGCTGCTGTCATCTATGGCTTTTTCAAGGGCTGACACAGATCACAACTCTCTTGTTTCTACACAGACCAAGAACATACAGGTTTCTGCTATATTCAGTTTGCAAACCAAAACTTAATAGCATGCCAGGAAATAAAATTTTAAGCCTTAAACTAGAAGCCAATTTTTAAAAGCTCAACAGAGCCCATCAAATAAAAACAACTTAAAATATGAATGATTTAGAAAATGTACGAAAAAAAGTTTTTTTTTTTTTTTTTTTTTTTTTAAACCATTGTGCGAACTGAATATTCAGGCTTGACGCACATTTATTCTAAAAATTGTCAAACACAAGGCACTGTTGGAAACATATTGATTCTAGAAAACATGTATATACACTCACAATTCAGATTCATGGCATTGCACGAACTGAACACATATAACTAATTTCTGCTATAAAGGAATGAAAAACTACTACTAGATTCCATTATGTACAAAAATATTGTAATCAATGAGGAGAATCGACCACTGATATGATATATTTCTTCTATAGAAAGGCGAAGAAGGTCGAAGCAAATTTGAAAGAGAACAGATTGAGCATGCAAAAAGGATAATGAAGCCATTTGTTCTCCGAAGGCTGAAAAGTGAGGTAAGTTTTAGAGTGAACTATGTTGATGTTATGTTTTTTGTTTTATGTAACAAAAGAATACCGTTATTGAGCAGTACTGTAACTTTTGCAGAACAGTTTTTGTAGATGTACCTCTGAAAAATTTAGACAATTGCCACTGTGGACCTTTGGAGATGCAACTGTAATTATTATTTACAGTTTCACATTTTTGCTTATTAGCATGATGAGTTGGATTTTCTCTGAGGAAGGGGCTTCACACCAATTAAAATCTCAAGTGTATTCATACACGAGATTCTTCCGCAGATTCACGAAATTCCGCTTTTCTTGCCCTTAGTTGGGTCATTTTCAAGACTGATTCAAAACTGAAGAGAGATCTTTTGGGGGTTATTTGAAGGATTTTGTGTCATTTTCTGTCTGTGTGAGGATGGTATTTCATCTTCCAAAACTTTCGAAAGCAGAATTTAAACAGAGTGAAGATTTTTCGCATGATTGTAATTTCCTTTTCTTGTAGTGTTGCCTCTGTCCATTCTCGTTGTTAAATATAATTTTATTTCATAATGCTCTTATTTCAGCTTGAAACTGTAGGCAACGATTTGTTAAACAGCAAAAATTTTCCTGTGATCTTCAGGCACGAGATTCTTCTGGTGATTCGAGGAATTTCAACTTTTCCATCGTCAATTGGATTCTTCGCGAGATCGATGGCTAACTAAACAGAAATGTATGTGTGTGTGTGTGTGTGTGTGAGTGGGGGGGGATTGATGGTAGGGGATGTTTTCTGTCTGGGGAAGGTATTTCATCTTTTGAAACTTTCGAAAACGGACATTAGGTGGAGTCAAGATTTCTTCAGTGATCGTTATTTTTTTTTTCTTGTGATGTTCATTCTGCCCAGTTTTGTTAAATATAATTTTGTTCCATAAATATTTATATTTCAGTATGAAAATGGAGGGGAAATGAATGTCCGAAATCAGAACTTTTCCCTTTATGAACTTAGAAACCATTATCTAAAATAGTGAAAGCTTTGATATCATGCATTCATGGTCCTCAGGCTGAAAGTTCTTTCAGCGTGATGATAAAATTGTCACCTGAGAACATACAAAAAAAAAAAAAAAAAAAAAAAAAGATGACAATAAAGAAATAAGAAGGGAAAGTTTGTTCACTATTATTTACATAAATATTAAATATATTATTTTACATAAATAATAAATGGGAAGAAAAGACTAGTTCACTATTATTTACATAAAAAAGAATTATTCAGTCTTGCTGCTCTTGTTATGCTTTATATTTACACTTTTTTGCCACTTGGTTAAAAAGTTTAGCTTTCTTATCTCTTGGTCAGTCTCATGTATTGTATTCAAAAGTATAATGTTAGTGAGCATCCACATGCTGAGTGCAGACACAGCGAGAGAGTACTTGGTGGCAGAATTGACATCGAAGGCTGTCTCCACACACTCATACAGGTCATGGAAAACCTTGAAAGTTGTGGAATTTTGCACGGGTATGGGAAACGTGAAAAAGTGAGGAGAAAATATCTAATAGAGTCATGGAAAATGATATACTGTTTTCTTTCTTTTTTTAATGCAGTAGAGAAATAAATAAGGCTTTACAACAGGAAGTGTGTGCATGTAGGAGTTTTTGAGTTGTGTGATTTGTTGTGTTGTGATTGATAATTATTCTGGTGTCAGTTGAATCCATCAATTTGAGAAAAACTGCAAATAAAAGAGGAAAGATGCTGCAAATGTAGGAATTAACTTACACGGGAGACTTAAAAAACTCAAAAGTATTTGATTCATTCAAAAATTGGTTTCATCTATAAATAAGTCATCCATTAAAGGTAATTTATGCTTTTTTTTTTTTTTTAAATTTTAGGTCCAAATTAGTGCTCACAAGCGTTGGTGATTACCTCCCAACTTTGATTGTTCAGACAATTAAAAAAATGTTTGGGCATCCAAAGACATATTTCATATAACTATTAATTACCTCCCAATGCCCCCAAAAACACATTGTTTTTTTAAAAAACAATTTGTTTCTAAATTAACCCATATAATTTCAAATAAAGGGAAGCGTTTTTTGCCTTGACATACAAAGCCAAAAGCATTCAAGCAAAATACTAGAGAGGATTGAAAAGAAACGCACTGCATTTTTTTTTTTTTTTTTTTCCTCTTTGCAGGTTGTAGTTTTGCAAACAATGAGTTTGAATATCACGCTACATACCAGTTTGGCTGGATCGGGTGTCACTGTGTAGAAGACAGTGTGAATGAAGCCACGTAGATGTTGCGTTTGTTAGCATCGTCTACGAATGAAGAGCAATGCAGTGTAGTCAGATTTTCGTGGGCTAATCGTAAAACTCCGATGGAAATTCATAAAGAAATGGTCGAAGTGTGTGGTAATAATTGCCTGGACCGCAGCAGCATCTCCAGACGGTGCAGTTTATTTGCAGAAAGCCATGACACCCTTACCAATTCACCACGTTCCAGTCGACCTCTAACCGCATTATCACCTTTCACTGTGAGAGGCATTGAACAGGAAATTTTGACTGAATGGCAGATCCATCTGCTCGCATTGGCACAATTCAACATTTGGTATGTTATAGCATACGATATTGTGCATGACAAATTGCAATTTCGCAAGGTCAGTGTGCAGTGGGTGCCCAAGAACTTGACAGATGACCACAAGGGACAGAGAATGATGTCATCCTTGGTCCACTTGATGTGTTAATCATAAGGACATGGATTTCTGGCTGGTGTAGTGACAGGCGATGGATTCACGCTGGGGTAAATGTCTCTAGCATCTTGGTTCTTATGTTGAAAAATAGCTAAGAAATGTAGTTCCAAAAATAGTGTGCATTACTTTTTGACCCACCCTTGTAAGTGTATGTAAATATAGATTCAAATGCAAATAGTAGGCTCCAATGCATAAATACCGGGTGATCCAAAAGTCTTGCACGTTTTGAAAACGTAATAACTCACGGAGTTTTGAGAGTAGGGCAACACGGTTTGCGTAGAAATGATCAGAATGACATCGGGTTTTTTATGAAATCACATAAATTTTTACTCATTTTACTTACATTTTTCATCGCGAGATGGCGCCATAGGTGAACAGGTCTGGGATAGTGGATATAAAAGCAGCAGCTGGGAAGCAACCACAAGTCACAATGGTCAATGTCAGTATGCTGTTATTACCGGACAAAGCACTCTTGGTGAAATTGTTCTATTGCAACGCTAGATGTGCGAGTGCTGAGTTGAGAGCCTACTGGTCACTGAAAGGTGATCACAGTGGGAAAGGACCGATGAAAAGTGCTGCGCTTTGGCGAATGGTGAAAAAATTCGAGGAAACGGGATCTTTGGCAGCACGGCCACAAAGCGGTAGACCGCGATCACATGCTGCTGCAGCAGAGACGATTGCGCAGGAAATGGATGTGATTGCAATGTCATCTGCACATGGCGACTACAGTGCTTGTCATGTTTCTCGGCAAACAGGCATTCCATGCGGAACTGTATGGTAAACACTACGACAGATTCTGCACAGATACCTGTACAAACTGCAACAGCATCACGAACTGCAAGCTGACGATTACGTGTAGCAGCAGGAGTTTGCAGCATGTTTTTTTTTGACAAATGGATGTCAACGAGAACTGGCTGATGAATGTTTTATGGACTGATGAGGCACACTTTTCCCTAAACAGAGCGGTAAACACACACAACTGCCGCATCTGGGCCACGGAACATCCCCGAGCAGTCATTGAAGTGCCACTTCATCAGCCGAAAGTGACAGTGTGGTGTAGATTCACGGCTTCCTTCATTATTGTTCCTTTTTTTCTTCAAGAGGTCCGCGGTACCTCCTTCGAAATTGTTCTAGTGACATGTGCACGTTATGCGAACATGTTACGAACGTACGTTATCCCTAGTTTGCAAGAGCGGGATGCAGTGAATCTGTGCACATTTATGCAGGATGGAGCACCACCCCACATCGCACGTTTCCGCTAAAGCAACTGCTGCAAGAGACGTTTGGCGCAAATCGTGTGTTGAGCTGACACTTTCCGAAGGCCTGGCCGCCTTAGTCACCTGGTCTGACACCCTGCGATTTCTAGCTCTGGGGTTACCTAAAATCACAAGTGTACAGATGTCGCCCCACTTCATTGGCCATGCTGAAAGATGCCTTTCGACACCATGTGGCAGCTATACCACCGGACATGCTCTTCAATGCCGTCCATGGTGTTTTCTCTCGTCTGCAGGCAGTGCTGGAACAGGACGACCATCACATTGGACACCTGGTACAATGAGGTGTCTAACCTGGTACAATCAGGTGTCTATTTTTCTCGACACTTCCAACCTGTGGTTGCTGCACCATCTGGCGATGAAAAATGTAAGCAAAATGAGTAAAAATTTGCGATTTCATAAAAAACCCAATGTCATTCTGATCATTTCTACGCAAACCGTGTTGCACTGCTCTCAAAACTCTGCGAGTTATTACGTTTTCAAAATGTGCAAGACTTTTGGATTACCCGGTATATGAATTCAACCCATATAAATTATAGCTGTGACAACAGCTTCTGTTTGTTTTGTTTGAGCCACTTAGGAAAAGTTTCAGTGTCCCCACACATGCAATGTGTCATATGAAAAACCTGGAACCCCCCCCCCCCCCCCGAAGTAAATGTGTGCACACACTTTTGTTACTTCAGCAGTTTCTGGTGAAAGGATTTTTATAAAAATAATTTGGTTTCTGTGATCATTTTAAGCTCAAAAGCTTTCTACAGGCTTTTTGAATATCTGATTTAATTAAAGGGACACCATTATAGGGTCCAAAATTCTGCTGCTGAGTAAGGTGGTTTCGTGAAATTGTGGGGTGTGCTGAAAAATGTTGATTTCTTACTGTCTTAATTGGGGAGGAGACAATTTCAGGCACTCTGAAATTTTGAGTGTACCTTATTCCAGAACAACACAGTGGCAGAAAGGCCATTGTGTTTGCAGAATTAAGACAATTTTAGCATTTCCAAAAAATCATCTGTCATCATATTTACATTTTTTGTAAAAAAAGATCGTGTTTATGTTATCAGTTTGTCCGTCCATCTGTCTGTGGACACCATATCTCTGAAACTATTAGTCCAATTTGAAAAATTCTTTTCACATTGGGAAGCTTTAAATGTGTGAATGATGATTCTCGCATTCACGTTTTTGTGTGATGCACGACTTCGCCTCTAGAGGGTGTAAATGCAGATGATATCGAATTCAAAATACATTTTATTGCATATATTTGCTTCTAAATATCCAATTGAAAAATTCATTCTTCCTTTCAAAACTATTTATAATGAAGATTATTCTTCCTTTCAAAAATTTTGAAATTCATTCTTCCTTTCAAAACTATTTATAATTACGTCATCACCAATATCTCTGCTTCTAAAACTCCGATTTTAAAAATTCTTTCTGCATCAGATACAGCTCCCAACGAGAAATGTTTTTCATATAATTTCTAATTTTTGGTAAAGAATGGTTTGACCACTAGGTGTCATAAAGTATTTATTTCTGCTTCTGGTGTATTTGCTGAAAAATCTGTTTCTGAAAATGTGGTTGGAAAAATGATTTAGTGAACCCATGGTGCTCACCTCGTAAAATCTTTTCAGAATACTTTTTAAAATGTAGTTTTTCTACCAGGGGCGTTTCTGAAAATGTGGTTGGAAAAATGATTTAGTGAACCCTTAGTGCTCACCTTGTAAAATCTTTTCAGAATACTTTTTAAAATATAGTTTTTCTACCAGGAGCCATAGATGTATATCCTATTGGGTTTTTGGAAAAGTCATGACGTATTTTAGCCATGTTTTGCAAAGGTCATTTATTGATAAAAAGAACAAAGATCAATCAATGATATAATGCCCATTTTGTTTGATAACCTTTTGCCATCTTTCGGTGAGCTGCAGAATGCCTCGTTCACGGAAGGACCTGTCTTTCGTGGCGAAAAACTGTACAAGGTGCTGTACACATTTGAATTGATTGTTTGGCTCCATGGTAGGAGCTCGAAAAACACGACACCTTTAAAATCCCACCACACTGAGACCAGAACCTTCCGCTGATGAATGTCTGCTTTGGATGTTGTTTGAGGCGAAGCAGCACGTCGGGACCAGGACCATTTGTGCAGCACATTGTTGTACACAATCCACTTTTCGTCACCAGTTATCAGTTGCTTAAAAAAAAAGATAGTTTTCCTCACGTTTAATGAGCATATCGCAGATGTTTATATGTGCCGTCAATTGAGCTTCTTTGAGTTCATGAGGAACCCACACATTGAGCTTGCTTATGTATCCCAGCTTCTTCAGGTGGTTGTGAACACTTGAATGATGGATGTGCAATGTGTCTGCAATCTCTTGTGTCGTGTAACGTGGGTTTGACTCGATCAATGCCTTGATTTAGTTGTCATCAACCTCAGTTGGCCTCCCGAACCAAGGAGCATCGTTGAGGTCAAAATCACCAGCACGGAATTTTGCGAACCACCGCTGGCACTGACGTTCTTGTAGAGCATTATCACCGTACACTTTACCCAACTTTTCAGAAACTTGATGCACGCTCTTCCCTTTACAGAAGTAAAACAGTAAAATATGGCGAAAATGCACAGTTTGGTCTTCCATCTTCAACTTGATGTCAAATCTTCGCAAATCAACCAAATCGCTCACTATTGCTTTTAGACTGCAGCTAGAACTGGCACCTGTCAAATGCCATAGCGATAACAGAGCTGTGCATGCCTCTAGTGCTTCTAAAACTGCCGTGTGTGGGGTGGGGTGGGGTGGAGGAGGGGGTTGTTGACATTGGTGATTCAAAACAATGTTCAGTTTTCTAGCACATAAGTCAAAACTAATACACTTAGTTTTGTAGCAGAGATTTAGGAAAGCCTTGAAACTGAATTACATAGTACATTGGCACTAGTCAGTTTCAGATTTTGACAAAGAAAAAAGTTGGCCTATAAATCAAGTATTTGTTGGGTTTTAACTTTTCTAATGCTTCAATAATAGTTGCTGACTGGTTTTTCTACTAACTTAAATAAAAAATAACTACACATTCAACTTTTTCCCCCATTTTAGATTTTGTTCTGTACCAAAGTAACCCACGGAAGCAAGGCAATTGCATGTGGCCTAATATTTGATTACTGTATTCATGCAGTAAATGATACTGTTGGCAAAATAAGAAGTTGGGGGTTTGTGTAACTTTGTGGCTAGAAGTTTATAACTTGCATGTTTTGCAAAACAAAATTTTAATAATTAATTACTAAGATTGCTTGTTGCTGATTTGGATGAAATATCAGCACAGGCTGTGATAAGTAATCATTTGTGTGTATTCCAAGTGCATATCTGCCAAGTTTACAGTTTACCCATAAAATTTATGGAAATTCATGTTTTACGGTAATTTTGTGGAACAGCATATTTTACAGATTTCCGTTGTTTTTTTGTTCTTTCCAGCTAGTTTAGTACCAATTAGGCATAACCTAAAAAATTTTGAAAATAAGTGGCCCAAAGTACCTCTGTGCCTGTGTATTTTAATTTACCAGATTACCATTCCACCTGCTTTTGTTTCCCCAACCCTCTCTGCTTCCAGCCTAGCTGGAAAGACCCAGTAAAATTAGTGCTGTAGGATTAGGATAACTGCTAAAAAAGAAAGAATAGAAAAATACCAGCCTCACATAAAACTTAGAATTGTAGTTTTTAAAAGTATTCTAACATGTTGGCATAAAAATTTATGGTTCAAACCTCTGTATTTTAATTGCTATAAGCTTTAAATACTGCCAAATATTTTAACTACAGCATATGAAATTGATTAAAATCAACATATTTGCATAATAAATCCACTTTTAATTGATGTGTTAGATGCATCTGCCAAATAAACATACAAATTAAATGTTCACTGAAATATTTTTTTTTTTTTTGCAGATTTCAATTCTTGAAAATAAGCTGGTCTGAAAGTGTCCCAAGTTTTACTTATCTTTATTTCTTTTTTTTTTTTCTTCTTTTTTTCAAGGTTTTACAGGACCTCCCACCTAAAGAAGAAGAAACTAAATTTTGTGTTATGACAGAATTCCAAAAGAAAGCATATGTCGATTTGGTTGCAACATTGTCTGCAGAAGTAAGTACTCTTTTGTTTTGATATTTAGCTTTTGTTTGCAGTGATAAAATAGCTTAAATTAAGGTTTGACTTTTTCATGATGCTTAAAACAGTGAAGAGTAAGAGAGAGAAACTCAGCAGTGTCAAAGGAATTCTTGCCATCTAGACAAATGATATCTGTGCTGTGATATAATTTTGGTGATTCTTTTGGTAATTTAAAAACAAAAAATACAGTGTTGCACAGTTTGCTTTTTGTGTAAGTCATAGTTATTAAAACTGTAGGCATTAAAAAATAATTTGACTTTCATTATCTTTCCCTTATTTCTCTTATTTGTTGTAATAGTTTTTTAAGGTATTGCAAAATAAATGGCTAGTTGGTGTGTGTGTTTTTGCTTGTTTCTTTTATCAGCAATTTAGTTTGTCATTTTAAGATTGATGGCACAGGTGCTGCTTTATTTTACTCATAACTTGAACACACATGCATGCGCACACATTTTAATTCTTATTGCAGCAGAGTAAGTGATCACCATACAACAGTAAGGACTTTAGTGTGATTTATTGGTTAGGTTCAAACAGTTACACAGTAGCAGTTCACAGCTTTGATTGAATGTGGGGCAAGAAAAGTCACTCGAATCATTTGTTCCTTTGCTCAACTGGATCTTAGTTTGAGTTAGTGATGGATGCCTGTGTTTGTTTTTAGAGTGCTGGTGCTCTCCCTAAAACTAGTAGGCCTAAGGTTGGGGAATGGTTGACTCCACTTAGTTTTAGATGTTTACACGGACAATTAAAACTACAGGTGCTAATTCTAAAAATTAGTTCTGGAGATACAAATCATGAAAATTCATACATGAGACTCTTCCACTACTTCACAAAATTCTGTCTTTTTTTTTTTTGTTGTTGTTGTCATTTGGTTCATACTTGATCGATGCAAAAATGAAGATAAATTTTGAGGGGGAGAGCGGGGTCGTTTTCCATCTGGAAATGGTATTTCGTCTTCCAAAACTTTCGAAAATGGGGTGAAGAATTTCCCCCATAATCGTAATGTCTTTTTTCTCACTGTGTTGTCTCTGCTCAGTGTTGTTGTTAAATGTTATTTTATTGCATAAATGTTTGTATTTCAGCATGAAACTGTAGACAACAATATCTGAAAACGGAAGTTAAGACGCCATGAAGATTTATGTGTAGTCGTCGAGCGTGAGATTTCATTCGTGATTCGAGGAATTCTGCCGCTTCCGTTATAATTTCGGGTATTCTCGAGATCAATGCACAGCTGATTGGAAATTTGGTTGGGGGGAGGGGGTCTTTTTCTGTTTTGAAAAAATGCAAACCAATAAAAATAAAATAAAAACTAATAGTAAAAGTCTACTCTTCGGCTAAGCCAGTCGTTGTGGTATAGTTTCTTGAGAACTGCAAGCCAGGGGAGGGGAACAAACACAGGTAAGTCATCGTTACAGCAACCCGATGATGCAACTGATAACATTTTCATCGGGTTGCTGTAACAATGACTTACCTGTGTTTGTTCCCCTCCCCTGGCTTGCACTTCTCAAGAAACTATACCACAACGACTGGCTTAGCCGAAGAGTAGACTTTTACTATTAGTTTTTATTTTCTTTTTATTGGTTTGCATATCCTGTATGTGGCAACACTAATGTTATCCATGACTGAAAAACTAAACTGTCTCTGACTACATATATATCACTCTGTCTGTTCTAAAAGATCTTGCCCTACTAGGTTTTTAACTTTATGTATTTTTTAATATGTAAATAAATTGACATCTTTTACTGTGAAACTTTACAGGTTTTTATCGTGCATTCAACAGTTTGAAGTCATTTTATATTTGTCTCATTTAGCACGAACTTTCATCATTGATCATTATTTTGGATCCTACCTCATATATTTACATAACATATCTATGTCTAAATATATAAAAGGTACAGTGCAGTGACATTATGTGTATACAGCACAAAAAATAGGCTTAAACAAGGTGGCCACTAGATTTTGACCATCCACTGGCGAGTTAGAAAAAGCACAAGTTTTTATCTTTTCTCCCAAGGCTCGAATAACTTACCTGATGAATCTGTATATTTCAAATTTTGCTCTGAGCATGTGAAAGGGCTTGCAAGGTTTCACGACACAAATTGAACTGAGCACATCCAGGCTTCTTTGGTGTGACTCCCTACTGCCTGTCTTGCTAGTGCCCTTTGGATAGTTTCAGTAATTATAAGGTGGTTCTATTATGACAGAAGACTTCACAGTGCATTTTTAATTGGAAGCGTATTTGGTAAGATGAGGAAGGGACATGCAAATCCCACATTCTGTTTAAGCCATGCCAGTGCCAGATTGGTATATTTCTGGTTAAGAGCCTGGCTTTGTGTCCAGAAGGGGCATGGTTGGTAAATTTACCTATAGTACTGGACCTGCCTCTTTGCTTCCTTTCCTCTGAAACCATTGGGCCCCATATTAAGGATGGACACCGCTTTATAGCTGTTAAAGTTGCATAGAGTGGTCATTAAATCCTGAAACAAGTATACTAAATGATGAAGTTCTGTTTAAGAGTGATTCATCATGCTACATATGAATGGAAGTTTTGATTCACTTTCTTGACTTTTTTATTTTCATTCAAACACTATATAGAAAACTTATCTAATTGTTGTGTATTAAGATTTATATAGTATATACACTGGTGCCACAATGCATGAAAATGATTATAATATATCTAATTCCAGGTAAAAGAAAGACGTGACAAGATGTTAAGTGGTAGCGGAATGATGATGCAACTTCGTAAAGCTGCAAACCACCCACTTCTGTTGAGGAATCATTTTGATTCTGGAAAACTGAAAGAAATGTCTCAAAAGATCTTGAAGGTATGTCTCAAAAGATCTTGAAGGTATGTCTCAAAAGATCTTGAGCTAATTTTTCATGTATCAGTGGCCTTGGTATACTTATATAAAAGCATTTATTTCTTGCATTTTTCTATGCATTAATTCTGTGTTTTACAGTTACATAGAACATTACCGAGTGAAACCATCATGTTTGCCAAAATTTTGTGATTTCAATATCATAGGTTTAGATATCGCAGAGTACAGTTGTTTTAGCATGCCTTTTGATACACTTGTGTCTTTACGAACCACCAAAAGAATTCGTAAAATCGAAACATATCAATACAACATTGCTAATGTAGCTGCTTCAATATTAATGTGATATTTAGGATTCAAATAAATTCTGAGGTTACTCACCTTTTCACCTAAAATCATTCAGGAGGTTTTCATCTCGTTAACAAACATTTCGACCACGTAAGTTCATTTGCTATGGCTTGGTTTGAGGCTCTAAAGCATTCCTTTAAAAAACTTGTGAAAACTCCAATTTTTTCCTATAAGCATGTGCCAAATCTTATGTACAGAACATGATTTTTAAAAAACCATTGAACATAGATATCAAATTAAAATGCAAATCGTTTAAGAACCTATAATACACAATTCCTTAAAACATCCTGTTAAAAATCCCTTAGCCATAATTATTTACGCATAAAACCTATTGATTAGCGAACAAATCTAAAAGAACCTACACAACTGAACATGCACAAAATGCAATTTTCCAGCAAATCCAACGCTCTCCCCACCCTGCAACAACATTCTCTCCAAGTACTTTCTGCCTCCGCCAAGGCCATTATCGAGGAGTGCCCGCAATAACCTACTGCTCTCATCGTCCTCCAACACAGTGAATGTTCCAGTCCTCGCGTGGTATCGTCCCATCTTGTTCTTCACAGATATGCTGCGGTGGCGCCATCTGTTGGATGATTCAGCTGCAACCTTTTCTTTTCGTATCAACTATATTTTTTCTATGGCAAACTATTATTTTTATAATATTGAACTTCCTGTAATTTGTTATAATAATTTCATTTCATTCTCCCCCCCCCCCCCCCCACCTCCCCTTCTAATTCATTTCAGTATACATTTAAACTGTTAGGATCATTGAAATTACATAACCTGTGTCTGCTTTTTTTTTCAATCAATACAGTTTCCGCCAATCTTGAATGCCTTTCAGTATGACAGTTCTTGATCATTTTTATTTCTTCAAACTTTGGATATTGTTTATGTTCGATACAGTATTGGATTAATGCAGTTTTTGTTTCTTTTTTCTTTTTTGTTTTTGCCAATTTTTAAGATGCTGTTGTAGACGATGTTTCAGTTTATTTTTAGTACTTCCTATGTATGATATAGGGGGACTTCTACTCATAGGGATTTCGTAAACTCCAGCCCTATGTAAGCATTTTTTATTTTCTTTATTATTAGGACTACATTTTTAATGGTGTGCACTTTATTGCCCAATTGTGTAAGTTATATTTATTGCACAATTTATTTATTTGAGCTGAAATTCCTTTAATGTACGGAAGTGATCCGATATTTAATCTGCTTATTATCATTTCGTCTTATGTTAGAAGTATTAATATAATTGTTCTGTACTTCATTAATTCATTTTTTTAATTTATTAGGATGCACCCATAATTTTTTGCAACTTTAATATATTTCAATTCTTCATTTTTATAAAACATATTTGATGTGTGTGTAAAAGCTCTTTTAATTAGTCTTTTTATACTGTTAAAACAGCTTTTACACACACATCAAATATGCATTATAAAAAGGAAGAATTGAATTATATTAAAGAAGTTGCAAAAAAGTCTGGGTATCCTAATAAAATATAAAAAATGGATTAATAAAGTACCGAACAATTGTATTAATACTTCTAACATAAGAAGAAATTATAATAAGCAGATTAAATACATTGGATCATTTCCGTACATTAAAGGAATTTCAGCTCTAATAAATAAATTATGCAATTTGTATAACTTATTAATTGCACACCATTAAAAATGTCATCCTCAATGATAAAGAAATAAAAACTGCTTAGAAATGGCTGGAGTTTACAAAATCCCTATAAGTAATAGTCCCCCTTATATCATACATAGGAAGTACTAAAAATAAACTAAAACATCGCCTAGAACAAGCATCTTAAAAATTGGCAAAAAAAAAGAAGCAAAAACTGCATTAATGCAATACTGTATCGAACATAAACAATATCCAAAGCTTGAAGAAATAAAAGTTATCAAGAACTGTCATACTGAAAGGTGTTCAAGATTGGCAGAAACTGTATTGATTGAAAAAAACAAAACAAAAAACAACCCAGACACAGGTTATGTAATTTCAATGATCCTAACAGTTTAAACGTACACTGGAAAGAATTAATTAGAATAGAAAACCAAAAGGAATGGAGGGGGGTGAAATGAAATTATTATAACAAATTACAGGAAGATCAATATTATAAATAATTAAAGTTTACCATAGAAAAAATATAGTTGATACGAAAAGAAAAAGGTTGCAGCTGAATCATCGAATCATCCAACAGATGGCGCCACCGTGGCAGATTGTGAAGAACGAGATCAGACGATTCTGAGGACTAGAACATTTGCTGTGTTTGGAGGGTGATGAGAGCAGTAGGTTATTGCGGGCACTCCTTGATAATGGCCTCGGCGGAGGCAGAAAGCACTTGGAGAGAATGTTGTTGCTGTGTGGGGAGAGGGTGATTTGCTGGAAAATCACATTTTGTGCATGTTCAGTTGTGTAGGTTCTTTTGGATTTGTTCGTTAACCAATAGGTTTTATGTGTAAATAATTATGGCTAAGGGATTTTTAGCATGATGTTTTAAGGAATTGTGTTGTGTATTATAGGTTCTTAAACGATTTGCATTTTAATTTGATATCTATATTCCATGGTTGTTTTTTTTTAAAAAAACTTTCTGTACATAAGATTTGGCACATGCTTACAGGAAAAAATTGGAGTTTTCACAAGTTTTTTAAAAGAATGCATTAGAGCCTCAAACCTTACACAGTAGCAAACGAACTCACGTGTTGGAAATATATTTATTAATGAGATGAAAACCTCCTGAATGATTTTAAATGAAAAGGTGAGTAACCTCAGAATTTATTTGTAAAATAGAATTTTTAAAAAATCCAAAAATGCAATCTGTACCAACTTTTATTTGCTAAAAGGTTAAAAAAAAAAATTGGTTTGTTTTAGAACAACACTTTGGTAAACATACGGTTCCATAGAGTCAATGTTAGCAAATATGCCAGCATTACAGTCCACTTCAAAAAATTATGCTGCCCTTACAACCATTCGCTATTCGCTGGCTTTTTAAGTGTGGGTCTAGGGATAGCCTCACATTCCTCCTCGTCATTGGAAAGTTTTTCTGTATTCGGCATCAGAATTTGATTGAAAACCTCATCGTCAGATATTTCTCCCATAGGTACAGCTTTCTCATCTATACCCAAGAAGTCCTCAAAAGTCACATTTTTAGGCATGTGTGGGTTCCTGCTACGAAGTTCCTGCCGCAAGGCTTCATCACCACTGGGATCACTATCTGAGATGTTTTCCTCTGCAGCTGCTTCATCTTTAAAGAACCCTGCATGATGAAAACAGTTGGCAATCATTCTATCTGCTCATTCTATCTCTCAAGTGGGTAAGAACCGTAGTTAGTATTCCTGAGAGCAACCATATCAAGGTTGTACAGCGAGTATATCATTGGCGGATGTACCAACGCCCAGAGAGCAAGTGGTGGCCAACCACACTTCATTGATGACCAGGGTCGATAGACAATCCAGGCTTGTACAGACCGGCCACTTAGCAACTATGGTGCAATCATATCCATGTTAAATGTCGGAGGCCAAGTCAATGTTAGCGAACGAATGATATAGCGCACGCTGGCACTGCTTACGGTACTACATGCTTTTGTGGCCTTCACGCATCCTGTGGTCGACGTTCTGTTTCTGCAGGACAGTGCACCACTCCACCAAGCTGCAACCATCCAGTGAACCCAAAGGTCCCTGGATTTAAATCCTCTGGAAGCTCCATAGGATGCTGTGTAGTGGAACATTAGATCCATGGAACCTGTTAAGATAACCTTGCACATTAGTGATATAGCATAAGTCATTTCATTCTTGGGATTTCATTTATCATTCCTGCAAAAGAGTCATTCATGAATGCTCATTCACTTTGCATCCATTACTGGCCAGTTGGCTCACTACACACACTGAGCAAATTATTCTTTGCTCCAAAGCATCTGCCAGTGTGAGGCCACAGCTCTTTTTGGCAAACTGCCTAAAACATCCAGAGTTTAGAAGATCAATTTACCATTCATTCGTGAATGAATCTCTAAACACATGCATTAATCAATTATACTGTTGGAGGAAGATTAAAAAAAAATAAAATAATAATAATAATAATAATAAATAAATAAATAAAAAAATTAAGCCCTACTTTAGAAGTAAACTAAAAATTAATTTATTTACACTCTAAAAGGCTAAAAATGTTAAAAGGCAAGATCTTTTGCAGGCCACATTGGCTGCGTCATCAGGCCTAACAGTTTGCCAAAAGTACAGAAGCTAGCAGAAAGTTATATAGTCATAAACATTTCCCAAGAGTCAATGGGTCCCTTATGGAATTTTCCAAGAGTCAATGGGTCCCTTATGGGATTTTCCAAGAGTCAATGGGTCCCTTAAGTTATATAGTCATAAATATTTCCCAAGAGTCAACGGGTCCCTTATGGGATTGCCAGATTGCAGAACTGCTCACCTCTCAAGCTTTCTGAAGATTGATGTCATATGTGTAGTATAGGTAGAGACTGAAGTAGGTCCCTCCAAATAGGATTCAAAAAGCCAGGGAAATCATTATTACAACATTGGTTTCCGAAATGGGAAATGAATAGAGTCTCGGACAGCAATAACGATTGTGTATTAGTAGCTGACTCAAGAAGTTTAACACCATCTCAGTCTGAATAATATAGTCCAGTAAATAACACTTTAGTAAGTTCTGTGGTAACTGTAGAAGATCGAGTTGAATATTCATGTTCAGAGACTCAAATCCCAATGCTTCGAGATGTAGAACCTATGTACACAAGATTTCCATGAGATTTTCACTTCAGGATTATATAAGTTCAGTTAAGCGATTTAGTTTGGAAGACATCCATTGTTGTTTAGACATTCTTCATTTATAAATGTTTTAAATATTTTGATATTTTAAGTATACACTGATAGTGACAAACTCTCAAGAACATAGTTGCAACAATATCGACAACAGTAACAAAGGAAGGGCATGGCCGCAAAGTCAAATACAGCCTAATACTTTGTGACCCTTGAGAGGATGCAATTCTGAAACTGATTAATAGATGTAAATAGATATTTGTAGAATGTAAGTAATTCATTTTATGTTCTTTTAAGTATAAAGAGATACATTTTAGCTGACAAAGAATGACTATCTGCGATGTAAGGACAATGATATGTAAGACTCGGGAGCATTGATTTGCATGGTGGACAAGCAATAGAATTTATATAGAACCTTTTAATCTCAACTTTTTTAAATGTACAGATAATAAAGACTTAATAATTGGACTAAGGAAGAAATTTTGAGAAAATACGGTGGAAATGGAGGCTCTCGATACGATGGTCGTATATCAAACCCATCCATTCCTATGACCTGATAATGCAATATAATGGACACTGCTTTATCTACAGAAAGAAAATTTACATACAAAAGCATGAAATAGCAAGAAACCTACAGGCAAGAATGAATAGGAAGTGGACGTAAGGAACAGAGGAAGTAAATAACCAGCTATAACAATAGTAAGTACTTATGTAATGAATTAAACTGTGCATTACCAATTGCTCCTTTTAAGATAGCATGTTAAAAGAACCCAATAAGGGCATGCTACATATTAAAAAAATTCTTTATTTTGAGGTGCTCGTCTTTGAATCTGATAGTATAATAAACGTGTATAACAGAAGATACGATAGTAACATGATTTTGCCATTGAATAAGATTTCCATGGTTGGGTGAGATTGAGACAAGAGGAATGCAGTAGACCCCACTTCTGGATCCAAGTGGGATGGTATCTCCATCCCTCCATACCAGGCTAAAAATATTATAGGTGCGAACACCAAATCCAAATGAATTTGTCCTGCAGATCCTCTTCAAGACATTCACAATGTTGGAAACATCAAATGAAACACAGGTTAGAAGTTTCACTGGTTAGGGTAGTCAAACTTTTGTACTTGTAGTTCTTAATAAGGGTACTAATAGTTCCATCTGACCTTCCTTAATTCAAGTATGCGATTCCTCACCGATGATGAATGGGTAAAAGCACGAGAAACTAGGTACCTCAAAGAGGTCAATTTAGTAATAGGCTGAAAAGAAGAAGCCGGAATAATTAAAGAAGTAGTTGTTGGTTTCCTATAAGCCAAAAACTGTAAAACTGTAAGGAATGGGCTTAGAGATCCCTAGAGGGTAAAATGTCTAAGAAAGGCAGGGAGCCCCCCCACTTCCACCTCAAGAGAAAAATTAATGGTAGGGTAAGCAGAAGGTAAAGTGTGACACAACAAGTTCGACTGGTCTGGCGAATGTTGCCGAAAGACCAGAACATCATCCACATAGCGGATGAAAAGCAGCGGTTTGAAAGGGAAAAAATGTTAAGACTTGATTTTCTAATGACTGCAAAAAAGTTCCGCTAAAACTGGGGAAAGTGCGATCCCATGGGTGCTCTGGATATCTGCCGGTTAAAAACACCTTCGTAGTGGAAAAAAGATTTAGTAGCCACTAGCTTGAGGGGACAAAATAGCCTGAACCTCTAAAGGTGAATAAGTGTGAAGAAAATATATCCTCTCCTCAACGATTTGGTGCACAGGAACACTGGGGAAAAGTGACACCACGTCAAGGGAAGCCATGAGAAAAGGTGTAGAACCTGAGGTGAAGGGGCAGATTCTTTCAATGGCTTGCAAAGAACTACAAATGGACACCGGGTAATCTTTGGTGAATGGGGAAAGAAAATTAGCTAGGGTTCTCTCTAGGAGTCGGGTTGGGGAGGCATACCCCGAAATCAGGACACACATTGGGTTTCCAGATTTATGCATCTTGATTTTACCAAAGGCTTCTGAATATGAGAGCCCGGAGCGGGGTATAAACTTTTAGCAATAGTTTGGGGTAAATGGACTTGTCTGCGAAGCTTACTGAGATTAGAAACTTCCTTTTAGTTTGCTTCTGAAGTAGGGTTTAAATGTTATTTGAATCTCTACTTGTGGGAAACAATTCAGGCACACCAATTAAATGATGTCATTCATGTATCATTCCTATTCTTAAGTTTCACCATTATTTCCTAGCTGACTGCTGATTACTCACTTACATAACAGTTGACACTTATTCTCAACACTGCTCTCTCTCTCTCTCTCTCTCTCTCTCTCTCTCTCTCTCTCTCTCTCTCTCTCTCTCTCAACACATTTGTGTGTGTTATTGGGAATTCATTTTTGAACTCATTATGGTGGGAAAAAATTAAATATGCTGTGACTGAAGTGTGCATGGTAGTAATGGCAGATTGAATTATCATTCGCAGTGGTAAGATCAAACCATTCACAGTTAAGAGTCATTTGTTGTGAATGATTTGTTTGCAAATAGTCCATCACTATTGGACATCATTTTCCCACTTTTTTTTTCATCATGTGTTAGGTAAATGTTTTACTATTTGCACCTTTTTGTAGTTAATGAAAATGATTTAAAATTTGCTTTTAAATTTCACAGGAACCTACACACACAGAAGCAAATCCAGATTTAGTCTTTGAAGACATGCAGGTTATGTCAGACTTTGAGTTGCACAAGCTGTGTAAACAATATAAAGTAAGTTACTTTTAATTTCCACTTTGTTAGATGTAGCTGATGCTTTCTGCATACTTGTTTAATCACATAGTGTAAAGGATATCTTCTCCCTGAATTGTTTTACAAGAGGTTTTCCCAGATTTCATACATTTCATCAGTCAAGTGAAAGCTTCCCTCCCCATTTTTTCTTTTAATGCGCATGTGGTGGGTTCTGTGTAGTTACTGGCATCGTGGGTTCTGTATCCAAAAAAAGAGAAGGGGGGTAGGGAGAGGTAATGTGATCCATGTAGATTTTTTTATTTTTTTGCACATGTTGTGGGGGTGGGTGGAGACTAATTTAAATTAAAGTTTGACAGATGCAAATTTAAATTTCAACACTTTCCCTCAGAATATGAATATTAAAAGGAGACAAGCAAAACTTACAGGTATATATATTGGGTTTTTGGAAAAGTCATGACGTATTTTAGCCATGTTTTGCAAAACTCATTTATTGATAGAAAGAACAAAGATCAATCAATGATATATAATGCCCGTTTTATTGGATAACCTTTTGCCATCTTTCAGTGAGCTGCAGAATGCCTCGTTCACAGAAGGACTTGTCTTTCGTGGCGAAAAACTGTACAAAGTGCCAAAAAAACTGTACAAGGTTCTGTACACATTCGAATTGATTGTTTGGTTTGGTGGTAAGAGCTCGAAAAACACGACACCTTTTAAAATCCCACCACACTGAGACCAGAACCTTTCGCTGATGAATGTCTGCTTTGGATGTTGTTTGAGGCGAAGCAGCACGTCGGGACCAAGACCATTTGCTCAGCACATTGTTGTACACAATTCACTTTTCATCGCCAGTTATCAGTCGCTTAAAAAAAAAAGATCGTTTTCCTCACGTTTAATGAGCATATCACAAATGTTTATATGCGCCATCAATTGAGCTTCTTTGAGTTCATGAGGAACCCACACATCGAGCTTGCTTACGTATCCCAGCTTCTTCAGGTGGTTGTGAACGCTTGAATGATGGATGTGCAATGTGCCTGCAATCTCTCATGTTGTGTAACGTGGGTAGCATCGTTGAGGTCAAAATCACCATCATGGAATTTTGCGAACCACCACTGGCACTGACGTTCTTGTAGAGCATTATCACTGTACACTTTAGCCAACTTTTCACAAGCTTGACGCGTGTTCTTCCCTTTACGGAAGTAAAACAGTAAAATATGGCAAAAATGCACAGTTTGGTCTTCCATCTTCAACTTGATGTCAAATCTCCGCAAATCAACCAAATCGCTCACTATTTCTTTTAGACTGCAGCTGGAACTGGCACCTGTCGAATGCCATAGCGATAACAGAGCTGCACATGCCTCTAGTACTTCCAAAACCGCCCAACTGCCATCGGGTGCCAAAATATGTCATGACTTTTCCAACAACCCAATATATAAAAGCTTAATTTATTCCCACAACTGATAACAATAAGAAGAAATTAGTCATTGCAGTACAAGAGGGTTAGTTCATTTTTATGGCAGGAAAAAAACAAAAAAAAAACACCTTTTTGTGTTATTCAAGGACTATTGCTGTTTGTGATGTGCAAAATAAATGGACAGAGCCCAAATCCGATCCACCCACTAGTCTAGGCTAATGTGGATACATGCTATTGACTAACATATATTAAGCACACAACACATTACAGAACTCAAGAATTCAATTTTGTGAAAAGACCAGTCTGTCTGCATTTATTGATGAAAATTTTAATGAGTGGTTTTAATTATTTTTTTGTAATTTGCTTTTCCCAAACACCCAGGAAGGTTACAGAAATTTCACATTTTTGTTTGTTTTTACACAGCATTTTTAATTCATGGTAACCACTTTTAAAACACATTTTCAGAGGAGAACTGTCTGTTTTGTTTTGTTTTTCATTCAATTCCTTAAGGAAAATTAGGAAAATGTTATATACTTCCTAGTGGTATTCAATATACATTTTTATCTTTATATTTAAGGTATCCACAGATGCAAGCTGGAGGTAAGCCTAAAACATGTTTGAAAGGTCAATTTTTTTTTAGTTTAATTTTCAGCTGCTCAGGTTATGAGACACTAAAAGATTAAGGAAACCAAGATTTTAATTTAAGGAAAGAAGTTAGTGAAGTTTAACATCAATTTTGAGCCACACATATAATAAAAAAAAATTCCTTATCCCTTTTTTTTTTTCTTTTTTTTTTAGCAGCAGTTCCTCGTGATTATAATATATACATATATAGGCAATTTTATTGTGAAATGGGGAGATCTTGGCCAAGATTCCAAAATCTAGCTTTACTTTAGGTCACCACATTTTTGACCTGACAAACAGAACTGTCACTCTTGGGGAGTAACTCCAAGAACAAAATAGATTTTTGTTTACATATGTATATTAATTAGTTTAGTTGTTGTTTTTTTCTTTCAAATAGGAAGGTGGAAAAAAAACAAAAGAAAAAAAAAGGGTCTCGTAGAAAATTTTTTTTGTCAACTTCCGCAGGCCCAGCATGGCTGGCTAGAATGTTAAATGTTCGGTGTGACGAAGAGGATTTAAAAGTGCAGCTTACCGCTTCATGAGTTCACCTCTTGGCTCTGAAGAAGGGGGTCCTTCAAGTGTACTGAACTGTAGTATTACTGGAGTGGCACTAGCAGAAGTCCAGGAGTGGACACATTCAGACAGCAGTAGCAAGGGAGATGTACTCCTGATTATTGCATTTCCTCCAAAAGCCGGGTAACTGGTGGTACTGCAGCAGTTCTCCTCTCGGTCCCTTAGCACACATCCTAGGGTGGTAACCCTTTTGAGGTGGTGAGGCGGTAGGACGGGATGAATGTCCAAGTTGCCCCGGTCACCTAGTTAAGTAGGCTCTTCGAAGAACCGACGCTCTGGTTACACTCTGGCAGCATGGAGGCATGGGGCAAATGCATTTTTATTGATCCTATGCTCTGCCGGGGTTAGCATTTGGCTTCCTTTTAAAAGTTGTTCACCTTCCTCCCCAGAATTGCCAAAAAAGGCCAGCCAGGTCTCTTCACTTGGTGGATCCCCACTGGGGCATCAGAGGCTCCCCCCCCCCGCGCAAAGCTTTCTGTTTCGCCGTTTAAATCGAGTCTTCTCAAAAAAAAAAAAAAAAAATTGGACTCGCACGTCTTTTGAAGGATGAGGGAGAATGCCAGCGCCTTCTGCGACGCTGTTACTTTCTACCAATCGATTGCTTCCATCCGGCTGGTGAGCTGCGTGTCCCCTTCGTGGGCAAACGCAACCACCCACGCACAAACAAACAAACAAAAATTTCTCCTGCGCTAAGCTGGCCTGCTCCTTATGACATAACATGCAAAAGGCGTGGTTCCAGACCCGAATTTATCACCTTACGCAAACGGGGGACGCTTTCCAAATGCGACATTTGATACCACCCTGACTTTCAACAATTTTTTCTCATGGGAATGCAGGTGGTTGCTGGCCAGAAATATTTGACCAACTCTGGTCATCCCATAAATAAAGAGAGAGAGATACTGCAAACCACCCCCTCTGTGTACTAGCAACACTTAGAAACCCAGAATATGCGTAAAGTTCACCATGTTGCCGATGCCAGGAAGCAAACTGAGCTCCTTTTGCACTCCCTCCCATAAATAAAGGGGGAGCAGGGAATCTTTCTGCTTACTTATCTCCCCGCGTTAGCTTCAATTTGTGAGAGAAAAAGGAGAAGGAAGGAAAGGAAAATCTCAGTCATCATGTACATTTACATTGCATCTTTCTGCATACATATCCATAATTCTAAAAGGGACAGACTGTTCCATACAACAAATAATTATTTCCTAATTTTATTCGTAATTGACACAGAATTTTCCTTATGATGGTGGTTACATAAATACAAGTAGATGGTCGAGCGACAACATTATTATTATATATATACATATATACAGTGCTGGACAATTGCTAAGGACGGATCATAAACGGCTATATAGCGCATAAAAAAGTAAGTGTGGTTGGATGCCAAGTGAAATAAAATAATGTCAGAATGCCAGGACATTACAAGAAAGACAATTTCTTGTGCTCTGAAATCCAGAAGGCTTTGGAACGTGTTCAAGGGACAAACAGGCCATTTTGTGCAGAATACGTAAACGTGAAAAAAATGCAATTACCGTCCGCAGGAGTTCCGGCGTAAGATGTCAATACGGGATATGGCCACCATGGAGGGCGATGCTAGATTCCACACGTCGTGTCATGCTTTGCACAACATTATCAAGCAGCTGTTGGGGTAATTTATACCATTCCTCTGTCAGTGCACGGATGAGGGTGTCCTTGTTTATTGGAGGGCATTGGCGACCAGCAAGACTCCTCCCCAAAGCATCTCACACATTTTAAATGAGATTCAGATCTGGAGAACGTGCTGGCCATACGAGGCGTTGAATATCCTCGCTCTCAAGACACTCCTGGACAGCGACTGTTCGATGACATGTTGCGTTGTCGTCCACGAAAATGAATCTATCACCGACAGCACCACGGAACATGCAAACATGAGGTAGCAGAACATCCTTAATGTATCGTTGGCAAATCATAGTCCCAGTTTGAAGCACATAGAGGGACGTACGGCCATCGATCATGATGCCAGCCCATACCATGACACTACATGTCGGATATCGGTCCCTTTCCTGTATGTTTTCTGGACAATATGAAGTACCACTATCACGCCAGATCAGTTGTCGTCGACAATCAGACGATAGACTGTATCTACTCTCATCTGAGAAGGACAGCAGACCAGTCGTTATCAGTCCAATTGCGATGTTGATGGCACCATTGCAAACGGGCGGTACGGTGACGTCTGGACAATGGGATGCACACAACAGGACGGCGGGCGTATAGTCCTCCTTCATGCAAACGTCTGGCGATAGTTTTTCGGGAGATCCGCATGCCAGTAGCAGCCATAAACTGATTTGCTACCTCACTAGCTGTGCTGCGCCGGTGTCTTTTTGTTGATAGCACTATGTACAGATCTTCTGCAGGTGTCGTACTGCGAACACGACCTCCCCCGTGACGTTTGCTACACTCTCCATTTGTTTGAAATGATTTCCAAAGCCTTGAAACAACACTGTGGCTGACGTCGAACTCCCTGGCAACATCTGTTATTTTTCGCCCTTCTTCAATCTTGCCAATAATACGGCCACGCGTAAAATCATCTAGGTGATGTCGGGAAGACATACTGAAAATTGCAAGTTCGTCAATTGATTCTTTCCCTTTCAACTTTGCGTTTGAACAACAACGGTCAATACGCGTCAAATCCTTTATATCTCTTATCAGCACTATGACGTCACGAACAAGTTCGGCAATCCAAAATTTGCATACGCACAACACGTCTGACTGTATCCCGCACTTATGCTAATTTCCACATTTTCCTGCCTTCCATTTTATGGTTGCTATCGTTGCTATTGTCATCCGTCCTTAGCAATTGTCCGGCAGTGTATTTATATATTTATTTCTTCTTCCCCCATAATAAATAAAGAGGAAAACAAATTTATGAAGTGAAGTTACAACAATTCACCTAAAATACAATGTCCTCCCTCCTACCTACTGACAGCATAAAAAAAAAAAAACTACAGTTACCTAAAGGACACGCACACCAAGCAACACTCAACAGGAAGATACAGATTAATTTTGAAAGAGGAATTTCTGAGAAAAGATTTCTGACTTTTTCTCAACTTTTTTTTCTTTCTAAGATGACGTATATATAGATATATATATCCACCTCCTGCATAGTTTCAAGAGAAATAACAGACCACTTAGGAAAAAAATAACAATCACTCATTTTCTCTTATAGAAAATGTGTTGGACTGTCGTCAGTCCTGAATGAAAATTCACATAAATTGGCCAGATTTATGTGTTTCCAGGACTGAGCAACAGAACACACAAGAAATGAAAGCAAAATTTGAGAATAAAGAACTTATGAAAATGTTATGCCGAAATGAAAAATGGTTATCATAATAGCTCTACCATAGTTCTAAAAGTAATACAGTATGATTCATAATTATTGTTGGGGTTTCTGTGGCTTGGCATGGTCAAACCGTAACCCACAGAATAAAACTGCCTACAGCAGAAACAATTTCACCGCGGAAGTTTTATGTGGCAACACGGTATCCGCTGAATTGACATCATACTGCAAAATGGCGATTGCCCAAGAAAAAGCAATGTGGGTATTATGGTTCTTTGAAACAAAGTTAGTTATCACAGCTCAACATGGCAGAGCTCCACCTTTCAATAATGCTGTCCGATGTTGGTTAAAGCAGTTTCAAAAGACTGGTAGTGTACAGCATCAAAAAGCAGCAGGAAGACCAAGCACTTTGCAGGATTATGTTGATTGCGTCCAGGAAGTCTTTTCTCAAAGCCCTCAGAAGTCAACGAGACGAGATGTGCCATAGTTATTTATGCCACAAAGTACTGTTTGGAGGGTTCTACGTAACCGCCTACAACTCAGTACAAACTGCAGATTGTACAGGTTTTACAGCGGGACGATAAACCCCACCGTTTCCAATTTGCCCAAGACATTTTGTTCAGGGTCTAGACTGATGAACATTACCTGCTGACATGGATATTAAGTGATGAAGCAACATTTTTCATCTCAGGGAGGGTACATCAACATAACTGCAGAATATCGGGCTCTGAAAACCCTGACGCCATTTGAGAAGTTGAATGAGATAGTCAAAAACGTCTGGTGCGCTTTGTCATGTTCAAAAGTGTTGGGGCCCTTTTTCTTTGTGGATAAAACAGTGATGGTGGGGATGTATCTGGACATGCTACAGCTGTATCCGTTGCCTTAGTTGAAAGATCGGCTGCCCAATGCAATGTGGTGCTCCAGCACGATAATGTACCGCCACATTAGGCTGTTATTATCCGAAAATTTCTTGACCTGCATTTTCCTAGGTGTTGGGTTGGGCGTGGTGAACCCATTCCGTGGTCTCTGCACTCACTCAATATTACGCCATTGGATTTCTTCCTGTGGGGATATGTGAAAAACATCGTTTTTCAAGAAATTTATTATTGCTTGGATATCTTACGTGCTACGAAAGGTGCGCATGTCAAAGTGGCTTAGCAATCCGTTGTATCAATTCTACAGTTAATAAAAATTTTAGTTGTCATCTGTCATATTCTGTTTGCAGTTTTAGTTTGTTGTTTCCCATTTTCTGATTATGTACCACTGAAACCACAATACTAATTGTGAATCACCTTGTGGATTAATCATGTAGGAAAGGAGATTGCATTTAATTTTTATGCCCAAGATGCTTCAGAAAAATGGTTAGCTGTGCTCTGATTTATTTATTTTTTAATGTTAAGAACATTGTAATTTTTGTGCAGATGCATGTTGTTTGTATTGTTGCTTTCATCACTGATTTGTCGTCAATGCATTTCAAACATCTTTAGAATCAGCTAAAAGTGTGAAGTATCTGTTGAAGCGTACAGATAAGTTTTTTGTAAAATATACTCTGCAATTCCACCCCCATCACTTCTTTTAAGCTTCCAGTGCTTTTCTTCAGTTTAAGGAAATGTAATTTTTGGCCAGCTTTTGTTTTAAAAATCTTATTTTACTAATGAAAGAAAAAAAGAGTTGACAGTTTTTACTTCATCTTAGGCAATTATTTCACTGTCTGTCTTGTATAAGTTCTATTTTTCACTCTTTAAAATGTAGGTCGCACTGCTCCTGGAATTTGATTAGCCTTTTTTCCAGGGCTGGAAAGTCCTTGATTTTTCGTATTTTTGTCATCAGAAATTCTGAAATAGCCCTGGAATTTTTCTTGCAGTGTTTGGACTGATTGCATTACTTTGTTCTAGCTCCCTGCGTCATCTGCTTGCGATGATATCACATCTTTCCATGGAGTGTGGAAACATGTCATCTCTTTCATCTCGTGTAACTCTGCAGTACAAGATGTTTACTGCCAATTTCCAGGGACATTGGTTTGTTTTATAGCAGTTGGAGTCGCAACAGTGTATGGAAACCTTTCTGTGGGTTGATGATGGCACTTTCATTTTGTATGCGCTTTCCTCACTGTGAAGGCCTTTAATATCTGGCCTTCCTGTCATCAATATGCATGGGAATCAATGACTATCGAATAGGTAATCTTCAGTGTCGTGGCAAATTTGTTTTTGTATTATTATCATTGTGCTAAGTTCCAGATTGTTTCTTGTAAGTTCCTTACAAATCATTTTTTATTTTTTTAAATATATATATACATACTGAGTGTGCCATGTAAAAGAGGCCCGAGTATAAGGAATGACAACAGTCAGGCAATGTTACTATACATGGTAACATTTGGCTGTGACTAACCACTCCGGAGAATTCCTTTGCAGCTGCTGTACATGCAAAACCGGTTAGAAGTGGAACAAAGTAGTTTTAACTGGAAACCCGCCAAACAACTTTAACTTGTCTAACAACGTCTGGCCATGCAGCCTCTTTTATATGACACACCCGGTATTATTTTTATATAGCATATACGAAATTTTTTTACCCTTCATCAAAGATGTAACTACACTGAAGAACACTCTTTCTGTCACTGTGGAAGGACTTCATAAGAATTCTAAATGCATAGTAAATTTGATACCAGTGTGCAAAATATAGAACAAAGCACTATGATTTAAGATCCTGGAATTTATTTTCTGTAAATGTATACAAACAGTGTAGAACGTCAACAAGTTTCTGTCTTCCTGTGATGAGTTCTTCATTGGTAACCTTCTTGTTATCTTTTATATAAAAAAATGAAGTGAGCCCCCCCCCAAAAAAAACAAGCTGTTTTTCAATGCATTGATTTGTTGTAGGGAAGTTATACACTAAACACTTCATGTATCTGTCAGTGAAGGATGTGAGCTGTTAAAGGCTATAGTAATCCACTGTGTGCGTAAAGTATGAGAATGACAGACTTTATGGGTTCCACTGTTTTTTAGTTCCATGTTTAATGCTCTGATTTCATTCTAAGGGATTTTGCCTCCAGTGCCATCTGTGCTGTTTATGAGGTTATTGGTTGATTTTGATATATTCAGTTTTTTGGAGGCCATTATCACTGAGTGCTTTTTATCTGCCTGTGCCCATCTATCCATCTATTACTGTACTTACGAACTACCAACTTGAAAATTTCTAGAGACCTGAATTTTCTTTCTAACAGCACTCTAAAGCTTCATTTTCAAGCCAGTGCACACATAACGGATGCTTCAGGTTTTATCAGTCATATCCATCCTTTTACATCTAGTAATTTTATTTATTTTGTGAAAGTATCATCCATAAATTATGTTTGAGGAGCACAATAGTGTCAGTAGAGATGGGAATGCCAGCAACAATGGGTGAAGCACCACTGTTAAAAACAACAGAGCTGGAGAAGAATATGCGTGAACGTGGCATGAATAAAATGCTGATTCCTGCTATTGTAAAGTACCGAAGCATCTGTGTCTGTGAAGCCAAATAGTTATTAGCAGGAAATTGGGAAAAGCCAACTGATATGCAGAAACTCTTTGCAATGCCTTTTTGAGAACATCTTTGCTTGTATTGCCATTTCTACTGAGTTCATAGTTGTATTGATGCAGTCACTAATGATTTGTGCACATTTGCTCTCAGGAGTTAGTGATCTTAGACTTTCAGTCAAACTCATGGTTCCAGTCATGTTTGTAGGTAGGGCTGCCTATTTACACTGAAGTTCCAAAAGTCGTGGGATGGTATTATACAAATGTTTAACTGGCACTGCAGTCGAATAAAGGCTTTGACGCACGCCATGAGTTTTATCAGTCTTGAGGTGTGATCATGTAAGTCAGGTTGAACAACCGCCAATAGGATTATGGCAAGCCAAGGAAGGGACATTCAATTTCTGAAGTTGTGCGAACATTCAACATTCCTTGATCCACAGTGTCACATGTGTACCAAGAATACCTCATGGAAGGCATTACCACCCACTGTGGACAGTGCAGTTGCCGACCACGGGTGCTGAATAACCATGGCCAGTGGTGTCTGACTAGAATTATCGATGCTAACAGACAAGTGCCACTGGCTCAAACAACATTTACATTCAATGCAGGGGGTACCAGAGACATATTCATCAGGTCAGTGCAGGGTAATTTAGCGTCCATGGGGTATGGGAGCAGAAGACCCGCCAGAGTGCCTTTGTTAACACCACATTGGATGTAGCGTCTCACCTGGGCTCGTGAACACAGTAATTGGACCCTGGAAGACTGGCAACATGTGGCATGGCCCGATGAGTCACTACCAGTTGTTACGAGCTGATGGTAGGATTCGGGTGTGGCTCAGACTCTGAGGTCATGGACCCAAGCTGTCAACAAGGCACTGTGCCAGCTGGTGATGGTTCCATACATGTGTGGGGTGTCTTTACGTCGCACGGTTTGGGTCTTTTGGTCCTCATAAACACATCAACTGGTAATCACATGTTTGTTCAGCTGGGTGACCATTTGCAGCCCTTCATGGACTTCATGTACCCAACAATGATGGGATTTTCCAGGCTGACAATGCACCATGTCATCAGGCCCAAGTTGTCTGAAATTGGTTCGAGGAGCATTCTGGACAGTTCTGACAGATGGTGTGCCATTTTCAACATAGATATCAGTCTCCTTGCTTTTCAATGCTTTTGGTCTAGTGTACCACGAGTTTCTCTGTGCCGTGCATGCACCACTTCACATCTTGGTACACGGCAAATCAATGGCCTCTTAAGGCATCTTTGAGTGCACTAAACAGGTAATAATCCATAGGAGTGAGATCAGGTGCTTACATACCTAAGGATAATTTGCTGGAGGGGTTTCAGCACACACACATACCACTTTGTTTTGTTGTCATGGCAAGAAATACAGATTTTTCACAGCAGCTGGTGTGACATCTCATCCAAATCATTCTGACATGTCAGAGATGCCTTACGTCACACGATCAACTCTTTAGAAATGGAAAACATTATGGCAAGAATTTTGGTTTTACTTTGTCATTCATAAATGACAGAATTTTTCATTTAGAATCCTATCATATAAAATTAAATTTTTAGACTCCCCTTACAAACCTAAAATTATTATTTTATAATGTCAAACCAGCTTCTTTTCTCATTTAAGGTAAAAAATTGAGAGTTCCAGTACAGCTGGTAACAGTGTGTTATTATTTATGTGTATGCTGAAGAAATATGATTTGGGAACTTTTTCCCTTTAACCACAAAATTCTAAGAATATATAACTATTTTTTTTTATTTTTATTTTTTTTTTTTCAGAATATAGCCAGGTATTCTTTTATTTATGTTGCAGAAGAAATGAAAAAGAAAGAAAAGAAAAATCCTGCTTGTGCATGAACTACCATAATATTTTAACATTTGCAACTGCACCATTCTAAGTTTGCGAAAATGCTTTTACTATTTTAACACTTTTTTTGCTATCTGGCAACAGCAGAAACAAGTGAATGTAGTGAAGCCTTGCTTTTTAACGATTTCATAAAATAAAAATAATCCTGAAAAATATTGACTGCTACTGTTATTTGTTTTTGATATTTCATCAGCTGCCTATAGAAACTTCTTATATGTGGCGAACAAACACTGGAAAAATGCAGAATACTTTCACATTTGGACATCACAAACAAAAAGAATGCCTGATTATTAAAAAATTACTCATCTTATTTTCCCCGTCATTATTGACGAGCTTTACCTAGTTCTTGTAATAATTTTATAAATTCATTATGAATAATTGACTCACCCTGATATCATTCATAGACTTTAACAATTATGCATGTATGTGTATTTCTTTCTAGCACCCTATTTTGTGTTATTTAGTGTTCTTAAAAAAATATTTTTCTCTCTCTTTTAGAGTTTGTCATCTTTTGAATTATCTGATGACATTATCTTGGACTCAGGAAAATTTAATTATTTGGATTCCATTCTCCCAGAAATGAAGGAAAAGGTATGTATATATATGCCTCGTTTATTTTATTCTAAAATTAAGCTATAGCATGTAAAGATGTTATTAAGCAGCACGTTTTCATAATACAACGAAGTAGTGAATTTGTTTTTTAAGAAAAAAGGAGCATAACATTAAAAAACATTTTAATATGTTTTGGTAATTATGAAAATAGTGTATTACCGAGTTTGTTGAAATGCATACTTTCAAAATACACTTCAGGCAGACCTCATTTGGTGCTTCCTAGTACAGCACTGGTCCGTCGCACCGCTGTTCATCTTGGAAATATTTCTGTATTTTAAAACAAATAGTTTCATACCTGCAGAAGTTACATTTATTTCATCAAACATGACTTCACTTGTTCAATCAGTGCATTAGATACCATAACAATCTTGAAGCACTGTTATCCAACTTCAAGGAACTGGTTGAGAAAGCAGATGCTGAAGATCAGTAGTTGATAATGGGTTGGTGGAAGTCCTTTGACATTATAAACACCTCTGCAGACTGAAAGGAAATCACCAGAAATGTTATGAACAGTAGCTGGAAGTATGCCTCATAATTTCAAGGTATTTGAAGAGAAAGAAGTAATAATAGCCAGTGATATTGTTCAGCTTGCCAACCAACAAGAAGTGAAAGAAATATTTCAGTCTCGCTAATGAAGATCGGATGTGATTTAAAGGGATGTATGCAGAAAGAAGCATCACAGCAGTAATGTGTGGGAAGGTTTTGCTTTAGAAATGTGTGCCCAAAATAAACAGTTTCACAGAGATCTTGATAAGAAGCATAAATAAAATTGCCAGTTAGCCTGGATATCTTCACTAAAAATAACACAGATTTTGACTGCAGTGAACAGAATTATTGATGTGATTTCTAGCTAACAAAGAAATGTTCTGGTGCAGAATCTTCTGGCAGTGCAATCAACCATTGATTCCTACTTGAAAGGAGGAGGATGTGCCACAATCTGGCCCATCTTCCCACCAGTAACTACTGCCTTTTCACCTGGAACTGCTAAGTTCTGTATGCAGTGGTGAGTACTGTACTGTACGCTTTTAACTTCATAAAATTTTTCTTTTAATATTATTCATTTGGCTATGTAGAATGTAATTATGAATTCTTGTGTGTCATTTTCGTTAAGTAAGCCAGTAGACTCCTAATATGTCAACTGTAGGGGAAAAAATCATTATTGAGTTCATTGGCAAACTATGTTGTACATAACATACCATCCTATTAGATTTTAAAATTCTTTGTAAGCTCAAAGACTATAAAATAATCAACACTTACCCTACTTTATTTGTAGGAACACATCAATATGTTAGGCACATTTTCCTCATTTACGATATGGGCCTCTCATAATACTTAAAACTGCTGATTTCGTGGAAATTTCCATAACTCACAAATCTATTCCTTAAAAACTTTTTACAAATTTTAAAATGTTAAAAATGAGTAAATTGTAATCTAAAAGCATATTCAATTACTGCCCTTGTACTTTACCTCACTTCAACTACATGGCCGTTGTGAAATATATCAGGTTATAAAGAAAGTATCCGGAAAGTAGAAAAGCTTGTATTTCAAGTTTAAAAGATAATACAAAACACTTAACCTAATCGACCCGGTAGTTCCCATTGGGAACTGATTACCTTGTTCCAACGATCTACAAGTCGAAATATCCCATAGCAATAAAAGTCTGGCGAGCGGGAGTTAAAGAAGTCATCCATGTAATGTTTCGCATCATTGTCGTTAGCAAAGTTTTTCTCGGCGAAAAATTTTTTACAAAGACCGGAAGAGATAAAAGTCAGACTGGGCAAGGTCCAGGGAATAAGGGGTGCGACAATATTTTGCATTCCAGCTCTTGCCATTTTTGCTGGGTCCGCAAAGTGACATGTCACAAGCGTTATCCTAGTGAAAAACAGCTTCATGGCAATTCATCAATGCTGGGTGCTTTTCTTGCAGTGCAGCATGGAGATGTTCCAACAGTTGGATGTAAGCATCCGCTGTAATGGTATTGTTCTGCAGTAAGAGTTCGTAGTGAATCACACTGCGACAGTCCCACCTGCAACTCAGCATCACCTTCTGTCCATGAAGGGGTGGCTTTGCGATTTTCTGTTAGGGTTGTTTGTCCCTGCTTGGTCCATGCTCTTTATCATGTAACTTTCATGTATGTGACCTATTTTTTGTCAGCCGTTACCAACCGATGCAATAAGTCATCCCATTTTTCTCTTTCACACAGAGCAACAGCAATGGAGTAGCTTACACAAATATTTAAACTTCCGAAGTCAGGTGTTGATAGTCATATGGGAGGTCTTCAGTTCCTGTAGTATTGTATCAGGCTTGATCAATAGTATGTGTAGCAGTGTATCATCTTCAGCCTTACTGGGTCTGCCACTTCTGGGCACACTGGGTCTGCCACTTCTGTACCCCAGGGTCTGCCACTTCTGTACACCAAGGTCTGCCACTTCTGTACACCGGTGTTGAATTTCCTGTACCAGTCCATAGCAAGTACTCTGTCTGATAATATCGTCACCAAGCGCATTTCGCAATTTTCCAAGTGCTTCCGTAATTTTTCCGCCATCCAAATATTCATAGAGCAATATTGCACACACACCTTCCTTTGACATCACCTTCGTATTGTTGCCATGTGCAACTAATCTTCCCATAACAGTGTATGTTCTGTCCTTAGAATCTATTCTTTGATGCACAGCACTCTGTGATGTTAATGTCACCACAGGCCCGCACTACACACACCATGTACAATTTTCTTTGCATTACACACACCACATACTATTTTTTCTGGAAACTTTCCTAACCTGATAGCATCTGTTCTGTGTTTGCTAAGTATAACCCTATACTCATTTAACAAAGGCACATTGAACACACCTAAAGTCTTTTAAAATATTGAAAAGCACAGAGGTATCATGTAGTAAATTTAGCCATGTCCTTGACCAAGTGATCCGCATGAACTAGTTTTCAGATTTGCAAAGATCCATCTTCAAGATCTAACTTCCTGTGTTCACAACACATCCACACATCCATGGTGTTTAATGGCAGGTGTGTCATAATTTGGCATACATTTGGTTAAAGTGAGGTAAAGTACAACAAGGGCAGTTAATGAGTATGCTTTTAGATCTTAATATTTTGAAACAAAATTTGTAAAACGTTTTTAAAGCATAGTCTTGTGGGCTAGGGAAGTATAGATGAAATTTAGCTGTTTTAAGAAGTACGAGAGTATTGTAATTTATTGTAAATGAGGAAAATGTGCGTAACATAGTGATATTTCTACAAATAAAGTAGGTTAAGTGTTGATGCATAGTCTTTGAACTTACAAAAAATATTAAATTATGTATAGCATGTTGCATAAACTTAAATAACTTAAGTATCTTATGAATTGTTAATTTAAATTTCATATATTCCATATCCTATTTTATGACATTAATGTTCAGATCTTAAATCATTTGAGAATATTTCACCATGATAAATTTAAACATTCCCCCTTTTTTTTTTTTTTTTAAGTTGTTGTAGATGTTCATCTTTGTTCTGTTCAATTTGGTTGTTATTGTAGGTAGGCATAATAGATTTGTTTTCTCAAACATAACAATCAAGTCTTTGGGCAGATATTTCAATATCCATTGAGTGTTGCCATGTCACTGATGGCCTGCACTTGTAGCTTGTTGTTAATCCGATATTGAAATTGCAACATTTTAAAATTACTCAATAGGAATTTCAACCAAGAATCAATTAGATGCACGAGTATTGATTTATGCCACAAATGAATGTTTGCAAGCCAAAATGAAAAAAATGCAGAATACAATATTTGTTTGTAGAATAAGTTATCGGTTCTAACTCAAAATGTTTTGAAAACCTATCCTCAAATTTTCAGAGAAAAGTTATTTCGAAGTGCCCTTTGCAAAAAAATTTCATTAAAAATATTTTGTTAAAAAATTAAAAACTGTGGTTTGTATATATGTACATCTGTCATTGAATTATTTATTTATTTTTAGGATAGTCGAATCCTTCTGTTCAGTCAATTCACAATGGTACTAGATATAGTTGAAGAGTATATGAAGATAAGGAATTATAAATATCTTCGTCTAGATGGAGGTGTCCCTGTGTCAGTAAGGTATGTTCTTTAGTGTTACAAAATTGTTGCTCATTATTAAAGCCTAGATGTTTAGTAAAAACCTCCAAAATAAGGAAGCATTTATGCACTAAAAAACATGAAATATGCACTAAAATAGAAGACATATGTATTTAACACATACCTGAAAGTTTTTCTGTAGGATTCATATATTTACATGATGCAGATGTATGTACATTATATCTGGTCGTTCGAAAAATAATGGCCGATTTGGAGGGTAAAATTGAAAGAGACATACCTCATGGCACACAACCTTGTTTTATTCAAAATAGGTGCCTTCATCAGCTACACACCTCTGTCCACGAGAGACAAGTGGTTCAATGCCAGTCCAGAAGAAATCTGACTCCCTGAATGCAAGGAAGTCCCAGAATTCAATTTCAGCCTCCTATTGGTTTCTGATGTTCTTGTCCTTAAGGTGGTTGCTAAAATGCATAAACGAGTGGAAATCAGTAGGTGCCAAGTCAGACGAGTAGGCTGCATGTAGTTTCAAACCTCAGTTTGTGTAGTTTCTGTTTCATCATTTGTAACACGTGTGGTTGTGCGTCATCGTGGAGGAGGGTAGGACCAGAGTTGAATAAAAATAAAATGTGTCTGCATACACAACCATCGAAACAGAAAACTTGCTGCAAACCCACGAAGCGCGAACTACGATAAAAACAATAAGATAATTTATAGAAAAATTAAAACAGTAAATAATTATTAGAACATTACAGATTCTAATGAGAACAAAAAAGTACATTACAATTGAATGTGCAGCAATATGTGTGAAATGGACCTTCATGACCAAATATTGGATTATGAACCTCATAAAAACAAAAGAGTAGTTAAAGAAACATTTTATATCCAGAAAAACAGATCCATCAGTGAGCCTTTAAAAATTATAAATAGCATTTTCAACAACTTAATTCAAAAATAGTAGACTTACAAAATAAATAAGGAAAATATTTTAATTTAATAACTGGCAACTGCAAGATGAACTTGGCAATAAAATTTTAATTCTTTCCATGTAAACAAAACTTTTGATACAGTTCCTATACATTGAAAACAGGCCTTGATAAAATCTACAGGCCAGAATAGTCTGTAAAAACAAAAGAACTCAGAAAATGTGAAAAATATTTGAAAGTTCTTCAAATTAAAATAGAGTTAAATACAGGGTGTTTCCAAAAGAATGACCCGATTTCAAAGTAGTATATTTAACAAAGCAAATGTGGGATAGTTACGAAACAAAGAGCCAAGTATGAAGGAAAGTCTAAAGTTTCACTCACCACAATTACAAATGCTCAATGTGCCCTCCGCCTGCTGCGCGGACAACGTCAAGCCGATAGCTGAATTAATCCCAAATGCGTCAGAGAGTGTCTTCAGTCACAGAATTTGCCTCGGCCACGATTCTCGTTCGGAGCTCATCCAAGTCGGCAAGTAAAGGGGGAACATAAACACGGTCTTTTACATATCCCCATAAAAAAAAAAAAGTCACATGGTGTGATGCCTGGAGATCTCGGAGGCCAAGCGTGTAGTACCAAGTCGTCGGGTCTCCTGCGTCCAATCCAACGCTGAGGCAATGTGCCGTTTAGGAACCGATGAACTTGGAGGTTTCAATGTGGTGGTGCATCGTCCTGCTGCAAAATGTAATCTTCAGAGTCATCCTGCAGCTGTGAAAGTAGCCAGTCCTTCAGCATTGCAAGATAGGAGTTGCCTGTAACCGTGTTGTCCGTAAAAAAGAAAGGGCCATAAACTTTTCTAACAGAAACCGTGCAAAAAAACATTAAGTTTTGGTGAATCATGTTCATGTTGGAGAGTTTCACGAGGATTCTCCAGTCCCCATATGCGAACATTGTGGCCCGAAACTTTCCCGCTTACATGAAAGGTTGCTTCATCGTTAAAAATGAACCTTTGTACGAAGTGTTGTCCTCCATGTCCTCTAACAGAGTTGCACAAAAATCTTTTCGTTGTGTTTTGTCACCTCCACGAAGAGCTTGTACCAGTTGCAATCTGTACGGCTTCAGCAGCAAACATCGTCATAAAGCACACCAAACAGTCACATGAGGGATGAAAAGTTTGCGGCTCGCACGACGAGTAGACTTCCGTGGGCTTTGCTGAAATGCCTTGTGAATTTGTTGCACAGTCGTCGCTGAGGTGGTTGGTCGTCCAGGACTCTTTCCCTTGCATAAACACCCTGTTTCTTCAAATTGTCGATACTAACGACGAATGTTTTTTCCCACTGGTGGAGCACTGCCGTAACGCCGTTTAAACGCACGCTGCACCATAATCATGGACTTGGTCTTGCTAAATTCGAGCACACAAAACGTCTTCTCTTGCCTCGACGCCACCTTCTCACTCAGTAAGCGTAGCGGCTGTTTGGATGCTCGTGCTGCCAACTAGCGGTAGTCATAACAAACTGTGGGCCACGCTCGTAGACATGATACTAGTTGCATTCATCGGTGGTTCGTGGTTGCAGAGATATCCACTTTTCAAATTGGGACATTCTTTATGAAATACCCTGTATATTAATCTGAGTTAAAGCCTTGAGTAAGTGTTTTAATTGTTGCAAAAAACACTTTTATTTTGGTTAACATAAAAGCAAAAACTATCTGCAAAATCTGCTAATAATTCGGAAACTATCAGTGTACAGCGTACGCGCACATTCTGTTACTCTGGGTAGGACCCTTCCTGCTCACCAAAGATGGCCATTTGGAACACAACTTCTTGTGCATTCAGTGAATTTCTTCACAGTATGCGACTGAGGTAATGCTTTCACCAGCATTCAAGAACCTGTAGTGTATGTCACCATGAACAGTACACCACACTGTCAACAAAACCTTCTTTGGTGTCAACCTTGGTTTACGATGTTGTTTCAGTGGTTCACCATGGTTCAGCTATTGTCCAGATCACGTACGCTTGTTGTATAGCACCCACTTTTCATCACAGGTTACAATGCAATTTTTGCGAAGCAGAAGGTTACTGCACATCTCAAACCATTGTTGTTTCTGATGCTCCATCAGTTCCTGTGGGATCCACTTTATCGAGCTTCTTAACCTTACTGATTTTATTGGAGATGTTCGGAAATGGTTGACACTTACACTTTGTACTGTTTGGCAAGTTCCCCGACTGTGACACAAGGATTTGCCTCCACATTTGCCTTCAGAGCATCATTATCAATGACCAAATGTCGTTCTTGGCCCTCTTGATCTTGTAGGCTTGTGTCACCAGAACAAAAGTTTTAAAACCACCAATGAAGAGTACATAGATGTTGCCTTCTTGCCCCCATGTCTCGACCACATTACGGTAGGTTTATGCCGCATTATGACCCAATTTGAACTCGTGAAGCAGAATCACCTGCAACTCGCTCCTTCATAACATGTTGTACAGACTGCTCTCACACGAGTACCAACGACTATAGCTCAACCAATTATAGCATGTATGTGGCATCTGAGTTGCCCTTTAACTCGTGCAAATGGCCCTACCTAAAAAAACCTGCAATTATTTTCCAAACGACTTGATATTATACTCTTGAATATTTCCCTAATTGCATTTGATAATTAAACGAATTTTTATATTTTTGAAAGAAAAAGCATTCCTTCTGTTAGTGAAAAAAATTCTTGCATAGAAAAAAAGTTCTTTCCACATCCACAGAGATTATCAGTGTTTATTTTAATCTTGCAATGTAAGTGGCAAACTTACTTTCACAATCAGTATTTTCTTCTGAAAGAATTTTATAAATTTTTTTCCAAACCAGCAATACTAAAGAGCACGTTGGAATACCTTTTTTTTGTAGCTTATAGCTCGTCCTTGTATGCTAAATACGTTTTCAGTGTCTTTCTTAATGTTTTCTATCACTTTGAAAGAGTTTACTAAAGTTTCATCTCTTTTTTTTCCCAGAGTAGATATAGCTGTCAAAAAAGTTTGGAAAAATAAGTACAGTCAACTCTCAATGCACCACCCTTGCATAATGCCACCCCTTCAGTCCGAACAAATGTGCTCCATGTAAAACATCCCTTGATATACTGCTACACCTTTGGCAACCGTCAATATATTGGGTTGGTGTGAATGAAATGTCCGGCAAAGGACCAGCACACGTGGATGGCGAGAGCGAAAAAGTAGGACAACTTATCTAGGTAAATTAATCCCTCTCAGCATCAACATATAGTTCCATCTGTCTGGCAAGGCCATGATCCCGGAACGAAAAAAGTAATGTGTCTGGGACCCAAAGAAGCCTTCAACTGCACATTGAAGCTCGTTGTCTGTCGTGAACTGTTTCCCGGACAGGAAGTGACCCAGGCGATGAAGCAAATGATAGTCTGTCAGAGACAAGTCCGGGAATAGGCAGGAAGAGGCACCGCTGCATAGCCTAAGGCACTTAGTGTCGGCATCGTTTCGTTGCGTGACGTGAGGGCGGGCGTTGTCCTTCAGCAGAGCACCATGCCTGTTGACCAAAGCCAGTTGTTTCTGCAGCAATTTCTGGTGCATCTGGTGTAATTCAGTACAATAACACTCTGCAGTGATAGTTTGGCCTCTTGCCAAGAAACTCTGATGAATTATCCCGGCTGTAGACCACCAGACAAAAGAGCATCTTCTTGGTGTGTTGGGGTGGCTTAGAATGCCGTCCAACAGGCTGTGCCTTGCTTAACCATTGTGCAGATCGTTTCCGATTATCAAAAAGGACCCACTTCTCGTCGCAGGTGACGATTTGACGCAGTAGAGGTTCCTGTTTATTCCTGGCAAGCAGCGACGTGCAGACTTCCAAACGCCTAGTCTTGTTGGCCGTTTTCAACTCATACGGCAGCCACATGTCCAGCCACATGTCCAGTGCAGCCAGACAAACAACTGTCGTGAGGTGGACACCTACCTCTGCCGCTATCTCACGACAAGTTTTTCGGGGTTCCGCTTCGACCACACGTAACAGAACATCGTCAGTGACCACATGCTTCGTTTTGCAGGTCCGTATCTCCGCTTAGAAATTTCACAATCACCGAATGGTTGTTTTTGTTGTCTGTATTCTCCCCAAATGCTTTGTTAACATTTTGAGTGGCAATTCCTACAGAGCGGCCCAGTTTAAATTCGTACAGGAAGATGACTGTCAAATCCGGCGCGCGCATGTTTCCTTTGCAAGCCACGTTACGTCCAAACAACCTACGCCTGAACCTTGTTCTCCACACTCGTTCTAGCTAATTATAGTAACTGTGACACAATACCCGCAGCACCTGTAGGTGGTTCCATTCTGCTGTGGTGGGGGCCTGCCTCCTGCTCATTCATGCAGGACATTCATTTGCACCAACCCAATATATTACTGAACCAACCTGCCTTTTCCATAATAAAACATTCTTGGTTACTGCCACTTGTAAGCTGTTGTGAATTGCCTTCCCATATTTTTCAGACCAGGATTCATTTGTTTTTGAAGCCTTTGGTGGAGAAAATGGCAGACGTCAACTGGGGCAAAAGTCAGCTGCCCCCTTCCAAAAACTATAAGAGAGTCCATCTGCACTGCTCCTGCTTTCATAAAGTGGCATAGGAGTCAAAAGGAGAGGAATAAGTTAATAAGTTACAAAGCTCTATCCGTTGAGGGGGGGGCTGATTTTTTTGCGATTTGAGGGGTTTTCTATTTATTAGGACTTAATGGATGTCTCACGACTTATTACCCTTTAACCATGTTCTCCATTTGCGTACAGGGCATCAGCGTAGTGTGCTTGAGGTGCGAGCCTTGTTGCCTTTGATTCAGGCAGGTGTCTTGTGAGTTCGGGTGTTGTCTTCTCCTCACTTCCACCCTTTCCTCTTTGGCAGAAGAAAAGCATTTGCATTATTTACCCCCTACCAACTGTCAATTAAGGTAACAAATGAGGCGACACCTTTTCCCAGGGGTATAACACTTCTTTTGCCACACATGATGCTTGCTGTTTTTAGTTTATCTTCTTGGCTTTGCAAATCAGCCCGCAACTGTTTACAAGCATCGAAATCAGAAACAAAAAAAGTTTTTGTTGTGGTTTGGAAAAGAAAAGTCAAAGAACAGTCCTTATGATAAAGCAAAAGACAAATTTGGAAATATTGAAATCTAAAACACAAATGAAAATAGACTTTTTAAAAAGAAACTGAGTAATGTGAAACAATTTTGTATAATGCTATTAAATTTCACTTGATAAAGTTTTAGTAATGTAGCATGATTTTTATTCATTGCCTTATAATTAAAATGTTACTTTTGCAAAGTAAATTTCTGCATTTAATGCATACTAGAAGCTTTTGAGATTAAAATGGACTCTTCGAACTACAGTGTAAGCTTGGTACACAACATGTTACTGCATGTTTTTCTAATTGGCATGTTTTCAATTTTGAAGATGACAATCCGATTTTTGGCGTAAATGTGACATCCTTGTCACATTTACGCCAAAAATCGGATTGTCATCTTCAAAATTTGTATTATATGGCGTAATCCCGTATTTCTTTCATGATTTATCTGCTTCTCCGGGCAATCACGGGATAGGATTATTAACCTCCAGATTCGCTAAACATGAATGCCAGTTGCTTCGACTAGCGAATCCTGTGATGGTTAAATTCAAATTGATCGGAAACTTGAAACTTGGTCGTTCTGGGTGGTGTAGTGGCTAGCATACCTAGGCGTTTTCTGGGAGACGCGGGTTCGAGTCCCGCTCCAGGACGATGAAAATTTTCAAGTTTTCAAATATTATCTGACTTCCATCCTTGTCACATTTACGCCAAAAATCGGATTGTCATCTTCAAAATTTGTATTATGTGGCGTAATCCCGTATTTCTTTCATGTTTTCAATTGTATGCTAATTATGATTTTTGAGGAATCATTATAAAATTTAGGTTACTTGAAAATTATTGGCAAATTCATATAACGCCACAATGTAATGGAACAAACAGTGGCAGTACGTCAAAGGTTGACTGTATAAATAAATTCCAGTTCACTGATGACTTTTGATTTTTTTTTAAGAATTGTTTGGCTCTAACAGTCATGGAGGAATCCTCATCCAAAAGGGCTTTCATGATATCTGAAACTCGTCCCATGTGCGAAGCATTATAAACTGCAGCTGATTCATTCCCACCTTGTTAAAACTTGCTATGCTGGAAGATTTCATTCTGGAGCCATTTCCTTAAATTTTTGAATTCGAAAGGGAGCTTTTAAGAAAACATTCTTCACACCTGATATCAATCTGTCAACATCAGGAAATAATATCCTCATTTTGGAACTCTTAGTCTAATGCATGAGCCAAACACATTGCTTTTGCAATAATTAAAGTAGACTAAGCATTTCTCATTTGATTGCAAGAGGATTTGTTTGTGTACCACCATTCTGTAATGTGGAAGAATTTCTTAACAAATGGTTTTGCTATTGTACCATGATGCTGTTAAAAAACGATTAAGTCTCAAAAATTATAATTTCTTTTTCTAAAGGTGCTTTTCTAGAAAATTTTTAGGATATATTCAAAATAAGCAATTTGCTTGAACCTCCGGGCTTTACTCATTATAACAGTTTTCTTACATGTAATATCTATGTTATATATCTCATTATATCTATGTTCTACTGTTTTTCATACTTGTGCTAGTAAAAGAAAAAAAAAGCTTTTAAATCATATGATAAAAAAATTGTAGGTTTGATCATGTAAAGGTATGAAATATGGTTATGGTGTTAATTTGGTATTTAAAACATATCCAGAGAGAGAGAGAGAGAGAGAGAGAGAGAGAGAGAGAGAGAGAGAGAGAGAGAGAGAGAGAGAGAGAGAGAGAGTTTTCCTTACATGTTTCACATGTGGTTGGTTTCATGGAGGCAGGCGGGGGCTAGCAAAAAATAGGCATTTTTTCTGTGTGTGTGCTTTCTGAAGAGAAATGGCAATGACATCTCCTCTTTTGTTCTTTTTTCTGAAAACATCAATGCCTCAATATAAAGAACAAAGTTTATAAGATTGCACTTTATCTAATTCAAGATAAAATGTCCTTTGTGGCATTTATGAGACAGTATGGGATGAACAAAATAACCAAAACTCCATGATATTTATTGTCTGTGGATGTCATTTCCGTTGATATTAAATCATGGTCAGAGCTTGAAAACAAAAACATGCCCAGGGCATGTAAATTATTGGCCTGGCCAGGTAAATAAAAAATCCAGTTGCCTGGTTCAAGCAACTAAATTTTAAAAACTTTGGAACAGAATTTCCTACTACAAGAAAAAAGACAGCCATTGCATGCTGTGTTTCATTTCACTGGTAATCTCCAGAAGTTGTATTATTGTCATGGAGTGCCAAGAACAGAAGAATATAATTTCTTTGATTATATTATGCTCTAGGTCCAGAAATTGGAACTATATGTAGTTTTGCTCCAAATGTCGTTCATAGGCAGTGATAAGATTCATGCCTCTGATGAAACTGGCATTCGGTGTTTAGTGACAAAGGGTGAAGACTTCAATGAAAGGAACATAGCAGAATCACTAAATTTCTCAAATACCAATTTCAGCATCATCTTAAAACTTGAGATACACGCTTTTGTGCTTTGAACATTTTGAATACAGACTCTGGAGGGAAAAAAATTCAAAACCTGTAAAAAATTTTATATATATTTATTTTTTACCTTAAAAAATCAGGGTTCTGATTTGTTACCTTAAAACATAAATTTTCCTGGGCATGTAACTTTTCAGATATTTTTAAGTCCTGGTGGCATACATATACAGGTATGTTATAATTTCATTCATTTTTCAATCTTTTAAGTACATAATTTGCTATTCACCTTGTTTCTGTCCTTCAGAATTATAACAAAATTTGTCGAACGGGTTATTATTAATATATATCAACAAATGGTACTGATTGATGCTGTAAGTTGTCCTGTTGCTGGTATTTGTTGAGCAGTTGTATTTCTGGTATTGATACAAATCTGCCAGATACTCTGATCTTCCTGCCCATCCCTCAGGCGTGAACCAGACCCTGAACAGCGACATAAAATACCTTTGTGTCCATTACTATGAGCATTGGTCAACTGTTCATGTACTCATCACTAAGCTGTTCTCTGAGATTCAGAGAATCCACAAAGAAATGCAAACTAATAGATAATTTTTACTTACTGTTGCTGTATCAAACTTCGCCATTTACAGCGATCTTGGCATACAACTCATGCTTCACTGACTTCTATCATATGCCATACACAAGATCTTCTATACTTCATACTCTTTTCTCATGCAGACACTCCTGAATCTGATCCTCCCATGACTTCCTCTGCCTTCCTCTGCCTTTCTTTCCTGCCACTTGGGCTAAAAAGATTTTTTAGTAAGCCTCTCATCACTCATTCTTTCAACATGGCCAAACCACCAAAGCATATTCATCTCCTCCTTGCTAACAACATTTTGCTTCACATTACACAACTGCAACACATCTTCATTTCTTCCACAATCGGAACGTGTCTTGCCACAACCCTCGTAAGTAAAGCATTTCTCCAGCACACAAACGACTCCTATGTTTCTTCTGTAGTACCCAGATGTTTCATTGCCATACATCAGAGTAGGAACAATTACACTTTCATACACAGCCATGCAGAACTCTCTAGAGAACCCATTATTCCTGTGAAAACCTCCCAGAGCAGCTATGACTTTCTATGACTTTGCTAGCGGTCGTAGTGAGCGATGGGTTTGTCTCCTTGGAGCGCTCCATGGTAACAATGGCACACACAACAGGAACTACGGCCTCTGTGAATCTTAGAGAGGTGCCAGCTAGTTCTGTGTGACATTGGCAAAGAGACACCAAACCAACTCACTGGGTTTTGTTCCAGAATCCTTAGGTTGAATGACCAACTGGAACCGTCAGCTGTGGGTTAATCCCCCAAACTTATGTACTTACCTGATTAAAAAGACAAAAAAGAAACCAATATCCGGATTCAAGTGTGGGATATGGTGGACCTACCACACTTTAAAAGGAGGGTCCACCACGGAATAGACATTGTGCATGCACGCATCCATAAATAATATTAAACAGCCGTAGTGACATTACACAACCTTGCCTGACTCCTACACCAATAGAAAACCATTTTGATAAAACATCATTCACTCGTACACAGGCTCTACTGCCAGCATACATTGCTTTTACACTATTAAGTAGATTCCCAGTAACACCATATTCATTCAATACCTTCCACAAAAGTGTCCTATTTACTCAGTCGTAAGCTTTCTCTAAATCTATGAAGCCACAAAAACTCTCTTGCCAACAGCCAGATACTTTTCAATCATCATGCATAATGCAAAAAATTTGGTTAGAGCAGCCTTTACCAGGCATAAAACCACTCTGAACATCCCACACTTTCTCTGATGCAAGACTCCGTACTTTTTCAATAACAACCTTACCAAACACTTTCCCTGGCACACTCAGTAGGCTAATACCACGATAGTTTTTGCATTCAGTCTGATCACCTTTTACCTTATACAAGGAAACAATGACAGCATCCTTCCAATTCCGAGAGACCGTTCCTAACTCCCAGCACAACTGGCAAATTTCAGTTAACCAATCAATTACAGAGTTACCACCATATTTCAACATCTCGGCAGTTATGCCATCAACTCCCGAAGCCTTACCATTCTGAAGAGATTTTAGAGCTTTACACACTTCTTCTGTTGAGATCCCTCCTGTGCTTTCATCTTTCACTGTGCCATCCTCAGCATCTGTCTCAGAATCATCTTTGCTTTCCTGATCCGATAACTCACAGAAGTATTCACCCCATCTTTCACTTAACTCATTGGGCTTCCATATGATTTCCCCAATCGTATTCTTCACACAACTTACAACTTTGTTTCTCCTATTTTTCCTGAGTCTCATGTACTTCCAGAAAGTCTTCCTATCTTTCCAAAAACACAATTCATGCCTTTCCACCTTCTCCTTCCTATCTTTTGCCTTACTCTGATGAACCAACTTAGCTGCTTGCTTCTTACACCAATATTCATCCACAGAATTCTACCTTGCAACATCCCCAAATAGGCTTCCTTCTTTCTCTTTACTGCCTCTTCAATCTCATTATTGCACCAAGCTTCACCTCTATTGCTTCCCACTATTTTGGTGCCACAGACCTCTACAGCAGCAGTGACAACACAGTTCTTAAAACATTCCCATTTCTTTTCTACATCCCTCTCACAAGACTTCAGCTCCTTCAGTCGTTCTCTAAGTACGTCAGAATAGTGCTGATGATCTTCAGGGAGCCTTTCAACCTTTATTCTTTCCATCCTGGGCCTCTTCCTATTCCTTTTCCTCCAACCAACATTCAGTTTCGCCCGTGACACTAAGAAGTAATGATCAAAACCAACCTCACCACCTTGTCACACGAGTGTCAACAACTAAGTGTTTCAGACACCGATCGTAGACATCAAAATCTATCACACTCTTTCGACCAAAAGTACGATTTTTTCAAGTATGTATGTGGATATACTTGTGGTTGAAAAACTTATTAAAATGTATCAATGCAGTGTTCAATTAATCTTTCACTATTATCATACAAGGATCATGACACTTACCCAGAACATTGTCAGAAATTGCATTCTGCACCTACTCTAGCATTAAAATCCCCTACTATTATAACTTTCTCTTTAGCACCAAACTGGCTCAAAACAGCTTTTAGCTCATTCCAGAAAACTTCCTTCCTATCAGAAGGTCCCGAGTCACAAGGAGCATACACTACAATAATTCTATTTTCTGAAGTTTCACTTTCAAATGAATTCTCTCACTTATGGAGCTATAGCAAATCAAGTTGTTCTTCATCTTTTCACTTAAAATGACAGGCCACACACTCACCATTCCATTCACTTTTATACCAATTTCCTTCTTTTTGGTTTCACTTACACACAGCACATCCAATCTATGCTTATTCATCTCTTTAATCACCTCGTTCATCTTGCCATTAATACCTCTAGCATTCCATACACCGATCTTACACTCACTCAGCCGAAATTTCTTTCCGATTTTCCTTTTTCCAGTTCCAGGTCGATTCAGTGTTGGATCATCCTTCTCAAGTGCGGTAGGTCCACCATATCCCACACTAGAGTCCGGATAACTATCTTTGTGTCTTTTTAATCAGGTAAGTACACCAGTGTGGGGGATTAGCCCATAGCTGATGGTTCCAGTTGGTCATTCAACATAAGGATTCTGGAATAAAACCCAGTGAGTTGGGGTCTTTTTGTCAATGTCACATAGAACTAGGTGGCACCTCTCCAAGATTCACAGAGGCCCTTGTTGCTGTTGTGTGTGCCATTGTTCCCACGGAAAGCCCCGAGGAGGAAAACCCATCTCTCACTAAGATCGCACTATACTTCCCAAATGTGCCAACCATCTTGTTCACATAGGCCTGGGATATAATGTCACTCAAACTCATTGAGTTGAATAACCAATTCATCTGCGACATACAGACTGCATTTTGCTTAGATATATAAAATTAAGGTAAATTATAGTGCAGTATGTAGTACATTAACAGACCACTGCTCATAGCAGTGGACATAAAGTTGCTTTATGTCACTGTTCTGGATTTGGTTCAACCCTGAGGGACGGGCAGGATGATCAGAATATCTGATATATCGATATCAATACCAGAAATTACTGCTCAACAAATACCAGTGGCAGAACAACTTCATATGTATTAATTATACCTCCATATGTGACATACCTGCCAGCAGGACGCACACGACATAAAGTAGTCAGAACAAACGTCCGCGTAGCTCAATTGGTAGAGTGACTTATTCCGGAATGAGGGGATCCGGGTTCGAATCCTGGCGTGGACAGAAATGACAGAGAAATTTACTTCGTTATAATGGTGCCCGAACTATCCGGATGACCCGACCGTTCAAAATCTCGCCATGGTGTGATGTTATTTCCACACCACGAGATAGGAAAAATCAGAGAATCCCTTCTCCAGCGCTTCGAAAAATAAATGTGTGTGACGTTGCATTCCACACACCAGATTGACTGGGAGTTCTCAAGTGCACGTTCTACCTACAGTGGATGGCTGCCTTCAACGATTCATGGGCACGGCTGACCAGTGGGCCATGCCCCCGGCCCTCCTTCGGGGGGGGATGTGACGTACCTGCCAGCAGGACGCACACGACATAAAGGCAGATAGTAGTCAGAACAAACGTCCGCGTAGCTCAATTGGTAGAGTGACTTATTCCGGAATGAGGGGATTCGGGTTCGAATCCTGGCATGGACAGAAATGACGGAGAAATTTACTTCGTTATACATATTATTTGTCAAATATTGTTCTACATGTTATAATTCTAAAGGACAGAAACAAGGTCAATAGCAAATTGTACAAAAATGAACGAAATTTTAACATTCCAGTATATGTATACCATAACTTTTAACACAAATGTGGTCCACAGACAATAAATATCATGAACTTTCAGTTTGTCCCATAATTGATTTGAATAACCATTCATCTGTGACAGACTGTATTTTCCTTAAACATAAAATTGAGCTTAGGCAAATTATAAGATCTTACTTAACCTGGTGAGGTGAACATAGTCATCACACATAGTAGACTCCAATAGTCATCCAGGTCTGTACAGTATTTTTTTTTTTTTTAATTGAAAAGGCTTTAATAAATTCATGCATTGTAAAATCCTGTTTGCAACAATTTAACTTCTGTATTCTTCAGACTACACGGTCTTGCTGCGCAGTGGTTTAAGTGCTGGCTTCTGACCATAATTCCGAGATGGGCACAGGTAGTATGCTTGCCTTACAACACTGGATTTGTTCCTTCCCTGGAATCAGTGGCCCTAAATTAGGGACAGGTGACAGTTTATGGCCCTATGAATTGCTCGTGGTGGTTGTTATACCCTGAATTGTAAATAACACTTGTGCCAGGCAACCCCAAGAAGACCCTAATGATTACTATTACCCACTATGTACAAGTTAGTAGTGATAGTTAAATATTGTCACTGCTAAATATTTCCATCCTATTCTGAAGACATCTTCAGAATGAAAATATGTTTCTTAACTGTAGTATTTCAATTCACACATGGTTACTCATGCTTTGCTGTGTACTCTTTCAGAGTGTAGTGGTGAAGTTTGGGCATTTTCTTCATTGGCATGAAGTATTGAATATTCTGTAGGGTTGCCAGCTCTAGTGCTGCCCTCTCTTGGTAGTATTTTTTTCTTTTCTTTACTTTTCAGTTGAACTTGGCATTCACCGAATTAGTAATTTCCAGGGTCATGCTAATGTAGTGAGATCTTGACTATTTCATTATGTTTGTTGTTTTCAGTGGTTACAGGTATAGATATTCTGAGTTTTTTCTCAATTTTGCAGGTGGATAGCAATTTAATTGTACCAAATTTCAGGTTTTTAGGTGTTTGAACAAGCATAATAAAAATTTTGTGTCATCTGCTACATTTTGAATGTAGCCAGAGTTAGTTTTCCTTTTATTTGCATGTAGTCACTGATCCACACTCCCATGCTGATTTGCATAAACACAGCTCTGATCTTTTGATTGACATTTTTTTTTTAAAGTATGTTTTTTAGTTATCGAATATTAAGGTGTTTTTCTGTAGAGACATGTACAGCTTTTATGAAGCTTGATAATGATAGTAAAAGAAGTGAAGGTAATGCAAAGAAAAGGAATTATAATTGTTGTGTGAAACACATCTTTGGATAAACTGCTAAGTTGTATTAGTTACTACAGTGGCAGGTAGACTCTTTGGAATGGAAAACTCAACAATGCATTACATCACGACAGATGAACGCTAAACTATGGAGAACATGTCAGTCTCTCCACTAAAAAGTAAGTGTGAAAAAAATTGAGCTTTATGATAGGGGACTAAAAAATAAGCTGTTGATCAAAATGAAGTTTGTGAAAATTGTGTTTCTTAACATTTTTAAAGGTTAACATTCTTGTATTATATCTCTTGTGTAATAGGAACCTCTCTTTTTTTATCCTTTTGCCTTTCATTTATTGTGAAGCATTTAAATGAAGGTTCAGCATCACTGGTGTAGTGTGTAGATTGGTAATTCATCCAGAAAGATATATTACAGTCCATAACAAATGGCTACATCCACACATATGCTTTATTCATGTGTTTCACTTGTTACTACCTTCATTCTTTCCTGACACTACAGCAATTGAAAAGTGTCTGTTAGTACAATTTTTTTTTTTTTTTTTTTTTTTTTTTTTTGTAGATTTGGAAAAAGCTAATAACTGAGTCAACAGTGGTTTTCTGTGCAAGGTCTTGAATCATTATGGTATAGCTGGGATTCTTCTCCATGAACTGGTGAAAGTGATGTATGCTGGCAGTACAAGGGAATGGTGTTTTATCGAAGTAGTTTGTTATTAGAGAGGAATCAGACAAAGTTGCATAATGTCACCCTGGCTGTTCAACATTTATGGATACATACATGATGCCAAAATAGACAGTATTGGTCTATATCTTGGTAATTCTCATGTGTGCAAGTTGCTGATGACAGGCTGTTTGAAGTGAGAAAAAATGAGTGAGTATATTGCCTCAGCTTCACAAAGTTTTTATGAAATTCAAAACTTCATATAAATAAGGGGAAAGGGAACCATCAGTCACAGTTATGGCTTCTGAGGAAGGAACTGTTAGTATAGAATGTAAGATCAGTCTAAATGGTACAAAGATAGTCCAGATCAGTGAACTTGTATGTTTAGGAAGCATGTTTGACAGAGAAAACAGATTAGATGGTAAAATTAGTAGGTGAGTGAATTCAGCATTGAAAGTCATGGCTGCCTTAAGAAGGGTTTCATATGTCTAATGGATTCTTGAAAAGGTTCTGGACTGCTGTAAATGATAGTGTTAATTGTTTCTACTGTGGTATTAGGCAAAGAAACCTGAATACTGCAGAAGAGGCACAGAAATCATTTGTATGCTGGACAGATGCATTACTTATGGGGAGGAGGGGTTGGCAAGACATGTTCTGGTCATGTGAGGAATAAAAATGTGTTGCAGATGTCTAATGCGAAGAAAAATATTACAATAAAAATAAATACTTTGTTGTGGTTTGGCTATGTTGAAAGAATGAGTGGATGAAGTGCTAACTAAAAGAATTTATTCAACCCAAGTGACAGGAAAGGAAAAAAAAAAAAAAAAAAAGATAGAGGAAGTGTCAGATTCAGAAATGCCTGCAAGGAAAGAAGATAATGAGCATGAAGTACACAGGGTGTTATGTGAGATGTATGATGGATGTTAGTGAAGCTCAGATTCTGTGCTATGAGCGCTGTGAATGGAGATGTTTGATATGTCAAACACCAAATAAAATCTAACATGTTCAATCACTTTATGGTAAGTGATCTTTCTTTGAGGAGCTGACCTCTGAATCTCAGAAGACTTTTGTGATATGTGTGCTTGTACTTAATCTTTACTCTTGAGAACCTCATAAATACTGATGTATTGAAGTTTAAACAAAATTCTGTGATTTGGTGTAAAACTGGATATTAATACTTTTATTGCTGACATGTTAATGTAAAACCACCCACATCAACAAAGATCATAATATAATGACATCATTTGTTTTCTCTCTGCCAGAAAAGTCACTTTATCTTGTTGTGAAACAATGCAGCTGAACTTTTATTCTGTGTTCAATATTATGAACAATTAATGCAAAGGCATAATTTATTTTTTATTTTGCTGTCCTATATGTTTCCCAATTCAGGTGCTTGAATGATATTTCAGAAAGTTATAGAAGTGTATATATGTGTGTGTAAGGGGGGTGCAACTTTAAGATATTGATGACAGTAAAAACTAGTTGCAGTAGTAAAATTCATTCCTCTTTCACGCTTTTTATGCTTCCGCAAAGTAGCTGCTTAATTAAGGAAAACTTATTTTTATACTATATATGTATTGATGTGTATCAATGGCTCCTTTTTCCATCCTATAGGCAAACACTTATTGATCAGTTTAATGGAGATCCAGAAATCTTCATATTTCTCCTTTCAACAAGAGCTGGAGGACTGGGAATCAATCTCACTGCTGCAAATGTTGTTTTTCTCCATGATATAGATTTCAATCCATACAATGACAAGCAGGCAGAAGACAGATGTCACAGAGTTGGCCAGTTGCGGTTTGTAGTATTTTTTTTTTTTTTTACAAGAGACTCAATTGTGTGTGTGTGTGTGTGTGTGTGTGTGCCTCATTATTTGCTGTTGCTGCAACTACTACTGAAAATATATAAAGCCTATAATGAACCCATTGTGACAGTTTTTTAAATGTGAAATAGTTTAAATCAGTGGCACATTAATCTTTTCAGCAGCTTCTGTGGCCAAGTGATATGAGGTGTTGACTTCTAATTACTCCTCCAAGATAGGTCCAGTTTAAAATCATAGGTGAGGTATGGGTTCAAATCCAATGAGTCATGGATGGTGTTTTTGTCTTACTGCACTGGCTCTGCCATTCTTGGAACCAGCACCCCTATATTAGGAACAGAAAACTGCTTATATATAGCCTATAAAGTTATAGTGGTCGTTAAACCCTGATTTAAAAATAATAATAATAAATATTTTCGGACATGGAGGTTGGAAGACTAGGCATCCTCCATATCCAAAATTAAAGATAAAGACTGGACTTGATTCAAGGAAAACTTTAAGTAAAATTTCCACCAATAGTGTGTGTGTGTGTGTGTGTGTGTGTGTGTGTGTGTGTGTGTGTGTGTGTGTGTGTGTGTGTGTGTGTGTGTGTGTGTGTGTGTGTGTGTGTGTGTGTGTGTGTGTGTGTGTTTGTTTGTTTGTTTGTTTGTTTGTTTGTTTGTTTGTTTGTTTTGGTCGTGTCAGAATAATATAACCACCCCTGGAATTACAGTGTACCCGCTCAGGTGCATCACAAAGTGCATGATGTGATGAGGTTCGCCACATGGAGATATAAGCGGCAAGCCAGTACAGATGAGCCACAGTGCGTCACGTGAGCACAATGGGCAGAGGTAGTGATTTGATGGACGTTCAAAAAGGAATGACTATTGGCTACTGCGCCAAGGATGGAAGCATCTCGGAAACAGCAGACTTCATGGGCTGTTTGCAAGGTGCTGTAGTAAGGGTGTACCAAGAATGGACCACTGAAACATGGAGTACCTCCCGGCATCATAACTGTGGAGTTCCAAAAGCCATTGACCACAAAGGAGAACATTGCCTGTGTCGACTGGTAAAGGGCAATCGATGCGCAATAGAGCAGCAATTGACCACGCCAATGAACGCTGAGGCACCCAGGTACATGACCCTGATAACAGTACAGCAAATCCTGTTACATCGGTCTCCAGAGTTGACGCTGGGTCAAAACGCACATGTTAACCCAGGTCCATCAGCAACAACACCTGCAGTTCGCAAGGGGCTACTGTCATTGGACAGTAAAAAAGGTTGTCCTCTCCAACAAAATGAGGTTTCTACTGCACAAAAGTGATGGGTGGTGGCGGATATGGCATCAGACTCGCAAGTACCAACACCCGAACATGCTTGTCGGTCAAATACAGGCCGGCGGTGGCAGTGTGCATGTCTAGGGGATGTTTTCCTGGTATGACCTGGCACCGCTGGATGGGTCCCTGAATGCCAATGGCTATCTGTCCATCCTTGCTGAACACATTCATCCCTTCATGTTGGGCATTTACCCTGGTGGGAATGGTGTCTAACAACAGGACAATGTGTCACGCCACATCACTAAGGGAATGTGTGACTGGTTCCAGGAACACAACAGCTATGTCTCTGTTCTCCCTTGGCTGGCAAAATCGCCTAACCTCAACCCCCATAGAGTACTTGTGGTACTATTTGGAATGACAGGTTTGACGTGCCGACCCACAACTACTTCATCTCCGGGCCTCATTGCGCCCATGCCACGCCGTCTCGCAGCTGTCATGCAGGCCAAGGGTGGTTATTCCCATTATTAGATATGTGGTCATATTATTCTGATATGACTGTATATACGAGGCATATTGGGAAAGTAAGTATCATTTGGCTGTCAAAGTTAAATGAAAATGTATTTGCAAAAAGTGTTAATTTTTGCAAATACACTGAAGCCCGTGTTGTGTGTCAAGATCGCTTTAAATGGAGAAGTTTGATATGGCAACAGTAAGTGAATAGTCAGTTAGAAAGTTATCTGGTGGTTTGTATTTCTTTGTGGAGCTAATCTCAGAGAACCCTTTAGGGGATATACGTGTTATATCAGTCAAAGAAAGACCATCTGACAATGTTTATTTGTCAGACGGTCTTTCTTTGAGGAGCTAACCTGAATATCAGAGAACAGTTTAATGATATGTATGTATGTTATTTTTATCTGCTTTGCCATACCTTAAACTATTTTCCTGTGTAGTTCCCACCATTATTAAGGTATTTATCATAATGGATTACCAAGTTTTTATATCCGCTAGTCGTAGAACAAGGCCGCCTGTGTAGACAGCCACTTTTGCACTGCTTCTTTGACTTCATAGTTGAAGAAACGCCCACCTGCAAACAACTTGTTCGGATGCGAGAATGGATGTTAGTCACTTTAGGCTAGGTTCAGGCTGGGGGGAGGGGGAGAGCTGATCAATTTGTTTCCAGCCAAATGAAGTGGTGACTGCTTAAGTCTGTGTGGAAATCTGAGGCCAAGCATTGTCATGAAGGAGGAAAACACTGCGAGCAAACATGCCACGCATTTTGTCCTGTATCGCATGCCACAATTTCTTCAGGGTCTCTTAGTTGGTTGATGAGTTTACTGCTCTACTACCTTCAGGCAAGTGTTTAACAAGCAAAACTCTTTGCCTGTCCCAAAAAACGGTGCTCATAATCTTACAGCATGAAATTGTCTGCTTGAATATCTTCCTTTTCAGCAATGAGGTGTGCCACCACTCCATGGACTGCTTCTTGGATTCCAGATCATGTGGGACACCTATGTCTTATCATCTCTGATATGGTTCAAGAACTCATCACCTTGGTCACTGTATTGCATGAGAAAAGTCAAAACACCACCAGTCCACTTGCTTTTGTTCTTCTTGGAGAGATTTTTGGCACCCAGCTTGAACACAATTTTTGAAACCTCAAATGATCTGTCACAATTTCATGTTCTTGAAATTTGCTGGAAATGCAAAGGAAGTGTTAAATTTGTGAAGCGCCTGTTCTCGCAAATTTTTGCATGAACTGCATGCACCAAATGATCGTTAACCACAGGAGTCCAGTCTCTCCACTCATTGTTGTTCACTTTCTCACAACCTTCGTTGAACTGGCTACCCATTTCCTCACCATTCCATCACTCATGGCAGTTTTACCATAGACCTCGCAAATGTGACAATGAATGTCAGCCGGCTTCACATTCATTGCCTTCAAACATCAAATTATGGACTTATCTTACAGTCTGCAGGCTGCTCGATCTTGCTAAACATGTTAAATGCCAGAACAACATGCAAACATGACCAGATGTTCTCCTAATGGCACCTGTGTCTTGCCCACAAATGAGGGAAGTGTGTGTGTGTGTTATTCGCAAATGGTACTTTACTTTCCAAGTATGCATTTTACATACTAGCAATATGTCAGAAATACAAGATAATAATTAAAAACGACTATAAATAGGAATTTTAATTAAACGTTTTGGTGTCTGCTTAAAAAAAAAAAGGAAACGTTTCAAACATACGCACTAGATGCTTCTGTTCAACACATCAATAATTATTTTAGTGTAACCTCCATAGCCCCGACTTCACTGGCTTCTATTCACCATGACCATTATGGTATCTCAGTTATAGCATTTATTAAAAGTGCTAGAAATAGTTTTAAAAAACAACATACCATGTTATATTCAAGTCAGCCTGTATAAAATCCAGTATTCTTCAGCTCCTGTGTTGGAGGTTGTTGTTTGATAAAATTGGTCATGCAGGTGTTGTTGTATGACACATTGGTCACAAAATAAAGACAACCTCGTATTTAAGGAGAGAGTTAGTCAACAGGTAAAAATAATGGATTACAAGACTGAAGTGAGAATATTCCAATTAAAAATGAACCAAAAATCAAGATGAACAATAAAAATACTATGCCAAATCGGTCATGAATGCCAATGATTCTCGGCACAAGTCTGATCCACTCTTTTTCACCAGCACTCACTGGCATCATCAGGCATGAAATGCGAAGCACACACAAAGGTGAACTGTAGATCGCACCGGGTTGTACTGATCGTGGCAAAAATTTTCTTTTACTATTGAGTCTCGTTCCCCCATCATCCTGTCTCGTGCGTGTCGTCTGCGCCATTTGTTGGCAGTTTCCACAATACATCTTTGCATTTGCTTCACATTTTCTTCCGGATCTTTTTATTTACAGCACTCTCGGTTTCAATTAGATTCCGCCGTGCATATGAAAGATTTATGAAGGTGTTATTGTTGCATATACAGTATTTTCCCTATGTTTATATATGCATACAGCTTCTGATGTTATTATTTCTCCCCAAGTTTTATGTTGTGCTATGATTTTTAAATTTGTCCAGTATGGTGTTACATTATTTTTCCTGCAGTAGTCAATGAGCGCCGTTTTATTTTCTAGCTTATTCCAGTTATTAAGATGTTCGAATAATCTAGTTTCAATTTTACGTTTTGTGCTACGTATGTATGATATTATCTTTTCATTATTGCATACATGAGATTCTTCCGCGGAATTCCCCCCTTCATTTGGGTAATTCTAGAGATCGATGCAAAACTAAAGAGAAATTTTAAAGGATTTGTTGGGGAAGGGGGTCATTTTTTGGTCTGGGGGGATGGTATTTTGTTTTTCAAAACTTTTGAAAACAGAAGTTAAAGGAGTGAAGATTTCCCCTGTAACGTGATTTCTTTTTCTCGCGATGTTTCTTCTGCGCAGTATTATTGTTAAATGTAATTTTATTCCATAAATATTTGCATTTCAGCTTGAAAATGGAAGAAAAATTCCGAAAACGGAAGTTGGTGTGAAAATTTCCCTGTGATATTCTGGCACGAGATTCTTCAGTGGATTCGAAGAATTCCGCCTTTTCCATCGTCATTTCGATGGTTCTCAAGATCGGTACTGAAATTTGGGAGGGAGGAGTCGTGGTAGTGATGGTGGTGAGGTTGTTTTCCTACCTCACTACCATAGAAAAAGGATTATGATTACAAGAGTAACCTCTTCTCCTTCAAACTTCCGTTTCCGAAAATTTTGAAAGGGCGGAATTCCGACTTTCAAAACTTTCGGAAACGGAAGTTTGACAAAGTGAAGGTTACTCTCGTAATCATAATCCTTTTTTCTTACGATGTTTCTTCTACCCAGTAGTGTTAATATATTTTTATTCCATAAATACTTGTTTTGCAGCTTCAGAATGGAGGAAAACTTTCCTAAAACGGAAGTCGGACAGAGCATAGATTTTGCTGGTAGCCCTAAATTTTTTTCTCCGCGATGTTATGTTTATCCTGTGTTGCTGTTAAATGTAAAATATATATTGTATATATGTATATTGAATACAGTGATGTGCTCCAGCTTCATATTTACATAATTAATTTCAGTGAACAATTTTGTCTTGCTCATGCTGTTTTGCAACACATTCTTATTCTTCACCCGTGCGGTTTAAAAGTTCAGCTTTTTCTTCCTATGTCAGTCTCATGTATGTTATTGTTCCTAGCTGTTGGAATGCTGCATACAATGGCCCTTATTCTATAGTGTCTGTCATTAATGTAAATCGTGACGGACAGAGTGCTGTTTCACACGTTATTCATTAGGAAATTGATTACCCATGAGAGGATGAAATATATAAAGTGGTACATTGTAACGTCAATCGTGGATTTAATGTTATTAAAATGCACTCACCTGGCTTCTTCTTAGCTGTGTATTCACTTTGGGTTGTTGTAGAGCTCCGATATTCGTCCTTTTATTCGGAAGGATTGTCTGTCTGATGATTGATGTAATTTAGGAACAAGAACTGGAGTAAAATCTTAAATTGAGGTAAATCTTGAATTTCAGTAAAATCCTGAACTGAAGTAAAATTATAAATTGACATAAAAGCATGAACTGAAGTAAAAATTTAATATGAGATAAGAATGTAACCAACAACAAGAACAAAATATACAGTGGATCACAACAACGATTCATTAACAATTCTTACCAAGAATTATCTAATCTGCAAATAAAAAGCCCTTAATAGAGGCATTAAATTTGCCTACAAGGTTAAGCCACCTAAGACTGAAATTACCATACCACAGATAGAAGATATCTTAAAAAAATCTACCAAAATCCAGACACAACCCCACAAGGTATAAAATTATAAAATTGTTAGAACAATCAACAATATGAAAAAGCATAGTAATAAACACCCAATTAAATATAAAAGGCACAAGCTGCTAGAACTTAGAGATAACCCCAACCTATTTGTATAACAGCAGACAAGTCAAAACAACTTGTCATCATGAATCAAACTGATTACCATCAAAACATGTTGAAGGCAATTGAAGACTTAACTGTGAAGAAAATCGACAACGATCCTATGGATAATATTATTCGACAATTATCTACACTGAGGAACCACAGTGAATTACCACCAAATATTAAATGTAAAGCTTATCCACCTGTGGGTGCATCACTGCCCCACATCTTCGAAAAAATAAGAACTCAGAAAATAGACGCGCCTATAAGACTAAAGCTCCTACAATTAACTTGGAAAGAGCATATTCCAATATCTAAAACAATTCTACAGCAAACATGAATTTACTATTAATAATTCCATTGAAGTAATTGAAAAGATAAAGTCCATTAATACAACTGATTTCATCATGCTTAGTCTGGACGTCATTTCCCTCTATCCAAACACACCGGTTGAAAGGTCTATTGAAATCATTCATGAAAAACTTAACGAAGAAAATATCCTGGATAAAGAAAAAACCAGTATCATCAAGGCTTTAAACTTCATACATAACAATAATTACTTTCAATATGATAAGCAGATCTACAAATAACTAAAAGGCGTACCCATGGGCTCACTGCTATCTGGCCTACTTGCTGAGGTTGTGCTGCAAGAGATGGAAAATGACCTCCTGAAAAATACAAGTCACAATCTCCCTTATTTATATCTGAGATACGTCGACGATGTCTTGATGTTTTGGTCACATTCAGAAGAAAAACTAAACTATTTTATTGATAAGTTTAACCACTGCTATCCATCAACAGCTGAAAAAGAATGTAATCAAATGTTAAACTTCTTAGATATAACATTAATAAAGAATAATAATCAGGTTGGATTTGTAGTATACCGGAAACCTATCTACATCCCTGCAATTGTACCAGCTAACTCACATCACCCTTGGAAATATAAAACATCAGCCTTCCAATATTACGTTAGAAGGGCTATTACACATTCATCAGATAAGAGCAAAGAAATAAAATAATTACGATGGATTATAAACACTGAAAGATCCTTTGGATATAATGCATGCCTGATCAACTTAATATACAAAAATATAAAAAAATCATTTACTAATAGAACATCTAAACCAACCGAAAATCAACGATACTGTGGATCTCTCCCATATATACAACCTATCACCAGCATCGCGAAAGATGAATGTAAGAAACATAATATGCAGCTTGCTGAAACAGTAATTGATAATGCTGTGTTACTAATTAATAGAAATAACAAGAAATTGATTCTGGACCGTGCTGGAGTGTATGCTATTCCAACATGCAGCAATTTTGACAATCAAACAAATAATATAATGTACATTGGTAGCACGAAACGAAGATTCAAATCCAGACTGAATGGACATATAAAAAATTGAAACCATAAAGAAGAAAAACCTCTTTGGTGCAATATTGCATTGCAAATATTACCGAACCCAATTGGACAAATGCAAAAATACTCACCTCGCATCGAACCCATAGCCAGATATTAACATCTGAGGAACTTGTTATTGAAAAAACTATGAAATACAATTGCAATAATAATACCCCTATTGAATTGCCTTATCCCTGGAGGTACCTAATGAGCAAGAAAGCAAACAGTAACTCAAATTAAAATATAAACCAAAGTCTCGAAAAAAAATAAAAAATCCTTAACTGCAGTTTTGGATACCCGCGACAATAGATGGCGCCACGTACATCTACGAATTGCGGGATACCTACCTGATTGAATGAATTCGAAAACACCCTACCAGCAGCGAAATAAAAGTTGCGCAGATAAGAACAATAGATAGATAGATATGATGCAACACGGCATCGACGTGGCATAGTCCGGTTGAGAAGCAACGTGAATCCGGCTTTGTAACAATGAGCGATCAACACGCAACTACCCACTGAAGATGACTATGATATAAAATAGTCTAAACTAGTCTGGCTATATTACCTGCGAGAGTACCTGGCTCTTCCGTTGAATTGTTCGAATCACTTGTTCTAGTTCATCGGTTTTCAAGGTCGTTCAGCACTTCTTTTATAATCCATTGTTCATTGATCTATTACCACTTCGTGCTTTCCTTCTTCATGATAACATACTTTATGTTTGTTTGTTCGTGGAATCTCCTTTGCTTCATGATATCCACGGCGACAACTAGTTACGTTTTCTTGCTACAATTCGACTTTTTACTTCAGCTCATGCTTTTATGCCAATTCATAATTTTACTGCAATTCAAGATTTCACTCCAGTTCTTGTTTCTAAATTATGTCATTCATCAGACAGACAACCTTTCCGAATAAAAAGACAAATATCCGGGCTCTAGAACAATAACCCAAATTGAATACACAGCTAAGAAGAAGCCAGGCGAGTGCATTTTAATAACATTAAATCCATGATTGACGTTACAATGTACCACTTTATATATTTCATCCTCCCATGGGTAATCAATTTCCTAATGAATAACGTGTGAAACAGTACTCTGTCTGTCACGATTTACATTAGTGACAGACACTATAGAATGACAAAGTCGCACATTAATGGTTCGATTAGTTCGTTAGATAAACTATTCGAACGTAAGTTGTACAATGGCCCTTTTCAACACCCCACGCAAGACGACTTGAACATTTTTGTTCATCAACTGGGCGAAAATGTTCAAAAGTCATCACAATCTTTCACCATCAACACGCCATTTTTCTGAGGCCCACCGTTGATGGGCAAAAACATTCAAACGTCATCTTGCATGGTTTGGACGTTAAGGTTTTTAATTTATTAGTTCTTAAAATATGTATATAGTTAGTAATTTATTATATTAACTGCATTGTATTTGTAAATTAATATTGGCTGACTAACATAAATATTTCAAAGTTTCATGGGATAGGCTGGGGAAGTGGGTTATGTTATTTATTGAATGGCACATTTTTTGTAAAATGTTTGTTGGAGTTTTTGAACCCTAGCAGCATTTATCGGTGCAAAAAGTCTTTCATTATGCGTTTCAAAATCATGCTATACTTTTTAAGGCTGTTGGCAGAAATTGCTCATATGATTCCTGTCAATATTGTATGTCTAGATGTAAATCATTTTGTCATTTTCCAGACTTACAGGAGAAAAGTTGAAAAACTGTAGAAGTAGATAGCAAACAAGCCACAAAGAAAGAAAGCTTACAAAGTACATTTCCGCATATTAGAAGCAGATACATTTATTTTATTTAAGGACATCCAAGAGCCATAAGAAAAAAGTTAATATCCAAACATGATGTTCCCATCATAAGGAATAAAATATATGGTTTATCCAAACAGGCATTTTAAATATCAAAATAGTTATTATTTTTTAGTTGTGAAGTCTGATGTTTTTATATTTTGTATTTCCATGTTTTCAATTGCATAACAGTGCACGAAAATCTGAAGTGTTCTTTTTTGTGCAGGAGTGTTTTGATCATTAGAATGATAAGTAAGGATACTATAGAAGAAGGCATCTTGCAGAGAGTTAAAGAAAAACTGAAGCTTGAAAAAGACATTACTTCATCAGATGGAGGTATGCATACATTATATTTGTTGTTCCTAGTTCTCTTTGTGCATGATTCTGGTTCATTCAACTTCTTGTAGGAGTTGCATGAGAGTTTACTACTAGCACAGTTTTGAAGCGCTTTACAGCAATTCACAATAAGGTAAAACTGATGGTAGTTAAACAATCCCATTTTACCCATGAACAGATGCAATGATAACTCCCTCAATAGCTGTATTCTCTTGAAGGGTGAAACAAATGTTTTGACTCTCCTTACAATAAAGTATGATTTTGAATTGCCCCCATGAGAAACCGAGAAACCAAGCTTCATTGCTTTAAAACACCCACAAACTGGAGAAATGAAAGTTCGGGCTGTGGATAGCCTAGTGATCAACGTTCGTGACTGTCACGGAGAAATCTCAGGTTCAATCCCAGGCTGGTACAAACGCTCGAACCACTAAATATCTGCCATGAATCAGATTGGCACGTTAAGCCATCAGACCCGGTTATAAATAAGGACGTCTTCCTCCCCTTTCTACTTCGCTTCCGTGTCACTTTCCTGTAGGGCACCTTAGCCCAAATCTCCTGGCTTCCTATTTCTAAATGTCGTTTAAGATCTGGGGTCAGACACTCCCTTTCTAAAATCCTTTACATATGATCTGATCTGAAATTAAAGTTCACTTACGTGCTTAATTCCTATGAGGAGCCAGAACCTTGTTTCCTTTATTTAGAAAACAACAAAAAGGACTTGATAATCAAAAATCGGTATTGGCTTGATTTGTACATGGATTTAAGAGTGAAAACTTCCCTGAAGTGCAGCAACACCATAGCAATTAAAATTTACATGTGGTCTTAGTTTGGGAAGTACACTCCATGTGGCCACAGACTTCGGTTTCTGCTAAAAAGGCCCCTTTCTTCTTTAGAGAATATTAAAAAATAAAAGAAAGAAAAATGTAGCTGTATACAATCCCAAAGCTGTCCAATGATGCCAATTTTTTTTTAAGAAATTATGTATCTGATTGTTTAATTCTGTGTTTCAGGTAACCTGGCAACCTACTACTTGGAAAATAGCCTCTGTATAGTGTGAATCTCTAGCTCTCTGTCCAGCACAGAAGGGGGGAGCAGAGCAGGGCTAACCAAACCTGTTGGCCAACTGCTCTAGGACATACAGCCACGAACAGTTGTGTAAATGGTGTCACTGGAAGTAACATGATGAAATTCCTTTAGTGTGGGGGGTTAATAGATGTCTAAATCTGTTGGGTAAATATGCGTTCTGGGAATAAAAGGAAAAGGTGTAGAATTAGCAAAAGAAATAGAAAAAAAATCAACATATATGTGGTAAACATCCTATGTTAGGGGAATGTAATTGTAGCAGCTGGTTTGCTCTTATGTAGAGAACGATCATGTTCAAGTTGGTGTGTGCCTTAGCTTTAGATAATACAGTTGACCCACGGCCAAATAGTGCTGGCTTCAGAGAAGTAGGCACAAGACAAAGTAGTGACTGAATTTCTTATTTTGTTCTAGGGATTCATCCCATTTAAACTCAGTGATGGCCGAGAAATCTATCTGTATGATGAGAGTACTGTTGAAATGTGTATGATGAGATATCAGCTTGCAGTATCAGTGATTTAGAGTAAATAAGCAGCAGATTGATGTACTCATTAGGCAAGTTGTTTCACTGCTTGTGAGCCGTGCAATCATTGACAACATGGGATACTGTTAATATCTTAATAGATTTCCAAAATACAAATACAAGTGCACAAAAAAAAACACTTTAAAAAACATTTGTGAGGAACTTTGTACATCATTGTAAATAGAATAAAATTGTTTTTCTCTTTTGCATTGTAATAGGTGATGTAATGTGGGTTTACCACTACCACCCTGAAATGAAGAGACCTGTAGAGTAACACCATAATACATTTCTGCAAAAGTTCAAAGTGCTGCCTTCTGTGACTGAATTATGGTATCATCTTTTGGGGCAGAAAGGCTATTTTCTTCTCTAATTTCTTGGAGAAAAGGTACAACCAGTCACACTCAGGGTTTCAGTTGTTTCAAAAGGAAAATGGATTGATATTATTACTGGCTTCATTACATATGTTTAGTTGTTGGATTTCAAATCTTGGGGTGATCACAGTGCAGTCAGTAGAACAGCTTTTTCAGAAAAAAAAAAAAAAAGGAAATGCCTAAACCATTTGGATGACTAAGTGTTAATCCCCTGGGGAGCATAGCTCTCCTTTAAGGTTTTGACTAGGGAGACCTCATTACTGAATTGGTTTTGAGTCTTTTATTTCCTAATATTTTATATACTCCCTGATTCATAAAGAAGTATACAGTTTCCAGATGCTGTAAAACAGTAACAGTTGAAGACACGGACCACAACTGTTAACAGTTAGGTAGATGTACTCATAAAGTTTGTGTCCCGCGACTGTGGAAAGTGACATGGGCGACAGCGCGTGTCACGTGACTAGTCAGTCAAAATGGCAGCATCTGCGGTGGAGAAGGCATTTTGTGTTCTTGAATTGAGCAAAACGGAATCTGTAACTGTTGTGCAACTGCAATTTCGATCACGATTCGGAAAAGAACCTCCAACCAGAAAATCTATCTGCGATTGGCATAAAAAAATTTGAAACTACGGGCTGTCCTGGACGACCGCGTGTATCGGAAGAAGTCGTTGATAGTGTTTGCACCGCCATTCAGCGAAGCCCGGGAAAAACAAAGCGAAGGGTGAGTCGTGAAGTGCAGATTTCACAGTCCACTGTCTGGATAATTTTGAGAAAGAAGCTGAAAATGGTTCCATACAAAGTACAGATGTTGTAAAATCTCACTGACCTTGACAAGACAAAGCGCTTTGAATTTTGTGCCAAAATGCAGCACCGTTTTGAAAATGACGATTTTGCCGATCACTTAGTTTTCACCGATGAAGCTACATTTCATGTGAGTGGTCAGGTAAACAAGCACAATGTTTGCTTTTGGGGAATGGAGAATCCCAGATTTACAGTGCAACAAGTGCGAGATTTCCCTAAGGTAAATGTGTTTTGTGCTGTGTTCAAAAAGATAGTGTACTGCCCCTTCTTTTTTCACCAGAAAACTGTCATGGGAGGTTCTTTTCTGGGTATGTTAAGTCTTTGTTTGAAGCCATAGTTGCAGGAGGACAGTGACAACTTTATTCTCCAATTGGATGGTGCACCACCGCACTGGTTAGGCGACGTGTGAGATTATCTCGATGAACATCTTCCTCACCGATGGATTGCACAAGCCGCGGACTACAACATGCCACTTACCCAATGGCCATCCAGAAGTCCTGACTTAACACCTTGTGCCTTTTCCTGTGGGAGTACGTAAAGAATAAGGTATTTGCCCCTCCCCTTCCTGTTGATTTAACTGAGCTGAAACAACGTATCACAGCCACTATCACTTCACTTGATTCAGATATCTTACCTCGCGTTTGGGCGGAAATGGATTACCGGCTCGGTGTGTGTCGTGTGACTAAGGGTGCACACATAGAACATCTGTGACTGTCTCTAAAATAACTTTAAACATTCCCCTACAATTCTGTTACAGGTAACATAAAATCTCTTGCATTGTTCTTGTTTTATAGTGCGTTGAAACTGTATACTTCTTTATGAATCACCCTGTACATATTTGAATGCATTTCTGTGCAGCAAAAATTATGGAGTTATGTAAAGAACTTTATAAACCATGCATTATAATTTTACTGCTTATTAGGGATATATAACACTAAAATTTGAGAAGATGTTTAATATCTGCTTCAGGCATACTAATTTAATCTTTGTTACTTGATATTTTAATGTAGATGATTGAAATAAAACAAAATGTAAAGCTTCAAGTTGTGCTTTATGGTGGTAGAGCTTGTAAAATTAAGTTCTTAATTTACCTTGTTCATAAAAAAGTGCCTGTCTTTTGAACTGTGGCAAATAGTTAACATTTCTTGCAATTTGCTGTTTCCTAAAAATGTTTTATTTGATAAACCCAGAAAAAGGTGATAGTGACTTAAGTTGCTGTATAGCATTTAAGAACATGTTTTGCAAACAGTTTGTGATATAACCTCAATCAGCAGTGGAAGACTCCTGAAATTTTTAAATTAAATGTAAGGTCATTTAATTATTAGGTGGAGTCTCTCTTTGAATGGACTTGAAAAATTGTGGTGCAATTGGAAATTTACTTTGGTGTGTGAAAAGACATGTATGCTAGCAAATAAGTATGCAATGTGGAAATGGTGTCCCATTTCATTGTTTTTTCATCGGTGTATGAGTTAGAGAAGTTTGTTTAGTGTAACCAACACTATTAAATATACTTATAGGTTCATGATACAAAAACAGACAGTACTGGCTTTTGTCTTGTGAATTTCCATTTGTGCAGGTTGCTGTAAGCTGATGATACACTCGTGTTGTCCGAGAGTAAAAGAGTTGCACAGTATGTTGTCTAGGACAGGGCTCGAAATACCCAGGTGCACGTAAAAGTTAAATTGTGCACCCAATTCTTTTCTGCAAGGTGCACGCAGTGCAGTGCACCTAACTTAAAAAATATATCTATATTTAGTGTTTTACGCTATTTTGATGTTTGAACAAAATTTCGTGGGCCCATATCGCGTGAATGTAGGAAGAAGGCTTATTACGACACAATTAAATATACTTATAGGTTCACGACACAAAAACAGACAATACTAGTTTTTGTCTTGTGAATTTCCATTTGTGCAGGTTGCGGTAAGCTGATGATACACTCGTGTTGTCTGAGAGTAAAAGAGTTACACAGTATGTTGTCTAGGACAGGGCTTGAAATACCCAGGTGCACTGTGCACATAAAGGTTAAATTGTGCACCCAATTTTTTCTGCAAGGTGCACGCGATGCACCTACCTTTAAAAATATATCTATATTTAGTGTTTTATGCTATTTTGATGTTTGAACAAATTGTTGTGGGCCCATATCATGTGAATGTAAGAAGGCTTATTATGACACCCTTGCCCGAACCGTGGCCAACGAGAGAGAGCCTGAACTTTCCGATGATCGAAACAGTTCCGAGGGCAAAAGCTCTGTCAAAGCGATCAACTCCGTAGAAGGGAGAATTTAGATCACGTGAGAACCCGGTGACGACAGTGGTGGCGTGCATGTGCCGCTGCTCTCATCCGACGCATCGGTTCCTGTAATACTGAGGGAAAGAACTGGGGAAAAAAATGCCAGTTAGTGGCATAAGATGATATTACCTTTCTCTTTATAAGAGTGCAACAAAGAAAAATTCATTTGCGTTGTGCGGAAATATTCTTTCGCACTTATAAACATCGATTTATCTTCGACGTGTTGCTGCCTATAACATTGAAGTTAAAACTGAGGTTTTTGCCCATTACTAGTGCAAACAATAGAAAGATCGCTCTCCGTTGTTACAGTGCAGACCTAAAACTGTGTGCTCTTTGGAAATTTTCGTTTGTGCCTGGTCTTCCGTTTTTGATTTCAATCTCTATCCATTGGATGAATAATTAAAATGTTTTTTTAAAGTGCCACCTAAGAAGTGTCCTGCACCACCTAGCTTGAAAAATAATACTTTGCAGAAATATTTTCATCAAGACGTGAGCAATATCCCTAAAACAGCAGTCGTGGACCAAATTGATTCCTTACTGCTTGACAAACTGATGAAAGGAATAAGGGGAAATGATTAAGTGAATAAAGTAATAGCAGGAAAAAGATAAAGAAGAAATAATTGTTGAAAAAGAAAAGGCTAAAGAAATAATCGAAATTGTTGATGAAAATAAAGCCAACAATTTTTTTGAAATTATGGATAAAAAAAAAACCCAACGAAATAATTGAGAGAAATAAAGTGGAAGAAGTAATTTTTGCACTAAAACTTACGCTTTCCAAGAGACTTGGAAAACTGGACATGATTGGCTTTCCTACAATGAACACTTGAAAGCAATGTTTTGTACTGTTTGCCGGTCATATGACAAAACATCACGTTCAAATACCTTTCGTGATAAAGGCTGTTGTTTAATGAAACGTGTGGTTGAAGTACATGAGAAAACACCAGCACATCTTAAAGGAATGGAAGCCAGAACTGCACTTGCCAAAGCAAAGGATTTTCAGACCCCTATGCAGAGATCCATATTAAGGTTAGAAGAAAAGGAAATAAAGCAGTTACACCACACTCTTTAAAGTTGCTTTTCACATAGCCAAACAAAATATGCCATTTACAGCATTTAGAAATGAAATGAAATTACTAAGATGTGTTGGATGTGAAGTAACTGAAACCTATAACAATGATAAGCAAGCCAAAACATTCATTTCCTACATCAGTAAGAATATAAAATCAACTTTACTTGCATCTTTGAAAGAAAGCTTTTTTTTTTTTTTTTTTTTTTTTTTTTTGCTGATGGCAGCACAGATCACAGTGAATGCAATGAAGAAATAATTTATATTAGATTTCTTGAAAAGGGAAGAGCTGACACCAAATTTGTAACTATACAGCAAGTGCAACATGTTGATGCAAAAAGCATCAAGAATTCGTTGGAAAATGCTATGATAGATTGTTTGAACCTAAGTTTAGAAGAGACTAACAAGACTAATTGCTTGTACATTAGATGGTGCTGCAAATAATTTCGGAGCCAAAAGTACACCAAGCTACTTTGTGATAGTCGGCGTCATCTGCTTGGCATGCATCGTTGTGCACATCGACTGGAACTAGCAGTGAAAGGTGTAATGCGGAGTTCAAAATATTTCACACAACCGGAGTCTGCTTTGAATGACTTATTTGTAATACATAAGTATTCTTCTAAGAACTGGTCAGAGTTACAAACAGTTGCTGAGTCATTAGAAAAAAAAAAATTAAAACCTGTTCAGTTAGGAAGTGTTTGTTGGTTACCTCACAATGATTGTTTCATTGATGTCTTGCTGAAGTGCTATGAGTCATTTATTATCCATTTGGAATCTCTTGCATCAACTGGCTCATCAAAAAACAAAGAACGTGCAGCAAGCATTTTGAAAAAAATTAAATCCGTACAGTTTGCACTATTGTTGAACTTTTTTTCAAAATTAGTAAAATTACTTTGTAGTTTAAGCAAATGATTACTAGTTTAGAATATGCTTGCACAAAAATTGAAGCTATTCTTAACAATTTTAATCATTTAACAGATATTAATAATCTTGCAAAGTTTTCAGACTGGGATACAGAGAATGGTGTTCATATAGTATCCGAGAAGATTATGTTTCGGGAGGTAAATCTGTCAGAAGGTGCAAGTCAGCACTTAACAGCAGCTCGTTCTACTTTAGCAAATAAATTGCAAGAAAAGTGTGTATCATCCGTAGCTGAAGAATTAGACTTGGCAAAGGAACAAATCTTGAAAGAAGCACAACATCTAATCAAACTGTGCAGTTCTCAGATTGAAGATAGATTTAAATCTTTTGTTAAAGATCCACTTTTGTGTGCATTTGTAGTCTTCGAGCCATGTTATTGGCCAGCAGTGAACAAACTGAAATCTATGGGAACAACAAAATTAAGAATTTATGGTCACATTCTCAAATTCCACTGGAAGAAAATGGCTTTAATAAAGTTGAAGAGATGATCCAGTGGAAAATGTTAAAGAAACATGTGAAGGACCTGTGGGAAAACCAAAAAAATACCCATAGAAACCAAATTCCAGGACTGTGGCAGAAAGTTGTATCAGATGATGATGGGAAATATAAAGCTATTCTCAGTCTGATTCAAATTGGACTTGTAATTCCCATCAATACAGCTGAGTGTAAGCGGGGGCTCTTTTTAATGGTATGTGTGAAAACTGACTGGAGATGCTCCCTTCATCCAAACACACTTAGTGATTTAATTCGTATCAATCTAAGTGAAGAGACATTAAATACTTTTTGTCCAGAAAATGCTGTGCTGCAATGGGGGAAAAATGCAAAAAGAAGAGTGGACACTAAACCTTATGGGGAAAGAACTGAAAAGGCTACAGCTGATGATTCTGATTGCCAACCAATGTCTGATGATGAATAAAAAATTCTTCATATAAGTATAATTTCTCCAAACAAAACATTAATATTAAATATGTATTTCTATTCGTTACAAACATCCGATAAATTTAGTTATCATTAGTTCATTAATATAAAGAAATTTAAGTGTGCACCTGAAAAAAAAATTGCACCCAAATTTAGAAACTTAGGTGCACAAGGTGTATCTACGTAAAAAAATTAATTTGAGCCCTGGTCTAGGATAAACAAAGTACATATATGAAATTCAAACAAAATAAATAAGGAAAATTTCCAGGTCATGGTTTTCAGAAAAGAGCTGTTAGGATTGAATTAAGATCAGTCTAAATGGTACGCAGACCAGGTGAATGATTTTATGTATTAGGAAGCGTGCTTGACCAAGAAAATGTAGTAGGTGGTGAAATTAGTAGGCTGATGACTTCAGCTTTAAAAGTCACAGGTGTGTTAAGATGACTTCACAAAACTGATAGATTTTTAAATACAGGGTGCAGCAGCATTCATAGGGTAAATTTGCCACATGTCGTACAATGATGTTGTGTATCAATGCACGCCCAATAATGTGGCGTTCTTATGTCAATGAGCTACTTTTTTTTTTTTTTTTTTTTTTTTTTTTTTTTTGGTTCAACCTGGCGAGCTGGACGGCTGAGCATCACACTTTTGCTGTTGAAACATATTTAAAGAATAACAATTCTATAGTTGCTACACAACGTCTATTCAGGCGACATTTCAAAGTGGGACATCATGGGAATGTGCCAGATGGTCGCACCATTACTAGGTGGGTAAGTTCCTTTAGATTAACATCACTAGCTTGTAATCGTAAACCAGGAGGTAGCGAAAGCATTGTGTGGACACTGGAATTGATTGGAAATGTTCGTGCTGCAATCTTGTGTAGCCCTGAAATTTCTGCGCAGCGACATTCTACAGCTTTGCACATTTCCAATCGTTCATTTAGGAGAATATTGCATGAGAATCTCCATTTTCACCTTTATAAGCTCCAAATTGTGCAAGAAATTGAGCCTCAAGATTTGGTTGCTTGCAAACAGTTTTGCACTACCATGTGTAATCTCCTTCATGAAAATCCACAGATGTTACACCCCTTGATTATGTCAGTGAAGCACACTTTGAGTTATGTAGTTCGGTGAATAAACAAAATGTTCTTTATTGGAGTGATGTAAACCCAGGTCAACTGCACATAAAGCCCCTTACTTCCAAAGGAAGTAACTCCACACTGTCTGGTATGGACTTACTTCCTTTGGAATAATCGGGCTGTATTTTTTCGAGGATGATGAGGGTGTCGCTGTAACTATCACCAGTGAATGTTATCTACAGATGCTAAACGTGGATATGGACGCATATGCATGGATTTTTTACGACAGACCTTTCCACAGAGATTAATTTTTCGTTATGGTGACATCCCTTGGCCGTCCCGGTCCCCTGATCTAACGTGTGCTGATTTTTTCTTATGGGGGTACCTCAAGCAAGAAGTCTTCCAAACACGTGCCACTATATTGGAATTGAAGGGCTGTATCAGAGCTGCCATCACCAATATCGCTGGCGACATGTTACAACGAATAATGGACTCCTTCCAACGCTGCTTAGAAGAATGTGTGGGGCCGCCATTTGACAGGGGTCATATTCAAACATTGACTGATCAATGGCATTCCCGTAACTGCTAATTTACATAGAGAGTAATAAATAAAAAATCATTTGTTCACTTAGGGTGCGATTTTATTAATATGTATCAATGCCCGCACTCTGTAGGTCTACAATGGTTTTCTATGAAAGTGTAACTGTTTCCTACTTTGATGTATTTTAGTGAAACTTGGGTACTGCAGAAGACACACAAGCTGTTTGTGTACTGGAGTGGTTTTTATGGGGGGGGGGGGGCTTGTTCATATGAAGAACAAAAATTTGTTGCTGACATGTAAAGGAAAATGTTACTAGAGTGTAGACATATTTTTTGTAGTGCTTTTGCCATGTTGAAAGAGCAAGCAATGATTTGCTAATTAGGAGAATTTGTTTAGCCCATGTGGCAGGAAAGAAAGGTAGGGGAGTCCAAAGAAATCATGGGAGGACCAGATTCAGAAATGCCGGTTTAAGAAAATGTTAGTGAAGTACAAAAGGTCTTTTATGTGATGTGTGATAGATTTCAAAGCTCTGCCAAAATCACTGTAAATGGAGACATTTCATGCATCAACAGTAAATGAAATCTAACACTATCAGTTATTTTGATTTGGCAGGTTTTTTCTTTGAGGAGCTGACATCTGAATTTCAGATAACAGCTTAATGATATATGCATATGTTTTTTTATTAATTACATCTTAGTTATTGATAAAACAAAATTAGCAAAGCAGGCATGAAATTCTTCTGCAGATTCCTTTTGGGGGAGTCATCATTTAAGTCATTTTTGAGATCAATGCAAAAGTGAAGGGAAATTCATGTGGGCAGTGAGATGTTCTACAGATAAATTCTTGCATGGAATATGGTTTGTGCAAAATAGACTTTAAATGGAGGAATTAAAGAACGTATAAATTAACAAAAAGTCTTACAATTTCCGAAAACCAAAGTTAGACTGAGTGAAGATTACTTCTGTAATCATAATTTTCCTCGGGATGTTCCCTCTGTTTTATTATTAAATGTCATTTTATCGCATAAATGTTTATATTTCAACTGGAAATGTTGCAATTTTTTTTTTCAGCTTGATAACTGAGGGGAAATTTTTCAAAAATAGAAATGACAAAAAATTTGTAAGAATTGATGCATGGATTTTGTTCATAAGCAATTCATCCTCTCCAAGGTGTACAGGATATATCTAAAATAGTGAAATCTTTCATATTACTGTTTTCGAGCTAAAAGCATTTACTGTTTTCGAGCTAAAAGCTCTTCCAGCATGGTGGGGGAATCATAATCATCAAGTCTAAAAGAATGAGCATCGAAATCTATTGGACTGTACAGATTGTGAACTACAAACTTTGAAACACAGGGTAAGTATGCAGTTCAGTTCTAATTCCAACTTTGCTGAAATCTGAGGACATAAAAAAAGAAAGAAGCTTTCAGGAGAAATGGGAAAGGAAGATATCAGCAGAAAAATAAAAAATTGGCAATGGATGTGCTATGCAACTGCAGAGTCAACATAAGACAAACAGGGCTGTAGAACTTGTTGAGAAGAAAGCAAGGCTTTCTCACAGGAGAAAACTTGAGCTGATGTACAAGATAAGAAAAAAAAAAGTGTTTGAAGCAATGTTTTCTGAAATCATTTTATTTTAAATTCAGTAATTTTGTATTGTGAATATAGTGATGCTCCCCAGTTTGATATCTATTTAAGTAAATTATACAGTGAAAATTTCCATCTTACTCATGCTGCTGTTATATTCACACTTTTTCACCTGGTTAAAAAGCTCAGCTTTCCTTTTTCTCTGTCAATCTCATGTATAAAGAAGAGATTGGCAAGAGAATAAAACAGACTGTGTATACAGTACAGTACATTCACCCTGCTTTCTTTTATAGCATTGAGAATTAAGCGGAAAGTAGACAACTCTTTAGGAAGTTAGAAATTACTGACATAAGAATGGTGAAGGAATTTTGATTCAGTGGCAGAACAGAATTAGTAATGCAGATGGGACTCAGTTGAGTATAATAAGAAAAGTTAATGAAAACTTATTCAAGCTTTTGGATATGCTGTAATGTGGGCCCAAGTGGTAGGAAGGAAAGGCAGCAGAGGAAGGCCAAGGAAGTCATGGGAGGATCAGATTCAGGAGTGTCTGCATGAGAAAAAGATTATGTGCATGAAGTATAGGTCTTGTGATGGATGTCAGTGAAGCCCGCGTTGAGTGCCAAGATCGCTGTAAATGGAAAAGTTTGATGCAGTAACAGTAAGTAAATAATCAGTTAAAACTTTATCTTGTAGTGTGTATTTCTTTTTGGAGCTAACCTCTGAATCTCAGAGAACAGCTTAGTCATATGTATGTATGTGGGAGAAAACTTCAATGTAACATTCTATGGGGTCAGTGTAAAAACCAAAGGATAGACATAGTACACGATGAATTGAAATAATTTTTAAGCCAGTTGTTAGTGATCAACAAAGCAAAAAGTTAAGAGGCAGAAAATCTTGAAGTAGACAAAAAATAGTTTGGAGAAAACTTTGATGATTATGATGGTGCGTGCAGACTAAAATTCAATGATAAGGTAAAAACGAGAAAACTTATTGTAGACCAACACTCACTCACTTTCTTTCTTTTTCTTTTTTGCACTATGATGGTAAAGTATTTAAGCACCATATTTGTAACTTAGTCTGAGAGTTGATGTCCTGAAATTACCCCCCCCCCCCTCTCTCTCTCTTCCTGTTAAATGAAATAAATAGCATTCACATTTTTGAGATGTATATATTTCCCCAACTTTATAGTTAATTGTACTTTTTGTTTTCCAGATAATGAGGAAGATGACAGTCCAGGAGTAGCAACATTATTAAAAGAAGCTTTAGGCTTATCGATAGAAGATAGTTGATGTGTGACTTTAATATGACAAAGCACATACATACTCATTCTCACAGTGAATTTTATATCACCTCCTGGCATTTAATATGCTTGTTCCACAATTTTTTACATGGTTACAAATAAAAAAAAAAAAAGTTTGAAGAAACCTTTTGTATGGGTTAAGGCTTATAACTTAGGAGTTTTTTTTTTTTTTTTTTATGTGCTGCAAATGAATGAAGGCATGTTCTTTCATTTTAAATTATTCAAATGTAAATTAGCTGCAATGCTTTGATTTCATTTTTATCATTTTGTGTTCCATCACAAAATCTGTGTTCATGCTAAGCATCATCATTTTATATATTTTTTTTTTTTATGGAAGTAAAATCTATGTCGAACAAATGCGTTTAAGTGATCGGGTATTTGTAATTAGTGTGCAAAACTTTTTAAAGAAAAAATTTGATAAAAATGTGAGATTTTTTTTTTCTCTGACCGTCACTTTGTTTTACACTGATTTGATTTTCTGAAAATGTTACTGTTCACAAAAATGTGATCTTTTTTTTTTTTTTTTTATAGTCATTTTGTTTTGCTGTAAATATTAATACTGTACTGAGATTCCTCATAAAAAAAATCTTTTTTATGTTCAAAAAAAAAAAAAAAAAAAAGCTTTTAGCAGATCGAATTGTATTGAATTTTGTTGTTAGTAAATGTGTAAACTCAGCTCCGTTATTGCTGTCAAGTTTTGTGGTTCTTTCTTAGCATTATTACTTCATTGCAGATTTAAAATGTTAGTGTGTTGTTACCCAGGAATACTCTTGTAAATAACAATAGTTATCGTATCTTTTTTGAAGATTTGTGTGCTTATTGCATATGAGAAACAAATGATTTGCTTCTACCATAGCATGATGCTAATGACATGGGTAGATGATTAGGTATTCTGTCACGATTTCATCTTATTTTCTGCTATCACAGTAGCTGCAATCACTTCAACTAAAGTGTCTGTCTCGCAATGATTTACTTCTTGAACATGTTTTATAAACTATTTTTTTATATATGTGTGTAATTTGGAACACCTACATTGTGAATAAAAGAAAGTGCTTTCAAGACATTAAAATGTGATCTTTGAATTGTGTGCCCATCTTGATATGTACTTTTAAAACTGAAACCTGCAATGTGTTGACCCGACCTGTTTTTCTTCCTGGTTCGTATCACATTCCAAACCCTTGCCAAGTTTTGCAAGGATTTGGAAATCTTCAGTCATGTCATTTCGAAAAACGCTATAAAATTATAATTAAAAAAGCCTTTCAAGTTCTTTGCGCGGGAATTAGAGTTTGAAAACACTGGAAATCCATGAACATATACACATAGTAAGAGTTTGTTTCACATTAGTTGTGCATGCTGAAAGAAAGGATTTATTTTTATCATTTTGAGAGCTGTATCTACACATACGTACATATTGTTAAGCTGTTCTCAGATTCAGAGGTTGGTTCCTCAGAGAAAGACCATCTGCCAAGTAAACGTTCAACTGATGGAACTAGCATTGTAATGAACGATGCATCTACACTAGTGTCCAAAATTAAAGTGTGGAAGGCTTTCACGGGAATAAAAAGGAAAACACATAACAGCAGGTAGAGACGTTCATGTAAAGAGTTTGCACATACAGGGTCACGTCCGTAAATGTCACCGAGGTGAGATGTAAGAATGTAACCTAGAAATGTCTTAAGGGGAAGTAATCACCTCGTACAGACAGACAACCCTCTCAGTGATGATATGTACTCATCACAAGGTGGTTGTTGATGAACTCTGGAGCCAAAGAATTCCATTTTGCTTATGAGAGCTTTTTCCCCAGGGGATGGCAGACTGATTTTGGCTTTATTTTTATGGGTGCTTTCTCCCTCACTGTCCACTTACCTGTTACACCATGCTACTGTTTGTCCTCAAACTGAAAAGCAAGTTTTCCTCTCTTAAACTAAAGTAGGTCAAATCTGTTGTCACCATTGGGCTTTTCGCACTGGCTGTTAAGAGTACCGTAATTTTTGGGCTAAGAGCCGCTGCTCTTACGTTACTAAAAGAGAAATTTTTCGGGTGTGCAGCCCTTATGCTGAATTTGTTTTCATTAAGACTTTCTCTCCCCCCCCCCCTCTACTCATACGTTAGACACTTCTATTTAAATGATAACTCCGCTGTCCTGATGTTGGTTTAGGAGGAAAAGTGGGGGAGGAAATGAATGCCTGGCTCAAATGCCCTTTGCATGGGGGATGGAATGGGGACAAAAGTACACAGACGGGTAGCGTGACGTCCGAGGCTTCTGTGGATAGTGCGCCCAGGATATCTCTTTCGTTGGCTGCAGCATACATCATGCAGGAAGGTGCGATGCAACCAAGGGAAGGAATGTTTTTTTTTCACTGGTGTGTGGAGACCGATTTGATGGGCACTTCCCTGAGCAAAAGCTTAAAAACATGAACAATGCAGTTAATATGTCATGCAATACAGGTGTTTTCTTGGCTCTGTGCTCCTGAGTTTTGCTTCGATTTTTTTTTTATTATTATTGACTGACGATAGTGAAAATTGAAGGCTTTGGCTGGAAATGCTTTCTCACTAATAAGCGCTGTAGCATTATTATCTGATATTAACAATGAGTAATTAATTTAATACTTGGCTGAAGATAAAATCTTCAGAAACGCAAAAAGAAAAAAAGAAGGGAGAGCTTTCCCATTCATATAAAAGCATAGCTCAACGCGAAAGCTCAGTGTGCAGTAAATGAAAGTAGGTCAAACCACTTGAAAGAGAGAAAGTGGCACCGCTGTTTCGAAGTGTTGGCGGCGAGCTCCGTGATCCGCGAACACATGCCAGGGAGCTGGTAAAAGGAAGCGTAAAGCAACTTTATTCTAACAAAAACATAACATAGAAGAAACATATTATTAAAGAAAACGTTAATCGAAAGCATTACAAGCGATAATTTATAAGTTAATTACTTCTAAGACGGATTCTATTGCGCTGAACAGAGAACCAACCTCTAGCAGATATCCACATTGAATGGAATTTAGACAATTGTGCGGTTTTATGAGCAATGCGATATTCTAACTGGAGTCTTAAGATTAACTGTGATTTATATTGATTACATAAATGGTTTTGAGCATTTAATAAAGGCAAATAAATAACATCATTAGCATGATTAATAAAAAATGTATAAATAAAAATGTTTTGCCAGTATGAAAAAATAAGTGCATAAAGCTGATCAACACCGAATTGCAGATTAGCCTTTGAAGTATACATATAATCACGTTGGGTGTGAGTTAATTCATGAAAATAAGGAAGATAATTTAGTTTTCTGAGCAGCACCGTGACTTCACAGGTGCGGGCCCTTATGCTTCCAAGATTGCAAAATTTCTCACCTGCGGCCCTTACGCCAATGTAGCTCTTAGTCCGAAAATTACGGTACTTAAAATTATACACGTTGATTTTTTTCTTATCAGGCTTAACAGAAACTAATTCGAACAAAAATGATTTTTGGTGCAAATGTTCTCTTTGAGGCCCTGATTAACATACAAAAAATCTGAGTTAAGCTATGGCTAATATCTCAGAAAAACAGTGGACGAGCCACACTTTTTCATGACTTTCCACATTTTTCTCTGCACATGATGGAACAGACTTTGTAGGGCATAAAACAACACTAATAACATTTGGCAGTGCCGGTTTTTTAAAAACGGGATCAATGAAAAATCAATACTTTTCACTTTATATACACTGCTGGCCACCCAAAATGCAACAGCAAGAAGGAAGCATCAGATTGGCCTGAAATTTGCAGCATGCGTTGCCCGCGAGAGGACATGCAAACGATTAGCATTGCAGGGCATATGCAAATCATGTGCGTCCGGCACGCCACCGAGAAGCACTATAAGAAGGGTGCAGAGAAGGCGGGGTGGAAGTATGTTGTGCTGCCGGACCTGTGCGTCGGAAGCTTCCTGATGCCTCGTTGCAAAATACAGCAGTTATTCCAGCACGTTTCGGAGTTCGACAGAGGACGAATAGTGGCTTATCCCGACAGCGGTTTATCGTACCGAGACATTGGCGCCCATGTGGGACGACATCCAGCCACAGTTAGGCGAGTATGGATTCGCTGGGTGCAGGAGGGATGGACCGATGTGAGCGATTGCCGCAACCGCGTCACACCAACGAATGAGGACCGGCATCTTGTGCTGCGGGCTTTGACAACTCGCAGCGCCACATGAAGAACGTTAGCGCAGGAATTAGGGTGTGTTGCGCAACAACCTGTGTCAGCACGTACTGTTCGACGTCGTCTGCAGGAGCGGGGACTTCTTTCACGGTGCCCATTGCTCCGATTACCATTGACGTTACACCACCGGCGAGTGCGGTGTCAGTGGGCCGTTGAACGCTGCACCTGGAATACAGAATGGCACGACATTGTCTTCTCCGACGAATCCTGCTTCAGCCTGCAACATCACGATGGTCGGACGCGCGTGTGGCAGCACCGTGGCGATAGACTGACGCCTGCATTATGCATCGCCATACCGGTCCGTCGCCTGGCATTATGGTTTGGAGTGCAATTGGATATGACACCCGCACCCCTCTGGTACGCATCGCCGGTACACACAACAGCCACCGCTACATCTCCGACGTTTTGGAGATTGTTGTCCTCCCTTACCTGCAGGACCCGCCCGCGTTTCAACAGGACAATACGCGCCCACACTCGACACGCATCGTGCAACAATTCTTCATGGCCCACCAGGTGTCACTGCTGCGGTGGCCCTCCTGTTCTCCCGATATGTCGCCCATCGAACACGTCTGGTCGCTGATCGGCAACAGAGTGGCCCGGCAAGCACCACCCACGGCTATGCCTGATGAACTGTGGCAACGTGTGGAAGCAGCCTGGATCGACATACCCCAAGCCGACATCTAAAGCCTCTTTCGTTCGATGCCGCGGTGTGTAGCATCTGTTATTGCCAGCCATGGGGGGCCACACAAACTATTGATGTCTGCGTGTTCCGCAAGTCGCACGGGCCTGTAAGCTCAATCGTTTCATCTGTGTTTCTGTTATGTGTCCAGTAAATCTGGCTTTGCTATCTCGTGTCCTTCTTGGTGTTGCATTTTGGGTAGCCAGCAGTGTATATTATTTGGCTCCTATGTAAATTTTGCACATGATCCTTACAATAAATGTAATAGAAATTCTGTGTAAAAATGAGACCAAGAACATTGGGGTTGGAATATTAGTAACCCAAGGAATAACAGTAATCTAAAAATAAGACCAAAAAAAAAATCAATATTTATTTTTTATTATTATTATTATTGCATTTCTCTTGGCCCCCTTTTGCTCACAGGCAAATTGTGCACGCTATTTTTTTAAAAATCTTGAATATTGTAAAAATTACATCTATATTGAGACCAAGAGTGTTGAGATTGATGCAAAGGTAACATGAGAAGCAATGATTATCTAAAGCACTGCATAATGAAAATGAACAACATACACAAGAACAAGATTTCTTTACATTGAAATGTTAAAACTATGACATTTAAAGGGGCAGGTTATAATTTAGGCCTTATCCACGAACGATGTCGCATCTTTTACTTTTTCTTGATGAAAGTATTTTATTGTTGCATTAATCTCAGCATTCTTGATTGCATTTTATGTGGAATTTCTGCAAAATTTACGTAAGAGCAGCGGGAGCTGAGTAAAGCACAAAAAAAAGTGAAAAGTATTGATTTTTCATTTATCCTGTTTTTATAAAACTGTCGGCTTCTGATCATTCATCAGAGTTCAAATCCCGGTGAGGCATGGCTGTTGTATTTGTCTTACGGCACTGGCTCTCTCCCTTCCCTGGAACCAGTGACCCTAAATTACGGACGGGCAACTGCGTATAGCTTATTGAGTTGCTCACAGTGGTCATTAAACCTTCCCTAAAAAAAAAAAAAAAAAAAACTGTCACTCATGTAACTAATAAAACCAATTATAAAATTCTTGATGTTTAATGTGTAATTTTATGGTCTGCAAAAATGTCTATTGCATCATGTGCATAAAATGAATGGTTTCGGACAAAAAAAACAACCATGCTAATGCATCGCCCATCTGCCATTTTTCCAAGATGGTTGCCGTTGCATAACTCGGACTTTTTTTATGTTAACCTCTAGTAGAACATTTGTATCAAAATCATTTTGTTCCGACTTGGCATAAAATTGAGCTAAATTCCATGGACCTGCCAGTTTTTTTTTTTTTTTTGCTTCATTTATTTATACTTTTTGCATGAACATTCTTCTATAAGAAATGGTTGTTTAATGTTTCTCACTTTATTTTCGGTGAGATATTTTTGATAACACGTCAGTTTTTTTAACTAAAAATAACTTCCGTGAAAACTATTTACAAGAAAAAATTTGTATTCAGTATCACTTTCTAAGAAAGATTACTGGCCTCAAGGAAGATAATAATGAAAAGAACATATAAGATTTTCAATGTCATCATCCATTTTATTTTTATGTTAGCTCAATAAATGACCAAAAACATGATAATGGGTAAAACACATAAAAAATAACAAAGGTAAGTAGGTTACGTTAAGAGATTGGAACTTTTACAGAGCCGCTCCGGTGGCGCAGTGGTCTAAGCAATGGCTTCTGATCATTCATCCGAAAGGGGTCCGGGTTTGAATCCCGGTGAGGCATGGATGTTGTGTTTGTTTTGTGGCACTGGCTCTCTCCTTTCCCTGAATTAGGGACGGGCAAGTGCTTATAGCCCATTGAGTTGCT